>CM020046.1:16134630-17539630 GCA_009769605.1 Bucorvus abyssinicus | reverse complement strand
ACTCATAATATCATTTGTCCATTGTGGAACTCATATAAAATATGGCACACAAAGAATATTTTAGTTGTGCTGGATAAATAGTCTCTAGTTTGATTTTCAGTTTTAACTCATTTAAGACTTAATTAACTAGGTGTTTCAAACCTTAAGGAGACCTAAACTTTCAAGTTTCATATGAAAAAGATGTAGTTTTGTGCAAGCGCATAGTTGTGTTCACCCACAACACTGCTGAAATTGTATGTTAATCAGCACAAATTTTACACCTGACTACAAACACAGAGTAAAGTTCTCTTCACATATGGCACGTAAGACTTCAGCCTAGGCAAACAGAAGTTAAAAGCTGCAGTACAGACTGAACTGTCTGTAAGGTAGTAAGGCGGCAGGTATTTGACAAATGAATTCCCTGACAAGAGTTGTCCTGACCTGATGCTGGCAACATCTGAGAACTAATAGGGAAGCAGCAGCTGTACCAAGGTCATACGAGGCCCGCTTTTAAGGTCTGCATTGATATTTTGTTTATCTGCACCATCAAAAACTGGGGACAGAGAGAGACAGAGACTACACAGTTGCAAAGAATTTAGGCAAACTGTCTGCATCTGTGCCATAACAGATCAGCTGAGGTGGCTAAAGAGCATCTCTACCCAACTGACCAAAGCAGCATGCTCAAAAACACTGCCTCCCATGCCTGTCCCAGTCAAGACTGCCAGACATCCCACAAATCAGTTCCCGTCTCTGACTTATCCCAGCTCATCCTTCCATTAAACCAGTTTATGCAACTCAAAGCCTGTAATTAATACCCCATAATTAAGCCTGTAATTAATTACCATTAAAATTCTGACTACTAAGACACATGGAGCTACACCAGCCATTTAGCTTACAGTAGTGCCCACAGAGGTTACATATGGGGGCTGCTTTTTTTTTTACTAAATTTGTGAAAAAAGAACAAGTTCTATAAGTATAAGCAGTTTATTTCGCCACGCACCTCACCAAAACCTCCAAAATATTCCCGTATTTTCTCCTCAGGCGTATCTGGAGATAAACCCCCAACAAAAATTTTTTTAACAGGTTCTTTTGTTTTCATGGCTTTAGCTCTTTTTGGATCAATGACCTTTCCATTCAGCTTGTGTTCCTTCTGGTCCATGACCTATGGAAAAATTAAAACATCATCTTACTCACGGCTCAAGCTAAATATTCCAGTGATGTTTTGAGCAAGATCCAGTTATTTTACACTTAGTTTTTGTTGATGCTATCGCTTCCATTTCAGTACTTTCATAACAGCAATGATTTGTTGCACAAAACAAACCAGTTCCATGATTTTGATCACTATCCACTGACACAGAGAGTTCTGACAAAGCCTGTCAAGAGTCATTTGGAGCCATGTATTCTCCAAGGGAAGTAAGAGTGTAACATCCTCAAACCTTATGAAGTAAAGAATCTGTTCTTTACGTGTCACCAAAGGTCAATGAAGAGGAAAACGTTTCAGTGTGCTGTGTCAACAGCATTTTAGAAAGGTTAACAGCTAATTTCTGCTTCAATAAAGCCCAAATCTGTCAAAGTCACTGGCTCTACTGTAGGGGTTCACATTGTAGCTCTGGAATGCAAAGACTTGAAGTTCTTTGTAAATTACTGCTTTCACAGTAGTAGGCAGCAGACATTTATATACAGTATTTTCAAAGTGCTCAGGACCAGTGACTTGCAGTACACTCCTCTGTAAGCACCCAAAGCCATACTCTGGGAATCACTGCTGATCCTGGCCACTGCATCACAAGTAAGACAGTTTAGGAAAAAAACATTTCAATAAGCATCTTAAATATATTGTATCCCAGAATCACCTTTAACAGATCACAAACAAGCAACTATGCATACAATCATCCGAGTGCTGTACCTTTGCTACCTGAAATTAAACATGTTGTTTCATCATATTAACATTACCTTATCTACGCTCTCTGATTCTTTGAAGAGTACAAAGCCAAAGCCTCTTGATCGACCAGTGATGGGATCTAACTTCAGAGTGCAGTCTACAACTTCACCAAATTTAGAGAAATAATCCTTCAGATCTTTCTTTGTAGTGTCCCAGCTAAGGCCACCGATAAACATTTTCCTGTTAAGACAAGATGGTTAATCTGTTAACGTGTCTTATCCAAAATCCTGTACTGTCAAGCTTTACGAGTTCAGTCACCTAAATTAAGGAACAGCAGAATTTTATCAGCGACACTAGACACACAGGCCTGCAGTTTTTGAGAACTTGTTTAAATTACCCTGGCCAGATTAGACTTACACGTACATAAAAGTTTTGCACATCTTCTGCTGTAGTTGCTTACTCTGCTATCCCAAGAAACTACAAAGAGTGACAAAAAGATATTTTACTACTTTCTTGTAGTAGTTTCACCCACCACAGGCTTAATTCTATCTACTTACCGGTGGAGCCTCCACACAACTGCTTATGAAACAAACACAAGCAGAATAGATTTATAGAGCAGTGCAGTTAAACACAAGTATTTAAGTACTAGTCTGGACTGGACTTATGTCAACATTTGTTAACTAAAACAAATAAAGAAAGTTTAGTCAAGTGCCCTTCCCCGGAGAGCAGTAAAAAAGCAAAGTATTAGATGATCAAAACTTATCTTTCCTCCCAATAACATGATACAAACACCTGGCATAACCCAATACTATCATGAGAACATCTTCCCAATATACTACATATAGGACCAGTGCTGCTGAGCAGTGTTGTGTACAGCAGGTAATTCTGATCATGACTTTTATTTTTAAAAGCACACTGAAATCTTAGAATCAAATAATGACCATCCCATCATATTAGTAAGCAACAACAACAACAAAAAAAATCAAGAACTACCACGTCTCAAGAGGAAACACTTCATGATTTGCATCAATTAAAAATCCAAGCCAATATGCACACAAATTAAACATTCCTAATTATTAGGCATAGGGCTTATGCACCCATTCAAACAGTATTTTGTTTGAGATGATCTCTTCTAATACTTATAAAGATGATTTTACAGCAAGCTCAAAACAAAAAGTATGATCCATTATGATCTATAAAAATGCTTTCTACAAAGCTTTACCAATTTATTCTGCAATCACACACAGTTATCAAAAAACCTGAAAAACCAGTGTAACACATTTCCAAAACCTCCACTTTCCACACATACCAATATTTCTGTCAGTCATGTACAATCATGTTGTACTTCTGCAAGACGAACTCTCTCAAATCAAAAGCTTTTCATGTGAACTAATTGTTGAATTAGCTGTGCTCTTACAGAATTAACAAGAGCATTCAGCTTCTGACAAACATATCCAACCTCCATACAGATGAGGTAGTTCAGAGGCTTCGGATGTTGCTATAAAAAGTCTTGAAGTCTATAAACAGGAATACTGATTCCCTGTCACTGTATCCACTTTTCCAAATAGCTTCAGATCTCTCTTCAACAAAGCACCAAAAGCCCTTTTTCTAGTGTGACATCTTAATTCGAGACCAATATGGAAAAAAACAGTCCACACCAGTAAACCAGCAGCCTCATACCAGTACGGACTGGCATTCAAAGGATGCCTTGTGCCCTTGTGTTCATCCAACATTAAGGTAAATGTTTGTTTGTTTTGCAGGGTTTTTTAAGCAGCAAAGCAGAACACATACAGCAGATGCAGCACTGTATTTCTGACAAATGGGGAATAGCGATACTCTAGTAGTTACTTCTGAACATAAACTTGGTTAGGTGACATACAAAACATCTGCTCTACAGTTATCAACAAACCAGTAACATACACCTACAAAACCTGTTTTATAGGTATTAACAACCAACATTAACATATAGAACTCTGCTTTACATTACTATACACATGACAGACCAAGAATATGAGTTTGAAACTGATAGCCCTCTGAAAGATTTTCTTCCCACCCTGCAATAATTGCATCTGTGAGTCCAGTGGCAAAAAACCGACTGCTTCAGCTTGCCACTACAGAAGTTCACAAACTACTGCTCACTGTCAGATCAAGACTAAAACTCAAACGAGTGCAACAAACAATTAAGGTGCAGTGCCACAGTGCTGTCAAAAGCTTGTAAAAACATGCATATTTCCCAAACCACAGTTCAGCTAGTGTAAGTCACATCAGCACATACAGTTTTGCCAAATAAGTTACCAGAAGCATACTGGGAAAGCCTTCAAACTTCAGACTTATCTAAACAGAGCTCAGACATCACCACAACTAGTGGCTTTGGCCTTCCTCCAACAGGCTAGTCAGGAAGTTGCCTGGCAGTTGCCAACATGTGAATCTCACAAGTCCACAGTTCTCACTGAGATCTGAGGGTATGAGAACCTGCGCACTGGTTTTTTCCAAAGACACTGTCCTCAATTCCTAATGCAAATTAAACGCCAATGTACCTGCATCCAGCAGCTACCAAGGATGTGCTGTTTTCCCTCCTCTAGCAAGGGAGCTGACAAAACACTTTGTTTCATGTACAGCACTATCCCTAAGAATTGACAGGTGAAAAAAAACTGAACTAAACTACAAGTCAACGTATGCTACATGTAAAGACTGCCCAGTGTCACCACTCAGTGACAACTTTTTCTAGGCTGTATTGACCCAAAAGACAGGCTTCCTCATGAAAACCCTTTACCAGGTCCGTATTCAAGTGCAAAAAGTAAAACATACGCAAACTGCAAAGATACTTAAAGCTACTGTGAGCAGGTGAGATGTAACAAAAACATTTTAAGTTTTCACTAACTGTACCAAAACACTCAAAAAAGGTTCCTGTTCTCTCTCCCTGCTTTCAGCAGCATCCCAGGTTATTACAGGAGGAGGAAGACACGTGGGAAGGTTTCACAGCACGCCTCTACAGGACATGGTAGTGTTCCTTTATCCAGTTTATTTTCTGCCTTGATCAAAACCAGACCTGCAGCTTGAGTTTCTTATTGGCCTGACAGGTGACAGCATACAGCAGCAGCCTGTTCCTGTAATTGAATTTATTATACATCAATTTCACCTTCTATATGAAAGTGACACCGCCCCATGCCAAGCATCAGGCAGAGATCCTTAGACCATTAAAAGGTGCCTTCGTTCTTAAAGCTGTCACTTAAAGCAATTCTCCTAACAGCAAGTTTCATGAGGAGAAATGGTTTATGGTGGGAAAAAGTCAAGGTACCTCGTGTCCCTCACTAGCATCCAACTGACGTACCATTTGTTTGCAACATAGGGCAACAGTAAGGGATTGCAACTTGAGCGTTCAGCTACACTGAACTGCAGTCCTTAACACATACACTGCACATTAACTTTTAGAAAGCTCATGAAGTTTAGCACATATCACCCCAGATGTACATCTCAGGACCAGTCACCGCCAACTGCCATGGGATTTGGGTAGAGAGGGTCATGAAACTTCCTCCACTTGACACCAGCATTTGGAACTCTGTGACAGTGCTGCTCCCGCTGATTTCGAAACCGACCCTGAGCACATATCACCCCTGACTCCCTGCAATGTCGAAGAGCAAACCAGCTACAGACCCGGATGCACTTTCGCAGAACGCGCCAGGCCACCGGTTTGCGTTTAGATTTGCAGCCTACAGGTGAGCCGCCAGCTACCGCCCGAGCCGCTGCACGCCGGGGCGAGCACAAGACCGCCCCCCCACCGCTGCCGGGCTGCCTCTCCCCCGCTCCTCACGCACGAGTGCCCCCGACAAACAGGAAGGCGGAGGTACTCGAGCGGCACCACCCGGCCGAGCTCCGCCGCCGGCCCGCCCCCACCGGCCCGGCTCGGAACGTGACGTCGCAGCGGAGCCAAGTAAACAAACAGACCAGCAAGTAGGACCGGGCCGGCCAGGCCGAGCCATGGCGCACCGGACCCCGCCGCCAGCCCCAGCAGGACACCACCAAGAAGGCAAAAGCCGCGGGGCGCCCGCGCCGCCCTCGCCGCTCACCCCTCGTCCTCCTCGTTCTTGCTGGCGTCGATCTTGGCTCCTTCCGACTCGATCCCGCCGCCGCCGCCGCCGCCGCCGCCGCCGCCTCCCCCGTCGGTGCCCCCCACCCCAGCCCCCACCAGCCCCTCAGGCTGCTCCGCTGGCTCCGCCGAGCTGCCTCCGGCGCCCGCCGCCGCCGAGTCCATGAGGAACTGCTGCTCCGACATGGCGCCGCCGCCGCTGCGGCTGACCCGCGCCGGCCGGCCGGCGACCGCCCGCCGCCCCGGCCCCGCTGCCACTTCCCCGCCGAGGCCCCGGCCCCGCTCGCAGCCCCGGCGACGGCACTAGGGCACCGAACCCTCCTCCTTTCGCTCGCTTTTTTTTAATGGCGCCGCCACCGTCCCAACCTAAAATGGCGGACGGAAGGAGCTTGGCGGGCGCGGTCACGTGACACCGCCTCCCAGAGGAAGCGCGCGGGAGGAGGTGCGCGTCACCGGAGGCTTTCGGGCCGTCAGTCGGGGACAGTCACCGGTGAGCGCCGCGCTGGTGCTCGGGCGGCCGGTTGCCAACCACAGCGCTTTCCGGGGGTTCGGGTGGCCGCTGTGGAACAGCGCAGGAGGCGAGCAGAGGCTTGTGAGGCCGGCCATCGTCCAGCCGGCAGCTGCCGAGCACCCTGCCCGACGCGGCTCGCCGAGCCTTGCGGGGACTCGAGCCTGCAGGGCCGCCCTGCCCCGAGCGCCTGGGCCCGCTGTAACCTGGGGACAGTCCCTGGAGCACGCAGTGCTTGAAGGTACCGAAACGAAGGTTTTACACACACACAAAATCGCTTTTAAATTTAAAACGTAAATTGCTAAAGGTTGAAGTAAAACTTAACTCTTGAACAAGTGGGTTTTTTGTACTTTAACAAGTGTAATAGCAATGCCGTGGCCTAGTGACAAAAGCAAAGCAGAGCTTGCGTCAGCTGGAGGCACTGCTGGGAAGGACAGCTCAGCTTCTGCCAGCGGCTGCGCTCCATAAAGTTGAGAGTACAGTCTCACAGCACCGTTATCTTCCCCTGGCAGCCACCTGGTTTCTGTTTCACTGTCTGTGGCCAGTGATGTCAGCAAGTCTTCTCTCCCACCTCATTGCTAAAGATGACAGGAACCTCCCCAGATCTAGCAACTGCTTAACCCATAGCAGTTAGGGTATGCAGCTTGTTTTGTGTGACAGAACAAAATGACCTGCTGCCCAAGAAAAAAAACCACTGAAATTATGGTTTGGAAACTTAAGAGAAACCTCCTCCCACACTACTCCCTTTAGAAGCTTAAGACTAGTCTCCTATGCCAGTTAGCTACTCACATTTCACTTTACTCCTCTAACAATCAAGGTTTATTTTTGATGCATATATATGATGCTGAGAAAAAATGCAGTCTGCTGCCATCCTTTGGCCTCAGGCAGAATGTGTATGCTCACTTACCCATCCCAGCTGCTCTCCTGTTCAGAAAACCAGCTTTCCCTTCCACAATCATTTGTTCAGGCTTGTATGTTGCTTACTAGTATACATAAAATGAGGAACTTGCTAGTATACATAAGTACAGGATCTAACTTGAAGGAGTGGATCCCAATTTGGACAGAAATTACTTGCTGACCCTAAAGTTCAGGAACATTTAATCTCCTGCTTGGAATGCAGCTAGGGAGCAATTGCTCTAGGGAACTAAGTTACAGCCTTGAGTATTCTAGAACCTAAGTGCTTGAAAAAAACCTTGAAAGGTGTTACAGATCTCAGCAACACTTCTAGCAGTGCTGAGCTAGTTCTAGATCCCTCTCTCAAGTTGTATGACAGGGGCAGCTCCTGCAGCTGACAGGAGACAAGCCTGCCGTGTTCCCCTCTGATACTAACGCAAGGCACTATGGAGCTCTCTTAAGCCAGATGAGGAAAAGGACTGGATTGCAGTGACCTGTGTAACCTTACTTATCTTCCGCCATTTACAATCTCCAAAAAGGTACATGCCCTTCTATGGAAGTATAGTTATACCACTGTAAGCTGACAGCCAACAGCAAGACTACACATTCACTTAAGTAAGCATTTATTAGAGAATCCTTTAACATGAAATTATACAAATAAAGACTGTATAAACACAAGTCCACATTGTGTCATAACATGAATGGCAAAAATAAAGTAAAAACCATAAAAGAAAACTAGTCAGCCGCTATGTACAGTTGGACACAGTTGTGTCATACACTAAAAGTCTTTTACAAAATAGTCATTTCCTCTCATGAAGGCCACCCTCCATTCACTCACGATGCGCTGCAAGATGGCTTTGTTGCAGTATTTCTACCTAAAAATCAAGACAAAATGTATGTCAGATCTGTGCAAGTTACTACAAGAATTGTTAAAAGGTCCATTTTCATGAACTGCTTTATGTCTTCTATATATTCCTTTCTTCACTGTTAAAGATCATATGCATAATTAAGGTAACACAAGAGGCTTTGGTACTCATCACTAATTTATCTTCCCAAATATAGCCATTCAGCCCATTTAGGAAGCTGTTCCAGAATAACACACATCTGATTTAAACTATTAATCAGGCTCTGGATCAGTTTTTTTCTTTCCACTGGAAACACTGCCAAAAGGGTTTCCGATTATTTGTTCATCCATCTAAATGACTGCTGTGCAAACACAAATCAGGTTGATTTAGTTCAAACAAGTCCACGTGCATATGATCTTTAATGTTTTTCCAGATTTAAAAGTTCGTTTTGGTTTGCAGATTTCACTATTAGCTATAAAAAGAAAAAAGCAAGCATTAAATCTTAAAGAATGCACACTTAAAATGAGGTTCCACAATTGAAATACAACACTAAACAGAAGACCAAATGATTAAGCTGTAAAGGCATTTATGTACTTTAACTCCTGTAAAAAACCATTTACGTTAAGACACTTAATCTCCAAAAAGATTAAAAAAAGAAGCCAAAGTCTGAAGTTTTCCACTTTAATCTTTACGCTGGTACATGAAGTTGGAAGAGACCATACCACAGGACAGCGTTTTCTGGTGTATGCCTTGCGCTCTGCCTGCAACGTGCGACCCCAGAGATAGACGTGGTCAGGGTGACACACGGCCTGCAATGAAGTTCCCGCTGGCGGGTACAAACAAGGTATAATGTCAGAGTTAGAAGACAACATTCTTGTTTTCCTTAAGTTGTACCCATTTCAGTACTTTACCTGTTAATACTTCTAATAAGTTTAATTATTCCTCTAGACCACCTGGTACACAACGCAAAACAGAAAAACTCTTATGTTTTTCTGAAGTACTAAAGAAGATAAAGTCACATTTTTACGAAGTTAAAGATCTATAGACACTGTAAGCAAAGCTGGTTTAAAAAAAATGGGGTTTTTAAGTTAACAAAAGCTTAATTAAAGGAAAAGTCATGCTATGTAAGTTTTTACTCTTCATTTGTCTATTGATCTTTAAATTAGAGTACACATACAAGAGTGGACCTTGCACTCATGTACACACCTGTTTCCTCAAGTACTAGGTACCGCTTTAGTACGGCTGATAGTTGTTTTGGTGATTGCCGCCACCACGAGATGCCTTTCCGTATGTGCTTTGTTGACCTGTAGATAACATGGGACAGGATGGGGAAACACAACAACCCAGAAGCATTATCATCCAACACTCTGAAGGAGATTGTTCCCACACAGTAACCAGCAAGGCTACTCTTTAGACCCATGTGTTCTAAGTAAGAGGTGTTAGAGAACAAGAGGTCCCTGTTTAAAGATGCACACTATTATTATCTGGAATGAGATCAAAAACACTTACCACTGTAGTCTGTGTATCCTGGCCCATATCCGTAATTGGGATAGTTGTAGCCGGAGTAATCATATCCTCCATAGCCACTGTAGCTTTGATCACTATAAGCACTATTATAGTTCCCATATCCTTGATCATAGTAGTTATTAAATCCTTGATTCCAGTTTTGTCCCTGACCTGAAACCAAGTATAGCATTTTTAAGTTAACAGAACTTACTATTTCACTCCTATCTAACTTTCTATGGCAATCTTTCTATGCCAGAACTATTACCTGGAAGAATCCTCTTACCTTCCCAAGAACTCAAGAAAAATATTTTTTAAAAAGAACTGAGACATCAGTCATAAGACCACACCCAAAAACATTAGAGGAAGACAGCATGTAGTCCTGCTCATAAAACAGCCAGCAAAACCAAAACACCACAACATTGAAGGCACGCATTATACTTCCATTTGGATCATTAATTGCCTGAACATGAAGTCATACCACAGGATCAGCTTTACTGCATCGTGTTGGTTGCGACTGCTTGACTTTAAGACTTGAGATACATTAAACTGTAACATAACAGCTGATTGCTTCTCATCTATTTGCAAGGTATAACAAACTGACTTTCTTGTTTAGTAACCAGCCCATAAGCCTAAGTTTCTTGCCCATAAGCCAACTAACAGCATGTCCCTTCATGTGAAAAGGTAACTGCATTTAGTTGCGTTGTCAACTGTGGGTATACAAAAGCACCCTACATCCAACTTGCCGCTTAACCACCTGAATGCAAGCAGAGCAAGCAAAGATTCTTAAGCTTCCACAAGCAACCACAACTACCAAAATGCTGTTTACTAACAAGGTGTTTTTCATATTCAATTTAAACATGAGATCTGCATGCAGCCCAAAACCTGCAATATCTACAAACACTGTAGTGTTTGGTACAGACACTTAAGCACTTACATCAATTTTAACATCCAAAGCACTCACCCCGTCCACGCCCCCTTCCACCTCCTCGTCCACCAGCTGCATTGCTTTTTCCTCCTTTCTGCTGCTGCTGCTGTTGCCTGTATACCTCTTTGGGCTGTGCTACTTTGATCTCACACTGTAAAGACAAAAATTCTTCAACTCATCAAGAATTTCAATACCATTTTGTGAGTTGCTTTCAGGGAATACTACAGAAATGGTCTATTTCACATGCCAAGAAAGAGAACTTACAGACCTTGCCTGAACCAATTTGATGGTATCTGCTTTCTAGTAACTTCTTTACTGGCTCTTCATCTGTGTATGTGATAAAACAGAAGCCCCTCCTTTCATTTGTCTTTGTGTCCATGGGAAGCTCGATGTTTTCAATCTGAAATCAAAAGTACCTATCAGTACTGCAAGAAATCTGTAAGCAACTTTTTAAGCTACCAGAACCATTCAGCAGTCCAATGTCTATACTGACTGCTTCTGACAGCTATACATCAGCCCACCTATGGAATCATTAACACACATGTTTTCAACAATCCTCAGTTTTCTATAAGCGTGAGCCAGCTCTTTCCTCAAAAATATTCTATCTTAAGACAGAGGCAACACTACATTTGAAAACCAGAGCTGCTTCCATATACCACTGTACTATACCTCGCCAAAAGCACCGAAGTACTCCTTAATCTGTTCTTCAGATGTATCTGGACTCAGCCCACCAACAAACACTTTTTTTGGTGGCTCCTTCCCTTTTAGAGCTTTTGCCCTTTTAGGATCTATTAACTTCCCATCCAGTTTATGTTCCTTCAGTTCCAATACCTAAGAAGCACACAAGGAAACAAAGTCTCAGATCACTACAGTGACATAGGCAGGCTTTCTGTCGTGGATTGAAAGGAAATCCACCCACCTTCTCCACGCTGGCAGCATCCTTGAAGAGCACGAACCCAAACCCCCTTGACCTCCCAGTGACCGGGTCTGTTTTAATTGTACAATCCACAACCTCACCAAACCGAGAGAGATACTCTGTCAAGTCTTTCTTGCTGGTGTCCCAGCTGAGGCCTCCAATAAACATCTTCCTGAAACACAAGTCGTACGTATGAATAGACATAAAGACACACACACAGAGCTAGATGCAAATGCACGCATGGAGCACGGAGCAAGTCTGCAAGTGGCCGCCGAAAGCCAAAGGCCATCATGAAGTCACCGCTACCCAGCTCGGTTTGCAGGGTCTAACAGCAGCGCCCGCTGCTCTTGGCCGCGGGGACAGCACCGGGGGAGTCGCAGCGGCTGTCCCGTCCAGTCCCGGCCTCGCCATTACAGGAGGGCCGGGTCTGCGCGTCCCCCAGCCCGTCCCGTTACCGCCAGCAGTGGATGCCCTCCTAGGCTGCCGGTGACGTCACGCCCCGATTGGCACCCGCCCCACGGAAACTGGGTCACCAGCCCGGGACACAAAGGCGGGCGCGGCCATTCGCGCGGGGAGGGGAGGGCAGGCTCCGCCCCCCTCAGCGCCCAAGCCTCCCCCTCCCCCCGCGCGGCCCAAGCAGGCGGAGGAGCGTGATGGAGATGCGATCCCCCTGGCCCTACCCGTCATCCTGCTGGTTCTTGCTCGCGTTGATCTTGGAGCCCTCAGCGAACTCCTCCGGGCCGCCGCTCATCTCAGTTGCGTCCTCCATGGCGGGGCAAGGGCGGCGGGGCTGCTCAGGAGAGCGGCGGAGACAGCAGAGACCTGCGCTGTCGACAAAATGGCGGCGGAAGAGATCCGGGCACCGCCCGCGCCGCCTTTATATACCCGCGCCGGGAGCCAATCAGCGCCGTTCTCCCTCCCGGCGCCGCAGCGCCCCTGGCGCCTTCCGGGGGGACTACAGGGCCCGCTCGCTGCCGGCCGGCTGGCCGGCCCGCCCTGAGCCCCCGGGCCCCGGCTCGGCCGCTCCGGGCGCGGCGTCCGTAGAGACGTGCTCTGCCACGGCGCCCCGAGCGCGGCGTCCAGCCGCCATCCCCGCCCGCCTCGTCTCTCCGCGCGCTCCGAAGGGCTCCCGCCGCCTTTCCCGCCGCGGGCCCCGGGGCGAGGCGGGGGGCCGCTGCCCTGGGAGGGAACGGGGAGAGCGGGTCAGAAGGGCTCAGCGTCGGGGCTAAGGGGGTGTAACGTGCAACCCAGAAACCCCGTTCAGGAGGCGGCGGGGCGGGGCGGGTGTTCCGGGGGCGGGTACAGTTGGCGCAGCACTCGCCGCCCCCGGCTTCCCGCCGTCACCGCAGTCGCCTTCCCCGATCCGCGGCGGCGGGGCCCGGCCCGGCCAGGCCCGGCCCAGCCCTCCGCGCAGCCGCAGGGCGGAGCGCCCGCCGCCGCCGCCGCGCTCCCCCGGCGCGCCCCACGTGCTGCCGCCATGGGCGTGCTGCCGGTGCCGGCGGAGGTGCGCGCCATCCTGCTGGACATCGAGGGCACCACCACCCCCATCGCCTTCGTCCAGGTGAGACGCGGCGGGCAGGGCGGCACCGGCCTCCCCACGAGGCCTGGAGCCCCCTCGCACCGCTGGGGGCTCCGTTAGCATCGCCGTTATTATCATCATACGCTTCAGCCCTGGGCAGCCGGGGCGGCGGCAGGGGGCGGCGGCCGGAGTTGTGACTGCGAGCCCTCTGGGCTGGCACGGCCTCCCTGCGGGGAGGAGGCGCCTCCCGGGGCTGCAGTCCTCCGGCGGGCGGGCCTGAATTGCCCCCAGGAGCGTAAAACCGTGACACATTTTCTGTGTTTTCACGAGTAATGGTCACGAGAAAATTCGTCTCGTTTTACCAATCGACTGCCTCTTGTGGACAGGAGAACGGGGAACTGCTCGGATCCCAGGCCGTTCAGTAAATGGTTTTTGTCACGGGTAGCAGGCACTCGGAGCGCTCGCAGCATTACCGTGGACAAGCAGCACTGTTGCTCAGCTGGCGGGAGCTGCAGTACCTCAGCCGAGTTTGCAGGGAGCCAGAAATACTATCTCGGGGGTATTCGCTGCGTTTTCCTTTCAAAAGGGTGGTATAGTCAGATGCCTACAGTGTCACCAGAGATGTACGTCCTTCAGCATACACAGAAGCAGCACGGAGAGGGCTAGCACAGAGAGCACATGAAGCGTGTGTGATGAGAACGAGTGGCTTCCCTTGCCTAGGAGAAGGCTTAAGACTACTGCAAATGTTGGTTTAGGTGCAGCAGCCAGGGACGGGGAAGTCTGTGAGGCCAGCAGGAGGCATCGGGACAAACGCTCTAAATATACTATTAAAATTTGCATTTCTTACACTGCTGTGGGTCCCTCCTCTCCAAGTCTTGGTCCCTAACCAGGCTCATGTGCTTCACAGGAGGGAGCTTGTATTTAAGACACCAAACAGAATCATCCCTACTTCTGCGATTAACCTGTATTTCTCCATGAGACATTATAACTTCTGGTGTAGTTTAGAGTAGTTTAGGAAATGCATTGTGACCCACATGATGTCTGGAAGGGTGAAGACTCTTGCCAGGCTTTCTAGGGGTTTCTGCTAACACAGTTGAACAGACGAACAACATGACCTACATCTTTCCTGTCCGTGTTCTTCCAGCGCTCTGGAAGAAACTTCAGGTGTAGATGGCATTACTGCTCCTTCCCCTCAATAGCTTTCAATTTAAACACTTTGAACAGCTCAGGTTTCTTACTAAACATCTAACAGAGCAACCAACTTGGCTCTATTTACCTTGAATCTGTTTTGCTGTCATGCAGATAGCATGCAATACACCTGAGAGTCTCCTGCCAAAGTCTTTCTGTTGCCGGGAGGCCAAATGAGTTAAGGTTCTCAGTGAAACTCAGTTTGCTGAAAATCTTGAAAATGCTTGAAACAAGTTATTCCACTTGGACATTCAGTTAACCTCGTTATTTCTATTTCTCTTTAAAAGGGAACCACTGCGGGTTCTGCAGGTATTTTATTCTTTAATTAAATAATTTTGCTTAATCCTTTCTTTAGTATTAGAATTATTGAATATGTAAAATAAGGAAATAAAATGAGCAAGTTGATGGGTGGATTAAGGAAAGATACCAGAGAAGAGAATATTTGATTGCCTCTAGTTAGAAGTCACCAAGTTTTCTCTTTTGCTGCGTCCACCCTGGCAGAGAAAAGTAGATGGCAGGGCAGAGATGTAATCTGATAAATTACATTCCCTGAGGTTTGCCATATTCCCTGTAAAAGAGCAGAGTGTTACTAAACTTGGTGACAGTTTGCATGGACATTGAGAAGAAAATTGACCCTGGTTGCGTGAAATCCTACAAGCACTAATTAGGGCGTGCTATGTGGGTGTCTACTGATGGTAAAAATACCACCCTTTCTACACTGGGTTTAACACTGCTGTCGAGCTGTTTTTGCTGACGTTTGTTTCTCCATCCTGCCAAGCTGTGTTGGGGCAGCCACATTATAGGGCTGGACGTTTCCAAGGAGCCCAGCCATCCTGCAGTGCAGTGGCGTGATAGCACCCGTCTCCCTGGCAGTCATGGGAGATGAACAGAGCGATGGGAGCTGTGCACAGACAAGCTCAGGTCTCCTGCTAGCCAAGGAGAAAGAGAGGCGAGTGGACTTATAAAGGTCATTAGCAGCCCCAGTTAAACCTATTCAAGAGTGTGCAGCCACCAACTTTTGCTGAAAGCTGAAGTCTCAGAGATGGAGGCATTTCGTTGCGGGTTGCAAGGAGTCTTTCTTCCACACAAACTCATGACCTTTAAAACTTAGTGTATCATTGCCTGGAATCGCTCCTGACATCCGTAAACTGTCTAGCCTACTGGCTGTCCACCACTTCAGCTGTCAAATTGATGTTTACTCTTGGACCACAGCCTGCTGCATTTGCCAATGGGCCAAGGCTTTTCCCCTTTCACAGCTCACTGAATCACAGAATATGCTGCGCTTTCAGAGCCTGTTTGGAAGTTTTTCTTTGCCAGCACAAGAGCACAAAAAACCCTCTTTTGCAAAGCAATTGGGACCTTTTGTAAGGATCACAATCGAAGTTGTAAGGGAAGCTAAACCAAGTCAGCGGGTCAGTTGCATTTCTCTGTGGATACTCCTTCATTTCCTCCATGATTTAAAAGATAGTTTGAAAGCAGCGAAGCTCAAATAAAGGAAATGAGGGAGTAACTGGGGGTATTACAAGGCTGTTTATTTTACTAGACAAGTTTGTGGTAATTTTCTAGGCATTTAGGAGATTTTCCTTTCCCCTAAATTTACATTGTTTTAAAAATACACGATGTGGAAAATGCAATATTGAAGTAATAGAAAATCCTGCAGTTCCACCACCACATCACCTTCTCAGGACCACCGTTTTCTTAATTCGGTAACAAGTTAAAGGTGACATACAGTGGCGAGAAAAATATCACTGGCCATTTTTTGAGGAGCGATGAGCTCAGGTTAGTTTCCTCCCATTTCCTCCCCATCCCAAATTCTTCTCAGTTAAGAAAAGCTCAGATCCGTGCCCAAAGGAAGGAGCTCCCTGCCCTTCCCCTGGTCCTGAGGCTCTTCCTGGGCTCAGAGATGCTGTCATGGTGGCTGCTTGTGGCTTCTCGTTTGTGAGACACCACTAATGAAGGCAATTTGTAATTATTTCTTGTTGCCCTTAGGATCTCTCGGAAGGTTTGTAATTCTCCTGTGGCGCTTCTTCCTAACCCAAATTCATTTCATTTGCAAGACTGTCCTATGGAGCTCGGTGTCACTGGACTAGACTTTTTCTTTTTAGAAAGGGCCGCTCTGGTAAGAAGTTGAGATGTTGTGCTGGTTTTGGTGGGGATGGAGTTAATTTTCTTCATAGCAGCTAGTATGAGCTATGTTTTGGATTTGTGCTGGAAACAGTGTTGATAGTACAGGGATGTTTTAGTTATCGCTGAGCAGCGCTTACACAGAGTCAAGGCCTCTTCTGCTCCTCACATCACCCCACCAGCAAGTAGGCTGGGGGTGCACAAGAAGTTGAGAGGGAACACAGCTGGGACAGCTGACCCCAACTGAAATTCCAAGGGGATATTCCATACCACATGATGTTAGGCTCAGCGATAAAAGCTGGGGGAAGAAGGAAGGGGTGATGCTCAGAGCAATGGTATTTGTATTCCCACATCACCGTTACACGTGATGGAGCCCCGCTTTCCTGGAGATGGCTGAACACCTGCCTGCCCATGGGAAGTGGTGAATGAATTCCTTGTTTTGCTTTGACTGTGCATGCAGCCTTTGCTTTACCTAATAAACTGTCTTTATCTCAACCCATGAGTTTTCTCACTTCTACTGTTCTCATTCTTTCCTCCGTCCCACCAGGGGGGAGTGCATGAGCAGCTGTGTGGTGCTTAGTTGCCAGCTGGGGTTAAACCACAAGATACGTTTTCATAACGATCTTCATTAGGACAAGAACCCCATTAAAAATAGAGTAGTTTAACTTATCACTTCAGAGCACATACACAGTCAGCCCTGCACTCCTCAGCTGATTGGGGTCATTTCTTAGGCAAGTCCAAGAAAAGTTATCACCCACCTTTCCATGCTGGGATTTAAAAGTTGCAGCTACATAAGCATTTGTGCAAAAAGTCCACCTGCGCTAATCTTGGCCCAAGGTTGGCTCTGGCCTGTGATCAGGTAGACACCCTTGGCAGGCAGTTTCACAAGCTGCAGCTTGTAGGGGAAGCTTCAGCAGGGAAAATAACCATAAACACCAGCATGTGCAAACGGTTGCTCGAAATGCAAGTCAGCCTTGCCTCTGCCAGGTTAAAGGAGCTGTCTGGTTTTTTTTGTGTGCTGCCAGGAAACCTTGTTCCCTTACATCAAAGACAATCTGAAGGAGTATCTGCACGCTCACTGGGCGGAGGAGGAGTGCCAGCGAGACATCAGACTTCTAAGGAAACAGGTTAAGTAATGGAGCTACACCATGTCTCTTGGGATTTTCACGGCATGCCTGAGATTTCAGTTTGCTTGGACTCCCCCAGTCACCCAACAACAAGCCCATACCTCTCTTTGCTCCCCACAGAGGCTGGTTGCCTCAGCAGGCTGATTATCCCCCACCCAAAGCCTGGGGTTGTGCTCAGGAAGGGCCAGTGCATGATAGGCAGCAACTCAGCTGCTTCCCTCAGGGGTCTTCACAGCCTCTAAGCAGGCATCAAACCACGGGTTTTCAGCTTCATGCCTGCACTCTGTCCTTCTCTCGCTGAATCTGCTGCCTGCAGCTTCCAGGCACCTGTTTGGGAAGCAGTGTGGAGAGATGGCAGAGTAGTTGTCCTGCACAGGGCAACATATCCTGCCTCTGTACAGGGACACAGCATCAATTTGAGACCTGTGACTGTTTGGATTCATTTGCTTCTTTGCCATAATTTCAGTAATTTCAGTAATTCTCATTACAGTATAGCTACACTAGTGCCAATTGTTGGGTTTGGAAAGTACAATCCAAGCAAGTGTTTCTAGACACTACCGAAGTCTGAATTTCCCAGTGAGAAAAGCATTCAAACAATATTGTAACCCTTCATGTGAAGAGCAGTTCAAGCTGTGTCCTGTACAGAGGTGCACTGATGCAGGTGTTAGACCCCTTTCCTAAATTGAGATGTTGAGACCACTCCACCGCTTCCCTCACCTCTTTATCACGGATGACTTCCAGGCTCAGGAGGACTCCAGCCTGGACGGGGCTGTGCCGATCCCCTTGGAGAGTGGAAGTGGGGAAGAGGAGCTGGAGCGGGTCATCCAGGCGGTCGTAGACAACGTGCAGTGGCAGATGTCTCTGGACAGGAAGACCACAGCACTGAAGCAGCTGCAGGGTCACATGTGGAGGGCAGCCTATGCAACTGGGCACATCAAAGGAGAGTGAGTAATTGTGTATGTGAGTAATTGTGTGCTCCTTTCCCTGTGGCAGGTGCAGGGTGCATCTTTCCTAGATGTCTGTTAGCAGAATAGCTGCCTAAGCTGTTCTTGGAAATAGCCCCAGGTACAAATGCAAGTACGATTACTACCCTGGAGAAGTCAATACACTTATGTTCAGTCGTGGCTTAAGCCAGGCTACTGCTTTATGTGTCGTGTGTCCTCTGCATACAAACAGCTTTTGCCTACATGTAAGCGCAGCACTGGAGAGGTCTTGTGGTATAAATGAGAAGGGTATGGAGGAACTGACAGACATGTCCATTAGCAGTTACGCAACAATTGCCTTGGCTGTGGTCCTCCTTCCCTCGCACACAGCTTTCTCCCTGTTGCTGGGCTTGACTTCAGGTGGCTGCTACCCGGCAGTTAGATATAGCTCACATTTTGAGACTCGTCAGCCCATTGCTAGGCTGATAGCTTGCCTTCCCAGAACTCTGCAAAGCCAGAAAAATAAGGGGAGAGATGATGCTGCCTAGTGGATGGGAGCTGGTTCATCCTCTGCAGTGCAGTTAAGCCAGGGACACGTCTGGCCCGTAGGTACTACTGTACAACCTGACCAAATCACTGAATGGACCATCTATCTATGATTTGATATCAAATCACTGACCTGAGTCCCTTAGGTGACACTCCTTTCCCAAGTTGTTGTCTGGCTTCAAACAGTTACGTACAGTGCCGCTCATTTAGCTCCTGCAGCTGCAGCCTCCTCTCAGCTTCTCCCTAGGCATGGTCAGAGCCTGAACCTGTGAGATGGGTTTGCCCTGTATGGATGCAGCTTATGGCCATAGCTCTTAGCAACAGGGAAACCTTTGTAGCTTGCAAGGCAGGCGGGATTCAGGATGCAAGAGCATGTCTTCTCTGTCCTCCCCCTTATTCCTCCTTCACAGAGAATAGTGCCAGGATGACATTTTCCCCAACCTTTCCTCCCCTCTCCAAACTGAAGGGGCTGGAGAAATTCCTGCTAAGCTCATTAGAGCAGCTGTCAGCGAAGCAGTCGCTGAGCTGCTCCTTAGGCTGGACCTAGGAATATATCACCTGCTGCTGAAATAGATTTGCTGAAATAGGTTGCAGAAGCCCTGAGCAGATTGAAAATGAAGTTGTCACAGTGCCTGGCACCCTGCAGGTGCCTCTGAGTTTGCCCTTACCTGCTGCCCTGTTTTGCTCCAGAATCTTCGAGGATGTGGTCCCAGCCATCCGAAAGTGGCGAGAAGCGGGGATGAAGGTCTATATCTACTCCTCGGGCAGCATTGAAGCCCAGAAGCTTCTGTTTGGATACTCTACAGAAGGTGATATCCTAGAGGTAGATAACCTTACCACCTTCCTTACAGCTTCTTCCTCTGCAGAGCACTTGCTTCCCACAACTGCCTTTGCTATAATGCTTCATGAGTAGAATCTGGGACAGGAAGGTGGGGCAGTGGGTTTGTTCGGTGGGAGTTAAGCTCAGCCAGTGAGCCCGTGTTACTGTGGTAGAAAGGAAAGAGGATGTCTTGCTCAGGAGCCCTGCTCTTCAGGTGGCACTCAGCAACTGCCTTTGCTTTTCTCTCTCTTTCAGCTCTTTGATGGCCACTTTGATACCAAAATAGGCCCCAAGGTAGAAAGTGAGAGCTACAGAAGGATTGCTGCCAGTATTGGGTGCGCCACCAACAATATCCTCTTCCTGACAGATGTCCCTCGAGGTAGGTGGTCTGCCAGTCCTGCTGGCTTTCATATGGGTGAAGGAGGCAGGTGCTCTTTAAATGCATGCTGCTGACTTGTCACAAGCACCCCAGAAACGCCGCGGACCACTTCGCTTCTGTGGCATCCCCTTAGCTACTGCCATGCTCCTTCCAGGCTCTCACGCGGCAGTAAGATATCTTGAGCAGTGCTGCAATGAGGGAAAATAGGTCAAGTAGAAAACCTGCCCTTGCACCATCAAGGAAGGAGAGACTGTTGAAGTGGAGTGGAGCAGCTGGCATGCTCCATTTACAGAGTCGTTTTTCTGACCCATGCTCGGGGGAACAGACTATGTCTGCTGTGCTGCTGTGTGGCATACGTGGTGGCTGGTTCTTTTTGCCACTTAGCATTAGGTTGTGTTCAGCAGCAGGAAAACATTGCTCTTGGTTGCCAAGACTTGACCCCTGGAAAGTCAGGCTCAGGAAGCTAATTTAATTTCCTGCCTTTGCTGGAAACATCTTGCTGGCAGAAATGGCACTGGCTTGTGATCTCAGTCTAAGCCAGCTCAGTCCCCAGGAGTTAGCCCTTACCTCCTCCCCAGCCCTGGCAGCAGAGCTGCTGGGAGCTTGCAGTTACCTGCTTTTCCTTGTGTCATCCTGCGGCCTCTTGCTATGCTAGGGAAGCAAAGGAAGCTTCTAAGTGACTCCCAATGGGGGGTGCTGGACTCGCTAAACATCACAGCCTGACCACAGCCCATCTTCGTGACAGAAACCTAGCTGCTGCTGTGTGCTGCCTGCATGTTAGCAGGGAGAGGGGAGGAGATGGTGAGGCAGCCAGCTCCGGTCCACTCACATTATACGGCAGCTACAGTCACCTACAGCAGGTCTGCCAGGAGCTGGTCCTGCTCTAGAGCCCTGCAGTGCCATGTGCAAATGCTGCTCTCTCAGTTTTAACTTTTAAAAGCACTTCAGTGTTCTGGGGCATCTTCGAGCCTTAAAGACACTCACGTGGAGAGGTTGGTAAGTACATGTCATCTCTACTCTACCCCTCCTCTGTTTGTTTTAGAAGCCAACGCAGCCGAGGAAGCAGATACTCATGTGGCTGTGGTGACCAGACCCGGAAATGCAGGACTGACGGATGATGAGAAATCATATTACAGCCTCATCTCATCTTTCACTGAACTTTTCCTGCCTTCCTCCACTTAGGGAAAGCGGTGCATGCACAAAGACTGTGCTTCACTTGAACTGTCCTTGTGTAATGTTAGGTAATTTTGTCCATAATCAGAATTTAAGACCAAACCCATATCATGTCTTGGACCCACAACTACTACTGCAAGCAGGTATGGATGGAAAATACGGTGTGGGATCCCTTGTGCTGTAGGACAGAGGCCTGCAGCAGCTAGATGGAGCCGGGAACAGGGTGAAGAACAGCACCCATGAGCCCTGATGTTCCTCCCCTTTCCCAGCTAGCAGTTAGCTCAGGGAATGCTTCCTTCAGATTCACCCATTGAAATCTGGTGCTGAGATGCCCCACCATGAGCTCTGTCATTTTTATAAACAGTCGGCAAACAAGGTGTATGTTCCCTTGTCCCAGAGGGACCTCTGGGGACCATGAGGGCATATGAGCTTCTCCTTGCAGATGGGCTTGCTGGTTAAGACAAACTTTTCAAAGTTAGGGGGTTTAGGATGCCCAAAGGAAAATTCCAAATATGGGCTGTAATACAGCAGGTTTGGGCTGCCACAAAAAGTCAGCCCTTGCTGCAGGCAAGCTCTTCAAACTAGAACAACTTAAATCTTGGCTATATCCATAGTAGGTCTAGGTATAAAACACTGCAATTTGCATATGAAAGCTGCTTAGTGCTACACAGCTAGCCTACCAGAACGGAGTATGTATAAATACAGCTTTAAAAATTAATATCTAGCCCCACCTCACTGCTGCATCATGGTGCTGGGCTGTGGGATCCAACTGGCTGAACACCAGTCAGCTTGACTGCATTTCTGAGGTATCTCCCTTAGCACTAACCCATGGAGCTCCTTCTCAGTAGCCGACATCACTCTGTCACGCATTCACAGCACTGGTCAGCTGTGAGCAAACCTTGACAAAGCACTGGTCTGAGGGACACATCCTGCTGCATTTAATGAGAATTTAAACCCTGACCTTTTCCCCAACCTACCTAAATTGTGCCAATTTACATCAGATGGTCATGGAGCTTTTCCTAATGTAGTAAATAAAAATACAACTTTGTTTTCATTGTGTTCACTCCATCCCTGTATTTAAGCCTTCCTGTCTATCACCAGTGATCCCAGCACCTAAAGGCAAATCTCTTTGTTTTTAAACTTCTGAACACTGCTTTCCCCCTCCCTGAACTTTTCTTTAAGGCAGACAACCCTGTCCTGCCAAGGAAGCTGTATTACTTCCCTGTATTTTTCAGTAGGGGCTCAGTGGGGGTGTAAGGAGTGAGCCACAGCTAGTTTATACCTAGTAATACTGCAAGCAGAGGCAGTCTGAAACCCCAGCTCCCTGCTGCTGGCACTTTGTGCACGGGTGTCACTTGCTACTTACTTACTCATTTCTGTGCAGTTGCATTTGAGCTTGCCTTCATAGGTGGCTGAAATAGAATACTAACATGCGTGTTGCCTTCTTGAGTTCTGGTCTACACCTACAGCTGTCCCTGAGGGAGGCTGCTTTGTACAGAACAAACAAGAGAGGCATTTTGGGAGGAAACCACATCATGTCAGCATTGCCCTTCTAAAACACTGATGATAGCAGGTAAGGCTGTGAGGCAGCTTGTCTGGATGCCTTTCCGGGCTGTGTAATGAAAAAAGCCTGCTAATTAGCACTGTTAGAGTATATGTATCTGCATGGCTGAATAGTCCCTGGCTTCATTAAATGTTAATTTTAATCGTGACACTGTAATACTCCCCTTTTGTTTTGCATTTGCCATCAGAAAGCTCTGCATGAGGTAGGGGACAAAAATAAAACTTACTTTCTCCATAAAAGCACTTTATTTAGTGGTCATGTTTCAGTGTATATCAGTTGTCATTTAGTTGTACTGAAATGTGCTGTTAGAAATACTCTAAGAAATATACAGAGTTATCACCAAAAACCTGAAGTTCAGTTTGGATTGCATATAGGAAAGGGAGAGAAAGGAAAAAAAAAAACCACAAACATCATCATCTTTTTCCTTTGATAAAATTACAAAATATAAAACGATAAACTCAAAGTATTAATTGATTAAAAAAAAAGTCACTGTGGACTATTTACAATAATAAACACCCTTCAAACAAATAGTTATTTTGTGCTCCATATGCATTGAGTGTATGTGCCTGTATAAGAGGATCCCCACCTGCATCTTCTCCAGGCTGTCCCCTCCTGCCCTCGCCCAGGAGGAGCTCTCTGGATGGGCTGCTGGGGAGCTCTGCGCCTTACACTGCTGTGCCCCTGGGCCACCCTGGGGAGCCTGTGCCTTGTGCTGCTGAGCCCTTGGGCAACCCTCAGCACATCCCTCCAGGAAGGCTTTCCACTAATGACACAGCTACAAGGAGGAGGCCTTCAGCAGTCCAGTGACAATTTCCTGTTGGCTGGAGATGCTCTGGATTTATAACGTAGCTGCCTGATAACAAATTTTGGCCCCTACAAAATAAAGGGCTGGCTGAAAGCTTTCTACTTACACTAGTATTGAGAGGAGTTTTCTCAACTGTTTCTCCTTTCAGGAGAGCTTGCTGTCATTTACAGAAGACTGAATGCCCTTTGGCCTTTTCCCTCTCTGTCAGAAATGCCATGGTGCGGACAAGTTCCCCTTCAAATTTTGCCTTTTGCCACCGTTTTAATTTCTGCAGCTCAGACAAGATGCAAACCTAAGCTGAACCTTACTCCTGGAGGAAAACAGGAGCCGTGTTCATGAGAAGCAACTCCCATCATTCGCCTGCCCAGCCAGTACAGCAGCCTTCCCAAAATCAGGTTTTCAAACACGGCCTTTGAGCTCCTACTTTTTCTTTGAAAACAGACCTTCTGTTTGAAAACCTCCCTTCAGGGAGGGAGAAGCCCTTCTGGTCTTGCTGTTCCCATCCTGCACCTCCAGCCCTCAGGCCACATCACCCAGCCTCCAGGGCAGAACTGCTTCCCTGCAACCTGGAAGCCGCTTAAACCTGTGGCAGACTCCATTCAGGACCAGTGGCCACACGGAGGGGTCGTCCAGGCCGCGTGTCAGCGTGTCTGAAGTTTGACTTGTAAATGCACAAGGAGTGAAACCAAACCCTGTGCCCAGAACCACTTGCAATGGTTCTGTTCCCACTGCAGGCAAGCCCAGTGTCTCTAACACAATGTTTTCCCCCTCAGTGAACAAAAAAATCTTCTAAAATATTACACATGATATGTAGTGGAAGCACGACACGCTTACAAAGAGCAGCCGCTTCTGGGTCACCTCCAGAGCACACAGGTATTGCCACCTTACCGCAGCACCTTGCTTCTACCAGTCACCACTGCCGAGTCTGATTGATAGACAGAGCTGAGCAGAGCACCCCACTGTGCCAGCTCCTCCGGCCTGGGGATGGTCTGCCCGGCTACAAGGCAGCATCAGCCACGTTTTCCTGATCACAGCACAGTTTCTCACAAAGCTGGCTTTACCACTGGCTGCTTTCCAGGCTGGAAGAAATACCTGCCTGCTTGCCATAAAAGCCAGTCACTTGGGGTCTTCCATCGCCTGATTCCAAGTCCAGAAGAAACAGTTGCTGCTTCTCACCCTACCAAGTTACAGCAGTTTGGCAGCAAAGAAAACAAGACAAAAAAGACGTGAAAAGATGTAGTTTGGTGACTCGGGAACCAGCGACTCCTGAAGACTCTCGGTGCCCTGAGGAGCCATTTTCCTTCATCTCCTCCTCTGCAGGACAGGCTGAGGAGTGCCTGTCATGGAGGAGCATCACAAGGACTGGCTGGTGAATGATCAGCAGGAGTGTGACAGAGTCACTCAGAAAGTCACTGGTAGCACAAACTAAACAGCTTGTGCTCTCTCATGCTGCTGCTAGGAGGAATCCGTTCCTCTTCCAGCAGACAGCTGGTTTTGTTCGGCTCCCAATAAGACAGACACCCTCAGAGCCCTTTGGCAACATGATCATGATTGCACATGAAAACAAACTCATCAAAAAAGTGTAAATGAGGTCACGTTCAACCCATGGGACCACACCTGCCGCCCTCCCCGCCGCCGGAGGACAGGCTACACCTGATCTGTCTGGTATTCAGAGGCTTCCGATAAGCTTTCAGAAAAGCTCATAAAGTTTTCCTGGATCTCAGAGCAAATGATCTCAAATCTGTAGTGCCTGAACTCCACTGCAAAGGTGCCGAAGTAGCACAGGAAGCACATGACCAGGCCCCACTGGATCCTGGAAGCGTGCATGTGAATGCCCTGCGCCATGAGGATGAAATCTGGAAGAGGAAAGTCAAGGAGAACTAGTGGGAGCAGAGACACTGACCAGTATGAGAGAAAGCCAAACGAGAAGACAATAAAATCTTAACAACCAAAGTCACCCAGATGACGGTCCACCCAGCGAGCCACCATCAGGACCGCGTGAATGTGGTGCCAGAGATGGAAAGGATGTCAGGTGTCCAACAACGTCCATGGAGCGCAGCAGCTCTCCTATACAGAGCAGGGCTTCTTGATCCCAATGCGCGCTGATGAACATTTACAGAGAGGAAGACTTGGGCACAGAGAACCTGCTTACACATCCAACTAGCCAGTGGCAGAGCCAGCAAGCTGGGGATCTGGCCGTGGGCCCCTGCCTGCCAGGAGCCTCCCAGCAGGAACTGGATCAGACCCCTGCACCGCAGGCAGTGGGAATACCTTTCAGCCTACACTGTGCAATCTTTCATTCTCTTCAGATCACCTGCAAAATCATTCCCTTTTGTGGAATGCAGAAGCATCAGCCTACAGAGTATGGCATGTTATACTGAAAGGAAAAAGAACGCTGTCAGAGCCAGAAACTGTCCTCCAGGCACCTGTACCTGTGTGATTGGACCACATATTGCCTGGCATCAAGGTCTCAGGGCTATGCCTCACGTTACACTGGAGTACTCCATAACAGCAATTCTCAGCTCCTCCAAAGCAGAGGACACCTTCCTGAGCTGAGGACCTGCCCTAGACCAGTGCACATCTCTAAACCTACTGGCTCTCCTGTCTCTCAGGATTTCATCTGCACTCGAAAAATCCAGGTAAAACAAATAAGCAGCTTCTGCCATCTGTAACGGCACAAAGCAGGTAATCAGAGACTTCTCATCTTCAGCTTAGTGCCAGCATCCAAAGCTTCATTTCAGCAAACAGCATCCTGCGTCTGGCTTTAAGCATCTTCCACTTCCCCTGTAGCACACGGGTTGTGCAGGAGCTGCAGGGGACGGGGAGCCAGCCCCAGGTGGCGAGGGGAGGAGTGGCACTCCTGCCTCAGCCTGCCCTGCTCCACAGCGGGGCCAAGGCCTTCAGTGCCAAGCAGCCGTCTGGGGAGGGCTGGCCTGGGAGCACCCGGCACGTCAGTACAGGAGCAGCTATGCCCTGGCTTACCCAGCTGCTGCTGCTCCCAGCGTGGCAGAAACCTCCAAAGGTGGCAGCGCAGCAGGAGCCCGGCCTCGCTCCTCGCATGCAGCCCTACCCCACGTTACGTACACCAACACGATGCTCAGCTACAAATTTTTCCAAGGAAGCTTAAGAGGTGACTAACGGTACATCCTCCCACCACTTTGCTATTCCTCTGGACACTGTCTGCAAAACCAGGCAAGTTACTAAGGAATTGTTTTAAGAACAGGCTGTTCCCTGAGGAGGGCTATTAACTTATTCGTGGCCGTTTATTCCTCCCAGCACTAACACTGACGCAAGTATGCAGCGCACGGATCCACCCTAAACAAACACCCAGGGCACAAGAGTGCTGGTGCAAACAGAAGGGCTGGAGGGGAGCTGCCAGGCACAAAGTGGAGAGAAAGCCACATGTGCACCCAGTCTGAGTGAGCGCAGACCCCACAGCCAAAATCTCATTTGTAGAACACCCAGTCTTACCTGGAGTCCACGTGACCCAGCAGCTCTTGACTGTGATAAGCACCTTAAAAGGCAGAGCTGGAGGCAGCATCCTGGAGCTTTTCAAAAAACACATCAAAATTTTCTCATCCTCGGCAACCTGATTTCTGCCCTTGTTCCTTTGTTCTCCCGAGAATTTTTCTCTCAGTATTTTGCATAATCTTAAACGCTACTGAGTAGGTAAGCAGTGGTGCCACTAAATGGCACAGATACTGTTCAATATTGCAACCACTTTGGATCTCACTAAGAATTTTTAAAAACATCTGTGAAGGAAGTGAGCCCACCTGTGAAGCAGTGCATCCTGGTGAAACACAAGCAGCAAAAGAAGCCCGTCACAGCATCATGCTGTGAAGACAAGCTGAGTAGCATTCCTAAATGCTTTGAGATCCTGTGAGAAAAGCCAGCGTTCCCTGCTGCAGAGACTGTCGGACACATACGATACCTGGCTCCCCAGGGAGCGGGACAAAAGGATACAGAGCACCACACAGAGGGTGATGCTGGCCGACAGGGTGACTCGTGGAATCCCAACTTTCCGTCCCTCATTCTTCATGTTGATCTTGAGGGTGAGGGCAGACTGGATCCAGCACGCCAAGGTCCCAAAGCCAAAGGTCAGCGACGTGCCCACATTGTGGATCTCCTCATCATTGGAAAGCTAGGCACAAACAACGTGGTGATTGTTTGGACACAACAAGAATTACCTGCTAGGCTACCCTGGATTGCTGCTGGGGCGGGGTTTGGGGTTTGTGCGGTGGGGTTTTGGTAGCAGGAGAGGGGCTACTGGAGTGGCTGCTGTGAAAAGCTGCTAGAAGCTGCCCCGGCTCCAAGTCAGACCGGCCTCTGGCCAAGGCTGAGCCAATCAGCAATGGTGGAAGCACCTCTGCGGTAACATATAAGAAGGGGAAAAAAAGAAGCTGCTAAAAACCTGCAGCAGAGGAGGGGAGTGGGATGTGAGAGAAGCAACTGCTTGGACACCAAGGTCAGTGGAGAGGGGGAGGTGCGCTGGAGCAGGGACTCCTCTGCAGGGCAGGCTGCCCCCCTGCAGCACATGGAGATTAACGGCGGGGCAGTGCCCACCTGCAGCCCGTGGAGGACCCCACACCAGAGCAGGTGACTGCAGAGAAGGCTGTGACGCGGAGAAGCCTGTGCTGGAGCAGTCTGTTCCGGAAAGACTGCACCCTGTGGAAGGGACCCATGCTGGAGCAGCTCACGCAGAATTGCATCCCACGGAAAGGACGCATGTGAGAAGCTCGTGGAGGACTGCCTCCTACGGGAGGGACCCCGTGCTGGGGCAGGGGAAGAGTGAGAGAAGTCCTCCCCCTGAGGAGGAAGAAGTGGCAGAAACAACGGGTGATGAACTGACCACAAACCCCATTCCTCAAGCCCCTGTGCCGCTCGGTGGGTGGAAGTAGAGAAATGGAGAGCAAAGCTGAGTCTGGGAAGAAGGTGGGGTATGGAGAAGGTGTTAAAAACATCTTTAAAAGATCTGGGTTTATTTCTCATAATCCTACTCTGATTTGACTGGTAAGAAATTAAACTGATTTTTTCTCCCCACGTTGAGTCTGTTTTACCTGTGACCATAATTGGTGAGTGACCTCTTCCTGGCCTTGTCTTGACCCACAAGCCTGGTTTTGTTTTATTTCTCTGCTCCCCATCCCACTGCGGGGCAGGAGGGAGGGAGGGACTGGCTGCATGGTGGTTTGTTGCCAGCTGCGCCTAAACCATGATGGGTGGGACAGAGGAGAGGGGGAATCACTGGGGTGTGAGAGAGATGCTGTATCATTTCTTCCGGCAGAGACAAGCTGACAGCTGTCAAAGGCAAGCAGATCTTTTGCCCAAAGCCCAGCACAGTAGAAAATGCAGTTGCTTGGAGACTGCCTGCACAGCTCCCTGACAAGACTCACCAACATAGAGCTCAGAAATAAATCCTTCCCCTGATCAACGTGATGGCTAGGGCAGGGAAGGACAACCTGCTGGAGTCTTGTACAGCTCCCTGCCGTGGAAACAAACTATGCACCCTCCAGCGCCAGAGCAGTGCTGCGGGGGGCAGAGGGTAACCAGAGCCCTGAAACCACCGTTGAGCTAGCACAAGCCAACACACAGGCACATGTTCCTGCTTTGACAAGTCCCACCAAAAAGCCTGACTGTGCCTGTTCCCTCCCCTGCTCATCCTCAGCCGCTGGGGTCGGAGGCAATATGAACCCAGCCTTTCTGGAGTGCAAGTGCTTCTGTGTACCTTGGGCTGCCGCATCTCACAGGGCTCAGTGACGGTGCAATACTGCAAGGCAAAAGGCCAGCCGGGTTCAGTGAGCAGGGGATCCCTCGAGGCTGCAAACCCATTCAGAGAGCCCAGCATGGACAAGACTTAAGCCAAACAATTTCCCTTTTCCCCTCTGCCTCTGAGGCTTTTCTGGAAAGAAAAAAAACCCACAGCAGTCTGTAATTCCCCCCTGCAGCCTTGATTCCTGTTCAGTGATTTAACAAATTCCCATCAAACGACACAATCTACAAGATAACAGACTAGTTACTGTGCCTCCACTCATCTCTCTCCTCCCTACCTTGAGTTTTTTCTCAAGGGCAGGTCCAAACCCTAGTAGAGGCAAAAACGAGACTGAGCTGCCTTTCCCAAGGTAGCCTGCACTGCAAGGGACTCACAGCTGTAATGTCCCGCTAACACACCTAATCTGTAATTTTCCAGAAATACTATTTAATGCCACATTCAGCTTAGCAGTCATGTGGGGAAAAGCAAGGACTAAGTCTCATTACGACGTGCTTTTGTGGTTTGGCAAAAGATCTAGGCAAGGTGAATAACAAGGAGTGGGTAATTCGGTCAGAATTTATAACCACGCGTGATTCAAAAGGATCCACTTTTAAATAACAGTCATTTGCTCTGAGGGGCGAAGAAAGGAAGGAGACGTTGAAACGGCTTCCTAGTGCCTGCCCTGTACTAGAGTTACTCTTCCCGCATCTACACGATGCTGTAAAAAAGCCTCAGAGTTCCTGTCGGGGAAGCTCTTGCAAAAAAAACAAGACCTCAAGTTTTTGTCATGTGCTGTGGAGTTAGGAAGACAGGTCCAAAACAGTAAAATTATCTTCACACCTCACTGAAAAAAAACCCAAAAAACACAAAAGATGACTGTGAAGGACCCAAAGTTCCTGCAATTGCTCCACAGCCCAGACAGGTACTCGCCCTTCACAAAACAAGTACCTTTTCTATAGTGGCAGGAAAACCAGCTCCCTGCCTGCAAAGTCAAGGAAGAAGCCAGCCCACGCTGATCTTTGTCATGATTTGGGGTCATTACTTGCACCCCAGTAAGAGGCAGAGCGTCAGGGGCAGCAAAGGGAGAGGGAAACCCAAGTGCCGCTGCCTCGAATGCCTTGATTTTCATGGCAGACCTACCAGCCGCGCTCATGATCTTGTCCAAGGGCGAGCAGGAGGTAGATTTAAACAACGTACATTTTAAGCAAAGGACGCTGAGCTGTCTGCTAAATCTGTACGGGCAGCTGGGCATCTGTTTGCACAGATGTGTACGTAAATGTCCAGCTCCAGTCTTTTACCCAGGACCATCTGCGCCAACCCCCAGGGCTCAAGAGATCCAATAGGTTCCCCGCTCTGTCTCTCAGCAGGTCAAGCGTAAGCGTGCAGGTGCAAATCCTGCTGGGAATACATGAAAAATTATTGTGGCCCTCCATCTCAGCACGTCCCTGGAACCACGGAAGTGGCAGACAGAGGTGGCAGAGAAGGTGCAAGGAGGGCTGGAGCACAGCCGGACACACTCCCTCCTGAGCTACCATCGCAGTCAGTTCAAAGAGCTGAGCAGATCTCCTAAAAAAGCAGGAACCTCACAGCACGACCACAGCGGTCCAAGCCCGGAGTGAAGTACCTGAAAGTTGCCGAGCAGGGTCATTCCAAAAGAGGCCAAGCACAACGCCACCAGCCCACTGACGTTCAGCCAAGGGTTTAGCACCTTCGGCTTCAGCTGGATGAAGCGCAGGACAGCCACGACGAGCGCTGAGAAGGAAACAGAGTGCAAGGTGCATCATTAGGCAGAACACACTGCGGTAACCACTCGGCCGGGGGCTCACAGACCCCTCAGCTGCTTTCCACCCAGAGTGGACAGCCCGCTGCAGGCCGGCTAGCTTAGCGCTTCCGTATGGCCCCCTCCCACCCAGCCATCAGTGAGACTAAGCACGGGAAGCATTTCTTGTGTAATCCAGTTATACTGAACTCCCACGCTTCCTTTGCTCATGATGTGTCTTCTAGGAGCTGGGATGTGAGTTTTCTGAGGGAAAGAAAAGCACTGTCTTGTTTTCTTGTGAAGGTCTCAGCACGGTCTGTCACATCACACTAGGCATTCACGTTGCGGCAGCTGGGCTTGCATCGTTTCACTCCAGCCACGAGCGCTGAGCTCCCCTGGAGGAGGTACGCAAAACCCCACCTGTATCAGAATGAGTTTCTGCAGGTTTCACCACAATGCCCATGGCCTCTTCTCCTCCTCTGGAACAAGTGGCAATATACGCCAAAATATTGCACTCATTTTCCACAAAGCCTGGAATAACAGTCCTTCCAAGCTTACAACTAGCCTGAGCATTAGGATATGATATATGATATATCCTAGATGTGGCATCACCCCAGGAGATATTCACATTGTACACTCTTGCCCTTCCTAGGGGATGGAACAACACGGAAAGCCAGACAAGCAGTTGGCCTTTGGATGGGATTCAAACCAGACCAAGAAAAAGCAAGGGAGTTGAACAGGGAAATTTGCTGCTTGCTGCTGAACATCTTCCTACGTCCAAACTGACAGCAGGTCATATTGTTGTAAATTGTCTGTGTTAGCAAAATAGATCTGTATTTTCCACAAAAACTCTGGTATAATACCAAAAACACTGTTTAGAACAATAAGGGCACTAGAAGTGAAAAATATCTACTTTTATCCAAACTGCAAAAGATGTTTGGATTGACTCTCTCACCGTTTGCTCTAGTGAATCAATCCACTCCAAATCCTTGAAAATAAGAGAACTTTGTTCCCCCAAACAAGAGAGTTTCTGTTTTTCATCCCCGGGTGATTGTCTGGGACAGCCACTCTGTGTCTACTTGAGCTCACATGCAGGAACTTACTCATTTCTATTTCTACAGACAGGACCCTGGAATTACGTGATCTCTTTCCTAAAAGGCTGATGGGAATGACAAAGGTGAACTAAAAGATCACCTTCCAGCACTACATGCAGGACAACAGCATTTCCAGTGTTCAGTAATGCCTGTGCTTCTACCGGGTTTCTGTAGCTTCCCTTTGCTATAGCAAGGGCTTCGACACAGCTAAGGTGGCCACAGGTACAAGCTAAAAGCAAGTCTCAGAAGCACTCCATATGGCAGAGGAAAGCTTGGCTTTGTTCACAGAGGAGAGAGAAGAAGAGGGAGAGGAGATTTCATATGGAAGGGGCCTAAGACGACGTAGTCCAACTGCCTGACCAATTCAGGGCTGACCAAAAGTTAAAGCATGTTAGTAAGGGCACTGCCCAAATGCCTGTTACACACGGACAGGATGGAGGCATCAACCACTCTCCAGGAAACCTGTTCCAGTGTTTGACAATCCCCTCAGTAAGGAAACGCTTCCTGATGGCCAGTCTAAACCTTCCCCAGTGCATCTTTGAGCCATTCCCACCATTCCGATGTGTCCTATCATTGGATACCAAGGAAAAGAGATCTTCCCCCCTCAGGAAGCTGTAGAAAGCAATGAGGTCACCCCTCACGTCTCCTTCTCTCCAAACTCAATAAACCCAAAGCCGCTCTTCATAGGAAGTTCCTTCCAGTGCTTCCACCAGCTTTGTTGCTGCCCACTGGATGCATTCAAGTAGCTTAACATCCTTCTTAAATCGTGGGGCCCAGAACTGCACATGCTGCTCAAGGCGACACTGCACCAACGCTGAATACAACCTCTTCTGAGTGATTGGTTACGCTGTGTTCGATGCACCCCGGGATGCAGTTTGCCTTCTTGGCTGCCAGGGCACGCTGCTGGCTCATTGAACCTGCTGTCAACCAGCACCCCCAGACCCCCTTCTGCAGGGCTGCTCTCCAGCCACTCCGCTCCCAATTTATACGTCTGCCTCGCGTTACTCCACCCCAGATGAAGAATCCAGCGCTTGGACTTGTTAAATGATTGCCCAATGTTGCAATCGATCTAGATCCCTCTGCAAGGCATCTCATCCCTCAAAAGAGTCAACAACACCTCCCAGTTTGGTATCATCAGCAAACTTGCTAATGGTGCAATCAACCCCTGCATACAGATCGTTAATAAACATATTGAACTGCACTGGCCCTAGAATTGAACCCCGAGGAACACCGCTGGTGACCAGCTGCCAGCCAGATGTAGCCCCATTCACTACAACGCTTTGAGCCCTGACCTTCAGCCAGTTCTTCACCCAGCGCACCATGAACCCACTCATCCCACAGCTGCACAACTTCTCCAGAAGGATGCTGTGAGAAACAGTAGCAAAATCCTCTCTAAAATCCAGAAAAACTACATCCATCGCCTTCACTTCACCTACTAGGCGGGTGACCTTATCATAGAAGGAGATCAAGTTAGGTAAGCAGCACTTGCCCTTTGTGAACCCATGCTGACTGCTCCCGATGACTGCATTATTCTTTAAATGCCTTTCAGTAGCACCCAGTATGATCTTCTCCATAATTTTTCCAGGAACTGAGGTTAGACTCATAGGTCTGTAGTTCCCTGGGTCTTCCCTCACACCCTTTTTGGGCGAGCTTTCAGTCGGCAGGGACCTCCCCAGACTCCCAAGACCTTTGGGAGGTGGTCAAGAGGGGTCCTGCCATAACATGGCCTCGCTCCTTCAGCACTCTGGGAGGAATGCCATCAGGCCCCATAGATTTGTGAACATTCAGCAGATACAGCTGGTCCCGTACAGCTTCGGTGTCCACAAATGGAAAGCCACTGTTCCCACACTCACGGTCCTCTGACTCAGGGAACCAGGCAGCCCAAGGTCTATCAGTATTACTAAAGACTGAGGCAAAAAAACCATTGAATGCCTCTGCGTTTTCTTCATCCCTGTTAGACAGATGACCATCTTCAACGAGCACCAGCCCAGTGTTCTCTTTAGACCTCCTGCCATTAACATACTCAGAAAAGCCCTTCTCGTTATCTGAAATGACACCGAGCTTTGGCCTTCCATGTGTTCTTCCTGCAGAGAAGACACGGTGGTTCTCCCTTATAGAAACACAGCTCTGTCGTCTTTCTGCGAAGCCTGATCTCACTTCCAGAGATTGTACAACTTTTTTTTCCTCTACAACTATTTGCCATTTAAGATTGGGATAATTTGTTAAAATACATACAGGTGAAGGCACTAAATAGTTTTAAGAATCAAATACAGACATCTCTTTTCAAGTATTTTCAGATATTTCTTCTCTTTGTAATGTTTCCCTCTTAATTCTGCTTCTGGAAAATGACAGTAAACTTCCACAGATTTAGTAATGGAATTTAGGAAGGGGTAGGGTAGGGGGCACCTCAGCACGGATGGTATTTTGCATGATCAGCTGCTGCATCGGCTAGCATTCCCGTACAACCACCTCACATTCCCAGCACGTAACAAAACCCCACCATACAATGCAGAACAGTCACACGGATGCAAGGCTGAGACCATTAAAAGCAGGAGCATCAATCAGAGAGCAATGAAGTTCAACTGCATCCAGCTTCACGCTGTCTTTCTACAAGTGCAAATCAGTAGTAACCACAGTTTAAATGATTTCACATCGACAGATTCAAGAACATCATGTGTTGGATATCACTTACGTTCCAGTGACTTCTTAAAACAAATTATGAGAGAAAAAGAAACATTCCCCTCGTGGTTCCTACCTAGAAACGCCGCCATGTTCATCACTTGGCTGAACACGCAGCTTGCAGGAGGTGCGTCACCTGCGATGCTTCGGAAATATAAAGGGTATCAGCATAACTCCAGGGTGGCAAAGACACCTACACAACAGCCAGTAATCAGAACAGGAGTTGGAAGAAAATCATTGCCTTACCTTATATAAGGTGGTCTTTTGGAACCAGGCTTCCTAAGAGACATAAACGCATGGGAACAAAGATTCAAGATGTTCTTTCCCCCTTAGCTTTCATTGGTTTATTATTTTAAAGAAACAAGTGATTGAAAGTAAAGCCCACCACCAGCTCTTACCTGTCTGGAACATTTAGTGGAAGAATTTTATTATCTTCCACTGCTATAAAGTACCTGTCAAGGGGGGAAAAAGAAAAAAAAAAAAAAGAAAATGAAAACTGTTAAAAAGGGTAAAACCTCATCCTGGCCTCAGTCCCAAATACCACTCAAAAACCACATTAAGTGTCTCCAAGCCCACCGGCAGGACCTGCTGGAGGCCCGTGTTTCCCTCTGCTCAGGCAGGAGCTTTGCTCCCTTCCTGGCCTTCGTCCCTGCCCTGGTGTCGCGGCTGGTTTGCACGGTCAGGTAGACAAACATGGCCACGGAACTGAGCTGCTCTAAAAATAACCAACCAGATGCACGTTCTGATTTGTACTCTGGATCGTTTGATTTATCTAGTTTACCATGGTCCCATCTCCGCAAAAGCTGCTTTAATACAATCAGAGGGGATGGGACAAGAACAAGCAGCAAGAGGGGTCAAACAAATGGCTTAAACGGTCCCTGCTGCTAAAAACCAACATCCCCAGACCATGGCCAAAGCCACAGCCTACAGTAAAGCTGCTTCCCAGGCTACGCACAGCTGCTGATGGCACACTTATCCCTCCCAAATCCGTGCTGCAGTTCTCTGCCTGACTGCTTGCAGAGAGCCCGGCTCAGGGAAATGAAAACCTGGTACGTTTTGGTAAGAAGGGTCAGTGAGAAAGCGACGTGTGAGCACTAAGCCGCTGGCAGGCGGTCAGTGCGGGGCTGGATGCTGCGGATTTTGAGTTTGCACCCCAAAGCAGGGTCTAAGTGCTTCTCCAAGAACTCTGCCGAGTCAGTCAAAGAAAATAAGATGAAAAGGAACTTTTGCATTTTTGTCTGTCTCTTTTCAGGCAGCTCCCAGTAACTTGTGCCAGAAAGAAGGCAGGGTCAGAAACTTGTCCTGAGGACCACAGAAAACTGAGGGATAAAAATGTGATCCTGCAAGCCATGAACTGGCACAAACTGGCCCCTGCCCCTCTTATGTGCCTTCCCAGCCCCACAGTAACTCAAGGACAGAGCATCCCCAAAAGATTCTCCGTACAGAGACGCAGTCCTCACCACAGTGGTACTTCCAACTGCCCCAGCCTAACTTGCTTTCCCAAATAACCAGCAGGAGGTAACTTACACTATCCATAATCCAGCTGATGTAAACAGGGTGAACACAAGAGGTAAAAACATCCACACACTGCACTTCTTCCTATCCATACCTGCTAGAAACAAAGAAGAAAGTAAAAACAAAAGAAAGAGGGCAGGGGTACCCACCTGCCTTGGCCCCCCTCTTCCGCAAGCAGGAAAAGCAGCCAGGTGCCGAAGCATCCCGAGACCAAGCTCCTCACGGCCGGGCAGCAGGGGCTGCAAACCTTTCACACTGTCGTAAGGGGTTAAGCTGCTGCACCTGAACTGTGCGGAAAAACCAAGGCACTGGGAGCCAGAGTTGTGGAGGGGGAGATTTTCAGACACACCTACACAATTTGAGTGGTTTCCAAAGTACTTTTCTTATGCATTTTGCACAAGGTGATGCTGCAAGACCCGCAGCCTTAATTCCCTGCTACTTCCCACGGGCACAAAGCACGGCAGCCTCTTTCCCGGCAGGGATCGTTACCAATTCGTGAGCGAGGACCACTGCCAATCCCACGCGTGCTGCCTCAGCAAAGCCTGCAGTACGAAGGGAGAAGGGTACGCGTGCTGTCTCCTCATCTCCACAAGGCACAGGACCAGCTCCCATCCTGGCTGCAGCAATCAGCTCAAAGGAGCATTTGGCTGCACCCAGAGCAGAGCCGAGCTCGAGTGCCAGCACCCAGAGTACTGTTAGGATGAGGCGGTACAACCAGGATCAGCGCTTGAGTAGGCACTGTGAAATCCTGCACGGTGTTTAAGGATGCTGCGTACACCACCTCCTGAGGAAACACTTGACCTCCAGGCAAGGTCACACTGCATAAGCATCTGAGACGCCAGGGCTCTTCCCGTATCACGTGCAATTCCCAAACCCTGCCTTGTTGCTGTGCTGGGGACGCACAGAGCCCTGTGTCTCCCGGTAAGTCCTTTGACAATGGGTCAAATATTCCGTCATGCTCTGTCCTCCTCCATAAATGTTCCTCCAGGCGCTGGCACAGCCAAGAGACACAAACTGAGAGCAAACAACAGGAGGTTCACAGCTCCAGCGCTCGCTTCACTTTCACCAGGGCTGCAGCACCTGTGCCTTGTGCTCTGACTCCTCCTTCCCCCCATAGCCTGCTGCAGGTCAGGCATTTACTGGGGTCTCTGAGGTCCCCACGGGACAGCGAGGCACCCGAGGATTCCAGCACAGCTCGGACATGACGCAGGCCTGTCACTAGAGCCTGCTTGTATTTGCAGCTCAGTTACCTCGTCCCGGTCCTTAAAGCAATGACTCTTCCCTTTGCTCCAAAGAAGAAAGTGCCCACGTTGTCACCTTCCCCCTCTCAGCAGCGTTGGCCTTCCCTCCTACATCTGTAGCACAGGAGCCACGGTCTCCCTGGGCTGCTGCCTTGCTCATGTCCCCTCTGTGAGGACCCACAGAAGAGAGTAAGCACCCTCACCATGGAACAGCCAGACCGCAGCTCAGCGCTGCCACAAGACAGCCCCAAGCTGCAAAGGCAACGCTGGCCGGACACTGCTTGGAGCCCCAGTCACCACCTCCCACCCTGTCCCCCAGTGGGAGAGGCTGGAGGAGCTGAGGTGAGGCTCCCCAGAGCCTGCAGAAGGCATGGCAGCTTCAGGCTTGCCCCTACAGGGCAGTTGTCCTGGCTTCCCTGCATACTGCCTGGCAGTCCCCTGAGCCAAGCCACACTCGCACAAAACCACGAGGACACGATTGGGTGCCGTCTGTACAGAGAGCCTCGAGTGAGGCTGAACTGCAAACCTTAAAATACAGAAAAGTAATCAGAGAAGGTCTCCTTCCTGACCTGGGAGTGGCGAGATCTGCAGACAGGGAGCATGAAAAGATGCACGAATTAAGTACATCAACTTTAAAGGCAGCCAGCTCCAGCACTCTATACAGACATTTAGCACGGTGTAACGTAACAGAAGAAATTATAAATGAGGGAGGATTAGATTTCTCCAACCATCTTATCTCTATTCCCTTTCTCCTGCTCAGGAGATCCAAAGCGTCTCAGAGCTCTGTTCCCGTGCAGCCCCTGCTGCAGCGGTTACAACTACTCTGGGAAGCGCGGTCCCTGCCTTTTCCTCCTGCAGCCCATCACCGTGCAGCAGCATCCCTTAGCTGGGGTTGGCCATTGCTCTGGTACTGGGAGACCCGTCAAGGCAGTTGCCTCTCCACTGCAGGGCCTCATCCCTGACGGACCCTGGCAGCACCGTGCCCGAGTGCCAGCACCGCGCACACGGGAGCCACAGCTTTAGCCCGTTTCCCCACTCCTGTCTGGGCTGAAGCAGCTCATGTCACCTCCTGCTACAGTCCTGTTTCCTCTACAGGGTAATTACTGCTAACTCTCCTCTCTTCTCTGGTGGTGGCTGGACTAAGCCGAGGTAACCCAATTCTTTCGGGTCGGTGGATGGCTGATCTTATTATTGACCCTTCCTCTTGGGATTCATTTATGTAATGAAAGCAAATAGCAGCCATTACCACTTGTCTTCACGAATGGGTTGCCACAGTTCCTCCCCCTTCCAGCACACCTCCCAGCCACGAAACAGCTGCCTGTGCAGGCTCTTGCAGCACTGTCTGGCGTGCAGAGAGGGAGGTGGCATGAAGCGTTTCCCCAGGCAGCGCAGTGAGGCAACGCACAGGGACAGGGGCTCCGTGCCAGGATGAGATGGGGAAATGTGAAAATGTTGTCCAGGTAACCACGACTCTGTGCTGAGCTCTGCAGTGGAGCAGGGGCAGGACTGGTGCCCACCATCATCAGGCAGTGTGACACAGCCTCAGACACGCTCCCTCGGAGAACAGCCCTGTGCGTAACACTCACTGTTCCACCCAGAGTCCCCTTCTATCGACCACAACAGACAAGGACATCCAAAGTCACTGCATGTTAAATGAGCGACTAGCACAGAGCGCGGTATCCCGAGGGGAAGCCAGATCCACAGTACAGAGAAACACATTCATTCCAGCCGGTTTTTCTAAAAAAACCCTCTCTGCTCTCTAGAAGAGCAGGGGGGCAATGGCTGGACCAGTGCTGGTGCTGGCCCCTGCCAGCCCACTCAGAAGGAGCGAGCTGCCTGTGTCTGATGGGTGAAAGAGCGAAAACAGGAAAGAAGAGTCCCTTTCCCCCATGTCCCCTGTCACGGGTCAGGGCTGGGCCGGCCACTGGACAAATGACAGATGCTCTCTATTACCCACCTCCCTCCCCAAAGGGGAAGAGAAAGGGAATAAGGGAGAGAGCCTGATGGATTGGAAAAGAAAACTAAAACTGCTTTAATGAAAATAATAACAATAAAATGAAATCTATACAAAAATATACAATAATATATAATATTAATAAATATAGCAAAATATTAATATTAATTATTAAGATTAATATTAATATAGTATTAAAATAATAATATAACAAAAATATACAATACCAATATCAAACCCAACCATGCCCCCACCCTCCAAACACCCCCCTCCCACCCCACTGGCAATCCCATCCCCATCACCACTGATGCTGAGGGCAGGCACTGGGGAAGGGCCAGGCTGGGCTCAGCAGCAGACGGGAACCAGCTGCAGGGGCTGAACTCTGGAACTGCATTCAGAAATGCGCCGATTGGGATGGAGGGCAAAACGGACAGAGACCTCCTCAGATGCTGGCCAATGAAGAAGAGAGCAAGAGCTTGACCCTTGTGACCCCTCAGCTTTATACCAAATACAACATCTATGGGATGGAGCCCCTTGTTGGTCAGGGCAGGGTCCCCTGTCCTGTCCGCTGCTCCCCGCAGGTGCAGCCTCTCACTCACTGCACCCCACCGTGGGACACAGGATTGACCAGTGACCTGGGTCTGCACAGGAGTGAGTACAAGCCAGAGCCTTTCTGCACACCAACCCCTGGCAGTAACTGCAAAAATCAAGCGCTGTCACCTCTAGAAGCAGATGCTGTCTGCAAAAATGTACCATTAACTTCAGCAAGTGCAGCCACTGAGCAGAGCCTGAGCTGCAGAGTAAAATCTCTGAACAGAACGAGTCCTGTTCTTACTCAAAGCAAGACATCCCCAAAAGGCAACACCTTTTAATGCTGTCCATTGGCACATCCAACACATGCTTGAAGATGTTTCAAAATCTCCCTGTTGTCAGAAGATGGTTTAAAACCAGGACTCTCTCCTGCACATTTCTCATTTACTCTGTGCTGCGTTATTCGCGTGCCAGGAAAAAAACTACACGTAACCTCACTTTCTTCCAAAGGAGAAACACCAAGCGTGTGCCAACCTGCCTAGCTTTGACCTAGTGTTCAGTGGATATTATTCTCAGCAGTTGCCTTTGGGTTACCCTGTCCTGTTCAGGGATGGCCCCAGCGTTCATGCCTTCAAGCTGGAATTCCTCCATGCGTGCTAAGACCAGCCTCTCTAACAGCAGCCAGGAACAAGAGAATGCAGAACCCAAATGACAGTCTACCCTGCAGGATCACAGCAGTTTAGCCAAAATAAACTGCTGAGAGCAATAGGAAAAATAACCTAAATTGTCCATGGGAAATGTAGAAACAATTTCTTTGACAGCCAATTGCCCCACATGGATGACATAAAGCCAACCTTTTCCTCCACAGCGCTGTTCTGCACTGCTGGTGAGACCAGGGATGCCAAGTCTGAGCAGTTAACTCCAGCTGGAGTCAACAGCCATCTCCAGCAGCCTGTGTTTTCCCAGACAAAAAAACTGCGTCCAGAAGACAGTTGGTAATTGCACACACCCATCTGTCTTCCATTTTTCAGGCTTGCACAGGAAGGCCTTCAGTGACAGAAAGCCCTTTTGGGGCAAAGGATTCAAAAGGCTAACAAAAACGTATCATCAGATTCACAGATGACCCCAGCTGGAGTCAGCTCACCTCCCCAAGAGCATATGCGGTGCTTTTCCAATCCCTCTTGACTCATGGTCTCACACCAGCATTGCAAAAACCCCATCAAGGTGTGCTCCTGCTGCCAGCTATCTGTCATGGGTCAGAACGCAGAACTGCAACAGCTTCACGTTAGCACTGCTGCAGGGTGTGTCTTGAGAATTCTGTCAGTGCAGTCTTACTCCCCTAACTCCATCCCCATTTTTATGTCTAGATCTGCTCAGACTATCAGCTGTTTGCTCTGCTTTTATTACCATTGCCTCACTACACCCCCTCAACCAATTAAGCTCCCGTTCCTCTAATGTACACATTAAATTAGAGCAGCAGCTCACCAAACGTATACTGCTGCTTGCTCAAGGTTCATTTAATGCGGGCATCTTAATTCCTTCTGCCAATGTTACGGGCTCTTCCTGAACCTGCTTTCAGCAGAGAACATGAATGTAAGGAAGGGCAAAATTACCACGTTAACAGAGTCGTACGTCTTTTTTACGGCTGGAGTATGCAGATGCATTTCAAGACCCCATATACAAGCTGCATAATGCGCCAGAGCAACGGTCCTGCATTGCACGGTGACAGGCCATTGAGTCCTTTCAGAGAATAGGTACAGAGCCAGCAGCACTGGGAGGAGGAGGACGCTGTTCAAAAAATATGGCAAGTCATAAACAATCGCTGCCAGTCAGCAAGAATCAAAGAGGAACACACACAGTTTGTCTTCTGGAGGAGCCCACTATAGGTCTCTGTTGCTTTTAAAAGCAAAAATAACCAGTCACTTCATATATAATCACTGTAACCGAGCAGATACAAACCAGCACATTACAAAACCTGCCACCCATAAGTCACAAGTGCCAACAGAACAAAGCAGAGCATTTTCAGGTTTATCTCAAGGTTCCCAGCCTGAGCACAAAATGAAAGAGAAGGCTTGCCAGAAGCTTGTAAATTCATAACAAAATAGTGGGGTAACAGGAAAAGAAGCAATCCCCTCTGTCAGCAGGGTATGATACTCTGCTTGCTCCGGGTACCCACCTACTATCTCAAGGGTGTGCAGAAATGCCATTTTCATTTATTTATACAATAGGAATAGGAAAAGGTAAAGACATCTCTGGGCTGAAGCAGGAGATGCCTCAGTAATCCTGCAATGATGCTGAGAGGCAATGCCTTCACCCACAGCATTTCACACACTGTAATTGCATTCAGCATGCTAATGAAATGCTCTGGCCAACACAAACCTGATGGAGATGGGCAAAGCACACCAAAGGAATGAAACCTTCTAGTCAGGAAAAAAAGGCTGTATTAGCATCTGCTTGCCCACATCATCCCTCCAGGTTTCCCTGGGAAGCTGTCTCCTGAGGTTCTATAAAATTCATTTCTTATCAATTCAGTAAACATATATATTCAGCGTTTCCTGAGTGCCTTGGTAAGACGACCATGCGACTGGCAGCGTGTCCTACCAGAGATACTCCTGCAGCACTGCTGGGTTTTGAGACGAGCATCACCCCTCTGCACCCTGCTGTCATTCAAAGAGTGCCCTTGACATGCTGCTTCCTGCTGCCACACAGCCTTCACCCTCAATGGCACGCGAGTACTTACAGGACATTTAGGAACCAGTGCTGAGTTGCTGTGTTGACTGTAAACTCTTCTGGGCTGCGTCTGCCTTTCTCACATTTAGTATTGTACAAATCAGGCGTGTCCTGCTTCAAGACCAGGCTCCTGGATGTTAAAAGAGAAATTAATACACTTTGCCATCTTAGGACCAAAAGGGGTGATTTGGGCTCTGCCCCACGCGCCTACATTGGTGCACACTGACTTCCAGGAGATCCAACTCATACCATGAGCAGGGCTTGGGCAGTCATGGCCCTCAGCCTGGAACGGGCAAAGGAGGCAGGGGCAGGAGCTGTGTTAGGCAGAAGGTACACCTGCAGTTCAGAAAGACAGATGCGAGTCAGCAGTTGGTGCAGCCAGGGCTTAGAGCAAGACTCACACCAAGCTCAGGAACATTGCATTTTGCAGGTGCTCAGTGTTTGTTTGCCCCAAGGACCTCATTCTGCTTGGGAGCGTCCACTGAAGGATTCAGCCCTCCCAGCTCCTCACAATCTCAGGAGCTGAATGAGCCAGGCGTTAACCAGCCCGCAGCGAGCCCTTGAAGTGTGAGTGTGTTGGACCGCCCACGTCCCAGGGCAGAAGCCTTACCGTCTCTCGAGGAGTACAGATACTCAAGACTGGGACCACTGTAGCCAGTCCTCTCCTGAGATGCAAGAGAAGTCTCTATCCAAGAGTCTCAACACAGACCCAACCCCACAGTCCCTCACCACTGCCACAAGGGCGTATTTTTCCCTCGCATGATGAGCCAACCCTTTGGTCTGGGATGCTTGTGAGAACAGCACTTAACCCAAAGTCCCAGCCAAACCCTGAAATGAAGAGCTGCTGGAAAATAAGGAGAGCTATTTAATTCCTCATAGAATAGAAGACAGCAAAGCCCTCCCTGCTTCAGCTGTGCTGTGAGGAAAGAGTCTCTGAAACCACCTTCTTGCTCTGCAAGTAATCCACAAATGCAGGCTGATGTTGTGGCAAAGCCCAGAGCCTGCAGCACCATGCAGAGAGGCTGTCCAGTGATCATCCTCCCCCTCAACCACCCCAACCTAATAACGGCTGCCTGAACCAGCAACAGGCATAACGTGTGTTTCTCCTTCCATAAGGCACAAAGATCTTGATGGTGTATTAACAGACTGATAGAGGTCTGCAGAGGTGTTTAATTTGCTCCTCAGTTCCAAAAACACAAGCATCTTTCAGCATTTCATTGTGCATGAGCGAGCCAAGCCAAGACACACGTTACAAGAGGAGTGGGTAGGAAGCCTGCTCGAAAGGTTTGTCCCATTATTGGGGAAACAATGTAAGTGTTGGGAGTGGCAAAGAACATGCAACAGGGATGCGAAACCTGGCAAACAAAGAGACAGATAGGTCGTGGCCACTTACAGATAGCTTTGTAGGTAACGGAAGATAGACCAAGCCCAGAAGAGCAGACTTTGCAGAGCAGTCATTCCTGGTTACGTTCTCTCTTTCTCCTGTAGTTTATGGATGAGACACTGTACGCCCTAGAAGGCCAGAACAGTTCCAGGCTTCCCTCCCTTTGCTGCCCTGCCACTGTTTCTTCCCTCAACAGTCAGAAAACATGCTAAAGCTACAGAGCGTCCCACACGGTGTAAGCAGGGCTTGTCCCTCCTGTTCACCTCGCTTTTCACCTCTCGTCCCTTCTACTCCTCCTTTGTCCACTGTTTGGAAGCACAAGCTCCTTTCTGCACTTTGCAGCTCTACGCTTTCCAAGAGATGTGCACGGTCCCCAAAGCAGCAGCTCCTTCAGTGGGCACCACCAGCAGAAGCATAAATTCCAAGCAGCCTGCACTTGCCAGCCATGGGGAAAACACCCAAAACCTGTGAGCTTTGAGGAAGTGTGGCGTAGCACACCGAGCTTTCTCAGGACAGTTGTCCACCAGCCTGAGGGACTGCGTCTCCTCCACCACTCACATGGCAAACCGAGGCCCTCTTCCCCTCATATCAACCACCAAAGCCCCAGAGAAGCAGCAAGGAGATGATGGGCTGGGGAGCGAGCTTACGGGGAATGGATGTGCATCCCCATGACTGGGCTTTTGTCATTGCTCTAAGGTAGCCCCCTCTGGCATAAAGATCGTCAAGGGCACAAACTACCACGTCAGTCTTTTGGCCCCGTTTAGACCTGTGGAAATAGTTTGTCCTGAGACAAGTACAAAGTAAGCGATCATACATAAGCATTTTTGGGGTGTTCATCGCTGTCTTGCCAGCATTCCTTACTGGTAGGAATTAGTTATGTTTGTTTACCAGTGCCCCAGGCTGCTGCAACCATCAATTGCTGCCTGCAGGATGCTCGCGTGAGCTACGGGACGAAGGTGCCACGCAGCATTTCACTTCATGCAAACCCGTTGCAAACACAATGGACAGAGGGGACCAAGGAATGGCCTCCACCGGTTAAACGGGGCCAAGCCTTCAAGCCTGCTGTGACCAGAGTCTCCATCACATCCAGAGGGCTTAAAAACATTATGCTGTCTTTTGAAATCTTTTCAGAGGCAGAGTTTGGTGTAGCACAAGAGACCTTTAAACCCCCTTTAAAGACAATAAACCACCTCTAAGACATTCAGCTGGACCAAGAAGCAAGACCACATTGGGGTGGCTCTCCCTGACAATGCTGTGGTCATCTTCTGTGGCTTGGCTGGGCAAAGTCCACTCCTGTAGTCCTGTGGTGCCAAACCTGATGGGCTACTGGCTCTTCTGGCTCAGGCAGCCACCACTACTAATCCAACAGTTCGTCGTGGAGAGCGAGAAATAAGACAGGGAGGGCAGAAGTTCTCTCTCAAACTACCTGGATTTGCACCAGCTCAGGAACTTGAGAGGAGGACAGCGGTCACTTCCCCCACCATTGCAGCAGACAGGTCCGAGTCCCCCGGACTTTTCCTCCCTTTCTGCTCCTCCCCGTGGGAGAGGCAGCCCAGACCTCTCCTAGCGGCACCAGGGAGCTCCTCAGCCTCCTCTCCCACCGGTCCTGCCAAACACGTTGCCTGTTCCCCAGGGGAGGCCAGCACAGCAGCTCCTGTGTGCTGCGGAGGAGGCCTCTGCTCTGCAGTGCTGCAGGCAGGGCGGTGAGCAGGGTTCCCCCCGGCTTTGCACATGGGACTAGCCCTCCCAAGGGAGCCAGGTCTGCGTGCCTGCCAGAGGCAAACACCTCTCACCCAAGCAAAGAGCACTCGTACAGAGAGACTGCTGCTCTAGTAGGCACCTCTCCCTGGCAGGCATGACCATCCAGAGGCAACCTCAGCATTAAAAACTCGCGTTAAACCCCATGCAAAGTAATCTATAGCTGTTCCAACAGATCCTTTCGTGGCTTTTGAAGCTTCAGCAGTCTCCTTTTCCTTTCCTCCTCCCTTCCATTCACTCCACCCTTCTCTCTCCACCTCTTCCCAATGTACTTTGCTTCCCTTCCACCTCCCTCATCCCACCATCATCCCTGCACCTCAGGAGACCACTTCTGCAACCTGTAGGGACCCAAGGCAAGGGGAGACAGGCAGCTAGAGACCTTTGCAAGTTTTCTTGATACAGCAAAAAATATCATTATTCCCATTTTAGACAAGGCGGCCAGTGAGTTGCTTGCCAAGATGTCACACAGGAAATCACTGGCACAGAGGAGCACGTATTCGGAGCCCTGGTCCAAGCCCCCTACGCCAGCAGCAGCCTCCTCACCCGCCAGCCATCCCCCCTCAGGGTTTGTTCCTCCAAATACACTGTTTAGGATCATCACTCTTGTTACCCACAGACCTTTCTCTGCTTACTCGCCCCCACTTATCCTGCGATCAGAGCTCGCTGTTTCAGCTTGGACGGCAGCACCGGACCTTACAGTGCCTCTGTCGGGCCAAACTGCAATCTTGCGATCTCAGGCTGCCCAGAAATGGCTGGGGGAGGACAGCAAACGTGGACATGACATTTCTGCCAAGAAAAAATAATTGAAAATAGTGGTGTTCATACGAACACACTGCTCTGCTCTGCATCTGAAAAGCAAACACTGCAGCACAGAGAATCCTAAAAGGGGAAATGAAACAACTGCACTGCCATCCAGCAGCCAGGCTCAGGAAATGCTGACAGCGAGGCACAAAGAACAGCAGAGGAAAATAACTTTACTTCTAGCAGGACAACAGTGAAAACAGGCGCGAGATGTTTGTCAAGCAAATATGAGTCTCTATTCTGTTACTGGAAGGCAGAAAGTCAGAAGAATTCAGTCCCCTTCCTTTCGGCAGTTTTGGGCGGTGTGTTGGGATACCCCTTTGACACACCTCCCTCCTCCAGACCGAGCTGCTGTTCCTAACTAACCGTACGTGAACGTTGATCAGACAATCCTTAAGGTCACTTTCCCGAGAAGCTTTGTTGAAAAAGAAAAAAAAGGCAGAAGGGAAGATTAACTCAGAATTTCTTCGACCTTTGAAACGCGAAGGCTCTGAATCAAAGGTCTGGCACAAGCGCGCTCTGCGAAGGAAAACCTACGACTGAGCTCCCGAAGGACCCCATCGTCACCCTGGGACATGAGCAGCCAGCACCGGCTCGTCCCTTCCTACCGCTGCGAGGCAGGATCTGGCCCTTCCTTCCTGAGGAACCACAGCAGAGCCAAACAGCCCTTCTGGAAACCTCCTCCCCGCCGGGGGTTGCAGCGGGACACAGCCCGCACGGCGGGCATCCCCACGGCCTGCGGGGAAGGCGGCACCTGTCCCAGCCACAGCCCCCACCCAGGGGAGCGGCTCCACGGAGACCCCCGGGCAAAAAGGTGCCGCAGCCACCGGGCAGCGGGCCCTGCCGAGCTCTGCCGTCACCACAGCCCTCAGCCCCGACAGGATGCCGCGGGAGGACTCGTGGATGCCGACACCGTAACCCAGGAGATCTCTCCCACAGCTGGGTCCTTCAGGCCCCGCGGCAGGCGGCTCTAGTCCTCTTATCCACCCCGTGCCGACCTGCCGTAAATCCGCAAGCTCCAGCGCAGGCAGCACCGAGACTTCGGCTCCTCCGCAGCGCTGCAGCCCCTGCGGCGCCCCGCACCCTGCCGCGGCGGGCCGAGGGGCCGCGCTCGGCGAGCGCCGCGGCAGGCAAGCTCGCCCGCTCCCCGAGGCAGGGGCCGCCCTGCGGCGGGGCTGCCCGCCCGCCACCGCCCGCCAGGGGCACCCGGACCGCGACCGGGCGGTGCGACCGGGCGGTGCGACAGCTGGACAGGACGGGGCAGAGCGGGGGGGCCTCGCGCTCCCCACGGCCGCTCCCAGCCGCGGCGGGGGCGGCTCCTACCTGCGGGCGGCTCCGGCGCTGGCTCTGGCCGCGGCTGCGGCGGCGAGCCGGGACGGGCTGGGCCTGGCCTCGCCTCGGCCCGCCCCCGGCGGGCGGGGACTGCAGCGGCCGACGGCGGCTCGGCGGGGCCGTGGGCGGGCGCCGGCCCTCGCGGCGCTGGGTGACAGGAGGAGCCGTCGCAGCCCGGCCGGCGGTTCGGGGCGGTGGGGCGCCACAGCAGCCCCGCTTGGCACCTCAGACCACCCCCCGGGCGCGGCTGGTCCTTGGCGGCCCCGTCTCCGCCCAAGCCCAGCGCCCTGCGCAGCCCCAGCGCCGGGCAGGGATGCTCTGGCTGCGCACCGCCGCTGGCCTGAGGCGGGCGGTGAATTAGCTGTGGGTCGCTTCCTCCTCTGCTCCCTTCCCTGCCCACAGGCCCTCCAGCGCCTGCCCGGCACGCAGCTCTCGGTACCACTGCTGCTCCGGAGCCGCAGGGGCCCTGCGGAGCGCTCATGGCCCAGAGCCGGCGGCGAAACCCCTGCGGTCCCCGGAGGAGGCGGTCCCGTTTGCCCTCAGCGTTCGGCGGGGCTGGACGGAAGCAGCCGCTCAGCAGTAAGGGCCCCCAGGACCAGCCTGGCCCAGGCTGTCCTTCTCCACCTCCGTTCCCTCTCCTACGCGATGGTGAGCGCTGCAGTCTCCGTAAAGCGTCTCTGTGCTCGGTGTTTTGAGAGGAACCATCCCCAGCAGGACAGCTTGGCAATAACCCTTCGGGAACGTTTCCTGGACCGGAGGGAACCATTCGCTGTCCGACCTGCCTGGCATTAAGTCAACGCGAACGCTGCCTCTCCCTTCTCCTCTCCCTCCCCGCTCTCTCTGCCAGAAGGCAGCATGACTGACAGTGTTTATGGACTGTCTTGGTTTTTCTCCTAAATCCCAAATAAGGTGGGACTTAGTCAAAGTTTTGCCCTGGTGCTGTCACTTGTGAATGAACACAAGACGACCACCTGCCCAAATCCACACCAGCCCCCAGAAGTGAGCCGAGTTACACCCGCCGATAAGCAGTATTTTATGTACCGTCTTTCTAGCGACCAAGCGACGCTTCTTTGTCCTGCAGCTTTGGCCCTCACGGTACCCCCTGAAGAGATTTCCTATCTTTGATCCCCAGGGGTTACAACCCCCTCAGATCACAGGTCCTCAGCGCAAGCGCGGCCCCAGCAGGTCCCCTGAGCCCTTTCCGAAGGGGCTGCATCCCTGCAGTGGCAGCACGGCCAAGGGAGAGGACAGCCGCTCCTGCGGCAAGGCACCTGCTGTCTACGCTCCTCTGTGTTTTAAAGGCTGAGCGAGTTATTTTTAGAGCTGAAATAACCGTCTTCCTGCTCTGGTATTTCAAATCTTGTGTTATCCTGCACTAAGAAACAGCTCCTTGCAGTATTTGCTTTTTGCAACCCCACCAACTCCAGAGATCTTGGCCAGGTTTTCCCTCTGCACGCACCTGAGCTGCAGGCCACAAGTGGCTGCTGGACACGGCTCTCCTTGGGCAAGGAGGTGCTATTGCCCCCACGTCACCAAGACAGGCCCTAGAATCAGGTGCCTGGAAAAAAGTATGCTTGAAGTATCAGCATCCCTGGCAGCTCAAGGCTTCCCGCGACAGCAAAAGGCAAGCAAGCTCCCTTTAACAGTAACAGGGGGCAGGTCTTTGTGTTCAGGAACCTCCGGCTTTCAGCAGCCAAGGCAGAAGAAAACTTCCCATCAAACAGGTAAGAAGTGACAGCGCTCAGCCCCAGCAATCTGGGCCAGAACTGAAAATGCAGCAACTAATCAGAAACCGCTTTAGTCACTTCACCTCTGCCGTCGGCCAAAGCAGGAAGGAAAAAAACGCAGCATATGGGATTTTAAAGCAATTTAATTTTTGGTAAACTCTCGGTGTCTGAGACATTTTGTTTACCGCTCTTTTTTGAACAGATTTTGCCCCTGTGAGTGCTGGAAAATACAGGAGGCACAATGCTGATAGGCCCACCAAAGACAGCTCATGAATTAAAAAATCGCAGAAAAAAAAGGGCACACCCTGGCGACAGCAAGCACGTGCTGGAGCCAGCCCAGTGCAGGACACAACGAAGGCGCAGGGAGGCACCAGCCATCAAGAGTGTTGTTCTAGGGGCTCACGGGGTTCTTTCCTACTTCTTCACAGGACACCAGGCCCACGAGAGCAGCAGCCTCTCTCCTACGAACTTTTCCTGCAGCATCCCCCTGCCAAGGGGTGTGTGGGTGCAAAGGTCTGCGGGGAGGTATGGCGTGTGGGCATGTTGCTTTTGAACTGCATCACACAATGACGCATCGCCTGCCTTCCTCGCAGTAACGCTGTGCATCTCAAAGCCCGCTGCAAGCTCACCTTGACCTGTGGAAGGAATCTTTCCTTCTGTGTCTCCACCAACTCTGCCTTGGCAGAGACAAGTAGCCACAAGTACATTCTCCCATCTCGTCTGGGGTTCTACCTGGTTTTCCCGGGGAGGGCATGCCAGAGGCTGACACTGATGTCCCTCCCTGCTCAGCTCATGTCTTCAAAAACAAAACTGCAATGATGCTGGTGCTCAGCTGTGACAACACTCTGGGGGTGCTGTGCCCAGTGCACGACTTCTCCTGCCCCAGTCCCCGCTGAGTTTTCCTCCTGGGCCACTGACACCCGCTGGGGATCTGCCTGGCAGTTTGACTGGCCCGTAAAGGGGACCTTCTCCAAAACAAGCAAATGTTCAAAATTATGGCTTTGTTTTGCTGCCTGTTAATTAATATTACCTCCCCTGATGCCTTACAGCACGTGCATGTTCCCTGTCAAAATTTCACCACATCACTGCTCTTCCCGGGGACCAAACTGCACACCACCTCTGCATCCACTTTCTTCCAGCAACAGAGAAGCGGCAAGGCAGAGTCCCCGTATCCCGACATCACGTAGCAGGATCAGGCCTCAGAGGTATTTCATTTTTCCTGTAAAAGAGAGGACTGCTGCAGAGCTAACCCTTGCCCTTGCAGACCTCACTCACAGCTCAGGAAGAAACAGAGCAAACTTGTTCCCCTCTAACTACAGTCCTCCCCTGGGTGATAATACCACTGAAGACTGGCTACAGTTCTACTGGGCTGGTTCTTTGGGGGAAAAATGGACACAGAGGCAAGGCAAATGGAAAAGGGAATTGAATTGAGTTTGCTTTCATTCCCGGGAAATACGTGTCTTCTGAAAATAGATTTACCATCTGTTTTTCCTGACCTGCTCCTGTCTCCTCCAAAGGCAGAGCAAGGCCTGGCAAGAAACATCGCCCGCTCAGGGATGGGAGCGGCAGGGAAAAGAGGCCAGGGATGGCTCAGCAGCAGTCATCAAAGCTGCTCCCTACCCCGATGCATGGGCTAAATACAGTGTCTACGCAACTGGTTCCCAGTTTAAGTGTTAACCCGCATTTCATTGGCCAGATCATCGCTCGTCGAAGCCATCTGCTCCTTTATCCAGCTTCTCCAATATTGTGATAGACTTCACTTCTCCAAATGCTCCTCTGCTAAACAGATGCCACCTAAGTGGGCGCGCTCTGGGTTTGGCATTAACAAGCGTGGTGCTCAGGATCTGCTGGAGAGGCAGTCACCCACAGAGTGCTCTCCTTCCCCTGAAGAAACACACCCAGATCCCAGCCGTCCAAGACCAAGCCCTCCCTCCTCCCAGCTCATCCACATGATTCCAATGAGAAAAATTCACCTGGATTTTGGGACTGGAGCAGTAAATTGAAGTGACCCCCCCGTCTTGCTGCAAGAAAGTGACACCATTTAACGGGTAGGACGGGAAATGGAGAAAATGGATACAAAATTCCAGAATTTTATCCATGAAAAGAGAAGTCAAAAAAATTACTGCTGTGGTAGGAAATACATGGGATAAACAGGACTCACCCATGAGACAGTCAGGATCGGCACTCTGGGGATCCTCTGGGGAGGAAACCTTGACGTGCCGGTGTGCGCAACGGGCCAGTGTCCTGGCCCGGCAAGGGGGGACAGTCTTGTGTGAAGCAGAGAGATTGCTGTAAAAAAGAAAAAACATCTCTTTCAAGAATAACGAGATCTAGTAAAATAACCTTTTCCTATTATTATGCTATAAGCACTGGTGGAATTTTGTCAGCCAGGAAAAATCAGTGACCCCAGTTAATTTTAAGATTAGGCCTTTGTCCTGGGTTTGGCTAGGATAGGGTTAATTTTCACAAGAAGCTGGGTGGGGGCACAAACCGAACTAGCCGAGAGGACATTCAAGTGATGCTCAATAGATAACCGGAGGGAGCTGGACAGAGGGAGATCGTGCCAGGTTCCAAGTGGTAAGCACTTGGGTGGTGTGTGACTCGCGTCATGTATTCTTGCATTAGTGGTATTGTTATTGTTGTTTCTGCTCTGTGGTGTTCTATCAAACTGTGCTTAACCCATGAGGTTTTACCTTTTTCTTCTGGTTCTCCTCCCCATCCCACCAGGGATGGGCGGGTGAGCAAGCGGCCGCATGGGGCTTTGTTGCTGGCTGCACCTAAACCACGACGCATTACCACGCAGAGACGGTAGGCACCGCTTTTTTTTTTTTTATCCTGCTTGCATGCTTCGCTGCTCATGTGCTTCTGTTGGGTGATGGATTTACCTTTACAGATGAAGCTGGTGTGCAGCAGGGCCCCACCTTCACCTGCGCTGGGGCCAAACCTTTGCTCCCTGCCCTTTTGGCTGTAACCCTGGCAGCCCCTGGGCGGGGGGCAGTGGCACAGCTCCTGGTACGAGGGGCAGTGGCACAGACCCTGGTACAAGGCTGCAGACAATTCACCTCCCTGGGACTCGCTGTGGCTGAACCAAAGCCGGCAGGATGGGATGGGTATGGTGGCAGCCGGGGTGCAGAGCAGCTGGACAGATCTGCCAGGGTCAGCTGGCTGCAGATTTGCAAAACCAGAGTAGGAATTCTGCCATCATTTTCTTAGAAAAAGCCTGAAGCGGGGTTTAACTCTCCAGGAGGTGGGACAGCAGGAGATACACTCAGTCAGCACAATGCACCCCATATGCGAGGGGAGATTTAAACAGCGAAAGCCTCCAAAATATCTGGTGGGCAGCTCTGCCCACACAGGGGCAGCCCTGGCTCCTCCACAGTGCTTTGCCGGGTTTCAGGGGGGTTGGTTTGTTCCCCCTATTCCCCCCGTCTAGTGGGGCTGGCGTTGCTGGATGTGCACCCCTGGATGACCGAGGTTCCAGCTGCTGGGCTGGACGCCGCTGAGCCAGAGCCGCTGCAGGACCTGGACACACGGGCACGTGTTAGCGAATGTCTCCTTTCCAACTGGCATCTGGTTTTGTGTTTTGCTTTTCATTCTTCTTTTAAAAGATCTTGAGGGAAATTGTACATTGATTCCCAGAAGTGCCCCAGAAGGTGTTGAAAAGGAGCCCATGACTCCGTGTGAAACCCCTTCTGCATAAGGGTACAGCTACAAAACAGTCCAGGAGCAAAACTACTGAGGTAATGCGAGTCTGGCCTGGCCATGCTTTTAGAGCCACAGTCTGGAAGCTGATACACCATCAACTGCCAAAAATCCCTCAAACCGAGCGCCCTTCCAGCTGCAAATACCCCAGATGTTGGCTGACCAGAGCCCGTAGGTCTGTCACCACATTTCTAGCCTGACTCCCAGGCTCTTGTGGACACAGCAGACCTTCCAGAAGACCCTTTATTTCCTAGCGGCCTCCCACCCCAACAGCTCAATGCAATACCTGAAGTCAGGCTGTGTTTCCCATCTGCTGGGCTTATTTCCAGAAAGCCGTGTTCTGGCTGATGATTTCTGGCCTGAAAAATTATCGACGACAGCCAGAGGACAGCAGTCACCTTGCATTTGCAAGCTGCAGAGGGAGACAGGGATGCAGACATCACCCAGGATTACAAGAGAACAGCAGAGCCACTGGAGGGAGCAGGCAGAAATCCACCCCCATGTCCCAAGCAGTTTCCTCTGCATCTCTGCACCCCCCAAATCCCCCACTTTCACCAGGTATTTTTACACTTGCTCAGGGATATATACAGTGTCTAGCTCAGGGCTGATCATGCACCCTTCTCCCACCCAGGCCCCCATGCTAAAGCTCTGCATCCCAGTGCCAAAGGACTCAGTGACGTTTTTGGTGCTGCCTGCAGGAATCTGGTGCAGCATCTGGGCGCCCTGGTGTGGAGCAGGTCTGCCACCAGCTTTCCCGAGCACAGCAGTGGGGCTGCCTGGCAGGAGACGGCACAGATGTCTGCTCCACGTGGCTGCTTTTCAGGGGCTGTGGACGCTGATGCATTTCTTCAGTACCAGTGCTCACCCTCTTCCCACAGCCTCTTCCTCAGGGCTTAAGTCCGGTGCCAGCAGGTCTTGCTCATGCTTGCCTCCCGTTCTGGGGGATTGCCCGACTGCGGATCCGATGGAGCCTGGAAGCTCCTCTGCAGTCAGCTATCACAACCTTGGCCTCACATCACGCCCTGACAGTCTGTTTGCGCACACCCTTCACAGGGTTTTATCCATGTTTGCATAGCTGAGTACACACTGCAAGTTACAGCTGAAAGCCTTGCTCAGGGACTGTGCCAAGTCCCCAGGCAGAGCATTTCCTCCAGCCACCTCATGGCAGAAAGCAGGTGACCTGCTTCGGGGTTTCTGCTCTGGGAGGGGCAGGACTCCTAAGCCAACACTGCATTTCCTAAGGGCTCCACAAGTTCTGGGAAAAAAGGTAAAAAAGATCCAGTACCTGCTGCGTGCCAAAGCTGAGAGCCTGAAAACACTCAGCGCAATGCTGCGCAGGACAGCGTACAAATGCCTCTTGTTCTCAGTCCTGTGTGGTGTTATTCCAGATGGTTCAACGTGTCGAGGGCGGAGGTGGAGACAACAGGAGATGAGGCACTGTCAGACCAACAGGTCTTGGAACAGTTTGATGGTCACTGTATCCCAAGTTTAGCCCAGCCTACAGCCAGCCACCCATCAGCCAGCAGTGTCTCAATGCTTTCGCGGTGTTCAAAGCACTGGTGGGGTCCTTGACTACCAGAGCAGCAGGAAAGGTGCCAAAGTCCTCATTAGTGGAGCTCGTGCCTTGGTACGCACTCCTCCAAGGCTCCACAACCTCCCCGCGTCACTGCGTGCAGCTGTGGGTGGACCCAGCAGCTGCCCAGGGTGGTGGCTGGGGCCATTCCTCACTCCCAGACACTCTACATCTTCTTGAGGAAGGGGAGAGCTCACGAGAGAACATGGCCAAAATTATTTCCAAAACAAAACAAAATCAAAACAAACATGAAGAATTTTCAAAACAAACATAAAAATCAAAACGAATAGGCAAAAAAGGAAATGCATGTAAGTATTCCTTGTTTCCAAAATTCAAGGCATTCTCTTCAAAAATCTCGTTTTCCTGCAAAGGTTAGCTGACGTATTTTGATCAACTCCACCACGCTGAGAAGTTCATACAGAAGTCAGGTAGTACGAACTCCAAGATAAGGCATTTGGTGGAGGAGCTCTTCCTCTTCTGAATGGTTTCTTTATTTACTTTCAGTTTTTCCAAACCACCGGTAACTTGCCAATGGTTTCAAAATCTCAGACCCCTGAATCCCATTGGAACTGCTGCCTTATACCTGCAGGGGGGAAAAATATTACCTTGCGGCAATTTCGGCTAGTCAGAGAGGTTTAGAACAGCAGGTGCCTCTTTGCAGGGCTGGTCATTCTTCTTTCACCACGTACTTGACAAGGATCAGCTTAAGAAAGTCCAAGTCATAGCAGTACAAAAGAAAAAAAAAAAAAACCAACAAAAAGGCCTCAAGCATGATAAAGTTCCACACGAAGCTGTGTATCTGAATGCCTGTAAAGTGCATTCACTGCAGCCAGGAAACGGCACAAATGAAGCGACGGGAGCCAGGGAGATGCGGCGTTAGTCCGTCTTCCCAGCTTCGCTCCTACACTCGAACATCCAGCCCAAAGCCGTTGCCTGTTATCATTTTGGAGGCAGGAGACCAATGATTTTTGCCACTTTCCAACCGCCCATCAACTGCACGAAGGAAGCAACAGTGCCACCTTTCTAACCAGCAGGTCAGAAACGTGCCGGCTCTGGGAGCCTGCTTCCACCTCCTGCAGACAGTACAGGGGGTGGTGGCCACCCACCTCCTACCTGTGCGTGTGTAACTGCCCTGTCCACCACACCACGGTCCCAACGCCAAGTGACGGGCACTGGAATGCGCGTCAGAACACGACTCCTGGCACAGCCGGGTCTTCAGGCACACCTCACCAGAATCAGGGAGAACTTACAGCAAAACCTAAACAAAACACTCTCGTATTTTTGGTCAGAAGCATTGTCCTGTGGTCACGTTGGGCTGATACTTTGCTATTGAAGTGGGATTTTCACGGGCAACAACTTGCTAGTCTCCTTTCAAGCTTACGTCAACTTGAATTACCTTTTTCCCCTCTATCAGCTTGGCCGCTAAGCCCCCAGTAATCAAAGCTCTCGGTGCCCTTCTGCCTGACAACAGTCCTTTTCCACTGACAGGGGAATGCTGAGGGGGCAGGCAGTCTGGAAGTGCTGCACCAAGCGAATACCTGGAAACGGCAAGCGAAACACTGATGTAAGCGCTTCACTTTGGGAGATGTTTCCAAACAAAACACAGCGGCCAGTCTAACTCAGAACTGTTTATTGTAAATCACTCCAGAGTTTACACATCATTCATGGCAAAAAACCACTGTTAAAACACCTGCAGGATGAAATACAGAATAAAGACAACTCTTTTATATTATATGGCATCATTTAAAAAACAAGAAACAGAACAGAAAAGAAACCTCCCCTGCCCCCCCGCCCAGTTCTACATCTTTCCTGAAAATGTCTGGGCCCGTCTCAGTGGTCTCAAGATCCCTGCCCTGCCCAGGGCACGGGCGCGCAGAGCTGGGAGGTGGGCACTGCCTCTCCAAGGGACAAGGAGGTGACCTTCTTCATGAACGAAAACCATGCCCTCTATCTTCAAAAGTGCTCCAGTGCTGACGGTACGCAGCCTCTCTCATACACTGGCTAACATCGAACGCAAAGGGACACACATCCCGTCAATTCCACATGCCTTTTTTTTTTAAAAAACTTTTTTTTTTTAGACGAGGCAACTGTTAAAATTCAGAAGCTACATAATTGTCTTTATGGTTTGCTCAGAAGCCAATGGGTGTTGCACGCAGTTGAAATATTAAAGGTCAGTTTTCTAAGACCTGCTACTCAAAGGCAGAAAAATGAATTAAGAGGCATCTTGTGCAAAAGGAGTTAAACCATGCATGCACTGATGGCCACGACCAATTAGAATATAACTTAGGTTTCCAAACATTGGCTTAAGCCGTGGTTGAGCTCTATACCTTCACAAATTACCATGCGTATGCGACAACGAAGGAATCGCCTCAACAGAGCATCGCTTGGTATTTTGAGCTGGGGAGACTCATCTCCAACACAAAAGCCTCCTCAGCAATAAATGGTTTTCCTAATTAGCAAAGTCAGCAGCGCACTGGGCTGGCCAACAGGGCTAACAAAAAGAAGAAAGCATGTTTTCACACTGACATCTAACTAAATTTAGGCCAATTTTTCCCCTTGGACATGCTGTTACTGTCCTTGCCATTAGGTCTGTAGCTGAAACAGCACATCGGGCCCTGCCCCATCCCCTCCAAAAGATGCTTCTCAAGAGCATATTTGATTAATAGTAGAAACATAAATCTCGCCTAGCTGCACTTGGAAATGATAGTTCCTCCAACCTGCCAACGTTTGCCATGACCAAGCAAATGACAATGTATTTCAGACATGAACTACGGGGACTAAAATCAAACCTCTCTCCTGTTTAACTATAATACTAATAGATAACATTTTTACACTTAATAGTCTGAAGTTTAGAGATAAGACAGCTAATAAGGAAAAAAAGCTGGGGCCAAATCTGTTCCTGTGGAATTAATTTGGCCCAACTAATCTGAAAAAAATAACTTTACCCAAGAGGAAAATAAATCCACCAGAGGCACGGGGTTGTGCACCCCCCCGCCCCCCTACACGTACGGCAGTGCTGGTACATCAAAGCGTTACTCCTCAAGCACTGCCATCTCCAGTCCTTTCCTTGCGAGCCTGGACCATCTCCTTCGGAGCCTGCCTGCGGTCAGTGACCAACCCCAACCAGAACATGAAGTCAATGAACCAGGTGGTGGGGTTGAACGCCAGGCCCAGCTCACTGGCTGAGTAGTCAAATGGGAAGGTGTGGTGGTAGTTGTGGAAACCCTCACCTGAAAAACAGAGAGGAAGTTTAAAGACACGTGGCATGTTTATGAACTTATGAACATGCTTGGGTGGGACATCCCAACGCATGTTTCCCAAGTCTTGAACCCAGAGCAGGTCATGCTCAATCCTAGCTAAGTGAGACCTCTGTGGCAGACCCACAACAGACTCCACTGCAGGGCTGCAGGCGTTCCTCCCCAGTAGGAAGGGTATGTCCCACCCGTTCCACTCAGGGAAGAAAACTGTTAAGTGCTTCAAGAGGGGTGACGCACAACCAAGTAAGGAGTCACTTCTGCTACACTGTCTGCAGCTGACTGCTGAGAAGAGAGGATTGCTACTGCGAGCATTCTCTGCCCCAAGACTACACAGCGTTATTTCAATGTGGGCACCATCAGTAGAACATCAGAGCCTTCCTCCAGGATGTGCAAGCTCCAGCCTCCCCCAAACCCTGGATCCAAGCAGAGTCCAGCTGCAGGTGTCCAAAGCCCAGACCAGGGTGAAAAAGGGGGGTATGTCACTCTGAGTTTGCAACCTCTACCCAGGGCTACAGCACTTACCAATGGCTCCCAGAGTGACAAAGGTGTTCTGCCGGGGGTTGATGTACTTGTCGTAAGGCCGGTTGCCATACATGTGAGCAGCGCTGTTGACCAGCCAGCTAACGTTGAGGGAAATGGTATACCGGAGGATGGAGGCAAGGAAGTAGGCATTCCACAGACTCTCCCCCCAGAGGTACCACGGCACAAAGGTAGGGATCACAAAGCACATCAGCACAACCGAACTCTTATAATACCTACAAGGAAAGCAAAGGACACCATTGCCGTGGTGGGAACGACGGCCAGGGTGCAGGGGGGCTGGGTCTCTGGAGACACAGCTCTGCCAGAACCCCCTAGCATAACCTGGACGGGCCCCGTACGTGGGGCAGCAGGGTATATTCCACACATCACAACCATGACCTAAGAGTTGGCTGCACACTCTGCACCTAGGGTCCAGCTCTGAGACTGGAAAAGCCCGGGCCCTGGTGTAGCATTGGCAGAGCTGTGTCGGAAACGCGATCACTGCTAAAATCTGGCAAAGACTTCCCCCGTGCTCAGATCAAGAAGGAACCTGCAGCACAGGGCAGGAGCAGCTTCTGTCCATACCACTGCTGCTCCGTGACCTCCAACAGTGGTGGCAGACCCAACGCAGCTGCTGAGAGACCACGGGCACCCCAACAAGAGGGAGGAGAAAGATGCATCTTGGCCTGGAGGCCAGGATTGCTGCTGCTCTTCCAGCCCGCTGGCGGGCACAAGCCCTACCACACTTCCATACGTTGGGCAAAATCCATGTGCCGTGCAAAATGGGAAGGGAGGAAGATGAACAGTCTGAGAACAAACAGGAAAGCTTCATAGTACAGCTAAAGCCACATCCCCAGGCAAGGTAGGGAAGGAAGGGATGCAGGTAAGACAGAGGTGAAGAGCAGAGACCATAGTGGGAGAAATAAAAGGAAAAGTCATGCTGGAAGAATTAATTCAAAACAAGTGGAGAAAGGGAGCAGCTCAGCAAGAAATGGGGAGGCAAAGCCAAAAGCAAGACAGAAAAAAAATGACTCTAAATGGAGAATGGGCTAACGGCGCTCAGAAGCAGAGTGCATCAAGACAGTGCAGCTTGGAAGTCATCTAGAGTGCCTCCCCAGCTCATGGGGGAACAATGCTCCACCTTCCCTGCTGAGCCCTTCCACCTCCCTGGAGCCCAGATTTACTGCAGCCCACAGTGATCCCGGGGTATCATCATCCAAGCAAGCTGCCACATGAAACTGCAGCGGGTAGGCTGAGAAGACAGGATTTTTAAGGGTGCAGAGAGAAAAAAAATTGTAAAGAAAGACCCATCTTATTTGTACCCGTATGACAGGTTTAAAATAGACCCTTGCTTTTGGTGAGTTTTCTGGAAGGGATGAGGAAAAACAGAGTTTGGATTTATTAAACAGTTATTAAAACTTCCCAATTGCTGAAAGTTTTCCCCCATAGGAAGAACCGTCAATTGGTCTGACAAAACCAAACAAACAATTTTCAATTAAAACCCACCAAGGATTAGGAAAAACGTTAACACTAGCAGTATTTTTGGAAGGAAGAAAGTTTCCGTGAACACACTACTCATCTATAACACAACAGCTAGTTTTGATCATCTTGTGTATGAAATAAATTAACCTGTTGCCCTGCAAATTCTTTGTCTGATATTTTTTTCTCGTTTGGAGGTTGTGCTGTGCTAGCCTGTAACACGCTGGGCTTCAGAAGGAGCTGCAGCTCTCCAGCAACACCAATCGTGGTGAAAAGAGAGCGTGTCCTCAGCTCTCTCAGAACTCCACCTTTGGGTAACTGAGCCAGGGCTCTCTCATCGACACAGTCCCCATTCTTTGCTCCACCAAAGACAACAGATAATTTCCCACTCATCTGACTGCCTTCTGAACCAGGCTGTGGATGAGGTTTGCGAAGCTCATCGATTCAAGGCCAGGATCTAAGAAGAGCTGGAGAAGAAAAATATTTTCCAGACCAGAAAACTCCTTCAAAGGTCAAAGCCTCTTCCACTCCAGGAAAACAAAATGAAACGTGAAAACAGCATAAAGGGCACCAATTAAAACAATTCTGCGAGCTGCAAGAAGGCCAGCCTGCAGTCTTTGGATGTAGGCATGAGATCTGAGTGAGCACCCAACTACCTTTTCCTCTGTCTCTCTTTGACTGAAACATCCACCCTGGAATAAGAAACCTCCTCACAATGGAATTCGGGGGAACCAATACCCCTCTACGTGCTTGGGGCACAACGCTGCTTTCACCACATGAAAACTTGGCCATGAAGACACTTCACCTGTGAGTCTCTTTCACATCATATGAAGGATTATTGCTCTGTTACTCACCAAAGGTCAATTTTGCTGGCACATGCCCAGAGCAGTGCTGTGATTTCAGCTGAAGTGATACGGTTTTAAACTGATTTGAGTGGTACTTTGTCCACAGCTTACCAGTACCACCAAATTCCGCAAAGCTCACGATTTGGCCTAAGATGAAATGTGGCAAAGAAGGGCTTATTATGATTCTTACTGATCTGACCTGCCAGGTTTTCCAGGCTGTCAAAAAAAACCCCAGCGCTCCAACCTGACAGAAAGCAGAAACCTTCCTTTTTCTTCCCAGATACGGGACGGTAAACTCTGAAGTCCTAAATTCAAATGCAGAGCAGAGACATTTGCTAAGACATGACTTCCCTGCAGAAAATACACTTCTTCACTACACGTTTGCAGCATAACCAAAGCAGAAGAGCACACTTCTCGTGGGCTGTTGTTGTCTTGGACAAGGTAGTAACACAACTAGGAGGAGCTGCAGCAAACTGCAAGGGAGCTTGTGCAAACACGTACTGCCAGATGAGGAACGGGCACAGCAGCAGTTCTGGGAGGGCAGGGAGCTCCTCGCTCCGGCAGTTCTTCCAGTGCAGGGGCAACTCTGCTGGTGCACAGGCTCCTCTAACACACACTGACTGCTGGACTCAAGGGGCTGCTCCCCTTCGCCCATAAAACCCTCAGAAGTGAGTTCATGTGGTTTGCTGAAGCGCCCGGACCAAATTCTTGCAGGCGGAGGCACTCTTCTTGGGCGTAGAATGCCGGCACTCACAGAGAGGACAAAGCGCCTTGCTGAATTTCCACCTCCTGCAGAGTGTGGAGCAAACTGCTAATTCTCAAGGGAGCTAATTAATTCTGAGAAGAATGACAGTCTTGGGAGAGGAACCACTTGGTCCGCACTGGCCCGCGGGCGCCAAAGATGAGCTCGCAGAGTGAAACACGCTCTTTTGCATTAGGGCCGTTAGTGATTACAGTATTTCCTCCAGCGACCAAAGGCGGCCAAGGTCCCGGCAGCTGCTGCTGGGGCTGTTTTCACAGCCAGCTCCGGCTTTTTGGAGAGCAGGAGGACAAGGACAGGGGTTAGTGCTTGTGCAGCAGAGCCTGCAGGGACAGTCAGCCAGCGCCAGCCACACGGCACCAGTGGAGGCCAGCGGTCCGAATGCCTGCAATCGAGGTGGCAGGGAAAACTTGGGGAGAACAGGGAAAGGTAAAAATAAGGAATGAGCCACAAGTAGACAACCAGGCGGAGGGACCTCTCCACCCCGCCTCGCATGAGGACCCAGTGCTCCCACTTACTTCCTTTGGAACCTGACAACAGGGTCATCCAGCAGGTCAGTGAAATCCAGTTTCCTCCCCTTCTCTATGACGTCCCGGTGCTTGCGTACGAACAGCCAGCCAATGTGGGCGAAGAAGAAGCCGCGGCGGGCATTGTGCGGGTCTGCATCTGTCTCCGAGTATTTGTGGTGCACGCGGTGGTCTCGGCTCCACTCATAGATGTCGTTCTGTGCAGAAAGCACGTCGGGGGAGAGAAGTGAGGCTGGGCGCTGCTCCAGCAGCACCACCTCCAGCTCCTTCCCCACAAAGCAACAGCAACAAGCCCCTCTCTGGTGCTTCTCAAAACAGGTTGTCGACTAAAGACATCCCGAGGGTGGGGTCCCTCAGACTGGCTTTGCAGACAGCCCTTGCACACTGCTCCTGTGAGTGGCCACTCTGAACACGCACCGGGAACCAGCGACACAGACTGGACACATCCCAGGGCTGGAGAGGGGTGGAAGCCAGCAGCATCTTGGGACTTACCATTGTCAGTCTGCCCTGGTCCGGTGTCCTCCTTCAGGGTTCCCTGTCCGAGGATGGACACGGGGCTGGACGGAGCAGGTACGTACCTATTTACACTGTTATTTTGCCCCCTGCCACAGGGGGCACCACGGAGCAGAGACAGTCCTGGCATCCTTTTTCTAAGCTGGTTGTGGCTGGTTACCGCGGACACCATTCAGGCACAAAGGCAGCACTGAAAACGGGACGGAGCCTGTGAAGCACTACACGTGCCTTTTCCTAACCTGAACAGGAGCTGAACTTGCTCAGCCATTTGGAGGGATGCAGATTCCACGGGAAAACAGGGACCTGCATTTACATTCATGCTCTCTCTGCAGGGAGACGTACAAGAGCACAGCATTCCGGTACTTAAAGGGGGACTACAGGAAAGATGGGGAGGGACTCTTTGTCAGGGAGTGTAGTGATAGGACAAGGGGTAGTGGTTTTAAACTGAAAGAGGGTAGATTTAGGTCAGGTATTAGGACGAAATTGTTTACTGTGAGAGTGGTGAGACACTGGAACAGGTTGCTCAGAGAAGTTGTGGATCCCCCTCCCTGGAAGGGCTCAAGGGCAGGTTGGTGGAGGGTGTCCCTGCCCATGGCAGGCGGGTTGGAACCAGATAATCTTTAAGGTCCCTTCCAACCCAAATCATTCGACGATTAAGCTATCAAAGGAGATGTCCCTATTTTATGGGAAATCAAGTCTTGCGTTTGCAGCCAGGCTGGAACAGAAGTCTCAGACCTGTAACATCAGCTCAGGACTGGATCTAGGTAAGAAATGAAGCAAGTTCAGTCCTGCCTCTGCTCAAGCTGTTAGCAGATACGGGTCACTGAAATGCCTTACAGCTGTAACTGGGATTACCTGGATTGCAGGGAGGAAGGGATGGACCACAATTTCAGACTTGGATCTGTAAAGTGAGACTTTGAGTTTACCCAGCGGAAGCAATTTCAGCCTCCCAGTTTGCTCTGCAATTTGCGCTGGCTATTGGGCTAAATTGGTGGGTTTTGCAGTAGTGCCGAACTATTAGTGCAGGGCATTGTAAGCATGTACAACACTTGCAAAACTCAGGCCACACACTCATCTATGAATTGAATTGCCCAACACCAGCATCAAACCATGGAATTGTTAGTTAATGCCCAGATCCCCAAGAGTGTGAACTTTAATCAGAGAATGTTTAGCAGTGTGTGCTTTCCTCTGCTATTTCCATCTTTGCACAGCCAGGGAGGTACCCAAGCAGTAATACCCACAGAAAGGGTGGGCTTGGGTTACTTTTAGGAACGGCAGTTAGCACCCACAACCACCAACTATAGCAGATTTGCTCCCAGCAGAACTGAGTAAACCATTTGCAGTGTCTGAAGTAGTGACAGCACAGCAGTCATCATGCTGCTGAACACACTGCAGGACACAGTGGCTCCAGACTAATGACAACTGTGTCTATCTGCATGTTGTGAGACAAAAGCCCTATGCTGGAAGCATTGGAGAAATCACTGCTCTTTCTCTCAGCTGCCAACATCTGAGACAAAGCACTGAGGCTGCCCGTGCTGCGGAGGGGCCGCCAAGAGCAACTGCAAAGAGCAGCTAAGGAATCCAGCTCAAACGCCTCCATGTCCAGTGTCAGCCTTGCAAAGATACTCTCTGTCTGCAAGAGCCCACAAGGGACAAACAAAGAAGAGAAGCCCCAGGAAGATCTCAGCTCCATTGCTCTCAGTTGGGCTCAGCCCGGTACTGCTGTCACGCCGTGGCGGCAGTGATGCTGGGAGTGGGCTGGGGATGAGAGGAGCATTCTTCTGCAGCACTGACTCAGCTAAGACACGGATAGAAGGCAGCAAAGACCAGCCCCTTACCAGCGCTCCGGTATGTCGCACCTTAACTATCCCACTGCACGAGAGAACAAAGTAAACTGAATGCAGCAAAGGAAGTCACAAAACTCCTCAGAGAGAACAAGGGGAGATCTTTACCTCACTACCATCTTACTTTTTTCCTGCAGAGAAATCAAGGGGAATAAAAGCCTCTACATTGCTTCAAGAGGCTTCAGTGGGAATACCCAGAAGACTGGAAAACGCTCAGGTTAAGTAATTTAAAAATAGAACAGGGTTATGCAAAAAGCACACCTAGGAAAGGTCCTCTCTCTTAACCAGAAATAATTTTTCAAGTGAGACTATTGATCAGTTTGTCACAAGAGCACTTGATAAGCTTATTTGTGGGACAGCAGATAACCAGAACAAAGCAATGATACTGTGACAAATTAACTTGGTTTTTCATATCACAGCAAACACCTGCACAGCTGGCAAAAACCATGATTCCCCAGATGAACGGGTTAGGAAGCTGTGAAACAACTGAATTGCATCTAATTAAAACCCACAAAGGCTAAGAGGAAAGAAAGCCCAGAGGCCAGAACCGTTGGCAATAAATCCTGCAAGAGCTGGAGCACAGCATGCGTAAATACGCAACAATTTTTCAGGAATACATCACTCTTGATCAGGTCTCAGGTAAACCCAGGAGTGAAATCCTTTCCAAAGCAGACAGCAACAACATCTTGCTGTGATAGTGATGCAGACTTAAGGTTTTGTTAGGAGGTTCCTTAATAAACCTGCAGACCAACACGTGGCACTGAACTGGGCTACGTAACAACCTCAGTGTGCTGACATGCATTTCCATACAACCACTCTTGCTGTGTGCAGATGTTCACAGCTCCACCTCAGCTGAACAACACAGCTTGTTTCACAGAGGTGGCCAGGAGCAACAGCGCAACGCAGTTAGCAGAGGAGACAGCAGCACGTTCCGACTGATATGCTGAAACTTAAACGCTAGGAGATCGAGTAGACATAAGCCAAGTATTACCTATTTCTGAAACAGACTTGTGACAGCAAGAAGCACAGTCTTTCAAAATTGTGAGAGCTTCACTCTAGATGGAGAGAAGAAACACAGCTCAGCATGCTCCAACCATAAAAGAAATGCACTGGGCAACAGAGCAAAAATGGCTGTATCTGGTGGCATTTCAGAGGAAGTAGAGCATGTCACAAACCATGCATCGTCAAGCTAAAACTCTTCAGCCAAGTTTCCTCTGCCCTTCAAGAAGTCCAAATATTTCCTCCATATTCAGCATCCAGGGATGCCATCGGTATCTCCAATGCTACTTCTTCCTCCCGAAGTCAACATGAGGGAGATGGGCCAGAAAGCTCACTCACCGTCCGCTCGTGGAGGTGCAAAGAGCCTTTAGCAGGCAATGGACGTCATGGCAATTAGAAGCAGGCTTCAGACTACTTCGAGTGCCTGACTTGGCCTTTGGTTTTCTTCCCCATCCACAGGGCACAAAGGTGGCTTGAAGCTACTTTGAAGTACTTCCCTGCCTCATAATCACACCACGTCCTCAGCCAAAGGCAGCAACGAGCAGCTGAGTGCAAAATTCAGAGCCCCGGGGAAATGGAACACAATTCAATTCCAAGGTGAGGCTCGCTGCAGCCAGTCCAACACCTTCATTTCCATTAGTACGGAAGGGAAGGCCAGCTGTTAAACAGCAGGACAGCCCCAGGGGCTTCTCGAAACTCAAAGCAGTTGGTTAACGCGCTGATCAAAGGGCTGGTGAAGCTCTGCAAGGAAGCGAGCAGCACAGAGCAGCTGCAGTGTGGCTCAGAATGAAGGTCATGGTCAAAATAGACACGCTGCCACATGCGAGCAAAAGCGTTACGCTCTTCTTAATGTCTGGAGGGATTAACAAGATTAGTTCTTTCCATCTTAACAACAACAACAAAAGATAAAGATGATACATGAACAGCACAGAAGGTGATAAAGGGACTCTTTCCATCCTCTGTCCAGGTACATAAGAAGTCAAACAGACAGAAGGAAAGAAGCTGAAAACTCGAGGCAAAGCACACGTGTAGTCCTCGGTGCCACAAGAGGTTATGGCAGCCAAGCTCGGTAAGTTTGATGTTAGTACACATCGACACCTCTGCTTTGAACAGCCAAAGGAGTAACTAATTTCACACCGACATCATCCTGGTCTGGGCTAACTCCTACCATCGGCTGGGTGTTACACAACTATATTTGATGTCTAAGATTGCCTATCAGGAAGTACAGAGCTAGTAACATGCTTCTTTGCAAATGTATCTGAATGTGACCGGTGCAAAATGCTGCAGGAAACAGAGAGAAATTAAGATTGTGAAAGGATGCCTGCTCTGCTTTCTGGGCACATCAAAATCTCCAACTGCCGAGATAAAGAGACTTGATTATACGGACGTGGTGCACCAAGCTGGCTCTTACGAAAGTTTTCACGTTGCCCTGTGAGCTGTAGCGCCTGACCTGTGCCACCAATAGGCTGCCTCTGACCTGGGCACATTCAGCTCAGTCCTCAGGTAGTTGCTGCTCCTGGACTAACGCATACTGTCGTGCGGGTGGTGAAAGGGGCTCTGCATCCCAAGCCAGCAGAGCGTGTTATCAGAAAATGTCTTTCTGCCAAGACATTTTTTTTTCTCTCGCTGCCTCTAAGCTGAGGGGAACCCTGCACAGGAGAAAAAGTTTCCTGGAGGCCAAGAATCTGTACAGGCAATCAGAACCCCACCTGGAAAGCCATGGAGTTACCAGCAGCCAGGAAGATTCGTAAAGGCAGCTTGGCTTTGTAGGAACGGTGGCTCCACAGGCGATGCGCACCAGCCGTCACGCCTAGGGCTGACATCAGGAAACACAAATATGCTGAAAGACACAAAAACAAGATACAGGATGTGCTAGGGGCCAGCTGCCATCATTGTTGCGTTCTCGATGTAAAGACGATCCTCGCCCCTTCCTGCCAACGCCTGCAGGGTCACTCAGAAGGTGAGGCTGAGCAGCCAGGAGGTGAGGTTCTCAGCCCACCTCTGCCCTGCAGCCCCAGGGACACGTCACTCACTTCCCAGCCCGTCCCACTTAGCCAGCGCGTTGTGCAGGAGAGTTTGGCAGCACTGAAGCCCCGTGCTGTGACACGTTCGCACAGCACGCCTTCGCCAAGGGCAGTGCAGTGAAAGTTCATCGCTCGGATCAGATGAGTAGCAACAACTCTTCTGACGGGACACTGTGAGCCTCTGCCAGACAGCTCTGCTTCAGCCCCATCTGCCAGCTAGTTGAGGAGCATCCCATCCCACCCCTAAAGACACAAGCTGTGCCAGAGTTTCTGCAGTAAGATCTCTTGTCATTGGGAGCTCATGAGTCAGTAATAGAAAGAAACATGCCAGAAAGTGGAGCCTTCACCATCTCCCTCAGCTCCAGGAACTGTTTTCCCTTCCCTTAACTGGCCACGTAAACTTGTTTCGAGCATTTTTTTCGGATGGCCAACACAGCACGGGAGCAGCTGTGCTCCTTTCCACTGTGTCTGCAGGCCAGACCCACAGCCCAAGCACACGTGTCCCCCAGCGTACCCCACCGTGGTTAAAATAATCCCCCACCGACCACCAGCACAGCACCAGTACACCTCCAGTGCTCCTTTCAGCAGGGGCCACGCTGCCCCACGTTCCAGCGGGTTAACTGTGCGTTCCAGGGGCAGAGGGAATGGCCACGCAGCTGTGCACCGACTGCTGCTTCTCTGACGTGCTTGACGGTTTTGTCTCTAGTGTCTTCGAATTCTTGCGTGGTGGATGATCCATAACCGGAGTTGTTTGGACGTGTAACAAAAGGGAAGACCATGGGAAAAGGGCTGGAAAAACAGTGCATTGAAGCTGCTCCTCCTTTTGCGGAGCGACTGGAGGGAAAACAGGAACAGCTAGGAGCAAAGTATTATGCAAGTCCCAAACAAACCAGACCATTTAAAACTACTCACAATATATATACAATACATAGAGTCTTATGTCTTTCTCCCTTAGGCGCTGATATCTCATACTGTGCCTAAAAAGTCCAGGCACATTTTACAAGTGTAAAATCAAAACAAGGGTGGATTCGAACAACAAGAACAACCTCAAAATGAGTTTGCACAGTCTGAAGCGATGTGTGGCCAGGGCTCCCTACCACGCTACACAAGCAGGCACGTTGTGGTTAAAGCAGCCTGTTTCAAATACCTAAACAGAGTTACTGGAGCAAAAAGGGAAAACCCTATCCCCAAAAGGAGGTCTCCTACTGGCATCTGTGTCTGCACAACAGTCTGCCCATCGGGGAGCCCTTTTTAATGTGCAGTGGCTAGCAAGGAATTCATAATCAGCTTTTCCCAGTATGTAATGTAAAACATCTATCTTTGCAAAAAAAAAAAAAAAAGTATATGTAGGTGGGTCCCTATGTGTCACTCTATCAAGTCCCAATTCACAGGGCTTGAAATTACAGCATCTGAGAGGAAATACAGTGAAAGACATTTGGTAAAAGAACAGCAACTGTATTTCATGTTGATTATCACCCCTGCGGACTGAAGGAGTAAATGGACTGTATTCATTCCCCTGCTGTGCTGGATCTATCAAAACCAGATTCACCCAAACTCTACGTACCTGGCCCAAACTCCTGTCACCTCCTGCACAGCAAACCAAATCCTTTCTCACAAAATGGCAAAGGGAGCCAGAATGGTCCTAGTAAAGACGACACATCTCCAAAACCTGCTTTGGACACCATCACCAAAGACGCTGCTCTGCTTTTCAGCAGGCTGCAGTGTTCGAGCTCCTCCCAGAAAAGGCAGCTGAAGTGCACTGAAGCCTACTGCCAAACTCAGACTTCCGCCTGCTTCCCGAAGGGAGGTACAGAAATGAACTGAAAATCAGGCACTCTTTCTGCACATTACCTACGGACAGTGCTGAGTCTAGCGGTTACCCTCAGAGCAGTAACGATAACCACGCTCCACTCTCTGCTGCGGTATTGCAGTTCTTGCACGTGCCTCGTCCGTGCAAGGACTCGGACATCGGTGAAATTACGGAAAACTTGCCCTGTCTTTTTCTGCATGGGATTTTGAGCTGTGCAGAAACAACACTAAGTAAGGCCTTCCAAATCCTGCAAGAGACTGTAATCGTGGAAACAGATCTGCCACGCACAGAATACTGGCATTATCCAGCTAACCCAGAAATATTAAGGTTATGGTGCTGAATCACTACGTGAACACACTGTCTGTGGGCTTCAGGACTGGCCAACCTCATGTTGGTCACAGGGGCTGAAAGCTCCCATCTTCAGCAGTCTCTTTGCTTCCTTAAAGCACAAAGAGGGGCTTTTCTCCCACTTCAGAGCAAAAGATAATTTAATTGACCGAGTGCTTCAAGTCATGTACCCAGCTTAATCATGATCGATTGCTTCAAAACAAAACCAAAGATACATGGGTAGAATACATGCAACATTAAGATTGCTTTTGCTTTCCTTCTGTCCAGTGCAAGAGACTGAGCGGTAGGTAACGTACAGACCCCGTGGAATAGCTACGCTGAGGACAAGGGATTTATGCTGCTTGAGGACTGAGCTTTTAGAGAGCTCAGCTTAACAGCGACCCTTCCCTTCAGCCCACTCCACCCCAGCATATTACAGCAGAATGGACGACAGTGTATTTTGAGTCTGGGGGCTGCCCTAGGGTCTACGTGCCACCCCGTGTCCACACCTTTGCACAGCACTTCCCAGCGCAGGTCCCTCCCAGCATCATTCTCGATACACACTTCCCAGGAAGCCCTGGACTATGAGGAAATACCCGCAGAGCCTCCCAGAAACGTGCTGCTGTGATCAAATGGGGCTCTCCCAGGGCCACAAGCTCTGTCCCCCTGCGGTCTCCAGCCCTCCAGGGACTGGCCAGCCCCAGCTACTGCTGCAGTCTCCAAGCTAAAACAGCGGGGGCTTATACCCATGCAACACGCCTATTATTGCAGAGGAGGAATCAACAGCAGGAATCTCCCCACTGTAAATCCTGAGGGCTGAAACACACCCAGAAACAAACAAAAATTACTGGGCAGTTTGGCGACCACAGCAGAAACCAATCCCGTCAGGCAGAGGCGCTGTACAGCGAGAGCGGATTTCTGTGGTTCTTACAGCAATTAGGGTGCCTGGAGACACTGCTCGGCCATCGATTCTCAGTGTACAGATAGCCAAGGTGACAAATACTGCCATGTAAAGGTATGCGTCAGGCTTCACTTTGCAGAGTAACTTAGGAACTCCAACCAAAAATCCGACTACAAACCATTTGTTTTTACATGAATTACGCACAGCTACAGGAACTACGTGAGAAGAGAGCCACTACTTACCTACCTGAGTCATTTCTGGGGAGCATGTGTGGGTGTGGTGAGCACCTCTATGAAACTCAAAGGGATTACACCACGGAGCAAAGCAGCTCAGTTAACAGCAGTGTCCCCTTCTACAGAAAACTCCCTCTTAGACCTGTGACTAAACAGGTTGCATAAGTAACAAAGAGTTAAAACCACACTTATTGCAGAAAAAGGGGAAAAATAAGAAAATCACATTAAAAGTACCAATACACAAGCGGTAACCCAAATAGTTAACGATACAGCTCTTTTAAATTCAGTGAGGTACTTAGTGTCAAAGAGGAAGCTGCTAAGATAGCCCCATTAGTCTTCTGCATGTTTTAGTCAACTAACTCTGCAACTGGGCTGGCTTGGCAGAGCAAACATCCCACCCCGAGGAAACGCAGCACGTCCAACCTAACCCTACCGCCTGGAGACGGAGCTGTGTTATCCACACGTCTTGGCTCCACGCAGAACTGCAGCCCGCCGCGAGCACCGCAGACTGAATTCAGAGCACAGATGACCACCCTGCTGAGGAGCAATACCGTGCCATTTTTCCGTGCTTGAGGGATGAGGAAGATAGAAAAGGGGCTGGGCGAGGACTCAGCAGCCACGGTGTGGGGACGGAGCACACAGAGCTGCTGGTCAGGCAGGGCCAGGGTCTGAAAGAGCCAGGGCGTGGGACTTTCACCAACCGTACAGCAGCTGGGACAGGGGCTCTGAAGCCATCTGACAAAAGGTTGTGTCATGCTAATACCAAGGTAAAAGAAAGAAAAAAAGAAAGAAATAGTGGAATGAGCACTTCAAGAGGAAAAAAAGAATGAAAAAGCAAAAGCTAATAGAGCACGGAAAGCTTCTGGGAAGACCTGGGATGAGAGAGGAAACAGAGCAGCCAATGAAACCGTCTGTGAAAGACTGTGTGTTTAGGGCCGGCGTTCCTGGTGCTGTGGAACGCGTGCTAGAGCTGTGCAGCTCAGCGTCACGCCAAAGCCAGCAGGAGGGGAGATCCTTTCAAGCCATTTTCTGATGGTTTATTCCGTTTTGCCTCCCTCCTGGACTGAAGGCAGGGTGGAACGTCTGCTTCGCTGAGCCGCTGGCAGGGAGCCATCCAGCCGGCACGGAGACGAAGCGTGCCACTGGGCTGGGAACGCGTCCCAGCGCCAACGCCACGGCTCTGCAGCCCACCTCAATGCCTGCACTAGGGTTTTCCTGCCAAATGCAGACCTAAAAGCAGGTCCTCCTCAGCATCCGCTCTCCATTACCATGTCCCGTGTGAGAACATGGGCTCTTACTCCTGCTTTTGCTACCGTAAAATTGCTTCTTTTGAGAATTTCCTCAGAACGAGAGCTGAATTATCTGTCCTAGCTTCCAGGGAGGTGTGGGAATGGGATGCTGTGCGCCACGCCTGCTGCTCCCCAGAGCAATAGCTAGCTAGCTTGGCCTGGACCGGAGGCAGAGCCCTGAGTTGACGCAGGTTTTTCTCTCCCGCTTATCTGAACACGCTGGCTTCAGGACAACGCAGCCTCTGGACCTTCTTTAACAGTCACGGTGTCAGACATGGCCACAGCCACCCTCAGCTCTGCCCATCCAGGTGCCCACCACAGCCAGGAGGATGCCCAGAGCAGTGCAGAAAGGCCCAGGAGGCAGCTCTGATCTCATCACCCCTCCATCTGGATTGTTGAGCCCAGGCAGCTGGGCTGCGGCACCAGCCAGGGCCCTCTGCCAGAGCTGGAATTCCAGCCCAAACACACGCAAAACAAGCGTCCCCTGCCAACCGCTCTAACGGCCATCCCACTTGAGACTCAAAACTCTGCAGGGAGGTTTAGGGCTTGCTACAGGTCTGGGAGAAGTCTCAGACCTGGGTGCGGGTCCCTGAAACAGCAGAGCCTGCACCAAGAGCTCTGGCTCCCCCAAGACAAGCAGCAAGCCCAGAACCGCCTTGGACTGGACGGTAAACCAGGCTCTGCCTCACATCTCCTCCAGGAGAGCAGAGGTTTTCGGTGGGTTCCTCCCTGTTTCTCCCTACTCTTTATTCTCAAACATAGGAACTTCACTTCCTTCTTCTATTGTCTCCAACAATACACAAACCACACGTTAACGGAGTAAACGGGTACGAAAAGCCTCCATGGCGAGTGGAGCCCCAACACATCACTCCCCGGGGCAGGTAGCAGCTCTCCCCGCTGGAGTCCTGAAGAAGCGTTAAGGTCTGACAGCAGCATTTCCAACCAGGAGCTCACTCCTGAGAGCACAGATACGCAAAATGCTTCCGACGTGGAGCGCCGGGAGAAGCACTTATAAAAGGGAACAGAGAGGAAGAGGGGGAAGAGAAAACACCGAGCCTGTGCAAAAGGACCAAAGAGAGAACCAGTGCACGGGGACAGGGAGAGGATGCAAGAGAAACGAGATCCACGAGTTCCAACCGCCCTGCAAGCAGGGAGCTGGTCGGTTGCTAGGCTTCCAAGTACCCTGTGCCTGTGCACAGACACTATTTATGGGAACATGCCAGAATCAATAGGCAGAGGAGTTTTACTCAGTGTCCTTACTAATGACCTGAAACAAAGGCAATCAGCGTATTAATTAAAACTGCAGATGATGCTAAATTTGGAGCAGCAGTCAGAGAGCTAAGACACACAAAAGGATCCACGTGGAAACAGAATCACGGCATCATTTTGGTTGGAAGAGACCTTTAAGATCACCGAGTCCAACCGCTCACCCTGCCCTGCCAGGGTCCCCAAACCATGGCCCTCAGCACCACATCTACAAGTATTTTAGATGCTCCCAGGGATGGGGACTGGGCAGCCTGTTCCAACGCTTGACAACCCTTTCTATACAGAAATTTTTCCTAAGGCCCAACCTAAACCTCCCCTGGTCCAATCTGAGGCCGTTTCCTCTCATCCTGTCACTTGTTACCTGGAAGAAGAGACCGATCCCCACCTCACTACAACCTCCTGCCAGGTAGTTGTAGGGAGCGATGAGGCCACCCCTGAGTCTCCTTTTCTCCAGGCTAAACAAGCCCAGTTCCCTCAGCTGCTCCTCGTAAGACTGGTTCTCTAAACCCTTCACCAGCTTTGTTGTCCTTCTCTGGACACACTCCAGCACCTCGACATCCTTCTTGTGGTGGGGGGCCCAAAACTGGACACAGTATTCAAGGTGTGACCTTATTGAACCTCATACCATTGGCCTCAGCCCATCGATGCAGCCTGTCCAGGTCCCTCTGTGGAGCCTCCTGACCTTCAGGCAGATCAACACTACCTCCCAACTTGGTGTCATCTGCAAACTGATGGAGGGTGCACTCAACCCCCTCATCCAGATCATTGACAAAGATGTTGAAGAGGACAGGCCCCAACACTGAGCCCTGAGGGACACAACTGGTGACCGGCCACCAGCTGGATTGAACTCCATTCCCCACCACTCCCTGGACCCAGCCAGCCAGGTTTTTATGCAGCAAACAGTACACCCGTCCAAGCCATGAGCTGCCCGTTTCTCCATGAGAATGCTGCCAGAAATGATGTCAAAGGCTTTACTAAAGTCTAGGTAGAAATGTCCACAGCCCTTCCCTCTTCCACTAATCGTGTCACTTTGGCATAGAAGGAGGTCAGGTTACTCAAGCAGGACCTGCCTTTCATAGATCCGTGCTGACTGGGCGTGACCGCCTGACTGTCCTGTCCATGGCACGTGATGGCACCCAAGATAATCTGTTCCCTAAACTTCCCCGGCACTGAGGTCAGACTGACAGGAAAGCAAGACTCAAAATAAAGATCTGCCTAGATAGAGAAAGCAAAGTACTGTAGTTCAGGGGGTGAGAGCTACAGGCAGATATCTGTACTGAGGATGAGATGCTCGGGAAGCAGGACTGTCTACAGTCAGCCTGTACCTGGGGCTAAACTACAGCAGTTGTTCTACCACTCGATGACCCCCCCCCAGGTGAGAAGGGGAATAGGAAAAAGGAGAGGAGACCCACAGGCTGAAATGAGAACAGATTTCATGAAACAGCAAATCTGGTACAAAAAGCCAATATAAAGTATAGAAAGTTATACGGTGGTCACGATAAATGGGGCAGTCCTCGGGAGCAGAACAGTAAGCAAGCCCCTCCAGGGATGGGCAGAAGCAGGATCAGGAGGAACCCAAGAAGGCAGCCCTCCTGTCCTCCCCAAACTTCCCCCTTGATGCTGAGGGTGAATTTACGCTGTGGGCTCCACCTGTGAGCCAGCTCGGGTCAGCCGTCCCGGCCGACGCAAACCTGCTGATGGCCGGCAGACCACGGCTGGCCTGGGATTCCGTCCCAGCAGAACCAGGACTGACCCTGCGAGGAGGATCACCAACAGCTCGTAAAACGTTCTCGGTGTGCCGTACAAGGCAGCAAGACATCAGAGGTATCGTACCACTATTACAGAGAAGCAATGGAAGCTGTACTAGGCAAATCACTTCGAACTGGAAGGGAACGGGAGATCGGCAGCCCAAAACATCTGAGCCATCTTTTTCAGAACAGCTCATTATCCCCATGGCTGGATTTCCAGAAAACCTTTACCATGCCCAGTGCCAAACTTCTGAAAACCTGAGTGTCCAGGGGACTAACCTCTCGTGAAGATACGGGGAGATACTGCCACAGTCTGTATCTACTTCACAGGTATCAGGAAGCCATCCTCGGCCCTAAGTGGGTGCTTAAATTGGAGCAGATCTCTCCCTGCCAAAAATTTCACCTCTTTTGTATGCTGAATATCAGAATTAGAACATCTTCTGCTTTTGAAACCTGGGAGCACATTAGAAACATGCATGTATTTACTGTTTGTGAACCCAGCAGATTCCAGATCGCTTTGGACATTTATCTGGTTATCAAAAAAACCCAAATCAACCAAAACGAGAATCCCAACAAGCGCTGGGTTCAGCCTGCACATCCAAACAGAAAATGCTGGCTCCTGAAAGAAATGAGATGACCTAACATCCTTCTTAGGCACAGATTACAAGGAGACACTGTCAGATAGCAGTTATCTGCGTGTTACCAATCTCAAACAACCTAGTTACATAGAGCAAATCTCGATTATCTCTGAGGGACAAAACATCATACGTAAAAATAGTAGCGGTGAAACAAGATGAATTGCACATGCACAATGGTGCTACTGTCAATATATGAAACATCTTTAAAATACAGAATAATGTCATACAACCACTCGCGTGGGGTGGCAACACGCAGAGCCTGGCACAGGCTCACACCCAGTGCCCGCAAGCCCTGTCCGCGCAGGGAGGAGAGGAAGGCTTGGAAGGTGGGGAGGGAATCAGCCCCTGCCAGTGCCACTGCAGGCATCTCTCACACGTGGCTAAACCCTCACAGTCTCTTGCAGAAGGAAGGGATTTGGACGCTACATTCAACCATACAGCGGGGTAACTGCTTCGAACCCGACACAACCTGGAGAGCCGTCATTCCCGCAGTTTGGTCTAGGTGCGTTGTGCCAAACACAGATCCCATCACAGCCCCATCTTCCAAAGAGGCTTTAGGACTAGGCAAGATTTGTGAACGTTTGGGCTTTTTCGCATGTTACAAAATGCATCAAATATGTTTTTCTAGTCCTGATGCAGCAAATCGCCGACTCATCAGAAATCTTAGGTCAGCCAGCATGGGGATGCACTACACCAAGTGCCAGGACGTGGGGCAGGAACTCCCAGACCACTTCTGTCTTACCAGTACCAACGATGGGGAAAAACCCATGGGGGAAAGTGCCTGCCACTCCAGACAAGACACGACATGCCTTACGAGATCAGGACAGCGGCTCACCTAGCCCACTACTTTCTCCCAACACGAGTAAGAGGAGTTACTATCCAGAGACAAAAGAAAAAAAAACCGAAACGAGGGGGAAAGACAACACAGCCCAGTTACTGCTGCACTAGCAGTGCCTGCACGCTGGTGGACTTCAAGATGTGGCATTTTGCACAGAATGTGTGGAAAGTCATTACCAAGGCTGGAGGCTGTCCCAGAGTTGTTATCAGACTTGTTCTCACCAGGAGAGTGACGGATCTTGGATCAAGATAGCCACAAAAGGCCAGGGCCTTGGTTTTCTGTCTCGTTCTGAGGGCGTCAGCCCCATTGACTCCTGCGCTGGCGCAGAGTCCGGTGTAGAAAGCTACACAAGTGCTGTTCTTTCCCAGGACTGGCCACTGTCACTGACAGCTCTAGACCTAACGCATTTTGGCAGCTGCTGTTCCCATGGCCTCACGTCAGCAGGTATGTGACCCCCAGCAGGGGCTGCCAGACCCCTCTTCAGACCACTGAGCGCCTTCTCTGGCTCCTCACAGGATCCCACTGAGCAGCGGCTCCAACATACGGAAAGAACACAAGCCAGCAAAGAAAGCCAGGAGCACCAAGAATGAAACCCGAGCCAGGAAAACATCCAGTGCACTCACTGCGGTGAGAAACCGGGTAGAAGAAATCAGCGTACTCCACACCACCACAGCCTGTGTGCACCTCGCGTGGAGTCCATCTGGTTTCTGGTGGCGGTCGGTCTCTCCTCAGCTCGGGGTCGCAGCCTCTCCGCCCATGCTGCTTCCTGCCAGCTCCGGGATGCAAAGCCCCCTCACAACCAACCTGCAGGGTTAGTGGTATCTGCTGAGGGAGCTGCTCTTTGAGTAGTGTCTTCAGCTTCCCATTTCTGTCATGGAAAAATCTTGGTTCTCCTGCTGCCATCATTTGGAGGACAGCTTTGGAAGCATACAGCACCCTGGCTCTGCAATTGTGACATGACACCGCCTTTGGTGGAAATGCTCTCTCCACAGCTAGAGTAGCCAGCAAAGTCTTCAGCAAACCTGTGTGTGCAAAGCCTGTCAAGAAATGTTCATCTCAGCACAGCCCCTTTTTTTTCATCCCTTTTTATAGGGATACCACAACTTGACATTGGTACGAATAACTACTTGAGGATAAAAAATAACAGGGATGGACACACAACATTTGTCCATTTCCACACCAGCATTTTACCTCTGCTTATTCAGCCCGATCAAAATTGCTTGCTAGGAAATTTCAATAACTGAACACGTAAAACCCAGGGTCTTCCACCAGGCTACAAGAACTGCGTGACAAATACAGTGCTCAGCGCTCCAGCACAAAGTGAGCATCGCAAAGCTGACAGCCATAAATATATAACACTTCCGTATCTTACGGTTGGGATTTTTTCCCTTTCTAAACTTTAAATTACCTCTGCATATCCTGCATCTGCCTTATCTTCCTCACTGGTGGGTTTTGCTATTATTCAGTGGCAGATGTAGGATTAATGAACCACATCAGCTAATCTGACCAAAGCAGGGAACGCACTTCCAGTAGTGTTGAGTGGTGCCTATCTCCATTCTCACTGAAGTTCAGGGCGGCACCGTCATCCACTTCAGTAGCTGCACCATGCTTGGCCTCTTCTGAACACCTCGGAGACCCTTCACTACGCACACAGACGGTGGTAGAAGATTCTCTCCTCATTCAACTTGAGGGCTCAGACCAGAAATATAGCAAATAATTTAATGGTGCCTGGTACCAAAACGCTTTTTTGCGCTATCATTAGATAACACCTAGTTTGGGGATATATTTTCTTAAAATGCTGTATCTACCCTCCAAAAGGAAAGCTTTTCCATGCTAAATTTTCTATGCTAAACTTGACCCAACATCTCATTTAAAAATGCTGGTTGATGTCATGCGCTGCACTGGTGGGAGGGCCAGGGTCACCATGCAGCATTATCAGACCCAGATTAGGTATCGCATCTCTACTTGTGACCCTGCAGGGCAACCTCGGGGAGCTCTTTCTCCAAAGCGGAGAGATGCGAGGAGCAGTAACACCACACTTAATCCACATCACCTACCAAAAAAGCCTCATTTTCTGACCTGGAACTACATTTACTAAGGAGGGAGAAATTGTTCACCTTTGTCCCTAAATTGCTGCCAAGAAAAGCGTTGAATTGGTGCCCGGCCCTGGGGTCTCTGGCAAGGAAACACTTCTTGGGTAGCAGACGGAGTCAACTGGCCAACCCACTGCTCACTGAGCCCTGCTAACTCTCAAAGGCTGGCATCGAAAGCACCTTGGGCTGGATTCAAACCAGCAACTGGGAATTAAAACGCATTTGTCATCAGCAACACCAGCTCCCTGAGCCGCTCGCTGCACAGCGCGTGCCAGCTCTCGCAGGGAGCCACGCGCTCCTGTGAGGACCAAAGGCGTGAAATCTTCGGCCAGAAGCAGGTTCGCCTAAACTTAGATCTACTCATTCTCTGAGCTGCTCTAAATTGAAACAATAGAGAAAGAGATAGAGGAAGCATATCGAAAGCAAAGGGAAAGTGGAGTTTTAGAGTTGTAGAGAAGATGCACTCATATGAGCCCCTTCTCCTGCCCCTCCGTACCATGGCGGAGGAGCTCCAGCCGGAGCCAGCTGTCGCATCCCCTTGGTCCCTCCATCACCAGCTCATGAAACCCAGGCTGTCTCTGCCTGGATGCACATGCCTGCGAATGCATTTTCAGGAACATTCCCCAGAGGCAGCCCTTTTGGCTGAGTATACAAATGCCTTTATTCCAGTTGGAATAGCAGAAATGTTCACTTGGACAACTGCGGCCAACGCGACACAAATAAAGCCAACAGAGCAACGGGAATTGCAGCTCACAGCAAGTATTGCAGCAAACGCTGAAATTCCCCTAGGAAGCAAGTACCGATTCCCTGAACTCACCAGCAACTGATGAGTTCCTTAAGATGCTGAACAGTTTATTTTTAAATCAAAAGACAAGGCTGGAAGATGCTCTGGTTTCTCTGGAATTTTTGATGCTTTTGTGTAGCCTCTCTCAGCTCAGCCGAGTCCTGCATCGTCACAAAAGCACAGGCAGATTTCACTTCTCTCCCAGTGACCTCCCTCCTGCCCTCAATTTGCACGCCATCTAGGGCTCTAGTGGGTTTTAAGTGCTCTATATAGGCCAAGAAAGAATTAATGCAAATTCGTCTCTTTCTTTTCAAGGGCGGAGCAAAGAAATAGTGCAGTTAAGCCACTAGCCCGGCACTCCGGAGCCCTGCGTTCAGCAGGCAGCTCTGCCTCAAGGAAGGGTTAGTGATTTAGCGACCGTGCCCATCACCAGCCGAAGCTTAACCTGGATGCAGCTGGGTCCGCGGTGGGGGAATGGCTTCATCCCGCTGCTCACGCTGTGCACACTGGCAAGGCCATCCAAAGCAGAGAGCCAGGGAACCGCAGCTCCTCGGCCGTTACAGAGAAAGACGCGGTGTGCTCCACACGTGTGGGCTGGGAACGCCGCGAGCTTCCGCCTTTTCTGATCTCTAGACGTGGGGCGCAGGAAAGGAGCAAGGCTCAGCCGGGAGCAATCCCGCCTGAACCGCAGGGCCTCCGGGCACGATTCCCTCGGGAGGCAGCAGCGCCTTGGTCTCAGCTCCCTGCTGGACGGGATCCACGGCACAGGACAGACCCCGCTCCAACCCGGCGCCCCCCGCCCGGGCCAGCCAGCAATGCTGACGCGGAGCTCTAACGGTTTTGATCCTCAAAACATCAGACTCCGGATGGTGTTGCCATTCTACTGCACCGCCGCATCTTGCCCTGATGCTTCGTGCCTGCTCACCGGTATGCTGTCAGCTCCCACGCCTTTCCCCCCGCCCCCTTCCAAAACCAAACACAGCTCAGAGAAAAACCTGCTGCAAAAAACCGCTTCTGCCAGTTTTGTCTCCTTCTGGCAGTTTGGGTTTCAGAGCTGGGCTGCGAGCAGTACGCTTTGGAAGGCATCGGCTCCGTGCACCCAGCCCAGCGTGCAGCAGGCAGGTCAGTCACCCAGCGCCACCGCGTTTGAGGGCTGTGCCAAGGCAGAGGGGACACCTCTGCCTGCACCACAGCCGGCTCCCTGCTGATGCTGTCCGCTCTCTGGGGGCACTCACTGGATGACTGCTCACCGTGCTCCCTGAGCGACTGCTCACCGCGCCCCTCCAGCCCCAACGGCCCCAGCCCAGCTCTGCTGCGAGCTCTGGCACAGGGAAAAGGCCAACACGCAGGGTCTCTCCCTCCACCTACCCAGCAAGACGTTTTTCACATTCCCCACAACCTCCTTGGATATACACTGTATAAGGATGCCAGCTTTCATTTTCATGGCCAGGCAGCACACAAGTCTATCCTTCTGCATCAAAGGCAGGAGCCAAAGCCGACAGAAAACAGGGGAGCCTTGCTGTGGCTCCTGCGATAAGGTCTTGCCTGCCTCGCTGCAGCCAAGCCCAACTGCCTGCAGCAGGGGAAGGAGCAGCTCAGAATTAAAATGATCATCTAGAGCCACCATTACAACCGATTGCTTCAGTTGACTATAAAGGTCCTATTTTCCACACCTACAGCCAAATGAAATCTGGAAAGAACTTAAAAAAAAAAAAATTTAAAATGCAAACCCCCTGTTAATATCCTCAATCCCATATACAATACGGAGTTTCTGACATTTTCATAAGACACGCTGCCATTTCCAACCTGCGCTGTTAACCAAACCCCTCAGATTTCCTTTCTTCAGTGCCCTGCCTGAAGGATCACTCAAAGAGAGCAACGGGCACCAAGTGGGAGCCCAGGACCGGGAGCCCGGGACTGCCCTCCCTCCACCGCACGTGCTGCCCGGGCTCAGAGCACCCATTTCCAGTCTTTCCCATCAGGAGCCACTTTAGCGGCTTTGCCCAAGCACTCCCCTACAGGAGCTGCAGCCCTTCCGCACCCCAACTCCTTCCCCTCCATTTATGGAGGACATGAAGTAAGCCTCAGAAACACCTTGTCCCAGCCTGGCCTCCCGGCTCTCTCCAAGCTCTGAAGTGTCCAGGAAGGCACAGCAAGCTCGTACGTCCACCCCAGCCCTGGACTGGAGCAGCTGCTGGTTAGAGCAGCACAAACCCCGTCCAGGTGCCTTCTTCCTCGCTTCCGAAACGCCTCCTAAGGGCCTGGGCAGAAGGGCCGTCAGGTCCAGCCGTGCGGCCGTGCTGGGATGCCTGCCCTGAACCGCTCCCGGTGCAGAGGGCAGGGTGGAAGCAGCCAAACAAGCCCTTCCTGACACAGCAGGGTCCTGCAGGCGCAGAAGGCGCTGCAGTGAGGCTGGGTTTGGGAGGATACGAAACACTCGAAAACACAAAGTCAGCCAAAGAACACGGCCTGAAGGGCTAGGCAAAGAAAGAGCTCAGTCAAGAAGGGCTTCCGCCTTTGCCCAAGGCCAGCTCATTTTATTCTACGCCACTCAGAACGTCATCTGAGAAGCCAGTGGCCAAAAAGGGGTCGAGCAAGAGCCTCATGTCAGTCTCCCTCCAGAAACCCCCATCCTTCCTGTGCCGAGGTCCCTGCACAGGAGGGAGGGCTGGTGACGCCAGCACCCGACCGGCAGCCCTCCCCTCTCTTACGTACCAGCCCTGCTTCACTGAGCACGGGCATCGTACCAGCCCTGCTTCACTGAGCACGGGCATCGTACCAGCCCTCCTTTACTGAGCACGGGCATCGTACCAGCCCTGCTTCACTGAGCACGGGCATCGTACCAGCCCTGCTTCACTGAGCACGGGCATCGTACCAGCCCTGCTTCACTGAGCACGGGCATCGTACCAGCCCTGCTTCACTGAGCACGGGCATCGTACCAGCCCTCCTTTACTGAGCACGGGCATCGTACCAGCCCTCCTTTACTGAGCACGGGCATCGTACCAGCCCTGCTTCACTGAGCACAGGCATCGTACCAGCCCTCCTTTACTGAGCACGGGCATCGTACCAGCCCTGCTTCACTGAGCACGGGCATCGTACCAGCCCTGCTTTACTGAGCACGGGCATCGTACCAGCCCTGCTTTACTGAGCACGGGCATCGTACCAGCCCTGCTTCACTGAGCACGGGCATCGTACCAGCCCTGCTTCACTGAGCACGGGCATCGTACCAGCCCTGCTTCACTGAGCACGGGCATCGTACCAGCCCTGCTTCACTGAGCACGGGCATCGTACCAGCCCTGCTTTACTGAGCACGGGCATCGTACCAGCCCTGCTTCACTGAGCACGGGCATCGTACCAGCCCTGCTTCACTGAGCACGGGCATCGTACCAGCCCTGCTTCACTGAGCACGGGCATCGTACCAGCCCTGCTTCACTGAGCACGGGCATCGTACCAGCCCTCCTTTACTGAGCACGGGCATCGTACCAGCCCTCCTTTACTGAGCACGGGCATCGTACCAGCCCTGCTTCACTGAGCACGGGCATCGTACCAGCCCTCCTTTACTGAGCACGGGCATCGTACCAGCCCTGCTTCACTGAGCACGGGCATCGTACCAGCCCTGCTTTACTGAGCACGGGCATCGTACCAGCCCTGCTTTACTGAGCACGGGCATCGCTGCCGCCTCAGCTCTGCCGAAGGGCGGCACGGTTTACTGTCAGCCTGCCCGGTAAAAACACAGCCTGACTGCAAGAGATTGCTGAGCTGCAATTACACCACCAGCGTTAATTACCAGAGCAACTGTAATCGCGGGGAGGGAAGGCCGGGCGGCAGTGATGAGGATGCGTACTAAATTCCGCTTGGCGAGCAGACATTCTCCAGCCCAGCCCTCCCAGGGGACAGGGCAGCACTTTGCCTCCTTGCGAGCAGCCGCAGCAATCCCCCACGAGCAGGTCTGCATGGCTCACCCTGCTCCACCTGGTGGCATCTCTTGGAGAAGAGGCATCTGATCTGCTCCCAACCCCTTGAAACTTCCTCTGATGCTGACCCAACTCTAACCAATGCATCTCCTGAACCTGGAGGAAAATCCATCCCAGCTCATCCACGGAAGCCCCTCAGAGCCTACATACTGCCAGCCCCACCTCTGCACGTAACCAAAGGAAAAACGAGAGCCACAAATCTCTGTGGCCTCTCCAGAGTCTTCAGGAACTGGCAGACTTCCACGGCCCTTGGCTGGGCTTCTGGGTGTTTGACACAGCCACTTCTGGGGGTGCCAACAAACCTCCCCTCCTCTTTTCTTCACGGGACTGCAGCACAGGGGTGCTTCTACCAGCCCCCAACATCAGCGGGCAGCCTGGAAGCCAACAATCCCCGTCAAAGTCAGAAGGAGCAGAGACAGGAATTTCTACCTTTGCTGACTCCAGCCTCATCTCTGTCCTCGTGGCGCAGGTCAAAAGGAAAGAGGGTTTGAGGTTCTCCTGGTCTGCCTGGAGCACGACTCATCGCGGCTAAGGGCCCAGCAGCACTTCGTGCTGTCTCAACACAAACAGCTTCACTACTCACTCACCCATTCCCGTTACCCAACTGCAAGAACTCATCAGGAGTGCCTTGAACCCCCCTCCTACGAACAACATTGCTGGGTGGAGGGTACGTTACCCAGCTCCACAGTGGACACAGCGCTCAGAGCATTCCCAGACGCGAAAGGCTGAGGAACAGCGTGTTACAGCCACCTCCAGCTCAGGGCACTTGGCATTTTTAAGGAGAAAAGTACTGTTTGGGAAAAGACTCTGTTTCCATCAGAGATGATGGGAGTTCAGCTCTTGGTGCTAGGGGGGAAGGAACAAGCTACCACTCGACTATAAGAAAGATATCTATAAATAAGCAACTCTTTCAAACAGCGCAGGGGAGGAAAAGCCAACCCAAACCCACCCTGGAGATAAGCAGGGCTATTCTCCAGTGTTGATGTGCACCTCAGAGATGCGATTCCCATTCTGAAGGTCTACCTCTTCTGCATTCATCTAGGGGAGCTGCTGCTCTCTGGAACTGCTGACAGCACGGCAGAGCTAGGGGCTGATGGACAACAAGGCTGGTCTCCTGTACGCCACAGAAAACCCCCAGAGCTGCTCACTGCTAGGTCCGTCCTGTGAGCTGGCCAACAGGAGATCTCTCCGGAGAGTAAGGCAAGGTAAGGTCCTTGTGTTCATGAAGCCCCTCCCTCCAAGGGGGCCGCAGGCACCTCCACAGAAATTATCTAAGAGGAAAGCATTCGCTACCCGGTTCCTGATCCAAAACCTTGCCTACAGAAATCACCTGAGCATAACCACTTCGCCGGACCAGAGGGTACTCGTGACAGAGCAGCAGCAGAAGTGATAGTAAGAGATGTTTTAATCAAAGGTCTCTACTCCACATCTGCAAAGCAGAGACAATATGTCCACTTTTCTTCATCCGCAGAGGTCTCAGAGGTACGGAGTTGAACTTGCTTGGGGCTAGGATTTATTTACAGCCATCCGTGCAGAGTTTCTAACATTGTGTGTAGAAGTGGTTAACGGCCAAAACCAGGTACTAACCAAAAATCCAGTAGATGGCACTCAAGAATTCGCAAGAATTCTGAAACAAGCCAGACCAGTAACACTGGCATCTGCAGTGCACAACAGCAACATACGCCTCGTGACACGGACATGTCACCAGGAGGGCTGAGGAAGAGGTGATGGTGCCGGTGGTCCCCTCCAGGCACCACGGGAGCCTGAAGTGCTGAGACCACAGCTGCTTTAATCTCTCGTATCGAAGGGATCCAGGCAGCAGGACGGGGATCCAGACCCGTGCCTGCGAGCAGCTTGCATTTTGGCAGGGAGGCAGCTGGGCAGGACTGCTGCTCCATCTGCGCTCTCAGCCAGCCAGCACTCAAGAGACGGGGAAAGCTGTGGGGAAGCGTGGCACAGGGCCCACCACGGCTGAACAGGATCGATCTGGCCTTCGCAAGAGCATTAAAACATCTCTAAACACGGTTAAAACAACAGCAACAAGCCTCTTCTGCCATATGAGCATCGTTGGAGCAAGGCCATCCTCCTCCCAGACCCCGGGCTCTGGCGAGGCGTATCAGTGTGAGAACGAACATCTGCTCAGCTGTCAGGCAGCTCTGCAAAACACAGCTGGATGATACCCGGGTTCTGGGCAGTCATGCCTACGCCAGTTTTCAAAGCTGTTATTACTAGTAATGCTTGGCAGCATGAAAGAAAAGGTTTTAAAGCAGATAAAGAGCTTAATTGTTCGTGGGGTTCTTCCTACTTCCTCTAGGGGATTTGGCTAGTTTAAGTGCTTCCTCACAAGCTCCCCGCGAAGGCCAAAAAGCACCTTCTTCCGAATAAAATCTGAGACTGTTACATAGCACACGATTCCCCAGAATGGAGTCCTTAAAGAAAAGAAGCGATCATGAGCTCATCAGAAAAAAACCAAACCACCAAAACCCCTGTTAGCAGTGGCAACACTGGCCCTGCAGTGAGACGCGCTGGTCATTCTTTCTGTACAGGGATTCCAGTTTTTTGCTTTGCTTTCCTAACGCAAACAGCTAACCTTGCCGGGACTGCAACAGGACGGAGCTGGCTGGAGCAAGAGGCTCCTGGTTAAGAAGCACCATTTGACGGCATGTTACAAATTTAGGGGTTAAGCCGCACACCAAACTTCCGACCAAGTGGCCTGTGAAAGGAGCTGCAGCATGTCCAGCCCCAAACAGGCTGCCGGAGATCCACGGCCACATCCACAGCCCCAGCTGGCCACAAAGACGCCTTTGTCTGTTCCTGGGGAACCTGCACGCCTGGCCCAGCCGCGAGACCCACCACACCGCTCCCTGGTTTCTGTCCCCACTAACACCTAGGTGCTTCCTCCCCGCTTTGGTTCCCAACGCGAGTCTGCGGATGAACGGCCATCCCTCCCTTTCGAACCACTCTAAAGGGGGTGCTAGGCACAAGGAGCCCAAAGGGAGACCTGAAGGGGAAGGTGCCCATCCCGGCTCTCGGGGCTGGGCTGCGCTATGCTCTGGGCTTTGTAGGGCGGCCAGTGCCCTCTGCCAAACCTGCCAGCTGCACCCAGCAAGCCTACCGGTGGGACTAAGGACAGACAGGGTGAGGTACGCTTCCTCAACGGCTCCCACCCTTTTCCAAGGCTGGAACCCAGCCTGCCGGAGTGACCCACAGCAGCAGCTGTCAGCCACAAAACAGCAGGGGCTTAGACAGCCAAGCACCCAGAGGAAGGAGGGACCACGCGGAGCAAGCTGCCTGGCTCTGGATCAGGAGAGGGGAAGGGAACAGGGTCTTGTCCACACATCCCTGCAACAAACCACAAGTCAGGCTGGAAAAGAGCAAGGCAAGAGCACCCCCTATGAACGCGGTCAGGCTGGAAGGGCAGAGCGTATTTTGAAGGCACAGTGTTGGGGCGATCTGCCAGGGTGGCTACAAGGCTGTCCCATGGGCACAGCCCAGGGCTGCTCGATGCCTTGCACTTATCATCTGCTGCCTCCCAGGCCAAGGCAGTTCCCAGCTGATGGAAAATTTTGACATGAGTAATTGTATTGTTTTTGTTCAGCTTGGACTCAACCCAAATTCCACAGAGGCACTGGGATGGCCCCGACAGCCTATGTTTTAAGCAGTTTACCCTTACGTCCCTTGAAAGATAACCCAATTCCCGGTGCCCCCTGGGGCAGGGGGCTGCACAACGCAGAGCACTGCTTGGGATCCTTGCGCAACCCCACCTCCACCTGGCGCGAGGGAAGCTGGAAGACAGGCCTCAAGGCGTCAGTGCGGGAGGCGAGGAGAACAGGAGAGCACGGGTAATCCTGAGAAAACCGCCAGCCGAGCCTTTGCTTGGCGGCACTTTTCCATCGTCTGTTACGTGCAGACGGACAAACGTCAATAACTCACCACTGGAAAGGAACCTGCTGAGCGGGCAGTTGGGCTTTACAGCGGTTTCCCAGGCAGCACAGTGGCAGTTCAGCTCTGCTTAGCACGCGGTGCTGCATCAGGGACCACCAGCTGCCTTCGGGGGTGGGAAGGAAGAAAGCAAACCCCGCACAGAGCGAGAGAAGCACCTGGTTTGCCCCACTGAGAGAGGATGTCTCGGGTGAGGAGAAAGCAAAAAGCTGGGCAGGCAGTGGTGAGTCTCGGGAAGCTGCCCGCCTCCTGCCAGACACCACAGAGGTCGCAGCCAGTACCAGCAAGCCACTCTCCACACACTCCTGCAGCTCACCCACGGGGGAGCAGTGGGGGGAGCACGGGACAGAGCAATGCAAGGGCTCGGACAAGATCACGGGGAAACTTCCCAAGCCCTAGGCATGCTTGGGAAGATCGCATGGATGGATGCAAAGTGGGGTGCAGCTCCTCCATCTACACCCTTCAGCGTAGGCACATCTCTGCAGTGCCTGTCGTTACACCCCTTCCCGCCCCCCAACCTCACCGCCACGCCAGCCCTGCTGCAAAGGCTGGCGGGCAGCCACCGCACACAGAAAGGCAGTTTCACAGCTGGTCTGCCCAGGGAAGGAGACGTGGAGAACTGGGGACAGCAAGGGACACATCCGACTGACACTTCATCCTTCCGACACTTTACTGGTTGGCTCCTTCCAGACTGAAGGGGAGGTGGGTTTGTTCACTTCAGCAAGAGCAACCCTGCTCTTGTCTACCCTGACACAGCCTCTCAAAGGGACCTCGGGTCTTCAGCACAACAGAAAGCTGCTTCTGTCTGACCTATTCTGCAGGGGATTCTGTACTGTCCCCGTGCCCACCACCTCTGAGGGGGACAGACCCCCACAGCAGTCCAGCTGCCAGGAGAGTGGAGCCGATGCACTCAGTCCCTGCTGCAGAGCCCCCGTAAAAATCACTCAGTAAACTCCCGTAACAACTCTGTGGTCTGCTGCAGGCTGGCCGTTAAAAATTACGATGTCGAGAAACGGGAGGCTCTCGCTTTCAGAAAGAAAGGCATTAAGCTGCAAAGTCTTGAGACATGGTTATTGTTTAGCATCTTTAATTTCAACTAGGAAAAGATACCTTGGAGGATGGAGGGCTGAACTGGTACTTCAATCCTTCAGCTCCAGCCTAGGGAGTATTCTAATCAAGACACAGTAACATCAGAGATTACTTCAACTTGTCTGCTCAGAAAGGCACAACGGGTAAAAAAGCCCACCTGTCCCCGTGCTACGGGACTTCGAAAGGGTTGAAAGCAGACTGCAGGCTGTGCATTCTGGCCATGCAGCTCCTGCAGGCTCTCCTGGTCTCGCCAGCCGTCAAGCTACAGCCAAGGTAAACGACAAAATGAGCCTGAACAGGACCAGGAATGGGGAGGGGAGGGGAGAAGCACTCACAGAAGGCGACGAAGCAAAACACAACCACCTCCCAAACCTTGTCCGGTCGCAAGCAAGCCAGGTAACAGTTTGTGTAAACCAGGCAGTCAGTGACACGCCAGGTCGCCACCAGGGACCCAGAAACAGCTTCCCAGTTAAGAACTCGTGAGAGGTGACAGAAGGGCTCATTCCCCCACTGCAAGCAGCAACGGGGGCTGTTGCTAAGGGTTTAAGACACTTAATATCGAAAGCTGAACCACTGAAAGACAGATTTAGAGTTCCTCAAACAGAAGAAATAAGCCTGATTTCTAAACCATCTGACTGGGGCTTTCTGAGTCCCCTCAGCGCTGCTGGTGGCAAACCTACCACCCCAAATTCCCCGCCCGAGAGCTCCCCGCAGCAGGGACCCTTCTTTCCTGATTTGTTTAAAGGCGTGTCAGGCCATTACATTCTCCATTCACTCAAAAGCTTCCCAAAGCAGGTCCTTTTAACCAGGAAATGGCACCAACTCGAAGTAGCACTCAAGTTTTTGTCCTCTTGGCCACCCCACCTTTACGCGACTCCAGGCACGACTCGGCCTGGTGAAGGATGATGCTGACAGCAGTCTCAGAAACCCTGAGAAAGCCTGCACGGTGCTGCAAGTACCTCTTGCGTAGCTCTTCTCCCAGCACTGTTCTTTCGTGGAGAAAAGAGAATTTCACCACAGGATGGAAGTAAAGGTGCTGTATTTCACATGCTCCTTCCCAAATCAATCCCTCAGCTTTTCACGACCAGCGAGCCACCTCCCCTCGGAAAGCACAGCCGGGCTTGTTTTTCTCCCGGCCAGCGTCTTACAGCTCTTCCTCGACTTTTATTAAACCGTCCCCAAGGAGGTGACGTGTCCCCTTCCCCGAGAGACAAAGGACGGGGTGACTCTCCATTCCCAACCGGAGCGACAGCGGTGCGGGTGGTCCTGCAGCAACGCGAGGGAGCAGCGAAGGGAAGGCAACCGCGTTCTCTGCCGGGCTGGAGAGCCCGAACACCAGCTGCCCGACTCCTGCGGCTCGTTTTCAACTGCCCATCATTTTCACCACAAGGAGAGACGGAACCGGAGGGAGGGCGCCCGCTGTTTCTGCAGCAACCGGGGGCCCCGCGCGGCGCTGGCGCGCCGGGAGGGCCGGGGGAGGGCGGGCAGCGAAAGCGGCGGAGGCTGCCGGGCATGCGGGGGGCCCGCCCCCGACCCGCTCCCCGCGGCTCGCCCCGCGCCGGGCAGCGCCCGCACAAGCACGCAGCCAACGCGACGCGGCTCGCCGCCCCGCGGCACCCGCAGAGGAAGCCCCCGCGCTCCGAGCCGGGCGGGGGCCGCGCCGGGGTGCCGGGCAGCCACCCCCCCGCGCCCCGCGCCCCGCGCCCCGCGCCCCGCGCCCCGCGCCCCGCGCCCCGCGCCCCGCGCCCCGCGCCCCGCCCCACCTGTGGCGCGGCCCCGCGCGGCCCCGCACTCACCCCAGAGCAGGGTGAGGAGCTGCGCCCGCGGCGCGAGGCTGAGCGCGTAGACGGCGCCCAGGTGCAGCAGCCCCATCAGCACCACGTTGCGCCAGACGATGGCCTGCCCGCGGCCCGCCGCCCGCCGGGACCCGGCCATCTCGCCTGCGAGGCGCTAGGGGCGGCCGGGGAGCGGCTAGGGGCGGCCGGGCCGCGCCGCCGCATCTGTTGATGCCGCCGCCGCCTCCACGCAGCTCCCGCGCCGGCGGCTCCCACCGCGCTGCGCGGCGGGGGACGAGCGGGGGGTGCGGCCGCCGGCCCCGCATAGCGACAGCCAATGGCGGCCGCGGAGCGCCCCGGCCCGCCCCCGCCCCCGGCCCCGGCCCCGGCCCCGGCAGCGCGCGGGGGCCGCCGCTCGGGGCGCCGCGGAGGAGGGCAGCGCTGCTGCCGGGGGGCGTGAGGCGGGGGTCGCTGCCCGAGGGGTTTCAAGGGCGTTCGGTGTTGGAAGCCCGAGGCACCGGAGTACCAGGCGCTGCTGGCGCTCGGGAGGAGCGGGTGCTCCAGAGCTAGTTAATGAAGTCTGTCTGACTGGGGGAAACACGGCGGCTATCGAAAACCAGAGCAAAAAAACCCGCGAGCTTCTGCCCCGCGGTGCCCCCCGAGCGCAGAGCGTGCCGCGCGTTTTTTTGCTTCTCTCCACAGAGCCGTGCCCCCTGTCCTGGCTGCCCGGTGGCGCTTGTTTCGCTCGCCCCAGCCCTGACCCTCCTCTTAAAGCCCAGCTAAGTCCTGTCTCAGCGCTCACACGTCGCTCCCGGGGATGCTGTTCCCCCCGGCGATGCTGTTCCCCCCCGGAGATGCTGTCCCCCCCGGGGATGCTGTCCCCCCCGGGGATGCTGTTCCCCCCCGGCGATGCTGTTCCCCCCCGGAGATGCTGTTCCCCCCCGGAGATGCTGTCCCCCCCGGGGATGCTGTCCCCCCCGGGGATGCTGTTCCCCCCCGGAGATGCTGTCCCCCCCGGAGATGCTGTCCCCCCCGGGGATGCTGTCCCCCCCGGGGATGCTGTTCCCCCCCGGAGATGCTGTCCCCCCCGGAGATGCTGTCCCCCCCGGGGATGCTGTCCCCGCCGCTGCCGCGCCGCCTTGGGAGGGGAGGGAGCCCGCAGCGCTCTGGCTGCCCGGCGGGGTCTGTTAGCGGCGAGTTCGGCCGGGCCCACGGGCTGGCCCGGGCACCCCTGGCACGGCGGGCACCAAGAGCCGGCGGTTACTCGTGATGCGCTTCGCCGGCTGCCGAGCAGCGAACACCTCGCATGAGGGGTGTACGGAGAGTTGAAGCCATCCAGTGGGACCCAGCTGCTCAGTCTGGATTCAACGGTTGCCCACGATGCACACTGGTTAGTTTTGACTATTTCGGGAGGACGGGAGGGAAGGATGGGGTGGCACGGGCGTGTCAGCAGCCCGCCATCGCGCCTGGGGCCGGCTCCTCCGGGATTTGCAGCCCGTGACATCTTTCCGTGGCCGCACGAGGCCCACAGAAGCGGGTGGTTTAACTTGCGCTGTGCTTTCCTGCTCTGACTTCCTCCAGGTGCCCACGGTCAACTCCTGTGCTAAGTTCAAGTGTGCCTATTGTCGATTTAATATCACTTGCTTTCCCTTTAGGAGTCTGCCATATGACGTAGGGGGCAGGCAGGAGGGAGAGCTCCATCATTCCGTGACTCTCCCATCGCTTGGTGTCTGAGAGCAGAAGGAAGCCCCCATCCATTACACCCCAGCCGCTCCCCAGCGGCTGCTGGGTGCAGGGCGCTGCGGGTGACCCTCGGGCTCACAGGAACAAACCGCACAGCCCAAGCTCGCACCCGCACAGCACGGCTCGCGCAGGTACGCTGCCCTGAGCATTTAAAGGAGGGAGGTCAGGGCTTGGGGCGAGTGGAACAGGAGTGCTAGCAGGCAGCAAGGAGAGCGAGCACGTCTCTCTGGAAAGGCTGAAAGCGCTCCTCCTGGCTGGGCTTCTGCAGGCTATTAAAGCATGGCACAAGACAGATGCAGATGGCGCTGAAATTAAGCAGCCGCCTTCCACAAATACTCCCACCACCCTGGCAAGAGGCAAACACACACGGAACCTGCTTTACGCAATTTCCAACTAGTTTGAGACACTGATGAATGCATCCGTGAAGGCTCCCTCTGCCACCGGCGTGCGTTAGTGCCGCGTTACCTTTGCGCACAATACCGTACGGTTCCTGTCCTCTTCATCCCGAGTTCAGAGCAGTTCGTTCACGTAGTAGCCGACACAGAATAGAAAGCAGGTGAACAAAGATGACATGGCAAATGCTCTGTTGTGGCCAGGCGTTCTCTAGGTGCGAGGAATGCTGATGCTTAGGGTGACGCTGTCGGGTATCTTTTGTGAAGGAAAAGGCCTCATGACCCTGTCCTAGAAAAGCCGGTCCCACGCAGAGAAAGCTTGTCAAGTGTAGCAGCAGCACTGGAAGGGGACATCGTCCTGCACCCAGCCCGCCTGGGACCAGAGGGGTCATGGAGTCGCTGGTCCTGGTGCAGCTGCAGATGAAGGCCAAGCCAGACCAAAGTCACCCCTTTGAGTGTCATTGCACAGTGTCATTCCTCATGAGTGGAGACCATCACTATTCCCCAGACGCCAGCAATCACTGCTCAGGCAGTGGCACTTCGGTGACAGTACCAGTTTGTCCCAGGATCGCTGCAGTGGCTATGGGCAGCACAGCTGCAAAAGCTGCCTGGCTGTTTAGACAGCGACGTCAGGACTACGTGTCACAGACAGAGATCTGGACTGCCAGGCCAAGGTCTCGCTAGCACCCAGAGATGCAAAGACGAGACTGCAAATTGGACATGTATTTCCCTTGGCAAAAAAATAATACTGGCAGAGAGTCAGTGACCCAGAATGGCCAAGAGAAGAAACCTGAGGAGCTGCAACCGAAACAGTACCAAATGCTAACCGAGATGTACTCAGTAAACACTGCAGGGTTCGTATTTTTAAAAGTGAAGGATGTGCAAGTCTGAAAACCAATGCCTAAGTAGTTTAGGGATCTGGAAACAGCCTGGTTTTGTACGCTGCGCTTAACGGTGAAGGTGTAGGGACTGCAGACTCGCTGGAAATGAGGACTCGGGGCAGTGTCTGCAGAGAAAGATTGCAGCCTCCCGCTCCTCTGCACGTAGAATCGTTGAATCACAGAATCACGGGGTCATCTGGCTGGAAGAGACCTTTAGGATCACCGAGTCCAACCACTCACCCTGCCCTGCCGGGGTCCCCAAACCATGTCCCCCAGCACCACATCCACACGGCTGTTAAACCCCTCCAGGGATGGGGACTGCACCACCTCCCTGGGCAGCCTGTTCCAATGCTCAGTGACCCTCTGATAGCCAACCTAGATCTGCCCTGGCACAACTTAAGGCCATTTCCTCTAGTCCTGTCACTTGTCACATGGGAGAAGTAGACCAACCCCCACCTCTCTGTAACCTCCTTTCAGGGAGTTGTAGAGCGATAAGGTCTCCTCTGAGCCTCCTTTTCTCCACACTGAACAACCCCAGTTCCCTCAGCCACTCCTCCTAAGACTGGTTCTCTAAACCCTACACCAGCTTTGTTGTCCTTCTCTGGACACACTCCAGCACCTCAACGTCCTTCTTGCAGTGAGGGGCCCAAAACTGGACACAGGACTCAAGATGTGACCTCACCAGTGCCAAGTATAGGAGGACAATTCCTGCCCTGCTCCTGCTGGCCACACTAGTGCTGATAGAAGCCAGGATCCCATTGGCCTTCTTGGCCACCTGGGCACACTGCTGGCTCATGTTCAATCGGCTGTCAACCAGCACCCCCAGGTCCTTTTCTGCTGGGCAGTTTCCAGCCGCTCCTCCCCAAGCCTGGAGCGTTGCAGGGGGTGGTTGTGAGCCAAGTGCAGGACCCGGCACTTGGCCTCATACCATTGGCCTCAGCCCATCGATGCAGCCTGTCCAGATCCCTCTGTGGAGCCTCCTGACCTTCAGGCAGATCAACGCTACCTCCCAACTTGGTGTCATCTGCAAACTGACGGAGGGTGCACTCAATCCCCTCATCCAGACCATTGATAAAGGTGTTGAAGAGGACAGGCCCCAACACTGAGCCCTGGGGAACACCACTGGTGACCGGCCACCAGCTGGATTTGACTCCATTCCCCACCACTCCCTGGGCCCGGCCATCCAGCCCGTTTTTGATCCAGTGAAGTGTCCACCCATCCAGGCCATGGGCAGCCAGTTTCTGCAGAAGAGTGTTAGGAGAAGTGTTGTCAAAGGCTTTACTGAAGTCCAAGTAGACGACATCCCCAGCTCTTCCCTCATCCACTACATGGGTCACCTTGTCATAGGAGATCAGGTTGGTCAGACACAACCTGCCCTTCATAAACCCATGCTGACTGGGCCTGATCACCTGGTTGTCTTGTACATGCCAAGTGACGGCACTCAGGATGATCTGCTCCATGACTTTCCCTGGCACTGAGGTCAGACTGACAGGCCTGGAGTTCCCTGGGTCCTCCTTCCGGCCCTTCCTGTAGATGGATATCACATTTGCCAACCTCCAGTCAAATGGGACATCCCCTGTCAGCCAGGACTGCTGGTAAATGATGGAAAGTGGCTGGGTGAGCACTTCCGCTTCCCTCAGAACCCTTGGGTGGATCTCATCTGGTCCCATAGACTTGAGCACATCTGAGCTCTGCAGCAGTTCACTCTACCGTTTCCTCATGGATTAAGGGGTCTTGATACTGTTCCCCACCTCTGCCATCTGGTTCTAGAGGCCAAGCACCCAGTGAGTTGGTCTGACCATTAAGGACTGAGGCACAGAAGGCATTGAGCACCTCAGCCTTTTCCTCATCTTTGGTCACTACGTCTCCCCCCACATCCAGCAAAGGATGGAGACTCTCCTTAGCTCTCCTTCTGCTGTTGATGTAGTTACAGAAACATTTTTTTTGTCCTTTACGGTGGTGGCCAGACTAAGCTCTAGCTGGGCTTTAGGCTTTCTAATCATCTCCCTCCATAGTCCCGCAACATCCTTAAAGTCATCCTGAGTGACCTGCCCCTTCTTCCATAGGCCATAGGGTTTCCTTTTCCTCCTGAGCTCCAGCCAAAGCTCAGCCAGGCCAGTCTTCTATGACATCGGCTCATCTTACGGCTCACCGGGACAGCCTGCTCCGGAGGTTTGAGGATTTCTCTCTTGAGGATTGTCCAGCCTTCCTGGACTCTTCTGCCCCTCAGGTTTTACTGACCCTCTCCCTACTGCCTCAAGAATTGGAAACTCTATAACCTCACGCTCACTGTGGCCAAGATGGCCTCCAACCTTCTCTTCAGACCTTCTCTGTTGGTGAACAACAGGTCCAGCAGGGAGTCTTCCCTGGTCGGCTCCTCACCAGCTGTGTCAGGAAGTTGTCTCCCACACGCTCTAGGAACCTCCTGGACTGTCTCCTCACTGCCGTGTTGAATTTCCAGCAGACACCTGGTAAATGGAAGTCACCCACAAGAACAAGTGGCTCCGATCGTGAGATTTCTCCCAGGTGCTTGCAGAATATTTCATCTATGTCTTCATCCTGGTTGGGTGGTCTGTAGCAGACTCCCCCCGTGATGTCTGCCCTGCTGGCCTTCCCCCTGGTTTTAACCCATAAACACTCGACCCTTCGTCACCATTGTTGATCTCCAGACAATCAAACCCCTCCCTGACATCCAGGGCCTCTCCCCCGCCTCTTCTTCCTGGCCTGTCCCTCCTGTAGGGTTCGTAGCCGTGCAACGCAGCACTGCAGTTGTGCGTGTTGTCCCACCGTGTTTCTGCGATGACAACTCTATCAGAGTTTTCTTGCTGCACAGTGGCTTCTAGTTCCTCCTGTGTGTTGCCCATGCTGCGGGCATGGCTGCACCTGCACTTCAATTGGGCTAGTGATCCCTTCGCCTTTTTTGGATGGGGGGAGAAGGCCTAATTCCCACCTGACCATTCCCAGGAGTGCCATGATTCCCAGCGCACCCATATCCCTTGTGACTACGCTCTCTCATGGCACCCTGCCCTCTAATCCTACTGCTGTGGCAGCAGCAAGGAGCTCGCTAGCACACCCATCCACTAACAATGATGTGCCGCTCTCAGGCTTAGCTCCAGCGACCTTGATTTTATCCCTTTCCCCTTCAGCTCTAGTTTAAAGCCCTTTCCATGAGCCCTGACAGCTCCTGTGCAAGGATCCTCGTTCCCCTTTGAGACAGGTGCACCCCGTCTGAACTAGCAAGCCCGGTGCCGTATAGACCAACCAAGCTGGTGTAGGGTTTAGAGAACCAGTCTTAGGAGGAGTGGCTGAGGGAACTGGGGTTGTTCAGTGTGGAGAAAAAGAGGCTCAGAGGAGACCTTATCGCTCTACAACTCCCTGAAAGGAGGTTACAGAGAGGTGGGGGTTGGTCTACTTCTCCCATGTGACAAGTGACAGGACTAGAGGAAATGGCCTTAAGTTGTACCAACAAACTGCACGAGTCTGCTGCGCGAATTCATTACTAACAGCACCTCCTGCGGCAAAGGAGCCAGCAGAGAGCGTGTAACTAAACCCAAGTTCGCTTTTGATGTATTTTAATCATTCTTCTAGAATTCTGCACCTGGAGGAAAGAGGGAGCGAAGATGGAAGGCAGCGGACGGTTCAGGAGAACGCTGTTCTAGTGCTACTGCTGCCTGTTACCATCACACGTCAGCACGGAGTTAGTGAAAACGCTGACGAGAGCGGCCTTTTGTCCTTTTCTCTTGTCGTGAAGCAACGACCCCGAAGCACTGTTCAAATGAAGGCCTTACGTGGTGAAAAAGGAAACAAAGCCTAAACCGTCAGAGGGACAAGAGATACGTGCTCAGTGTCTATGTATTGAGGTGCTTCTTGTGCACCTGGAAAAGGAGCTGGGCAACCGGTGTCCAAGAAGTCTTCCTTGTGCTGGCCAGGAGGCACGGACTAACAGGAGCGGTGAGCTGCAGTTGACTGTTTAGGGTGCTCCTTAATAAATCCTCTCTTAATTAGACTCTCTTCTTGGCTAACTTGCAGCTCTAGAGCTTACAGGATTTTAATTGGTTTCACCTCTCTTGAGTGACGGTTGCGGTAGATGTACCCATTCATCCTGCCTGGCCATTTGGGGGACGCATCCGTCTGATCTGCAGGACCGACGGAGGAAACGTGGGAATGGCCAGCGCAGCTACGGTGACTCGGAGCTGGGAGACTACCCTGAGCTTCCCCATTCCAGACTGGATGCGTTGAACCGGTTCCTGGCGCCAGTAAGTGATTTCCAACGCTCCTCAGTACACTCGGCAGCGGCCGTGGCTCTTGCGCAGGGCAGAGTGACTGAGCAGAGTGACTGAGCTCGGCACCAGGCACGCCAAAAGGACTGTCAGCATCCCCTGCGGGGGAGGCAGGATCGGGGGCAGATGTTTGGCCATATAAGCCTGTTTTTCCCTCTAGCTTTGAGCCGTGCTCTATACATGCTGCCCTGTTTTTGCAATGGAGGTTTCACATGGCCCAGAACAGTGAACCCATATAGGTTTGGAGCAGATATGGTGGGGGCAACGCAGGAGGGAAGTATCTGACCCAGGCACTCCTTATTTTCCCCTCTCAGGCGCAACAGTCTTTGCAGCCAGGCTACCAAGACACGGGGATTTGTGCTGCCGAAGCAAAGGCCCAGCATGCTGGCGATGGTGAGGACAAAGCTGAGAGGAGCCTGCAGGACTCCGGGGAATGGTGCCGCTGCTCTGCATGCTGCCTCTGCCATGCTTTCCAAAACATGCCCCCACCACGGTTTTGGGGGAGCCAGCGATGGCAGCACGGCACTCCCGCCCTGCCCTTTCTCTCCCAGCAGCCCAGGCAGTCTGCTCCCTTCTGGGCACAGAAAAGATGGTTACTGAACAGTAAACCCACATGCCCATCCTGTATGTTCGGGACCTGGGTTATGCAAAAGGCACAACTCCAAACAAATCTGACGCAATCACGGCACAGGCTCGAAATGTTGCAGTGATTAACAGACAACCTCCAACATTCACGTCTAATGCTGACCTTGGACTTCTGCCAGCTGAAACAAGGTGAATCCTTTACAGAGCTGTAGAGGCAGAAATAAGTTTCCACTCAAGTCCCTAACTTAGGCACTCTGTCCACAGCCAGCCTGCTCTGCACTATGGCCCCTGCTCCATCCCCACCTATTTGCCTTGGCAGCAGGAGAGAACTGCATTAACACTGTCCTTTCCCACGCTCTCCTACCGGTCCTTTTGCCTGGTTGGCGATAGCTGAAGTAGCAAGATGTCTTTGTGTCGGCTGCCGTTGGACAACACCCACCCTGCCGCAGGTGACACCTTGGAATTTCCTTCCATCTCTTTTTCTTATAATTTTGCAGCCTTGGGGAACCGCGAAGAGGAGTAGCTTGGTAGGTGTTAATGCTGTGGTATAAATCTCTTCTCACTCAGTGAGATCAAAATTAGGCTCTTTGGGGCCAAATTCTTTTATCAGCATAACTTGGCAGGGCTTCACTGCCTTCTGTAAACGAAGATGGCCATTTGCATTTATAACATCAGCTGGGCGTCTAATTGCTTGGCATTCGTTGAAGACACGAACAGATGGCAGCATAACTGATTAACTATTATTATTCGTCTCAGCTGCTCTCAGGATAGAAGTAGCACATTTTTGCATCCACCCGTGTTACGTACTTGGGCAGTGCTGTTTTCTTGTCCTGAGCTCCTGAGGACAGCTGAAGTGGACAGCTTTACTTCCAGTGAGAGCAAGATTATTCCATTGCTGATGTACAGTGTCCAGGCTGGTGGTGCAACATCACAGTACCCCAAGATACTATCACCTCAAAAAAACCCCAGTTTCTCTCTGATCTGGTGGTCTCATTTTTGACCACTTACACTTCCAGACCAAACTTACTCGTGGCCAGCTCATACCATGTTTGTTCTTGTGCTAGCACTGCTCTTTAGTTCCAATCAACCTGATTCCCTTGTGCTCTTCACTAGGTGAACAAGCAAAGTTTTTTAGTCTTTTCCCATTAAACTCTTCAGTCCCAGACATCTGAGGGCCTCACTCCCTTCTCACTTGGCATCCTCTTTTACATGGATGGAAGTCTCACAAAGGCTTCTGCAATGCCATTAAATGTTCCTTGGATTTTACAAAGCCGCATCATACTGAGGAGCTGTTCGCAGCTAATCCTCTTAGGTACTGCTGCTCCTCTTACTCCTAATCTACGAGCTTCCAATTGAATAGCAACCCTGCACGCTGCACCTACCAGAGCACATCCCACTTCCACCGCTGCCATCAGTCTCCCCAGTTATTACTGCCAGACAGCCAGCTTTACACACGGTGGACCATCTGCACGTTCTTGACGAGCACTGCTTGCCACCACTCCTGCTGCTTGTCCGTGAGCGCTCCCAAGAACTCAGAGGAAGAATATGCAAGACCAGCTTCTCAACTATTCTTTTGGCCTGACCATGCCCAGTTTGTTCTGAGAGAGGCATCAATACTGAAGCTCAGTCCTTGCCAAAGGTGCAGAGATCCTCGGGTACTAGCCTGTCTGAATTCTGCTTTTGCCACATTCCTCCTTTGTGCAACCCCTTTCCTCCTGCCTTCCCCATTACCTGGGCCCCAGCATCGCATCCCAAGCTTGCAGAAAGCTGTCCTGGGGGGCAAGGTGGAGCACACTGAGATGTTGCCATTCTCACCTGCATTGGGAGGTACTGCAAATATTTGCTAGATAATGTGGTCCTCGCAGTCAGGAGTGGGTCTGGTGACCTGAATGTTTTGTTTCCCGCTGCTGAGCAAGGAGTTCATTAACGGGCATGGATGAATAAAGGATACCTGCAAGCCTTCCGAATGACAGGAGCAGAATACAATCTACTTAGAACCCTGCTTAGAAACCTTTAACATGGAACAATGGAGGTTTTATTTACTTCAGGGAAGAAAGTTTTGGATAAAATATTGCACTGAAACAAAGGAGACAGAGCCATGCTGATCTCAACTAGTATGAGTTTGGGTAAATGACTTAAAGAAGAAACTAGACAGAGAGAAATTATCTGAGCTACATTAGATAAAGTATCACCCACTGTGACCACAGTCGGCCCCTTCTGGCTCTGAAATATTAACAAACTTGTCTGTAAATTCTTAAACAGCATTTACCATGCCACACATTCCTTATATCGCATTGGGAGTGGGGCTCTGCCCGAACTCCATTCAAACCTGAGACCAGGTCATACCAGCCTGCTAGAATCATATATGTTGTGATCTAAAATAGCCTTCACAACGCTGCTACCAAAACACTATCGCTGGATCACCTCGAGGATATCCTTCAGGGAAGGAAGGGGTAGAAAATTACTCCAATTGTTTTTTAAACTCCTGAAACAAAGCAACTCCAAGTTGATGCTTTATGTTCACCAATTATAAGATCCTATGAGGCCAGAAAATGCTAAAAAGGAAATAAAATTTAGCCCAATTTTGTTGGAGGAATTGCTTTGCCCAACAAATCTGTAACTCATAATCAGTGTAAGTCACAGAAGTCAGCAATGGTTTGCATTGATTTATGGTACTTCTTGCAGTATGTGTTGCCAAATCTGCGTTCCGCAGGCATCAATATTTTAGGTAGTTTTCAGGCAAAACTTTTTTTTTTAATTTTCTTCTAACTGCTGTTCTGCCTAGACATACTTGCTATTCATGGCACACAGTTTCAAATTTTTAAAACTTAAAGTCAACCCCAGCTGTGCCACAGGAAAGGGCAGCATGCTGTGCAACTCACCAGACCCAACTTGCTAACGGCCAGCCGAAGCTGTTTGCAGTTTCGCAGCACCGCATGAGCTCACAGCGGTAAGCAGTGCAGCAGAGGCACCAAGCTCCAGCTTCGGGGGACTGCAAGAAATAATTTGCATTTGTTTACACACTAAATATCCCTGTCTCTGTATGGGTTGTTTGAACAACTCTGCATTAGTTCTATTCTTAACTTTAAAACCAGACATAGATGTGATCAGAATCCTTGCTAAACCTTTCCTTGAAATGTAAATATCTTGGTATAAATGTTAAGCAGAGCTTTTAATGATAAGCACGGAGAAAAAAAAATATCCTTGCATGTAGGATGCAACAGAAAGCCACCTCCTGTACTCTGGGTTCAAAAATCTCTAAGTTGCACTTCATAAAGACACGTTTTAATAAATTAACATTTATTGAAAATATCACATTAGCCTTTATTTTGCTTATTTGCCCCAATGCAAAATTAAGCTATTTAACATGTAAACTGCAGGAACAGAATTGCAAGCAGCTTCATAAAATGAAAGATCAAATACACTTATAATATGATCAGACTCTTTAATCTGGTGGATAAAGGAATAGTGGGGTGGAAGGGGACAATCTGTTTCAGGGTCTGACACAGAACCTATCATGTTGTTTTAACACGTATCTGTTATTAAAAGCTGCTGTTTGGCAGTATAACATGCATCTAAAAATGGACAATATGGGGCATCATCCATTAAATACACTATTTGTAGACAGGAATCATTAGGGATGGGAAAAGGATTAAAATAAAAAGAAAAGCACCAGGGCTCCATGGCCCTCCTGGAACCAAGTATTGAAGGGAGAGTGTAATGCCTTTTTTCAGTGCTCTACTGCGACATGCCGTAAGGACTAGCGTTTGGTCCATTTCCTGCATGTTTGCTGTAGAAATGCACTTCTTTGGAAAAGCAACCATCAAGGCTTTGCAAACACAGGCTTACTTCAGACACCCAGCTTATTGGCCTGGGTGAGGACAACTTTCAGAACAGGCATGAAAGCAGAGGTCTCGCTGAAGTTGCTGGTGCTGACTATGTGCGTGTGGATGTTCAGTCCTTCCTGGTAGTTGCGGGTTTCGATGCTCTTCACAATGTTGTGCAAACCACTAATGATGGTTGGAGAGAGCTGCAAGGAAGCCAGGCAAGGCAGGTCAGCAGAAATTAAAACCAGTACATACACTAGTGCTAGAAAAATAGAAATGGTGAGTGTAACATTTGGCCATCAGGAAGGTGCAGCAATTAGATCTTTTCTTTAAAGAAAGGATCTTCAGAGCTGCATCAACTCTGGGAACAGTTACTGGGAAGTCTAACAGCAGACTTCAGCGAGAACGTACCTTCTCTGCACTACTGCAAACCCCTGCAAGCCTTCACTGCTAGCCCCTGGATGCAATTCCCTGAGGTGGGAGAACTGCTGTGACAGACTGTGGCATGTGAAAAACCTGTAGAGCTTTTATGATTTTGGGGTAAAGTTAGATCGCCTGACAATGACAGGATTAGACCACTCCAGTCAAAGTACCAGGAGATGGAAGTCCAGTCCTTTATTCTGCCACAGACATCCTGTAAGGCTTTGGAAAAATTACTAGATCTTCAAAAGTACTTGCACATGCGCCTTCCAGTGAAGTCAGTGAGCCTTGGACATTTAAATCTTCTGGGTTTTTTGGTTTTTTTTTTTGACCCCAGGCTGCATGTCTCACTTTCCGCTAGGAGCAGGGGAACTTGCTGCGTTGGCTCATTCTGCCAGCGGCTGGGGGCAGGGACCCTCCTGATGCATTCACCCAGTGCCAACTGCAAGGATCTATGCTCTGACTCAGCACAGTCCCTGCATGGCACCATGAAACTCATGACACGACCCCAGAACACTGTAAAGTCTGCACAGGCACTTGGGGCCAAGCACTCTACCTAGCTGTTTCAGGGAAATGCACGGAAACATACAATAAATGGATCTGAAGCATGGTTCCAAAGAGAGAACAAGCACCTGCTATGTATTGCGTAAGGGTCCACACCACCCATGAAGTTCTTGACCTGCAATATTTGGAGGGGACGGGGTGGAAGTAAAACAGAACTTACTGTCTGTTCCCTAAGTTTGTCATATAGAAACTCCAGGCGTTTATTTGCATCATCTAGTTTCCTCTTGGTTTGCTGCAAGAGAAAGAAATACATTACCAACACGGTGATTTTAAGAACACCAATCTGATCGGATACCATTCCAACGGGGTCCATGCAGCACGTGAAATTCCCTTCTCAACAACATCTCCCTAACGCATCATTTGAATTATTTGCTCTGTACTTTTCTGCCCTGATTTTGCTAGGAAAGACCACATGATATGGCTGTACTTCTCCACGTGTAACTGCTCTGGTTAGCTACAGAGAATAGTGAACTACTGAGGCGTATCCCAAAAGCCACTGGTCATTTGTAAACGCACTGGTATAGCAGACATGGAAAGGGACGGAATTCTGAGTTGCAGTACAAACTTTATTTTCTATGGTTCACTGGCAAAGCATAATGATACCTGGATAAAGTTATTTTTGGAATCAAGTATCCAGCAACGTCAATGAGAGCTTAAGGGCTGATGCAGTCACTGAACTCCAAGTATGTCCAACTCAGTCATCATTTATGGCAAATCCTAATCATATTTTTCATTATGTGGTTAATAAAACCAAGAGTTTGTAAGTTTTTACTGTCAATAGAAAAACTAGTAGCCCAACCCCAACTGTCCTTACAGATCCCTTGTAATTCCATGATTCTATATAGAGTAAACGACCCTCTGATGTGCCTCTGGAATTATTTTGTCACCAAAGGCTCTTAAAATAACCACAGTGTATTCCACCCTAAGTGCCACAGCAGCTACTGGAGAAACCCATTTTTATCCACTTCTCTTTTTTTAAACAAACAGCTATGGAAATGGAAGATTTTCATTCCGACCAATAAAACAGTACTAAAGCATCAAGGTTACAATTACAAAAGCCCAAAAAAAGACGGTAGTCAAGAGCAGTAGAACTGGTATCGGCGTACAAGAGTAATGAAACTTCCTCCGAAATGAGTACACGCATCAATCCACCTTCACTTAGGGTAGTGCCATTTTCCCTAGCAACTGGAAATGTTTCTCTGGATTAAATAATTGCCCAGAAAGAAAATAACAAAGCCCTTGGGAATGCTCTAGCTCAGGGGTAGACAGACTGGTGGCTGCCTGCTGTGCTAAGAATTAGGGAAAGCTGTTTGGATGGCAAAGGGCATAAAGGAGAAGACAGCATGTGGATTTCAGGCCACAGGTGGAAACCCCCTCAGCAGTAGTTACGTTGTCAAGGAACTGAGACAAGCAAGAGTAAAGTATCCCAGGAGGAGCAGATAAGAAACTGGCTGATTCTTTTGGACTGGCTAACTCAGATACATGGCTTCAGAATATTTGTTTCAAAACCTCTGAAAAGGCATACGTGCGAATTTCATTTTACAGATGGTCAGCCAGGGCAAAGAGGAAGAAACTGGGTTTAGTAAACAGCAAGACTTCTCTCCAGCCACAGGAAGTTAGGTGGAAGAAGTGCAATCTGGTGGTTCTCCTCACTCTTTACATTCCAAATGGGAAAATTGGAGCAGGAAGCAATAACTGAGTAGTGTCTGCATTTGTTCTGACGATAACTGATGTAAACAGTCAGGGCGGCGTCTCCTCACTACTGTGTGTCAGAAACGCTTGCTCTAAGAAAATCAGCGGGACTTAAGACGCAAGCAGAATGTGTTGGCAGAGAAAAGCAATCCCTGGGTACAGATGTGAACTGAATGCCTTTGTGTGTCTGGGAGAAGGGCTACTCAGAGGAAGAAAAGGTCAAAGGGTCTGTGCAGTATATGACTTTTACCTTATGAGGTCTGTCCAAAGAAAGGTCTATGGCCTCAAAAAGCTTCTGTAAAGGAGTGCGTGGGCAAGTCCGCCCTGAAACTGCTGGGCTGATACCCACAAGGGAAAGGAGTACATACATGCAAACGTCAAGTCTAAACTACAGAGCCAGCTGAAACTGTACAGCAGACACAAGACAGAAGTTACAGCAAATGACAATATACTGCCACAGACACTGCCACAGAGCCCTCAGCTCAGCTCCCTGTCACCATAACAGGAATGCGAGTGCGTGCTACTGAAAAAACATATCTAGTGCACCAAGACCTCTGCGTGCCACCAGCCTGTCTTTCGCCGTCCACCTTTCAACATGTAACAGGTGTGAGCTGAACAGTCAGCATCTGGATTTTGGGGTAGCATGTTGTTATACTGACCACTGGAAATAAATGAGAAGCTTTGAAACAGAGGGCTCGTTTACAAAGTACTGACTCTCACAGGAAATGTTTTTCCTATCCAGCTCCAGTGATCACATTAAAGCTCATACTGTTCCACTTCTCTGCTACCCGTTTCCTTTTGAACTCAGTTTGTTATTGGAGATCACAAATCGCAGATTAAAATCCGAGGCATGCACTCATGTATGTAAGCCTCAGCTCAGACCCGACAAAGTACCAGCTGCTTCCTGCTCTGAATTACAAGAAGCAGTTAAGCCAATGTACAAGAGCACGACTCCGCAGTGATCACCTGACAGAAAGGACAGCCCTTCCTGAAGGTTTTAGAGTTTTTAATGTTGTTTATTATTTTCTTAACCATCAACATCAAAACCTCAACCGTAGCCAATTCCAACCCTCTCCCTTAGAAGAGAGATGCAGAGGGGGCTGCAATGGGTTAATTCCCTGCCTTTAAACAGCACCTTCATGCTCTGTCCGTGCTGAGGGCTCGAAGGACCAGAGTCAAAGTTCTTGGGCAGCTGGGCTGTGCCCTGGCACCAGACTGCCACATTCTATGAACATATAGCTTTTCTGCGCATTGCTCATGGCTGCTTGAAGCAGCTTTTGAGAAGGAAAAAAGCTATCTCAGGAGAAGCTGTGATGGCTAGCTGAGCTGCAGGCGCTCGCACATACACACAAACATGGGGGCACTCTGGAAACACTGCAGAGACCTACCGGATCGGACGCAGACAGCAGGCACCTCTGGATAAGAGCTTCAAATGTAGTCTTCAGAATAAGGTGCTCCTCAGGGATGGGCTTTTTGGTAATCTTCTCTGTCGGCAGTGCCTGCACATGCTGAGAAACAGAGAGCAGGTGAGGCTTCTCCAGGTCGCTGTGACCACATGGCGTTTTCAGCTGTACCAAGTGGCATTATTAGGCAGCTTGGCACAACTCCTATTTCTTCCCTGTGGATCTGTGGAGGTGACATTACCAGCAACTGCTGAAGGCAGCAGCTTGTTGGTCCATACTGACTAGAGTATTAACAGCAAAGACGTAGTGCCTACATGGAAATTGCAATAGCAAACATGGTGCAAAGCTAGCGACTAAAAACTCTGCAGGTACAAGAAATGCCTGGCCAACAGGGTCTCAGCTTGCAAGGCTCTGTTGATGGACAAACCAAAACCATGCAGTGCTGGGGCTACATTACCTGGATGGCATTGCCAATCGGAGCCCCGGGGGCCCCCTCTGTGCTGGGTTTGGAAGCAGCAGGTGGCATGACACATGGCCCCAGGGGCTGGGGAGCAGGCGGGTAGCCACCCTGCAGCACTGGCTGCCCTGCAGGGAGGTGCAGAGGCTGGAAGCTGGGTGCACCTGCTGGTGGTACTGGAGCCGGAGGCTGCTGCATCTGAGACTGTGGATCCACCACTGGGTTCATGATGGGGGAGGTGATGGGAACTGGGGGCTGGAAGTTATCAGGGACCTGGGGAAAAAACAAAAAACAGTGCATTTATGCTGTCAGGGCTGCCACAGGCAGAGCACAACATCTAGCTTCTGCAGACTTCCCAACCCACAGCAACTGAGAGCTCTGCCAAGCAGAGCGCTGAGCCCCCAGGATAGAGAAGTAACAGGGGCAAGCAACACAGGATTTCACTCTGGCTAAACAAACCCATTCCTCTGGTTGCAGCTGCACAGTAAGAAGAATAATATTCTTAGGCAGTAATATCCTCCAGAATTTCCAGTCCTGTTTGCTCTGCCCATCCTGTCTGCCAGCCTGCCCCTGGCCACGAGAGCTGAGGACAGCCTTTTCAAATCTGAGCCACTATCCCTCTAAGGGCACAAAACAGAGGTTTAGCAGACTAGCGCTAACAGAAGAAGAGTTTTACTAATGAAAACTAATCCACACCTACATCTGTTCTTACTATTGGGTCATCGTATTTAGATTTTTGTTTCACTTTCAAGGGTACATTTTTGTCCATGCAGTACATATGTCACAGCTAGCAACACGCACAATAAACCTTCCGAAAGCCTTTCAAGCTTCTGGCAAACAGGTTTGCACCAAGACAGATAATGAGTGCATTTTAGATTCAACAGTAAGCATCTGCCAGTCTTTCACAGCAGCGTTTTGGAAACATTTGGTAGAGGGAAGAAACAACAAAATGAGCTACTGGCCTCTGCTAAGCATCACACAGGAATTCAAACTAAAGAAAGAGCTGACAAGGGAATGTGCACATTTCTTTGGGCGTACATGAAAAAAGGAAAGATTACAGAATGCTGAATGCTACCCTGAATGAAGATGCCAGAATTAAGCCCGTGGTTAGGGACAGCAAGAAAAATATTCCCGATCCAGCACCAAAGTCAGTTATAAAAGCAATGTATCACCACAATAACCTTCTGAGTGGTGGTTAAGTTCTTAGTTTGGTGAAAACAGTTGCAAATTATGCCATGGCTTGAAATGCCAGGTGGTTCTTCTATTTTACAATAGCCTGTGTGGTGAGTCATTTTATAATATCCTAAACTACCCCCTCATACAGTGGACATAAGGGAAACAACCATAGAAACATTTCTGACTGCGGTTTGTTAAATACCCAATAGGGAATGCAATAAACACGACTCCTCATTTAGAAGGAAGCCAGTCCTCACGCCCTGGCTTTGGCAGAAATTCTGGCTGTGACACACAGAGCTGCAGCAAAAAGTGTTTGCAGAAGGCAGCTTCTTGAGCTCTCATTTCCAGCCGTTACTCTGACAACATTCCTCCTTCTACTCAAGAGCCTGAAGCCCCAAAAGACAGCGTGCCAGCTGCTGTGCAACAAACATCCCAGCACTGGGGCAGTCAGGAGCACACAAAGCATCCCCTTATCTGTCCTCCAAAAGCTTCTTAATCTTCAACTGCAGAGACCAAGACCCAAAGGGTAAGGGAGCCTTCCGCCTCCACCTTCTCCCAGACCTTATCTTGCCTGCTCCAACTTGTTTTTTTTTCCCCACATTTTACACACTCCAGACTGACTCTTGCTTCCCACCAAATGCACCAGGCTTGGAGGGCAGCGGGTGGCACTGGCTGCCGTGGAGACGTGCAAGACTTACAGCAGCATCAGGAGATTAAAAGGCTCACTGCTCTGTGCCACGTGTCCCCAGTTATTCTGTACTTCTGCAATCCAAATCCATTTTACAAAACTACATTGTCTCCATCATGAAAATTGTCTTACTCTCAGCAGATCTCTCAGGGTCAGACTCTTCATCAGGATAAATTGCTTTCAGCTCAAAGTCAGTAATCTGTGAGAATTTGCATGGCCTCTGTTTCATGTAAGTATCATCTCCCACAAATCCCGTCTGCTTTACTGCAGATGAAAATAGTCTGAGGTCTTTTCCCCCTTCAAACCAGGACCAATGTTGTCAATAAACTTAACTTTAGCAAAAAGCCACCATCTCTTTAGAGGCTTAAATATTTTGAGAAATAATGCATATTGGAGAGACATAAAGGCCATTTCTGCTCAAGAGGTGCAGCTTGTTTGCTGCTAACCCTTCTTTTTCCTCTCCTGCCAAAAGTTTCCCAGGAGCAGCTTAAGTTACTGCTTTTCAAGTGGTCAGCACTTAATTGTGTCGAGACAGGATTTCTTAGAGTACCTTTTTCTTCTTGGCAGCTCTGTTCAGGGCAGGAGGGTCATTCCATCCATTCTGAGGCCCTGGGACAGACAAAAAAGAGACTGTAAGTACCCTGGAGGAGGGCAGTGATGCCTTCTTGAGCTCAGCTGGGCCAGCTCCCCACCACAGCTCATCTGCCCACTCCTCTGCCCTTCACTGGGAGCCAGAACAGCTCCTGTGCCAGCCAGAGCCTCCCAGCAGCCCCGCCATCAGACCCTTTGGGCTCTGCATCCGCTGCACAGGTTTGGCATCTTGACCAACTGTTCTCAAGTGTGTCATGTAAGAATAAACAAGAACTGGTTTTGAATTTTTTTTTCCCATGATCACTGTAACATTATTATAAACATTAATCAGCAGCCCAAATGTCAGAAAACATAGGTAAGAACACCATTAGCTGCACCCCTTTCCCAAGAGCTTCTGCTGTGATTGTGTACTGTGATGGATTTATATGGGACAGTTAAGACATGTTCCCCAGCAACACAACACAGAAAGAAGAGGCACAAGAGGCAACAGAGCCTTCAACATTTCAGACCAGATTCACCCAGCCGTCCTGGAGACACAAGAGAGCCAGCTACGGCAAGTTTATGGGTGCTTTGTGTCCCAAAGGCAGAGCAGAGCTGCTGGAGCAAGGTGGAACACTCCAGCTTTCTGCACTAAGGGCAATTTGTTTGAAAGCAGAAGCACAGAGGACGTCTGAGCAGATTCACCCCAAGTCCGGGGTGCTGTTCTGTACCAAACCTTCTGCTCTTCCAGGAAAGCACGCTCCGTGGAGCTACGAGATTTGTACACAAAAGCTCACATTAGCACATTAGAAATAGTTCATCACAGAGCGCATGTCATTGGGACCACAGCATTGTATCTCAGCATTACCACAGCCTTGCCAAGTAATCAGGATTTATTGCAAAAGCCACAAAAAGCCAACAAAAACCAAATCCCTGCTTAATGGACTTTTTCACCACAGTCTTTTTCACTTAGCAGATGAATTCACCTCAGACAGCAGAGCTTAACATCACTGCAGAATTTGCTCAATTTATCTGAAATTTCATTTGCTCCTGAGCTTTTGTGAAACAAGTTCCACATCCAGATCACGTTAAAGGGGTAAATGAAAATCAGTTTCAAACCCCTTTCACATCTGCTTTCTCTTTACCCAAAGGCAGTGCCATCTCCTGACCGCCAAGTGCTCCAGGGGCTCCTCTGTTCCTCCCTATCTGTATTTCTGATACAGGAAGTCTCACTTCTGCCCTGCTGATAGTGGTAACACGTTAAGAAAATCTCCCAAGGCTGTTTCTGCTGCTAGTTTCCTGGAATAATTTGCTTTAAAAAATGAAAACCAGCATTGGTTTCTGTGGTTAAAAACTCCAGATATGTTGTTATTGGTTTTAATTAAGGAATTTAAATTGGATTTGATTAAAGTCTTAATTGGCAAACAGCACGGTGCTTAATGTTCTCTGAAGAACATATGCATTATTGATGTCTGTTCAGTTAATTTTACGTAGTGGCTGTCATTGTTTGCAGGTTAGGTGGTACCTAGTTCACCTGTGAAGGAAAAGGCGTGTTCTTGAGTTGGTGGGCTTTCTGTGGATAAAATGTAAAGAGAACTAAAAAAAAGATTTTCTTTGAAAATAATAAAACAATTTGATTAGCAATTTAGTTTCAATAAGTCAGGAGAGAAAACACCTAACCTAATAACAATGCTAGTTCAGAGACAAGTCATTTGTTCCAACCACCCTGTGGCATTGCTTTTGCCTGCCTTCCCTGAAAACAAGCCTATTGCTCTTTCTGTGAAGTAAATCAGTGTTTCCAGTTGCTGTCAACAAACGTTGCAGAGTCTTGGCCCACTTTCTTATCTCTTCCAGTGTTCTCCTAGTGTACCTCTACCAGCCAAGGCAACCAACAGACCATTACTCTTAGTAATAATCTTCTCACCATCATTTTACCATTACAGAAAGGTTATCAGGAGACGCTTGAAGTACTTGACTTCAAGGTGGACATTGAGTATTTTCCTGAATCAAGAAGTACACTCAACTGCATCCAGCCCAGCCAAAAAAAAAAAAAAAAAAAAAACCAAAACGTTCACACAGCAGCTTTACACTCCTGTGAAAAGACACGTTGCCTGCTCAGACTGAGAAACAAATCCAAACGGCAAGCCAATGAAGCCTTCACCATTTCAAAGAGAAAAGGATTGCTGGGAATGAGACAACTCCTGATCCTGGGGCTGGTCTGGTGCACTTACTAGGTCCGGTGCAAACCCTTCCCTTAGCTCAGATTTGCTCTATCACAATTTCAAACGATTAAGAACTCTGAAAATTAAAACTCCCTTAAAAACAGGTTCAAACATCTATCACAAAACAAAGTGAGAGAGGTTGAAAATGAAACGAAATGTGTCTTTTCTTGCTTACGGGAGCTCCAAGCACAGCTTAACATACTGGTGTTCTATGCATTTGCAAAAACCAGAAGATATTTATAGAACTGTTTCTTTAAGTATTTAAATTCAAGCCAGTTCAAAGGTCAGGTGCTTTCTCAAGTCTTGAAATTTGAGATCTTTTTTTCCTTCTTGCCTTACCCAAGCCTTTAAATGAATCACACTTGCAAAGTGAAACATGATGTTCCCAGATTAGATCACCACCACACACAAAAGCACTCCACTTCAAAACCAAGATCGGCATCACTGTAAACTCTGCACTGGAACATTCAGAGTTATGGGCGAGATCTACTTCTGGATGCAGGTTTCTGTGGTTCTATGGGATCTCACGCCATTAGTCAAAGGCACCTTGCACTAAGCAACGCAGCTACTCTGGAAAATATGTTGGTGGTTAAACACATTAAGCACGTACACTGTCATTTCTGCATTTACAAAGCAAAGTTTTTTTCCTTCTTGTTTACATGTTTTTTGAAAGGCGTAATCTAAAAATTGGCAAAGGACAGAGTGTGCTTTTCAGGTATTTTTTTCCTTTTCCCATTGTCCTCCAGCTGCAGGCAGCAGTGGCGCGCCAGCAGCCCACCCGCCTGTGCCACCTGGCCTCAGCACCTCGCCATGCCCTGGAATCCACCTCTGCATTTCAGCCCAAGGCTGGCATTTGCCAGGAGTCAGCGATGATGCCCAAAGTTTGGGTTCCTGAAGGTTTGACACTTTGTGCTGGCTACTTTCTCATCACAGCTCCTGGGAAAAACACAGGCAGCACTAATAGCTCTTGGGAAGTTTTAAAACAAGGCTAGTATGGACAACTTTCAATTTTGAGAGGAAATCCAGCAAGGCAACGCAGATAACGACTGTGGATAATTCCCCTGACACTAAAATAACGTAAGATGTTTTACACTACCGTCTCTGAGTACACAATTTCACAAATCCATCATCACTGTCATTAATGTCCCTAATTTCTGTTGTCCAGACTACAGAGCTTCACTCGCTCTGAGCGCACCGCGTGGACTATGTCGCTTCACTGTTAGTGCAGGAAACTCAGCAAGCGACGATCTGAAGGGCTTGACAGTGACACAAGCAGGGTAGTAAAATGGGTAAGAAAGAACAATTTTCTTGTTCCTTGCATTTATCTGGAGGTGCAAAAGCTACGCTGTCCGCATTATCATGTGCTCTTTCACGTTCCAGGCCTAGAACCCTATTCAACGCCTCTTTCTCTGTCTAATTGAATAATTCCTCTGGCTTAGAGATACGTGCCCTGTGACACGGGGTCAGGAGAGGTCATGGTACAGCATCTCCAAGAACAGGGAGGACACCGAATCTGGCTGCAGGACAGAGGGACAAGACCTCTTCTTCCCTTGCAGCCCCGGCGGCTGCCCTACACGAGGGTGTGTGCACAATGCCATGAGAGGTTTGAGCTCCCAGCATCACAGATGCCAGGAGCACATACTCATAGGACTGCTGCTGCCAAGACAGGCGCTGCATCACCCCTAAGAGACTTTTAAAATGAGAGAGGGAGTCACGATGGGGTCCTTAGGGCCTGTCAGCAGTCAGCATCCCTGAAACATCCCTGAAATCCTGCCTTACATTCTCTGCTCCCTGCTTCCCAGATCTGGTCCTTGACTCTCCAGCTGGACCACCTGCATGTGAAGTATGTTTACAGCCAGGTTTAGAAGAGGAGCGCTCAATACTTCCTGCCCAGTCTGACATGTGCGAAGCTGTTGTTTCACAGGCTAAGTGAAGAGAGAGTTTTCTTTTGATAAGCAAGGGCACTGCCTCACAGCAAACGGTTATGGCCAGGCAGTCACAAGGAGACATTGAGGCCCACCTCAGTGCATGCTCTCTGACCATGAGCGCTCTAACATGCTTTCATGTGTCACACACATGCTTTTAATTAACATTCAGGAAAGAGACATGTAAAAGCATTTCTAAATCACTTCGATTATCTTTTAAGGCATTCACAGCTATAACAAATCCCATTGCACTAAGTGGTTAGGAAAAAAATAATGGAAGTGAGATGATGCCACAGGAAATGTAGCTCACAAACCAGGGACACAGGGACAAATTATATTGGCCAAAACTGTTCAGCAAGAACTTGGATCATCTTCTCTGCAGCGACGAGGAAAGCTTGCTCATTTTTTTATTTTGGTCTCCAGCCACATAGTAAGTTTGGGTGCCAGCCTCACAAGGTTAGACCTGTGCCACCATCCATCCACAGTACACGGCATCTTCATAACAAGACAATGCTGTAGCTGCCGGTCTTGAGCAAGACAAAAGCTCTGTGTTTGTGGCGAGATCTGACTCACAAGGGGAAGACAACGGCTCGTGCTGCTCAGAAAGTACTCACTGCAGCAACATAGCTGTTTGATTGCCAGATTGCAGATAATGTGTTTTAGAAATGCTTTGAACTGACCCCTAAGCAAAGGCAAACTTTGTATGCAGCATTCACAAGGCAAAGGTGCACGTTTAAGTGAGTAATAAAGCAAAATCCTCCCCCTCCCTGCCTGCCCCCCTGCCCAAGCGCAGACCTGTTCTCTGGGATGCAGGAAGGTCACTGGTTGCAGGCAGAGTACCTGTTGGTCCAGTAGGTAATGCACAAGCCACAGAAGTTGCTGGAGGTCCTGGCCTGCCATGCTGAAAGGACGTGCCAGAAGGAGGAAGAGGGAAGGAAGAGGTGGGATTCAGGCTTGCTGGGGAGGGTTGAGGCTGTCCGGGGTACAGTGGGGAGGGCATGGAGTGGGCAGGGGCAAAGGGCAGGTAGGAAGGGGTGGTGTTAGGGGCAGGGCTCGCATAAGAGGCTGAAGCAGGGACAGCGATAGGCTGCTGAGGCTGATAGAGTGCTGGTCCCCCTGTTCCACAAGAATGCTGCTGTGTGGCCTGATACGCTACAAACAGGGAGAAAAGACATTCAGTCAGTGAGTTCGTAACAAGGGAACAGGTTTCATCTGTCTCTGACTCTTACTCCACCTGACTCTCCTCTCTTCCTGCCCCTTTCCCCTCAAACCACTTATCTGCCCAGCCAAATCCTGGCTTTCCTAACTCTTCCTGCACTTGCAGGACTGCTCAAAACCTCAGCCTGCCACTCCGAGCGGGGAGCCAGAGAAAGGACTGCTTTGGCTGTAAGGACTTGCGTTCTCCCCCAGACGCTCCTGCCCAGGGCCAACCTGCCACCTGAGGTGGGGCTGATGCACATGGACACTGCTGCTGTGGCTGTGTTCTGGATCCTTTGCTGGATGCAATGGGAAGTGGAGTGACCAAAGATGAGGAAAAGGCTGAGGTGCTCAATGCCTTCTGTGCCTCAGTCCTTAATGGTCAGACCAACTCACTGGGTGCTTGGCCTCTAGAACCAGATGGCAGAGGTGGGGAACAGTATCAAGGTCCCTTAATCCATGAGGAAACAGTAGAGTGAACTGCTGCAGAGCTCAGATGTGCTCAAGTCTATGGGGCCAGATGAGATCCACCCAAGGGTTCTGAGGGAAGCGGAAGTGCTCACCCAGCCACTTTCCATCATTTAGCAGCAGTCCTGGCTGACAGGGAATGTCCCATTTGACTGGAGGTTGGCAAATGTGATATCCATCTACAGGAAGGGCTGGAAGGAGGACCCAGAGAGTGGTGGTGAATGGAGTTAAATCCAGCTGGTGGCCGGTCACCAGTGGTGTCCCCCAGGGCTCAGTATTGGGGCTTGTCCTCTTTAACATCTTTATCAATGGTCTGGATGAGGGGATTGAGTGCACCCTCAGAAAGTTTGCAGATAACACCAAGTTGGGAGGTAGTGTTGATCTGCCTGAAGGTCAGGAGGATCCACAGAGGGACCTGGACAGGCTGCATTGATGGGCTGAGGCCAATGGTATGAGGCCAAGTGCTGGGTCCTGCACTTGGGCCACAACCACCCCCTGCAGTGCTCCAGGCTTGGGGAGGAGCGGCTGGAAACTGCCCAGCAGAAAAGGACCTGGGGGTGCTGGTCGACAGCCGATTGAACATGAGCCAGCAGTGTGCCCAGGTGGCCAAGAAGGCCAATGGCATCCTGGCTTCTATCAGCACTAGTGTGGCCAGCAGGAGCAGGGCAGGGATTGTCCCCCTGTACTGGGCACTGGTGAGGTCACACCTTGAGTCCTGTGTCCAGTTTTGGGCCCCTCACTGCAAGAAGAACGTCGAGGTGCTGGAGTGTGCCCACTTTTTCCTGCCTGGTGCCTCTTCTTTCAGTCCCCTGCTTTGAGTATGTCAGTGCTCTTCCCCCTTCCTCACTCAACTCTACTACTGCCCTTGTCCTCCTCATCCCCTTTCCCACCTTCATGGAGCCCCAATGAGAACTGGATGACCCAGATGCACACAGATGAGTTGGGTCCCTCTTTCCCAGGCCCATGCTGCTTCTGCAGGACTCACACTGGGAGGGTTATTGACCCCAGCACACCCTTGGGAAGGGTCAGCTGAGGAGTAAGTCTAACAGCTGTGAGCGGACACCTTCTCAGCAGAAGACAGCATCTGACAGAGGGTGCCTGATGTTTGGACCCCCCCAAGAATTTAAAATCCTCAGATGTCATTTCAGGAGCTTTATTCTCCCCAAGAAATGTGGGACTGGCTTGGCCTGGACCTTCCCAACCAGAAGAAGGGAGACTGGCTATCCCCAGGTAAATGTGGGCCTCATCACTTGGCTGGCCCACCTGGGTGGGAGGGAGGGGGAAGCTGCTGCTACTTACTCTGCGGGTATGTTGGCCGGGCCCCTGCTTGTGAGTACATGCTGTAATTGGAAGATGTGGCTTGCTGTGGTGGCAAGTTAGGGTTAACAGCACCTGGCATGATAAACCCTGGAGGAGGTAGGTTGTCTCCCTGTAAAAAGAAGGATTGCAGAAAAAAGGGTAGGAGAGAGAGAATTTAGTTGGCAATGGTAATGCAGTGCTGAAGTATAATAAAATGATCAGTTCACATGTCAAGGCCTGAAACCACATTCCCTGGAAGAGCCACCAGCACAGGGGCAAATGTCTCCAACCCCCCTTAAGGCATCCAGCGCATGACTGAAAGCACAGCCTGTGTGTGCAGTGACATCAGCAGCAGAAGAGCAGCACATAACTTCCCACACAAGGAAGAGGTCTTTGCCAGGGCTGCCTGTTTTTCAGGCAGCCTGAGAGAGCCCTGTCATCCACAGCTTTCAACTAAATAACTTAAACATTAACTCTGAAGCTTCTAATTTCCAGAGAAAAGGAAAAATATCATCACACCTCAAATATTCCAGAGTGGTTAAAGGGCTCGGGAGGCTCAGGTCACACTGAGTTCCCACTCAAGGCTTTCCAGAGCCACTCATCTGGGCATTGGTGAAAAAAAAGAAAAAACCAACAAAACCCAAAACCAAAACACGTAACATGAGGTGCAGAGGAGCAAAAGCAGAGCACAATGGAAGCTGCTCCTTTGGCCTATCCGTACCAGACTGTGTCAAGCACACAGACTACACCAGGGGACATATCGGGGTGGAGCAGGGACTCAGAGAGGAATAATGAAGGTTATACCTGTGTGTCAGAGGGACAGCCTGCAGAAGTATGGCTGGTAAGGGCAGTAGGAGTTTTGTTACTCCAGGTAGTGACAGTAGGGGCAATTCTAACCTGAATTGAACAAAGAAACACCAATCATGGAAAACAAAACAATAAAAAAGGCTGAAGGGTTTCACAAAACGAGATGCAAAGAAGTGAACACAAAAACGTTTACATGCTGGTACGTGTAACACAGCCATCAAATCTCAGAAGAACAAGGAAAAGTGCATTCTAGACAGATTAAATCATTGGGCATTGAGCCGAAGTGAACTGCAGAGTGAAGACAAAGCAGAGTGGAGAGGCAGCTACAACAGGCTGTGGAGTGAGCGCAGAGTTACACGTGTCGGTGAGCAAGGTCTGCCTCTTTCATCACATCTTCCTATTGGAGAAGCTCCTCCCAGGCTGCTGCATGACACCAAGAACCACTAACCACAGCTGTAAGTCTCACGTTCCATGTTAAATTCAAACATAGTGCCTCACACAAAAGCAGTCTGTTTAGATAGAGCTTAAGATGAATTAAAAAAATGTTAACATCTGATATTCAGCTCTTGCACAAACATACATCTTAATGCTGCTTCCCAGCCAGTCTCCCACAGCTCCTTTCCTTTATCTTCCTTCTTTGCTACTCCAAAGCCCTTCGGTTCGTATAACCACTACTACCTTTCTGACAGGGCAGAAACCAAGAACACCCTATTCCTGCGATGTCCCTGAGCAAGGAGAGGGTGAGCTGTCCAGCAGTGGGATGCACAGCCAGGATAAGGAGCTTAAAACCACACCTAAGGACAGGCAGAGGAAAAGCTGCAGCCCTGAAATCTTGTCTGACCCCAGTCTATCAGTCTCTAACCCTGTGCAATGCCAGGCTAATGGTGCAGTCAGCCATACAACAACCACCGCTAGTGGGTGCATAATTCATCACTGGAGTCATCTAAAAGACTTTTCCATCCCCCTTCCCTGCTTTTTCCAGGTGAAAAAGAGGGTTCAAAAACCTATGGTGAAAGGAAACCAAGTTTTAAGGACATGTTCTCATTTGGGACAGCAGTTAAACAAAGGCTGCCCCAAGCTTCAACAAGCTCTAAGTACATACTTTCTTAAAAGGAAGTCAAACAAAACAAGTACCCTAAGACTCAAATATAATTCCTTTCTATTCCAGTTCATCAGCATACCACTGGGCACCTTTGTGATATGGCACCTGCTCCCTTTCGAGCCCTTCCTGCTGAGCATGAGCCCCCTGGAAAGCCAAGAACACAGAGGGTAACTTGCTTGCAATGTGCTCATGGGGTTGTGATACACCCAGCCTTTTATTAATGAGCAGGGATTGCTTAAATAATAGCTTGATGCACTCCTGAAACAGTAAGAGAAAGAGAGAATTCTGGTTTAAAAAGCATTGCTAAGGTCATGCCACCTAGAGGACAGTTACTATTTCTCACAGCCAAACGGGAAATGTGCAGCACTGCTTCTAAAGGCAAGTCATTGGATACAAGGAGGAAGGTCAAACACACCGGAAAGAACAGTAGCGTTAATTATTGACAATGATACATTTAACATCATATACAATGGCATTTGCAAGGTAATCTTGTATGAACAGGATTAAGGCTTTGTTCCTTCTGAAATTTACTTGTTAAGACCTGGAGAGAAGGTGAAGGCACACACAGTTACTGACATCAAGAGGGAAAACAAAGCCCAACTCCCCCCACTTTTCAGCCCTTCTTCCTTCCTGCCCCCGTTTTTCTGGCAGGCAGTGCTTGAAGGGAAGCACTGACAGAGACATGCCTCTGCTTGTGCCAGTCTCCTCTGTGTAAGAATATCCGCAGCACTAACACAGTTCTGTTCTCGGAAAAGCCCAGCCCAAAGGCCCTGTGTAGAGCAGGGCCAGATGAGCTCCAGCACCGTGCTGAGGGAGTAGTGACTTGGTGATGCTCTTTAAGCACCACATTCCAGTGATGGCCAACAGGATCTGATGCGCTGTCCTCAGGCTAGAGATAAAACCAGGGCATCCGCCTTCCTCATTTCTCCTCTTCCTCTGGGCACAACCCCCAGCTCCCTTATTAGTCCCATATTCACCGGGTCTTCCGGCACATCCCACTCCCAGCCCCAGCCAGGCCCCCCGATCCTGTCTCACTCCCTGCCTGTGCTGCCTATGCCCCCTTATGCCTTGCTGAGAAGGCGTTTTTATAGCTGGCTGTATACACAACTGCCAAAACAGGCCCTCAGTTTGCTATTGCCGCTGCTCAGCAACTTCTGCAGCCGATATCAGAACTAGGGTGGGGGGGTGGGGTGGGGCAGGGGTGGGCGGGTGGAGATAATCAGCCCCAGAAGAGACTGGTGAGCAGCATGAGCAAACCCCAATGCCTGCAGTGATGGGACAACATCAGGGACTATGAGGGCAAGCACAGAAAAATCCTGCAGTGCTCTCCCACACGGTCACTCTTGGCAATGACGCATATTCGCAAACAAAGGGAGACAACACCTAATCTTCAGAAGCAGGCTACCTGACAAGGTGTTTAATGGATGTTTCCAGACGAGAACAGGAAACATCTGTACTGACTGAAAAGCAGCACCAATGACTTTCACCACAGGGCTCTCAGTAGAGGTATGTGATAGAACCAGGAGAATGGAAGCTCAGACAAAGAGAATAGAAAAAAAAATAATTCATTTGTCCATCACTCTTCAGAACTCGAGCACCATGTCCCTCCCTGACTGCCAAAACCCACTTACCTGTTGGTAATACTGCTGGGCTGGAGCCTGGGCCCCTTGCATCTGTCCAGCAACAGGGCCAGCTTGTCCTTTGGGCATGGGCTGTCTCTCGTAGGGTACCTTGAGGGCCTCCTGTCCTGCTGGAAGCTCCCCTTGGGCTCTGCAAAGCCTGTCCCGTAACAGCACAATGTTTGGCTGGAATCAGAAAAGAACAGCGAAGGTGGTGAACTGCACTGTGACCCGTGCATCAGACTGAGAGGCTTACTGAGCACACACCCACGAGCTCTCTCAGAAACCTCCTCTGCTTTACTTGATTACAGTAAGCCTTTCTGCATGAAAGGTGGGGCTACGGGAACATGTGCCTGCATCTTATCTTGGGCTGCATCATTCCCAAGCCAGCCTGTCTACGAATATGAGCTAATGGAAGATGAGAAATCGAAAGAAAACAACTGACCAAGTGTTAAGGTACCTGTTTCACTGTGTCTGGCTTGCAGGAGGGACAGCTACCCCTTTGGCAGCCACCGGCTGCAAGGACAAGGGTGTGAAATGAAGAGGGAGAACAACAAGGCCATGTACTTCTGCCAGCTCCGTGAGGCCAACGCGGGGAGAGGGGAAAGAGCCTGACTATCACATCTTGAGGTGCATTTCAAATGGCAGTCCTGCTGGCTAACTGCACCATGCAGAGGCCTTTTTTGAAGTACACCTGTACACAGAGAGATGGAGTAAAAAACCTGAAAGGCCCTTACCTGGTTGCTGTTGGCAGGGAGGAAAGTCAAAGCTGCAGCAATGCTGCCCTGGGCAGCCAGGAGGTTGGCGTACTGGCTCATCTTCTCGGCCAAAAGGGCCCCCACAGCATTAGGGTCCACAGCCTGGGTGAGCTGCACGGCTTTGCGCAAGATTACGACTTTCTCTATTAAATCCTGGGAGGTCAGAAAAAAAACCCAGAAATGAAAACAGCAGGGTGAAGTAGGCCCTGGCTAACGACTGTCACAGAGAACTGTTCCTCAGGACAGCACTGCAGAACCCCTCTCACCCATCAGGAAGCCGAAGCCAAGTGCAGAGTTCCTGGACAGTTACAGCTGCGATGAGAGCATGACTTTCCTAGCGTGTGAGAAGACAGAACAGCAAGAGGCAACTGCACACCAAGTGCCTTCTGACAGCAATGTCAGCAGTGCATCAGATAGAATTCAAAGCCAAAAGAACTGCTTTAACTAAACAGGACTGCAGGGCCCTATCAGCACTGAGCATGTCCTCCAAAAGAGTGTGCTTTATAAAAATATACCGTAAGAGCCATGAGAGACAATGGAAAACATTACGCCCATTGTCAGTATTAACGGTGGGCTGCCGCACACTTGTTTGCAGCATTTTAGTAAGGCAGTTTTTGACCACCTTAATCAAAAGGATCTAATTACTCCCTTGGGATAGTTGTCCATGGTTTCCTGGTTGTTACTGCAAAGACGGTTTTCCTGATACTTCACCAGGAATACCCTGTATCTTGCCTTCCCTGCACATCCCCAAATATTAGAGCTGGTCTTGGTTGGGTTTCCTCCTAGTGCTAGGTTACAGGAACATTTTCTAGTCAGTTTTCTCACGTTTTTCTTATTCTCATATTGGAAAATACTACAAATCTGCCAATATTATCATGCAATCCCTCTTTAAAATCTTAACAGATTTGATGAGCAGACCACACACAGGACTTCAACCGTACATCACTAATAAGGACTGTTTACTAACTGTTCAATAATACATTTGTTTTTCTCAACAAATCAGCACTTCAAAACAGGGAAGTAAAAAAAAAATAAATCAAGATAACGAATAGATTCTTTCTCTGAGTTTCAGCAGTTCCACATAGTAAACAAGCAGCCTAATTATGACTCCAACAATATTTTTTCGAATTTAGTGTCCAAGAGAGCAAAGCAATGCAACCAAAATGCAAATTCACACTGAAGGTAAATCTGTAAATGAAACCCTCACAATCAAGAGACTGGAAAGTAATGTTGATAATTCAAAACTGGAGAGAGTCAATAATGTGAAGCAAAACTCACATATACCCCAGTTCCTTCACTTAACTACATGGAGACTCACAGCACTGCCAGCTAACATTGCTCTAAGTACTTTCTAAACCTGGGCCTTCAAAGGCCCTGAACAGATGGAAGAAACTAAGATTGTGCTATGAAGTAAGTTATTCCATAACTGCTTCATCTCACTTGCATCAATTCTATTCCCCCAAGATATTTGCTATATACAATATATTTCCCTGCTGGAAACCAAATGCCCTGTGTGCAACCCCCTAGAGGAAAACTCCCATGAGAACCTTTCTACAGTTTTTTTCTCCATATTTAACTCTAATTTATTAGATTTCTCCCCCTGAACATCCAAGCCATCTCTTCCAAAAGCAAAAACATCCAAGTATTCCCCTATTGCAAAAGATACAAGCATTCAAAGCCCCTTCTTTACCAAAACACTCTAAACCCTACAACTACCTTTCTACACAAGAAGCATATTAGTAACAACTACCCACAGAACAGAGCAGACACAAGGGCCATCGTGCTTCACAGCTCATCTTCCAATAGCACATTTATGTGTTATTTCTCTGAAAGCCACCCAATTCAGAGGGAAAAGGCTTGCATCCTGAGATCCATGAAGCTATCAGCATCAAAGCTCTACACTAGATCATTTGATTTAAGTGCCAAACGATTGCAGTGTGTTACTTCCAACATCTTTCTTAACAGAATTACCAACCTGTAGGGACAAGGGGCTGTTTCCATCCTGAGCTTTGGTCCAACAAGCAACGAGTTTTTCCACGTTGCCGGCACAAATGTAACAGAGACAAGCCTGTGTCTGCAGAAGGCTGTCCCCCTCGCTCTGCAGCCTGTTACCCAGGAGATCTAGGAAAAAGATGACCAAAGATGATGCTGGTGAACCACTCAGGTGATCCATCCATCCACCACTGCCAAGGCTGAGGAAGCCTGCAACACCAGTTGTGTCTCTGCTCAGCACAGTGAGAAGTGATGCGGCCTCTGGGCTCCCTTGGTAAGGATGCTCTCTGGTGTCCAGCACAGATTATGTCATGGGAGCCAGGGCACTTCAGATGCAGCTAATGTCATTGCAGCAAGGACTTGTCAAATGCCTGCAAGTCTGAGGGGACAGTCCATCTGCTGCCTTGAGAAAGGACAAGAGGCCAGGGTTTGATTCTCCCTTCTGTTGTGTTACCTTGTAAATACTAGTCTGTACAATAGAGATATGAAAACCTTGGCGGTCTGGGAAAGGAATGAGAAAAATCTAAACTACAAGTCCACGCTCTGAGAGAGACACAGAAGATGACAAAACAGAAGAGAAAGGGCGAGCTAAGCTGTTTGAAGACTGATTGAAACCTGCATAAATCACAACAAATTCTGATAACACAGTTTCTCTGCCAATTGGACCCCATATATGGGAGAGTTCCCATGAAAATCTTCAAATACTATTTCTCTGGTGACCAGTAGGACACGGCATAGCACATAAAATGGACCTTCCTAAGCTCATGCCACATGCGTAATAGATATGCAAAATTCTTAATCAGTTTTTGAATATGTATGATTATTTGGGGGAAATTAATGAATATGTATGTAATCGGGTGATATAAGCTTTGGTTGGGGCAGCATACGGTGTGCAATGATTTGAGGATGAGACCCTCCTTGCACCCGGCGCTGATAAGATAAAGAAAACGCTACTTCTTGATGCTACATTGGCATTAAGGAGTTTTTCTTCCGAATTTTCGGGAACACTTCCCCCACTCAGAAATGAGGGACTGTGACCCAAGCATGCAACTGGCCAAGGAACTGTGAGCAAAAGCGCTGTGATACTGCTCTAGGCTGATGGGTGCTGAAGTGAGTGTTTGCAGGTGAAGATGTGTTCACAGCTCCCTAGACACTGTGGCTGGTGTCTGATGGGTACAGGGGTGTCAGGCACATGGCTATTGGCAATGTAACTTCCCTGTGGGTTAAACCCAGCCAGCTGTCTGCTGTGCAGCACACGTGAGGACAGGCATGGTCAATGCCTGTGAAAGGAAACTCTTCCAAAAAGTCAAAATTGCTCTTGGAAAGAAGAATGAAGCACTTCCCTGAAACATTTCCACGTGCGTCCCATGCACGAACACTTTAAAACACCGGTCCCTTGGCTGAGACACTTGTCACATCAACATCACCATTATCCACCTGGAAATGGTAAGAAACCAGCAACTGTGCACTACACAGCTGATGCCAGGACACAGCTGCTCACAAGTGTCTGGGTTCTTCTGCCTGGTAAATCAGGGAACATACTGGGAACACAGCACGCCACAGGTTCCTCTCCTGCTCTGCAACAGGTTCAAAAAACTGTTACCCATCGAATAAGCTAGCAAGGCATTACAACAGTTCACTGGAACGAAAACAACCGTGGCAAAGTGTAGTTTTGCTGTTAAGTGGAATAAATGACACCCAGTCTGTAAAGTGTCCTTACCACAAAGGGCTGCAAATTCATCTGGCCTGGCGTAAGTGAGCACAGCAGCCAAAGCCTCTCTCCAATTCTGCAGATCACAAGACTGCACAATCTCTTTCCAGTTCTTCATTACCACTGCAGTGATGAGCTAGACCAGAAGGAGAGAGACCACATTTAAGATCTTGGTAGGATTACCTTTGTTTTTTAGGATGCAGTATAATTTGCATCTATTGAAGTGTTAACATCCCCACTGTTATCCAGGGTTATGGCAGATACTGTACCGTGATTCAACAGCTGCTCGAGCGTACATTTTACTTCAAAATGAGTTCAGTGAAAATCTTAAAACAAGCTCAGGTAACACAGACAAACCAATTATTCTTGCTATAAAATGTGCAAGAAAAGAATGCACAAATCTCTGCAAGCTGTGATTGATGCAGATAGTTTTCAGCACCGTTTTTGCAAAGATAACGTATCAAGTATTTAGCTACAAATCTTCTATACAACGCCCAGCAAGGGGTACAAATTTTGTTTGTCAAATGGCTTCATTTGCCTTTAAGCTCTTGGCCTCAGGCTGACCAGTGAGGGGCAGCTGAAAAGGCTGGTCGAAGGAAGAAGCAAGTTGGCAGCAGTATCAACCTGAGCTGGGTGCAGTACCCCTACCCTGCATCCAGGCGCCCAGACTGCCTGTCCACAAGCCCTCAGAACAAAATTCCAGTTTCTTATGTCTCAAGCTCTGCCTCTGGTTATTTTGCTTCAGACAAAAGACAGACTTGGCAGCTGTGCTGCTATTTAGTGAACAAAGCCCTTATCATACCAAGACTTTAGCTGTTTATGAGCTTGAATAAGCACGAAGTGTGCAGTCTGGAACCAGAAAAGAAAAAAACCCACTTGAACAACAAATGCAAGGTCCTAACTACAAGGTCAACACTCACTTGTTAGCACAGGCACAGATAACTGGTCAGCTCTCAAAAAAAATTTCCCGTGCACTACAAAATTCTCCTTCCTTTGATGAGGCCAGAGGCAGGAAAGGAGCTGGGGGCGGGGGAAAAAATGCTGCAACAAATGAGAGTCTTAATACTTGAGATTTTCCTCTTCTGAAAGGCAAATTGTTCCTGTCTCAAACTGGATCCCAGGCAATGACCAGCAAAATTCTACTTACAGACCCTAGCCTGTGGTGCTGGGTGTGGTAACTGCCCAAATGACTGTGCTTTGCAGCCTTCAGCCCTGTTCCTGGAAGGCACTTCAGCACGTGCCCATTTTATAGATTGCCTCCTGCTACTGTATAAAATGCCTTCCTTTGACAAAGGACTGCTAAAAAGCAACCACGAGCAACTTTTCTCCCCTCCTGTAGAAGCGGCCATCCTTGCCAAACCGATTGCCCTGTGCTGTTTCAAGGCCACTTCTCCTGGTTCATCCTCCTGCTGCTACTTTCTCATGTCAGTAGTAAAGAAGAAAGATTTGAACAAGCAGCATCAGCAATCCCTAGAACTGCAAAAAGCTGAAAACAATAATAACCACGTGGCCATAACACACTGTCTCCTAGACAATGAGTGACTGATCTCTCTGGAGATACTCAGCTCTCTTCTGTGCATGCAGTGACACGAAGCATTGGCAAAATCTGTTAAGACTGATCACAGGCAGAAATCAACACACTGCTGCTAGCACTGAGCACGGGTCAAGATAATAGACTGGAACATGTATTGCTTAAGCTATTTATCAGTGAGAATCTACTAGTGTATATGCAGCTCAGAGACACCAGAGACAAGGTAAAGAATACTCTTCTTGTGCATTGATATCCAGGTAGTATGCCTCTTCTCTCCTTATCAATTCATGAAAAAAGAACAACAGAAATGCTTCTGCTGAGATCTTGTGTATGACTTGAATACTTATTAGCTTCTCTCAATAATAAACGTATGAAATGGCAAGAAAACTTAAAAAAACGTACCCTAGTGATTTTGCTCTGCATCTTCGCAAAGTACTTTTCCTGTGTCCTGGAAAGTAGATCTTGTCCACCTGCGATGGCCAATATAATGGCATCAGCCATGCGGTTATCATGCAAGCAGAGATCTACGGCGCTCTCAAAGTTACCCGTCAGCAAAGCCTGGGTAATCAAACCGTCCACATCTACAACAAGAGAGGAGTGCATTTTCAAATGATGGCATGGAAGTCACTTAAACACGCAACATGAGGTGATTCTGTCCAACTGTACAACACTGTGAAAAGTTCTCTGCAAACCAGCCTGTTGCAGACAGGTACTTACAGGGATGCTTATGTTCATCTCCAGTCTCAAACCCACTAGGGTCAGAGCCACATCAGGTGGGGCACTGTCAAGCATCACTCGCTGCAGAACAAGATGCTGGTAAATGCTAGCAAGATGCTAGAGGTCTAAACGACCTCTGAAACAACTACGTTGCATACAGTGCCAGAAACAAAGTCAAACCTAGACAGGGGCCAATGGCTTCTGTGTTATTCAAGATCCCCTGGGAGTTTCTGTACAAACAGTGACATTAGCACTTCATGCCTGAGCAGGTGTGTGTCCTTTGATATCAGAAATCATTCAGAATAGCCGCATTTCAGCCATGGGGTATATGCGTGCTGCATGCTTCCTTTCCTTCCCTAAAGAACCTATATTTTCAAGTGCCTTGAGACTGCTGTGAAATGAATGCGGTTAGAGCCAAGTCATGATAATCCTTCACAATCTCTGTAAAAATTGCCTTCTTACTGGAACACCAGTATCACCATTGCTATTTATAAATATTGGCACATACAATGAAATCATTATCAAGATTTTTTTTTACCTCCACTAACAGAGATGTTAAATGTCTTGTTTGCAGATCCCAAGTCTTCTGTTTCTTGTTTACAGTCCTTCATCCTCTAAGAGAAAGGAATTTTTGAGATTATGTAAACACTTGGAGTATACACAGTATTTTTTTTAAAAAATGGCATTACAAGTTAAAGATAGACCTTCATATGCCTGAGAGATCATTAACTTAGAGGAGAAGAGTATCCCTGTCATTTGTTAGAACACTGTTTCAGCACAGGATAATCAGCTTCCCCTGGTGCCTGTACAAAGTCAGCTCCTCAGCACACTGAGAAAGGCCTGGCCTTATCAAAGGACCTCCAGTGCATGTAAACGTGCCTTGTAAAATCATTGTTATGAGAGATCAGAGTGGTCCATTTTTTAAAAATGGATGCCAAGGGGAAAAATTTTGCTGGAAGCCCCAGATTTCTAACCACCAGGGAAGGCTTGTGAAAGCACAAGCGTGCATATGTAGAGATCACAAAAAACAGCAACCAGACACCTGGATCCCAGGTACAGACTTGCATATGCACATCCACGTCCATATACATACAACCCCTTCAAAGCACAACAACAGCCAGAACCTCAAAATCAGAAACCTTCCTTCCCTCCTCTTTCAACTCCAACTCCTACCAAGAACAGCCTACCATAATGCTACCTAGGTTTCACTTTGCTCCACTTAAAGACTTTCAGCTCACCCTTCAAACACTCTGCACTAGGCATACACCCTAGTTTAATTAAGCAAAAGACATGGATACATGCCTAATTTCGACCAGAAAAGTCCACCATAGTCACAGAATCATTTTGGTTGGAAGACACCTTTGAGATCACTGAGTTCACCCTGCACTGCCAGGGTCGCTAAACCATGTCTCGCAGTGCCACATCTACATGTTTTTTAAACACTTCCAGGGATGAGGACTCCACCACTGCTCTAGGCAGCCTGTTCCAACGCTTCACAACCCTTTCTACAAAGAAATTCTTCCTAATATCCAACCTAAACCTTCCCTGGTCCAACTTGAGGCCACTTCCTTTCATCCTGTCACTTGTTACATGGGAGAAGAGACCGATCCCCACCTTACTACAACCTCCTTTCAGGTAGTTCTAGAAGCTGAAGGCATCACCCAAGTCTTCTTTTCTCCAGAGTAAACAATCCCAGTTCCCTCAGCCACTCCTCGTAAGACTGGTTCTCTAAACCCTACACCAGCTTTGTTGTCCTTCTCTGGACACACTCCAGCACCTCAACGTCCTTCTCCAAGTGAGGGGCCCAAAACTGGACACAGTATTCGAGATGTGTCCTCACCAGTGCTGAGTACAGGGGGACAATCACTTCCCTACTCCTGCTGGCCACACCAGTGCTGATAGAAGCCAGGATGCCATTGGCCTTCTTGGCCACCTGGGCACACTGCTGGCTCATGTTCAATCGGCTGTCGACCAGCACCCCCAGGTCCTTTTCTGCTGGGCAGTTTCCAGCCGCTCCTCCCCAAGCCTGTAGCGTTGCAGGGGGTGGTTGTGAGCCAAGTGCAGGACCTGGCACTCGGTCTTGTTGAACCTCATAGAACTGGCCTTGGCCCATTGATCCAACCTGTCCAGATCCCTCTGCAGAGCCTCCTGACCTTCAAGCAGATGAACATATCTGCCTAACTTGGCATCATCTGCAAACTTTCTGAGGGTGCACTCAACCCCCTCCTCCAGATCATTGATAAAGATGTTAAAGAGGACAGGCTCCAATACCGAGCCCTGATGAACACCACTGGTGACTGGCTGCCAACTGGATTGAACTCCATTCACCACCACTCTCTGGGCCTGGCCATCCAGCCAGTTTTTTATTTAGCGATAAAAGTCCACACAGACTTAAGCATTTTGCAGTCAGTGCAGGAGTGCTCAGCAAACAGAAGGGTTTTTTTTTTTTTTATAAAACTCCCACAGGAAATAAGATAGATAGCATTTCCTGCAAGTATTTGGATTTGGAGATTTCAAACAAAACCTTTCAATAATAAAAAGTAATACCAAGAGGGAAGTCTCTCTCCACCATCAATTTTAACAGCACAGCCTAAGATGAGTGCAGAAATGGTCCCATAAACTGCCTACTCTGTCATAAGCCAGTGTGCTAGTACATGCAGAGGGAGTGCAAGAGTCTTCTGAGAACACCCTGCTTATATACTGATCAGTGAAATTGTACTTCAGAAGATTACGAACACAGTCAACCAAGAAAAGGCATTTGGGATAGGAAGGTAAGTCTGAAATAAGCTTTATCCTCGGCTCATGAAAGGAGGCAGCATCTGGAAAATTACTTTGCTGTCAGATAATGAGTGCTGTGTGTTTGGTATCAATTGAGAGCATGTTGGAACTATCACAGGAATAATGTGCCCATACAGTCACTTTACGTATGTGACAGCACGCCTAGATGCTTCATCAGTGGCTACCCATGCTGGTAGGCTAAGGTCACGTTTGGCTGTGAATGCTCTCCCACAAGAGACATCTATAATATCTTCATGATTGCATACAGCAAAATCCTTACTCAGTCAGATACATGTGTCTGCCACTGCAGCATCTAATGAATTGACAAGCAATCAAGCACCTAACCGAGGGAAGAGTGCTCTGTTTTGGTGTCCTTAACCGTCTGGTCTATGGAGTCAACAAGTGTACCACTCCAACATGCACGAGCCATAAACCACCATCCTCATCTTCACAGAGAACTGCAAACAGGCAGGCAGGAAGCATAGGTAGTTTTGGATTACAAAATCCAAAAGGGAGGGAATGGGAAGAATGAAGCTGGCCTGTTCACACAGCGATACTAGTATTTTTAGTGCTATTAACCTCACATGGCAAAGGCGAGGTCCTTAGTTCTAAATATAGACCTGTCCCCGTATTGAAAACACAGGGCTGAAAACCATCTTGCTCAAATGGACAGAAACGAACAAAAGCTATAGGATCCCAAGGAGCACAAGCTGCCTGTGATAAAGGTGGCTGAACTGTTGCAACAGACATTCCTAAGGCAACTAGCTACCAAAGCCCTGACACTCGCTGTTCACGTGCAAAGGGGAAGGATGGCACTACGACGTTGGTGGAAGCAATACAGAGAATGAACATTCTGCCTCTCCTCCAGTACCACAGCCGCATCTCTGCAAAGGTTATACCTAGAAACAAGGCAGTAATAAGCTGACAGCTTGGTAATAATCAACCAGAGGGAAGAAAAAAAGAAAAGAGGAGTGCATTAGAGTTGTGGCAGCAGATAATTTAGTAAATGTTACAGAAATGTCAGAGGGAAGAGTACATCAGAATAAAGTCCTTGAGTCTAGTGCCAACTGGACTGTTACAAAACAATCTCATTCTTCACTTCCACCAAAATCTAGTCACATGATGTCTGAGGCTAATGAGAAAACCTCAAGAAACTCAACAAAAGCCCAAATTTTACTCATTCTAAATAACTCCCACGTATTTCCACACATCCTCAGCACAGGAAAAGCCAACAAAATGAAGCACTCTTAATAGTAACAAGGTAAATACACAGGAGGTCAACAGGGTTATCTAGAGGGCAACAGATACCTCTCCCAAGAACTGCTCCTCTGTAGCCTGGCCTTTGTCCCCCTCGTGCAGCACAGATTCATCAGATTCTGCAGTAGCCTTCAGCAGAGAGAAGATGCCATTAAAAAAAAGCCAGCAAAAGAGGAAGAAATACTTTGCACTGCAGAGTACAGCGACCTTGCCACCACCCATAGGCAGAACCAGACTGCAAATCCCAGGAATGCAAGTGCAATATATATTTGAGTACAAACGTAGTATGGGCCCTCCACTTCTTTGCTCTTTGTCATTACACAGTACCTTGTGCTGCTTTCAACCTGGCTGCCTGAAAACATGAAACAGAACTTCTCCTGCCCATTAGGCAAGCACGGATGACGTCTGAAATGTCTATGGCACAAAAGCAACGCAGTCCTCCCACTGAAGGTTCAGGCTACTGCAATAACTACGGGCAACACTGGAACTGTATTTATCACTCTTGCAGGGAAGTGTCATGGGACTGCACGCTCAGTCTTGCTTTTTTTAAAGCCTGGGGAGAGTGCTGCTCTTGAAACCAGCTGCCAGACAGCAAGGCTTTGCCTTATCTCACAGGCAGCACAAAGTTTCACAGTGGGCAAGACACAGGCAGCAAAATGGGGACATCACTGAGACCCTGAACTAAAACCTGTAACTGAGAGCCCTTTGCTGTGAAAGGGAGGGACATGTGAGTGGAAAAAAGTGGTTGTTTTTTTAAATAAGTGCCTTCAACCTACTGGATGTAGGAACTTGTTATATTTTGGGACAGCTACCAAGCGGAAAGAAAAATTATTCTTACTTTGCACAACACCTTGGCATTCTAAAAGTAAACAGAGTTGTACATACGTGTTTGCTTACCTCTCCCAAGTCACCATCTGCACAACGCTCTTTATTCAGAGTGGATGTAATCTAGAAAACAACCAAGATTTAAGGAAGTGCCCTTTTATTTTAGAGAGGCAGTCCTCTCACTGATGTCTTGGATTGCAAAACTGGCACATGTAGCTAATAGGTCACTGCAGAACAGTTAACATGAAACTAAAGCCATTTCCTTTCCCAGCCTGGCAATGGATTTACTGCTAAGCCCACTGCACCCCAAGTTTAATGGAAACATCAGCTGCTCTATGCCTTTAGACCTTTAATTGTTAACTCAAGGGCCTCAAACCTCACTAGAGCTGCTGGAAACCACAGTAATAAAAATAGTATCAGACCACGCATAACAAAAACCTCTGTCTGCTCTGGTTAGGGAAAACGAAGCAGTGACAACTCTTGCGGAGCAGGGAGCCTGTCAGGAAGCTGTGGTTTTATGCACAGCAGGCACATGGCTGTGGGCTCAGGATTTTCCAAGGTACAGAAGAGTTAAAATGCCCAGCTTTTACTTCTTTGCAAGCAAATCACGACTCCGTATTCAATTAAGGCCCTCAAAAATGCCAGTTGAATGTATAGAGTTTAGAATAAATGCAGAAAATGTTAGTTCAGCACCTGAGAGCCCGGGTTTCCTAATGCTGCTAATGTTATCTACTGTTCTTGGAATCGCAGGCTTTATTTTACCCTGTAGGCTGGTTTTCACAAAAAGATAAGCTCAAATTGCTGGAGATAGTTTTGTCTCTCTTTTTTAATCATTAGTTTACAGTAGAAAGGAGAAATCCATGACTTGACTTGCGTATGAGAATTACAGGTTTTAAGAAGATAAAAACAAATCATCATGTTCTTAACGGCTTATTCCAAGAAGCTGAAACTTGTGACCCTTTTTTACTGTCCTTACCCTACCAGTAAAATGAAAAGCAAGCTGTGATTTCGTGAGTTTATCATCTGGGTATCACAAATTTTCAGATGAGTTGTCCTGTATTGTTTCTTGACACTAAAAATCATGGATTTAACTTCAGCATGGAATGCTTTGCTGAGAAACAGCTACATGAAAGCACGGCCCCACAGTTCCCCTCATCTGTTCCTCAAATACTGAAATAATGGGGCAGGCTCAGCATTTCAGGCCACTCAGTTCAGCTATGCCCATTTTTCCCAGCTTCTCCCCAGGCACCGGGCACATCAAACCCAGAGCAACAGTGACAATGGGCTCCAGGTCTGCATGACCAGAACTAAACTTCTACCAGACTTTCTAGCTGAGATCTGTTTTTCAAAAAGAGGATTTCCTGTGCTGTGCTTGACTTTGACTCATGCAACAAAAACTTGGAAGCTGAGGACAGACTGTTAGCAAAAACATGATTTTTCCTGTAATCATAGTAAGTTTGCCCTGAAAGCCGTTTAATTCATAACCATAATGACATTTTTATGGAGCCAGTCTCTGAAAATAAAACATTAGTTTGATATAATGAAAATGAATCAAACACTCAAATCCACTGAAACAGAACTGAAGAAACACTAGGCAGTTCTGCACTGAAAGCAACAAAGAGCAAAAATGCTCAGCAGATATCCCCTCGTAACACCAAGAAAAGAATCTTTTTCCATCTTGGGAGAAATCTCTATACTTAAGATGTTCATGTTGCTTCCTGCTAATCCAAATTTTGCCTTCCAAACGTAACAAGGTTTGATCTTTGTTTTCTTTTTTTTTTCCTTAATAAAAATGAATGGTGTCCCAAACAAAAAAGGACTATTCTAGATTTTCCAAGGTTGTTAATGAAACCCTGAAGACTGCTTACATGCTCTTCAACCAGATACACTCCATGATGCTACAGTAGAAGGATGCTATATAACAAAGTTACATGAATAGCTTGAACCAACAAATACCAGAGCTTCTTCATGGGTGAGAATTTCAGATCAACACTGGACAGATACAGACACGCCTCTGAAGTCTGTGGCCTGCTTCGAAATTTTCATTTAACATCCCTATTGCAAGAAGACATAGCTAATAAAAAAAATCCAACAAACTGCTTGCTGTAAGAATTCTGAAGCTACTCAAGAGTTCTTTACCTAGACAAAATTTAAAGAGCAGAGAAAGATTTCTAGTGTCCTTTGGAACAAAGGAGTTCTTAAATAACGTAACTATTCAAGTGAGCCATGTTTAAACAGAGGCCCTTCCAACATGGGTAACAGCTGTACTATGGCTATTAGGAGAGCTGCAGCACTGACAAATACTGTCTGCTGGGAAACATACTGAAAAGAACGTCGTATAAAAATGTTTATTGTCTTGAATAGCCTGTTGATACTGGTAATTGCTCTTCTAGTCCCACAGGTAAATGCCTACTTCAACCATACTTGGCATTGTCAACAGTTTAGGCTGTACTCTGCAGATACACCCATGAGTAAAGCATTTAGCACAAGCACTGCTTCCAGACCATTTACCTTCTTCCTCAGATCATCTTTCCTGTATCCCAGGAGCTCAAGGTATTTAACACGTGAATCTTCTTCAAAGTTCACCTTTAAAAACCAGAAGTTAAAGAATATATTACAATTCACAATTTTTTGTTTCCTCCCTCACTGGCTTTTTACTTCACTGGCACATATTACCCAGTGAGAGCTAGTGACTGTGGAGACTGAGTGTAATAACGAGAACTGAAAAGGTATTCAGTGACTTGGGCACCTGAGCAGGTAGGCACGACTTCAATCTGGTTATTGTAGGTGAACAATCTCCTTATGCGCTTCACTTGGAAACTTCTATGTAACGAGCAGTGAAAAGCACATCTAAAGCTACTCCCAAAGCTTTATCCCTTCTTACCAGCTCCCTGTACAAAATCGTACTGATGGGGGATGTCAAAAAATACACAATACCTTCCCCCAAGCCTTGGCTTCTGCCATGATTTCTCATAAACCCTGCAAAGATCCCTGGCCCTGAGGACCCTCTCTCTTCTGGTGGGTCACCTCCAATGACAAGGCTTACGCACCTATTCCCACAGCCTGAACTTTGGGTTTCCAGTATCTCTTCTGCTAAAACACCATAATGGGCATAAGGAACCATTTCTGCACTAGCTTTCCAAATCAGCAGGGAACTCCCAAACTGCCGTTACCCTGTTACCTTTAAGAAGGCCCACACGTTCTTCTCAAAGTCAGCCTGGGCCATGTCGATTTTCTTCTGGCAGTAGCTGACAAATCCTTCAGACTGCACAGCCTCCTGCAGCTGGTTCGAGCGGGCCAGGAACTCCTCCTCTGTAACAACCTGGCTCACGTAGACATGGTGACGGTGCTGCTGCTGCTCGATGCCTGGCTGCTGCTGAGTCTTGGCATTCTCAAATGTAACCAGTTTGCCTCCAAACTGGAATTGAGGCCACATGCAGTATGTGAAAATACAAGTATACATTGGAGTATATATATGTGCGTGAGCGTACTTTTTCATATGTATGCACGATTTTATATAGTGTATATATACTTATTGTCCAATGGACAAACATTCCTGATGTCAAGTTGTTGATTTATTTTCCACCACCCCACATTTCTATGCATGTAAGGAGGTTGCTGGATAAGTGGGTGCACGTTTAATAAGATTTATGAGCACATCTACTCTTGTGCTTATTTTTTCCTCAGGAAAAAGACTGACTAGACACTGAGAACTAGAGCTGTGGGTCTGTACGGTGCCCAGCATAAATGGAGTACCTCATGACATTGCAATGTAATTACCAAAAAAACCTATGCATCACTAAATAAATGCTCAAGCCCACTGTCTCTTCTTGGCACGCTGTTTGCCAGTTAAAAGCCTGCTGAGAGATGGGCAGTAAAGTTGTGTCATCATTTGGAGAGAAGTAAAATCAACAGAAGAAAAAAATTAGAAAGGGTTTATAATATTATTTCATTCTATAGCTCAAAGTTAATTTGCACAGACCAGTCCAATAAATGCCAAAGTCAGCATTACAAAAAGCAAAAAGCCAAGCCAATCCAAAGACTGACAGCTGGCTCCTGGAAAACCTGGACACATAAGGGAATAAAGACCATTATAAAATGACACATCATTCAGTGGCTGGCAACATCACTTCTCTTCAACAGGAGAAAATTGCATTTAATTTGTGCATCAGATTGTGAATAAGCGGACATATGATGTTGAAAATTGAACAGTATTTCAGCAACGAAACCCATTTCAAGGGGATAGGCTAAAATCTTCAGGAGATGCCTAAGAAATGGTCTGTGGGTCTAGAAAATAAGACAAAAGTGGAGCCACAGAGCAGATGACTCTGCTCTCACAAAAAGCAGCACCCTGCCACCCTCTCGCCTGGCTCCTCTGCAAATCAACCAGCTATGGAGGAGCCCAGCTGTGTGCTGCTACAGTGACTCCTGCTACCTTGATCAGAGCTAACCTGAGTATTCTCCACCACACTGACTCACATAATAGCTTCAAACTGCACTCATTGAACTCCCCTCTTCCTAAAGCATTTTGTAGGTGCCACCACTATCTCACTCCCTGTCTGGCCAACCATGCCCAGTCTTGCTTTCTGCTTACCGAGAACGATGCTCCCACAGGTCGCCGGATCCATTTGGGTGGTTTCTTCAGGGGCAAAACAACGCTCTGTGGGGTTGTCTGCTGGGGAAGCTGCAGGGGTGGGAGGGTCTGTCCTGTACCAAATGGATCGAGGTTCCCAAAAGATGATGAAAGCTTCAATAACAGAAGGGGGAAAACCAAAAGTGACATAACTCCAATAAACATAAGCATTTATTTGCACCGGATTGGTACTCCTGCAAGCAGGGCTGCAGACAGTCACTGAAGACTTCCCGTAAGCCCATGTTTTTTCCCCTCCTCTCTTTCTGTCCATATTCTCAGCTGAAAAATTTCTCAATACCTGGTCAACTTGTTTCTGCCTCAAGCCATCCATGCTGCCTCCCATGATGGAGTAAATGCTGATCCGCCCGTCAAATGAAGCTGCAGACAAGACAGCGGGGTTCCTGGAACACCACTGGATATCAAAGCACCACTGCGTGTTTGTGGGCAACTCATACAGCACCTGCGCAGCAAAAACAAGTCCAACAAATCACGTCTTTTACGGAGCACCACATCCAACAGCAACAGTTCTCCTGCCTGCCCTGAGACTGGTGTGCCCTTCTTGCTCCCCACTAGCCTCCACATCACCATACACACTAATAGTTGGCAAAGTCCGACAATCACCAAACAGGAGAATATCACACACCACTGCTTAATATTCTACCCCTCCCATTAAAACTTCTGTTTAATCCACACAGGACAAACTATGCAAGTGGAGTATATCTGTGCTGTCCCACTGCAAGCTGTGAGCTGCTGCTGATATTCATGCTAGCTCATTCAGACCTAATCTGGGTATCTCTATATACTACATGGAGACATATTGAGACTCCAAAATAAGTCTGTTTTTGTAGAAAAATTGGAAAAGTTAAACCTTGCACTCTGGGCAGACAGCCTCTCCTGCCTTGGAGCAGACAAGCTCACCACGATGGCAAACATTTAACCATGAAACTCTTAAAGAGTAAAATGCTAACTGCCTCGCTGTCTCCCAGGAAACTGGTTTTTATTTTTAATAAAAACACGTAGTACGATTCATCCACATGTAAAGCCTTCCCTAACAGAACAGGATCCAGCTCAGATAAACGATTTACCAACCCACAGCTTTTGCACTTTTCAGCCAATACCTGAATTTTAGAAATAATTCTCACTCTGTCCTCCAGGATTATTGCCCACTACAGGCACTAATCACAATAACACTGCAGTGTGCCTGAAGCCCTTTTCGTGGTCTAGGGGAAACACTCAAGTTGCCTGAAAAAAAGGATCTGCATTCCCTTTGAAAGATAACCCCAGGCCCAAAAGGGTGGTGTGAGAACACATTCAAGTGGCACTCACTGAGCTGCCGGTATTGTAGTAACCCACAAAACCCCTCTGGTCTGGATAGAAGTTCTTACACTTACACAGAAGGAAAAAGGCAGTTGCAACAGTAATCCAGCTATGCTTGTCCCAAACCAAAAGAATAGGAAGCCAATACTTAAAGTCAGGCCATTTCTATCCCTCGTAATGAGCAAGGACCTTACTATTTAGCAGGAGAGAAGCACTAAGGACAAATGCGTAATATTGGCAATACTAGGAAGGAATCCTGCACCACCAGAACGAGCTCAGGAGGCACATACACCGAATACAAGTACACAGAATAGGGACAAACATCCCACAGAAGCATCATTCCTAGGGATGCAAGCACACCAACACCTGTTTTGCATGTGCCACCTCCTGTGGGAAAACAACGGATAATGGGGAGGTGAGGGAAATGCTGTTCCTCAAGTTTAGCTCATATCTTGACATGACATGTAGCCATGAAGTGAAATGCAGCAGCAGATCCAAGAATGGAATGCGGTTACCATGGATAAGGCCTACTGCAGCCGAGCGAAACGTATGGTATCTCCGAACAGGGAGGAGAGCAACACGGAGATGATAGTTTGTTCCTGTTCTTGGGGATAACAATGGGCTGCTGCAATTAACTGCATAACCACTATCAAGAAAGATGGATCGCAACTGCTGTGCCAGCAATGATGGTGAAATCGTGCCCTCTAGCTGAACTTTGCTCATTATAATGTCATTATAATACCAAAAGACACCTCCATCCCTAAGGATACCTGCCTCCAAGGTGTGACCACTCCCCACTGGGCATGCGCCCTATGTTTTATCACCTGGACCTTGAAATGTGAAGCGAGAGATTTTCAATCCAATCAAAACAAAAGGAACGTATGACTACAGTCACTCAAGCTCCACCTAAAAGTATAGAAACATTATAAAAAGTGATGAATGAAAGGGGGGGATTACGGAACAGAAGACCACCATCGAAACTTTGGGATCGGTCGACAAACTGAACCTATCTTCTCCTCCCGCACAGGGACGCCTACTGGGTAAGAGCTCTGTTATGTGCACTTCAACACTAACATCAAGCTAGCTATTAATAATCACTAGTGTTTAGGTTGGTTTGTATGTTTAGGTTTTCACTTTAAATCCATTTTGCCGTCAATACACCATCACCAGTATCATTCAAATCCGCATTTTGTCACAAATCTACATAATAAATTGTTATTGTTGATTTAATACTTAAGGAATTTGTCTCAGTGTCGCTGCTCGTGAGAGTCCCTGGATAGGTTAGGCGAATATCTTCCAAGCCTGTGGACTACCAAGAGGGACTTTGGTTTCAGTGACGCTGCCAGCGTGACCCTGGCAGGCTGGCCAAGTTTAAAAGAACCCGAGGAGATTCCCCTTCTCCTTAACTGGAGTGTGGTGGGCAGGTCAGGCATAAGGATCTTGTCTGTCTTGGGAAACCAGCAGGCTGATCAAATCGCTAAGGGCTTGAGTACCCCCGCTTCTGAGTCCAGGAACTTTAATAACTAGTTCTAGTTCATGACACCTCTAAACATAGATTAAGTGGTGTGTGTGCAATACCTCGCCAGTGTTAGGGTTGGAGCAGAGAATTTTAGCATCTTTCCCACAGCTAAGCAGCAGCTCTGAATCCGCCATACTCCAAGCAATGGCCAAAATACCCCTGCATGAAAAGTCACAATGAAAAAAATGTTTAATGTAAATGCAAAATGGTGATTAATAAAGCACATTTATAAGCTGAGTTTCTACATTAGCTGAGCATTCTGCCTCACTCTTTCCTCTTACAAAAGGAGAAATTTTCCAGTATAATCAGCACTGTGTGTAGTGAAATAGATACTTCCTGTTTTCTGCATAAAGAGTTATAAAGTTGCATCTGTGGTGTCCGAAAATTAAATGCAGTAGTCGTGAGAGAACCCGGACACCAAGGAACAAAATGGTTTGTTTACCTGCAGTATCATTACTAACAGTGTGCAAACCTGTAGGTAAGGTCAGTGACAATGAAATCTGTTGGCTTCTTTTTATTAGCAGGAGATTCAAGTCAGCAGAACCACTGGCAGTAGTTCTGGCAGAAACCACAACACAGACTTACTGATTTACTCCTTAAATCAAATACTGCTTTTCAGCAATAAGGGAAGTTTCACTAAAAATTGAGGAAGGACAAGAATTTAACAAGATCTTTCCCTGTACACAAATTTAAGGTATTTTCAGGACTGAAGGGCAGAGAGACTGTGAGGATGTGTCCCGGTCCATTACTCAAGGAAAATCAATTACAACTAACTCTTTGCACCTCGGCTCCCGCTTCTCAAAAAGCACAGAAAGAAACTAGTAACTTCAGTGTTTCAGCAGGATGGTGGTTTTTTGTTTCCTCCAAACCAGCAGGCCCCCAAAAGGCAAGCCTTTCAGGACAGAGGGCTGGGTAGTCAGCAAGCCAGTGTATAATGCTTCCTGCTGCTGGAATTTCTGCTTCCAACTAAGTGAGCCTTCACAGGGAACTGAGCAAGAAATGAGATGTACAAACTGGTACGCAGCCACCAAGAGCGCAAACAACATGGAGAAGCAGGCTGCATAAGACTCATACCTGGTATGGCTTTCTAGAACACGAAGTGGTGAGGAGGCAAATCTTAGGTCCCACATCTGAATCACGGGCAACCTGTCATCCTCTGAGGCCAAAACCATCTGTGTAGCCACATCAGGGTGCCACGCCAGGCCTGAGCAGTGCATCTGAGGGACAACATTGCACCACAGCATAAAATAACTAAGCAACACTAAAAGACAAGACAGCTAGCCTAATATGTCTGCATGCATGTCGTGAGGGAATTTGCACTGTGTGTCTGGGCATGACTTCTGACTGCATTCAGACTGGGATACTCTCCTTGTTTCCACAGTTGCCTAGTTTCCCAAGGTCCTCTCAAAGAGAGGACTTTGTGCTATCTTGACAACAGTCCTATGTTTTAATGTAAGAAAACTGTAATGCCCTCTGTACAACCCTCCTTCTCTAATATTTTTATTAGTATTTCAATAAAAGCCATTGTTAGGCAGAAGTTATTATCATGTAAACATTTTATCATTAGGCTACAATCACATGATGAAGACAGCTTACTGTGGTGGTAAGTTAGACAACAAATACGCAAACCACTGAGAGTTACACAGCTTATTAGAATAGGAGTGCAGTGACCAGGCAGCTACTTCAGGAGCACCCGTTTGTGAATTTCATTTTGAACTCTTGCTACATCTTCCAAGTTCGTTATAGTAATATTCCATTTAATAGCTACAGAATTATACAAAGATGCCCCTCTCCAAAAGTTCAGTCCTTTCTACATTTACATTGCCTGAGGAGCAGGCATGTTGGTTATAACTACTGGAGGCAATGTCCTTTTGTCCTGGGTTTGTCTAGAACTTGATTCATTTCTACAGCCAGGATAGCCTGATCAAACCAGCCAATAGGATATTCAATACCATACCGACGTCATGCCCACTATATATAACAGGGGCGGGGCTAGCCAGAGAGGGCAAGCAGGTTCAAACAGCAGGGTGGTTCAGCATGGTGGCAGTGGTAAGTAGTGTGCTGTATTTACTATTGTTTTCCCTCTCTCTGTGTTGTTCAAGTGAGCTCCCCTTATCTTAACCCACAAAGCTTTAATTTTACCTTTTTTCTTCTTCCCCCACCCCAGGGCTAGGAAGGAGTGAGCAAGTGCCTGTGTGGTGGTTAGTCGCCAGCTGGGTTAAAACTGTGACACCCCTGTAACCTGCTCAATGACAACACTCCTCTGGGGTGCAGACCCTGCAGACCAACCACAGACCCTGACCTCCCCAAACTCAGCTGCAGCCTGCTCCCATTTTCATGTCCAGACCAGCAGAAGTACAAGCCCTAGCTCCATCAGTCATCAGTGTCCTGCCAGGGTGTGCTGGTTTTGGCTGGGATAGAGCTAATTTTCTTCACAGTAGGTAGTATGGGCTATGATTTGCTGTGGAAACAGTGTTGATGGTACAGGGATGTTTTAGTTATTGCTGAGCAGCGCTTAGACAGAGTCAAGGCCTCTTCTGCTTCTCACATCACCCCATCAGAGAGTAGGCTGGGGGTGTGTGAGAAGCTGGGAGGGGACGCAGTTGGGACAGCTGACCAAACTGGCCTAAGGGATATTCCACACCATATGACAACACACTCAGCATATAAAGCTGGGGAAATAAGGAGGAAGGGGGTGGACGTTTGGAGGAATGGCATTTGTCTTCCCAAGTAGCCGTTACACGTGACGGAGCCCCGCTTTCCTGGAGATGGCCAAACACCTGCCTGCCCATGGGAAGCGGTGAATGAATTCCTTGTTTTGCTTTGCTTGCATGTGCGGCTTTTGCTTTACTTACTAAATTGTCTGTATCTCAACCCATGAGTTTTCTCACTTTCATCCTTCCAATTCTCTCCCCCATCCCACCAAGGCTGGGGAAGTGAGTGAGCAGCTGTGTGGTGCTTAGTTGTCAGCTGGGGTTAAAGCACACCACAGAGGTCAGCCCTTGTGCTCATCCCACCTGTGATGCCAAGGAGAAAGCCCCCTCTGCCTGAGCACTTAAGTCATGACATCACCTGCTCTGTGAAACTACATGTGCTCACCCAGCGCACACCAGCTGCAACCTCAACTCTCCAGCACGCAGAACACATCATTTCTGACTAGCTGAATAGAAGTCTTTCTGTGGTAGCCCCAAACAGATCAGTAACGGCTTTCTCCCAAATAACTTACCACTTTGATAGGAAATCTGAGTGCCTTGCCTTGCTTCAATCTGCATCTGCCTCTTTTTGTTTAAAATGCTAAAAATCCCTCTGCAAATACATAGCCTTTTAAAAGAAAGCATCAGATATTTAGCATGTCATATAAAACTGGACCAGGCACCAGCATCTTTATGGGATGTAAGAAGGGGTGCTATGACCTGTCCACATGCCAAGAAGCACCCCACACCTCTTCACAAGCACCTGTGCAGATGCGCGAGAGCTAACTCACCCGGTTATTGTGGTCACTGACTTTGATGATGGGCTCGTTCTTCCTGAGATCCCACACGGTAGCTCGGCCGCTAGGGCTGGCAGACGCCAGAATGTGCTGGACTTGCCTGTTCCATGCAATGCAACTGATGTCCTCAAGAGGCTGTCACACACACAAAACAGCCTGTCACAACCTTTCCAAGTCAAAGGCTCGAAACCTGTTATTTTCAGGACTTCCTCAATGACAAACCTGCAAGGAGACTCACCCCAGGTACTTCATGCGTTCTGGTTTCCTATGTACACACGCTATACAGTAGAATGCCTGGAACCCCAATTTATAAGCTGCTAGTATTTCTCAGTAATATCTGCATTTTCTGCTTTACAGTATGATACATTAGTTGCTTAAAGACAACAAAGTACAGCTGTCTTCAAGAACAGGAAATTACTCCTCGAAAGTATATCCAGGTATATGAGCTGCCCTTTTGCCTTGGATTATTAGGTTCTGACTTACAGAAAAAAAGTTTGCTTGGAGAAATTCCGTGGGTTTTTTTTATTCTCCCCAACTGCTTATTTTTAGTACAAGAATTAAAAGCAAAGTTAACACAAACCTTGTTGCACTATTATTTCCAGCTGTAATTAAGCATATGGACTGAAGATTTTCCAGCCTAAAGAATTACTATTAGACATAAAAAAAATACTATACAGGGATTTTTAAGACAGCCATCCTCCAAAATGCCCACATGATAATAAATGACTCAGACTAAACAAAGTATCCAAACCCACAGATTTTAAACTAAAAATCTTTAAACTGAGGATTACTTATTCCATTTCCTCACTTTGTCGTCTCCAAATTATCATGCAGTAATAAACCCATTTTCCACTCTTTATGCAACTTTGTAACAGCTAGAGAAACCTACGTGCATTGAAACAACCTCTTCCCATCCTTCTAACTCCTTCACATAAGGCACAAAGTACGAAAGGCTACTGTTTTTTCCCATAGATCTTTTAAGTGACACAGGCTAAACACCGGCCCTTACATATAGCAACTAAACACTCCCTGAAACCCATGAAGGTAACTGCCAAACCTATTGCCTCATCTTCTGACTTCTCAATAGCTGCTTTTTATCTTCCTCAACCTCTACCTTCACAATCTTCGTATTCATGCAGAAGACGACTAGAAGATGTGTAGTGGCTGTAGATATCCAAGAGATTGTGTGACCTGAAAGACTCTGCTTGTTATTACTTGTGGCTTGATAAAATGCAACACTTCTCAAAGACTATGGGGATACTCCAGTTTTTATAGACCAAATACAGTTTTTAAAAAGATAAAATCCGACCACTTGAAGACATGAATCAACTGCTTGTGCAGCCAGCCAAAACTGCAGGTCTGCTGTGAATAAACATGACTGCACATCCAGGGTTGCTGCATGAGAAGCAGAGCAAACCACCTATCGCACGGACCTGCGCAAGCCAGGAAATCACACCAGAGGCTGGAAAAGCAGCAAGGGTGACTTATGGAGCTGCGCAAAAAATCATGGCTAGACACCAAGGCAGGCAAAATAGTGCTGTCACAATTGACTTTCTTTCAAAAGCGTACACTGAAAGCTACCTGCACTGCCACTCAGAGAACTGTCCTTAAGGACATGGGCTCCTACTGTACACTTCGAGTCACAGGCATCTTACGAGGAGAAAAATATCTCAAACCCCACAGTCTAATAAGCATGTTACCAAAATTAAGTACCAATAGAAGGCCTATTTTTGTTGGCCTTTGGGAAAGCCACTGGTGAACAACATGCAGGAACATATTTGTCTTTGTTTTAATATAGAGAGATGTGTTGTACCACCCCTTAAGGAATGTATCTAACATTGCCAGAAACATAGCTCATGGCTAACTGTAACTGCTACCCAAGCTAGACTTCAAAAGGCTTTCCCCTCCACTTTGAGACAGTTTTAAAACTGTGGCTTTCCATGAGGTCTCAACTTAAGCGACATGCATATTTAGAATTAGTTCACTCCGCAGTATTTAACAAATACAAATCTGGCACCTGTGTCTTCACTCCTGGTGTCATTGGCGTGGCAAAATTGTTCAAGTCCCAGATATAGATTTCAGACTCGTTAGCACCAGAGGCCACCAGATTAGTCTGTAAGACACATTAATAGATGTTAAGAGCATTTTCAGCATCAGCTTTCACAGTCGTAGCTGCTGGGAAGCATCAGATACACAGGACTGTGCCTATCAGCTCAGGACACATAGCTTTTGGCTCACACAGAGCAGCCTGGGAAAAAAACCATGGGTTTTTTGAGATTGCAGATAAGACTGAGTTAAAAAAATCCATACACTGCTCTAGACTGGCATGCCAAGACCAAAATTCTCATTCTGTGGAGTGCTCCTCTACTGCATGGCAAACACTCACAAGGAGGCTGCAGGGGTGCAGCCACAGACAGGCTAGTGGAAAGCAGTGACTCTTCTGGAAGTGCACAGATGAAGAAGTGGTGCTGCAGCTATCACTGCTGCAGGGAGCACCGCAGAGCTTTGCTCCAGGCAGACCACGACATACAGGGCCAGCTGGAAGGAGTATGGCATTTGTGCCTCCAGCAGCAAACAGCACCCCACCTGCAGTGAGTGCAATCATTCAGAGCAATACTATGTTTGGGATGCAAAGTCCAGGCAGGGTGACAGGAACCAAGAGCGTGGAGCACCCTTTGATCACATCTCGTGGCTGGTGACAAGCAAGTCCCAACTTCAAAATGGACACGAAAGGAAAGGAAGTGATTCAGAGAGGGCACAATGAACACAAGATGGCACTGCTGAAAGCAAGTGTGGAAGGACAAGTGCTATTTAGGAAACTAATTCAATTGAATTTTTGCACAGCTGGTGAGAACATCAATCTACTCTATCTAGAAGGAAGTAAACACTCATTGGTGATGGAGGAAAGCTTGCTGGCTTTGAGAGCTCTTCCGCTAAAGAGGTCATGCTGCGGGTTTCCTGTTCTGCTCCTGTTTCCAAAGTAACAATACTTAGAGGTCCTGAAGACGGATCCTACCTATACCCCAAAGGAGAAACCAAAAATCTGATGTGACTGGAAACATGAGTGAGAGCATGTAAATACCGCCTGTACAATATTGGCACAGTACATGGGAGCTAAAAAAGGAGACTGGCTAAAAACACCACAGAAGATCACCTCTACTTTACAGGTAAGCTGAGCTAAAAAGACCCACTAAATTGTCAGTGTAAACTGTTGAGGGGAAGGAATGAACCAGAAACCTTGAACTCCTTCATTTCCCATCCTGAAATGCCAGTAACAGGACAGGTTTTTCCCCAAAAATACAGACACTCAAACACAAAACTCAGTTCAAATTTTTCAGGCGAGAGGAAAGGGACAGAAACATTTAAGGTTACAAGTTATGACAGGTCACTCATCTATGATGGTATGCAATGAAGAACAGCAGAAAACCAACCTGAAACATGTTGACATCGAGTGCTCTTACTGGTCCCGTGTGCTTGTCTTTTTGGGCAATTATTACTTCAGTGTCTCCAGCTATGATTTTGGCTGGGTCATACAGAATGACATTTCCGTTTTCACCTCCAGCAATCAGGACTCCAGAGACTCTTTCACCTGAGGTCATGCTGTGCGGCCCCCAGATCAGCTTGTGGTATCTGTAAAGACGCAGAGGTCCCCACAGTCTACAACCATCCACCATCAGCTCCACATACACAGATGCACCCCATTTTACTCAACCTAGCTAAAGCCTCCAGACTGCTGCTAACAGACAGAGCAAGCGTATCAGAAAAAAGCACTGCCTGCATCTCCTTAAGGATGAGTCTCTGAACTTACAACACCTTTCTATCTGGAAAGACATGTCCCAGTTCTGCTCGTTATCAAGATGCAGGGACACAACATGCATAGCCAGTTACCTGGTAACCAATAACATCTCTCATCTCCTGGCTGCAAAATCAGGTAAGTGCTCCCAACTGCACATGATTTTGAGCTTGCCCTTGTAAAGCAATAGGAGTAATCAAAGTAAGCCTGTAAGTCCAGCCAACTGCAGCCTGGAGGTAAAGCTCTGCTATTTGTGAGAAAGTCTTCATACAAGAGAAGAAAAAGGTAGAACTAGAAAGATTCCAAATCCTTTTCTGTATCTGTGCTTCTGGATGTGCGACAGTTTAATCTGCTGGACTGGAGGCTCAGCAAGCAGTTTATTCACATCACAGACACATGTCTCTTGGATCACAATCTATTTTCCAGGCTAAATCAAGAGGAATTAAACATACTTCCAGAAATGAAGTATTTTCACACTACTATGTCCATCTGCAAATACCCAAATTTTCTTCAACTCAATGAACTTGCTGTATAAGCAAAACTACATTCTTGTGTATTCAGCCATGCAAAGAATGATTTTCTTCTTACAAAATGACACACTGTCACGTATCGGCTCGCTTGCAAGCAGAAAGCAAACCCACATTGACTGGAAGGTGGCAAGGAGTTACTTTAGCAGTCACCACATTCCTATTAATCTCTTCATTATCTCTGGACAACCTTCAAGTAATTTCTTTACATCACAGCAACTTCAGCACGATAAAATACGTACTGTAGAAGGCTAGACAAGGAGCATATGCTGGGTGAGAAATACTGTTAACAGCCAAGTGCTCAGTCCCCTAGCACTGTGTTCAGATTACAGTGGGGATTCACCAAAGAATGATGCCACAAATGGAAATTAGTCTGTGATATCACACAGACCCTTTCCCTGGGTACAATTTTTATAATTCTGCATGTAACTATAGGCACTAGTATTACACCACCAGCAAGATTCAACAGGATTTAAAATAATCCAAAATGAAGGCTTTCTGTGAGGTGAGGAAGAAAAATCAGAGTTAACTATGCAATTACTTGCCTCTTGCCCTTTGCTCTTCCCAAGATAAAGTGTGGCTCTATATAAGCAGAGCAGAACTTCCCTTGGAGCACAATTAACAAAGCTCGTTGAAGGATATCTCTTTTGCAGGTTTAATCACCCAGACATTTTCATTTGTCAAAATAAAGCCTGATATACACATTGCTACCTGGGGCCCTTCTTGTTATCCTCAATAATTAAGAAAAAAACCACCAGCCTCCTTTGTAATGCATTTTCTGGGTCAAAGTCAAATTCTTGTGATGCTCTCCAAGGAAGTACCTGCAAAGGAGCACTGCATTCTGGCTATAAGGAGTGTTTTTTGAAAATCAGTAAGCAAATGTCACTTGACAAGCCTTGAAAAATCTCATGCAAATTTTAAAAGCTCCAACACCTCACCCTGCTCTCAGGGGGTCAGTAGGAGGTGTTAATATCAGCTCTGTCCACAGTGCAGGGCATTAAACAGACACTGTGGCTGTTTCTCACAAGCCTCACAAACTATAACGCAGACAATGTCACGGCGCAGATTGTGAGCTGCCTGCCAGCACAACCGCTATGCCAGCTCCACCAATCATCACAACAAAACCGACACGGCACAAAGCCAGCAAGCAGCCTAACACCTTGTTCTTCCTCCTGCAAAAGCTACTGCAACCATTATCAGGAGAGCGTGCCTAAGGAGGATCACAATCTTACTGTGTGCCAATGCACACAATTTCAATGCCTCTCAAGTCATTTATAGGCAACATCTACCGTCTACGAACCCAGCAAACTGCATTGAGTCAAGAACATTAGGAAACAGTTGTAGGTCCTTGGGTCTTCAAGTTACAGCTCTGTAACAGATAATAGACTCAAGTCAAATTAATTTCTACTCATGTCAGAAGTGGGGGAGATGGCAAATGCTCCTCTAGAAGTGTCGAATTCTCACTTGAACATACTGGCAATATGCTGTAATTGCCTGCACCTCCAGTCGTGTTGTTTCAGGTCGCCAGGGGAAAGAGCAGTTATGCTGATACTATAGCTGCTATGAAAAAGTCATGGACCCAGTCTACCAGCAATGAAAATTTTCAGATTCTCCTCTACCCACAGAAGCATCTTGCACTTCCCTCTATATTGTTTCAGCTCACCAATGACAAGCAGCAGCCACTGAACTAGCCACCAGAGAGCCGCTACAAGTGCTACCAAGATGGAAATGGGACACTCTGATGCTAACGATATTTCTTTGGACAAGCACACAGTAAGGAACTAAGAGCTAAGAGGAGCTGTACAGTCGGGAACTAGGCTTCCCAGCTGCGAGATGAGGTATGGGACTACACACACAACATAACTGAGTTTAGTTATGTTACAGAAGTCTCCCTGAAATACAAATGCAAACAGCATGGGGCAAAGTGAAAAGCTCTGCCTGTACTGCTGCTTGCAACACCTCTGAGTGCAAGTTCACTGCCCCACAACATCAACAGCACTCACGCACCTTCATCCTTCAATGCTGAACTTCTGCTCCCCGCTTAACTGCAGATAAACCTCCTGAAGTGGTCTTTCCACATGCAGCACATACAACAGTTCCACAGCCATTACTTTTCCCTTACAACCCTACTGCTTACCTGTAAGAGGAGGGGAAGGTGGCGCAGGACTTCATATCCAGCGAAGGGTCTGATAAGTCCAACTCGAATATTTCTAGGGAAGCATTTGTACTGAAGGTTGCATCCAGCTGCTGAGCTGATGTTCCTGCAAAGAAACGTGCTTGGCAGCAAGAAAGTCATGATACACAAAAAGCAACTGCAAAAGCAGCACGTGGAGAGGCATAAAAACATCATCCTTGCAAAAACAACCCTGAGATGGGGTCAAGTTTCCGTTATTTAGATGCAGTTCTACACAACTCTCCTCCCCACGATTCCCCCTTTGGAGGTTTCTTAATACGAACAGGAAAAGCTTTGGGCAGTGCCCCTCTCTCCCTAACGCACAGAAAGCCATTGAAGTTATAAACGAGTAGCAAGGGACAGTGAATTAGCGGTTAGGATTGCTGTCACCTTACCCTGGCAGAAAGAAGGGGATGTGTGCTGTCACTTGCAGAATGCAAAACATGTTTTCATGCAGGGCACAGCTGGAGAGCTCCACTAAACGCACTGCACCATATATGCCACCCCAGCCTTCAGGAAACAAAATAACTCCTACAGCTTTCAATTATGGCCACTTCATAGCAGCCACCACGCGTAGCCCAAGGCTAGCACATGCTTCGCAGAAACTCACCTGCAGCCAGGTAAATGGGGTGCTGCAGGGCAGGGCTCCATGCCTGCATGGCAGTACGATCGATTTCCTTCAGCTTCATTTCACTACCAAATAAAACCAAGAAAGGTAACGCTTAAATGATGCATGGGGAGACTGCATTGCCAAGGATTCAGCTGTTGTACTAGGACGTGGCAGAAGCAGCCAAGGTGATAATTTTCCTAAAAATATCCCTCAGACACCTAAGTCATCCTCTCCAGAGCACATCCTTGATTCTGTTGGCAGAATAACATCAACACGTAAGAAGAACTGATGATTGCTGAACAGACCATAGCACAGGAAAGCGTATACCACACTTCAACTGCTCTGAAAACCCCTCTTCTAGCAGCATCAAGGCGCACATCGCGCACCCTACGGAAGTTTTCAGCCTTAACCGAGGAAACAAATCCACCTCCGAGAAAACCCTCACTAGACCCTTGCCGCCAAACACCCTCGCCAGCCAGCCGGATCAGAGGCAAAAACCGGTTTAAAAGCCTCCATCATATAATTTCTGCGTCTTTACTTCAACACCCCGGGGTTTCCCTCGCCGCAGCAAACACCACGCACGGCCAGCGGGCGCCGGTCGCCTCGTCCACCGGCACCTACGCCCCGTTTCCGATAGGAACTTAAGGAAAAAAAAAAGTTAAAAATGAGGGTTCCCCCCCGCCGCCCCTCACCTCCGAGCGAGTCCCCAGCGCACAGCCGGCCCCGGCCCGCTCCAACGTGGCAGCCGCGGCACCGCCTCTCGCCCGCCGTCAGCTTCCGGGCGCGCCCCGCGTCTTCCGGGCGCCGCAGCGCGGAGCTCCACCTCTCCCTGCGCGGGAAGCGAGCGTGCGTGGCGGGGGGGTTGGGGGTGAGCTGTGGAACAGGACGCGGCTCGGCGCGGGGGGTCTGCAGCCGTTTGCCTTCTTCAGGGTCTCCTCCGGGTTTGTCAGGGCAGTGGCAGCCATCGGCTCTGGGGAAGAGGGAAGACAGGCGTTAGGGGCAGCCGGCCCGCTGGGGTTTACAGGAAACGGGGGAAAGCGCCTGCAACACGGGCTCTCCGGTGCCGCCTGTCCTCCTCAGCTCAACGGCAATAATCACGGCGCGGTCATGATGTGAACAGCAGTGAGACTCATCATCGGACAGGGGCCAGGCCTACCGGCGGGGCGTTCTTCCGCCCTTCCAGGGGATTTAGCGACCCAGCCGCCGCACCCGGCGACCCGCCAGCTTTCACACCCGGGGGGATGCGGATCGTGGCTGGGGCCGCTTCCGGACACGGCCCCGACCCACCTCTCACGGCAACCGGAGCACAGCTCCGCTGCCGCCTCCCGCCGCCGGATTCCGCGGCCTCTCAACGGGCAGATGTTGTGCCTGGGGCGGGTACTGCTCTGGCCCCATGGCGCGGCTGCGGCTCCCCGCTTTGCGAAGCTGAGCGCCTGCGAACGGCGGCCCTACTGTCAGGTACCGCTCAGCCGCGCACCGCTGCCGCGAATAGCCCGCACCACCGCGAGGCAGGAAAAGGGGTCTCTTTCCCGCCCACGCTGTATATAGGGATGGGAAGCGCTGCTTCCATTGGCTGTGAGGATCATCGTTTGTCATTGGCTGCTTCTTCCTCTACCGCTGCTCCTGGTTGGCTTGGTTCTCCGCGTTCCTACAGCCCGTGTGTCTGCTGACGTCAAACGGAGGCGGAACTGCGGCACTGCGACGAGCATGGCAGCAGCGGCTGCCTGTCCAATGGAGAAGCGGCTTCCGACGGAACGGCTCGGCGGTCGTGGCTCACGGGCCAATGGGAAGGAGGAAGCTGAGAGGGCGGGTGCTAGCAGCCAAGGGACGGAAGCGGGCCGGGCAGTGCCGGGCCGTGCCGGGGCCCGCCCGGCGGCAGCGGGGCGGCCATGACGCGCAGCTGCTCTGCGCTGGGCTGTACCTCCCGCGACAACGGGCGGAGTCGGGAGCGCGGCATCTCCTTCCATCAGTGAGCGCGGCTGTCCCCCGCGGCGGCACCCCGAGCCTCTCCGGGGCGTGGCGGGCAGCCCCCCGCCCGTCCTCCGTCGCCTCCCTCTCTCTGTCTACTGCAGGTTCCCGGTGGACGCCGCGCAGCGCCGCGAGTGGATCCGCGCCGTGAACCGCGTGGACCCGCGGAGCCGCCAGGTGTGGCGGCCCGGCCCCGGGGCCATCCTCTGCTCTCAGCATTTCGCCGAGGCCGACTTCGAGCGCTACGGGCTGCGGCGGAAGCTGCGGCGGGGCGCCGTGCCCTCCCGCTTCCCTCGCACGGTGCGTGCGCGTAACGGCCGCGCTGTCCTCTCCCCGCCTGACCCGCGCTCTGTCGGTGTGTGGTGACCCGCCCTCTCCCTTCCCGCCTAGGAGCCGCTGGGTGCCGGCCGCAGGAGCGGGCCTCCCGTCCGAGCGCTGAAACAGCCGCTCCCCAGTTCCCCCGCCGCGGTCACCGCCGGGGACCACAACTACAGCCTGAAGGGGCAGCAGACAGCGGGCGGGGAGGCGCGGCCGCCGCTGGAGACCCCGCGGCTGCAGCTCCCTGCACCTGCGAGATGCTCGCCCACACAGCGGCCCGGAACGGTGGCGAACCTCCTTTGGCAACTGGCAGAGAAGCAGCAGCTTTCTGAGGAAACCGTGAGTTTGCTCCAGGCCCAGTTTTCAGGTACTGCTGGGTGCATTTACTAAGGCAGAGTGCTTCAGGATCCGTACTCCCTTGCTCCAGTTTTATGCATTTATTTGACTTTATGGTATCGGTAAACCCAATCGTTAGACTCCTAGGTCCGGTGCTATAGCGCAAAGCCTTTGCAATTTATAGGTCCGGAATGCAACAACCAATCCTGCAAACAATTAAAATCTCCCTGAAACATTCAATTACTTGAGGCTGGCTACTGTGCTCAGGTCAGAGCACAAAATTCAGCTGATGGGTGACTCTAGAATAGAGTATATTTAATTAGAAAAACGTTGTCTTTTGTGTTGTCCAGAAGCAAGCTCTGTTAACATTAACAATAAAACCTGAAGAAACCATTTCAAATTGCAGCCAACCATAAATACATGGCTTATCGCCCGTTAGTCAATTTTTAAGCAGCACCCACATGTAAGACAGAGTCTTCACTCAAAACTATGGAATGGTATCAGATAGTGTTGAGGACTCGGCCTCAGACGGTCTGGTGGAGCACACACTCCCTGGCCACTGCCCGTCCCTAGGAAGAGGAGAGGCACGGTGATAGTACTGCTGATTCGTACACTTCACACCAGACTTCAGGACTGAGTGGCTCCAGAGGATGTCCGATTGCCTTGTATTCTGCAATGTGTATTATGTATCCCTCTGTTAAGTTATCAGCTTCACATTTTGCTTCACTAAAGCTGACCTCTTGGGTTTTTTTAAGCAGATTTGCCTTGTGAGTTGGACAGCTGGAGGCAGATGGCAGAATACTCAACAGAAATGAGGCAATTTGCTTGTATTCTCCACCTCTACCACATTAAGGCCTATGATTATCTACGGAAGATTTTTCCCCTCCCTCATCCTCACAGCCTGACAAAGCAAGTTTTTATTCATTCATTCTGAAGGTATTTCTGGGTACTTATGTAGAAATAGACAAAACAGATCTGTCCTGAAAACAGTCAGCAGTAGTAGTTTTTCCCTGCTTTGTTTTAGTAACAGAAGCAGAGTGGGAAGCAAATGTCAAGAAACTGATACCTCTCATTTCAGAGGGCTGGTATGTGTTCATGCACACGGGTCACAGCATAAGAATACGACATTCCTCACATTAGGAATTTTAGAGTACGTGTGGAGTTTGGGAAGTATTCCCAGGCAAGTATGGGTGTGAAAAAAGCTACATTTCAAAGCCTCAGCTGCTGGAGTATCTATATGTTTTACTGTTCACTGGGGAGGAAATAGGAATACAGAGAAGCAGAGGTTCTTTACCACATTTGCACATGCTCTTGCCCTGTGATGTGCAGTGTAGACTTTTGAGAGGGGAAGGATGAGCCAAATAGTGGAAAGGCAGGTGTAAAATGACAAGTAAGTTCATGTAAAAAGCACCAGCAAGAGGCAGTGTTAAGGGAACACCTGCAGTACTCCACCAACAGCCAAAACTGAGAGGAGAGATGGGCAGGAATAAGTGTCTGTCGAGGAAATCAAAACCAATAGGACTATACATGGAAATCTTTGGGACTGTTTCCCGGAAAAGGGAAAATCAAGAAGGGAGCATGAGAAAGTGAAGGAGTGCATAGAGTAGAGCTTTGGTTTGTCTCAACTTGCCCCACAAAGACTCTGGAAAGTTGGTGAATCTTGACAAGTGTATTTTTGAAAGTTATAGAAGGGAGATATTGCTGTATCTCATGACTCAGTTTTGTAACCCACTGCGAGTAGTTATGTAGGCTCAGATCTTAATACCTGAAGTGCTATCAGACCCATTAAAAAGAAGTGGAGTTATAACAGCACACAAAACAAAAGCTGAAGAAACTCTCCCCCTACAGGTTTTGAGTCTCAGACTCCTGTAGTGCAGTTCGAGGATGCCCAACAGATACACACATTGTCCATGTCAGCCTGTGAGGGTTTCACACAGCTTGCTCTAAAGAATCTGCTCCAAGGGCTGCCGAGAGGTAGTGGATGGAGGGTGTATTGAGGAGAGTAGCATTCCACGTGGGCTGCTGAGGCTTTCACATCTTTCAAACTGTATTAGCACGTATAGTGTGGAGAAAGCCAGTTTGGAAGGACAGCAGCCTGGTGTTCCTGGCTGTCTGCATAGCCGGATTTGCACTTCGGTGTTTGGTTTAATTTGTTCTTCCTGTTGTCCTGATACACTGGAGAGGCAGAAAGGTGGTTGGTTGCTTCCATCCATGGTCAGTATTTTTGCTTGGCTTCCCATCACTAGAGTGTGAGAAAAGAAACTCAAGACGATGCATTAGGAAAGGCAGGTCTGCTTACTTTACACTCTGTCTTAGTCTGCTCTGCAGCTCTGGACGTGGCTGACCATGTCCTAAGTGGTAAAAGGTGCTGATTGTTGCTTCAGTTTTCTCAGAATAGCATCTCCTAATTGCATCCTCCTTTTTTTTCAGTTGGCTGTCTAATGATGAGGCTGCTGCAGGCTTCAGCAACAACATTTTTCTCCGCCTTCAGGAGAAGGTGGAGAGAGGGGAACAGGCATACCGCTACTGTACCCTAATAGTACAAGACATGTCCTTGCAGAAGCAGCAGGAGTGGGACCCACAGACGCAGCGCCTGACGGGCTTTGTTGACTTGGGAGCAGGTGTCATTGATGCTGACGAAGCTCCGCTGGCCTCAGAAGCAATAATCGTCATGGCAGTTGGCATCTCGAGTCCTTGGACAGCTCCACTTGGCTACTTCTTTGTGAACAGCATGACTGGCTACTTACTTGCTCAGCTGCTTCGTCAGACTATCAATAAGCTGAACGACATTGGCATCACAGTGTTGGCTGTGACATCAGGTGCCACTGCTTGTGGTGCTGAGACCGCGAGAGCTCTGGGGATCAGGATAGATCCTGAAAGAATTCAGTGCACTTTTCGGCATCCTCCTGGCTCTGCTCGCAGCATCACGTACTTCTTTGACATTTGCCATGCACTCCAGCTGATAAGGAATGCTCTGCAGTGCTTCCGGAAAATAGAGTGGCTCAGTGACACCATGCAGTGGCAGCACGTTGTGGAGCTGGCAGCTTTGCAGGAGCAGAGGGTATTAAAGCCATGCAGTCCCAAGTCAGGTGGACGTGGGAGTAAGGAGAGTTACCACCTGAAGGTCAACCTTGCTACCCTGTTGTTCAGTGAGGATGTTGCTGACGCACTGGAACACCTCCAGAAACTGGGCCTGGCCTCATTCCAGAACTGCAGTGGTACTGTCAAGTTTGTGCGTTTCATGAGCTGTCTGTGTGACGTATTTCATGGCAGAGGTCCCTACAGAAGGGGACTGAAAGGGCCTTTGCTAGCTGGAAATTACACCAAAATAAGCCACCTCTTTAAGGAAGCCAAGAGCTTCTTCCTCACCTTAACAGACTCTATGGGGAGATACATTATCAAGAGCAAACGCAAATTAGGATTTCTGAGTTTCTTGCTCAATGCCGAAAGCCTCAAGTGGCTTTACGCCAACTACGTGTATTCAGAAGACACTCCTTCACACCACCTCCTGACCTATGCCTTCAGCCTTGACCCACTGGAACTGTTTCTCAGGGCCCTCCATCAAGCTTGTGGCAGCAGCAGGAGCCCCACCTGCACTGTGTTCCAGGCTGCTTATCACAAACTGCTGGCCAGCTGCAGCCTGGCACCAGGCTCACCACACAGCGATGGCTCAGGCAATACAAGCTTCTTGGACTTATCCTTGTCTCGTAGAAGAGATCTGACCCTTGGCAGCATTCGTGCTCTGTATAACCCAGCCTATGGGAGGACACTGGCAACGGAGTATCCCTACTGTGCAGGCCTTCTTTTGCAGGGCTCTGCACTGAGTAATGCACTGACAGACCTATCACTGCATGCCCTGAGTGTCACCTGCACTGCAGGTGTCATTGCTGAGCAGTTAGCCTCTGACTTGCAGTGTGAGGCTTGTCTTGCTTCCCTCTTTGAGTCAGATGAGAGCAGGCTAAGATGCGGGTCAGTGCTCTACATAAAAAAGCTAGGTGGAGTGACTCTGCCCTCAGCAAGTGTGTACCACATAACAAGCATTTCAGAACAAGTCCTGAAACAGTATGGCAAAGTAGGAATCAGCAACAAAACCACCAAGCTATGGCGTTTGTCTCTAGAACAGAAAGTCTTCCAGGAGCTTCTGGGAGAAAGTCCCCTCTTCCCCACTCTCACGAACCATTTTTTTGATGGGGAGTTATGCGTCAACAATCACTATACAATCTTAGTAAAGGAAATAACACGATGTTATTTAAACATCAGAACAAACCACGCAGAACACCTGAACTTGAAATACCATTGTGGAAGGCACAGATTGAAGAGACTGAAGGCAAAACGCTTGCTCCCATCACAGTCAAACCAATCACAGGCAGGGTCATGAGTACTCATTGCTGTTCCAAGGATGGCTGTCCCCTACCGAGGCTCAGTAATGTCCACATCTTGGCAACACACGAGGAAATGATGTTGTGGTATCTCCCCATGATTTGGCCGGCAAAACTGGTGCGGTGATGTGTTGGGCCACTGCAAACCATCTGATCAGAGTTTGGCTGAGCAAAGCAAGGAAGTTCATCTGATCCTGTGTTTCATGTAACAATCCTGCAAAGCAGCCACATATTTCAAGAGACAAGTCTCTTGTGTGGCAGGTCAAGATCAGCAATGGTTGCTCAAGATGCCTGGGAAAGTGGCAGGAGACACTGCACAGTCTCCCTGGAGGTGCTGGGTGGCTTAGGGCTGTGAGTGCTCTTGCCAGAAAATTGATCTATCTTCAACGCAGTTGTGAGGATCATGTGTGCTGACAGTTTGATTTCACCAAATCAGATCTGCTTTAAAAAAGCTGGAAGCAAGAAGGATTGCAGAGCTTTTTCTTAAAAAGCAAAATAAAAGTATGAAAAGAAAATGACACTCAAGTTGTACAAAAGCGCTAATCTCCACTCCTACGTGTCTCATCAAACAGCTAAATAAGCCGTGAAGTCTAGATCCCCTGGAGGGGGGACTACAATATCAAACTACACCTCTAAAGCCCTGTATTTTACAAGTGAGGTAGTGGATACTAAGCAGAGAGGCTGTTGTCAGGAAGGTGAGAGAGCAAAGCTGAGTCTGTGTCCAGGCTGTTATGCCCAGGAGCACTGATACCCCATCCCTGGGCAGGAGCCCCAGGCACCAGCATATGGGTGTGCTGCAGCAGGGCAAGTATTTCAGGACCCATTACATGGCCCCATTACATGGCCCCATTAGGTCACACACCCACTGTGTTGTGTTTGGTTTTAGTATCAGGGGATGGGGCTGCAGGTGCAGTCCCTCTAAGAAGCTTCACAAAAAGCTCTCCCAGCTCCAATTTGGCCCTGCCTCTGGCCAAGGCTGAGCCAATCAGCACCTCTCCAAATAATTTAAGAGGGGAAACGAGTTTGGTGACAGCCTTGACTTTGTGAGCTCTCTTTTGTTTTGGAGGGGCTAGGAGAGAGAGACAGACAACCATGCAGTCACCCAGGTTAGTGAGGAAGAGGTCAAAGAGACACACCGGAGCAGCTATTTTCCCTTTAGCCCATGACAAGATGTCAGGCTGAATTATTGCAGTCCTCAAAGGTCACTGGTGAAGAAAAGGTTGCCTACAGCCTGCAGAGAAGCCCACGCTAGAGGAGGGGGTCAGGGAGAGGCCCACACTAGAGCAGGCAGTTGATCCTGAAACAGGCTGTGACTCTGAGGGAGATCTGCACTGAGAGAACTGCACAAGACCTCCACAGAAGACCTCTGCTCTTAGCTGGAGAGGTTCATGGAGGACCGTCTCCTGTGGGAGGGATGCCACATTGCCATAAGGTAGAATTGTGGGGAGTGTTTCTTTTGAAGAAGAGCGAGTGGCAGAAGCAGTACAGAGCAAACTGGGACTGACCACGACCACCTCCCTCCTCTGCAACCCCCCTGTGCTAAGTCAGCAGGAGGAGGCAGCAAAGCTGGCCCCAGGAAGAAGGGAGGGGTGAGGGGAGAGATGGATGGAAGATCCTGTTAGGTTTTTTTCACTGTTCAACTGGTGAATGGGTAGTGGTTTTGTGGTTTAAATTGATTTTGTTTCCCCAAGTCAAGTCTGTATATTGCCCATGACCATAATTGCTAAGTAAGCCCTCCCTGTACTTTGTCTTGACCCTTTAGTATTTTGTTGCATTTTCTCCTTCCTGGAGCTATAGAGCAGCCACATGGTGCTTAGTTGCCAACTGGGTCTAAACCATGACACCCACTCAATTGTGCCCCATGGCCCCATCCTCCCAGAGCTGGCATGTGTCCTTCAGCCCAGGGCATGAAGCAGTCTCTTTTTCAGGTGTTCCACTGATTACTTGAATCATAGATATGATGCTACCAAGTAGGACAGGCTTCTTCAGTCATTTCATTTCTGTGGCAAGGAAGCTTCCTTGCTATGCAGTGCTTTACCTGGAATAGCAAAGTTTGGCATAACTGCTGCTAAATGGCTTACCTTTGCCATGCAGAACAACAGTTGCGTCCATAGAGATGGAAGGCAACTACTTCCCGCAAAACTCCAGCTTTTCATATACTTTAAAGTTGCCCATAGAAGATGGGATGAAAAATGGTGATTCACTGTGTCCCAGGGCAGGAATAATATTCAAGGTGTCATTCTGCCTACCAGTGACTTGACCAAACTCCCTGGCTGGTTTAGGTTCTTCCTTTTCCCCTTAGTCCTACTCACTCATGGTGGGAGCACAGGTGTTGCACTCAAATTCCTCAAGCTGCCACTGCTATGGAGCCATTCCAGCTACAAGAGACTGCAGGAAACTATTTCCCTTCTATATATACGTGATTTTTAGGACAACTGGCAAAACGCTGCTTAAATCCCAGGTGTAGATTCGTTGTACTCACATAATATTACATTTGCATTGTCTAAACCTCCAGCCCCAGTGTGAGCTAAGCCATAGGGAACATGCACTTCCTCGCTGTATGGTTTCTTTTGGACATAAGCTTGCTGCCACTTCCTGTTTACATCCGAGGCAGCTTGTCTTGCTTGATTCATACTGAGCCTCCTACTGAAAGGGAAGCTCTTGCATGGGGACACACAGGAGTTCTCGGCCGCTAGAGTACCTGGCAGGTGTGCTGCGCACAGGGCTTCCCATCGCTGAATTTCTCAGGGGTTTTGTGCAGTTGCTGCCCATCAGTGAACTGAGCTGGAGACGGCTGTGCAGATAGGCTGACGTCACGGTCTGTGCATTCCTGTGCCTGACATGACTGTACCCATGACCACCACAGTTCTCATACATCCTTTTGTCATTCACTAAAATACTGACTCCAGAGGTTTTCAAGAGATGTTGGGGGACATTTTACAGGGATGACATTTGAGCAAAAGCACATTATTAGAAAAAAGTGGAGCAGTTACCTAATTACAAAGTTATCCAGTATTGTAAGAAAGCTTGACAGTTGTAGGAACCCTGTACCAATTGCCATTATTTTCCAAAAATGCAGACCTGCTGTTACTCACCACAGATCCTGCTGTCTGTACTAACACCGGAGGCATTGTCAGATGTCAGTAGAATTTTTCAGCATTCATAACTCCACATGAATTTCTGCACCGCTCCTGTTTTCCCTCAGTGTCTTTTAGACACTGCTTTCTGTTCCCAGCAACACCTTGCTCTGACACCATCTCTCTCTGAAACACCCTCACTCTTGCTAGCACCACGCCCTCCCTGAGGTCCATACAAACCCATTCCTAAGTCACTTTGAGCACCTCATTCCTTCTCTCAGTCCTCTACTGCAGCCTGAGGTAACTAACAGCCTTTTCTCACAGCAGCTGGTGTGCTAGGGGAGAAAAAGCTCAGTGCAGTAACACCTTTTGTTTGCTGAACATCCTAACAATGTTCCTAAGATTCCCTGAGCATTGACTGTATACTACATTTACCAAGCTGCTAATAACAGCTGAATGTAGAAATTGGACGCACAATAATAAAACCAGGTTTTACTTTGCAGAAACAAACCACAAGCTCTCTTAGCTGACTTGTATTCCTCAATGCAACTGAGTAATATAGCTTTGCAAGAGCTGCTCACAAACGTCCTCCCCAAGAGACACGTAAAAAGACACAAATGCCACAAGAAAACAGTGCATTGCATCTAAGCAGCAGCCTGAGGCTCTTGACAAAGCTTTGCCTCAAAGTTTTGCCCAGCGTACTCAGCGAGGTCTGTGTAGCACCCTGCTGTCTTCAAGGGCACTTCAAAATGGACTTGCATGTCTTTCTGGTTGGTCTAAGCCTGAGTCTTGTCCAGCCAGTGCATGTGAAAAAACTACGCTTTCTCATTAAAGAGTTTGAAAGAAATTGAGAAATTATCACGTGGGCTCAAATTCCTGGTGCTGGCTTGGTTGACACATTTTGGCCCTTTATGAACTGTGCCACAAACTGCTGTGCGTGACAGCACACCAGTAACCAAGGGTTTATCTCTGGTAGGATTCCATCTCATACTCAAAATCCAAGCCAGTACTTGCATCAGTAGCGGGCTTAGTGTTAACAGATTTATATTTCAAAATAGATGTCTTCTGTATATATTTGTCAGTGCTGAACAGAAGGAGTACAAAAATATAATATTTACAGAATAGTATAAATGTTTATTTTTCTTTGTGATTTATCTGACTTTTATTTGTACAATATAGAAAAGTGTATTCTTTGAATAGGTCTAGTAAATATAAATTTAAACTTTGTACTTTCAGATGTAAACAGAACTAGAAAATGAACCCTTGCCCCATTCCCAATTATTTTATGTAACTGGATGAACTTGACTGTAAATCTTGTCCAGCAGTTTGATGCAAATGACTAAGGAAGTACAAAAAACCAATTCACACATTCTACACTATGGAGAGGGGAGAGAGGAATCTGAGCTTAATATTCGAGAAAGCTTGTTCAAAACAAAATAGAAGAACTAAAAGCATTTGATTGCACCTTCAAAGTCTTTACAAGCAAAATATTCTCAAGCAATGCCATCATACATAATTACAACTGTAATCTAAATTTCACAAGTGTTTTTGCACACTATATAAATACACATCACAAAAGGTGCAATTTAGAGTAAGACATGGAATATATACAAAATTGACATGGATTGAAGTCTAAACAAAAGAAGGCATATTGCAATCTGAAAAATAACGTAAGTAGGTATTACTTTATTCACTTAGACTAATTTACATTTATACAAATCTTACTGGACATACTATATTAGCTCACTAGAAGTAAACTGAAGATCTGCACTATCTACATGTAAAGTTACTGCACTGATGTTTTAGCAAATCCAAGTCCTAATATGAAAAAAAAATGGCATTTACTTACATGAGAGGTGGATTCCCTTTTCAGAGCTCTGCACAAATATACTTGCTATTTATGCTCAGGGAGATGTTAACAGCAGATAGGGCCCTTCAGACAGTGACTGACAGGTCAAACATTGTCTGCAGTGGCCACTCAATGGATCTGCCACTGTTGTTGGCCGCCTCCCAGGCCCTTTGTGCCGCTGAGGCATTTAGAGGAGGCACCAGAGAAGGGTCAGGGACTAAAGGCTTTCCACTCAGTGCACAGGACTGTGGGCCGAAGACAGGAGTGGAAGCATCCTCCCATTCTATTGCCGTCACACATGTAGGCACTTAGCTCTTCTGCTGGTTTGCCTAGCCCCTACTATTCCCCAGCCTGGCCCTGCTAGAAAACCTGGAGTAAGAGCTCTGCTGCATTTCTCTGTATTTACAGTTTTACACAAGGAATACAAAATCCCTTTTGGAAAAACCTAGCTAGTTCAGGCTGCAAGGAGACAGGTAATAAAAACACCTATGATTAAACATCATTATTGACATTAACGGTAGGTAACCTACCAGGTTAGTTTTGTAAATATGATCTGAGATTGCCTGTAACAAATAGTGAAAAAAATCCCCTGCCCTAGTCTATACACAACTACAGTTGATTCCCCCTGCCCGCCCCCGCTTTGTATAAAAGGATCCATGCATCTGTTTTAGTAGCAATCCTGATTCTGTGCTAGCATCCTCTCTGATCATGGCTCTAACGATCAATTTAAAAAAAAGCCTTACATCAAGTAAATTGCCAACATACCGAGAAGCAGCATCCTGGAGGCCCACAACCAGGCTGAACATGATCCCTACCTGAGTTTGCAAGTTGATTTGGATGCAGATTGTCTTGAGCCCTCAGTAAGACAACTGTGGTTCCACCATCTCCCATGACCTCAGCTTCTCAGACTTAAAACAATTTTCCAGGGTCTCAGCTTGATCCTAGAAAACACAAAAGACTGCACAGCCCTACCTCCCGTGACGGAGGGACCTCTGAAAAACCAAGTTTCACCTAAGCAATAGCATCCATCTGCTGCACACTGAGGTAACAATGTACACTGGGCAGACAGTCCGTTGTCATGGTGTGGCTGTCTTCCTCGCTTCTGAGGACAAACCACTATCTTAGCTGTAAAGTTCCAGCTTAAGAAACATCTGAGCTCTCAGCCACATTCCTATAAAAAAAAATTTTCATTAATTCCATTTGCCTAAACTCCTAGCGAGATTCTCTACCACTTGCCCAACGCTAAATCTGCAAGCAACCCCTCTGTATTAATGCCTGTGTATTTCACAATGCTCCGTGCACTAAAAGAACGTGCTGTGTCAGGTCCTAAATACAAGTACTACCTTCCATTCAGATACTCATTCTTACACACTTCCTTTCAGAACTACCTTGGATACACTGATACCTCCTTATTATGGGCCTGTCACCAAAACCATCACTTAGCTGTGACATCACCTGTGTTTTCCTGTATGCACAAAGTGATGCAACTCCATACACTGTAAATAATATATATTATAATACTTTACATATGCCCTTCAGGTAATTATTCTGTGGGAAAGGGAAGAATAAATCTAATTTTTAAGAAACCCAAGGTAAAAGCTGTGAATTAGGAAAAAGAATTGACCTTTAGGCATTGTCTTAAGTAGAAGAGGATTTAGCTAAGATTTAAAAGGCTCTACATCTTGTTATAAAATATTTTCTTGTTTCAATCTCACACAGGTCAATTTACAACAAGCACCAAATTAACAATTAAGTCCTCTATGCCAAACCAAAGTGTCCCCGTGCCTTAACTCTTCTGTTCAGTTTGCTTCATTGTGATTCACGTGCACGAGTCAGCAGTTCATGGCACAAGGGTCACTTTTGGACTTCCCTGCAGAGTTAATAACTCTCATCAAACAGCGTCCAAACTCCTCCAGGATCATGCGCTCTGCTGCAGCTTTGGACTTGCCCATTTTCTCCGCTTGCTCTGCCTGTGCGAGAAGGCATTCACAGGTTGCATCAGCTACCTCCTTGGTTACAAACGTAAAGGGCAGCCTGAAACAAAGAAAGATCCGCTCACTCTCAGCAGACACACAATGCACCTAACTCCAGGGCTGGGCAACTTTTTAGGACAAGGACTGATGAGATGTCACCTGCCTCGTTGCTTCCAAGAGCCTTTACACAACAAACGGGGTGTGAATAAACCATAGTTACAGTCAAGGGAACTGGTGGGCCATTGTGCTTTGGTGCCTGCTTCCACTGATGTACATTTTGAAATAGACTTTGAAATGCCCAGGTACATAGAACAATTCTCCAGCTTTTACTATAAGGGCAGCTCAAGGATTACATCCTCTTAGTAAATGGGACACTTGTACTTCATGCTTTCTTCGAGCACATGGGGAACCATGAGAAGACAATGCTTAGTTATGTGCCTGAATACAGCTAAGCTTGAAATACGCCAGGTTCCACTGAAAGCACAGTCGTGTGAACAAAAGGCTCCATTCCCCTGAATGCTCCTGCTTCTGCAGCTTACACAGGTAACATTCAAAGATGACGAGGACATACCTGTCATACATCAGAAAAAACATGTTAGAGAAAACTGAAACAGGGTGCTGCATTAACTTACTTCCCACCACTACTGCTGAGTGCTGGTGTTGGCCTTGTCAGCAGATCTGAGATCTGGGAAGATAACTTTGTCTTTGCAGCAGTCTGCTGCTGGACCCTAACTTCTGCAGCATCTGCTAAATGCATCAATGTCTTTCGCTCTGGGCTTTCTTCAAAATTTTTACAGCCAATGCATTTGCATATGGAAGAACACATTATTTTTGCCTGCAAGAAACAAAAAAAACCATGAGAAACCTGTTGCAACCTTGACTCCCTTTATGACACATCACAATAAAAAGATCTTGTTTCAAGCTCCTATCAATTAGCCACCAGAAGAAACCTCCAAGATTTTCTCTCTAAATTCTCACCTCAAAATGAGATGCCTTCCCAGAACGTACACTTGAATCAAATACAAATCAATGGTTTCCCACTCATCCCTTTCTTAACCAACCTACTGTTTCTGGTGAAATTTAGGTGGTTGAGCGATGAGAGAGGTCAGTCTACCACTGTATCTACAACCACAGACTGATCAGTTAGCTGATGCAACAACTTTTGCTTTTGTCTCCCACAGACATGTTCTATCCCAGAGAGCCTGTGGGATGCTGCTTCAACTTCTCCTAGGGACTTGGTGCAGTACATTTCTTTAGGAAATACTGCTCTTCAGTAAAGGACAAATCCAAGACTAAGCTCAAAGTTGCCACCTGATTTAAAATTAAACTTATACAACAGAAGTGATCCATTTTACCTTACACATGGCTTTCTACGTGCAAACTGCTAGAAGAAGCAATAACATTATAGCAACAGAAAAGAAAACATTATAACAATAGAAAGAAAGCAACAACACAAATCAGAAGTTGCAACACTAAAGGGAAAAAGCCAGTATCTTTAAGATGAGGTAATGGTTCATACCTCGTAACATTCGCAGTAGTTTTTAAGACATCCCGAGCGTTTACAGTTACACCCTTTGCTGTGTCTCCGATCTGATTCTCCTTCTTTTCCTTTCCCTATTTTGGGCTTGAAGGCTTCAGGGTTTCTGTCAAGGCAGGCCTGTCAATGCAGACCCAAAGGGTCAGTCACTGCATGCGGGGAGCAGAATTTAGAGGTGCAATAAAAACTTAAGCATTGCACGTGTCGGAAGAGATCAGGGCATTATACACACACTCTGCCCTACGCTGTAGCTTCAGAAGAGAAGCTGAACGGCTTCCATTCCGGGAGCAGGGGAAGAGGGCCCTTACCTTTATTGCTTTCTGCCTATCATTTTCATGGTCGAGGTTATTATAACAATTCGTACAGTTGCAGTTATTGCAGAATTCACCATTTGCAAAACAATCACAATACCTGAAACAGAAGATGCAGAAGGCATTTGTAAACACGATCATTACATTGGCGTTAGTACTGATGCAGTAGCAGAAGTTTGTAGTCTGATGATATGCACATACACCAATAAGGATAAGGGTCACCCTATGCTCAACTCCACATGCAGAAGGGTTATCAGCCTCATTGCAAGGCCTAAATCCTCTTCAGTAGGTCTAGTTGCTGTCTAAAGACACAAGTATTGCTCAAGGGTGTCCGTCTGAGCTGGTGTTTACATAGTACAGGTACCCATAGCAAGATAAGTTAATGAGACCTTTTTCTAGGGTGACTCCTTGGTGGCTGACCCACATTTTGAGGGTCATCCTGCCACAGCTACCTCATAGCCTGTTCTTGACCCATCCAGTTCAAGTCAAGCCTTCAGGAGCTCTCAACATAGCCGAAACAAAGGGCAAGCAATTGGAGTGCCAATCAACAGGCAAACTGACTACCACAACAAGCCTTTCTTCTTTAGTTTTGCCCATAAGCTGCTTGCAGCTGTGAACAGAGGCAGAGTTCGCTAAAGCGGGAATGGAATAATAGAAAAGGAATAACACGTGGTATACCTCATAGGCTTTGAAGCACAGGTAACTAGGGAAAGGATCTGAGTGAGGATAAAGCTGTAGTTATCAGAGACTTTTTAAAGGGAGAACTATGTGAATAAAAAGCAGAAAACATTGACAGACAAAGCCAATCATATTGCCATACTTCTTGTGCACCTCTGCCACCTCCCACCAAAACCAAGATCTCACCATCCCACAGATCTGATACATGGAAGCACCACATTCACCCCCAGTGCAAACAAGGCATCGGGCCATGACAAACTCTGGCACATTTCAATGCTTCCAGTACCACCTCCAGCTATAGCTGAAACTGCTGATTGTCTTCAGTTGCTTTTCAAATCCTGCTGGGAATGTATGTTCATTTTTAGGAGCCTAAAACCCCTTGCAAAACTGGCGTCCTGTGGCTTGCCCAGAATAACAAGAACTAGATTAGGGTTGCTCTGGAGTCCACTACAACCCTTCATCTGGCTGAAATGCATTTTGGTGATTTTTGCATCCTGGAAGGTTCCAGGGATAAACTACTTCAAAAGCTTTTACAACCTGTAATAGCTTTCATTTCTGTCCTGATTAAAATTCAGCAGTGGAATGGTCCTGGTTTCTAAAACAAACAGCACTAGCATCAACCCAGAGCCTCAGTGAGCAAATTACTTCTCCTGAGTTCTCTTCTTTGTAGAATAGGCTAAGTGCTTACCTTCAACATTTATTTGGGAAAAACCAACTCCCCTTCCAGATAGGAAAAGTTTTACTAGTGAGAAAGCAACTTTGCCAGAGTGAATGAGCCATTTGCTCTGCACCAATACCTAGCCATTTAAAGATATAATTACAGTAATTTACAAGAAATGTTTGATTCCAGACAGCATTCTGATGGTGCAAAGCATCAACAGCAATGCCATTAATCTCCCAGAATTTCTAAAGCATTAATGCCCCAAAGACTAAAATAAGTGGAAAACTCTAAGTATCTAACAAGCATTTGGCACTATGAAGTCAGTCATGTATGTTGTAAAACACCTGAAAAAACAGCTACACATCTTCCCAATTACCATGTCTTCTATGCAACAGATAATTTTGAGGCTAGGAAGCACAAGGCCCACCTCCTCACATAGAGATGTGGTGCATTACATGAAAAGAAACCCAAACTGAAAAGTTTAAACAGACTTCTTAACGTGGGTTCAGATATGGTTGTATCACTTTTTTCTCTTTGAGTAGCACACCACCGATTTCTTCTTCATTGTCTAGGATTAAGGGAACCACAGACTAATTTCAGTATCTCCTCCTGTTATTGGCCCAACATCAGTAAACTGAATTTGCCTCAAGTGAAAGAAACTTAGCATCTCTTTAGCTTAAAATGCTTTTATGTCAAATTCTTACAAACACACTGAATGAAATAGCAAAACATCTCGTAAGTATGAGCAAGACTCAGACCTATCAGTGAAGAATTACTTGGCTATTCAGCCACTTAAGATACACAGCCCAATTTTCCAAGTTACTTGATACAGCATGACACTTAACCAAAGTACAGCAGATGCCCACTGGGAAATCATTTTCACACAACAAAGTTGCGAAGTTAGAAATTTATCAACAGTTAGGGTCCATATCGCTCACAGGAGTTGCAAAATTATACAGGCACTGCAACATCTCTGCCTATACCAACAGCAACCTTAAATTAGCATCTAGACATAACAGTTCTCATACTTAAAAACATTATATTCTGATTCTTGTAATAAATTTGTGATGTCAAAAATAAGGCTTAAAAACCCCCCAAACCCAAGCTGTACTTACAATTTCAAACATAGAGACTTAGTACAATTGCAAGGCTTCCTGGGGCGATTTCCAGATTCAGAAGGAATTATTCTGTGAAGCAAAAACCAGTGCATTTATATACACAAATAATGTTTTATTAGTGTCTTTCTATTTTAAATTCAAGGAAATAGCTCATAATAAAAACTTAAAAATAAATCTTTATATTCCCCTTGCAGTAGTTTTTTGGCTGACTGCGTTTCATTAACGATTATATACAGTGCCTTTCCAACCCAGAAAGAGCTGGGTTATTTGCTGCAAATCTGGCTGCCGAGTTAAAGTAGCATGAGGCTTCAAGCTAAAGAAAGCATCATAACTAAAAACTGGAATCAAGAAAAACTTCACCAGTACCCCTCTACATGCAGGGGGGTTAGATGCAAGCAAGGTTCACAAAACCTGATTGTGCCTTTCCTTTTGTTCTAGCAGCAAATAATAATAATTTAAAAAGCTCTGGAATAACGTGAAAGCAAGCCAAGACATGATATTCAGTTTATAAATAAATTTTATATCAGGCACAGTTTTAGCTGCTCTTAAAACTCAGATTTTGTGTCACTAATCACTTTTGATGATCCATCCCTATCTAGCACTTTCTGCACAAAATACCAGGGAGATTAAATCAAACCCATTGGTTTGAACAGCTGCATCTGGATTTGGGATTAGTTCGCATCAGCTGAGGTTACAGCAACAAAAAGCACCTTGGCATTTACCATTTCCAGCAAACACCACCACAAAAGAACCATTGCAGAATAGCTAAGCCTGCTGGATTGGCAAAGAGAAAATACACACTAGCTGTTATTTTCATCCTTAAAGGAAAAATACAAGACTGAAAAACCCCAAAGCCTCCTATCAGGATCCATTTTGGGCTTTAGTTCCATTTTGCTGTTTGCCTGGATTTACGCATGTGCTAAGCACCTAGCTCTTATATCGCCCAGCTCCTCTTTCCCGCATGTTGAGGAACAGTTGAAGCCTGTAGCATCAGGTGCTGATGCAAAATGAAGGAGAGCTTTCAGGTCAACTTCCTGCTACATGAGTTCGAAAAACAGAAACGAAAACACAGTTTTGATCAAGAGCCTGGCTCAATGTTCAGACAGATCCATGTCGTTTAGTCAGAGGTAATAACCACACCACAGTACGCTTGATTTTCTTCGAAAATCCCCCAAACCAAACTCCAACACCTCAGCTCCCACCTTTCCTTGTAATGGGACTGAAAAAAAAGATGCTCTTTCAGCAGCCTATACTGCAGGCTGGTTGGTTTGTTTGGTTCCCCACCTCCCCCCCTCCCAAAAAACCAACGCACTCACCCATTGAATGGTAGCCGTGCTTGGGACTGGATACTAGATGTCCCTGTAAAGCCGGTGTTGCTTGCTATAGATACATACGATGACTGTTGCAGCTAACAAAACAAAAAGGTTTATGTATAACATAAGCAAAATTATACACCAGAGGATGCATAGCTAGTCTTTTAATTAGCTTTCCAGATATTGTTACGAAAATAATATGCTTGTAAGCACAGTTTTAGACATTTTTAGAAGTTGGACCAAGCAGCAACCTCCTGCCTCCATACTTAGCACAAAAGCATTTTAGATTATACTTTTGTTCTCTATTACAGTGTCTTCAGCCATACAGATAACACAGAGGCTATACACAGAAATGTTCAGACCACAAACAGTTCCACCTCCTAAAACCATGCTTATTTTTCCCCTTCTTTCCCTAAGCAACTGTGTCCCTAACAAAGCAGGATTACTTCCTGCACAAATGACTTTTAATATCTTCCTTAATATACAAGCCACTTATTATAGAATTAAGTAAAATGATTTACATTCCAACTTCTCTGCATACCTGGACCTACAGTTTATTTTTCACACTAAAAACCCAAAACCTCATAAGAACCTGTTCCAAACAACAGTGTTTTGGGCTACTTTCTTTTGTATTACCTACACACAGCCATTTTCTCCTGCTCAGACAGGTTCTGAAGACAGATGGACACATAACAAGATATGGACCTACTGGGGCCAGGGCAAAGGGGACAGATTGTGTCCAGAACACAAAACCTCTAAGGAGAGGTCCAACAAATGGTATTAATTAGTTTAAGGAAAGATTTGTGGAAGTGGACTGGAAGGACGCAGTCAGAATCTTCAGGGTCAAACTGCAGCTGTGACAAAAGTAGAAGGGAACCAGATATGAGGCTGGTACCAGTCATGCCACGAGCTGACAGTCCTTGTTTGTACAGACTGGCCAGTCAGCCTTCAGCAGAACGTTTAATTTATTCTCCTTCTCATTCTGAATGTTGGTCAGATCTTGGCAAAGAGGAAAACACTAATTCCTAAACTTCAGCTGGTGTGACTGGTACCATCTGCTCCTGACCCCTGGTAATGTGGTTAGAATAACTAACACTAGTTTATAATGCAAGCAGCCATTCTCTGTGACTGAGCGGGTCACATATTCATTCCCTTTCTCCTCATTATCAGGTCCTGAAGTTCCTGTAAACCAAGACAATCAAAACAGATTTCTTATTTCTCTCACTACTGGCCTCAAGATTCCTGGGCACCAGGCTGACTACTCCCTTCCTTACTAGCCATGAAGGTCTCAGGCACCCGGTGGTGGTGATGACCCTGTCACCGAACAGGGAAGTGTAGCAGCACACAAAGCACCATCTATAAAAATCAAGCAGTTACAAGCCTTAAGTGAGGAACTTGGACTGGAACTACTGCTGGATAGTGAGACCTGTGACTCCCCCATGGGCAGGGACTCCAAGGACTGAGTGACTCGTATTCTTTTAAACGATTTTCAAGTCAATTCTGATTGTTATATTGATAAAGCAAACCATGATTTAAGATCTGACCCAATCTGCAGAGGATCTAGGTAATTAGAAATTTTAAGTTAAATTGTATGATAAATTCTGTACTATCTACTTACAAAATTGTGCTACGCTACTTAGAAAATTGTACTACACTGATTCTGCTTATAGAAATCCTGTGCTATTCTGATTATATATGCCATGCTATGCTAATAAAAAAATGCTGTTAAGAAAATAAAGCTTTAGTTGCAACTACAATTTAGGGTTATCATCATTCCACCAAAGATCTCTAAAAGAAACTGATGGTCTTCTTAGTGTCAGGTGACAGCTAGGGATCAAGACTCTTTAAGACGAAGGCAGTATGTTCCGTAACAGCACTATTTCCTTATTTATCTCTGAACTGACACCATACCTGTGTGACATACTGAGCTGGAAGGACTGCATACCCGACGTTTCCTGTGCCAGGTGCTGGTGCCAGTACAGTGCCTGGTGGGAGGTTGGTGAGGTTGGGCTGAATCTGTGGCAGTGGAGCGGCTGGCATAATAAGTCTTTGTTGGGGCTGACTAGTAGTTACTATCTGGGAAGTTGGGTTGATGGGTTTGGGTACCACCTAGAGAGAAAAGAAGTCTTTATGAAATCTTTGTGTTGTTGATTCAGAATGCACTTTTATTAATAGAACATTTCATTACAGTGCTGAAACGGGACTTTTTTTTTTTTCCATTAAGACAAAGACAGTCAGCAAGATGCCTTTTGCACTTAGGCTTACCTGTTTCACAGTCTGTGCTGGCACTATGGGAACAGACATCCGCACTGGGGTCGCGTTCACCACCACTGGCTTCGCTAGTATCAAGAAACAACATCACATCAACACAGATTGTTCACTTGGAAGTCCACGGTTCAGTCCTCCAGAATTTTACATGCGCATTACGCAAATGTACCTAATACTGTAACTATGCACTGAGATTCATTGACTGAACTCATGGCACATAGCACTTCTAAAGAACACCTCTGTAAACAGGTATTTGGCACAAGAGTGTGTGCACACGTTTCACAGCAATGGCTTAAAAAACAGCTTGGGTGCAGTGCTCCTCTGGACACTGGATCTCTCTTGGCAAGAGGAGAATAGAAAAACCACAGCTTGGTTTGAAATCTTATTCCATCACAGCTCCACAAAGCATGGACAGAAACCAGCAGAAACATCTGGCACTGCTAAAGCATTTTACGTGGAAGGATCTTCATGTTGCAGGAGTTTTGGAAATATGTTTGTAGGCTGTACTGAGTTCACACTTTTCATACAGAGGATCTGGGACTTGTCACGAGTCACCCACAAAGCTGGTAAACTAGGGAAAAGCAACCTAAAATACTCCAAGGATTCAGGCCCAACTAGATAGCGATTTGACACAGAGGAACATTTCCACATACAAATCAGAGGTAGGTAACAGCAGAATATGAAATTTATAGGAGTCTACCATAAAACCAAGTACACCTGGCAGTCTTGATAGATCTCTATTATGTACCCATTTTAATATGTACAAAACAAACATGAAAAAAAACAAGAAAAATTTACTTCAGACGATACATTGGCACCAGTACTTACACTGTTGAAGAGGCTGTGTATTCGTACTGGGATTTTGACTGGCCGATTGGGTTGAACTATTGGCTGTTGTGGCAGTAACAAGTCTGACGTAATGGAACTTGCTTCCAGGTACCTGAATCTGCTGAACATTGGGTGCAGTTGCCAAAGGAATAATTGTCTTAAATTGAGAGGTACCCACTCCTCCTACAGTAATGGTCTGCACTGCTGATTTCACAGCCTGTTAAGCCAACACAGACATCACAAAGTTACTTGTGCAAAGGCAGAAAGAATTGCGACTGTTCCTCAATTTGTTAGTGAGCAACTCTTTAATCCATTTGTATCCTTGAGAAGCAAGTCAGTTATCCCTATTTTTGCTTTTTAAAGTAAAACAGATGCAAAGAGATTAAATGCCTCCCAACAGCTCAGAGAAAACTCAGTTCCATTTTCAATGCTCTACACCAAACACCAGAGTAAACTAATATTTACACAAGTAGGGCGACTCAGTCCACTTGCCCAGATACAGTGTCTGCCAAAACCACTCCAGGTGACTGCAGAGAACATTGCCCAGTTTGTGTTCAAAATCAAGCCATGAACAAAACTAGAAATATTCCTACTAATAAAAACACATGGTACGAACTTGCAGAACTGTTTGTGCTGGACTGCAGCATGATTTATCTCTGTGTGTACAGACACATCCTGTTAAGACAGCTTGCGATTAAAACACAGAAAACATTGTGCAGTCCTTGAAACAGAAATGGAACAGAGTCCATAAAATCATAGCTGAAGACATCAGAAAGCAGGCATGGTCTCAGAAATGAAAGAAGCAGGAACAGTGAAGAGTAACAAACAAATTTATTAAGAAGAAAGCAAAAAAGGGAGAGAAGGGGAGTTTGGCAGTCCTGTGCTACATCACAGCTGGTACATCTGGACTTAATCTTTCCAATTTCTCTCAATCTACAAACTGATATCATGTATTTACACACATTCAAAAGTCTACCAGTTTGAAAACAGCGTCTTTTTCCAGCGTTGTTGACAACCTCAAACCTTGGTTTATTCCTTTTTTTTTTCCTCCTTCCATCTAACTTCTTCTGGATCTCAGCTTTTTATTCTCAGTATCTTTTAATATTTTTAGTATTAAGTTTGGCTGATAGCATGATGCAATTTCTTAATAGAACATTTTCTCAGCTCCCCAGCTTTCAGCAACCACATGAATGAAACCTCAATTTGCACATATTTCACTGGAAATGTAAGCCTGGTCTTTTAAAAGAAGGTGGTTTTTTTGGAATTTTTTTAATGTACTGAAACCTCAATAACCCCGAGTAAGAACTGTCTGCAAGCACAGTGATAGCCTAAGTGTTATCACAGAAAGACCAGCATGGGCAAAGTTCCCTCTAGCACACAAATTAGTGGCTGTCATTCAAGGACAACTGGGAAAATTGTAAAATTCAAGTGACAGTTCTTCTAAGGTCATGTTCTTAGACAGGTGAAACCCTTTTGTGTTGCGTCAGATAGCTTTGGATCAGAACTCACTATGTATAACACAGACATATCTCTCTTTTGTTACTTAGGTTGCTTGCATTAGAGTGACTTTGAACAACCGTTTCAAAAAGACAATTTTGCCATTTAACATTAAGATAGAAAAAGATTCACCCAAGATTACAAAGGAGGAAAAGAATAAGAACTGTAGTTTGTAAGAAAGGTCAGTTTTGTCTTGTCATTTATTAATGCAAATCAATTTATCAAAGCTATTATGGAAAACCTTGATATCTTCTAGAAATGAGACACAGGAAATTAATAACTTCTAATTCCACAGATCTCAGACCACAATGTCTTGCTTATGCAGACCTCTACCACAGGAATATGAACTCCATTTCTTGCAAACCTCAGAAACAACCTGGGAAGCAGCCCTAGTCGGTAGCATAGAAACACTGGTAGTAGAGCCACTCAACAAGCTCTTCCTCGTGTCATGGAGAACCTTTCAGATGACTTGAGAGATTCAGTTTACAGAGACGAAAACTAGTACCAAGAGGGGCTTTACAGGCTGGAAAGCTGCTTTCTAACAGCATGCCCTTGTATGAGCTTGCAATGGTTTGCACCCCTCGACTGAAGAAGCATGTGCTCCTCAGGGAGTATTCTTACGCAAACACCATTACAAGAACATCTTGGGACTGATCCCTGAACCACCGCAGTTCAAGACTCCAGTTTCCTGCAAGCGATGAAACAGAGACATGCTAGAACACAAAAGGAAAGTCAGGCTGTACCTGGGTGGTTGTTTGGTTGACTATAGCCTTCCCAGGGGAAGAGGGCGCTGACTGTTGCACTGTGAGAATCTGCTGTCCTAATGCTACATTCAGTGGGACGCCCACCGTCTTCTGAGGGGAGTTGGGAGGCTGAGAGGCCACTGACACCACTGTTAGCTGCTTGGCAAAACAAAGAAGCAGGTTAAATCTCAACACCAGATAAAAAACTCTGCACATATACATTCCCCTCCTCATGAAAGTTATTGTTCTCCACCACTGCAAAGTGTTCTTTCTGCGAACAAGGGTGCTGTATTCAAACATAACTCACACAGGTCTGACCATGCAACAACAGCACATAGACACATTAGAAACTTCAAGGCATTGCTGGTTTTCAGTACCAACAGATCCCTGCAGAAAGCTAGCACAGCTTCTGTTTTTTCTTTTGTTTTTTTTTTTCGTTTGGGACTTTTTTTAAGGAAACCAGTCCATTGAAGACTGAGCATTGTCAGGATATGTTTTTCTGAATAACAGCTTTATAATCGGTACCATGACTATTTCATCATGAAAGGAAATTTTAAAGGAGAGCTGTGGAAAAAAAAAAAGATTTCTCACCTTACACTTCTGATTCAGCCAAAGTATAGGAACATCTGTATTTTCAAATCTCCTTTCCAGATTCCCATAGAGATCCAGTCTTCTGACCACACTACTGCAGAGTGTAGTGTTTGAATACTCTAGTCTATATAGCCACACCCCTTCCAAGGTTGGTTTTCTATTTTTTGTTCTAAACCTTCTTCTTTGTTTTAAAAAAACTCCCAATTTTTGAAACAATTTGCTTTTAAAAGATATTTAGAATTACTTATCTACAGTAAATTCAAGATGTAACCCTAAAGAGTCTTTTCACTCCCACTTATTGTTAATTCTAGATTTTTTTTTTTTTTTTTACTTCTTCCTCAGATTACTTCCCTCACTAATAATTCTCAAAGATAAGTCCTTCACTCCATTTGTATAACATTAAATAGCTAAAGCACGGCCAAGCTAAGAGAAGTCTTTACTCTTACATTAGATTTTATACATGATATTGAGTTTGCACTATGCATCTTGCCCCGCCCCTCCCCTTACCTTCTCCAGCAATATTCCTCTTTTAAAGAAAATTTTATTAAGTCTAAAATACAAGCGTCACCTTGACACTCGTCTGTAACACAGCTTACGATGGATGAGTTAACTTTCTATCTATTGCCCACCTGTGCCTATCTCAAGCTCTGTACTTGTCAAGGACCACTGCAACTCTCATTTACTTCAGACATGATTAGGGAAGACTAAATTATCTATGCTGTGGCAGGCAGCTGATGTAGCAGCCTGTTGATGTTTTATGAAGGCATTGAAAAAATATCATTTGAGCACTTGGCTAAGAGAGAAAAGAACGGACACTCTCAGAATGGGTGCTTACGGAATGGCAAGAAATTGCAGGACTGGGAAACAAATGCAGTAATGCATATTTAGTTAAAACCACAGTAAGGAAGCCAGTTGCAAAAAGCCTAGCTTAGGCCATTACTCCAGAGCATCGTGATGAGCAATGGAGACTCTGGATCGGTGAGATCATAAACAGCTTGTAGCAAAGACACAGAGACCTCAAACCACTGTGCAGGAAGGGTAGAAGGCTGCAGCCAGAATCAGGTCCTTACCTTATTAGGGGATTTGAGCGGTGAGATAGGTATTTTATTTGGTGTCTGTTGTGTTGTTGTACTCAGTGATGATCCTATGACTCCACTCTCAGAGATCGTTATTGCCTTTGGTGGTGTTCCTGGAGCAGACTGTGAAAGAACTCTACCTATAAACAGTGAAGATACCATCAGCTCAAATTATCCCTGTTTATATTAACTTTTAAAGCAAAGTTTCCCCTGCATATTGTGCAATTGATCCCCACTTCTGAGAGTGCATTAGCTTGTAAAGGAGGACATTGGTATTCTTTAAGTTAGATTTAGCAACAAAGAAAAAAATAATTGGCATTATTTCAAATAAAAAGACAGTTTACTCAGGCTTAAAAAAGTCAAAATGTACATTGAACTTTCCATGACATTCAGCTGAAAATTCTTTAAAGCCAGGACAGCATCCTGAGGCATGCAGCCCTCCAATACACCTGCACTGTGCACAAACACCCCCTGAGCTGGCAGTTTTCTAGGAACTCCCTGGGCTGCTGCCAATGTACAGAGAAACTGAGCATCTGTGGGAGGCTACTTCCTTTTAAAACCTCAGCCACCAGAAATGAGCTGTGTTACAGTGACCAAGAAAAAGTCATTTGGTAAGACGCTCAATTCTTGAGCTGTGGTTTTTTTTTTTCTTCTCTGTGTTGGTGGTTGTGTTTGTTTTCACTGCCTAACAGAAATGTATGACACTCCTGTGAAAATACGAGTGGTGGTGTAACTCTACAAACTATCTGCTTTTACAGTGGCAAAAAAGGTTAAATACCCAAACCAGCAGCTCCAAATGATGAAATCAGTCTTAGAAATATTGCAAAACTCCCAGAGTGGAAGACTGATTTTTTCTTTCCTTATTTTTTTAATATTTCTAAGTTTCTTTCCAAAGAGTGCTTGACCACTGAGCGTTCCTCTGCTGCACTTTGGCTCAGACTCATTTCTGTCATAGCTTCTCTGTCACCCATTCTTTTGTACTACATTTATCACAATAAGAAACAAACATACACCAGCATAACTTTTCCACCCAAAACCAACCAGTGGCACGACAATTAAGTCAACTGGAACTAACAAGAAAAAACATCCTCCTCATGGAAAGCTGCCTTCCTCTGAGGTCTACATACTGCACCCCTTGGCATCAGCTGCCTAAATAGAATCTGGGTGCTTATATTGATTTACAACTCCCATCTCAGTTTGCAGAAATTCCCAGGCAATTAAAAATATCTATCAGATTCATAAAAACATGCAGACAAAAATCAAAACACAACACACAAATGTTACACCTTTCCCAAAGTGATGCCAGCCTCTCAAAGCTGGTAAGCTGTGTTGGCTGTTCAAAATGGCAAAAGACCTATGTTTAAAAAGACTTCCCTCTCAATTCGAGAAGTATCTTCACCTCCCAGTGCTGCTTCTTGCACAGGCTCAGGTACTCAAGATTTTCCAACATCCTGAATTAAAAGCTGGAAGTTTATTTTGTAACATATCTGCTTGTCAGTATTATGTAGGTATGTTTTGATTTGGACCTTTGCCTTCATTCTTGAGGCAGCAAACCTAAAAAGATGCTCTTGGTAGTATTATTTTTGTTGTGATTCCTTACCATTCATCAGTTTTCAACTATTGCCAGAAGAAAATGAAATGCAGCTCCAAGTGGCTTGTTTTGGGGTATTTGATGCTTTTGGATTGGGTTTCTTGTTTGTTTGGGTTTTGTTTGTTTGGTTTTTTTTTTAAAACACACAAACAGCTTAATTCAAATGTTTAATAAACATAGTGAAGCAATGTTCTCATTCACAGATCTGTACATTTGGTAGGGAATTGTCTGAGAAAGGGAAAAAACTGGTAAGACGGATGGCAAATCCTTCTTTCACCTGAAACACAAGTCAGGCTTCAGGGGGCAGGCAGCGTGACAACTCAAGGAAAATATTGTTTCAGGTAACTGCCAATCACTTGGATCTATCAAAGCTTTGAATACTGAGGACAGTTTTCTTAAAAACATTTCAAGTCCCAGTTCTGTAAAGGCTTAAGTTTGTCTAAATATGTGGAAAAGATTTTAGGCCTACTTGGATTGGTTAATCTGGAAGCAGCTGAAGACATCCTTCAAAGCTCTGAAGAAGATTCTGGCATTTGTCCTTTTGAGGTAATTTACGTGTCTAGATGTTACTTGCATACATGCCCTGGCCTCCAATCGGGAGATTTGGAGACACACCATACATAACGCTGCTGTCTCCTTTGAGAGCACGCGTAGAATCAGGCTCGAGGAGAAAAGACAGCGCAGAAAGAACCGTGCCTCGACTATACCACCCAAGGAGACCCTCCGGTGTGCTCTTTGCAACCGGTCTTGCCTATCCTGCATTGGCCTTTTCAGCCATCAACGCGCTTGCAATAAGCATGGGCAAAGCCCTTCCCAAATCTTCGTCCACGAAGCCAAGCCATGATGATGATGACATGCAATGAAGGATTTAGCAAGGGACACATCAGTCTCACTGCCATAATAAAAAAAATTACACTGTGGGTTTTTTCTTTAATATTGGGAGTTTTCTTAAAGGACATAGATTTGTTTTCCAAAGAGAGAAATCATTTCTTATTTACCTTAGTTACTTTTAGACTGCGATGCTTATTTTTGAAGTAGGTGAGCAACTTAACAGGAACAACAGAGCTTTACTAAATTTTTCATTCAAATGGTTTTCCTGTTATTTGCATGTATTACATTTAAGTCCAACTATAGGCAGATTAAAGTAATACAAGAGCATATGTCTCCTTTTCCCTCTGTATTTAAATAACATATCTACAAATTATTTTTGTATATTGAGTAGCCTTTTCTCTAGCTGTGAGGTATTTTCTCCTCCCCAAAATCCAGAAAGTAAAAACATCTTACAGTAAAACCAAAATAATCAAACTCTACAATCAAAGATAATTCTGAATGAGCAAAGTGTAAAGGTACCAACAACTGCATTTATTGGTTCCTGCCCACAAAATTCTCTGCTGACATTTTTTTTTCAATTGCTTGTGGTACTTCAACAAAAACTACAGTAAAACTGAGACAGAAAAATTTCTACAGTCACCATCTCTTTGAACAGCCCTTTATAAAAAAGGAAAGCAAATCAAGTAAAAGTAGTATAACCTGCAATGACTGGTGACACTTGAGTGGTCTGCCCTGTAACAGCTTTGCTATTGATCGGTTTTGCAAAGATCAGCTTGGTGATAACTGGGCCGGATGTCGGGGTTCGAGTCTTCTTCGCAATCTGAAAGATGGAAGAAAAGCTATCTAAAGTAACTTGAGTATTTTGGATCTAAATTATTGTATTCTTAAGTACATTAGAAAACAAAAAGGACAATACTCACACACAAAATTAGAAGAATAATTGCTTATCTTGCATTTCACCCCCATTTCTCACGATGGAGAGAACTAGGATATAATCTGTGCCACTTTAGAAAATCAGCCACCAAAGCACAATAGCCAAATCCCTTACACGTTTTTCTTAAGATATCTCTCTACGCAAACATACCTCATCTGCAAGATGCTGAAATTATTTCTTACATGCCATTGGTCTAGATAAATATGTTAAAATTAAATGCACAACTCTCTCAATATTTAAAGCTTTAAAAATGTTATTACTTTTTCAGTCAGCCAGGACAAAACTTGTTCCTCAAGGGATTTAAATACAAGTACTGCTTTGAAACATCTCCTGACCTCTTCCGACATAGTACCATACTTTTATCCTGCAAATGGGGAAATAGCCTTCTGTAACAATTCTCAAAAAGTATGTGGACCATCAGTTCCTGAAAGTTTTGTGAACTCACTAGCCAAAAACAAATCAGCTGGCTACATCCAGGTAAAAGAAGGTCTTTTTTTTCCTATTGGTGATCCAGGCTCCTGAAAGACAGCTGGACCAGGAACATGTACATACGATTCGATGAGACAGATAGCTTCAACTTGGTATCTTTATAAGCAGGGTTTTATAGTCTTACAAGTCTTAAACAAGACTTTTCCCCCCCTTTCCACACTGACAGATGTTAACCACCAGATGCATTTATCCTAATAGTTTCTATACACTGGCATCCACCTGGTGAATAGTTCAATTAAGAGGCCGACTTCTTTCAAAGACTATTTTAACCTGTTGACTGCAGAGGCTGCCTGCAAATGCAGACTATCACTACAATCTTCCCTGAGTCCAAGTGAACACACTGGAAGGTGTTACTGAAGCCCCACAGGTCAGGCCCATACTGTCTCTCCTCCACCACACATGCCCAGCCACATCCCAAGAGCACCAGCCACCAAATCCAGCAACATCAGAGAGGCACAGCATTGGCATCCACATGGGGAGCCACTTCTCAAAAGGTGCAGAATCACCCCTGTTACTCAATTAGCTAACTGGAGAAGTCTTACTGATGTGAGAGCTACAGAGATGACAGCCACTTATAATAGCCTGAGAAAGTTGTGAGTGCTTAAATGAAGCAAGAGGAGGCTGGATGTTATGTTTTCCTACACAAAACCCCATCTATAGAATTTGCTGACTGAAAACACCTCCTTTACAGTAATGTCAAAACATTCGAAGTATTCAGTAACACGAAACAAATTCCCCAGCTGCCCTGCAAAGAGCACACATGAGGCTGTTTCAGCTCCCAGCAGCACGCTCCCAGGAGAGCCATGGAAGTCAAACCTCCCCCTTGCTATGACACTGGAGCCCTCCAGCTTCCTGTGGAACGCAAATGCCATCTCTGGGTGCCTGAGCTGTGCCCAGCCAAGGGAAACCAGCAATAAGCAGCTCCGATACCAGGCAGTGCCAGAAAACAAACCTCATTTAAAGGAAGCCATGTGCTGCTCCACAGTTACAGTACGAGTGTTCCTCAGGGGAAACCTCCACCTCAGACCATTGGCAGGTGAATGTCGTTTGCCCAAATATGCTGCACCCAAGCCACGTTAGCTACTTTAGAGGTGGCATATGATAGCCAAAGCTTAAAGTGAAACAGAAGGAAAAAAACCTGCTCTTTTTGGAGATACATTAACTAAAACCTTGAAACAGAAGTTGTTTGAAGAAGGAAGCTTCATTCGCAGCCCAGTTTACAAATTTAACTCAAAGTCATTTTAATATTTCAAGGATTTAGTTCTCTTAGAACGTAAGCAGCTGATAGATAAGCAGACATTTTATCAGTAATTTTTTTGGTAAATTTGCACACATTTTAATTTCTAATAAATTCCTCACATTTCGTCTGCTTGATTTGAGATTTCTATTCTGGTGAAATTAATCTTACCCTGCCATATGGGATTATTGTAACTCAACTGCTACTGCTGTTACTCTCTGAATTGAGGGCAAAGTCTGGGTTAGAATGTGATCAACATTCAGCAGGAATAGCCAGCTCTGCACAACAGCAGTCTTTCCCCCATAACAGTCAATAAATGTGCTTAAATGACTTACATGAATACGTGTAAAACCACCACCTATTGTTAACGTGAAATATTTCAGAAAAACCGTAAAATTCCCAAAACAATAGCTGGTCAATACAAGTAGCTCTGTTTCCCTCAGACTCAACTTGCAATATCCTCCTCAGGTAAATTCCCCCCTGGTTTTTGGGTGAACTGTTTGTCCACAAAGAAGGAGGTCTAAAGATTCAGTGAATCCCCTCAGGGCTTAGGAAACATGGCAAAATCCAAATCTGGTTGGTTATAGGTGAGGAACAGACCTTAGCCCTCAAGTGCCAGCAGTGCATTCCTGCCCATACCTGCTGCCAAGCAAGCCTTTCTGAAGTCTTTGCCAGTGGAGCCAATAACCCCAGCTACCTGTGAGGGCCTTCGAGGCACCAGTGGGAAACTTACTACCCATTTCAGGAGATACTGGAGAAGGCAGAGGAAATAATCAAGATGGCAGTCTTTGATGCTTCAGAAAGAGCAAGTTCTCTGGAGCTCTCTGCCATTGCCTGTACTAATCATAAGAAGCTTAACATTATTCCTCTATGTAAACTAAGCATGCCCTCTGCAAGCTCCTTTGAATTAGACTGCAAAAATATTTCCTGGGGCAACAAGCTCTTCCATAAGAAAATTGTTGTATTTATAAGCACACACCAACCTTCTTCCCCCTTCAGAAGAGATATATCTACAAGCATCTTTAAATAAAGGGTCAATTTGCGTCTTCCTAAGCATCCTCCACTGAAGATGAACAAGCAAGTTTCTACAGCCAGACTGTGTTTTCAGCTGTCAAACTGTGCTCTGTTCACACAGAAGGCGGCACAAGCATACCTCACATTTATGCTGTATTGAACACCCACATAGTCAGCTACCATACTGTAGCTGGAGCTAACACACTATAAATTCACTCCCTGGATGACCTCTTGGGAGCTTGTCCATGTAGCCACACCCTATGCAATTTATATTTAACATAATATGAAAAACCAGGGACTCTAGAAATAGATCAGTGTACTTCTGAGAAGATGAATAAACTGAGCTAGAAATGTGTTTGCTCTGAGGTTAGAGAGTGCACGAGGTCACTTTTCCATGATGAGATGAAGCCACAATGATGGCTTAGCAGTTGTTTTGCCATGGTAGCAACAATGCTATGGACACACAGATTTAAGAGCTGATACACAGAACCAGTTACTACATGGCGACAAGTTAGGCTAGTTTCGGGACAGCAATGGCAATGGGTCTGGACACCTGGTTGAGAGTCATCTGCAAGGCCAAACTCCTGCTTAATACTCTTGGACTGAAGTAGTACACCAGCACACACATTACTGTTTTTAAGGCTGTACGCAGGCAGGAGCCACAGGCTGAAAGTAGACGCCCTTGCCCAGTACTTTTGTCCACACATCCAGGACAGAAGTTTCAACTAAATCAGGACAAGCTGCCAAGGGACAGTAATACACTCCCTGATACAGATGATGACCAAGGCCCTGCCACGTTTTACACCTCAAAGCCTCATACCTCTAAAATTCTAATCAGGGAGGGAGCCAGATTCCAAGGAACATTTTAGCTCAACTCTACCAATTATGCCTTCTCTCAAGTGCTGATACTTCAAATGTCACAATTAGATTACAGCAAGGCTAACTGAGTTTCTCTAATGACCTGCAAAGCCCCTATGACTGTGAGGGTGTAAGGAGAACTGAAAAGAGCTCTTTAACATTCACTATTCAGCACCAATTCAAACTGCTCCGCTGCCTTGCATCTGAAATATCTAATTCACAAAGCCACAAGTGGTAAGTTACACGTGAGTCCTGGGAAGCAGGGAGGCATTCACAGCTTCATTTCCCATACACTGAAAGGTTAAGAGGCTTGTTCAGGATGAGGGGGTAAATGAAGAAAACTTCATTTCTCTAAGCCAGGGACTCAAGGCATGAGTTACCTCTCCCATCATTCATGATAGGGTAGACCATGAATCTCTTGCTTAGCCTCATATATCCTTCTGATACAGTAATTTCCTGCAGGAAAAAGCACTTTCTGGGAAATGTTAATGTACACATCTTCCCTGCAGTATCAGGTACTTAAAATCAACTGAACATTGCCTTCTTGCTTTTCATTTCTATTTCTTCCTCTCCTTATAGGAAAAAAAAGGAAAACATAACCCTCATTTTTAAAAAGAGAATAAAGGAAGACCTGGGGAACTACAGGACAATCAGTCTCACCTCTGTGCCCAGCAAGATCATGAAGCAGATTCTCCTGGAAACTATGCTAGGGCACGTGGAAAACACAGAGGTGATTTGTGACAGCCAACATGGCTTCAGTAAGGGCAAATCGTGCCTGACAAATCTGGTAGCCTTCTATGACAGGGTTACAGTGTTGGTGGATAAGGGAAGAGCAACTGACATCATTTACCTGGACTTGTGCAAACCATTCAACACTGTCCCACACAACCTCCTTGTCTCTAAATTGGAGAGACATGGATTTGTTAGATGGACCACTCAGTGGATAAGGAATTTGCTGGATGGTTGCACTCAGAGTGTTGCAGTCAATGGCTGGATGCCCGAGTGGAGACCAGTGAAGAGTGGCATTTCTCAAGGAATTTTATTGGAACCAATGCTGTTAAGCAACTTTGTCAACAACATAGTGGGATTGGGTACACCCTCAGCAAGTTTGCCAATGACACCAAGCTGTGTGGTGGTCAACACTGCAGGGAAGGGATGCCACCCAGAGGGATCTTGACAGGCTTGAGAGGTGGGCCTGTGTAAGCATCATGAAGTTCAACAAGGCCAAGTGCAAGGTCCTGCACCAATTCCATCCTGGGCTGCATCAAAAGAAGTGTGGCCAGAGGGTCGAGGGAGATGATTGTCCCCATCTACTCCACTCTCATGAGATGCCCACCTGGAGTATTGTGTCCAGCTCTGGGTCCCCCAGCGTAAGAAAGTGATGGACCTGCTCAAGACAGTATAAAGGAAGGCCATGAAGATAGATGATCAGGGGGCTGGAGCACCTCCCCTGTGAGGGCAGCCTGAAAGAGTTGGGACTTTTTAGCCTAGATAAGAGAAGGCTTCAGGGAGACTTTATAGTGGCATTCTGGTACTTAAAGGGGGACTACAGGAAAGATGGAGAGGGACTCTTTATCAGGGAGCATAGTGATAGGACAAGGGGTAATGGTTTTAAATTGAAAGATGGTAGATTTAGATCAAGCATTAAGAAGAAATTCTTTACTGTGAAGGTGGTGAGATACTGGAACAGGTTGCCCTGAGAAGCTGTGGATGCCCTCTCCCTGGAAGTGTACAAGGCCAGGTTGGATGGGGCTTTGAGCAACCTGATCTAGTGGGAGGTGTCCCTGCCCATGGCAGGGGTGTTGGAATTAGATGATCTTTAAGGTCCCTTCCAATCCAAACCATTCTATGATGATAATTTCAGGTGTTAACAATTCTATCTGTTTTGCAAATGGACGAAAAGGTTTAATAAAAGAGACAACAAAACAAATTTACTCAAATTGCAATTAACTATTATTAGGGTTAGTAAGGAACCTGTAGAATTGCTAATGACAAAGAGCAGAGGTCAATCGCAAAGTCACTGTATTTCAGTCGTTGATGGTGCAGGTCATCTCATGCAAGCAAAACCACTTCACAGCTAGGTCGTTCCCATCAGTCTCCTGTATCTGTCACTTGGCAGTGAGTAACTGAAGCCAAGTAACAGGAACTGATCCACTCTTAAGTGTCCCTATGCTGAGTCAAGAGCAGACACTTTTTTGAAAGCTATAATGACAACCATATCATTAGTGATCAAGGTACAAAAATAAAAGTCATTTAATAAAATTGGTATGTTTCAAACAGTCATTATTAAACATGTTTTCCACATGCATGATGTGGCAACAAAAAACCAAGAAAGCAGAAATCACTGCAGGCATCACCTGCAGCTTTAAAATAAACCATCTTGAGAGTTGCTCACATTTGCTTGCCATGAAATAGTAGTCAGGGAACTTACCATTCAGCTAATAACATGCTTAGGAGTTTGTAGTTTGTCATGTGCAACAAATTATTTTTCTTATTATCATACTTGGAGTTTAACTTAATTTCATTTAGACTGTAAAATAAACACTGTTCCATCATAACCTGCATCAAGTTCTACTTTTCTTTCACTTTCATGATGTCTTATTTCTGCCTCACTGTCAACTAGAACAAAGTCACTCACATTTAGTTCTGTCATACACCAGATGAAAAACAGATCCTTTGGGTCATAACTGAAGTATTTTCAACACTTTTTCAGATCCCAGCAGGTTCTCTGTGGTTTCAAATATCTCAGATCCATGCCAGTGATCAGGAACAAGACCTTGAAGTGTCCAGCTTACAGTAGTGCCTAGTCTATCAGTACCTATTAACAAGCTTAACTAGATTTGAGGCAGACAAGATATACTTTTCTGTTCTTTTTCAAATGCTGGAAGTTTTTTTTCCCCAGAGTGTTTACTTAAACTAAATGTAACAGGCAGAAGTTACTCTTTCATAAAGGAGAAAAGCAGCACACATTTCAAATAAAGAACAACAGTTATATAGAGTTCAATTCAGTCCTCCTGAAAGTAGAATTTACTTTTATAAAATGAAAATAATGGGAAAAATTCTCTTCAATTTATTGAGTTTTAATAGCTCACCTTCTCTAAGGCAAATCCTAAGTTTCTAGACAGTAGCTAGGTAAAGGGCATAAAATGGTAAATGCATCCAGAGGTGAAAGCATGGGCTAAGAGCAGTATTGTACTTCTTAACACAAGGAATAAATCCAGAGGCTGAAAGTAACCACGTGTCAAACGTTGAAGGAAAGAGACAACAATGCAGCAACAGAATTTTTTTTAAGATGTTTCATCAGCACAACTCACTTTACCTGTACTGTTTTTAATTGCTGGGTCGGCAAAACAGAAGGCTGAGCCGCAGTGTTTATCAGCTGACTTCCTTGTGTCAAAGCTGAGACACCAACAACAGGTTTCACTTCCGACCGACCTCCAATAACAACTTTGATCTGCTGGCCTTGTACCTTGGAGTCTCCACCTTGGGCTTGGGATGTGGCCTTCTGCGCCTGCGGGAGTTGGCTGTGGGGTAATGCTAAAACAATAGGTTGGCCAGACTTGCCCAAAGTTGTTACAATAAGCTTCTGCCCATCCGGTTTAATACTCTGATTGCCTATTTTAATATCAGTGGTCTTGTTCAGAAAAATTTGGTTGGCTGATAAAGTGACAGGGGTCTGAACACCAAGTTTATGGAGGCCACTTGGAAAGGTAGACTTTACTACTGCATTCACATCAGTTTTGGGGGTTGTGGTGCTCACTGTCACGTCTCCTGAGTGATTGCTGGGTGCAGTAACTGATTCTGTGGTGACTGCAGCTGTAGTCATAGCTGAGGAGTCGCTGGTGGAGCTTATGTTCACAATTTCTTCCAGTTCTGTTTCCATGGGAATAGAATCTCCCATTGGTGAGGACACGATAACCGCCTCAATGCTGTCGTCTTCCACCAGAGTTATACTGGTGTCCATTATTTCTTCTGGGAGCAAGCTGTTGACTTCCGCTGAAACCACCTCCATTTTAGCAGTTGTGGCAGTGACGACTGAAGCAGGTACTGCAATAATATTTTAAAAAGTTATTTGCCTCCAAAAAACAGGTATTTTCAAAGCTTTGTGAATAATATTACCAAAGAAAAAAAAAAGTAGCAGAATTTTCTGACTGAAGGTATTGTGCATGCACAGGAGGGATATAATGAAAAGAAAATTGTTATCAAAACATAACACATTAAGCTGATTTTACTGTCAGTAAGAATTTATATCAAACCTCTTCAACATCATCCACTGAAATCAAATCAAGACACTGACTTGCTGTGAATTACCAGTCCACTCTTGACAACATAGTACACAAATAAGTAGTGTTTCCCCCGAAACATACGGGCACCTTGTTCAGAGGCATTTAAACTTACTGAAATATAAAGCAAGAGTTAAAGAGCTTTAAAAACCCAACACATGAAAATGACTTTTCTAATACATGTAAACACTGATTAGCAGGCTATCTTGCCTCGAAACTTGTTATATGTACCAAATGTAATAAGGGTTCACTTTTGCAAAATCCTTATTTTGGCAATCTCAGAAAAACGTACAGCTGTCTAGTGACAGGCTTTAACAAACCCACAAACTCAATCAACAGCCCACCTATCCCAGAACCAAGCCAAAGCCCTGCCCTTCCAAGACAAACATAATTCCTCTATGCTGGCCATGGAAAAGGCAGCTCAGTATTTTTCTCCTCAATACTCACAAGAAAATACAATGCCCAAATTAATCTGAAACATGTTCTAAACACAAAACAAAGAACAGCCCATCTGAAAGAAAGCAGAATTTTTGAAGCAGATTAATAAAAGTGACTGATTTATATATAAAAAAACCTACAGTGAGATTCAAAGCCAGAGTCACTTTCTGCTTGAGAAACCTTAAAGACATTGCTGGAAATGGTCACATCTACCATTCCCTCTAAAACTGTTTTCGCTGTCAGACGCCAAAACCAGATCAGCTTAGTAAGGCATTTTCCCCACTTGCTGGCCTCATCAGCATGCCTGGACACTGGATGGGCGCGCACACTGTGCGGGTATGCGCACACTCTCTCGAGTACTCATCATCGGCTCAAGAGGACAGGATCCTTGCAAATTCAGTTTCCTACTTGCTCAGAAAAGCAGAGCTGAGTTATCTGTACCAAGCAACATTCATAATTAAGGAACTGTGCCGCTAAAAACGCTGACCAAATGCTGAGGTGACATTGATTTCTCTGGAGGCATTGTGGTTCCACTTTTCACAGCAGCTAACTACAGAACAGCTGCATTTCACCCATGAGGTAGATGAATGGGGAAAAAAACCCTGCTATAATAGTTTCCACGCCAAGCTCAGGAGGCCGTGCTGGGGCAGTCCTTGGCCTTCCTGGTCACAAAGGGTGCCATTCTGATTCCCCTCACTTTCAGAGTACAAGCCATATCAAACTGCCATGATACTCAAGAAGCCCAAGCTGTTGAAGAACTTGTTCAGATGACCAATGGTCAAACTCACACGGAGCTCACTTACTGGCAGGCATTTAAAGATACAAAGTTATCTGATGTCAACTGCCAGAAATACATCCTTTGGAAAGCATTTCTCCCAAAGTAATGCCAGTAGAGACTGCAGTGACGCCAGCCCTGGAAGCTAGTGCTAGACAAAACAGCATAAGCCTAAGGACATATTAGCAATAGTATCACATTGTTGTCAAAGTCACATTGGTTAACTGCATATGAGATTACACAAAAATAGGAATAGTAGAGGCAGACTGTTTCAGCACATGTTAAAGGCCACTAGATCTCCTCCTGTGTTGCTTTGTCTCCTCATCAGCCTGCACAGGCATGTATCTTAGATCTTAGAACTTCAGATAAAAAACCACCCCCATCACCCTGTTCTATATTGACAAGCACAAGGGGCTTGGATCCATGAGTTAGACTCCTAGGGTCAACCACAATGCAAATAATTATTGCCTGCATGTGTGAAAAGGAAGCAATCATTTAAATCAGACAGTGCAAAAACGACCAGTTTCAGTAATGACAAATAATTTTAAATTACTTGCTTTTGGTTCACATTTTTATGTGTTATTCCCTAAAAGAAAGGTAATTCTTAGTATCTTTTAACAGTATAACTACAAAGTATTTACATACATGTAAGTAGTTATACACGTCAACAGTTATTTATATTCTTCATTCTTCCCATCTGGTTATGTTACGAAGCACTATACCTAGTTAAAATGTACAGAGTTCTGATTTCAAACAAACCACTTGCAAGTCAGAACACAGAAGGAAAAGTAATACATTACGTCAAGCCTGGAATCACAAACAGGTTGTAAAGAAACATTACATAGTTACCGGATTAACAGCTTATGGCCATCACATTGGAAGATTTTACAGTTAATAGGTCTCATCATTTTACAGTTGGCTCCCATTAACATGTTCAGGCTAGTGTCATCAACATCAGCAAGAAAAGAACAACACAACCCACTTGTTCTACTTCTTCATTACTTATTGGATACAACTGAAACAGATACAAACCATGCAACAGTGAAAATCTCATCCCAGCTACATGAGAGGTTGCTGTCAAAGGCAGCTCCAACATCCCAGCAGATTTTATTTGACCAGGATTTATGTACTTAGCCAGGATTTCTCAACAGTTCAGGTGTTTCATTTTTCCTAATGCTTTTATATAAGACACACACCATTTTCATTTTTCCAGCTACTAAAGTGATTTTTAACAGTAAATGCTAGCCAACCTCTTTTATGATTCTAACAGCTTTGAGAGGGGTGGATTTTAACTATTAATTATTTTAACTATTTAAAAAGACTTGAAATTTTCCTTTGCTTCAGCAATTATGCTTTGAGTCACTTGATAACACAAGAGCTGTACCTACAACCTCCCCAAAAGATGCATCAGTAAGTATTTACACTTATTTAGCTAAAAATCTGAAGAAAAACAATCTAAACCAAGGACGTGGATAAGCACACTATCAAACCAAGGAACTCCACAAGAATTATAGGATCAGATTACTAAACAGGAATTTTTAGCCTAGAAAATAACAGCCATATAACTAAATTAAAAGCTCAAGAAAAAATTTACGTAATGAAGATTTGTTTAGAGAAAGACTATGCCAGCATAGGTCAGGACACTCACCAGTCAAATGCATATAAAAACAAATAGGAACTAAAACACAAACAAACTAAAACACTAAAAAACAAGTTGTTGGAACAACAACTTAGAAAAATGCTGAGTACTATTAGGAAGACAGGGACAAAAGCTCAGCTTGAGTGAACCACCTGCTATCTTACCCATAGCACAGATTTCTATACTCGATATTCACATAGAATACATATATATAATGTCATAAAGGGAATCTCCTTTAGCAAGAGATTAAAGAATGCCATCATTGTTGGCAAAAATACAGAATGGTGTCTGACAGGTACCTGTAAACTTTGATGTATTTTTTCTTTTCTGTCACTGGCATGTCAGTGAAGAATCTATAAGAAACTAACGCTGTTAACACCATTGTTGATAAAATATGCAAAGCAGTCACACTAAACAGGAAAATCAAAAGAATCAATAAAGCACGTTGATCTGCAAACAATGCAGAGATACCACAATGCCTGTATTTTACAGTAACTATCTGCAACTTTTTACACCTCCAGAAATGCCCCCATTTCACTAAGATAAGAATAGCTAACCTTCCAGTCTGCAACCATGAGCAGTTTGAGTGCAGCACTTACATGAGGATATGTTACAAAATCATCAGCAAGGCTCCGTACTGCAAGGAAAACTGTTCAGAAATTCAGATTACTTAAATAAGGCTGCTGAGACAAACTTTACATGATGTACTGGTATGGTGCTGTATGTTAGCAAGGTCATCACAATGAAGCAGTGGACCACGGGACGTCACCATTTGTGACCATTAGCGTTCCCCTTCCAGTGCTCTTCTCAGCACTCCGCATAGGCCTGGTGGCACTCAGCCACAGGAAGACTGTGGTATAACTTGACAGGTTTCAGAACACTGACCTGAACTGCTTAAAGTCACTGGCACTGTTCATTTTAAACTAAATTATAAAGTGTCACTTTCACTAGAAAAATAGGGAAATGAAATCATAACAGCTTTTGTAGAAGCACCTATCTTGAAGTGCAAAGAAAATCTCGCTCCAAAATCAGAAGCTTCATAAATGCGTTAAGTCCAACACAGACCCTAAAACAGCAGGGGTTCTCTTAGGATCAATAAAACTGTTGGTGCATGCTGAGCAAAAACTAACTGAAATCAAGTGTCTTTGCCTGATGCAGCAGCTAGTAGTTCTTTAAAGGCAGGATAAATGCATACACTGAAGTGCAGCATTACTAAGAGCCAGCAAGGTCAAATACTTTCAACTTCCTGAGTTAGGAACTGCAAAAGCCCTTAAAAAAAAAGTATGAAGAAGAATCATGAAACACTACAAAATAATCCCTACCCTCAAGAGGTCACCACTGGGGTGATCATCCAGGAGACAAATCATATGGACATGACTAGCATATGTGAAACTAGTTACTACATTGCTAACCACAGGAAGATAGAAATACAACCACATATTCATTACTACAATTTTCTTCTTGAGGGAAGGAACACAGGATACAGTTTTGCAGCTCCTCAAAAACAGAAAAATCACAATCCTTGCATTAAGGGACTTAAAAACGTCTTCATACACCCTTGGTGCCGCAAAAGGCCAAGTCTTTTACAAAAATCAATAAAGTTAAGTAGACATTATTAGCTTGTAAGGTGTACGCCTAATAATTTGCAATGTGTTATGAAGAACACTAATAGTTGCAGTATCTCTCAAGGGATTTTACTAAACTAGGTTGGGAGAAATGAGGCTGGAAACTAGGGTCAGAAGAATGGCAGAAAAGCAATGGCAGACAACCTAACAAGTAATTGTTCACTGCAAGTACAATGGACTCTAAACGCCAATGTGGGGGGGAAAAACCACAGGAATATAGTATAACCAGTTAGCCAATACAAAAGGGGGTAACATTTGTCATTTCCTTTGCCAAGACAAAAACATGACAACACCATCACTTTTCCTTGAAGTAAAAGTGCAGTAGGGCACTGTCAATGGGCTATGGCTCAGATTTGAGGATTTTAAAAGTCAAAAAATCCCACTATATTCATAAGAAGTTAAATTCGTAAAATCAGCATATTTCTCTCAATAAAAGTTTAAAAATATGATTTATTTCATTCCTAAATCCCTTCATTAGAACAAAGGTAAGAGCAGGAAGAAGTAGTGGAAATACAGAACGGATCTTTAATGATTTATGATGTTGTCAGCCACATGCAATGAAACTTTAGGGGCTTAAATACTTTCCAAATTTTTCAGCTTCTGCTTATCTGTTCTCCTCAATGGGGGCAATATTTAAGCTCCAGAAGGCTGCTAAACTGAAAAAAAACAAACAAAACAACCTTTTTTTTTTTTTTGAGGTGGGGTCTTCATACCTAGAGATCAAACAGTTTAAAATTACCAGGCCTCAAGTAGTTGGAAGCTGCCACAAGAGATCCAAATCCAATCTAGGCACTGCAGTAGCAATTAATTCACTTGCTCCCATTCCCCTTCCTAATCTTCCAGCTCTTGGGATGGAAGGGGTAGGGGAAGTATCTTGCAATTATTCAACCATGGAACAGTTACTAAGCTCTCTGTGCTGCTATCACTGGCATATAACACTACAAAATATTGACAAGAACAGTTAAAACACAATGAGCCAAAAAACTCCAGAGGAACAAAAGATGTTTTTTGGAGACACACTGTAAAAAAACCCCAACCAATCTCTTAACTTTCCAAAAATTAATGTCCTATTGTCTTCAAAACAAAAAATATTTTACCAACATACTGATATGAAATACACTGCCTTTACCACAAAAATCTTGATCATACCCAAAGCTTTAGAAGTGATACACACAACATGACCACATCTTCTTCCTTCACCACAACCGCTGTTAACAATATACTTTAAGACTCAGCCATTCTGCGCCCTGTGAAATTAATTCTCACATACAAGGAATCACAGCATACTACCACAGAAATTAGATTACACACACCAAGTACAGAAGCAATTTTTACAGTCAAACTAACAAAGACCTTAGATATAGTACATAACCAAAAATCCCCATGAGTCATAGAACCTTTCAGGCAAAATGGAAGCTAGAGAGAATGAGGAAAAAAAGCCATAGCTAAGTTTTTGATGAAAGCAGCATGTCATACAAATTGTAAATGAATTACATTACACACACGTGAGTGCATTGCTTGCCAGAAAAAACAGAATTTTAAAAACACTCAGATACCCAATTTGGGATTGGACAATCCCCTTTTCACCATGAAGAAAATACTACATTGCCCAAATGTACCCTCAATTACAAAACAATATTATTAGGGAAGATCTTTAAAGCCATTGTGAGGTATTGAGTAGTATTACCCAACAAAACTCCAAGCACTCACCCAGAATCACTAGCACCCAGAAAAACTAAACCACTTAAAGGTCAAATTAATTTCCCAAGCATGGCTCACAGCTGTTACCTAGTTCTCACATGCTAGTTAAATGTTCATTAAGAAGGGAGCAAAACCATACTATTTACTGATATCAGTCTGCATTTCAAGCACATCTACATTTCAAATTTCCACAAGTATCGATCTCATTGTCATCAATCGACACTGTCAGCATTTGCTATTTGTGGCACACAGCATGCTGAAATCTTAAGGCTTCCATGTTGTTCTGAAGAGGGACCAGGATCAGCAAGCTAATGATAAATCTGCTTCTCAAGAACTACTTAGTGCCCTTTAAGGGTCTAATCCTCACTGGTGCTGTGTGAATTCCGGAGTGCACTGAAGAGCAAAGGCATTACTATGATGTGAACGCTGCCTGCTGATCTAACAGGGCAATGTTCTGCAGAGGTAGAAGAACATCGATACATGTACATTTTTCAAATGACTGGCATGTCCAGGCTAAGAAGGCAGTTAAGAGAAGTAATTAGGAAAGCTATTTATGCTCTGATTACCAACAAATGCATGCTGCCAACCCCAGAAAGATTCCATATACAGTTGTACATCCTCCTTTTCTCTTAAAAAGGAGTCTTGAAGGTCAATTTATCATGGTAAGGATAAACTGCTTGTTTAGCGCACACCTTAGTTATAGCAATTTTACAGGAAAGAACTGGAAATACCCTTCATTGCAGCAGAACACTTCAAAACAGTTCAGTTTGCTTTCTGTAACTGAAAACAATGTTCTACTTTCAAGCAAAGTTCCACACAAACTAAAACTAAATAGCAACCAAAACCCAGAGCATTTCCCATCACCCTCCCCTTGGTTTGCATGCCAGTTTCAGTCATTTTCACTACATATGGCAGCACAGATGTTGAAAACCAAAACTGCACAGGTGTTCTTACAACCATTAAACACGTTCTGAAGGTGTTCACTGCCATGAACAATCCGCTATTTGGGTTTGTAGATTCCAGGGCCTTTACATTTAATGATGCATTTCTAACTTCATGTTCTATGCCAACTTTGTGGTGAAACCAAAAGAAATAACTCCTAAAATAACTTCAGATTATTTTCTGCAGAGTTTAGGTGGTATCACACCACAAACACTCTTAAAAACTAGCATGAAAACAACCATCACAGGCTTGATAACAAGTTCCCCACAGACTTTAACAGGTGTTATCATATTGGGCACCTTTTAAGATTAGGCTTGCTGCCAGCAATTTCAGATAGAGAGCATTTCAGTGCAAAGGTTCATCACAACAGAACTGTAACCTACCAATTTTATTGTGCTTCCTGATTTGCAAAGTCGCAATGATTATGTGGTGCATTCCATGTTGCCTAGTTGGGAGGTACAATACATGAAGTTCATTCTAACCAGAAGAAAAAAGGATGCATTTCAGTGGGGCATTTCATTTCCAAAGATACACTAACACAGCACAGAAAAGCATTTTGTCCAAAAAAATTAATTCCTTATGCATCTTACGTAATTGTATGATTATTTTCAAAGTTAGAAGAATGCAGAGATGAAAACCAGACAAAAATCTGAGACCATAAACTACAATGCTTTCAGGGTAGTGCTGTCAAGATTTGGTCAGCAGTAAAAGCTGTTAGGCCACTATTGGTTTTTAAGCTCGTCCTAGAAATCTAAATTGGCTTTATTCATTTTTGAGTCCAACAGAGCATCGAAAGAAAACAAAAAATAGCTCAAGAAACAGTTATATTGCAATGATTTGCCAGAAAACATGCTTCTAGCTGCAGGTCTCAGCAGCTCTACCAGCCTTAAACACTAAAACATGTAACAAGTATAGACCATATTTATTTGCAGAAGGACTGAGCTGAAGATAAACAGCTCACCTGCAGGCAAACCAAGACTTGGTTCACAAGCCAGAAAACATCATTATCCCCCCACTTCAATTTCTAGTTAAAACACTTCCATATTCCCTTTGGGGAAAACTTATCTGAATAACCAGGGTTGTGCAATAGCTGACTGGCTTTTGTGGAATGAAATTCCATATTAAGATTGAGTCAATAGAGTCAATTCAATAGGAGAAATGGGAATTTCAGTGAAATTTTCATCTCTGCTCCAGAACCACGTGGGCCATTTCAAATGCAGGATTCTCGGACCTCTGAAGTTTCATTTATCATAACACAAAAGGTTGCAATCTTGTGAAACATGAACTGGTAAGTTTTATTAGATGTATGTAAGAAAACCAACAGTTAAGCTTTTGAACAAACACCTCAAAAAAAAAAAAAAATCTTACAGACAGGACTAGCCAGAGAGAAGTATTTCAGTGACTAGGACCACACATTATCTCTTACAGCCTTTGTTTTAAATACCCTGAAAGCGACCAGAGACACGTTTACTGTATCCAAATCTAACCCTAGAGATGCTTTATTCCAGACAACATACCAAGGCCACCTGGAAGGAAGAGTTCTTTGCATGCACTTTCCATGCTGCTCTGTATATCTCCTTCGGTCCTTACAGAATGCCCTTCCCAATGTGACTTCCACGGCAAACATACGCTACCACCAGTTGGACAAGTCACCTAGCTCACAGTACCTCTCTTTACTACATCTAAGACAACTTCGTATAAACAAAAGAAGCTTTTGCCAACTGTCAATTTATAACCCTGCGAATTGGAGATTAACGGTATTGTTACATATGATGCCACATTCAAGCTGACCTGTGGCCTTGGCAGGTTATTTGCTGTGACTCAGCTGCCCTAGTTGATAACTATACTGGGCTAAAGCACCACATGCCCACAATGAGCTAGACACACCTGCATCAGAGGGTGTCTCAGCACCTCACGAAGTGCTATGTGTCAAACTGTACAGTCTATCAAAACCAACCAAGCAGCAGCAATAGAACTTAAAAGTGACTATGGGATGAGTTTGCACAAAACTCTAGAGCATCTGCATTGTTGAGGATAGTCTAGGTTCTTATCATCTGGACAACTAAGAGATAACTCTCTTCCAAGGGCAAAGCTTACTGTGCAGCCATAAACAAATATTAGAAGCACAAGCAAATGTAACTCATTATAACAATGTCATTAAGAATTTCTGTTAAGAATCCAGAACAACCAACCTGTCAAAGCTTTTTATTCAACATATGTCTTTTTGCTGACATAAGACCAAAACTGACCTTTACATTCAGAGAGAATGAGCTCTTAATTTTTCCCCAGTCATTGCAGTAGCAACAGTAAAAATTCACAAGTAGCCTCTCTCTTTCACGTTCTCTGCTTCTCTCCTGGGAGAATTCAGAGCTCATATGCAAATGTTAATTTTTTTCTTCATAGGAAACAGAAGAGGCAACTTTTGCTAATATCATTGTAGGGGCTAAATTGACTACAGCCTTGTTGGTCCCTCCACTGCAGCCAGTTAGCAGCACTGACACCAGAACTATCTTTTGCAAGCAGAAAAAAACTCAACTCTTCATATAACGTTCTGGACATTAACCCACCAACAGAAGAAACTTATCTCAAGAAATATTGAATACATTACATAAAAACACAAGACTCCTAGTTCCTATAGATTCTTGACTGCTCGCTAGCAGGAGTGACATAGAACACCTACCTATGCAAAGCAGAAACAAGCTACAGTTAAGAAAGCAAAGGTCACTTGTTTGCCTAAGTTGATTTCAAAGGAAAAAAAAAAAATTCATTGGGTCATTTTATAACCAAACCAAAATAAAGATCACACCAGTTCATTTCCTTGTTTGCTGTGTTCTCCCACCCCTTTTTGCCAAAGAGGTACAACCACACATCAACTACTCCAGGCAACTGAAATTCACAAAGATGAAGGGCACAAAAAAATAGGAAATGCAGTTTTGAAGAACCTCTTAACTCTGGACATGTGTTCTCTCATTTGCTAGAAAAGTCTTCACAGGAACATATGCATACCCAAGAGTCATCCCATGCTGCTGGCATGTTATTAAATGAAAGATCACAACTGCATGTAGGCCATCTTGCTATACTACAACTCTCCTACTTAACTGCCATCCTTCAATTTTGCTACTATTTCAAAAATGGGCAAAATAGTGTAATTAATTTTATGCATTCCCTGTTTTCTTTCTTTGACACTATTTTTGTCTCTAAAATTGAAATATTTGTTTTTTCTTAAAGCAAAGAATCACAAAATCACTCTGCATTGCATTTTTCCAGTCTTTTCTTTAAGCTTACTGAACTAGAGATTGCCTTAAAAAATGTCATGAAACCAAAAAAAAATATTATCTGTAAGAAAGCTATGATTAACAAAGGTAAGTGGAAAAATTAATAATTAAGACTGCAAACTCGCCATGTTAGCATATGTAACAGCAGAGTGAAAGAAAATAATTTTAACACAGTAACAAAACATGCATGTGGAACACATAAGAATTAATTTCCATTCTCTTTACCACTCTCTACAGAAGACAAGATATGGGGCAGTTTGTCAGCACACTTCCCAAAGGGTCATGGTTCTAGATTTATCGAATACAACGGCAAACTATAGCAAGGCAAAAACCCCAGCCTTACTCCTTATCAAATGCTGAATACCTAACTAAAGTACCCAGTCTTCTTTCATTGGTTACAAGGAATAGTAAGAAGTTATCAGGCAGGTATTCTTTCCCACAGATATAACCATCTATAGTCACAGAATTAAAAATAATAGTTCCCAAGGCAACCATAATTCATTCAACCCATGCACACCGTTCCCTTCCGTTGTGGTTTAGGCCCAGACAGCGACTAAACACCATGCATCCACTCGCTTACTCCTCCCTCCCCTGTCCCCTGCAACTGGCATGGCAAGGAGAACTGGGAGAAAAAGGTTAAACCCCCCTAGGTTGAAACAAGGACAGTTTGACAGAGCAAAGAGAGAAGGAACAACAGTAATAACAATAATATTAATGAAATTATACATGAAGTGAGCAATACACAATGCAACAGCTCAGCACCTGGAACCTGCCACCCAGCCCAGCCACCTGCGCGAACTGCGCATGCTTTCCCAGGCCAGCTCCCCTCTCATACATACTGGGCATGACATCAGTATGGTATCAAATATCCCATTAGCTGGTTCCATTCGGCTATCCTGCCTGCGGCCACTCCCAGCTTCTTGTGAAAATTAAGCCCTCCCTAACCAAACTCAGGACACCTTCTCACTACTCTACATTCTGTTAAGGGAGTGCTCCCTGTGTGACGCACCATACACACACCTGTGTGCAGCATACCAGAGGAGCAGGCAAGGTACAGAAATCAGCAACTCCTCTGTGTTTAAAGTAACAGTTATTAAATGATATGGACACGAAAGTTTTATATTACACAGTTAAGGCTTTTGTTGGTTTTTTGGTTTCGTTTTTTTGTTGTTTTTTTTTTCCATGGGAAGAAAGATTGAGCTCATGTCACCATGTTTATAACAGAGGTGTTAGCTGCTTTCTTTTTAAGAATGGCTGGAGGGAAAAAACCCCAAACCAACCAACCACTTGCCCACATAGGAGTTATGAGGAAATCCTTCCTCCCTTGGCAAATTCTGGGTAATTTAAGCTTCCATTATAATTTTAAAAGGAAAACCAACAGCTAAAAAAGCTTATCTGTCAACAAACTGGTAATTACATACTAATAAAATGAGCACCTGCTACAATTTTTTAGGCTTTCCTGTGAAAAACATTCTAGCAATATCTTTACTGCACTGTAATTGCAAATATCACCCTTTGCTACTCTGACCACTGTCTGCACATAATCAGCAGCATTACTTTCCTTATACTCCATTTTCCTGTGGGTATTAAGCCAGCACTACTGCTAAAGCTCTCCTGTCCTCCTTTGGCATCTGCCTATTCATTTCCAAACATTTCTCCTTGTGGTATCAAACATTTATGCAGCTGTGAGGGCAGTCCAGATGAGAGAATCAAAACCAAACTGTCACAGCCCCACTTTCTCCATGCTGTTGATGCTGGTGTTCAACCCAGGAAGAAAACCACTCCATGAAGTAATGAGCAAATTCTGGTAGGTAAGTCAGTGTGCTGAGATAGCTCAGTTTAAAGTCTACAGACATCAGAATGGCATCAAGGACTCACACCTCATCCAATAATCCAGCTGGGTCAGAGGCTGGGGAAATCCAGGAACCTCCCTCCCCTCCCAGCTTGGCGTTTATACTCCCTGCACAGAAGGGAAGGAGGGAAAGAGTACAACCAACTCTTTCAGTGGTGGTAGAACACTAGACTACATAAATTTTGTTTAGATTCATTCCAACTTAGAACAAGAGCCAGTTTAGTTTTAATGCAGATCAGTCTTTAATTTTGGTCTATGTGTAGCTGCTTAAGTGCTTACAAAGCACAAGAGAAAGAGAAAGCACGGAAGAGCAAGAAGCTGCTGGAGAAGAGCAGAGCCATCTTTCTCACCAGCAAAGCAGCAACAAGTGCTGCTGGGATTATAGCAGTGCATAGCCACACTTTCTCCCAAATGCACGGGAGAGCAACACTTAGAAAAAAACACTTTAGAAAAAAAGACTGAAAGCAAATACACAACTATAAAATCTGTCAGGAAAACTCTGCCCAGACACTGCAATATTAACAGTTAACTTCCCCTTGTTTGCTGATTTTGTCTCCTGTTTCAAATATTTGGGAAGGGAGATTAAGTTATATAGGCAGACCCAAGACCACTGGGAACTTTCTGATAAGGATAATATAAAAAAAACAAAGATCCCAAAAACTTTTCACAGGAACAACAGATTCAAAGAAATATAAAACATTCTTCAGATAGGCTTCTCGAGTCCATAGCAGAAACCGCTGTTACTCCAAAGGAAGAAAACAAACAGCCAGATCATAGAGATGGGGATTGGGTGTATACCTGGAACTCATACAACAGATCAGAGCAGAGCCCAAAACTAAGAACATAACCCTCATATGGGTAGCTATGTGTTCGATTGCAGAAGTAGAGTTTGTGAAGGGGAATGACACACAAGCTGGAAGAGTTAAAGAGCCACTAATCTACATCCAGGTCCAGAAAATAAGAAACTGGAATCTCTTGCATCATGTAGCTATGCACCCGCATCATGGATCAAGGGATTGTTCCAGAAGTCTCATTCTTTCATGCGCAAGAAAAACTTTTATGTTTTCTAATGTTGTCAAGTGAACCGAGCCTAGTCAGAGGCTATACTGAAAGCCACATGCTGCTTATTAGTTTTCTAAGCAACTGAGGAAACTAAGCTACTGAAATGTAAGGCTTGGCAAAATACAAACCTTTGAATCAAGAGTTCAAGAACATCTTTCACTTCTTACAGGGAACTCCTGCAGCTAAGAATTAAAAAAAAAAGCAACCACAAAACACCATGAACTTGTCTCCTAGGTATTTGTTATGAATCCCACAATGGCAGTGTACTAATTCTGTAGGACGTTAAGATGTCCTTCTAACAGCATGCGAAGTAAGAAAGCACTACCTCTATAGCACAGGAAGGGAACGCGCACACACACACAAGCAGACCAAGTGACAGATCAGAAAGCACAATTTGTTGATGAAGCAGAAATCAAAACACATACTACAAATCTACCTTACTTTTGTTTTCCCCATGAAATATTTTTCAAACAACTGTAAAGGAAAAGAATCTAACAGACTTTGATTTTTTTTTTTTTTAAACTAAAAGATAGCCCAATATATGAGCTAACAATGTCTCTAAGGCTGAAATGTGACAGCACTCAATTGCCACACTTCAAATTTACCCATGGTTAGCAGACGCTCAACCCAAAAGCAGTTAAAGCTTTTTGAGAAAAGCTGAACCCATTCGAGCATTCAGTTACAAACTATCTGATCTTGGACATCACAGAAGTATAAGCAAACAAGACAACAGCAGACAGTTCTTGATACAGCATCTGAACCATCAACCTTGCATAACAAACTTTTGAAACTTGCCACATTACAAGCAGCCTGAAGTACCTTTTCAACCCATGAGAGAAGCTGGGCTGTATTTTCTAACACACTGTCCAAGCCAGCCTTTAGGAATGCTGTGGCCGACAGAGCAATACAGTGTCACATCTCTCTGTAGGTTGATACGAGCCTGTACACAGCACATAACCAACAGTTACCATTTGCTGACGCATATGTAAACTGGATGTCTTGGGGAGTACAGAAAGACAACTCTAACGCGTTGTAATTTATGAAGGTATTCCCCTGACAGAAGACATATTCTCAGCTGCTAATCCGCTATTCTTGCCTCAAATAAGCTATGGTGAATAAACTAACCGCATGCACAAGGCATTACCTGTTATTGACAACTTATGTAAATATTGCAAAGAACATTCCAAATTATTTTTCTATACCAAATATTTCCTACAATAACTATAACATATTTCAAGCAACTGTCCAGAAGGAGAAACCTAATGAAAGATCATTTAAACATCTGTTCATTCTTCACTTGAAATCTTAAGTGAGGGCTTTCCTCCTGCTCACATTGCGTTCCCGTGGCCAATTTCACATGCTCTCAATGCCACAGTGCTTTCCAGAACTCAAAACCTCCCTGACAAATGTGACGTAATTAGTACACAATGTGCTTCAAAGTCGAGGCCACAAATAATTAATAACACATTCTGACTGCCAATACACCTCTTAACAAGCAAAAGCGATGAAGATGGAACGATGCCAAAAAGATGGTCCAGCCAAACATGCTGCGAGCTCGGAGGCTGTCCCCGGCCGTGCAGCAACCCACTGAAGGCACGGGTATGCCCTCGCAGTTGGGCGAGTTAAGGGAGCGTGCAAAACACCGAACGCCTTCTTCACCGCACCCCGCTCTGCAGGGCAGAGCCCGAGGGAGCATCCCCGCAGACAAAGGTAGGACATCCTCGCCCCGGTCCAAGACCGGCGCGGCCCCTGCAGGTCCTCAGGGGGTAGCCGGGACCCCTCCGGCGGCCAATGCCAGCAAGTTTCGCGAGGAGAACGCTCCCGGGCCTAAGCCAGCCGCCGCCGTCACAGCCAGAGATCCCAGACCGCCCGGCCCCGAGAGCTCCCCACCGCCCGCCGCGGTGTCCGGGGAGCGCGAGGAGCCGGGCCCCGCCGGCCCCAGGCCCAGCGACCGCCACTGCTGGCATCGCGCGACGCCAGCAACGGCCGCCGCCCCCCCACCCCCACCAGCCCCGCGACCGTTACCCCCGCGAGCCCCTCGGGGCCTCACCTCATCGGCGGGTGGCGCAGGGGCGGCCAGGAGACACCGGACGCCGTCAGCGGCCACCGCCGTATTTCGAAAGATCCGCCATTTTCACCCCGTCACCGCCGTCTCCTGCGGCCCGCCCCCGCCGCACCTGCCCCCGCAGCGCCGCCTGGGCGCCCCGCCCCGCCGCCGCTCGTGGTACGCCCCTCCTCGAGCTGCCCCGCCGCCAAACCCCAACTGCTTCCGGACCGGCAAGGGAAGGGGGCGGCGGCGGGTCCCGCACAGACCCCCGGTCCAAGGAGGAAGCCTCACCACCAGACCCGCACCGCTCCCCGGGTTCGTTTTAACCCCACCGCTCCGCCACAGCGTTAGGCGCAGCTCACCTCAGCGAGCAGCGATGATGAGACTCGCCGAGGGGGCATCTCTTGCGACGGAAGAGCGACCGGGACGGCTGTCTCCGCAAGCCCGGGGAGGTCGGCGGGGCCACCCGGGAGCCCGCCCCGCCGCGGGGAGCGCGCCCAGCGGGGCCAGGCCTGTGCCTTCCCAGTTGGAGGCAGCTATCAGTGCTTCGCCGCTCCCTCCCGGGCTCCACTGCTCCCTCCCCGCCAACGGGGCCGTGCCCGCACCCCTTTCTTCGTCCTCCCACCGCCGCTTTCCCGCCCCTCGCGCTCACCGGGCGGGCGCTCTTCCTCCTCCTCCTCCTCCTCCGCCGCCGTTACCGATGCTTCTCTCCGCGACCGTCGTCGCCGCCGCAGGCCCTCCCCGCCTCGCGCCGCCGCCGATGCCCTCCCCTCCGCTACCGCGCCCGGCGGCCGCGGCAGCGCCCGCGACGAAGCCGCCGTGTTTGTTCAAAATCACGCGCCCCGCGCCATTCCCCCGCCGCATCCCATAATACTGCTCCGCGCCGCCCTGGCAACCGCCGGCGCAGAGCCCCGCCCCGCGCTTCCGGACCCGCCCCAGGCCGCCCGCTTCCGTGGCCGCGCGCGCCACTCAAGGAGGACCCTCCCTTGCTCCGCGTTCAGGCTGCCGACGCGCGGTTCTCTACGTATATATTTCTCTATCCGTGCAGCTCTGCGGCCCCGGGGGGAGGCGTGCGTCGATCGCGCCCGAGCTTTATCCCCGCGGCCGAGCTCTGCCTGCGCGCACGCTCCTCGCCACGTGACTCCGCCGCGCGGCCGCCTCTCTAGCTTGCTGGTGGTGCGGCTCTATGGTAGGAGGAAGTCCGCTGTGCGCGAGGGGGACGGCGGCGGGTCCGCGAAGATGGCGGCCGCAGTGAGGCAGGACCTGGCGCAGCTGATGAATTCCAGCGGCTCTCACAAGGACCTGGCGGGCAAGTGAGTGCCGGCGCCGGCCTCCCCATGGCGGGGTGAGGCGGGTGAGCGGCCGTTGGTGTTGCGGCCGTTGGTGGGGGCATAGGTGACTGGCGGGCCCTTGAGCGGGTGAGGCGGCTCTTGCCTAACGGCCGCGCTTCTTAACATAAAAAGAAGAAGGATAGAAAGATTTCACCGCATGATTCTGTCATTTTTAAATTTATTTTTCGTTTCTAACGACGGCTTCCTCTGCGCTGGTGGTGTCCTAGCGCAGACTCCCGCGCGGGGCCTTAGCCCTTCGCCGTAGCTCCCTCGTGTCTGTCCACCGCCCCTCAGAGTTCGACTGCCTGCCTGTCGGCAGCGCGGAATTGATAGGTCGTGGGATTTGCTTTCCTTGACTGCTGTAGATAGGTATGGGTATTTTGGATCCCAAACCTTGGGGTTTGAGCTACTGACAGTGCAACACGTTACATAGTTTTTTCTCCCCCCAGCGTTCAGTCAGATGTCGATCAGTCAGCTGAAATTCTTCGGGTGCCAGTCCAGTTGCTTGTTTTCTAGAAGAATTGCTTTGCTTTTAGGAGTTTCCTGTGAAAACTTGGAAATGTTCCCCTCGAAATGTGGCTTCAACGTGAATGTAGTCCTTCATCGGTATTGCACACACTGAGGGTATGGCTCAGGCGAAGTTTAGTTAGCTTTATGAAGCGTGAAAACTGGAGTTGCTATTTTTGCAGGAATAAACACTTGAAAATGCATAGTCTGTTCCTGTGCTCATGTCAAGTGGCCGTAACATACTATTTATCTCCCACTCCCAACACTGTTTCTCATTCTCATTCAATATGACATTTGGAACATTTGACTAGATATATTAATCTTAATCCATGAGCAGCACATTTTCCAATACTTTTTCTCTGTGCTATCCTAGGCATTCTTTCTTTCTTTTTTTTTTTTTAAACTTTCAGAATTGCTCCTACATTCACATATACCAAAATGATGAGCTATGTTATCTGAGAATCTGGTCCTGATATTTAAAAAGAGCTGAATACCAGTGAGTGTTCCTGACATTTGAGAACAAATACTTTGGAAAATTGCCACCTCAGAGATATAGAAAATATAAGCAAAAGTAGGGCTCTGACATAGAAAATAGGCAGAGAAACAGAACTTGTTAGTGAAAAATGTCCCCTATGAGTGATATTTTAATTATTTTTTCTTCTAATCTGTGGACAGATACCGTCAGATATTGGAAAAAGCCATTCAGCTGTCGGGTGTAGAACAACTTGAAGCTTTGAAAGCTTTTGTAGAAGCAAGTAAGTGCATCTGGTACAATCGGTTGCACACTGAGAGAAGGCCAGAGGTTTGTGGGATTGCGTATTTGTTAGCTCTACATTAGGCTACATAAATATATGGTATTTTGGTCTTATTGGAACTCACACACAACTAGAAAAGAAACCATCTTTGCCGCATTCAGAAGCTAAGGCAGAATGGGCTTGTAAGCTTTGTGAGTTACAATTTTCCAGTCTGAGAGTGTGACAGCGTTGGAAGGTGAAAACATGAAGTACTCTCTGTTGAATGCTAAAATTGATACTGGATGCCTGGTGGTATTTAAACTAACAACTCCCTTCTTCCCCCTTCTCAAGTTAGTTTGAAAAACTGTCAAGAAGAAATGGATGGGAGGGCAGGTTGTGTTGTATTGGACGTTTGGCTTAATGAATACCTGTATAAATTATACCAGTTAGTATTTTTTTAAGTTGAGAATAAACTTAGTGGATTATAGCCTAAAGGTTTACTTTGTCCAGGATATCTCAGCAACAGTGATTGAGAATGTAACATCTTTCTAAATTGTAAGTTAAAGTGAGAAATTCATTATTGTCTGTCAGGGGCAGGAACTCTGGTGACCTGTAGGGTGAACAAACGTTCTGAGAGAAAAAAATTCACCTTTTAAAAACAAAGGGAAAAAAACCCCTTCACTTGGATACAGACCTAAAAACTTGAAATGTTTGAATTTAATAGAAAGGAAACAATTACTTACAGTGAAGGCACTGACAAGCTTTGCATCCATCTTCTGTTTTTCTTCCACGTCTCTAAACCAGTGGTGAACGAGAATGTCAGTTTAGTGATCTCACGACAGCTACTGACAGATTTCTGTACCCATCTTCCAAGTCTTCCTGACAACACGGCCAAAGAAATTTACCACTTCACCTTGGAAAAGATACAGCCTAGAGTTATTTCATTTGAAGAGCAGGTGAGAGATCAATAACAAGGGGTTTTTGGTTTGCAGGCTTAGCTTTGGTTTTTTCCCCTTGTCTGCTGACTATTTTAAGTCTTTAAAAAAACTGTTCAAAACATATATTCCTACTTAGAGTCCAATTTTGCATTCCTGTCCATGCAAAACCTGAGTTATATGCAGAGTATTTATGACCATGCAAAGAATAAAGGGTTTGTCTCTTCATCAGGATGCTGGGCCTGTAATTCCTCTGATACCAGAAAATGGCTTCTTAGAATGAAGCAATACTTGGACTGCTGGAGGTACTGTCGAGAGACAGACTGGTACTCGCTGTATTGCATTTTACCCAACTAATGGAAGAGGCAGGTGATATAAAGAGAGAAGCATCTTGACAAATAGCTTTTGTTTCAAAATAAATATCTGTGTGAGTATTTTAGCCATAATAATTTTACCAGGAAAAAACGTTTCCTTGAAATCACAATTCTAGTTAACTAGTGAATATGGTGTCCTTTTTCAATTCAGTTCTTGGTTTTGTTGTATGAGTATTCACTATCCAGTAAGGACTCTCAGCCTGAGAGTATATAAATACCTTCTGTATTATGACGTTTATATAAAAAGCCTTGAGGATCTAGTATTTGAGGAAAAAAAGCAAGGCAGTTTGTTGTGATTTGTATTTGCTTCTCTCTATCTTTTGTCTTTTTAAGCAGCTTAACTGAACCTGTTTGCCTATATGTTATAATGATTATGCATAAATTAAATCCAAGACAACAGATTATTTCCTTTGAACTACACTTGTGCTTACAAAATCCAGATAGTGAGCACTGATGTTTTACCTGCTGACAGCTGCTCTACAAGGTAGAAGTTTCTGCATTAGGATCTAATCATAGTTCACCTCATTCATACCTCACAGGCATGATAGGAGTTATAACTGCAGGAAACGTCTTGTGAATCTCGATGCTTTAGTTCTTGAAAACATCATTCCGTCTTTTTGAAAGCGTTATAAAAGTTTACTACTTAATGGGTCTGAGAAGATAAACTCCTTTTACCTTGTCACCAGTTTAAGCAGAAATGCTTCAAATCAGCACTCATATTTAAAAAACTTGGTGTTAAAGCTTGATCCAGGAGTCCCATGCAGGACTTCTAATGTGAGAAGAGTGTGTACGCAGGTGGTTGAGTCTGTGAAGGTGTGGCATCAGTTGAGGGGATTCATGAACAAGAACAAATACTGTGAAAGTTAATATAGAACCATTCAATTTCTATAGCATTTGGTATTGATTTTATTATTGTTTAGGTCGCTTCAATAAGGCAGCATCTTGCATCAATCTATGAGAAAGAAGAAGACTGGAGAAATGCAGCACAAGTATTGGTGGGGATCCCTTTGGAAACAGGGCAAAAGTAAGTACTGTGCTAGATGCAGTTCTGTGTTGTTACATATACTTGCTCCTTTTGTACTTACGCAGTACATATGCAGACCAGCAAGGGAGAATTTTGGGGTTGCGTATTTTCCCAGAGTTTCAGTAGTTGAGGCCAGAACTACTGACAGACGACTGAAGTATAGCTTGGTGACTGTACATTACATTAAGCTGTTTAATGGGTCAGAACACTGTACCTGAAGTTTTGCGTTATTTATTCATGGCTTGGCTTCGCGGACGAAGATTTGGGAAGGGCTTTAAACGTGAGTACACCCTTCAAGCCTGCGCGGTGGATTTTTTTTAGGTGAGGCGCAGTGTGCGCGAGACTGGCCCCACCCTTTACACCTGAGGTTCATCTGCCAGGGCCTAGCGAGCTTGGACGGTGACAGCAAAGTCCTCAGGTCGTAGGTTTGGTTAGAGTATCCTTCTCTTAGATGGATGGCCTTACAGGGCTAAACGAGCTCCATCTGCCCGGGTTTGGAGTTAGAGTTGTCCTTCTCCTAGGATGGTTGCCCGAAGGCTAGTGAGCCCATCCTGCCCGTGGACACACTTTGTCTGACCCTTCAGTTGAGACCTGTCTGGCTTGGGAGACCCTACCGGAGGCATATGCCACCACCAGCATAGCTCTCAACTTCACAAGGGCACGCAAGCTCTTTCCCCACGGCAAGGGGGTGTCCATGAAAGAGGTTATTTATTAGTCTTGCTGTTAAACAGCCTTTTGGATAGGATTTTACAAAAATTCCTCAAAGGTTATTGAAAGGTTCCATGAGTTCGCCTTTCCAGTTCAAAATGAAGACATAGTTTGAAGTTGGATATTAAATACAGTGGAGGGCTTTTTGGTGGGGTTTTGTTTGTTTGTGGTTTTGTGTTTGGCGGGGGGCGTTTGTGTGGTTTTTGTTTTAGCTTGTTGGTTTTTTTTAGGTCTAGAACTGTTGCTGTTACTTTTCTCTGGCTGTCCTTTTTATCCTCTTTCTCTGTATGCATGTAGAAGGAATTGCTGTAGGTTTTGCCTGTTTTCCACTGCAAGTTCGCTTCTTGTCTCACCCCTTATGACAAACTTCCAATCCACTAAAAACAGATTATTAGAGTGTACATTTGTGTCTTGGTGGACAGCATTATTTCTACCGGTGTTTGTAGGAGCCAGTTCTGTATTGGCATTCGTCTCAAGTTTCCTTACCCTGAACAGAGAGCACTAATTTCGGTGTTATGGAGGAAGAAAGCAGGGTAAAGCAAATGTTGCTAAGTGCTTAAGAATAATAATGTATGTTTAGAACAGCTAGAGCAAGAGTAGTTGTGGAACAACTCTGAGCACTTGCTTTTCTGTTTCTCTGCAGACAATACAATGTAGATTATAAACTGGAGACCTACCTGAAAATTGCCAGGCTCTACCTGGAGGATGATGACCCAGTTCAAGCAGAAGCTTACATTAATCGAGCTTCCCTGCTTCAGAATGAATCGACTAATGAACAGCTGCAAATCCATTATAAGGTTGTCTAACTTGCTTTATTGCTTTCTCTTTCTAAAGGGAGATGATTCCACATTGAGATGTTTTTATGCAATGCCACTAAAATTTTGGTAATGAAAAAAGAGACAAAGGGAAGGGCTTCTAAATGGTTTTGGGAGCTTGAGAGCCTCGTCTTGGCAATAATTAAACAGCTCATTCCTTATCATTTCGAGATAAGTCTACAAAAATTCCTTAAATGTCAGATTTACTGGTTGAAAATAAAACTTGGGCTTCAAAACTTCTGAAATACTGTTGAAAATATTGCCTTCACCTTTGTTTGTAGATCTAAGAGGGGGAAAAAAATAATGTCTAGTATCAGGGACAATGGAAGCTCCCCCCTGCCCCCAGCTGTAATTGTAAACTTAAATAGTAAGTTCCATCCATAATTGAAGCTTCAAGTCTCAAGTAGTAAAGTAACTGCTGACCTTTCTGCTTATTTGTGGGTTTACTGTGTACGTAGTTCAGACACTAATTTCTCAAACCATTTTAGTAACTGGGATGAGCAGTGATAACTATAGTGTGACAGTACCAATCAAGGATACTTGTGTTTAAATTTCTACAACACAAAGCAGATGTGTCATGAGCTGTAACTCAAGATGTGGTGATTTTGGTTTGTTGGTTTTCCCTTTTCTTTTTTTTGCACCTCCATGCTGTTTTAAAGCATGCATTCAGTTGGAAGTGTAAATATTTTCTGTAAGCATTAGAAAAGCACAAAGGAAGGGAGAGAAGAAATATCAGGTGCTGTTACAGCACTGAAAGAGCAAAGCAAAAACTTGAAACATACAAGCTGCTACCTAAGTGCTAGCTGCCAGCGTCAGTAGTAAAGGGGAATCTTACCTAAGCTCAGTATCAGCTGTGCAACATTTCATTTACTTAGTTTCTGGTGTGTAGACATTGGCAGTATTTAACATGTGAATAGTGCTGGGAAATGCCCTCTCAGTTGTTTTCCATGATACTTCAGCATGGGCTTTACAAGTCACAGATTTGAAGACACAGGTTTCCCTAAGATGCAGTAAAACGATATTTCTGGGAGTTGTCACTTGATAATGTGGCAATTTGTACACACCTATATTATGCAGCCACCCCTGTTTTCTTTTTCTGAGACAGACTTACTTTCTAGGTTTGCTATGCTCGAGTTCTTGATTACAGAAGAAAGTTCATTGAGGCTGCCCAAAGATACAACGAGCTTTCGTATAAGAGCATAGTCCATGAAACTGAGCGACTGGAGGCACTGAAACATGCTTTGCATTGTACTATTTTGGCATCAGCAGGTAAAATACACATTACGGTTTTTGTATAGAAGACCCAGCATAGGTCATATACCCCAAAGCAAGTCAGCTTATGCATTACTTGTGGGGAGGGATCTTGTCACTAAGATTTCATAAGGCATCCAAAATGGTGAACAGGGTGTCAAAATGACCTGTTGGCATATTCAGAGTTAACTCAGAGTTGGATTACTTCTGTGTCTTTGCCACTGATAAGGTGGCATCTTGGCTAAAGATGCAAAAGATAGTCAGTGTCAAACAGTGTTTTTGGCTTTGTCAGTTAATCGCGTATATTGAGAAAAAAGGTGATAACTTTCTGGGTTTTACTCAAATGTTTTGGTGATCATTTATGAGGATTCTTCTTGACTCTCCTAGGACAACAGCGTTCTCGCATGCTTGCTACACTCTTCAAGGATGAGAGATGCCAGCAGCTTGCAGCCTATGGGATCTTGGAGAAGATGTATCTCGATAGAATTATCCGTGGAAATCAACTACAAGAGTTTGCAGCTATGCTAATGCCTCACCAGAAAGCAACCACAGCTGATGGTATGTGTTCCTCTACAGACTCGTAATGCTAGGTGTTCATCTACAGGAGTTACACTTGCCCAATGCAGTCAAAAGTGTGATGGAAGCTTGTTTATATGATTATTTTAAAATTATTTCCTAGCATGTTACCCTCATGAGCATAATTTAATAGTAAAGCTTCTTAGCCACAGTGGTTCATCTTTCTGATTGGCTATTAAGGTTTTGAAATACTCTTCTAGAAGATAACTTGTAAAAATCTCGTTTTGCTGTCCACATATAGTCCACTGATGACCTCCCAGTACTTCTAACCTTGCCTCATACTTTGAGCCTCTGGTCTTTTGAGCTTCTCCAGATTCAAGGGACTGTTATAAATGGGATGCCTAGAAACACATGTAGGCCATAAATGGTTTATGCAGATGATAAATGTATTTGAACTGTTTCCTGACTTAACAAGAAGATGACAGGTAGTGAGGGGATGACTTGGACCTCGTACTCTCAAAACTGATTTCTGATCCATCTCACTGATATCTTATTAGCTTGTTTCTTCCTGGAACCTCTGAACAGTGAGAAATAACATGAATTAATGACTCCACTGGAATCCTAAACACACTGTTTTCAGTTTTCTTAATAAGAAGAATATTGAAGTGGAAAAATACATAAGCATGACTTTTCCTCTGAATCAGGAAAACCTTCCTAGTGAACAATACTTGTTGATTAAGGACAAATAAATGTGTAATCACAGAGGTGAAAACTGCTTAAAGGTACTTACCAACAATAAGCTGCAGTCCTTTTCTTGAGTCAGTTTATTTATTTATAACCTGTACTGTTTGTCCATATAAGTTACAGAATGCGGGTTATAATAATATGCTTATCTTCAGCTAGAGGTTAAGGGGCAAATAAGTTAAATTGCTAAATGAAGAAGAGAGAAATTAGATGAGGGTTTATAACCACGCAAGCACAGTAAGAGAGGATAATTGTGCCTCGAAGAGCTGTAATGAATAAAGAAAAAAAGGTCTTTCCATTTAGCAAGCTAGGATCTGATCACAGGAGGTCTAACTCTCTCAATTCAGATGTTGAGTCTTGTAGCAGAACCAAGGCTGCCACTTGATTATTCTAGAAATTAAATAAAAGGGTTTAAGCTACGTGTCTTAAAATCAGCCACATGCTATCCACTTTTTTGTTCGCTTTCTTCTGCGGAGCATAACACTGATGCAAGGCAGACACATCAGGACCTTCTGCACATGTAACCCTTGGGAAAAGAAGCTCTACAATATAAACCAATAATTTCAATCTTACAGTAACGTGGTTTTTTTATTTTTTCCTCATCTAACCCCTAAGGTTCCAGTATTCTGGACAGAGCTGTTATTGAACACAACTTACTATCTGCAAGCAAACTTTACAACAACATTACTTTTGAAGAGCTTGGAGCATTACTAGAGATCCCTGCAGCTAAGGTAACAATTTCCTACATCTTTTGTAAAAACAAAGAGCATCAGAGACCTGAGAAAATAGCTCTGTAAATATTAGGAAAATTATTTCAATATTAAGAAATAGTTAAACATTCCATATTATGAGGAAGGTTAGATATCTAGCACATCTTATGAGAAGGAAAGGTACAGAATATTGAATGAACAATAGTGGAGTTAGATGCCACAGGTAGTATGTCTAATCATTTCATAATTAGCATTGTCTGTAGGTTGCCCTACCCCAGTGTGTGGAGATATTGAAAAACCCATAAGGACTATTAATAATTTTTAACTTCTTCCAGAATGGAGGAAGCTTCTAACATCTTTCCCTCTTCATTATTTCAGGCAGAAAAGATAGCTTCTCAGATGATAACTGAGGGTCGCATGAATGGATTCATTGATCAGATTGACGGAATTGTTCATTTTGAGAGTAAGTTTGACCACAGTAATGTAGTTTTTTAGCACCGTTCAGAGTGAGCTTTTAATGTTGCTGCCTTACAGGATAAGGAAATTTAAGTTTCTGAATATCTTGTCTGAAGTGAGCCTGCTGCATCTTGCTGTGGTCAGGAGGTGGCAGAGTTTGCCTTACAGAGTACTTTACCCACCTTCCCTACTATGCATTCTCTTACCCACAGGAAAGTGTGATTTTATCAGTCTCCTTGCAGGAACAGGTTCACCAGGAAGTTTTCTGTTCAATTCTACTTTGCAATGCAGGAGTTAGGCTGGTAACAGAAAAATCATTGTACAGAAATTGGCATGATGCAGCTGCAAGGAAGGCTTTCTCTGTGAGGTAGATGAGGGCGGTGGCAGAAGAAAAGGTTGCAGTGGAAAAGGCAAGGGAATTGCTGAGACTTACTCTGTTTTGTAAGGGTTGGGGTTTTTTTGTGGTTTTTTGTTTTTGTTTTTTCAGCTCGTGAAGCTTTGCCAACTTGGGACAAGCAGATTCAGTCACTGTGTTTCCAGGTTAACAACCTGCTGGAGAAGATAAATCAGACAGCCCCAGAATGGACAGCGCAAGCAATGGAAGCCCAGATGGCTCAGTGACTGTGCAGCCCATTGAATGGAGGCAATTAATGGCCTGCTGTGCTGGAAGAAGGAAACTGAGTAGGACTCTGAACCAAACAAATAACCCACCTTCATTTCCCCTCCTGCTTTCAGTCTGGCTTAGGACACAATTAGGTGATACCATGCTAGGTGTGACAGTCCCTCAGTTCTCTGTAGAATGATGCTATTTCTGCCTCCGCATTGCACTTTGCTGTCCTGAAAGCTGTGGATTCCACGTAGAAGAAGCTGTAATGTCTGCAGCAAGCTTTGGGTTTTGTTTATTTAATTTTTTTCCACTGTATTGCTATAGCTTTGTAGCCTATTACTTCCTATGATGCTTGCCCTGCTGTGAAAGTATAAGTGCCATGTTTCTTTTAGTTATAGTTATTCTAATAAAGGTTGGAATGAGCCACTTTGTTTGAAGGGACCTGTTGGTTTTGGTCTTTTTTTTCCCTTAAGCAGTAAGTTGAAGTAAGCTGAATTTTTGGAATTGTCAGTTTCAGCCCCTGGCAATGAAAACGAGGTTTTCTTCCTTCTTCTCTGTTTATAAAATGCAAGTCTGAAATCTTAACTGAAGGAAACACTGCCTCTTCTCCTGGATTTGTGCAGCATGGCACAGTTTCCTGTGCTGAGAGATGAGGTAAAGACCAGTGTTCTCTAGAGAGCTTGTTGCGATGATGTGGTAAGTGATGAGAACATAGCACATGCCAAGGAAGGTAAGCCAAGCAGGCTCTTTGTTTTATTTTCTAGATCAGCATGAATTGGTAATTTTACGAAAGTATCCATAGTGGTTTTTTGGAACTGGAGGTGTAACGAGACTCTTGTCAGGTAGGGATTCTGCACTACAAAAGATTGAACACTTTATGAAACTGGAGTGGCTGGAGAATACTGTGCAGATTACTTACATAATGAGATACAACAACTAGGTAAACGTATTGTGATAAGCAGGACTAACTTGAAATGCTTATGCATAGCAATGGAGTATCAAAGTGGCCCTTCTGGTGTTTTTCAATGGGAAGTTGTGTATCCTTATGGTTTGCTGCATATACCAGTCTTACTCTGCGATTTGCTGCAGAGGTTTTCACAGAGAGCTCTTTCGGTAATGGGGAGCCAAGGCAGAGTTTGATCAAGGCAGAGTTAGTTTGAGATGATTTCATTCAGTTTTGTAATTCCAGCTTTGATGTGGATTACCTTAGCTCCTCTTTCATTTCAGTTAAGTAATAGTACTATTAATGAGTTTTCAGTATATGTTCATTGTAGTCTTTTTGTCTCAAAATCTGGAGAGTGTTGATGTCTTCTTGAGTCAAAGGTTTTGGATTAATCCACAGCTTAATGCCTTGATTTTTTGATAGCTTTTTTTTTCATCATGTTTATGCATTTAGATTTTTAGTGCTGTTAGATTTCTAGAAAAGCCAGGAGTCTAATGAAGAGTGGTTCATCTGTAAATAGGATGAACTTCTCTGAACCTGGCAGGTGATATTTGAGTCCCAAAACAACTGGCCCAGTAAGTTATGGTGGCTCCCAGTTGGTAGCATCCTTTAGTTTCTCTGTGAAGGGGAGTGGTGACAGAGCAGCTGTGGGAGCAGGAAGGAGCTGTCCACTGTCTTGACAAGTTTTATAGAAAAGAACAGAGATGAAAGATTTTCCAGATCCTTGTTACAGATAGAGGTTGGTAGGCTGTTGTCCTTCAGTATGGGCTGATACAGTCTAAGGGTCTGTTAGGTTTTGTGTCTGGCACTCTGGGCTCTTGCCACCAATACTCGCAAGAGTCATCTGTCTTAATAAATAGCATCCTGCATTACCTTCTAACAGCAGATGTAAATAATTATTTGCTACAGGAAAGATGCTGGTATTTCGGCAGATGGCAATAAAAGCCAAGCTCACCATGAACAAGTCCCAAGTGCACTGTCCACATCTTTGCTGTACTTCTTTTTCCAAGTCAAGTGTCACAACTCAGAACTGGCCTTGGCTATTCGTTGGATAGCTTCTTTATTTTCAGATGACCTTTTTTTTCTCTCAGCTCTCCCTATTACTTTAAAGGCAACTATAGCATCAAAATATTTATGTAGACTGTGTAAGACAGGTAGATACAGAGTATCTATTTAGTAATTTCTCAGTAATATAATCTAATAGCACAAAAAATATTAAAAAACCTGTCATTAGGCTTTTGATCATTGAAGTGCAGATACTTAATTAAAATAGAAACTTCAAGTGACATAGTAAATGTACTTAATGTACTTAACTAGTCATACCATTACAGCTTGAGTTTTGCAGATTTACCTTGGTCAACAGCTGTTCTACAGAGGCTTAGACATCCTGTCTGATTTCTTTAGAGCGGTTTCATTGTTCTCCTTGTTTTGACTTCGTTTATATTCTTCTTTACCCTGGAATACTTCAGTGACCCATAAAATTTTGTTACTTGGGGATTTGGGGTTAAGTTGGATGCACAAACTCTTACCTGTTGAATCCTACAAGATGACTTTATGGTTTTGGAAGAACAAAAATGTAGCCCTAATGCAACAAAATACTAATGGCTAAGATTTCACTTATTTCACTGTTTCAATGTGGGAGAAAAGAACAATTTCAGAACCATCTAAATGTGAAAGCAACTGTGAAATATTTAGTGATACTAACATTCACAGAATTTTAATAGGCTTGGCTACTCATTTTCCAGTTCTACTGCCCATATTTAAAAATGACAAACATTTGAATTTTCAGAGGCTTTTAAGCTTTGCTATCTCCATTCTGTTGGTATCTCCTTTCACTCAATAGCATATCTAGCTGCATACCTTGGATCCAAGCAACCTCCTACTTTAACTGCTTACAGAAAGAAAACTGACTTGGATGACAAGGCAAACATCCCTCAAGAAAGAGATTCACAAGGTTTCAGGATGTCAGGCTCAATGTGACATATGTCAATGCTCTTTCAAATAACTTTACAGCAGCAAGTACTTCTTATCAAATTCATTAATACAGGAAAGAATATAGAGGGCATGTTCACTTGCTATATTTATACACTCCCCTAGATTCATAAAGAAGTGCCTTGTTTGAAGGCATCTTGTCACTACTACTATGTCAAGTGAGTTTAGACCCAATTATAATGTCTTCACTATGCAAGTATTCTTGCATAACTTAGTCCACCAGAAAAGAAAGAGCAAAATGGTGTCATAAATAGTGTCCATTTTCAACATTAAAGAGTATTTAGACCCTGTATTTCCAAGTGAAATTACTTGTAACGTGTTCAAAGTGGTACTGGCTGAGAAGTTTCTCTCCTAGAGAAACGTGGACGTAGTCACTGTTAGTCTGGAGCCGGATGATTTTCTTAGTTGTCTAACAGGTTTGGTTTTTTTTCTTGAAAAGCAAGTCACACTGACTTCTGCAAACAGCTCTTCTCCTAGGAGCATGCCCTCTGCAGATGGAGGTGTGCTCTGTATGCCATTCATATTCATCCCAATTTAGGGCATTTGCTGCTTCACTCTGTTACTTAAGGGAGAAGACGGTTATAAAAGTCGTAACAGGGTGTTCACGGCTGCTTTGCAGAGTCTCTTTTCTCCCTGTGGGCCAAGAGTGGCTCCTGGAAAGCAATGAGCAGATCTACTGAACGGTTTCCGAGAGGAGAAACCCAAGTGGCCAACTCTAGCCCCAAAACTAAGATGAACTGTGGTGATCAGCTACCGGAACGTGAGCAGGGCAGTGCTAACACCTCTGAGCCCATGCCCACTGCTGGCTTGCGTATCCTTCCCGTTTCAGCCAGGGCCTGCCCTAATGTAGGAGCCAAAAGTAGCAGCTCCCCACTAGATGGAGAACTAAGCACACATAATCAATGTAGAGGCATCAGCTTTTGTGGAGGACTACCAGCACATTCCCAGTTTTACTTTGTGATGAAACTATTCTTCCATAGCAAGCACAGAAGAACAAATTAATCAGCCTCTGGGCTTTTTAGATTTCTGAGCCTTAAAGCTTGTTTCTGACATGCATGGCTTAAGTTGTACTACTGTACTTCAACTAATGAGTCACTTGGTACCAGAAAGTTTTCCTTCCACCAGTGGAAAAAATTAAAAGAATAGGACTTAACTCAGTCCTTACCACTACCACTGGGCTTTGCAGACTGATTCAAAGCAGTATCTAATATGTTTTTAAGTACAGCGTGGGACTGAACGTGGGATTCGTGAGGTCTCAGTGGTTTTACAGTTTTCTTCAATAAAAGCTTAGTACACTGAATTGCATTTATCTAGTAAAAAGGAGTTCTGTGAAGAAACCCGAAAACAACGCAATCGACTATTGAGACAACACCCATGCAATCCCTCTCCATTTTTTTTAAAGCTTAAAGACTTTGCTTTACCTATAAGTGACTCTCTATGAAATGATCTTTTTATTCTTTGCAGTAGTTACTACTCAAACTTTGTTATTCATTGCAAAAGATAATCCAAAAGCAAAGTAAAAAAATAAATTACCAAACTAAGAACAATAGACTAAAAAATACGCAGTCATCCTTTATTGATTCTTAGTGAGTGTACAACATTCATTTGATTACAATAGCATGAACTTAATTAATGACCATTTACCTAAGAAAGAACAGGAGCAGAACACTTCAGAAACAGCTGGTTGTTTTTTGTTTTTTTTTTTTTTAAACACAATGTTAAAAAACAACCTGGACAGTTAATTTAGTAGTAAGTCTCTCTGTCTTGTTTTGCCAAAGATTTTATTGCCTGAGTAATTTAGGCATATTCCTGTCACACTTTAAAAAAATTATTCAATGGAGAAATAAAAAGATACATTCAAATAGCTTAGAGTTTTATTGCTAGCTGTGAATGCTTTTTTTGTTGTTTCAGATCTTAGTGATCTAAAAAATAGCTTAATATAAATCCAGAGTAGATAAACTAAGAAACAAATTTCAGTATTTGCCTGGAATGTGGTACTTTTATGTGCTGCATGCTAATAAAACAATTTTCATACTTAAATTCTTCTTCCCCGTTATACTAATTATTAGTCTAAATCAAGTAACTGTGAATGAACTCTTGTTACAAGACAGAGGTTTTTATCAACTGTTGAATACTATCAAAAAACCCCAAACACCTCAGATGCTCACAACCTTAGCAATAGTTTACTGCTTGAAGAAAATGTGGTTTTATTCAGCTGTTATCATATGTTAAACTGTAAGAGATGCAGGGAACGACAGGCCTGTGAGTCTGACCTCAGTGCCGGGGAAGCTTACGGAGCAGGTTGTTTTGAGTGCCATTGCACAACACATACAGGACAACCAGTTAATCAGGTCCGGTCAGCATGGGTTTGTGAAAGACAGGTCCTGCTTGACTAACCTCATCTTCTATGACAAGGTGATCAACTTAGGTGATGAGAGAAGGGCTGTGGATGTTTCTTACCTGGACTTTAGTAAAGCCTTTGCATGGTTTTCTGGAGCGTTCTCCTGGAGAAACTGGCTGCTCATGGCCTGGATGGGTGTACGCTTCACTGGTTGAAAAAACTGGCTGGATGGCCAGGCCCAGAGAGTGGTGGTGAATGGAGTTCAATGCAGCTGGTGGCCGGTCACCAGTGGTGTTCCTCAGGGCTCAGTGTTGGGGCCAGTTCTCATTAACCTCTCTATCAATGATCTGGACTCTGGATGAAGGGATCGAGTGCACCTTCAGTAAGTTTGCAGATGTCACCAAGTTAGGTCCGAGTGTCGATCCACTTGAGGGTGGGGAGGCTCTACAGAGGGATCTGGACAGGCTGGATCGATGGGCTGAGGCCAATGGTATGAGGCCAAGTGCTGGGTCCTGCACTTGGGCCACAACCACCCCCTGCAGTGCCACAGGCTTGGGGAGGAGCGGCTGGAAACTGCCCAGCAGAAAAGGACCTGGGGGTGCTGGTCGACAGCCGATTGAACATGAGCCAGCAGTGTGCCCAGGTGGCCAAGAAGGCCAATGGCATCCTGGCTTCTATCAGCACGAGTGTGGCCAGCAGGAGCAGGGCAGGGATTGTCCCCCTGTACCTGACACAAAGTGAGGTCACACCTTGAGTCCTGTGTCCAGTTTTCACCCCTCACTGCAAGAAGGACGTTGAGGTGCTGGAGTGTGTTCAGAGAAGGACAACAAAGCTGGTGAAGGGTCTGGAGAGCAAGTCTGATGAGGAGCGGCTGAGGGAACTGGGGTTCTTTGGTGTGGAGAAAAGGAAACTCGGGAGACCTTATTGCTCCCTACAACTACCTGAAAGGAGGTTGTAGCGAGGTGGTGGTTGGTCTCTTTTCTGAAGTAACAAGTGATAGGATGAGGGCAAACAGCCTCAAGTTGTGCCAGGGGAGGTTTAGATTGGACATTAGGAAATATTTCTTTACAGTGAGGGTTGTAAAGCATCGGAACAGGCTGCCCAGGGAGGTGGTGGAGCCACCATCCCTGGAGGTATTGAAAAGACGAGTAGATGTGGTGCTGAGGGACCTGGTTTAGTGGTGGACTTGGCAGTGCTGGGTTAATCATTGGCCTTAATGATCTTAATCAACAATTCTATGATTCTATGATCACTCACCTCTTTAAAACCTATAAAATTATGACATAAACATATTTGGGTCCTTCTCCAGCTGCTTTTAACAAATGTGTCCTTCCTGTTAATCAGTGCCTTGGCTTTGGGCCAAATTACTCTTAAGTTTATATAAGCTTGCAGTGTAGCCTAGGTAGGGTTTTTCTTAGATTGGTTAGTATTTTGTTCTTTTTGCTGTTTTACAAAGATGATAATCAGGTTTTTTTTTGAAGTATCTTTTTCATTATTTTCTTAGGGTTTTTTTATGTCACCCTCAGCTACTTAGGAATTTTTTCTAAAACTTGAGGAAGAAAAGCTTTTTTCTAGTGCTCTGTGTATGTTGTTTCTTATGTTGTTAAAGAGTTGGCTTTTTTTAAGGAGGAAGAGTATATTGTAGTAGGAGGCTGGATGCTGAAACACCGTTCAAAATCTTCCATATAAAGAAGCTCTTAGAGATGTTTTCAAACGCCTGAGTTCAGGTTATTTACGTGCTACAAAGTTTTAAATCTTCCAAAGCAAATATAGCCAAACTTGATCCTTGTTCATAGGTTTTGTTTTGTATGGAGAAAAAAAGAGAATAAAAGGGCATGTATATAGAATGAAGAGTTGCTGAATGTAACCCTCCACTGAAGGTTTTCTTAGGAACTTTTAAGAAGAGAAGCTATATATATAACTAAAGCTATAGCTTCGTGTAAGATAATTCCTTTTGCTTAAACCAGTGCTGAGAGATGGGGCTGGAAATCTAGACCTGCCTTTGTATGCCTCCCTTACCAGCTGATGAGCAATAGTTTAACCTGTGGTGTTTTGCTACGGGAGCTCAATACCTGTTCCCCTAAACTGAGGGCATCTTCTCTGATCAGATGCTTTTTCCTTCCATGCAGAATAAAGATTGACAGACAGGGGAGGATTAGCAGAGAGGGGAACACTATGACTTCCCTGGAGGCTCTGTCTGGGCAGAGGCTGGTTGGAAATTCAGGGTGCACATCCAACCAGTGGGGCCAATAATATCATATGGATGGCCCGAGAAGGTACTTTTGTGCTGTAGGGGTAACTGAAGACCCAAGACAGGATCAGAAGGACTTCTGCTGATCTGTGCAAAAGGTGCTACAACTTCTACAGCAAAAAAGCCTGGAGTAATCTACTCTAGGTTTAATTTGGGTTTTGTAAGTATTGTTTCTAGCTGAAATTTGCCTTTGGATCATTTCTCCTCTTTGTGGTATGTGTGAAGAGTCAAACAGAAGGTATTGATCACTGGACTGGGAGCTGATACTAGTTTAGGGCTCCTTAGTAGGCTTGCTGTCTTGTCGGTAATCCCAGGGAAAATATATCAAAAGAGAAATGAGATTCACTCAAAGAATTACAAGATGGGGATGTATTAGCGTAAGTGGATATGGCTTAAATGAAAACAGATGCTAGCAAACAAGCAATGGGGTGTTCCTTAGGTAGAAGCTCTAGGGCTGGAAAAAGTAATTGTGCAGGCGTAGTAAATTTGGAGGACAAGAGGTACCCAGCTTCAGGAGTTTGTTATTTGCAAGAGTTAGCTTTTCAGAGCTGATAGGATAAGAGTTAGTGCACTGATCTTAGTCTAGCTGTTGATTAGGGAATCCTTATCTGCTGAGAGCTTTTGTTAGAAACAGTCACGACGCAGCATTTGTATTTACAGTCTGCAAGTAAATAGGTAAGAGAAGGTTTATGGATGCTGCGTTACAGTGAGGACAGACTGGTAAGGCAGGACAGTCTGGATGGAGGGGAATCGTTAATGCACATTAGACATAGGTAACAGTATTTCATTGCTTTTTAGCTTGCATATTGGTACTGGCAAAACCATTAAGAGAAATAAGCCTGAATTTTTGATACACTTGTTTTAAAAGGGGTGTTGAAGCATTGGGACAATACTGCAAAGCATTGTCAGACTGATTTTTAAAAAAAGCAAATGCCTTTTGGGGGGACCTGAGGAATTTATGCTATTTTCTTTCAGAAGTCCCTAGAGTGGCTGAGTTAACTGTCAATTTTCTTTATGGAAAGCATGTTTACTAAAGTAGTGTGAGAGATGCAAATGGGTAGATGTTGAAAACATGCAACTGTAATGAGAAAACAAAGCAGCAGTTCCTACGAGCAGTGATTAAGCTCTGGAACTACCCAGCAAGGGGAAAGGGTAGGTTTCCACTGTTCTGCTTTCCTGAAATGCAGACTGGCTGCCTTGATGGAAAGTGGCTTAATCAGCTAATTCTGACTGAGTTTAGTCCAGAGGTAACGGTGCAGTTTAAGGGTCTGATCTACAGGAGGTCAGACACGGTGGCCTAATGATCTGTTCGGGTGTTAAGCTTTTTGAAGCTACGAAGTGATTTGAATGCATAAAGATTTGCACCTTACCAATTTCTGCACAGCAGCCGTGCTGCAGGTTTTAATTATTTTTATTCTGTGATGTTAGTATTTCAAGTAGAGTGGCATCAGAAATTTATAGTCAGACAATAAAGCAAGCAAGCTTACCAAGTAATATCTACATTAACTTCTGGGTCTGAGTGGAAGATTACACTCCATTTTCCAGTCAGGTAATCACAGTTTGTCTGAATGTTTGAATTTACCTACTGAAATGCATGTTAAATTCCTTGACCAGGAAGTGAGCATGGGGCACTGTGTTACGCTTTCTGGAAAGAAGCTATTCTCAACTTGTGAAGAACAGACATAGCACGGGTGTTGCAAGGAGTTAAGCAGCCCTGGCGAACCCAGGTGCCAGGGGATGCCCTGGAAGGGTTATGCTACGTTAAGCTGTTACCAAGAACAAATGAACAAACAGAAGCAATGTGGCAGTGGCGTTAGGTTTCAGGCTACGGAAAGGAAATGAAAGCAGAGCCAGGAGGAAGGCTGTGGTGTGCTTGTGCTGGGACTTCAGCAAATACTTGCATCTTTCAGCACTGGTGAGATGTGCGCCTCTATTTGTAGATGGGATCATCCCTGTTGTTTTCTCTTTTCTCCACTGATAGCTGGAGAGTGGTGTTAGACAGGTACGTTTGTGGGAGTTTGGCCTCAGCAAATAATTAGTTTATTGTTTGGCATGTGGTCTCTGGCTTCAGAGCCCTTTCAGGATGGCCAGGCCTTTGGTCAAAGCTGTGGGGCTGTCATGAAATGACTGGGCCCCTCTAGGCATGCTTTCAGGTACAAGTCATGGCTAGATACGGAGTGCGGGTACCTTTGGGCAGGTTGGGCAAAGGCTGAACGATGGCATTGGGATTGTCAGTGGTGTCTGGCTGCCAGTCTTGGACGCCTGAAGAGGCAGAACAACTACGAAGCAGCAATGCTTGAAGAACTAGATGTGTTGGATGGGAGGATACATGTAGGTACCTCAGCTTTTGAATCTCCTAATCAACTGGCTTTTTAGTCTGTTTATTTCCTGACTTGCCTCTTGCAGGAGAATTACCAAATGTTGGCGAGAAGCTAATAATAATTGTGCCTTGCCTGTTAGCGAGGACTAGTGAGTGACACTGACATCTTATTAGTGCTGCTGTGTGCCAGAGCTCGATAGTTGGGGAGAATGAAAAGGCAGGTGGGTGATTTTCAAAGCAGTCTTCCCTACCTCACGTGTGGGGTTGGTCAGAAACGCCTTCTGCTGTCAGCTAAAGCCTGGGGTGTTTGGCCTATTCTTAATGTAATTTACAGGTAGTGATGCTGGTCATGCAATCATGTGGCTGCGCTCTGAAATCCTATCAGCGTCCTGCCTCCTGGCACAAACGTGGATAGCCTTTGGGAGCCAGATTGGTAAAAGACCACTAAAGGAGAGAGATTGGATTATCAGTTAATCATCAGACTGGGCTCCTGTGTAATTTTTAGTTCAAAAAAGGTAACTGACAGTTCAAGTTCATGTCCTGATGTGCAGACAATCAATTGCATAAACAATCGTTCCTCCTCTCTCTGCCCAAGGCCAGACCTGGTTTTACCCTCATCTTGCTTTTGATGCCTTGTGACCATCAGCCTCTCATTGCCAAGCTGCTGCCTGCACCAGCCGGAGGTGGGGAATCCTACTGCAGCTCGTGGGCCAGCTGGCTTGGAGCTGCAACTCATAGGCAGAGGGCTGGCAGAAAACCGTCTGGCTTGTATTTAAGAGTTATTACAAACCCGTCTGTCTGTGCTGTGCTCACACCAGCCATGGGGGATGTGTAGGTATGTTTGTGTATGTGGGAGCTGGGAGTGAAGTAAGCTCACGGGCAGAACTGCAGGTGGTTAAAAAGAAAGTCAGATTTGCTTTGCATATATGCTGTATTTAATGGTTTTAGGGAGGGCTGTTGAGGACAGCTTCTCTACTCTAGTTTGCACCAAGTATATGGCTTGCTTCCCACGGATGGCTGTTTCTGGGCCTTTCTTTCACTAAGATACTGTAATTGCTGTGTTGGTTTCTGATGACTTCTTTTTTCTCAAATGTCTCACTAGACTGATACCAGCTAGCTGCTACCTGATGGTCTAAACCAATTACGATAGTTAAAGGAGAAGGTGATTAGACATGTTCCATGTGCTCCTCCAAAGTATTTAGTTTCCCCCACTTGTAGAGCTGGCAGGCGTTTTATTCCTTTGCTGACATACTGCAATTGCTTCTGGCTGCTATCAGCATGGACTGTGTTACAACAGAAGAGAACCCATGCAAATGGTTAGCTCTTCTTTCTCACCACTACATATCAATCAGTTCCTAATCTGCTGGGGTTGGAGAACAAAACATTGCATTCTCACAAAATGAGATATATTCTGATTTGGTGGGAAGCAGCAGGTACTTAGCTGGACTGATTTTTCATCAGAGCACCACAGAGTTGAATTAGGGTTTCTCCAAGTTAGATGCATATTCTGGTTTGAGTTAGAACAGGACTCGTTCTGTTCAGAGATTTTACTCTGCAGCTCAGGCTCTGCTCAGTGGCTGCACTTGCTGAAGTTAATGGCGTATTTTTGCAGACAGCATCTGCTTCTAGAGGTGACAGCGCTTGTATTTCCCGTTACTGCCAGGGGTTGGTGTGCAGAAAGGCTCTGGCTTGTACTCACTCCTGTGCAGACCCAGGTCACTGCTCAGTCCTGTGTCCCACGGTGGGGTGCAGTGAGTGAGAGGCTGCACCTGCGGGGAGCAGCGGGCAGGACAGGGGACCCTGCACTGACCAACAAGGGGCTCCACCCCATAGACGTTGTATTTGGTATAAAGCTGAGGGGTCACAAGGTCAAGCTCTCTTCTTCAATGGCTGCATCTGAGGAGGTCTCTGTCCACTCCGCCTCCGACCCAAATCTGAGCATTCCCGAATCCAGTTTCAGAATCCAGCTCCTGAATCCAGTTCCCCTCTGCTGCTGAGTTGAGTCTGGGACTTCCCCATCGTCTGCCCACAGCATTGGTGGTGATGTAGTTGCCATGAGGGCAGTTGCGTTCGGGTATTGGGGTTTTTTTTAATGTATTTGTATATATTTCATTTTATTGTTATTATTTTCGTTAAAGCAGTTTTAGTTTTCTTTTCCAATCCATACGCCTCTCTCCCTTATTCCCTTTCTCTTCCCCTTTGGGGAGGGAGAGGGGTTAATAGAGAGCATCTGTCATTCATCTAGATGGCCCAGCCCTAACCCTTGACAATGTAGTACACGGGAAGGGAGTCTGTTACCTCTCATTTGAAGGTCTTCAGGAATTAAACATAGATTCTGTCTCACAGCAAATTCAGCTAGGGTGTAGCGGGTGTATGGGCCTTCTGTTAGCCCCTGCGTGTCTCACGCAGGTAACCAGTCTTAGACACGTAATGCAATTTAAAGTCAGTGGTGTTCAGTAATTTTAATACACGTCGTAATTGCTTTCTGAGTGGGTTTTGCAGACTTTGCCCTTAAAGAAATGTGTCTGGGGGAGCCAAACAGTGAGCCTCATCTTCTAACTGAAAGTTAGTCTTTTAAGCTAAATCTTTGAAATACCTTCCAAAGTGACGATTGATTAAAAAAACTCCAGAACAATAAACATGAGGTCATCAGGGATAAAGAAAATGAGACTGTACAGGGTAAGAGTTTTGCTGTGACTGATTGTTTGTTCTCATGGTGGTGACTAGAGGTTTTCACAGAGGGTAGTCCTGCTTTCACAGGCAGTTTGATCTTCTTGCTGGCCTCATGGCAGATATAAAACTGTTTCAGGTCCATTGGTGCTGGATGCAGATGACAATTGCTGTACTCAGACTGTCTCAACCAGATGAATAGCCTTTTGTGGATTCAGCATGTTCTCGGTTAGTTTCGGTGTTCACTAACCGTTCTGATTGCTAGGTACAGTTATAAATGTGTCCTGCGTCCTTCCTGTTAAGCAGAGTCTGGTGAGCTGCACATGGCTGGGACCTGTGCCCTGGACAGGCTGGAGTTAAGCTCCGGCAGCTCAGTGTGCCACGTTTTCCCCAGTAACGGTCATAAAGTTGTAAAGATGTCCTGAAGTGCTACAGGTGTGAAAGAGTATCTTCGCTTTTGTTTCCAAGGAGTAGCCCATGAGAAGGAGAGAGCCCAGCTTGAGTTAGTAGAACTGTACTTCTGAAAGCTGGTGTTGCATAAAAAGGGGCATGTTTTGGCACTGCTTGCACAGAAGTATGTCGGGGTGAGCCTAGTTCTGAGCAGGTGAGTCATCTCTAAATGAAACGCATCCCAAGATTAAAGCCCACGCAGCAGAAGCTAGTTAGGAAACGGAGTGAGAATATCCTGTCAGGTTAGCTAGTTGTAAAAATGGCTGCTGTAAAATGGCACTGGTTTTGTACCTAAACGTCTTCTGATCTACATCCCATTAAAAAGTTACTCTTTAAACCAATTAGTTGTTTCGAGGCATGTCTTAAAGAATCAGCCATGCGCAGTGTGGTTTTAGGTTATGATAAAGGTTCTTCTTTACTGCTGTGCAGGAGCTATGTTTTATTCATGTTTTCCATGCAGGTGGTTTTTTGTTTCCTAGAAATAGCTGCTCTGCACGGTGACCTGGAGAGCCACATACCGTCTAAACAGCATCTCCACACCTGTGAAGGTGAAATAACCAGGTTGTTGTCCGGAATGTCTCCGTAGTGGAAGTTTCCACTGCAAGGGGAAAGGCTATGTCTGCAAGCTGCTCTGGCACCTTAGTTCTGTCTGAAGGACAGTGACTCCTGTGGGACCCGCGAGCGGAAGAACGAGAGAGGAAGCTGTGTGTGCCAGCCGTTGTTGCAAGGCACTTTCTTTGGGTTTTGCCTTATGACAGCCAGGTGGCAGACACTGGATTTCTGTTTCAAGCTTATGTTCACCTGCTGTGCCCATGCTGCAAAGGGCTTTCTACCATAGACACGTCCAAGCTACTTAGCACAGACAAGTAGGACAAAACGGGCTGTACTGAATTCTGAGCTTTTGTACCTAACCTCTTGTAGGCTCTTGGCTCAGCTCAGCTAAGGCTCACCTTTGCATCTCTTGATTTCTCTTGACTGTACTATGTCATAGTTAGTTTGTGCATGGCTAACGGGGGCTTTAGTGGCTTTGAAACGTGTGAGCTCCCTTCTCCAAGAATAGTTGTGGCCTCGTGGCTCTTGGCTAGCAAAGGGCTGAATCAGATCAGCACAAGTGCTTCTAAAAGCAGCAGGAACAGCACCCAGCATAGGGGAATATGCTGCAGAATATATGAAAATGTCTCTAGAGAACATCCTGTGGTCACGAGCTTTTAGCAATTGCTCTCAGACTCTCACCTGACTGCACTGCTTCCTACTACCAGCAGTTTGTGTGCTTCACAGGAGCTGAACTCCTTTCTCATTAGTGACAGTAGGAATCTGCCCAAGAAAGGGTTCTCTCCAGGCTATCCCTCCTCTTGAATTCTTTCTTATGTTCCTACAACACTGAACAACTTATCGGCTGCCATCAAACCTGAGTGCTAGCCATACAACGCCTGGTTAATTCTCAGATGTTACTTTGTCACGTGGATCGTTCTTAATGTGCCCTGCAGCTGGTCTCCTTTGCTGCTCCTAATCCCTGCTGAAACATTTTAAGCTCCTAAAGTCACACAGTGATTCACAGTGGTGTCATGGTTTATTTTCAGTATTAACACAGAGGAAGCATCATCTCACTGAACACAAAAGCCTTCTCAAGAAAAGCCTAAAGGTTGCTGAGCTGAGACTACAAAAGTCCTTTCTTAAACCTAGTAAATGAAGAACTTTTCTTAAAAACCTGGTTTCTCCTCTATCAGAGGTGTCGCTGGTGGTTTGTGCGAATGTCTGCATATAGCATGTTAGCCAGGGGTTTATTTTTGTTAGATGAAAAACGACCTACAGGGATTTCTCTAGCATTGGAGGGCAAACGGTTGAGTTATGCTGGTGCCTAGTGGGACCTTCTGGGTTTAAATTTCCATAGAGGAAGGCTTGAGAGAAGGCTTAGCCAGAGTTTTTATTCCAATACTTGGAGGCAGAGGTCAGTCTTTGCATTTTCATTGGTTCCTCTTTAGGAAAGAATAAGCAGCAGTGTATTTCTAAGATCTGCTTAGACAAGAAAAATTACAAATGCAGCCACGAGTTACGTAGGAGTTTAGGATCCCTTGGCTGTTTAAATTTTTCAAGCTCACTAAGTTTGGAGACAAATCTTGGAAGGAGTAGCCTGAAGCTGTGATGGAAGGCCATGCAAAGCCCTTAGGTGTCCAGGCAAATGAGTCCCGTAATATTTCTTGGGTGGAAAATGCAACTCCATCCAAAACCCCATTAATGCTAGTGGTTCAGATAAGGGAGGACACGGATCCTTGTCCCGTACCTTTAATTTACAAGTGAGCTAATAGTAGCTGACCTCAGTTAGGGTTTCTGAACACCAGAGAGGACAGCCAAGCACGAGTTGTCCCAAACCATCCTAGTGTGGCCTGCAAGGCGGTCAGGTAGTGAGAATGCTTCTCCTGCAGCATTTCCTGTTGCACCGTGTGGATAACCAATCATCCAGTCTCCTGTACTTGAGAGGTACCAGATGAGAGTGGTTCACCTTTGAAGATGTGTGAGACATCTCATGCCCGGGAGAGTGCTGTCTTTCCTACCTGCCCATGGAGGGAGGCAACATGCCTGGGATGTTACACATCTTGTACTACCTTTAGATAGCACTCATTGGGCAGGACAAGTGATTCTCAGAGCACTGTCCCTGTTACTGTGGCTGTTGAGCTGCATGATCCCAAGGGTTAACCGTTCCCCTAGGAATTGTATTCGGTTCACTCCAATGGGTTAACCTCTTCTGTAGAGACTGAAACGAGCCACAGATATGCTTACACGAATGGAAAATGTGCTTGTGTGGACAGTGACAGGGTCAGTGTAACTGACACGTGACAGGACCTTAGTGTTGTCACTTCAAACAAAAATGGGAAAAAGCTGGTTTATACACGTGAAGACAGAGATAATGGGACAAAGATATTTATCTTATTGCGTGAGTATATTTCTGTGTATGATTTTCTGGGGTTGTTCTAGCCATTCCTTTAACTTGTGAGTAATAACAATTTTCTTGACACTGCTTCCCTGTGTCTCCTTTTAGCCTGTATCCAGGGCTAAGCTGTAGCAGTTGCTCTATCACCTAATGACCCTTCCCCAGCCACAAAGGGGGATCAGGAGAAGAGACCCACGGGTTGAAATGAAAACGGGTTTAATGAAACAACCAAACTGGTACCGAATGCCAATGTAAAGTGTACAGAGTTATACTCAGCCCAGCGAATGTGCAGTGGTCACAATGAACAGGAAAGCGGTCCTCAGGAGAAGGAAGAGGAGCAGGGTCAGGAGGAGTCCAAGCAGGAGGTCCATCCCTCTCCCCTCCCCACACTTCCCCCTTGATGCTGAGGGTGAATTTACGCTGTGGGCTCCACCTGTGAGCCAGCTCGGGTCAGCCGTCCCGGCCAACGCAAACCCTGCTGATGGCCGGCAGACCACGGCTGGCCTGGGATTCCGTCCCAGCAGAACCAGGACCTCTTGTTATCAGAGCTTTCACTCTGAGGGATGGAAAACTGCCGTTTCTTCTTTTACAGCCCAGCTGACCCTCTGGAATAAATGCACTTCAACTAATCAGCCATTGTGGGTTTTCTTCTTGCTTGAGACAGCCGGCTCTTTGGAGCAACCTTCCTTTGTACACCGCAATGCGGTTAGCAAAAAGCTGTTAAACGTTACTGCTGGCATTCGGTGCTGCCAGTCCTGCAAGAAAGAGTACCGCACGGGAAGCTGGCTTCTGAGTGCCTGTTGATGCGTACGTGCCCCCTTGACTGCGCAGGGGTGGAGGCAGACACATTGCAAGGTGACGATTCTCCAGCTGGGATTCGTGTTCGGCCCCTGTTTCTCAGTTAGTTTCCCACGGCCACATGAGCATCAGCCAGGTTAATCCTAAGGGAGCAGTGGAAGAAACGCCTTCACTTCAGTGCATACAATCTCATAAAGCATGTGTACAATAATTTCATACTCATGGCGGGGAGGCTCCTTTGGCTTCTGTCTGCAACAAACGCTTCACTGAGAAAGCAGAGACACTGATGCTCAGTGATTCCAGGGACTGTGCTTTAGTGCAAGTAAGTTTGTGCGGAGAACTATTGGTCCTTCCAGATGACATAAATATCCTTCCTCCCCTCACAGGCTGTGTGATAGAACCTGACAAGAGCACTGACAGTGTCGGAGCGGAGAAGTCCTGCCTTGTAAGGAGATCTTTGAGGTAGCAGTATAGAAAATCTACAAAATCTAGCCGGGAGCAAGTGCTCGTTTTCAGCTGAGACGTTCTCAGCAGCTCCTTGTCAAAGGGAAGCGGGAAGATACGCAATGTGCTCCGACCCCTGTCTGTGAGCGGAGCTGTCTTGGGTTTGGGGCCAATGTTAATACAAATATTGCCACACAGTAAGAATAGGAAAATATCTTCCCTGCTTACTGTGATACAGACTTCCCTTGAGTCATGAAATAGCAGGTACAGGCAGTGCTGAAGGCAGCTGTCATGGAGATGATGACTGGATAACTTGGGATTAAGGTTTTGTTTTCTTTGCAGAAACTGCCTCAGTGCTTGTAGCTGGAGGAACTGTTGTGTTATTCCTTCAAAATGTGTCACGGTTATCATCACCTGTGACTGAGGAAAATAGAATGGAGTTGTCTGACTATGATAAAATGGGGGCAAAAAACCCCAGAGATGAAGATGTGTGGAGACTATTCCCTCTTCTGTTGCACCTTCCATCAAGTGCACAAGCTTAATTACGTAGCTACGGGATAATGGCTGGAATTGGCACTGCTAGAGTCGAGGTGGTACAGAACGATTCAGCATGCCTTCGACACTTAGGCTGTCTAATGGGGGGAGTGGAACGGGGAAATAATCCCACAGGGGAGTATAAAGCGAGCCAGAGAGATTAGTGATGCGTCTGAAAAGTGATGAGTCTGAGGGGAGAATTTGTGTTGGTGCGTACCTGCTTGAGACACAGATCAACAACTTCATTGGTATGTCTGGTAACGCCACCTGGTACAAACCCCGTCCTTACGAGGGTCAGGAGTGTTGGGCTTCCCATTGAGACATTAACTACGAAACGTGCTCTGCTAATACCATACTGATCCCCACATAGGGGTCTCGCAGCCGCAGGTTGGAGTGGAGGAATTCAAACAGGGTAGATGCTGTTTCTTAGCAAGCTGGTGCTAATGAAGTGTCCTGCTGGTCTCTACTACTCTTCTGCTCACCCGAATGCCATTTACTGTCACGTTCTCTCAACTTGGCTGTCTGCGTGAAAGCTGAGTGGGAACTGTCTCTGCCCCTCATAACTACTACAAATCTGTTAGCCTGCACACATCATAGAGCTAAATATATATTTAGGTAAAATACGTAACACAGCTGCTACGCAATTTATTTTCACCAGGGGAAAGACTGTATTTCAACAGTGGCGAAACGTCCAGTGAATTATGGAGTTTGTCTGCTTACTTGTGAAAATAAATTGTGTATTCTATAATCTGAATCAAACTGATTTTTAATTGTGCGCTGTCTTGCTTTGCTTTACTAGGCAGGCTATGCAGAGACTAAACACTAGCAGATTTATCCTAGCCAGTCTGGAATGACTGAAAGGGCAAACATTAGACCAAATATTTCATTTTTAACAAGCTACCATAGTTTTTTGCTGGGCTTGCTTTCATCTTTTGCCTACAAAATTAACTCTTTTGTGGACTAGTATCAGCTTCTCCTTTCTGCTGTATGTTTTGACAATTATCAGCCCTGTAGATTCTGCATATAGCTTACGTCCGTAGGTGCCTGGAGAAATAGATGTAACTTGAACTTGTCTACGCAGGGCTTTTAGCTAACGGACTTCTCTTTCTTGTGGACATCGGAAAACGGAAGGATAAACTAGAGGCAGCTGGTGGTTCAGTGAAATGGGTGCATCTCTGTGCCTGGGCAGGGGTCCTCCATCTGTGGCTGTTGGCCCTGCGTCTGGGACCCTGTGCAAGACCTGGGGCTGCGGGGAATTAAAGCTGAAACGGACACAGCTGCTGCTACTGTGGAGCAAATGGACGGGGAGCGCAAAGCGTGGTGATGCTGGGAGGCCTCCTTTGCTTGGTACTGCTGCCCAGACAACCAAAGACTGGAAGCCACAGTCAGTGCTGCTGTTAGACCCCTTTCACCTTCAGTCTAATTTTCCGCTGATGGTTTGTGAGGAGGAAAGCTGTCAAGACTGGCAAAACAGTGGAGTGCATCGTACCTTTGAGCCACTGTTGGGATGCTTGTCCACAGCCACCCGTGTGCCAGGTAGCTTGGTGAAGATAGGTCCTGGGTGTTCTGGGCATGGTCAGATAAAGGCACCCGGGATGAAGGACCATCCAGGACCAAATGGCATCTAGTTAACTGAAGCCTTGTGGACCTCTTGGAACAGTTCTGGTTAGCAGCACACAATGGAGATGATATACCCGCCGGCTCACTATAGTCCTGTGTTGATAGACATACCCATGATGGTCAAGCCAAAAATCAGTGAGATTTTACCCGTGTGCTCTGGTCTCATGCTCGAATATTGTGTTCAAACCAAATGCCAAAAGTTTCTGCAGAGAGATGAGTTTTGAGTCGGACAAGCACTTCTTATCGATAGATGGAGTGTTTGTGGTCAGTAATGAAAATCTAGCGTAACAGTTGCCTTTGACTTTTCCCTGCCTGTTGGTCACGGATAAGTCTGTATCCGGAGAGCGCACTGCGAGGTGCGCTGAGTAGACTTCCAACGTTACAGTAACATGGCAGGCTCCAGAGCAGCCAATTGAAGCAGTTAATTCGGATTAGTAAAGCTGAGAAAAGCTAAACGTAAGGACCGTGTGTTAACATCCCAATCTGCACGTGAATAATCTAGTAGATTTGATAAAATTCATCATATCCTAGGGCTGCAAAACCATCGTTGGACCAGCATCTCCATATAAAGTACCTAGTAAGTTTACCTGGTATAAAGTGACCCAACAGCAACGTGATGCTGGTTTGGGCTGCCGTTGTCTTGGAAGTGTTTTTGAAGGCAGATGATTCAAATAATGGCTGATATGTGAAAATAAGGAGATGATAACCTTTAGCAAAAAGTATTTCAGAGAAATTGTTACATCAATAATTTGGCAGCAGGAGTTCAAAAGGGACACTGCAGGCAGTCAACTGTCAAAAGTTAGGGAGCACTGATACCGTGCTGGAAGAATGATTACTGTTTTCATGTCTAGCCTGACCCTGCTTCTTTCTGGGATCTTAAGTTCTTTTAGACTGCCTGTTGCCTCAGCTGTGAAATGGACATACGGGCATTCAACGGGAACGTGATTTCTCGACATGTGGCCAAGTGTTGCAAGGCAAGCTGGTATTTGTCAGTGAGCAGCAAAATTGGGTTTGTTCACTGGGATTTGTAATACTAGTTACCTAAGTTAGATTTTGAGTTACTTTTAGGTTATTCTTGTATCAGTACAAAAGTTATAAAAAGCCAACCAATCTATCTGAAGAATTGTGTAATCGGAAAGCCAGTTTTACAGGAGCAGCAGTCTGTACTCCGGATAAGCGCGCCCGAAATGTATAGAGCCCTTTACTAGTTGTTTGCAACAGGGGATGGAACAGCATCTGCTTTGCACATAACCATGACTGTGGTTTCTAAATTAAGTTGGGGGAGAAAATTTGGCCCTACTCCCCACAAATAACCTTTTTCTTTTTTACAGTCAAATATCCTTGTTCTAAAGAAACTCCACGACCAGCAAAACTGGGTGGAACTCTTCGTTCACCAGCTTTGCCTACCAGTAAGTGCTGAATGTCTACACCCTGCTGTACGTATTCCCAGCGCCTGCTCTGGTCAGCCCGCAGCCAAGACGGTGCTTTTTTCCGTTTCCTCATCATGCAGTTAGCATGCGCTGGCAGGGGTGTGGAGAGCTGCATGAATTCCTTGGTGTATATTGGAAACCAGGTAGTGTCTCAAACGGAATTACCCCCAGAGCTAGATAGAGCTGCACTTGTTTAACAGTAAGGTTTTTATGACCTTGTCGCTTACAGCGAGTTTGCAGACAGGCTGCCGTGAGGCTGCACGTGGCAGTACAGCCACCGAGGGCAGCCCAGCACGGACGAAGTGTTTGATCTGCTGGGTCTGACAAGGGGGGGTTGAATTCTGCATATTAGTGTCAAGTTACTGTACGTACAATTTTAGAAGTGTGTATTTTAAGATTTTCTCTTGTAAAACATCTATTAGGAACAAGAAAAACTACCAGTTGAGAAACACCTTTAGCACCAGTCATTTAGGGTCAGGGTAGCTTCCCAGAAGTTTTTTGTGGTCGTAGTGGGTGTTTGCTGCCAGAGCCATGCGACTAACTTCTGTTTAGGCCAATCATAGACAGATAGAGAAAGAACGGTTGCACTTCTCCTGAAAGGAGGAAGTAGCAACAGGGTGGCTAATCAAAGCGATGATCTTGTCAGCTGAACGGGAAGGCCAAGGAAAGGCGCTGAAAGCTGAAGCGTGAAGAAGCGGGTATGGGGAGCAGCAGAGAAATACAGCCTCGTGCTGCATTTGCTTTCTGCCTCGTGACTTAGAAGTTAGCTGCAGTTAATGTAATACTACCCTGGCTGCGGTCAGACAATCACAGTTTGTCCCCAGGCAATCTATTTCCTCATGGAGTAATTCTGAGAGGATACTTATATAAATACATCTGCCTACATAATTTATTTTCATGCTGTAAAAGACTATTGAAGGCAAACTTGTAGGCAGTGTCAAAGCACAACAGTCGAACTCTCTGCGGAGAGAGCCATCTCGTAAAGAAACGGCTCCTCTCTAACGTGTAAACCCTTCAGCAGTGCCCACTGCTGTAATTCGCGCTTCCTTTTTGGCTTCTCATGTATGCATCAAAAAACTGCGTACGGGTTTTACAGGAGCGGCATTGCTTCACTGAGATTTTACACGTGTTAAACGTGACGGGGAGTGAGCTTTCTCTGGGTGACAGCAGGGACCCCGAGGATCGGAGACTCCACAGTACAAACCCCGGCTCGCTCTGCTTGAGACTAGACTCGAAGGAGTGCTGTACTGTGTATTGCTGGCGCGGGGCATGTCGGGTGGCATCATCAGATCCACTCCTTTTAGTTTTGAACCTGAGGGATCCATTCATTTGAGGAGATGAAAATATTTCACGTGTTTATCAAGATCTGTATTTCATACGCGCGTATTCAAATGGAGCCATTGAAATTCTCCCTTTTGTGGTCGTGGTCTCAGGGACTGAGATATTTAACACACATTAACGCACATCAAGCATTCGCACAGCTGGGGATCAAGTCATGCGTGCGACCGTGGGGAAGAGAAAGTAGGTAACCTCCTCCTCGCCGCATGAAAAAATCCTCGTTTCAGTACTTGTAGAGCGTCAGGTGGTGTATGTCTCATTGAGCGTTGCTAGGCTTTGGATGTGTGGCTGTCCCTTGGATGCCGTTACAGGTGGGTGGGTTGTATGCTACATCCATTAACTGCATCGGCCAGAACAACTGAATAAAATACTGCGAAGCTGTAGGTCAAAGACAGATAACTGGGTAGGCTGGTTGCTTCGTGTTCTGGTTTACCTGAACACTGTTGGGTAGCAGCAGTGCGGTGTTCCCTGTGGCTCCTCTGAACGGGATTATCAGGGGTTCCCAGCCGTTACTTCTGGCTGTTCCAAAGACGGGTGTGAGACGCTGAAAGCTTTCTGGAGATGGGATGGATGCAGATATGCAAACTCTTCAGCTCCCGTGTGATAAATAACAGCGGGTGAATGACAAGAGTGCTGTTTGGGGACGTGTGTCGAGGATTTGGGGGATGGTGCCGTGTGACAGGTATACTGAGTGCAGACGTGGAAAAGAATAATTATCTCATGTACAAGTAAAAATAGCACTATCAGACAACGTAGTTGTAACACTTTGTATTAGTGAGATTTCCTGACTACCTGAAAATGCATGCTAGAGCGACACGAATAATCCACTGTCTCGTTTGGTGTCACATTTCTGGAGGGTGGAAAAGGTACTTCATTGCTTTTTGCAGGTCATACTTCTGTGCCTGAAGCAATGGCACGGGCCGGGTGCTTCAGCGAAGCCCTGTCCTGACCCTGGCAGGTGGGGACCAAGCGACGGGTACCGCCAGAAGTGAAATCAGGTGAAGTGGAAAGGAACGCCCCTCGTAGGCTGGGCACGGCATCTTTAGGGACTGTCACGGGGGATCGTGTGCTCTCGCTGCTTCTCGTGGTCTTTGTTATTCGGACTTTGAGGCCTGACGTCTGAGCTGACTGCTGTTGGGGACCCTGGCGACAGGAACACGTAGTCTAGCAGAGCTGCAAAAAGTGCTGTTGGGAATTTGCTGCCGTCGTGTGTTACTGATCCAACAGCACCCGGTGCCTCCACACCACAGAGACGTGAAATGGAGGAGCACGTGGTGCCTGATGTACGGGCACACTGCGCTGTGACACCCTGTTTGCCAACGGCATGTGGCCAAGTGCCAGGTCCTGCACTTGGGCCACAACCACCCCCTGCAGTGCTACAGGCTTGGGGAGGAGCGGCTGGAAACTGCCCAGCAGAAAAGGACCTGGGGGTGCTGGTCGACAGCCGATTGAACATGAGCCAGCAGTGTGCCCAGGTGGCCAAGAAGGCCAATGGCATCCTGGCTTGTATCAGCACTGGTGTGGCCAGCAGGAGCAGGGCAGGGATTGTCCCCCTGTACTGGGCACAGGTGAGGTCACACCTTGAACACTGTGTCCAGTTTTGGGCCCCTCACTTCGAGAAGGACGTTGAGGTGCTGGAGTGTGTCCAGAGAAGGACAACAACGCTGGCGAAGGGTCTGGAGAGCAAGTCTGATGAGGAGCGGCTGATGGACCTGGGGGTGTTTAGTCTGGAGGAGGCTCAGAGACCTTATCACTCCCTACAACTCCCTGAAAGGGGGTTACAGAGAGGTGGGGGTCGGACTCTTCTCCCATGTGACAAGTGACAGGACTAGAGGGAATGGCCTCAAGTTGCTCCAGGGCAGATCTAGGTTGGATATCAGGAAAAACTTCTTTACAGAGAGGGTCATTGAGCATTGGAACAGGCTGCCCAGGGAGGTGGTGCAGTCCCCATCCCTGGAGGGGTTTAACAGACGTGTGGATGTGGTGCTGGGGGACATGGTTTGGGGACCCCGGCAGGGCAGGGTGAGCGGTTGGACTCGATGATCTTAAAGGTCTCTTCCAGCCAGATGATGCTGTGTTTCTGTGTTTCTGTGACCGGACTCACTGTTTCAGGAGATGTTCATTAGTATTTTCCCCTATACCTTCCCTAGCCAGCAAGGCACCCAAATGACTATCTTTGCATCCCTTCCCCCTCCTAGAATACCAGATTATTTCTAGGAGGATTAGATGTTTGTAAAGGCAGGTGTGAATACGTGGGTTTTCCATAAGAATGATATATCTGCTCCCACGGGAGTGGCCGGGTGATCTAATAAAGGGAGAGTTGGGGAGCTGCTGTAGCATTGCCTCATTTGAAAAAGCAGTTTGAACAACAGCAAATAACATCATAGTGTTTTCGTACTGCTTCTTCTCATGCGAAGTCCAGAGAACGATATAAAGTTTGGAGAGGCCAGTCACAACCCCTGTGGCTAAACGAGCAGTTTTCTTTTTGTCTTCTGTCCCTTAAGTGACATAATCTCTTAGTAACTACAAGTATGTATTGAAAGAGAATTTACTTCATTCTAGAAACAATAGCTGGAATTTACTTTTTTCAGGTATATAAATTAACTCATCTCAAAACCTCTCCCACATTATAGATATAATATCACTTAATTTAGTTGCATATTTGTTGTGGTTTTGTTGGCAAAAACTATTTCTGAGTAAATCTGTTGCACTCCTTATTTTATGGCCACGTCACGAAAAACTAAACTAGTTACAATTGCACCAGCATGCTTTTCATTCCAACTCATCTTTTACAAGCTCAGGAAGAGCACAGGACTGATAGCTAGCCATATTTAATGAAGTTACAGTCTTGTAGAGAGAGAAAAAGGTCTCCAAGTCATTATTTGCCACATGTGACCAAAGCGCAGACTTGGCTGTTAATAAAAGCCATTGCAGGCTAAAGCAAGGTAGTCTTTTTTTTCACGATCCCAGGACCAAGCTAGAATGCTGAACAAATTTCGGCCTCATTTCTTTTTGATAATGGTCAAATAAGAAGAGTAATGTTTGAACAAATATAAGTGCACAAAAAATTTGCTATATGGGGGAAAATAGTTCAAGAGCAGGGAAACAGTTAAACTTGTGCCAGGTCTCATTCTGTAGTAAGATTTCGTCATTGCGTCTCTTTGAGCTTCACTTGATTCATGCGGGCTTAATGCAGCAAATGTAAGTGAACAAAGGATCAGCGTGTTGATCTATCGCTAGCATGTGACAGCAATTGCCCCGTGTTGACGAACGCCAGTAAATCGTAGAGCGCTCTAGGGTGTCTTTAATACTGCAAAGCTGGAGAAATTCCCGTGTTGGCACCCACTGCGCTCGTAGCACTTTTTCTTCGGGGCTGCTTTGCTCTCAGTTAAAACACATGCATTTTTTCTCATTTTTCACTGCAAGTGACAGGGACATTATCTATTATTTGCATTCTACTAATTGCGTTGCAGGGTGAACTCATCCGCTACATTTCCCCTTCTAGTACTGGAGTTTTCACTTCAAGACCCTTAACGAGGGTCTTTATGACTTTGGGCGCTGCAGTTCAGACGAGGTGCCACCGACGGGCTTGGCAATGGAGGAGGTCTGTGGCATGGTGGTAACTGAGGTCATTCCATCTTTCCTCTGTCAGCTTCCATCTAAGGAGGCACGTGGCTGCTACGCCGTTGCCAGCAACGTCCAATCCTTGGGAAGGAAAGCAAGGGTTTTGGTATGTAACCGTTGGTCAGGGCACAGCATGCTGTGATGCCATAAATGCCTCCTCAGTGGCTGGACTTGACTGTTCAACTCCTCAGACATGGAAATTACTCAGTCATTTATGCAAAGCATCAGCTCAGACTTGATTTTGTAGCATGATCATGGGCTAGTGCTTGTACCAGATGAAAATTTCCGCCTGACTGCTATGGCAAATGAACATTAAATTCTCTCACTATTGTCAACAGTAAGTAATTAATCCCTTCGTCCACCCTTTCGATCCCCCTTGTGTTTTGGATGCTTCATAGGACTTGGGAACAGAGCTCCTGAATTAGGGTGTATAGGCACAAAGAAAAGTGAATCTGGACTGTTCTGGGCTAGATCGAGGAGGGAACCTACAGCTATTAAGACTGGGGAGACTCTTTACCAGCCTTGACAGGAAAAAAAAATGACACATCCTCCTTTATATGGGGCTGGGGTATCTCACGCATTTATTTTGTTCGGACTGAGCTAGGCTTTTCTTTGCTGCTGCTTTATCTGCTTGATGTACAAGTACTCTCACCTCTAAATGCTGCGTGCTTTCCGTATGCTCTTCAGACGTCTCCAAGGCGGTAGCTAGCTGAGACGAGTACTTCACCTGAATCACGGGTCTGGAGAAAGTTGTTGGCTTCCAGGTGGGTTAAAAAAAGAAAAAAAAGAAAGTGCTGCTAAACTTGTGAGGAATGCAACAGCTGCTAGACAGGGTTACCCACTCTGTCTTTGTGCTCTGCCCCAGACACTGTGGCAGCAGAGCAACCGGAGCAGTGCCGTGCTGGCACTGTGCGATGTGGAACGGGTATGCAGAGCCAGCGCAAGGGTTTTGTACTGTTGGAGCAAATGTTCTTGTCTCTGTCCCAAGAACGAGCGTGAAGAGAAGAGGGGGAGAGGGCAAGGATTGTGCAGGATGAAGGGCAAGATACTGCAATTGCTACTTCTTGTGCTCCAGACCCCTGATCTGAAATGTCAGTTAGGAAAAGCTGTTGGTTGCTGGACAGTAGCAACTGCTTCACAATTGACGTGGAAACTGTTCTGTACAATGCCCTTTGTCAACCTTCCAGGAATTTTCCAAAGAGTGACCACTGATTGCCTTCAGGTGTGACAGGTAGATGCTTAGGCTTCCTTTCCTCACCTCTGGCAGCAACGTGGGTTCACAGCCAAAGCAGGAGATCACGCCAGTGCCATACTGCTGCGCACCCTCGTCTGAGCTTTGGTGCAGCAGTGAACCTCTTAGGGAAAACTGATGGTCGTTAAAAGAAATGGAGAAAAAAGTGAAGAAAGAACAGGAGAGATGAGTTCTCAGGTCAGATGCACCACTTCAACAAACAGTTGCCTCTGGGCAGAAGAGGTGGGCTGGGCGAGAGCTAAGACTGGAGTTGAGGCCATCTCTTCTGCTTTGGTACGTGCCTAAGCTGATTGTGAAAACATAGCTCGAGCATCCATCTGGTCAGCCCAGCCTCCGGAGATAACTCGAAGGAGTTGGACTGTGAGAAGTGCCACACGGATCAGTGGCAGTAGGTTTTCCCTTAAGCCTTGCTTTTCAGAGTGGTTGAAATAAGATGCGTGCTGCTTTTAAAGCCGGAGTTTAAAGCTGCAAAATGCCTAGTGTTGTAGGTAGGTGACACAGTGAGGAAAAAACTTACACCACTATGTGTCCATGTGTGGAACAGTGATCCGAGACCCTGAGCTTCATCTCTCAAAACCAGATTTGGCATGTGTCTCAATTCCTGACCATATCTCAAGGCTGTAAGGAAAGTCTAACCTGTAGAGTCAGAAGTTGTGTGCTCGTTCTTGGTTTTGCTAGCAAGTGTTGTTAATGCTGAATGCAAGCACTGAGTTTTGGCGGGTGGTGACACTTAGTGGTGGATGAAATGGGTGCTAAAGCTGTTCATGCAATGAGCAGTCCCCAAGGACAAGCATGATTTCTCCTGCAGAAGCCGTGGATCCCGTGCTAACGCCTCAGCTGAACCACAGTCAGAATGGCTAGAAGGAGAAGGGTTAACTATGGGAAGGGGTCATGCCCTGCTTGCTGCTGGGAAAAGGTGGGTCAGATGATTTTGGCAATTGAAGGTATTAAAGATACGGTGAGAAAAGGAATATATTTGAGAAGGGACCAGTCACACAGCTCACGTTCCTGCTAGGACAAGTTTGTATTGTTCTGGAAGCGATTTCCTAAGAGGGCTGGGAAAGCAGGCAGGCAAAGATGTTGACACCTCGGGGTATTTGCCCGTGGCTTTTTCCTCAGAGGTTATATCTTATGAGACTGATTCTGATAAAAGAAACTCTTTATGCATCTTTCAAAGTAGGAAATGACCTAGCAGTTAAACCAACTTTGGCTTCTGTTACTCATTCAGATCTCTGTTGCAAGACCTAGTATTCTAGAACGTTGGCTAACCAACTGTAGTATTTAGGTGAGATTTTTTGACCTGTTTGGCTATTCTTCTGCTTGGAGAGACTTGTTATTTTCTCATTAAGTATTGGCTGGAATGCACTTCCAGGGCTTCATTGTTCATGAAGGAATTTAATCAGTTTGGAACAAGTCATCTGGGGGGCGTGCTCACATTGAACAGGAAGAGCATCATCCAGAGAGTGTGTCCCGTGCATGTGTTCCCGGCACAGCTCCGTGTCTGTCCGTTTGGCTGTTGGTGTAACTGTGTATGGGACAGGGCTCTGGAGACGTGCGTTAATCTGACACACTCTCATAGTTCAGGAGAACTTACGTCGCATGAAAATGCAGTGTTTGAAAACTCCTTTCAGCATGATCAGGAAAGGAAGTTGCTTTGGTGGTCAATGCATATAAAGCATCGCTCTGAGATCACTGAGATTGTGTGGTCGGGTGACGGTCTTCTACTGACTGGCCACACCATCCGAAGCAAGCTGTATGCCGAGCCTCTCCTAGTTCTGCTACCTGTAAAATAGGGGCAGTAACTGGCTGCCTTCTCCTAACGCTTTCACATCTGTGGCGGAGGACGTGGTGCCACTACTAGCAAGGAAAATATTTTTCACTGCAGTCTCAACTGCTGTTATTGCAGTCCTTAAACGCTTCAAGTTTGCTGTCGGTGGAAGTGAACAGATCTGCACTCAGGTTGACTTTTCTGGCCTGTGAACTGCAAGTTAGCACTAATCCTGCTTTCTTCTGGAAGAAACCTTTCTTCTGGAAGAAACCTTTCCTCTGGAAAAAACATCCCTTTTTCTGCAGCAGGCTATGTTCATTATGGGGACAATGACTTTGCCGTGGTTCTGAAGGGAATTTGAGATTTCAAACGGTTTCCTTTCAGAGTCGGTATCTGTTATTCGTTGGAGTGGAGCAGTTCTGAAACTGGAGATCTGTTCAGGGAGCACCTGGCTTTGACTCGAGCAATTGTGAAGGAGAGGAATAACAAAAAGAATGATCGGTCCAGCATGGGGAGCAATGGCACTTGGAGGTGCTTCAGCAGAATTGTGTATGTTGAATGCAGCCTTTCACATGACCTCTGGCTGCGCTCGCCTAGCTGCAGCCTCTACCTCTTTGTCTTGTTGGGCTATTCTTCTCGTTGAAAGGATTTATATTTGTTTTCCCGCCGTATGAATTGGCTGAAATACACTTCAAGGGCTGACTGGTCCTGACGGAGTTTACTTTGCTCTGGAACGGGCCCCCGATGAGGCTTGCTTGCAAGATGCTTGTTACGGTTTACGGTCAATAGTTTTCTTCCATCTGCTTCCTCTGTAAACTTGCTGGGGCCAGCGTTTGCCAGTCTCAGCCTGCTCCTACACCTCCAGGGGATGTGGGGACACAGAGAACCCCCTCCCCTCGCAAAGCGGACTGGTGAGCGAGGCTTGTTTTAAAAGGAGTTGTGCCAGGTTCCCTAAGACGTGTGAGTTTTGGAAACTATGCAGAAATGCCTCTTTCCTCTGAGCACTGTGCCAGGACTAAGCTCAAATCAGTTCAAGCATTTTTTTTCCCTGTTTTTTTTCCTGCTCATGGAGAGACAAGTTTCTTCTCATTTGTTGCCTCTTGTTGAATTTTTGAGAGATTTCTCCAACTTCACAGTGAACAGAAAGCTGTTTAATTTCTTGAGGAGTCAAAGAAATGTGGCACGCAGTGGTGGATCCCAACCTTGGAGCCGTTTAATGTCGTAGGAGGACAGATTTGCAGTAAATATTCAGAGGCTGATACGGGCAGGTCTGAACTTCCCGGGCTAAGCACGGCGGAGCAGCCTGGCTGCCGCAGGCGAGGCGAAGGTGGCATCCCCGCTGCAGCCCGGGTGGGAAGCCGTCAGCGAAGCTGGGTGGGTGGCGCTCGAGGGACCAAGGGGGCTTTGGGGGATCCCTGGAGCGAGCGGGGCAGGGCGAGGTTGAGGGGGAGGGTCCCCGAGCGAATGACCGTCTTCTGAGGGGCCCCTTTTCAGGCTGCCTCCCGTTCATGGGTTCGGAAGCTGCAAAACCATTTCACGGTGTAGAGCTGGGGGCAGGTGAGCAGCGTGGCACCTGGGAAAGAGCTCTGTGGTTGATTTGCTTACAACGAGCACGCGTATTTTATAAAGTACAATGTCATTAGTTACTGAACTTCCAGAAGGTATAATTAAAGCATCTATGTGTATGATAAAGATAATTAAACAAGAAATAATAGTATTTCCGTGGCATTGTTATTTCTGGTATTGATAAGCAACTTAGGAGGTCTGGTAAGCCGTGTGCTAACTCCCTTGGTTACAGTACAATGAACAGTCACTTGGGATGGTTTAATTACCATTCTCATGGCTCAAATACATAAAATGTTGCTGCATAGTAGCGAGGCGTGGATGACTGTGGGCATGATGCTAACTTTACAACAATGTTTTCAGTTGAAGGTTCTACTCAAGCTTTTGTTCTCCGGAAGCAGCGATGTTTGGCTCTCAGTGGTGCAAATAATAAGTCCTTTGGTTGTGATTTGCAGTGGATGACTCGTTTGTGACGAGTTGTGAGGGCATAGGCTGCACTGCTGTGATCACATCTGACACGCGGTGTGCCTGAGTTACACACGCTGGATGGAAAAATCTGATGCTGTAAGAGATGGGTTCAACCTTTCTTGCTGTGGCTTACATCTTGCTATGAAAGACAATAGTCAGTGTTCTTCTCATCACTAACCAACAACTGTTCTTTCTTTCCATTGAAGAAGACTAGCTGTTACATGAAAAATGTCTTTAAACATTTCTACTTCTTAAACACTTGAGTTTTTGCGGTTTAGTTTTTCACTGGTACTGAGCCCGTTCAATAGGAATTCGACAATTTCCATACCATTCTTAAAATCCAATTTCCTTGGCTAACCAGAACTGAACTTCAGGGTTGTCCTTATGCATTTATATGTACATTAATTTCAAGCATCAATATTCATAATGGTTTGGCTGAAATTTGCTCATCTGAGTTTCTGGGAACAAAAGACAGTGGATCGTCATGAACACCATCGGCAGGTGGTCATGTCTTATTACTGTACGGTTTTTCTTCCCTTGGCTAACGGAGTCAATATTTCGTACCTCATTGCACTGTCCTTAAGCTTTGGATCTTAGGCTGCAACGCTGGTCGTGTGCTGCTGAGTTGTTCATACTTCTGCTGGGAGGTGACATTGCCTCCTTAGGGCTTACCAGGGTCAGGGGGTCGCTTTTATGTGGTAGATGTTTCACTGGCACGTAAATCTCCTTAGTGCCTGTGCAATGGTCCCGTCACTAGAAGGAATCATTCTGCAAAACTTGGTGACATCTAGAACTGTCCTTAAAGCCCCAACCCAGCCAAGAGGTCTCTGTGTAAAAAGTCTTCCACCTGTGTGGAGAATGAGTTATCAAATCACCCATGAATTACACGAGCAAAATCATGACAACTGTTTTCAAGTGAACGGCAAGTTTTCAGGTCCACTCTAACGTTGTCTGAGAGTTCGGACTTCCACAATGTAAATCCCTCATCTGCCTAAAAGGACATCTTCAGGGGAATGTCCGGAATTTGAGGGACCTTTGTGTTACGACATCAACACTGGCCGTTTGCTCTGCATGTAGCCGTACCTTAATTAATGCAGCCTTGTATTCTCGTTGGGTTTTGCCTTCTGTTTATATCTACTCAACACTCTTATCAGAAAGTGATCGGTATGTTTTGGAAGCCGAGGCCTTTTTACTTAAACACAGAATAACAAAGAATGTAGATTGAAAACTGAAAGGTTTTGTTCTAGAAAACGGTGTGTGAAATAATCTCTTCACCTCTGTTTTTAAGAGTGCATCAAAAGCCGGAGTGCCGTTAGCTGGAAGTCTTCTGTAAGTGCTAGAAATTAATGGAACTGGGTTTGTCCTTCAGCCCTGACATACGGACTGGCGAGAAAACAGTATGACCAAATGAACAACTTTAGACTAAGAGTTTGAGTTTGATTAGTTCTAAAAGTGCTTTAGAATTGCAACAAATCTTTGAAATGGAAATCTTCACGTATTAACTGTGACATTGGGTTGTTTTTGACTGTGAGGTCTGCCAACATGTAAGAACATCAAAGTTCAAGTGTGGGATTTTGGTGAGGTGAGAAACCTTTCTCTTCGTAGTTAGAAGGGGGCGGGGGGGGAAGTTCCAAACACTTTAAAGACAATAATGAAATTTGGAGCATACCTAAAGTTTTAATCAGTGCAGCGTTTTACACATGTCAACTTAATATAATTTATGAAGTAATAGTTTTATTTTCCTTGATGTTTTGAAAATTATCTTAACACTGTAATATTACAAGATTTGTTTTGCTTGAAGAAATTAATTTTAATTGGCGTAGATCCATCTGTATCCTGCAGATCTCCTCCAAGGTAAAGGAATTGTACCTTGGTTTGTGTAGCTGCAGAATAACACAGCAAATTGTTAACCTCTGAGAAATGGAGGTTGTGACGATGGCAATGCAGACACATTTCATCTTTCGGGCTACAGGGAGTGCTACTGTAATAAGACTCTCTCGTTTCACTGTGCATAATGTGAAGAGAGGCCTTCAGATGCTCCGCTTTTAAAAAACTCAATTTATCACGGAAGAAACTTTGGGACAGAAAGTTCTTAAAGTGAAATACTGGGTTTAATCAGAGAAGGGGTATAATGTGGACAGTAGAAGTGCGGGTTTCTTCACACCGATAACTAGGAACCGTGAGTTATTTTTCAGGCTGGATCATAGAACCATTTAGGATGGAAAAGACCCTTAAGATTGGGTACAACTGTTAACCTAGCACTACCAACGCCACCACTAAACCGTGCTGCTAAGCACCACTACATTTATTCTAAACACCTCCAGGGATGGCGACTCAAACACCTCCCTGGGCAGCCTGCTCCGATGCTTTACAACCCTTCCCATGAAGTAATTTTTCCTAATGTCCAATCTAAGCCTCCCCTGGCACAACCTGAGGCTGTTTCCTCTTGTCCCATCACTTGTTACTTCAGAAAAGAGACCAACCCCCACCTCGCTACAACCTCCTTCCAGGTAGTTGTAGGGACTGATAAGGTCTCCCCTGAGTTTCCTTTTCTCCAGACTAAACAACCCCAGGTCCCTCAGCTGCTCCTCATAGACTGGTTCTCCAAACCCTTCACCAGCTTTGTTGCCCTTCTCTGGACACACTCCAGCACCTCAACGTCCTTCTCGAAGTGAGGCGCCCAAAACTGGACTCAGAAATCAAGGTGCAGACTCACCAGTGTCAGCTACAAGGGAATGATCATTTCTGTACTCCTGCTGGCCACACTAGTGCTGGTACAAGCCAGGATGCCATTGGCCTTCTTGGCCACCTGGGCACACTGCTGGCTCATGTTCAATCGGCTGTCGACCAGCACCCCCAGGTCCTTTTCTGCTGGGCAGTTTCCAGCCGCTCCTCCCCAAGCCTGTAGCACTGCAGGGGGTGGTTGTGGCCCAAGTGCAGGACCCAGCACTTGGCCTCATGCCGTTGGCCTCAGCCCATCGATCCAGCCCGTCCAGATCCCTCTGCAGAGCCTCCCCACCCTCAAGTGGATCGACACTCGGACCAATTTGGCGTCATCTGCAAACTTACTGAGGGAAACTTAATGAGAACCGGCCCCAACACCGAGCCCTGGGGAGCACCACCTGTGACTGGCTGCCAACTGGATGGAACTCCATTCACCACCACTCTTTGGGCCAAGCCATTTTTTTACCCAGCTGAGAGTATGCCCATCCAAGCCATGGGCAGCCAGTTTCTTCAGGGAAATGCTGTGGAAAACGGTACAAAGGCTTTACTAAGGTCCAGGTAAACGACATCTACAGCCTTTTCTTCATCCACTACATTGGCCATCTTATCACAGAAGGAGATCAGGTTAGTCAAGCAGGACCTGCCTTTCTTAAAGCCATGCTGACTGGGTCTGGTTACCTGGTTGTCTGGTATGTTCTGTGTGAGGACTGCTGATAAACGAAAGGGTCTTGGTGAGCATTTCCACCAGCTCCCTCAGTGACCAGGGGATCCCACCTGGCCCCGTAGACTTGTGTGCATCTAAGTGGTGTAGTAGGTCAGTGACCATTTCCTCTTGCATGATGGGGGTGTCATGGGTTAAGGCTGGGCCTGCCATCTAGATGAATGACAGATGCTCTCTATTAACCCCTCTCCCTCACCAAAGGGGAAGAGAAAGGGAATAAGGGAGAGAGGCTGATGGATCGGAAAAGAAAACTAAAACTGCTTTAATGAAAATAATAACAATAAAATGAAATATATACAAATACATTAAAAAAAACCCCAATACCCGAACCCAAGTGCCCTCATGGCAACTACATCACCACCAACGCTGTGGGCAGACGCTGGGGAAGTCCCAGACTCAACTCAGCAGCAGAGGGGAACTGGATTCAGGAGCTGGATTCTGAAACTGGATTCGGGAATGCTCAGATTTGGGTCGGAGGCGGAGTGGACAGAGACCTCCTCAGATGCAGCCATTGAAGAAGAGAGCTTGACCTTGTGACCCCTCAGCTTTATACCAAATACAACGTCTATGGGATGGAACCCCTTGTTGGTCAGTGCAGGGTCCCCTGTCCTGCCCGCTGCTCCCCGCAGGTGCAGCCTCTCACTCACTGCACCCCACCGTGGGACACAGGACTGAGCAGTGACCTGGGTCTGCACAGGAGTGAGTACAAGCCAGAGCCTTTCTGCAGACAAACCGGTCTTACTGTGCAAGGCTGGGGCAAAACACGAAAGCGTCAAGTAAATGAAGGGTTTGTAAGTGAGTCTGAATTGGACCGTTTGCCCCAGAGCAGCTAGGTTATGCTTCCAAATTGCTGGGAGTGACATATAAACAAGTTTATTGGGGTGGGGTGGGGGCCAGTGCCGAAGATGCTGCATCCTGCATTTCTAACTCAGATTTTGAATTTGCAGTGGGATTGATGTGATGTAATTATTCATTGACCTTGTGATAAAGAGGGTAACAATAACTTTTACCTTGCTTATCAGACCATCACCTTCAGGAACTTATAATGGAATCATAGAATGCTTTGGGTTGGAAGTGACCTTCAATATCTTCTAGTTCTAACCCTTCTGCCATGGGCAGGGACACCTTCTGCTAGACCAGGTTGCTCAAAGCCCCATCCAACCTGGCCTTGAACACTTCCAGGGAAAAAGCATCCACATCTTCTCACAGTAAGGCATTTAAACCTAGTATCTAATCTACATCTACCCTCTTTCCATCTAAAACCATCCATCGCCGCGCTCCCTGACAAAGAGTCCCTCCCCATCTTTCCTGTAGTCCCCCTTTAAGTACTGGAAGGCTGCTATAAAGTCTCCCTGAAGCCTTCTCTTCTCCAGGCTAAACAACCCCAACTCCCTCAGCCTGCCCTCACAGGGAAGGTGCTCCAGCCCCCTGATCATCTTCATGGCCCTTCTCTGGAGCTGCTCAAGCATGTCTATGTCTTTCTTATGCTGGGGACCCAGAGCAGGACACAGTGCTCCAGGTGGGCATCTCATGAGAGTGGAGTAGATGGGGACAATCACCTCCCTCGACCCTCTGGCCACACTTCTTTTGATGCAGCCCAGGATGGAATTGGTGCAGGACCTTGCACTTGGCCTTGTTGAACTTCATGATGCTTACACAGGCCCACCTCTCAAGCCTGTCAAGATCCCTCTGGGTGGCATCCCTTCCCTCCAGTGTTGACCACCACACAGCTTGGTGTCATTGGCAAACTTGCTGCGGGTGTACCCAATCCCACTGTCCACGTTGCTGATAAGGATGTTAAAAGCGCTGATCCCAATACTGACCCCTGAGGAATGCCACTCGTCACTGGTCTCCACTTGGACATCAAGCTGCTGACAGGAACTTTCTGAGTGCGACCAGCCAACACATTCCAGCAAATTCCTTATCCCTCGAGTCGTCCGTCCAAAAATTCCATGTTTTTCCAAATTAGAGACAAGGAGGTTGTGCAGGACAGTGTTCAATGGTTTGCACAAGTCCAGGTAGATGATGTCAGTTGCTCTTCCCTTGTCCACCTGCTCTGGTTTAAGACAAGCAGGATTAGTTTATCTTTGGTAGACACATCAAACAGCCAATGGCATGTTCCTCCCAGGATGTCAGCACATCTCATTGGCTCTGCAGTTTTGGCGTGCCCTGGCACTTCCTTTAACAAGGTGCCCAGGTGGGGCCACCTGCTCCGCTGCCACCGCCACATGGTCTGCCCCTGCTGTCCTTGCCTTGTCCTGCCGCGTGGTCTGCCGCCGCCGCTGCCGCCACCACCGCCGGCCCTCTTCCACCGCTCTGGCCATCGGACAGCTGCTCCGCGAGGGTTCACTGGCAGCTTTTATTGCTGGCTCCCTCACTGTGGTTCAGCTCCCGCTCCGCTCCCCCACCGTTTTGCTGCACCGGTTACGATTCTATATCCACTTGTTCACATTTTGTTTTCGGTATATCAATATCTTTCTACTGTTACTCACTGCTTTAGTTTCCAAACTCAACAAAGGCCTGACAACCTTTGTTTTTCCTTATCCCTCTTAAGCCCTCCCTCTTGGGAAAGGGAGGGTCTAATTAGGGAGAGTCTGTCCTGTGACTGGCCAGCCTTGGCCGAACGGTGATTCCTCCACCCCTGTAACCCTGGCATAGAAGGCTACCAGATTTGTCAGGCACGATTTGCCCTTACTGAAGCCATGTTGGCTGTCACAAATCACCTCTGTGTTTTCCACGTGCCCTAGCATAGTTTCCAGGAGAATCTGCTTCATGATCTTGCTGGGCACAGAGGTGAGACTGATTGTCCTGTAGTTCCCCAGGTCTTTTCTTCCCGTTTTAGTAGTCTGTTACTACTCTGTCAGTAGTCTGACTGGAAAAGGGGAAACAATAGCATGCCATGAGCTCTGAAATCCCACTTTGTGTTCCAACTCTCGCATTCTGAGCAGAGCTGCCTTTGTCAGCCGAATTCAGGCACCAGACAGACTCGCTCCTGAACACACTAAGAGCACAGGACCTGGCACGCAGGTTCTGCTCCCTGGATGTCCACCTGGGGTTTAGCTCAGTGCGAGCTCCTGACAGAAATCCCATGTAATGTGGGACAATAGGACTCAGTTCCATCAGCCCTGTCAGACAGAGAGCGTCATGCGGTTGCAAAGGTTTACGGTTCTCCTAAATGCGTGTGGTGGTGCTATACCACTGAACTAGCTCAACAAAAACACGTGTCAAGTGTTTTCTTTCCTTACCCACGGAGCGGTCCATCCAACAGATCCACACCTCTCCAATTTAGAGACAAGGAAGTTGTGCAGGACAGTGTCAAATGCTTTGCACAAGTCCAGGCAGATGATGTCAGTTGCTCCTATTAAAATATATGTATACAAGGAGGTGCAACGCTTGATTTGATGGAAGTGTTTTATACGCAAGGCTTTAAAATGGCAGCCTCGGCTGAAACAGAGGCGCTGCCCTAAGAGAAAGTCATCACCCCTCAGTATCACGCCTTTTGCCTTTATATAACACGTATAATATGTATGCAATTAATTTACAGAGTGGAAGGAGACTACTTCAGGGATGCTTTGAGTTACTTTTACAGGCTATTCGTTGTATGTAATCAAAAAATCTAACTATGTACACGTTGAAGGGAGAAGAAAAACACATGTAAAATAGCTTTCTTGGACATGAAAATCTGAGCTCTGCTGTTCTGGGGCATACTAGTGTTAAAAATCAAGTGCTGATAATCGCACCTCTGGTAGAAACCATTTCCAGGAGGCCACATCTCCCTCTGAGCTTTGCAGGAGCATAAGACCTGTCCTTCAGGATCCTTCTATGGATCGACGGGGTGGCTGAGCCTGAGCTGTGGAGCAACCCGGCTTCCCCAGGAGGAGGGACTTCATATGCAATACTTCTACGGGAGGAAAACGTGTGTTTTGGAAGTTCTAATAAATTATAGCGGCTGAGTGGCAGGCTGTATTGTATGCAAGCAGAGTACAGGGCAATACTTGCAGCAGTGCAAGTATTTATAAATATAAACTCCTTTTGATTTGTGATTGCCTTTTTACCTGAAAATTCTCCCGATGGAGTTAAAATTCCCTAATGTTGGCTTGCAACTTGCTAAACTCGATCTCTTGATAGGCTTTACTTTGGGGGGTTAAAATGAGCATTGGTAGGTCGTTTGCTTCATTTGCAACACGTGTAGATATTAAGAAACATTTAACATTGCTGCTTCTTTGTTAGTGCTCGCAGATCGTGTGCTGTAACAGTGCTTTCTGCCCTGCTGCAGGTGAGTTGAGGAGCCTTAGCTTAGAGGCTTACAGAAGCGACAGTCTACACTTCACGGTGTGCTCTGGCGTTGAATTTTGAATGCACTGCAGTCCTATGAACCTCAAAACAGAAAGCCATTCTAGCTGCCAGCTGGTGTGCACCGCTGTTACTGGACTAGTGTAACAGTGATTTTCCCAGATCCTGTAGACACTTCTCCTTCTGTTGTGCTTGGTTTTGAAAACAGTACAGGGAGAGAAATGAACTTTTGGAAGAGTTCTCAATTGTGTGCCTACTACGTGAAAGACTAAGACTGCGTATAATATCAAGTGCAACTTAGGGGTCTTTTTTTTTTTAAATGTGAGAAGAACAAAAGTAATGCAACGTGATACTTATACATCTTTAATGCTATGCCAGCTGAGGTGGAGGTTAAGGTTTGGCTCCAGGTATATTTTTAACAGACTCGGTAAATTAATGCAACAAGCAAGTGTGAAGAATTAATTTACCACGCTTTCTGCTAAGGACCAAGCTATTCATTAGACTTTTAGTGTCTGAGGGCTGGAATTGTGTCTTGGTTTGAATAAAGGAAGCCTATGCAGAACGGCGCACGGGGCTGCTGTTTTGTATATTAATGGCTCTTGCTTTTAAGTTCTGCTTTGGCAGAGAACTTGTGGTTAACATAACGTGCTACATTATCTGACTATGGCAAGGTTCAATTAAAGGCCCTTTGGCAGCACTGGCACACAAATATCTTTTTCTCTGAGATCGTTTTATAACTTCAAATGTTAGCATCAAGCTTGTTGCCTTTGGGATTAAGTTGCTGTGGTAAGGTTGGGTATTTGTGACCATTTTGAGTAGCTAGCTACAAGATACCGGAAAATGTCTAAAGCTCTCTTAAGCTACTTAGTTTTCAGGAGTCAGCAGACAGTTTTTCGTTGGGATATAGATGAGCTTTACTTTTCTTAGGAAAGCAGCAGAAAAATGTCACAAACTGGCCATAAGCAGCGGGAGAGTTATCGACCAAGTTACCACGATTTCCAAGGAAAAACCTTGTGGAATCGTTTCTAATGAAGGTTGGTTTTTTGGTTTGTTTTTTTTTTAAAGAGATGAACTCAAGATGTAGAATTCTGTTCTGAAGTAGTTAATATCTTCAGAAGAATTAAATCCCTAATTATGAACAACTTAAACAGTAACTTCAAAGAAGTTGTGCTTACAAGGAGGTAGACTTTGTGACGTGAAGCAGGTGGAACCAAACGTGAGTTAGGCAGAGGTGAGAAGAGAGAAGTGAGATTCTGAGCAAAGAGCTGTGTCTACGTACTGGGGTTTTGTTTGTTATAGCTACCTCATTCTTTATGAATTGTCTTAAAGTTATCTTGTCTAATGTTTCAGAGACGGCAGAAGAATGTTGCCACAGACAGGAGAAGGAAACACGCAGCTGATGAAGACCTGGACTTGTACGAGAGCTGCCCAGAAAGGCAAGTTGCAGAAAGCATCACGCTCTGTTTCAAAGGGTGTGATCTGGATGAGCGTTCTGAAAGACAACACTAAATATTCACAGCTCCATAAAGTAAGACAAAGTGGAACCGGATCACAGCTGATGCCGCTGTTCCACGCATTCCTGAAGCCTACAGGGTATCTTCTTTTCCCGTGCGTAGCTGTGGCTGTCGAGAACCTTTGCTGCTCCTTCTGCAGAGTGGACACATGACTCTCTATGGGGGCGTCTACACGTAGCCTGTATCTGAGGCTAAGCTAGAGCAGTTGCTCTCTCACCCAATGAGCCCTTCCCCAGACAAGAAGAGTGATGGGGAAACGGAGAGCAGACCCGACGAAATGAAAACGGGTTTAATGAAACAGCCAAACTGGTACCGAATGCCAATGTAAAGTGTACAGAGTTATACTCAGCCCAGCGAATGTGCAGTGGTCACGATAAACGGGAAAAAAGTCCACAGGACGACCACCGCCCCGGAAACTTCCCTCTTTGCACTGAGCTTAACCTGTGAGCCAGCTTGGGTCAGCCGTCCTGGCTGACTCCGCACTGCTGATGGCCGGCAGACCACGGCTGGCCTGGGATTCCGTCCCAGCAGAACCAGGGTAGGGGGTCGTGCTTCATGTTTAGGTCTCTACACAAACGGAGAGGTTTTCTTCAAAACCAGGAACACTGAACTTTCTTTAAATCTGGCCTTTGTTGTGGCTTCCCTTTGCAATAGGTTTACTGTACGGGTTTTGCACCAGCAGCAGTATAAGCCTCTAAAACCAGGAGTAAGAAAACCTGCAAGGATGATCTGAAGTGGAGTCTCCCGTATTGTTCCTGAACTTCTATCCAGAAATTAAGCTATTGGTTTTGAACTGCTTAGAGGTGTAGACTTGTAAGCTTGCTGGTACTGAAGAGGGGGTTTTCTGGTAACTAAGTCATCAGTGTTTAGTCTCAGAAACGGAATCTGTGAGAAGAGGGCCAGTTCCTTCTCCTACGTAATGTTGATTCTAAAAAGCCTCTGCCCGGGGTGACTGTCTGGGAGAATCTTAGCTGAAAGGCTGATGTTTCTCTCAGCCATCTCTGCTAGACCTCTCTGCATCCCTCCGAGCTGGCTAGCAGTGGAGCGGCAGTGACGGCAGCTGGAGGAACGGTTCCGTCGGAGTTTCATACAACAACGTCCTTCAGTAATCAGAGCCGTTATGCCAGTTCATCGCAAACCCAGCAGTGACGCCTGTACTAGATGGGCCATAAAGGTAAGGATCTGTGTAGCACAGATTCTACTTTACGGGACTTTTGCTTCAGTAATATTTTAAATTTTACGATGGATAAAGAAGTTTCTGGCATTGGCTGAAATGAGTTATCCTCTCAGCTTTCTCAACTACTTATTGCTGTTGGTGCAAACAGAAAAGATAAGGTGTGTTTTGAGCCGATAATTCAAAAAAAAGGCACTAGAAAATTGCTAACTGCCTCTGTTATGTTTTTCTTAATCCATATGATCACACAGATGGTCTATACCATTAAAACATGCAATGATGCGGAGATGGAAAGAAAACTTGGCAGGCCTTTCAGATCCGGTATGACTCAGGTCCATTTTAGGTCAGTAATGACTGAGAGGCATCTTCATATTACGTTCTGATGATTTGTTGTGCAGCATCTTCTGCCAGACACAGGTGAAGACGTCAAAGAGGAGCTACGTTTTACCTGACCGTGGGCAATGTAGCCAGAGCTTGTCCGAAGGAATAGGTGATGCAACAAAGAAAGAAGGTACTGTGTTCCTTCTGTCAAGTAATTCTTCCCAAGCCGCTCTTGTGGAACTCGTTTGGATTTCAAATTCCTTCCTTCAGAAGACAGGATTAGCCCCTTGCACATCAGCCCTCTGCTGGGGTTGAAGCGGGACAGTTAATAAACCAGTGGGCTGGGGTTCACCGGAGCGGAGCCTGTGGGCAGCTGCCTACTCTGAGGGAGAGAAGAGAAACGTGGCGCGGGTTTGCACACCGAGCACGTGCAGGTGCTTTAGAATCATGGTGGGGTGGTGGTGGATTTCAAGGCGATGGAGAGGACGGTTAGCATTAGGAGGAGGCTAAAAACGCTGCAGCAGACATTAGCGCGCGTAAATGCTCACTTCACTTCACTCCCCCTGTCTGGCATTGCTAAAAATAGAACAATCATCTCCTTCCTTTGATCCTAAATAAAGACACGGGGTATTTGTATTTTTTTAATCACAGCACTTGTGACATAGTTGAAGGGATTCATCTGACTAATGAGACTGGGGGTTTAGACAGGCTTTGCCAGCGAGGGAGCATGTTCACTTGTTGTTTGGTTGCCCGTAGATCACCGTGCTCACGGTTTGGGGCCGCTGGTGTCAACCAAGGAGCAGGCTCACGAGAAATTGTGGAGGGTGTCAAAGGGCTGAGAGATGAAACTGAAGCGCAGCTGCAGTGTTTGATTTACACTGCACAGAGGAGTTTCACCTTTCCATTTGGAAGTTCTTTTTAGTGAGTCTTAATAGGTTTAATTATTCATTTCTCTCAACACAGAGCTCAGCTGACCCCTCTAGCGTCTGTTCTCCAGAGTCTTCCTGTTGGGAAAACTTGTTTATGTTATTGCCGCTGAGAATGGCAATCCTACGGTCCCATTCGCGGTCGTGTGTCTTGCGTGTGTCTGTATACATATAAGAAGCAAGCAGATGTTCCCTTTATGCTGGTGTTTTTAATTGTTGCCCCTTCGTGCTTTTGAACGCTCTCGGTTAAGTAGTTGAATGACCTGGTGTTCCTCGAGGTCTGTTAAAGACCCCTAACACAAAATATTGCTGCTTCACAGCACTTTACTAGCGATCTTGAGATATATAGATAGACATACATAAATCTCTTGAGAGATGAACAAACCCCAAACGTGAGAAATGAGGCTTGTGTACTTCATACTGTGACCTGCTCTCCCAGGAACCTACTTAGTCTTAGGCACCTGCACTAATTTAGGAGTTTGTAGTACTAGTAGTACTAGGTCCTGACTCCGTAAAATCCACAAGTTCAGCTTAGTCCAGGCCCAGCTCTCCGAGGCTCTTGAACAACGGGCCATTCTGTCCGCAGACTGTTGCTCTGCTTGGCTTGTGTCAGGGCTGATGGTTGGCTGGCTCAGGTGATGCGAACCGAACCAGCTCAGAAAACGTTTTGTGTGACCCCGCAGTCCTAGCTCCAGCGATGGAGTTGCTAGCAACACAAAAAAAGAAAGAGTTGTTAAATTTCATGGTGGTAGTACATGTATTAGTCTCAAGTTCCGCACAGTTCAATTACAAACAGAATCTGTTTGGTTTTGACTGAAAGTAGTTAACTAATGGAGGCATTTATTTCAAGCTTCTTGCATAAAACCCAGCTAGTTGAATGCGCAGCAAAATCGACAGCTCTGCATGTAGTTATTTGCTCATTAAATGTGCTACTCAACGGATTTTTTTATCTGCTTTTTGGGTTGGTATTTCAGCCTTGATGTCCGGTACAAGTCGGTTCTGTCTTAGCAGGATGTTATAATTACGAATTTAACCAAAGAGGTAAAAAGTCAGGGAAAAGCCTGGGCCAGTAGTTACAGAAAGGCCTGCTGAGTGCCAGGCTGCGGTGCAGTGCAGACGTTACTACGGTAACTTCTTTTCTTTCAAAAAACTTCTGTGGGTGCACAAACTTCCCCAGCAGAGACTTGGGGCACAATTAGTTCCGTCCGTGTGAGATGCAGGCTCTGAGCTGTGTCACAACTGGTCTTTCCGATGGAAGCTGGGGGAAGGAGGGGCTAAAGGAGCACTTGAAAACTTAATTCATTAATAACACTTACACACTTATAGTAGTGCCGGTGGATTGAATAGTGTGTGTAAGGGTGGCATGATCTGTCCTTAACTGAAACAGCAGTGAGGAAGGGGAGCACTCAGGAAGAGGACCTGAGGGTGTCATTGTTCAATTGCTTCTGTATTCGAAATTTTTTCTATTCCAAACATATTTCTTGAAAACTTCCTGAAGTGGCAGCTGTTAAGGGCAGGACAAATGTTCCAAACCTGTACCATGCACGAGGCTCGTGCGCTGCCCAGGCTGGCTGTCAGTCAGTTCGCAGTGTGCTCTCAAGCAGACTTGACAGAGGCTGGGGATGGCTGGTGGGAAAGGGCAGCACATCTGTCTTCTGCTGCCTTTAACCCTTTAAGCTGTTGGCTTTCAGTGCAATGTGAGACTCCTGGCAGATCAAACCTGTGTTTGCTTTCCCAGAACACAGGAAAGCTGGCTCCCTGGCATCTCGCGTGGTTTCACTAAGGTTTGGGGTTTTTTGGAGGCAGAACATTTTGCACCAGTTTCACCGTCACTTGATACCCTGGTGGTGAGATGAATGAAATCCAATTCTCTTTGTGTATATATATATATGTCTTGCCCTGAACGGGGATTGCAAGGATTAATTCCTTCAATGGAGCAACTGGCTGTTAAGAAACGCCTCTCAAAGAGACCACTGTTGTGACTGCTCCCTCGTGTGCCGCCTCGTGTGCCCGCCCCGCGCAGCGCTCTGAAGGCTCTCTCGAAGCAGGCGGAGCCGGTGTTGGGGTACATCCAGAGGGGGTTGTTAATGACATCTGCTAGGAGAGAGCGGAAGAGGAGAGCAGAGACCAAGTACGCCGAGTGCCCCGACATGAACTGCCCGTTAGGCAGTGGATGAGAACGGGCAGGGAGGTGTCAGGAGGCTGGGCAACGAATGGCGTGTTTCCAGCTGTTCCAGCTTTCCGGAACAACTGCGTAATACGGCCACCATAGAGACGAACTTTGTTTGGACGCCCAAAGAGTCCATAAAAAGTGAGTCACAGGTCAGAAGTGACCTCTGCAAACCCCGTGGGAGATGGTTCACAGGACCTCAGCCTGCAGAGCTCACGGGTGGAGAGCTGGAGGGCTGGAGGTGGCGGCCGCCCGCTGTTTGCGAGGACATCCTCCAACCCTTCCCCTTCAAGACCGCCACATCAAACGTCAAGGGAGCGCTTTAAAGCTCAGAGCTTTTTTTTTGACTATGTCGATGCCAAATCTTTTGACCCCCGTGTGTTGTGCATTGGAATCTGCTCCGAACTTGGTTTTTGGCTTGAGTTCCAGGTCTGGTTGTTTGCAAGTGATACAAACTCCGAAACAAAGAACATGAAATGAGGGGCAGTGACCTCCAGGTGCTGGTACTTGTTTTAGGGAAGGTAAGAGCAGGTTATAGAAAGGAAAAAGGAGATTTAAGGCTGGGGTGTTTCAGGTGATACAGTCAGCTCTAGAGTAAGAATCGCGTGGGTGCTTTGGTAGAAGATTCAAGCCCCACCGTTCCTTTACTATTAGTACCCTGGTTCTCCGTACCCGTTATGTGTACTTTACTTCAAGTGTCAGTTCCCAGATAAGGTTTGTTTGCGTTCATACTCGTGCTTGCTCTGTGTCATAGTTTTCATGCAGTTATAGCAATGAACTGGTATGAACATTCCTAGTTAAGTGTAAAAAAGTATTTTCCCTATGCATATCATATTTTTGGCAAACGCACGTGCGGAAAGGACCTGCTGTGGAGACTGTTCTCTGTGTTTGGGAAGATCTTACCTTGAAATTCCTTCTTGCCGCTGAAAAAAGGCTTTAATGTCAGTCACTGCACAGGCGGCCTGCAGAAATACCGATTCCACCCCGCTGCCTGTGATACCGATGTGTAACGCCGTGCTCCTGAAAAGACACTCGGGGATGAGGCTAAAGGCAAGGGCAACATTTTGAACAGTATCTGAGGAAACCTCACGCCCTGTTTGAGTGACCAAGATGTGCTTCTTGTTTTTCAGTGTTCAAATCCCGTCTCGTGTGGTGAGGATTTAGTAACAGGGGAAATCCGGTGTCAATTTCCTGGCTTGGAAACAATTCTGCCGGGTTAAATGGTTACACGCTACTTTTACTAAGGTACGCACGTTTTATTGATACTCTGTGTGTGTGTCTGTCAGGTAACACAGTCGTACTGAGGGAAAACTGCATTTTGTCTGGGACCCCGCGTGCCACGTTCTCGCCTTTGGTTTTGATCGCAGGTCTGTAGTAGGTCACTGGAGGTGATGGCTGGGCACACGTGAAAGTGTGCGAGTACAGAGAGCTATAACGCTGCCATCGAGCACTGGTCGCTGTAATGCGTGAACGTTCGGTGTTCCGGGAGCTCCGACACCGCTCGGTACTAACTCCTTTCCGAGGTTATTTCACAAGCACATAGAGCAGCTGGCAGGGTCTAGGGCAGGTTTAACTCTCTAGTGGCTTCCAAGTGCACGCTGCGTTACAAGTTAAGCGTGCATCAAGAAGCAGTTTTTCTCAGCATAAATTCTTTTTCTCCTGTAACTTGTGTTGTCCTGAGTACTAAATCCCCGGGTCACCATCTGATGATGTAGGACGTGTAAAAACTTGCGATAGGTTTTGATGGGGTTGTGTGATGGTTTCGGAAGCTGAAGGGTAGAGCAGAACTGAGGAAAATTATACGACCTGTTTCTTGGGAGCTGCCATTACAGCACAGCCAGACATCGACTGCCCTAGTGACAGCCTGTAGGATGTGAGGAGACGTTCTTTCACCAGTTGTCCCAGTGCCATCCAACGAGATAACTGAGGTTACCGTTTGCCATTTTCCCTACAAAATGTTTACTGCACAGCTGGATGCTGGCAGCTAATAAATCGTAAACTGTAACATCTTTGTCTTTCACAGTTGATCTGAGCTTCTTAGCAGTTTGGTAAAGGAGTTTGGACTCAGTGAAATAATAGCAGCAGAAAGTATTATTCACGTGGGAAACCGAGTTTTGTTGTTACTTACCATGCTGTTACCCCTAGCTTGTTCCTTTGTAATTTTGGTTGTAGGATGAGTTTTTGAAAACCTACAAGGTGAAGTCATGGAGACAGATGAGAAAGTCAAGTGCAATGCAGAGAAGAATAGTGACAGTATTGTTCTTGGCTTCTTAACGCTTTATACTTCATAGCATCTTTGAAACCCAATTTTTCTCTCTTTTACAAAATATATTTTGAGAATAGTTACAGAACATACTCACTTTACGTCCCTGAATGTACACGGAGTACATCATTGAATGCCTGTTAATTCTTGAGCTATCACAAAAATAATTTTTTAGTGATTTAAACACTGAACTATTTGAGTTTTAAAGGTTTTGGGGTGACTGATTTTTTTTGTTGTTGTTGTTTTGGATCTTTTCCAATGACTTATGATTTAACATACTTAAGATATAATCTTCTTCAACCTCAGAGTAATCAAAGGGTATGTAGGCAAAGGGTGTTTCCCATTTTTGTGACAAATTATTATTGAGGCAGTGAAAAACGGATGAGTATCTGGTGGTGCACTAGGGCTGCTTGCTGTGCTTCACAGAGAAGTTGCTCAGGGATGTCCTCCCTTTGTTGCCCTCTCAGACGACTGGTGATGGTTAACATGCATGGAGTGGTCATTGGGTTAGAATTAGGTGAGAAAATCAAGGTGTCCAGGGGTATACAGAAGCTGAGAGTCACTATATACAAGAGGTGAGGCAGTCTTTCAGTGCTGTCGTGGGGTGGGCGGTTTCTATCAGCGCTTTTTACAGAGCATCTTCCATTGTCTAATTCGGTTTCACGGCGGAATTCCAGTGCGGTTTACAAGGGAAAAGGTGTGAAACCTTCTGAGGCATATCTGTCACAGAAACTGTACTGTAGCCTTCAGTTTGTAATAAACAGCTGTGCAAAAGTTCGCTGTGCAAAAGTGCTGTTCACCCTCTAGTCTAATACTGAATGGGATCTTGCCCTGCCTGAAGTGTTGCTTGAGGAAGGGATTGAATCTTGGCTGGTAATCAACCTCTCTCTTACCTGTTGGTCTTGTACCTCTTACAGAAAGCAAGGCTGATCTCCTCTAGAGATGTTCCGTACACGCCACACCGGCCACCGCAGAGCTCAATTCCCCCAGGACACTTGTCCTGGAGGCATTCCGGAGGCATCGCTGATGGAAGGGCTTAAATCCCACAGTTCCTCTCCCTGGTGCCTCCACTGAGATCCATGCTGACTGAAGAGACGTGTGAGCATTGCGTAGTGTTCCGAATACTCCGACAATAGCACGGCTTACTTGTCTTTCTGTCTCTAGCAGGTTCCTTTCAGTGCTGTATATAGAAGTGTCAGATGTTCGTTTTGTGTCAAGAGCTTGTTCTCCCCTAGGTACCTGTGCTTGACTTGCGGACACGAGGAATTGGAGCCCTACATGAAGAACGAGTTGGAGTATAAATCAAATTGTTCAGTCAGTCCAGACTCTGGTTTCTAAAGCAAACTGAAACGTGATGATGGTTTTCTGGGGGTTGATGTAGGCTTGTTTGCTGCACTTTTTTTTTTTTTTTTTTTTTGCTGCTGTAGGCTCTCTTTCTCTCTGCTTTCCCTGTTCTAAAACCTTAAAGATTGCCCGCAAGGGTTTTCCTGTTAATAAATCATAGCTTTGGGGAAAACAAAACGATGATGAAACAGAGCTCCTGTTGGTTTTCATCCTGCCTCTGCCGTAAGGGAAATAGAAGCCAAACACACCTTTCGGGTGGCACAGATGTGGAAATTGTGGGCACGCGGAGTCCAGCGCCTCCTGTGACAGGCAACTCGGCTTTTCTGGCCTTTCGTTTTCCTCAGGGAGTCTTGCATCTTCCTTGCCAGACTGAAACCTGTTAGCTGCATGTGTGACATGTAAACGGTGGGTACTGATAGTCTTCCATAAATTTGGAACCAGAGCAAATGCTGGATTATGGACAAGTCTCAGAAGAAATTCCTGTGTTGACTTAAAGCCACGCTTAGCGATGCAGCAATTTTCCCAGTGTATCATCCATGACCTAGAGGTGACGTGAAACTCTGTACTCGCTTTCTTTCTGGATGCATATGATAGGAAAGGAGAGGCTTTGTTTGCTAAAGGCCAGGTTATGTTCAGAGGTTACACGGTTTTGGGGGATTCTTGCACTTACACACTTTTACTGGGTCAGATGTGGGTGGCCTGCTCTGATAAACCCAAATACCTGCGAAGGCTGCGTGTGGACCGCCTAGTAAACACCCCGAGTTCTGTACCTGGAAGTGTCTAAAAAGGAGGTCGTAACATTTTCTGCTCAGTATATTGCAAAATCTTTAGCAGTTCCTTTTGAGTCATCCACTTGCATTTACCACACTGTTACATCTCCGAAGTGTTATTGGAAAGAATTCTCTCTCGTAACACCTAAAGGATTTATTCTCTCTTGAGCAACTTTTCCTTTCTTCTTGTCTATCAAAAACCGTGGCCCATCCTCACCGTAAAGGGCTGGTATGAGCCAGGATGTTAATGCAGTGCGCACCCCCCCGCCCCAACAGCCTCTATATTATCTGCTTCACATCTATAATTTCCCTTTCACTGTTCCCTGCACACCCACCTTGGTGTCATCTGCAAACCGACTGAGGGTGCACTCGATCCCCTCGCCCAGATCATTGACAGAGACGCTGCAGAGAACAGGCCCCTGGGGAACACCACTGGTGACCGGGCACCAACTGGATTTGACTCCATTCACCACGTTTACAACGTTTGGGAAGGGGATGTTATAATCTCTGATTTTTCAGATCTCTGGCTCATCAAACACTGAGGCAGGAGACAGCAAGAAAAAAACTGACCCACTGGTTGCAGCAGCAAGAACCCTCCCCATAGCTGTAATAACTAGTTTCTTTTCTGATTTAAAAGGACATCATGTTGAAACATTAAAGCACGTGGAAGGCTTCCAGATGAAGAAAATAACTGAAACTCACTCAAGCATCTGCATTATAGTACCATTGGATACAAGGCTCCACGAGATGATTACCTCATTCAGGAGCTCATAATTAGAGTATCAGTTTTCTTGCGGGAAACTGATCTTTGTATAACTGAAAGGACAAATTCCTTTCCAGTTCTGTCATCTATTTTTATTTATTTTTCATGTTATGATTCAGACAAAAGTATTTTTCAAAGGTTAAAAGTCAGCAATTCATATTTCACAGTCTGCCACTCAAATTCATTAAAAAAATGTATACGTTCAACGAGAAATAGCACTCTACACTGAATATTTACACAGAAGTCTCAAGAACTGGTTTTTGGTAACTCCTTCACCCTGAAATGCGGTTGATTGATTGAATCTGTCCTCACGACTGCTTTTGCTAAGCAGCCTAGTGAGGAAGAGGAGGGGTTGTCCTTAGGCAAATGACTATTTCACCTTGTGCTATTTAATACCCAGATAGGAGGCTCTGGCTCCTTCTTTAGCCTCCTTGGCGTAGCACACGGGAAGAATAACCTCACCAAGAACCACAGGCTCCACAAGCCAGAACAGGAGCACGCTCTGTTACTGTTCTGTCCGAACCTTTTGCAGGTACCTCAAGAACAAGCGGTGGTTTCTCCACAGCTGAGCGATTCCATGGCTCCTGCAGCCTTCAGTATCTCCTGTTCCTGAATGGCTGAGTTGTTTTGCTACTTGTTCAAGGTTTCTTCCCGCAGTCAAAAAAATCTCCAGCATCGAAGCTTTCGGAGAAGTCAGGTGTTTTAATTAACGGCACTATTAAATATTGCTGTGCCTCCAAAAATCCAGAGGTTTGTTCAATAGCCAGAATGAGAAAATACCGGACAAAAAAAGCAGGTGTCAGAATTCTAACTGGATGAAAAGTCGTTTTCTAGGGTAGGTGCCCCCTCTTTTCAGTTGAACTGCAGTATAATGGAAAGGAGCTGTAGCACTAAGGACAAGAAGCTGGTGAAGATCTGGACAGACGTGGAGCTGGTATTTGCCGCTGCCTTCCTTCCAGGACTTATTGCCCCCCATGAGAGGGAACCTGTGGGTGTTCCTTGACTTTTCTACACCGAAATCCTGTGCCTGAGCTGAAGCTGCTGTCCCTGAGTGTGGCAAGAGGGCTCAGACTAAGAGCTGTGGGGCAGCAAGACCTGCTTCACTGCTAAGAAGGAAGACCACTGTCAGTCTTCCTTCTTACCAAGTAAATACGTGTTTGAGCCTTAGCACCCTTGCAAAGTGCTCTATAGCAAATGTACAGCGCCTGTTAACGATATTTAGCAATTATTACTCTCTCAAATAAATTTTCAAATTAATTGTCCTCTGCAATCAGTTTGTCCGTTGTACTTTTTACTAACATATCTCATTGCTTTGAATGAAACAGCAATCATATTTTCTTCCATTTACTATGTAGAGGTGATTTTGCCAGTGAGTAGTTTACCATTTCCCTCCAAAAGGAGTTGTATTTTCACTGTCCCTTTATTCATGCGAGTTTGCTACCATAAAAAAAAAGGGGGGGGGATGGATGTTGCTTTTTTTACCTAGAGAAGTTGATGCTAGACAAGACCAATTATAAATGTAGTTTGGTGAGATCCGAAATGGCAGGGGTTCTTCCCAGACCTTCGAGCATTTGCAGTTGCACTAGTGTACTGTAACTCTACGGAGCATCGTTCGTCCCTTAGATTTTAGATCGTTTGGAGTGATAACGAGGTTGACGTGCTATATTTAGTAATATTGGGCAGTATCCAGAATTAAATTTAAAGGTAATTGGCATGCTGGGTTCCCTGGCATGCAAACTTCTGTGTAACAGGAATAGGGTTAAACTTTTCGTTAGTAAAGGACAACTGTGTAGTTGCATGTGTTTTATAAACAAATCCATTCGATTCCCCTGACACGGAGATTACACTGCTGCAGCATAATGAATTGTCCCGTAATTAGCCGGTAGAGGTTTAAGTGGGAATTCAGATAGGTTGTATAATCTCATCAGCATTTCATACAATGGAAAGTGTAATTTTGTTTATTTCAAAATTATGTGCAATTTTAAAACCTAAAACGGATAGGATGCAAAATACCACTTTTCATTTTAGAAGGACTTACTTACACCTCTGAGCTGTTTTGGTCAGGCCTCATCTACCTTTTCTTCAGTTCTATGGTATAGGTAAAATTACTGTATTGAAAGACTAAGGAAAAAAAAATCTATAAATTTCCGTTGTAAATGGAAAGTAGCTAAAGTAATTGGAAAACAGAAAATAAATATTCTACCTAGTTTGTGATGAGTCCAGATGTATAACTTAGATATTTGAAACTCAGCATTATTTGATGACAGGGATGTATACTTGCCAAGTCTGCATACCTTCTAGAAATAACGGAGTGTAGAGCTCTCGATACCCTTTCGAAGCTTTTTCAGAAACTGGGACGTCTCTGGGATCGCAGTGTAACGCAGAACGTAAATTACTATCTATCTAATCAAAGCATAGTTCAAAGGTTTCCCTGGAGGAAGGAGAGTGTGAATATTGTCCCACCTTGACATATCCAGAGAACGTTCCCGAGCTGGGTGCGTCCGTACCTGAGGGTGGATTGTGAGGAGTTGCAGAAGCTGTTTAGAAGTAGAAATGCCAACTTCGTGCCTGCCGCCAGCTCGACCCGTGACTCTTCGTCTTCTGCGTTTTCCTCTTTCCATTCCTACACCTGGAGAGTGCTCTGTTTGCCTGGATGTCTGGGTGGGTGCAGAGGTTTCATGTCTGCGAGTCAATTTTGTAGACGGGTTTAACCGAGAAAGGGGTGAAGGAGAGGCTGATGAGTTCACGTCTGCGTTCGGTCGGCTGTCCCACATCGGGAGCGCACGCACTAGACAGAGGGAGCCTGCTCGGCCGTTGAGTACACAGTCGTGGGGTTTGCTCCCTTCCCACTCTGATAACCTTAAGCAGCTCTCACTGAACTTCAGTGAACTCCTGCAGCTTGCTCACCCGCCCCTGGCACTGGGTGGCCAAGGCTGGCCAGTCACCGGACTGACTCTGGCTCTGCCGGCCCCCTCCCCTTCCAGGAGAAAGGCTTAAGAGACGAGACAGAAAAAACATCGTGAGGCTTCCTAAGTTAGGAAACTAAAACAGTTTTAATAACACTAAAATGGTATTATGTCTAGAAAACATTAACAAGTTTATTTGAGATCAGAGCGGGTGCAGTGAGGGGCGGGGTGCGTGTGCGCGCGCACCCAAACTGTGGTTAAGAAAACAGCAGTAAAGGCTCCCGGGTTGTTCAGTGGTGGCAGCACCGGGCGGGGAGTGGCAGCAACAGCAGCGGCGGTGGTGGTCCGTGCACAGGGCAGGGCCGGCAGAGCGACGGCAGGAGCACTTGTGCAGAAGCAGCAGCTGGGCCGTGGAACGGAGCAGCGGTCGCAGCAGCTGGCGCGGCCCGTGAAGTGGCGGGGCAGCGTGGGGAGGAGCAGCGGCGGCGAGGCTGCCGCAGTGCCGAGCGGTCTGAGAGAAGGGCTGCGGTCCCACCTGCACGCCGTTGTTAAGAAAGCTCCAGAGCCCACCAAAACCTCCCCCAGCAGTGAGACGAGCTGACGTAGACGGGAGGAATACACCGTTGGCTCTTTGATGAGCCCATCAAAGATAAGCTAAGCCTGTTTATCTGAAAGGACAGCCCCCCGTGAGTCTGTCTAAGTCAAGACTGCCCTTTCTGTAGGTAACAGCTCCTGATCTAAGCTCCAGATACTGCAGTGAGAAGAAAAACAACCCAACAAGCAAATGATGGATCCTGAGATGAGATAATTGTGCAAAATAATGAACAACTCCTGTCAGAGATTAAATACTACTGTAGCTCCAGCGATGTTCTGGCTATCGCAGTTGAGTTACTATTGCCCCGGAGGTTTTGTGGTCAGCTTACTGGAGCGCAGTCTCATGTCTGCTAGAACAACCCAGCTAAGTGACCCTACTGATTTAGTTATGCTCATTTACTACACGCCTACATTCGCTGTAGATGGGGACAGAAGAGGTCGATCTTCTGTGCAAGGGATAATCACAACAGGACGGGCAAGTCAATAGGAGAGACCAGTAAATACGGACGGGCCAAAGCCAGCCTCTCCTGAGAGTCCGGCTGAGCAGCAGTGCAGGACGTGAGAAGGAGCTCACTGCTGACACCTCTGTCTTCCTTGTGCCCAGACTGTGCCTGCTTACAATTCTGCACGAACCCAACTCCTTCGGACCAGGCTCTCGAAGCATGATGGGGTTATTCCGCTTTAACTACCATTTCTTCTGTGGTAGCTCAGAAGGTCAGACACATGAAGTTACTCCTGACAAGTGTTTCAAGAAGCTTGGTCAGAAACCCCAACAAGGTATGGTCTTGCCAGTTCCTGGGTTTGGCCTCACTGATGACTACCTACTGCATTTTGGGAGAACAAGGAAACAAACAGCTTGGGTTTTGCAACAGTGCCGTGGAAAAGAGTGTCTTCTGCGTGCTTTGTGCCTGTAGCGTAGTGCCCAGGTTGTGGGACAGAATCAACAGCAGCATGCCGAGAAGAGGATAGTGGGCACTGGGGCACACACTTGGCCAAACAGCCCCTAGAGAAGAGAAAAAGGTCTTCTCAGGGAAGCAGGTAGGTGAAACTAATTGTCTGCAAGGCTGAAGTTGGCCTTGGGGCCCTGGTACTGCTCCTCATCGTGAAGCCAAGCGCTCTGGCAGATTCCCTCTTCTGTGCAGAAGCGAAGGGAATTGCACTGGTGGGAGCATGGCTGGTGGTGGTATGTCCCCTCGGCCTTGCAGCAGGCAGCACCTGCCACAATCCCTCTTCTTGGCCAAGAGTGGGTCTTGTAAGAGTTCACTTGGAGAGCGGATGTTTCCTAAGTACTGCTGTAACTCATACGGATGTCTCGAAGAACAGTCATGAAATGAGCATTCAAAGAAATACTGGTCTCCCGTCTGGTCTTGTGGAATCCGTTAAGGCTGCAGGTACCAGGCAGCAGTGAAAATCCGTGACCCTGTGCTTGAAATGCTCGTTTTTCCTCACCTAAAGAACCAGTGGTTTATGTACCTCATCTTTGGCTTTGTACTCATGCTTTGGCACTGGGGGATGCTGTAAGTGCAGCCTTCGTTAGCTCTACAGTAGCAGCCATTATCTGTGTCTTTGCTCACATAAGATTAAGAAAGTTGGACTACTAATCTAGAAAAGGTTGAGAAAATAATTTGAAAATAATCTTGTTAACTAGTGAAGTGGCTGCTTTTTTCTGTGTGCTTTGGGACGAAGGACAAAGAGTGCTCGGTAGTGCCAGATCAGACCTGTAATACAACCATGGAGTGTCTCAAGTTGCAAGGGATCCATAAGGATCATTGAGTCCAACTCCGTTCCTTGCAGGACTACTAAAACTAAACCATATGACTAAGGGTCTGGTCCTGACACTCCTTGAACTCTGACAGGCTTAGCGCTGTGACTACTTCCTTGGGGAGCCTGTTCCCGTGACCCTCCGCTCTCTCAGTGGACCACTTCCAGACCTTTTTTCTAAATGGCCGATCTGAACTGCTCCTGATGCAGCTTAATTCCATTTCCTCGTGTTCTGTCACTTGTCGTCAGAGAGGAGGTCAGTCCCTCCCCCTTTGCTGCCCCCCACGAGGAAGCTGTAGATTGTGATGAAGTCACCCCTCAACCTTCTCTTCTCCAAGCTGAACAAACCAAGTGACCTCAGCTGCTCCTTGGAAGTCTTGCCCTTGAGGTCTTTCACCATCTTGGCTGCCCTCCTGTTGACATGCTCCAAGAGTTCGATGTCTTTCTTATACTGAGTCGCCCAAAACTGCACATGGCACTCGAGGTGGGGCCGCACCACTGCAGCGTAGAGTGCGACAATCACCTCCCTCGACCAGCTGGCTGTGCTGTGCTCGGTGGTGGAGCGTTTACAGGGACTGCTCTGGAGAGCTTCCAAAGCAGCGTGTAGTTCTTTGACATCCCCAGTGAGATGCAAATGGGTGACAACCAACACTTTTTCTCCGGATAAGATACTTACACTCTAGTGAAAAGCAGTCAACTTTTCAGCCAGGTTGCCCACGGTTCAGTAGGCTTGGTGAGTGAGCAAAACAAAACAGCTGGTAAGACACGGCTGGTACCTCCTTTAAAACACTCCTGTGGGTAGCAGACACACGTGATGGATAGCAAAACTTTGTCTAGCTATACTTGTTGAAGTCTGCCTTCTCTTCAGCACGTATTACCTGCTGCTGTATTTTCTTTTAAAACAAGATTCCTGGTAAACGCTTCCTCTGATGAAATAGCTTAGTCTTGACTAGATGTTGCTTAGTATTTCTGCTCAGCATGCTTCACCAAACATGTTTCAGCTGTGTATTGTCTCCATCGTATTCTAATATTAATATAATTCTTCTGCAAGATGGTCTCTTTTTTTGCCAGCAAGCGGCTGACCCCTTTTCCATGATCTTCTGGTCTCATTTCTCTCATAAACTACTTTAGAGACTGCAGGAGATTCTTAATTACAGTTTGACATAGCATGGAGTCGTTATTTGGAAGCTTCCAGAGACAGTTCAGATGATTTTCAGCCATTCTCTGGAACATTTTATGTTTTCAATCTTCACTTCCTTTACCAGTTACTTACACTCGCTTTATTACGTAGATTTAATCCAAAGATTACCACGACTGAAAGAGCGGTGATGGACTTCTGCGAGAGAGATGGGACAAGGAACTTGTAATTCTGAAACCAACGTGAAGCGAGCAGTTCAGCTATCCACAATGCGGGTTCACCTCAAACCAGTTGCTTATGTGACTCCTTCCTCAGTGTGACGGTTTGTAGCGGATAAATCCGAAGGAAATAATTTAACACGCTTTGGTGAATACCAAGGGCTGCATGTTGCCATTGCCTTTCAGAGCTGTGGATGGTCTGGCCTCTAGCTGGCTGGTGTCTTGGCCCAGACGTGCCACCAGTTCCTGAGGAAAACGAATGTCAGTGCGTTGTCGTGATACTGGTTGTCTTGCACCACAGCCTAGCACGGCTTTCGGAAGTAAAGCTTGAACTATCGGTTCTTTTAAAAAGGTTTGGCTGAGCCATCTCTTTTATCGAAGCTGAGGTCTAGTTTTACCTGTTTGGAGATGCTGATAAAAAGCAGGTTCAAGCTGTGACTGATGTTGGTGTTTTGCCAGTTTTCTTGCAGTGAAAATTGCAGTAGAGATAATACTCAATACAGGGAGAAAGGTAATTTCAAAAATTTCACACAGAAGGTGGTTGAACGCTGGCTTTACAGGGCACTGTTGCTGTACACCTTAAGATGGGATTCATTGTCCTGTTCTCTCTGGGCAAGTGTCCTCTCTTGGTCTGTCTGACCCTTCCGATGCTACTCCACATCACATAACACGGCCAGCCGGATTGTGAAGCTGCCAATTAATTCTGTTGCTCAGGTCATTGTAAAAGAGACGGATGGCAGTATAGCATCCATACGTGCGCCAGCAGCTCAGCTGAAGTACCAGGCATTAGAAGTAGACGTCTGGAGGTGCTCCGTGTGATGGTGGTGACGGAGGGAGGCTTTCTTCTTGTGGAAGTAGTGGATCATAAACATCACGCGACAGCGAGTAAGGCAACTCAGCTACTGAAGAGGCCCTGCGCAAAGCTGAGTAATGCTGAATAACGCTGGTGGACCATTGCCGCTGATAAAAACAAAAGGCCTGGAGGCTGACCTTGCAGATTATTGGTCTGTATGTTCTTCCTAATATGACAAGTCATTTATCATCAGGAGTCGCTGCAAACAGAGCTAGGAGAGCTCTGCCACAAATGACCTGGAACCGGTATACTGAAGTGAATGTATATGTGGAGCTCAATTTAATTAGCGAATAAACAGTATCGTGAGTTAGTGCAGTTATTGCATGTAAAGGAAACCACGGCCGTTGAACTTGGCTTTTTACCAGCCGGAAGGTAAGGTCACGCCTCGAGCGATTGTTTTGCTAATAGCTATGAAAGCTAAGACAAAACACGTAACAAGCAAAAAAGATTTTGTGGGAGTCTTGCCAGTGGTCTCTGTTGAAGGATGAAGGAGGATGCTTACTTTTTTGGTAAAGGACTTTGGGCTGGGAGGAAAATTAGCTGTAATTTTTCATTAAACATCGCTTAAAGTGGAAGAGTAAAAGAAAATGGAGACGTCTACCATGAAGGAACGCACAGATCACACCATGCAGCCAGTAAAGCCAATTTGTATTCTCCATCCTATAGCAACGCTTTGTCTTCATGCAAGCGTTTGTCGATGAACCGAATCAAATGTATTATCCGACTTCAGTAAGCTGCTCTCCTTTGAACGATTCCTGACAAGTGTCAGTATACCCGGTCGGTTCGTTAGGACATGCTTCGCTTGACAAAAGCACCTGAGGAGTAAAGAAGCTTTAACTATCTTCAGAAGTTTGGGGGGTTATTATAATTACATAGCAATATGTTCTAGGTAAACTCCCTACATCAGCTGTTGGAACGGGCTACTTTTGTGTTCCCATTGACAGAGTAATTATTTCCATTGTAGGAATCTATATTAATTAAAGGTGAAAGGAGCTCGGTACCGTACTATGTTTGGAAGGGAGCTTAAACGTGGTAGAACTCCAAGTAAGATGATACTGGTGGATCAGGAAATACGCTGATGAAGAATGAAGAACAGGTGGAAACAAATTTCCAGGGATTTTTTTTTTTAAATGGATGTCTGAAACATTAGATCATAGTTTAAAAAAAATAAAAAAGGGTTTGTGTGTGGAGTGCACGTTAAAGGGATGTTCTGTGCACCATAAAAATGTGTGTGTCAGTTCGTGCAGAATTTGGAGTGTGGCTTTTCACCCTAGCCCTAAGTTAGATGAACGGCCAACTTTTAAATTGCTGTCAGTGCTGTCAGAACCGTGAAGTTCTGGCCCAGCGAAAGACTGCGTCAAGTGTTCCTGCTATCACAGATGTCCTTTGGCGCTTGGCAGAGAAGAGCCGGCACGCTGCCCCGGTGGCACGGTAACGCGGGGCTCTGGAGAAGGACTAAGACCCGGTTTGCGTTTTCTTGAAGCAGCATTGCAAGTTCGGAGTGAAAAAGCGTGAAGAGCCCTTTGTGACTGAGGACAGGGATGGCCTGGCTTTGGCTGAGATAGCAGCTGGTACAGCGCAGAGTTTTGGGTTTCGGAGGAGGACGTTGATGGCACGCTGCTGGTTTAGTTGCTGCTGAGCAGGGCTGACGCCAAGTCAAGGTCTTTCAGCTTCTCAGAGTGCCCCGCCAGCAGGGAGGCTGGAGGTGCGCAAGAAGCTGGGAGGAGCACAGCTGGGGCAGCTGACCCACACTGGACAGGGGGATATTCCGCACCCCATGGCATCACGATGAACAACAAAACCAGGGAGAGCTGGGTGGCGGGCGGGGGCCCGCTGCTCGGGGACGGCTGGGTGCTCGGCGGGTGTAAGCAATTGTATTGTGCGTAATTTGTTTTGTACACACTTTTGTCATTATTATTAATTATTTTCCCTTCCTTTTCTGTCCTGTTAAACTGTATTTATCTCAACCCACGAGTTTTACCTGTTTTTTTCCAATTCTCTCCCCCATCCCACTGAGCGGGGAGTGAGCAAACGGCTGGGTGGCGTTTAGCTGCCTGCCAGGTTAATCCACAACAGCGGACAGGACAAGAAAATTATGTCCAGAATATAACGACATTGTTATAAAAGATGCTTTTATTTCAGGAATGATCTTCTACCTGTGCTGCTCCGGCCATGACACAAGCGCTAGAGAACCCCATCTGAGAAGTCCAGAACGCCTGCACGATGCACCGCGTTATTTAATCCGTCTCAGAGTTGTTGTGTAGAGCGGTATTTTAGCATGTCGCACAGAGTGTAGGTGTTGTCTTTATGATTTCTGTTTGTAGGCATTTTCCTTGTTTGTATGTTGCCACAGGACGGCGTGTGGGTAGGAGGGCAATATATACTTCTAGAAAATAACTGTTTGCTATTTCCGAACAGCAGAAAACGGAAACAGCCGTTACTGAAAAATCATGGTCACATTTGTGTTGGGTTTTAAAGTTGATTTTGTTCTATGTGTCTCCAAACGAGCATATTGCCTCTGTTGATGAGGTGGCTATGGCATTCAGGAAGGATGCTGAGCCGCTGTATTGCATAAGTAATGTCTCGCAACAGTTGGCTTTGACAGTCTAACACTTAGCTGGGTTTACAATAATCTAACATCCGCACACCGCCTTTCCACACTTAAAGCATCAGCTTCTATTTGGCCACCGTTAATCTAGGGCTACTCCTTCAGGAGGCGGTCTCTGTCCAGGATGGGGACTGTTTTCCCCCAAATAGTTTAAATCCCATGAAATGCTAAGTGAGACGGTTGCAGCTTTAATGAGAGGGACATGTCTTAGTTCATAACTGGCTCTGTCATAAGAGGATATTCGCACTCTCGTTCGGCCGACAAAAATCTCATTATAGCACTTTCTAGATAGAAAAGAGGAAGCTCATCTTTCCTTAAGTGTGCTATATCTTACTTGGTTTCTTTAAAAGGCTTAGATGATGAAATACCAAATAATTAAAGGGATAAGGTGTACTAATGACTAGGAGCTATAAAAAGAACCAATTCTGGTTTCTGTTAATCATGACAATTTTTTTTGTGGACTTGAACACCTCAGCCCTTGTGGCTTACTTCACCCGGCTGGTGAAATAAACGGTTATAATGCACCTGAACAAGCTAGTGAAAAATAGTTGACAACAACCCTACACGAGCTACTATTTTTCTAGCTATTGCCACAGAGGGAAACATGACCGTGTGATGGGTATGGATGAACTCTTTGGAAGATTAGCACTCCGGTTACTGCAAAGGTAATCACCGTTACTGTGGGTTGGGTCAGACGTAGTCGCTTTGCTCGGTCAGGATGTAGTGGTGTTTTTTTAAACCAAGTGAAAAACCCCACTAGTACTAATATCTCAGACCTCTTGTCTGAGTTTGCAGAGTCAGCACTGGAGTTCATCTGTTAGTTTGCTACAATGAGGCTATTGCTGTGAACAGAAAAAAAAATCCTGGATTTAAAAAATAAGGAGCACGGATGTTATGGATGTGTGGTGATATTATATACATCTCCTTATTGATATTGCTGTTGAAGCGAGACAGAATTTGAAGGGCATTTTTCCAATACTGGTAACTTTTAGAACCGAGTTACATTAATAGTAGTATTCATGATATTTTAAACCTGGAAAAACCTGTTCTGCAACCATGCAGATGTTGGTAATTTCTTACCAAAAGCTATAGTTAAAGTTTAGAAGTTATAATCTAGAGAGAATCGCAGAATCATTGCAGGTGGAAGAGACCTTTAATATAGTCGAGTCCAACCATTAACCCAGCACTGCCAAGTCCACCACTAAACCAGGTCCCTCAGCACCACATCTACTCGTCTTTTCAATACCTCCAGGGACGGTGGCTCCACCACCTCCCTGGGCAGCCTGTTCCGATGCTTTACAACCCTCACTGTAAAGAAATATTTCCTAATGTCCAATCTAAACCTCCCCTGGCACAACCTGAGGCTGTTTCCCCTCATCCTATCACTTGTTACTTCAGAAAAGAGACCAACCACCACCTCGCTACAACCTCCTTTCAGGTAGTTGTAGGGAGCAATAAGGTCTCCCGAGTTTCCTTTTCTCCACACTAAACACCCCCAGTTCCCTCAGCCGCTCCTCATCAGACTTGCTCTCCAGACCCTTCACCAGCTTTGTTGTCCTTCTCTGAACACACTCCAGCACCTCAACGTCCTTCTCGAAGTGAGGCGCCCAAAACTGGACACAGGACTCAAGATGTGGCCTCACCAGTGCCCAGTACAGGGGGACAATCCCTGCCCTACTCCTGCTGGCCACACTAGTGCTGCTACAAGCCAGGATGCCATTGGCCTTCTTGGCCACCTGGGCACACTGCTGGCTCATGTTCAATCGGCTGTCGACCAGCACCCCCAGGTCCTTTTCTGCTGGGCAGTTTCCAGCCGCTCCTCCCCAAGCCTGTAGCGTTGCAGGGGGGGGTTGTGGCCCAAGTGCAGGACCCAGCACTTGGTCTTGTTGAATTTCATACCATTGGCCTCAGCCCATCGATCCAGCCTGTCCAGATCCCTCTGCAGAGCCTCCCCACCCTCAAGTGGATCGACACTCGGACCTAACTTGGTGACATCTGCAAACTTACTGAAGGTGCACTCGATCCCTTCATCCAGAGTCCAGATCATTGATAGAGAGGTTAATGAGAACTGGCCCCAACACTGAGCCCTGAGGAACACCACTGGTGACTGGCTGCCAACTGGATTGAACTCCATTCACCACCACTCTTTGGGGCCAACCATCCAGGCAATTTTTTATCCGGTGAAGCGTATACCCATCCAACCCAGGAGAAGCCAGAACTTCTGGAAACTTTTTCTCACGTTACAGAATGTGCTCTAATTTAGAGTAACCATACTATTTTTTTATACCTTATTCAATACTGCATTAGTCAAAATCACTTGTGTCCTTGTTCATTAACTCATGTTTGCTTCTTCCTGTATCTTCAGGTCCTTAGGTATAGAGTCTAGTCACTATTCTCATTTTCCATACTTTTCTCTTTTCCAGGACATGCTACTTCCAATTGGCTGACAAAAAAGCGTGGCTGTGCACCTTTGAGCACAACTTTGAAGTTCAAGCCGGCCAAGGAATTGCAGGGCAAAACCATTAAGAATCGTGTTTTACCAGGTCGATCTGTGAAGAAATAACACGTAGAGATGTAGTCGATGTAATCAAGGGCTAGGATTACTTTCAGGACTGCGTTAGATCAAATCATCGGGTGGGTGGCTAGGGTTGGAAGAACGGATTGCTAGAGAATGAAAGATGTTTTAAGTAAATTTGCTTGTACTAAAGTATCTCTCTGCCATTTCAACATCAGGATGGATGTGACTGATGGTACTGAAGAGGGATGTTCTTATTCTGTCAGATGGTGTTCATCTCGGAACAACGCAGTGAGGAAGGGTCGCTGCTTTTCAGAAAGGCCTAGAGTTAAACGAATGGGGTGATGAGCTGGAGACTGATAATCTCTGGAAGCAAGAATTAAAAAGGCGTTACCAGCAAATAAATAATTTGACTTGATGTTTGTACTGTCAGAGGTTGTATAACATAGTAGTTTCCCTTTGCACCATGTTTCATGAAAAAAAAGTGTTTTCTGTGCATCTTACTTGATGTTAGCTGTCAGAGTAGAAGGGGGACATAGCTTAGGAAGGTTAAAAACATACAGTATTTCTGCATCAGTATTGCAGCATTTTAAAATTTATGTTGTCTATTAAAACTACTAACGAAAATGAGCAGATCTTAACGACGTATTTTTCCCTTTAAAACACCCTCTTTCTTGGCCTATTAGTAGTGAACTATTGTAGTTTGAAAAAAATGTGTAAGAAATGGTTGCCATATCTGAGAAGATGATTTTTTTCATTATTGTGTCATGAGTCTTCCTCTATCCTGTGACTCGACGTTTTAAATGATATCCTCTTGCTTTCATTTCAGAAGGCCGTGTTTACCACAAACTACACGCAGTAAAAAAAAGTGGGGTTCCTGAAAGATGACATCTCTTGGAAGCAGCCATTTGGTGAGATACAGTCTCTCCTTTTTTTTATTGTATGGAAGTTTTCCTTCTGAGTGATTGCCAGGAAAACCTCAGAAGGGTGAAAAGACACCTTACTGATCCGGATGGGTTTTCGTCATCTTCCTCAACCACAGCAGGTCTAATATTCTCCACAAAAATTTTCATGGCCGTTTTGTCTGTCCTTTCTTCACCAAAGAAGAAGCTAAAGATGACGTTAAGGAAAATGCTGACTGGAAGGTTCGAATAGACGACGATGAGAGAACTTTTCAACATAACTGCAGGGGTAGGGTTTTGGTGGGTACCTAGGCTCTTCCCTTTTGGCTAAATGGCACAGTCTCAGGAGGCTTTCAGAGGAGAGAGAAGTACTGGATTTCCATGAGATTGAGCTTGTTGAACCCAGTCAAACCATGCTCAAAACTCGCTGCAGAGCGCAAGCCCAGAAAACGAGACCAAATTTTATTTTGAACATATATAAAAAGTGAAAATTGCTATAGTTTGGATGGAACAAATTCTGTGGATGTAGCACGGAAGATACCCTAGTGCTTGTTTTCACCAAACGAAGTCATTGCAAGGGATGTGCCTTCCTGTTCGTGCTCACACTGTATTATTGTATTCTTAGAAAAAACTTCCCAAAGGCAAGCCACATTTTGAAGAAGCTGGGTGAGGGAGATGAAACACAGATGCTGTTATAGGACAGGAGTTCATAGAAAAAAGGAGAACACCACTATCGTGAGAAGTTCTGCCGCCTGGATTCAGCCTTTCTCTTAGTTTTCTGTTCTCCTGGTAGTGAAAGCATTGTAGTAGCGATTTAAATCTGTACTATGTCTTTCCCTCGTGTTCCGAGAAAATTGGGGAGAAGTGTAAGAAACAGAGGGGGATAGTCCAGAGAAAAATGAACAATGGGATAGCCCAGAGACAGAAACCACTGTCTGCTTAATTTCAGCCTGCTACGAACTGCTGAGGGCTTTACAGTTTGACAGTAATGCCGGAGTCGTCATCAGTCCCCACTGCCAAACTTTAGACTCGTGCTTTAAGTAGTTCACATCTGGCAACACAAACTGGAGGACGTGATAGGGTAACGCGTCTTACGGTGAAGCTAAGGTTTGCGGATCAGCACCGAGAGTACAGTCTTTCAGGAGAGAGAATTCATAATATGTGCTGGGCAAAGAATATTTTGCAATTGTACAAAGAAACATTAAAATATAAAAACAAGGGTCCCAGACAAAAATGAGGCGATTTTTATTTGCTTAGAAGCTAATTGTGATCATGACTTTGGCATGTGGCTGATTTAAACGTCCTTAAAGACCAGTAATTTGCTCAATTTATGAATGACCTGTGTATGGAGTTGGGTACAACCTATTTAGGTGAGCAATAGGAAGGGAAGCTCCAGTCGGAGGTTCTTCAGTACCTCGAGCTGTGTCACTGGTGCGTATTCTCAGTTAATTAGGCACAGAAATGGGAGACTCAGGGTCGGCACAACTGAAATAATTGTCGAACGCGGTCATGCTTGGCAGCTGAATGTTAACCCGTGGTGGCCTGTCCTGAAGAAGTGAACAGCTGGCTTTGCTTGAGATACTGGAAAATAAGTTTGGTTTCTTGGTTTTTGGTTTTTTGGTTTTTTTACAGTTTCAGAAATATCAGCTAAGTGTTGCAAATGCACTTGAAGCTATGAAATGGTCACTTTGATCCAGGACTGCTTGGTGCATGGACTTGCTCAAATGTTGGAGTTTGGTTCGGCCTCTTCTGAGTATACCCCAAGTAGAAAATACTTGTAGTTTAGATAACAATTACTATTCTCTGCAGTGCATCTACTCATCGAGGCATAGGTTTTCACTTAAGCCCATTTCAGTGCTTGTACTTCCTGCTCGATCACTGTATTTATTTTGCGAGGCAGAAATGGTAGAATACTTCTGGAAGGTCAGGTTACAAGAGGTTTTGGGCAAACTGGAAGCATGAGTTGTGTGAAAGAAGGCAGGAGTTGATAGCCTTGAATGTTCCAGATCAGCCTTTGAAGGTTTGGTTTGGTGGAGGGAGGGCAATAAGAGTTGGGCAACCTCAAGCCTTGGAAGAATTGGAGTCTATGTCATTAAGATTTCGGCAGAAGAGAGCAAACTAGTTTTTCTTCCTATATTCGAAGAATAACATAACCCTACTTCTTTGGTTTCCCTTTCTGACTGAAAATACTAGCATGAACATAGGTTGGTGTGTAGTGCTGCCCCAGAAGGCACCCTCGTAATCCATCGCCACACAGAGAAACGTTAGTCATGCTTTAAAAGCTTATTTTTCAAGGTGGGAAGTAGGCACAATGCTTTTTCTTGTTTTCCTGAAAGTGCCTATAGCACCTGCTGCTCGTCCTGCTTTGAGTTAGGACAGGACTCGTTCTGCTCAGAGATTTTACCCTGCAGCTCAGGCTCTTCCCAGTGACCGCACTTGCTGAAGTTAATGGTACCTTTTTGCAGTCAGGGTCTGCTTCTAGAGGTGACAGCGCTTGATGGTCACAGTTACCACCAGGGGTTGGTGTGCAGAAAGGCTCTGGCTTGTACTCACTCCTGTGCAGACCCAGGTCACTGGTCAATCCTGTGTCCCACGGTGGGGTGCAGTGAGTGAGAGGCTGCACCTGCGGGGAGCAGCGGACAGGACAGGGGACCCTGCCCTGACCAACAAGGGGCTCCATCCCATAGACGTCATCTTCAGAATAAAGCTGAGGGATCACAAGGGCTCTCTGGCCCTCCTCTTCACTGGCTGGTGTCCGAGGAGGAATCTGTTCTGCCTTCGATCCCAATCGGTGCATTCCTGAATCCAGCTCTGGAATCCAGCTCCTGCAGCTGGTTCCCGTCTGCTGCTGAGCCCAGCCTGGCCCTTCCCCAGTGCCTGCCCTCAGCATCAGTGGTGATGGGGACGTGGTGCCATCAGGGGGTTGGGTTCGGTGTTGGTATTGTATATCTTTGTTTATATATTTCATTCTATTCTTATTATTATTCTCGTTAAAGCAGTTTCAGTTTTCTTTTCCAATCCATAGGTCTCTCTCTCTTGCTCCTGTTCTCTTTCCCCTCTTTGGGACGCGGGGGGTGGTAATAGAGAGCGCCTGTCACTCGTCTAGTGGCCAGCCCAGCTCTAACCCATGACACTGTGTCGTGGAGGCACCCACAAAACAGAGAGCAGCAGCTCTCCGAAAAACGTGGATTTATTGCCATCCAATGTGCCCGGCGCTCCGACTGACCAAATGAATGGCAGGTCCGGGTGTCAGTTGGGAATGTATTACTGCACAACAGATCCCTGAACCCCAGCAAAGCCGTAATTTCAGGAGACAATAATGGCATCCAGAGAGAATAATGAGCAGGACTGCAGAGAGGTGTGAAGGGAAAAAACAAGCACTGAAACGGTCCTGGTAACATTCTGAACCATGAGAGTATGGTCTGGCTGCTTTACCATGTCACTGAAATCTCTCCCTTTTGAGGCTGCTGTTTATAGGCTCAATGGAAAAAACAAATTTGGCTTTGAAATATTTTTAGAAATCTCTCAGGATTTCTTGTCCAATATTACAGTAATTTTTTTTTCCATGGGCTTGACAAACAGCTCCAAAGCACCCCAAACCACCAACCCCCAAACCACTGAAGTCTGTCCATCCTGTTCCTGTCAGCGAAATAAAAGCCATTTACTTAGCAGCTTTTCCGTCAAGTAAAAGCACCCAGAGCAAATCAATTCTTCCTAAAAATTCTGGAAACGAAATGGAATTGGATATAAAGGCATTGCTTGTTACCGAGTTGTGGCCATTCTGCACACATGAGAAAATCCATTAGATTTTCAGGAGCCACTCTATTTAAAAACGAGTTAAAGATGGAATTGTTTAGTTTTCTACCCAGGTCATCTTTTCCCTGTCCACTGCATTCTGTTGCAGTTATGACTGGCTGCACCTCATTCACCCCATGCTCATCCCCAAATGTGCCATACCTCATCACATACACCAAATGTTAGGATTTTCAGTTAGAACTGAATAGCCACTATAAACTAGAGTAAACGCCTGTCTCAGTCTGTAAAGGATAGAAACATTTTCTATTTGACAATAATATCCACAAAAGCAGCCACAGCAAATTACTGACTTCTCAGCCTGTGCCTCAAAGTACTTGCAAAGTGAGACTCTGAACTAAAATTCCGTAACAGCGCACTGAGAAGTTAAAGACCCAGTCAGCTGATTTTACGATCTGTTACAGTTTTCGTCTTGACGGCTCCCGGTATCATGAATGATAATGGCTGGGTTTTCACCTTCGAGACGAACAAAAAACTCCTTCTCCTCATTCTGCTAACATTCTGTGATGATACTGTGATTTGTTGTTTTATTATTTTTCCCCAGGAAATGTCTGATTGATTAATATAATTACCTTTTATTAAACCCAGCTCTGGTTCGTTGGTATGAGAATTTTGCTTTGCTGTTTCATCCTGTGAAGGCAAAGCTCACCACTCACCCCTCGGTTACTCTCTTTAGGACTCCTGTGTTTCTGGTGATGACACCCTGTTGACAGTGTAATTCACAGAAACCTTTCCAGGAACAGAGAAAGGTCTTCAGGCGGTATCCAAGGGCATCAATATTTAGACTTCATCGAAGCGGCAGCGATGGATAAAGCGATTTAAAGTATTTGTAAAACCAGCATTAAAACAGCACTAGTGACGTGCCAGCTGGCAGGAGACACACCAGTCCTGTCTCGCGCTGCGTAATGGACTACAGTGTTGTTCCACCGTAGCAGGAGTACGGAACTAACGGGCGTAACGAGGGTGAGAAACAAGGTGGTGCTACAGACAGACAGGGCTTCAGTCCAGAGCCAGACGACATCCTCCCCTTCTCTCATCCGCTCCCACGTGGAGTGTGTGAGCGCTCCCTGCGATCTCCTGCGGAGCAGATGTTGTCAGCAGGCGTAGCAAGGGAGGGGCGAAGAGGTGGAGGGTGCGGAGGAGGGTGTGCTTGAGGTGCAGGAACCGCCAGAACAGGCACTTCAGCCTGTGCTCGCATTCTGCCTTGAACAACGATCCCAGCATCCCAACGGTACAGGTGATGGACAGCAGTCTGTATCGCCAGGTCCTCCCAGATGGGAAGCGATGGTCATCGGTGGTGGCCAAGGAGAGCTGTGATGGTTTGACAACGTCGGCTTTCACGTGGGGGGCGAATTTCCCCTCTCCCATCCTTCATTTCACCAGCCGGCGTTGCAAAACCGCCGCCTCTGGGGGTCAAGCAGCGAGTGCCGACCCCTCTTCTCAAGTCCTCGGCTTGCTGTTTGGAGCCGAGGCAGGTCCCTCAAGCGCCGCTGTGAATAAGCCTACCGAAAGCTGCCATTCACATGGCTCCTGTGCGCGTCCACTCGGCTTTTTACCGGGACAGACACAGGGAGAAGGAACACCCATCGGAGAGCGACTGCGGTTACCTCGATTTTCTGGGGCAGTAAAAAGATTTCTTCCGCGCTGCAGGTAGACCTTTTCGTTTTGCCGATTGCTGGCAGGGGAGGTTTGTTAGACTTGGGTTTTTGACCAGAAGAAAAGGGGCAACCCGGCTGTAAGCCCCCAAATCCCGCACCGAGGGAACAGAGCCGCTGGCGAGGGGAAAAGCGGACGAGGTTTCAGATGCCCAACACGGAGCCTCTGCAGCATCGTGGGAAAGCTAAGGCATTCCCCGGAGACCCGGTCCGCATCCCGTCCCGCGGATGGGCAGAGCTGGAAGCCGGAGTGCAGCCCTGGGCAGACAGGCAGACTCCAGTTCCTTCCAGCCACCTCGGAGAAGGACTAAGGTACTGCAGGGAAGTTCGCTCCGAAGAAGTTCACATTTGAACCGAAATCCTTGAGGTTAAAAGACTGTACCTCCCATTCCACACCCGCCCCACAGACCCCCCGCCCTCCACTGACCGCATGGTGCAGGCTTTGTTAAACCGGGGATGTGGGGAATGAATGGGAGAAATGTATATTTGTATGTATGTACCTATTTAGGTATTCATTAATATCTCTCTCCTCTCTTCCATCTATCGTCTGTCCTATTTAAATTGCAGTGATTGATTTACGATTTTCTTGGCTTGGTGCATTAAATCAATTTTGTTTCACCCCCTTAATCCAAAAACCCGTTTTACTGGTTTTCCTTCCTTGCCCAGGACAAGCCCCATTGTCTGTTATTGCCCAAACTTTTTCCAGTTTTTTTGTGTAGCTCTCAGGAGCTTCCATTTCCCCGAGGCGATAGAAGTCGCGGAGAAAACCTTTAGGTGAGTCCGTCCCGTTGTAAACCGCAACAAGAGTCCATGACCTCTAACGGACATTATACACGTAACGATCTTTACGCACAGAGAGACCCTCTGTGTAGGGTATAGCAGGCACCTTCACACTGTGTTGTGGATCTCAGGGATCACGCACGCTAATGCGCTTTCCTCTCCTCTTCAGCGCACCTTAAAGCTGTTTTTTGCCTGACAGGTAGACAGATTTATCTTGGGCCAGTTTGTGTGCTATGCACGATTTAGTACAGATTTAGGTGGGATCCTTAACTTCCCAATGTTCTTATTAATTTTTTCATTCTCTTATTTCTTGAGGGAGCTTTCTGAAATGGAAGGTGTTCTAGAATTTGTTAGGTAACAAACATCTTCTTGGATTTTTCTTGGGTCGAGTGATTTAGACGGTGTTATAAATGCATTTTGCCTCTTTGTCTCGCCCAGTAACAGGGGGCTGTAGTGGATGGCTGGCTGGCAGAGGTCGTGGTTTCATGAATGCAGTTTGGAAGTACAATGCAGATGGCTTTGGGGAGGAACTGAGAAGAAGTATCAGCACTGGGATGTTACCAGCAAAGCATCTGCGAAATAGAACATTTATGCCTTTAGCTAAACCTGAAAGGCATTTAATGCGTGCATCCGAGCAGGAGTAAAAACGGTACTATTTGCTGCCCTAAATCACGGTGCGTGTTGTGCATCTCCACTTCTTCTTTGGGAGCTGCTTCCCATGTCTGAGTTGTCAGCATAAATTAACGATCAGGCTATTGCTGCAGGCGGATGCCCACAGATAGGTCAGTCAAACAGTGGTGTGGCTGCTTAGGATCTTCTGCCCTGCTGCAGAGTATCGCTGGCCCTGTGTTCACGAGCTTCAGGGGAGATAAGTTACTGAGTCCTATTATTCATTGGTGTGTATCTCAGAACGGGGCATCTCTCAAGTTGGTTTATTTTACCGAAGCAATTTCCAGCCCAGAGTTCATAAGAGCACGATGATGTCCAGTTCTCACTTACTCTTTTGAGGCTCTGTGTACCCCACAGAGTGGGACCAATACAGGGCTACTTTTTCCTGCCCTCTTCCAGGCCATCTACATACCACCATATATAGAAAAAATGATGTGCCAGAAAAAGTCCTAGAATTAGTGAATGCTCTCTGATTTTTATGGTCTGTGTAAAAATTGGCAAGGCCTTATTTACTCCTGCTTTGTACAGTTGGTTGAAGTGATATTAGACGTGTTTCCCGATCTGTCAGGTGGGATTCACTGTCCAAATTCCTCTTTACTTCCAGCGCAGTCAGAGGGTAACTTCATCCTGTTCCTCTGGAGCAGGAAATACAGAAAAGAAATGCCTGTGCCAGAGTCTTTGGGAACTTAGCCTAGGTATCCAACAGCACCTGATATACACAAGGGTTTTGTTGCTTCCTAACGGAAGCACAGCGTGTTGGCCATTGTAACAACAGAGCGTCATTGTCCTGGCGAGCTTAAGTTGAAACAGATGGGTTAGAAGAGGAAGAAGAAAGACACAGAATAGCAGCACGCGTTGCCCAGATTCGCTTGGCTGGCAGAAACTTGAGCTAGAACTCAGATCTCACGGCCCCGCACGTTGCTTTCTTTGGGCCGGATCCTGTTCTGTGTTTATATCACCCACGACATCTGCCTCATTTCTGAGACTTGCCAGATGGGTTGAAAAGAAGCAGGTAATGGGACATTCCCACCGCAGTACGGCTATCCAGGAGCAACAGTGGGGCAGGGGCCTTTTAGCATTCAGTTTTGCTGAAATATTCCAGTTACAGGGTTGCCTGCACATGACTTCTACGCAAGAATCAGTAGGAATAGTTTTACAGTCTGGGATGCATTTTCCTACTTTGAATTTTTCAGCTCCATTGTCATGTCAGCAGTGTAGCAATTTGCTGCTGCCTGGGGAGGTGGGATGGCTGTGCCAAATCTTGAAGCCATTGTACTTCTGAAGATGCACCAGGAATGACTGTGGAATTTTTTTGTTGGTTTTTTTTTTGTTTATTTTTGGGGAGTGGGGGATGGCAGGGAAGCCGGTCACAAGAGTATTGCATTTTCTCTTGCATCTGGTCCCCAATGTCTGGCAAGCAGAAAGACTTGGGTTGCTATAAAGCCCTGGGTCTGTGTTTGAAAGCTAGGTTCTGCCTGAGAACTGGCAGCGTCTCTGAAAGGGATTTGAGTCCCACTGTGGGCTTAATGGCAGAGGCGGCGTGATCTGGTTCCGCACAAAGTTTCCTCTCTTGCGTAGCCAGCTAACATTTTCTTCCTGCTCCACAGTCTGTATTGTGTGGTCACAATTAGATGGGTGAAGGCAGCTTGGGTGGGTAAGGGGGGCTTGGATGAAGCAGACCTCAGTAAATATTATCATCACACAGATTGTCTGTCAGTTATTGTCGCAGTTTAAAAATAGAAAGGAATCCTGAAAGGCTCCTGTGACTGATACAGCCTCGGAGAGAATGTAAACTCCCCCGAGAATCACAGAATCGTCTGGCTGGAAGAGACCTTTAAGATCATCGAGTCCAACCGCTCACCCTGCCCTGCCGGGGTCCCCAAACCATGTCCCCCAGCACCACATCCACACGGCTGTTAAACCCCTCCAGGGATGGGGACTGCACCACCTCCCTGGGCAGCCTGTTCCAATGCTCAGTGACCCTCTGTGTTAAGAAATTTTTCCTGATAGCCAACCGAAACTTCCCCTGACACAACTTAAGTCCATTTCCTCTAGTCCTGTCACTTGTCACAAGGGAGAAGAGACCAACCCCCATCTCCCTACAACCTCCTTTCAGGCAGTTGTAGAGAGCGCTAAGGTCTCCCCTGAGCCTTCTCTTCTCCAGCCTAAACAACCCCAGGTCCCTCAGCCGTTCCTCATACGACAAGTTCTCTAAACCCTTCACTAGCGTCGTGCCCTAGTCTATATGCACCTGTCCTTGAAGGAAGTGGTGAGGGATGTTCCAGGAGTGCACTTAAATTGCTGTAGTATACATTCTGCAGGCAATGCCCTGCAAGCAGATCATCTGTGGCTTTACCAAAGCTCTTTGAACATGACTGAGGTTCCCCTGGCACACGGTAGTGTGTTGGTGAGAGCAGGTTCAGATTTTGTGCAAGTATGACATATTCCCGGCACCTAACCTGTGACAACAGCTATCATGATGATGGAATGAGATAAGACTAGAAAGGATTACTTGCACCTGGAAGAATGTCTGTGAAAAGATGGGATTTGCACCACCTGGGAAATGGTATGCTCAGTTTGCAAGTCCTGATAGTAGCAGTCTTGTCACCATAACGTCATGCATTCAAGGCGTTTTAGCAGTCCTCATTGATGCACTCTTAAAGTCATGCTTCCGTAATACGGAACAGAGTAATTTGTTTCCATCATCCTTACTTACTTTTGCTCGCTAATGAAAGCTGACCAATAAACACTACTCGTGGGTTTTTTACTGCCTTACACAAGTCTTCAAAACCAAAATTTGACATTTGTCCCTGGTGACAAAGCCTCTTGTCTCATGCACGACAGTGTTTCGTGGACAAATTGCCTAATAATTGTGTTTAGTTTTTGCTCCCTTCTTTTCTGTTGTGATCTGGTCACGTTCACCGTACCTGTTTCCCTTTGCATCTTAGAGGATATAGTTCATACGACGAGGCTTGGCACTCTGCAGAGCTGCAGTCCTACAGGTCGGGACCGCCCTCGGCCAATCTGTGCCGATGCTAAACACGGGTTCTGTTGGATTCCTCCTTTTCACGTGCCACCAGGGTAACATTCAATGCCGTGGTTGTGTTTGTTTTCTCAACTAAAAAATGCAGAGGTTTCCTGGTGAAAATGCTTGTTCTTTACCGACGGAACGCAGCAGTGACTGACTCAGAGGATGATGGTTTCCTGCAGATGTCAGCAGAAGTCACTGCTGTGACAGATTGGGACTTGGGGATTTCTAAAGGGACACAAACTGCGCCTTGTGTAATGAGTGTACCTGTACACGTGCTGTCAAAGTTTTTTTGTCACAAGAAAGCATAGGAAGGAGTACAAGATCACCCCAGGAGGAAGTTCTCTGTGGTGTTTGGGTATTTCTGCCCGGAGATGAGCCTCGACAGCTGGGTGCCTGAGTGCCCTCCAGACAGAGTATGCAGATAGCGTCATAGAAGTCCTGGGGGTTGTGAAATACAGACACGGTGACACTTGCCCAATTTCATCGTTGAGGGTGGTCTGAATTATTTACCTGTTGACTCAGCTGGGTTAAATTCATCACATCTGATGCATTTATTCCCGCAGTCAGGTTCACTGTGAGCCATTTTTCCCTTGTAAATTTACTCCTTCCTGCTTTAAGGGATGGATGTTCCTGTTTTGTCCATCCAGCCTATTGAGCGGCAATGTAAACTGGAGCTCCTGTTTACTGTGATAAATAACATTCCTAGGGACTTGAGAAGATTGTTTGGCAGTGGCGAGATCCTCTGAGCTCTTACAGCTTGTACTGCTTAGGCTAGTACAGTGTTTCTGGAAGCGGAGCTGTTCAGAGTGTGCATCTATGAGAAGAAGGTGAGGCTGTGCCCTTCAACGCGAGTTAGCAGGAGCATAACGATGCGATTAAGTTCTGCTTGCGTTCTTCTGCATATACATGTATATGTGCACACACACATACACACACACACATATATATGTGTATACGTATCACCAAAATAAATCCCAACACGTAATACTTTTGGTGTTGCTAATTTCAGCCAGGCTGCTGCAGCTGCTCAGTGGACAGCTGAGGAGTTGCGAGTAATGCATTGCAGAATATAAGTGCAAGTGTTAATTTTTAACGGGAAGAAATCTTGGGGGGTTTTGGCAATGTCAGTGTTCCCAAGAGGGACAGGCTAAAAAGGTCTTTTTCCATGTGGATTTCAGCTTCTAGGAAGATCCCATTCTTTAGGTTTTTAACGTATTTTTAAAAAAACAACATTGGTTTTGCTTGGCACTAAGGACTCCGTGAAATGTCCACTGTCAAACTGGGAAGCAAACCCACGCTATCTGTGTATTTGGAGGTTTTACTCTCTATATAGAGGGAACAGAAGTAAAACCTTCTGTCCTAAACTGTCCTGTGCGAACAGGATCCAGAATCTGCTGGTTTGAGCTTTGGCTTACGATAGTAAATTAACATGCAGTGTTGGAATGGCTACATTAGAAAGGGGATTTTGATTTTTATTCCTTCCTACCTGGTGCCATCCCTTGTAGGAATACCTGTGCTCGTGTTCTGAGCTTCTGACCAAAGACACAAGGTCAGTTCCCTTCCCCTCTCCTGTACGACCAAATGAAATTTGCTGCATGGCTGGGAAAGAATAGTGTGTTTATTCTGGTAATCTTGGACCAATATTGGAAGATGTTTAGGAAATCAAAGCCAAGTGGTGTAAAATCCGACCTAATCCAAGATTCTGGCAATAGTCTTGTGAACGAGTCAAACCTTATTTGTTACCACGTTACTCAAACACATTCATTTTAAAGCTTTCTGTTGATGTCCCGGATATCGGTTGTCTTTTTTGTACATTTCTGCATTGCATTTTCTACAATCCTACATTCTGCATACACCACAGATCATCACTACATCTGTTGGAGCTCTACTCTGTGTCTTCTGACGCTTCTTCAGTTCTAAGGAGTTAGTATAATTTGAAGCATACGTTACATGGGCGGCTATCTTTTCCTCGGTCAGGAAACGGTTGAATTGGTTTCCTTCTGTGAGTCCAGCATAACCTCGTTTTGCTTGTCACCGTGTTTTTAGTACAACTCTAGACTCAACAACCTGGACTCAAAGGAGGTAGACCAGATAAAATTCTTTGGGTTCTTGTAAGAGGAGGAGAAATTACAGTTATGCTGAGCATTTGCACAGAAGGGAAGAGGAAAGTGATGTAAAATCTTTTTTTAAAATTCAGTAGTATGGTTCTCCCCCGTGACTTGATGTATGAATGCACATCGTAGAGTTTTAGTAGTCCCGGTTACCTACACTGGACAACAGAACACATAGTTAGGAATTACGTTGCTGAGTGCAACTGAAAGTTGCGTGTGAGGTGCAGCTGCCAAGCACAGGCCTGGAAGGAGTTGAAAAGCAGGAAAACCTACAAACTGGTGAGGAATATATTGCTGCAGACAAGGGAAGTGGATGTGAAAGCGTCTGGATGCCTGTGGGTTCTTTTGATCGATTTGAAGATGCACAAATTATCCAAACGTCTATGAGTAGAGGTTCCCTGTATGCGTAGGGAAGACCTTAACACTTTGCAATCCATTTTCACGTGTGTCAGATGGTGGCCCTGCCTCTGAGCACTTGCATGTCCGTGCTTTAGGGCTGTTAGTGTAAGTAGCTTTACTCATTTGGGAAACGTCTTGCAGAATCTGTCCCTGTGCAAGCCACTTTTCAAGGTGACATCAATTAATTTTGAGTGTGTCTTGTCCTTCTCTTGCTGGGGACTATTGATACAGAAAAATCCTTATTTTGTGAGCTGTGGTAGTGTTTTCTACCTTGTGGCCCTAAACCTTGCTGACAGCTGCTATATTAAATTCCAGTTCTTATTGACAGCTGTAATATTGCATGAAGGAAGGAAATAGTGGTGAGCCAAGTACTCAAAAATATCAAACAAAATTAAAACAATAGTGTTTAAAAACCCTGCATCTTCCAAAATATTCCAGGCGCTGGGAAGACAAAACAGGTCTAATCTGGAATTATGGATAAGGTGACCTGATTTCCATGAAAATGCAAAGGGAAGTGACCGTCCAGCCTGTTCTAGTGCACCACATAACCGGTGAGAATAGGAGATACTTCCCGCGATGCATAGTGAATTCAGCACCACCTTCTGCACTGGTATCAGCCAGCAGAAACCGCAGGTCAGCAGATGTCTTCTGGGTTTAGTCACATTGGAAAAAGCGGTGGGTTTTTGTTCTTGCTTACACATTTGTCCGCTTTGCTCGGCAGATTCCAACGATGCCTGCAGAGAAGCCCTGTTCCAAAGACCCTGTGCGTATACACACACACGAACACACGGAGGAAGAGTGAGTCTCCTATATACACTCTGTGCAAACCCACTCTTGCCAGGTCAGAAAACGCCTGCAAAGTAAGTCAGACTTACTGAATGAAATGGGTTTTTTTTTTTGCTGTTTGACTTCCTGCAGGTCAGAACTCGTCAGCGTTTATCTGCAGGTGTTAACAGCCACACAGCTAACTTTATCAGCAGATTTAAAGCAAATACGCTGTTACGCCTTCTGCGTTGACCAGGTGAGAAGGTGAGGCTTTGCACAGGGCAACGAAGCCAATTCGCTTCTGCGGCTGGTATGAAAGGCTTTAAGGGCAGTAGGCTTACTGGCGGACTGTGAGTAGTTTGGGGGGTGCTCATTACAGACCACTCCTCCACAAGGTGAGCAAGGGAGAGGGAACTTGCCTGAGGTACTCTGTGACCCTCAGCTACGTGACCCCAGTTCCAAAGGAGCACGTTTGCCCAGACGGCCAGAATGACCTTTGGAACTGCCTGCACTTGGCCATGGGTACTCCGCGCCTGAGCCGGCCCAAACCGCCTGGTTCAAATGCAGACTTCAGGCTTCCTGTCTGTTTGATTGCTTGGTAAAGTGTTTCTGGTCTGTCCCATTAGAGATTTTTGGGAGAAAACAATGTGTTTTGCTTCCTGAGGGGAAGATTCAAAGTCTTAGTTTCCTTCCATGCAAAGTTCAAGTCTTTGATATATCTCACTGTGCTCAGGTTTGGTATCCAAGGATTAGATAGGAGTGGTCTTGGCATGGAAAACTAGCTGAGCACCTACCAGCACCAAACCAGGCTTTTCTACTCCTCATTGTGTATTGTGCGGAGTCGGATAAACTGTTTCCAGCTACAGATTTGTCCCTACTGGCCTTCCCCTATTGTAGCTAATGAGTGACTGCATACGAACGACGAAAAGGCGACTCAGGCTGAAGGATTTCAACGTTTTACACATGAGCCCATACAGCTGCAAGTTGGAATTGTTTGACAGGCTGAAACTTGACTTTAGAAGAGTATCTGCCAGCAAACCACTGCAGAGAGAAAGAACAGTAGCAAAGGGCCACCAATAAGCAAAGTTAGGAAGGAAATCTGGCCACAAAGGGCCTCCTTATTGCTATCGTAATTACGAATTAATAGCCAGACTTCCGACGTGCAGGGATGTGAGTGGCTCTGCAGCTCAGTTTTTGAAGCACCTGCACTGCAGGCAAAAGGCTGTGAGCGAGCAGGTCTGGAGCAGAACCAGGGCACCTGCTGCAGCCAGCAGCTCCAGTATGCTCTGCAGCCTGCTCCCTGGGGGCCTCTGCACTTAGGAAGTACATCGTGCCACTCTCCTCGCTCTCCGGCAGCTGGAAATTTCCCTTGGGTTACTTCTCCTTTTACAGACCATGCAGTAACAGAACAGTCATTTCCTACAATTTAAACAAGAGGTCCTCTGTGTCGATATGGCTGTTGTTCAAATAAAGGCACAGAGCTGTGGAGACGCAAGTTACACAAGTGCCTGAGCTAAGTTTTTATATGCGATGCATAAAGTGAGGCTCCCATGTGCGCAGGCACCTCCTCAGAGCAGGCATGGTCCTCGATGATGGAAGGCTTTCCAGCCCACTGAAAATGTTTTTTCTCGTATGTCATTCTGGCCCTTTTCCCTGTGAGCCTGCATTTGGCAGACAACCAAACTGAAGGGCAGCCCAGGTATCCCGCTGTGTGGGTTTGATTCCAGCCATCCAAGGTCTGGGCGTGTTTACTTTCTCTTCCTGAGTAGCCATGTCTCTGAATACCCTGTTTACTCTTTGAAAAAAAATGTGCTGACAGAGTGTCTCAGTGGTTTCTACCAACTGGTGTGGCTGTTGGGACATGCTGCCCCCCACCGAAATGCAGCTTGCTGTCCTGATGCTGAGGACCTCTGTTAGCTCATCTCTGAAACCGGCGGAGAGATGACAGCAACAGCTTTGCTCTTTGCCCTCTTCTTTTATACCTGAGGACTTCTTTTCCAGGGACGGGCGCAGGGACCATTCCTCATGCTGAGCGCCTTGCCTAGTTCTCTTTTCTGCCTGGCTGAAAGCATCTCGGATATCCACTCGTGCACCGATACCTGGGCTGGCTGGGGCAGGTCTCAACCCTTCTGGTGGCGTTAGTGACAGGCAGAGTTCAGAGATGCAATTCGGCAGGGATAACCAGGCAGCTGAACGACTTTTTCTTCTGTTGAAAGCAGACGCTGCTCCGATGCAGTGGTATCCCGTTCTCTGCTCCAACGGCTCAGATGTTACAGTATGTAAATATTCTTCAGACCTCATCTATTGAAAAACTCCATAGATTTGGGGAATTTGTTAGAAAACTAATTACTTTCACAAGGCTGAAACTAATTCTTGTGGTACTCAGGATTTTTTTAGTGCTATCACACGGGGTGAAGCTGGAACCAGCCAACACAGAATTGTGAGAAAATTATGATGGGAGGGAAGTTGGTGGGAGCGTGCCTAGGTCTGCCCAAGCTGCGCACTCATCATGTGCTGAGATTCTGTGTCCTGCAAAACAGTCTTCCAGCCTCCACAGATTTCCAGCAGCAGTCAATAGAGGAACGCCATGTGCCTAGTACGTGTAGCTGAACACGGGCAGGGTTTTGTTCTCAGCGTGTGCAGTGAGCAGAACCCTGCTTGGTCTTGAAAGTGTAATGTTGTGCTGTTTCCAACTATTATGATTAGTATTTTTTCTTACGATATCTTTGTGGTATAGTATTAGAAATTGCTTTTTGTCTCCTGGTGGGGATCTAAAAGAAGACACCAGCAACGCAGAGCAACTAGTGTTTTCTGAGAGGTTGTGTTTCCACCCAGAACCCATCCTGCGGCCCCTGGTGTGCCGGACCGGGGTGGCGGGAGGTTGGTTGGAGGTTACACATCGTTCACTGCCCTCTCTGAGCGTGGGGAAGGGTGCAGCCTCGCGCTCACTGAGGCACCCGGGAGCAGATGGCAGACGTGCCGTTCGGAAAGGGGATGGCCGCTCCTGACAGCCCGTTACAGCTGCCGTTTCCATCCCAGTTCCCGTGGTGGTCTCTGCCGTGCGGCTGCCGGAGCTGGGCCTGCGAAGCAGCCATGCAGCCCTCCTCGTGCGGGTCCCACGGAGACCTCCGTCGGTTCCACCAGGTGAAATCCTCCGTCCTCCTTGCAGAGCCGCTTGTACTGGCTGCAGAGATGCAGCCTGCGGAAAGCAGACGAGTAGTTTCGCTGTCGAAAGAGGCATCACAGGCAGAAGAGGGGCGGGCAGGGCTGCAAGCCCCTGCGCACGGTCACGGGCTGTCTCTGGCTCCGCTGGCGGCCGTCTCCTCCGCCAGCAGCAGCAGAGGAGCCCCCCGTGCCGCGGGCGCGGGCCGGGCCCCGCGGCAGGCTCTCCGGCAGCGCCGGGACAGCGCGGGGCGCCCCGCCCGGCTCGCCGCGCCGCCGAGGGCGCGGGCCGTGCTCCGCGGCAGCGCGCAGGGGTGGGGGGGGCAGCGCGCGGAGGGCCCGCGGGCAGGGCCGGGGCGGCGGCAGCGGGCTGTCCGGGGGCCGCCGGGAAGGGAGCCGATCCCTGCCGGCTGCCGCTGGCGCGCTCCGGGGCTGCCAGTGAAACCTGAAACCCGGGTGTGCGCCTGCGGGCCGGCCCGGGGAGGCCGCCCCGGCCGCTCGGGCCGTGTATTTACACAGCGCACACACGGGGCCGCTCTTCCGACCGCCCGGGGCGGCCCCGCGCGGCACCCGCTGAGGGGGCGGCGGCGGCCCTGGACGGGCACAGACCAGCGGAGCGGGCCGGCGCGGGGCGGAACAGAAACTTCGGACTGCAGCCACGCTGAAGCGAGCGGCCGCCGCCTCCACACGTGCCTCGGGCAGGCACCGCGTCGATGGGCGGGAGCGCTGGCCCTGCCGGCGGGAGGCAGCGGTCCTAGCGGCGCGGGTCGGGAGCGCTCACGGGGCCGGGCCAGCGCCGCAGCTGAACCCGGGGTAGGTAGCACCGGTGCGGTTTTAGCTCGGTGACAAAGCCGTGTGGTCTCTGCGGGCCGAGCAGTCGCTGCAGCCCGGGGCCCAGCGGCAGCAGCTGTCTGTGCGTGTCGTGGCTGTTCGTGTGTCTGTGGGGGGGGGTGGTGGCACCTCCTGAGTGTTGCTGTGTGCTGGGGTGTCTTCGCTTTAATGACTTCGTAACACGATCGGTCTTTGTGGGCTTCAGGGGTGCGAGCAGAGTGCGTGTCATCTTCATACTTGTTGCCTTAAATACAAGAACAAGCCCTTCGCGCTGTCTGCGGTCTCCGCGTTAATGTCCACCTTCGGATCGTGATTGCTGCCTTCAGAAACCTTCCTGCTCCTCCCCAGCTCTCTGCAGCAGGCTTGCAGAGGTAAGGTCTTCTCGGGGACGGACGCTGACTGGAACCGCAAAGGAGTTAGGGATCTTCAGTGGGTTTTCAGAGCTCCCGAGTGGATTGCTTTTTGCCATAAGGCAGTAATCGTCTTCTGGTCTTTTCCCCCCAATGAGCTTGTACGGAATATTTCTCTGTGTCTTTCTCGGCAGTAACATGCACGTATGCTGCCGGTTTGGGGGGTTTCTTCTTTCAGCGGAGTGGAGAGTAGTAATTCATGTTTCATGATGTTAGAAACGTTTTTGCAACAGATGACTGGAAAGAAAGAGCAGGGCTTTTATATCAGGGCCCCTGTCCTGCATAGGTAGAAATAAGAAACCGAATCAATTCCCCGTGTAGCATAATGGCCTCCTAACACTGAATTTGTCTAATAATCTGAGTTCTGTTTGTCTGCGTTAAGTACCGTGCTTGCTGGGAGAGGACGGTAACTCTAAGGAGATCAGCAGGTACTAAGATGCTGTTAAGTTTTTCTGTTGTGAAATAGTTCTGTACCTGGAAGGTAGCAATAACTTCTGTACATCCAGGGGCAAAGGATTCCCTGTGAGGTAATGAAGGAGGATTTATCGATACAAGATGTGAAGCATCTTGTCCTAGCTAAAACCCAACTAAGTGGCATCTCCTACTCGCAGCAGGCATGCAGAGTTACAAGCAGAAGTACCGAGAAGGAAGGACTGACAATCAAGTGCTTGATTCTGGTCCCCTGAAATGTTCATGTTGTGACAGGTTTTGTTATTGCAAAAGGCATCTTCTGGTACATGATACAGTGACTTGTGAAAACAAATGTGCTTAGAACTCGTGTTTCAGAAAGAATGGTGTCTAAAGGTACTTGTCTGTCTCTTCTTTGATTTTTGTCCTGTCTCTCAGTTGCTTTTTTATTCTCTTTACTTGGCTTTCATCCTTTAATGAAATAAGATAGATTTAGTTTGGAATAAATAGTGTGCCCACACCCCCCCACAACCCCACCCCCCCCCCAAAAAAAAAAAAAAAGCAAGCCCCAGACTAAGTAAAAGACTGTAAAGCCATGTCGAAAATTCAGCTGTCGACACAGTTGTGTGTGGAAGGCACCGGCTCGTCACACTGCGTGGCAATGCTCTCCTGGGCGCAAGTGAGAGGGAGTCTGTGAGTTATCACCTCGGGACACGTGTGTGCCTCTTCGGGGTTTGCAGGCTGCTGCGTGAAGATCACTTTTATTAGTGGTCCTATAGCTAGGTGCAGTTTTCTGAAAACCGAGTTTAGAAAGCTAGAGGTGAACTGTATGTTAGCTTTTGGCCAGGAAGAAGACGACAAGGTTGTCTTCTCTTGGCATTCTGAAACAAGAGAAACACTGAAGGAAGGAGAGCGTCTGGTATAGGTTTTCTTCGTTCACTGTCTGGGACTTGGCTTTCTGTAATGTTGAGGACTTCAGGTAAAACCGGTGGCTGATATTGTTAGTTGTTAACGGAAACACACAGCTTTTTATGAACCCGGTTACCCTACTGGCAGCCTTGGGAGGAACAGACACTTACAAAGACAGCAGAGGCCACGTTTCCAGCTTAGATTGTCTTCCTACGGGTAAGACTGCAGAAAGTGCTAGTGATAAGGTTTTGTCTGTGTTAGTTTCCGTGATGCTAAAAGCAAGGATTTCAAGATAAATTTTTTTTTAGAGTTGTTGCTGCATTTATTTAGGAAACCTTGATGAGGTTGCTTTTTTTAATTTGGGGAGAGAAGATGGCTCAGTTCTATAGCACTCAAAAGGGTGTGAAAGTACAAAGATGTGTATATACGCTTCAGCAGCATATCAGATATCAACAAGCCCTGTGCTGAGACAGGTAAGGACTCTTCATCGGCGGAGAAGCGATCAAATGATGCTGAAATCCCAGCCTTACAGCAACAGGGAGGGCACACAGCCCTGGGTGGCAGCGGTGCTGTGGGAGACGCTTGCCTTGCTGGGGCAGCTGGGTGGCGTTAGGAAGCAGTTTGCTTTGGTCTCTGTGGCGTCCCAACCGCAGCAGGAGAGCCAGCAACTGATGTCTGCCAAGCCTCATGGTTTTGTTGTCTTCGCTTTCAATACACACCCCCAGGATGTGGCAGGCAGGCTGTAGGTAGCAGGTCTTGGTCTGTGGAGCTGCATGCTGAGAAACTTCTTCCTATTCCGCAGCTTCTAGTACGTTTCCTGACTCTTCCCTTCTATGTCACCCTTTTGCCAGTTACATCTGGGGGATCAAAGTGAGGACGGTAAGGACTACAGAGAATCCGTGAATTTATTTAGTATTTAATTGATTGTGAATCCAAAATGAAACGTAAAGGTCCTTGATAATCTCCCATGAATAACCTAGATCATTTATTTTTGAAAAATATCCCGTTTTGCTAACAGAAGGTCACTTGATAGACTCTCAATGCTCTGCAGTACATTTACGTGGTGTAATTATCATCAGTCTTAAATTATGTGCTTTACTGCTTGTGTTATTTGACTGTCTTTACCAGCTTTGTTAGCTCTGGTTCTTATTAGCTCTTTGTATGTTCAGTATCTTTATCCAAATTTCTGCTCCTTCTAGAGTTACTATCCTATTCTTTACCTTCTCTTTGTAAAAGTGGAAAGTAGAGTTCCGTCATTATGTTCTCCCATTCTTTAGTAATTCTGGTGTTTTTAAAATGGTTCCCAGTTTTCCAAAACTCTTCTAGATGTTTTCATAGTTTCAGTACCAGCACTGGAGGTAATACTTGGGTGCGGTCCTGTGAAATCCAGTGACACCATGGTCTTCATACTTTCTTTTTCCTTGTGAAATAGTCCCTAGAGATGCGGCTGTCGTTGAACAGGGACCCGGGTTTTTTTCCCTCAGAAGGATGCTTTCAGGTGCTGTCAGCTCTTCACCACTGGTGCATCTGCTGAGGAAGAAGGCACAGGCGGGTGCACAGGGTGGCAGTTGCCTCTCCTGTCTGTAATTAGCAGCTCCCTTGGTACTTGTCACCTGCAGTTTTTCAGTCATAATCTTTTTTTTTTTTAATTTCATTTCTTCCAAGTCAGTGACTAAACTGCAAAGTAAGATAGTTCCTCTGAGACTAGAAACCACCTGCAGTATGATGCTTTTTTTATTTTTTTTTACGGTCATGGTTTTTCACTTCTCTGTTAACTGTTTGAATTCATTTTGTCTGCCTGGCTCAGCTCCTGTTCCATTGGGATTTCCTAAAGAAAATGTCATGCTGCACGGAGCCAGCGGCCTCGAAGGAGCGCATGAGCTCAGTGCTTTTAACTTGAACCACCCTCTGTTGTTTGCTGGGGCATTGGTTCCTTTCATGCTTTATGGCTCAATGAGACAAACTTTAGCAGCACATGTTGAATTCCTTGGCAGTGTTTATATAGCTTCTTGTCATGAAACACCTTTCATGTTCCTATACTTAGTTCTGTGCAATTTTGTATGATAGCAATTACGTAGTAACTCTTCAGCGAAGACATTTTTCATGTCCAGTACTTCCAAGAAGTAACTGGTGTGTTCCTGCTGTCTTTTCCCCACCTCTGCCTTTGCTTTTAGAGCAGCTTAAATTTTAACTGGTCTGGGGTTCTTGCCCCGCCAAATTGAACAGTCGCGAAGTGTTGTAAGAAGTAAAATGCAAAAACCCAGCATTTTGCCTGTATCTGGGAGGTAGTAAGATCCCTCTAGGTGTCACTATTTGGGAGACCCAAACGTGCTTTTTCCTGGGTTAGTGTGGTCTGGGCCAAGAGGTCCTGTCTGTTTTCATATTGGGAACTATTTCCCTGTTTTGCAGGGAGGTAAATTGCTCCTTCAGTAGGCAGGGAAAGTAGCCTTCCAGTTCATACGTAATCATACGACCCAACCTCAGCTGCAGTGGCAGCATCCTGGGTTTTCCGTAAGCTGCCTTTCTAGCGGTTTCTTTAACCTCCCCCAGCTACCACATCCTCTGTCGTGAGAAGAAAAATGTGAAGAAGGATAGAGGTGACAGCAGGGTGTCCCAAAGTGCTAGTACTTGGCAGCTTAGGTCGGAAAAGGTTTCAAAAAGGGTGACAAGAATGGTCAAGGACACAGCACAGCTTCTGTCCGAGAAACAGCAAAGCAGGAAAGAACTTTTCAGCCTGGAGATGAGATGCCTGAGAAAACTGCGTTAATGAGTGGCAGGAAAAGGGTGAACAGAGGCAAATTCTTCCCTTGTTTTTCAGTACAAGAATCCCAGGATGTATCCAGAAGTGATGGTGGCAGGCTCAAAACAAACAGAAGGAGGTAGTACTGTGCACAAGGTGTAAATACGGTGTAACTAAGATGCACAAGTAGTTGCCAGAAAAATGTTGTGGTTAGTAAAGGAAAAACCCAGTTTTAAGGGGTAAATAACCATAAGTACTGTTGCATGCTTAACTTAGCGATCCTGCTTGTCCCTGAGGTTTTACTTTAGTCACATTTGGAGATGGGATGCTGGGCTGGGAGGACTCTTTCTGTTCCACTGGAGCCATCAATTTGTTCAGTTTCGACCCTTTTTTCTTTGGATGTTACTTATGTAGGGGAAAAAAAAAAACCATCTGATATTCTGTGGCTAGATGGAGAGGAGCTCCATGACCACAACGGACCGTTGCTATACGTGAAGGCTTGCCTTCTACAGCTGGATATGTGCGCACATAAGGAAGGACAAGAGCTGGCGTTGCAAAGCAAGATGTGATGCATGTTTTTGCTTTTGATTTTTGAAAATCTCAGCCTTGTTTCCAAGTCGTGCCGTGGGGACGTGCAGGCACAGTCTTACAGGATGGGTGTTTGGAAAATGAATTACGAGAGTGGATCACAGGAACTGAAGTGGAGCAGGCACCCAGGAGCATGCTGCCACTTACTCAAGTCAGGAGTCTTTGTTAGATACCCTTGTGGACAGCTGGCATTGTAGAGGTGGGAAAAGAGGAAGCTGAAGCCCAAGAATCCCAGAGTGCTAAATGACTGTGTAGCAAATGGGAGAGCACTACAGTCAAGGGTGGCTTAAAGTATGCTTAAGGCCCCTCTTGAGTTGCCTGAGGAAGAAAAATGATGCAGAGGCTGCAGACAATTAGCTCTGCTTCTCATTCTTCAAGTCCTGTCCTGCGGATCGGCTGGGTGTGGCAGCTGGCCCCCACAGCCAAAGTGGTGGATAATTCTTTCAGTACTTTGGGGAAAAAAAAGTTCCAGTAAATCCCTAAACCCTAAGGAACGCTGCATCCTACAATAGCTCCAAGATCTTGTTGCCACCATGGCCATGCACATTTAGAACTGCCTACTGTAATTTAGTTGACTATTACTGTAATGGAGTGCTAATCATACTCACCTTACCTTCTTGGGCTTGGTCTGGGAAATAAGAATTCCAGTTAATCAATGTATAGCCCAGAGCATGATAAAACTAGTGCGTAACTCTTCCTGTTGGAGCTTAACAGATTGCTGCAGTTTGAAGACAAGTATGTGAATGCAGACATGTATCTAGGAAATGAAGACAGACTTCTGGAAATCTATTTATTTAATGATATCATTGCCTAATTATCAAAGCATTGTCTTGGAAAGTGTGCTAAGTAATTTGGGGTCTTAATGTTATTGTTAAATGTGAGATAACGATGAAGGAAAAAGCTGTGCTGTACATCTGCTTATAATTATAAATACCTACCGTGGTATTTTGATTGTCCACGGGAAGTCAGAGCAAGCAGCCTATTTGCTGTAAAAGTTTTTATCTAGTCGAGCCTCTAGACAGTTACTTCAAGGGTTTGGGTTTCTGGCTGTCTTCTGTGTATGTGTGTTTGTGTGTCTCTATGGGGGGCTTGTGTTGAGCTTTTACCTCTTATCTGTGATTGAGATTAAAATCGTGTGTCAGATGCATGGATAGTCACCGTGGTTATCCACTACTAAGTGGTCTTGCAACACACAAAACAAGAGATCCTGGATGCTAGAAATACAGTTGCAACATTTGTGCAGCTGTTCCCACAGATGTTTCTTTTCCTCCTCTTTTTTAAATGTCACCCGGGAAGTAAGCAAACAGAGGGAGAAATGCTAAAGAGCCTGCCTGGAGAAAGAGCAAACTTACCGTGCCTTTTAGTTTGGAGACAGTGATGTACTTTGTTTTAAAAGGACGGCGAATTCTTACTTTATGTTGGCAAGTACAAAGCCTGCCTAGGCTCTGTATTCAGTGGAGCTAAAGGAAAGTACCCTAAAACGTGAGCTTTGCAAATGGGCTTTGAGAGTCAGAGTCTGACTGTAGTAACTGGGGATCTTGATAGCATTGCTGGAACCCAAACTGATTTATCTGTCTCAGTAACTTCAATGTAAAATTTGCTGGGTTTAGAAGTGAATAGGAAAAGTCCTGGTCAAAAGCTTGTTCTGACAGAGTTCTGTAGCTTGACTAAAATTTTTTTCAGAATGAAAGCATAGTAGCAACCCCTCCCTCACACCCAATCAATAACTAGTTTCAAGATTGGAGACTAATTTTGTTCATATATATTGCAAAATATCATTCAGCATCCATGGTAAGACAGGTTTATTCACTGTTTTAAAAAAAACGAAAATACAATTCCGTTATATGGCAGTGGGAATTCTTGACAGTGTCATTTTAAATACAGTTCAAGTAAAAATTCTTCAAAAGTCAATAGATTAGTTGGAAGGTGAAACATTATTACCATTTGATGCATGACACTGAAACCCTTTCTCCTCCTAGGAGGGTACAGGGCTCAAACTGGAGTCACTTAACTTAATCCTTCAGAAATGCATAAAAAACAATATTTAGAAAAAGATACGTTTGTATTAATAGAGATCTGTGTCTTGATGCCAGCAGGCTTTCTTAGGTTGGGTTTTTCTCTTGGGGGACAGAACTAAATAAGGGGCAAGAAGCTGTAAGAGGAGCATTGTAAGTACTGGTTTTGGGTAATGAAAACTTATGAAAAACAATATATATCTTTCTGTAAGCAAAAGAGATGTGGTGCTTTCAGGTTGTTTAGTTCTCCACGTAACCTTGTATGTGTGTGATGCCTGCTGCGTAGGCTTAACCAGCTGGGCTTCTGACCTCTTTCTTAAGAGAAAGCCAGACCCAGCTTTGTGTATTCTGGTGAAAATGAACGAGCAGTCTTAATCTCTGCACATAAATATATCCGGTGGGTAAACACCAGGGAGGGAGCAGAACTATTTTGCAAGAGTAAATTGGTGTAGACTGTTCCGGTGTGTGCTGAGATGAAGAAAATTTCTAATAGAGTAAGGAGTTCCTGGGTAGCCTTGGGACTTCTGGGTTGGGGATGAGGGGAAATATTAAAGTACTGTTTTGACGGTGCTATTTCCCTCTCTGAAAGGAACTGTGTTGCTGGCTCTCGCGGGGCTTTGGGAGCTGTCCTGCCTGTTTCTGATGTGTGGACGTTTGTAACAGAATAATCTAGTTCCTAACCATAGAAATATTTTATGTGTTTTATGTGTGTCAGGACAAAGATACAATCGACGACAAATCAACGTGCTCACAGTAGGACCCTTATTATTTTCACTGTGATGATTCTGTCCTGTAATGAGCCAACTATTAATTAATTCCCAGTAACTTCACCAATTTTGCAGAATTTTCTAGGTTTTAGCATTGACGTTACTAACAACTCTGGTCACTTGCCATGACGATTTGACTCCTGACTTGCTCAGCTGTTACTGGTAGGCTTTACCACGCGTAGAAATGGTTGTTGACTCTTCCCTTTGCAGTGGTCTGTGGGTCTTTGTATAGGATTAGCCATAGTAGTCCCTTCAAATGCCGCCTTCTCCCTGATGTAAGGGGAGGGGGAAGCTTCTGGAAAGGAACAGGGGGCAGCTGTGACGATGACTCTGTAAATGGGGGAGCTTGGCACAGTTTCATATGCATGGCACTTAAAGTATCTTGTGGTTGGCTGTCGAGTCCTCTTCTGTTTAATATGTGCTGGATTTCCGTGTGTACCTCTTGTGTTGCTGCCGTCAGCCTGGGCTCACAAAGCTCGCAGTGCTCTTGGCTGACGCCAGGGAAGGACTAAAGCAACCAATGGAGTGTGCACCACATGGCACATTCAGTGTCGAGACTATTTATCACATAACGAGATTAAGCCATTGTGCATCGCTGCTGCACAATGCAGGCTCACGCAGCTCTTGATACCTTTCCTTGGTAACTGGGAAGGTGCAGAACAGGAGGTTGGCGCAGGGGTGATCCTCTGCCAGCATTCGCAATAAAATCCTAAATGCTGAGACTCCCTTCAGACATTTGCATGCTGTTTGATGGTGTCACGCCTGGGACACTGCTTCGGAGATCTTCAGCTCCCAGCATGAACCAGAAGGCTGTGAAACGTGAGTTTTACTATTTCTTACTTTCACAGGGACTACCAGGAAATGGTATCTTAGCCCAAAGGATGTATTAGTTATAGTTAGTCTGTATATGACTATGCGTTAAGTATTTTGCACCTTAGTTAGGTGTCCAGTGAATAATGATAAATTACTGTACAGTACCTGGTGGAAATACCCAGTAAAGGAAATAATTTCTAGTCTGTGCTGTTATACCGAATGCTGAACGAACCCAGGACAATGAGACAGAAACAAAAGGTCATCCTACTACAGTGGCAGGGGAAGAGCTGCAATAATGGGACACAAGCAATGCTACTGCGAGATTTCCGCGGGACATGCCTTTGTGGTATTCCAGTTCCTTTTCCGAGGATGTGAAAGCCAGGCCGTTATCACTGAAGCGTTGCTGTGGACAGGTAGGTATGACAGGAAGCAGATCCGATTTCACTGCAGACTGTCTGACAGTGCTGCTGGGCTGCTCATTGTAGACAGGGCGATTGGGGTGTACGGAGAGATGTGGAAATGTGGCATGAGGAGCTAATTATTTCTCTAATGACTAGTCAGAAATTTTTTTTTCTCAGAGTTCGTTACAAGCTTTCATCTGCTATTTAGCTCTCCCTTATAAGTCGTTATTTCCTAGAGACAAGAAGAATACTTAGGTTTCTGATTTGAAAATACAGAGCTGCTTCTGCCTCCTTTGGCAAGGGCAGGTCAGCGCTACTGGGCTGTGCACCCCGCCTCCAGCCTTGCTGGAGGGGAAGGAGGCGTCTGCGTAGGAGCATCTGTGTTTTGTAGCAGATGTGTTGTAGGATGTGATGCTGCTGAAAACGCACAGCTGGGCTGCAAGCCCGCGGTGTCCCAGGAGCTTAGACTTGTGAGGAAAAGCTTTTGTAACTTTGCTCACGGTTGTGGCACTATGACATACATCGTTAAGGAGCTGAATACCCTCCTCTGCTTTACAGCTGCAGTGTCGCGGGCTGGTGGTATTGTCTGGGTATAGGCAAGGCCAACGTTGAGTGTCTGGGGCCTGTGATGCCACTCAGTTATGAAGATACTTTAAGTTAGAGCGTACTTATTTTCTAATGCAGTAAAATATCCAACAAATCTCCTTACAACATGGCTTTTGGGGGAAAAGAGTTTAGTAACTGTGAAAACATGTTTTCATTCGTTGATTTTGGGTTTGAGCTGCAGGAACATACCTCTTCCTTTTGTTCTTTCTTCTTGGAGAAGAAGTTTAGCATTTTCTTCTAAATCTTGGAGGTGCCACGTGATGGACTATCGTGTGTGAGACGAGTCAGTGGGCCATTAGTTTCCTCTGTCACGTACCTTAACTAGAGAGCTCTAATGTGAATACAGTGTCACATACCTTACTGATTCATAGCCTCATTTCTCCTTTCATCTCCAACCGGGGATCAGAGGTTCACTGGGAGATATGCTTTGTATGCGCCTTATTCGAAGTACTCTTGAAGTACTCAAGAAAGGCCATGATACTTCCTGTCTCATCTACACTGTTCTCCCGAGGAAAACATGTAACCGTTGCATGTTATTGAGCTTTATGACATTCTGTCCCATCCTGCATGGTACACATCTCTTCTGCAGCTTTATGTATTGAAAGACAGTGCTTGTTTTCCATTTTAAGTTCTCTAACTTATTAAATCTGGGATTGAAAGGCAGATAAGATAAAAAAGAAACCTGTTTTACTTGAAGAATAGTCTCTGTCTGCTCATTTTTACTGTTATGGTATGCTCACATAAAAGAAAAGGTGGACCCCAGCAAAATCTCCAGCTGAAGGAATATTTATTAATATTGCTGGATAAAAAACTGGCGGGATGGTCGGGCCCAGAGAGTGGTGGTGAATGGAGTTAAGTCCAGTTGGTGGCCCGTCACCAGTGGTGTCCAGGGTTCAGTGTTGGGGCCTGTCCTCTTCAACATCTTTATCAATGATCTGGATGAGGGGTTGAGTGCACCCTCCAGCAGTTTGCAGATGACACCAAGTTGGGAGGTAGCGTTGATCTGCCTGAAGGTCAGGAGGCTCCACAGAGGGATCTGGACGGGCTGGATCGATGGGCCGAGGCCAATTGTACGAAATTCAACAAGACCAAGTGCCGGGTCCTGCACTTGGGCCACAACCCCCCCCTGCAGTGCTACAGGCTTGGGGAGGAGCGGCTGGAAACTGCCCAGCAGAAAAGGACCTGGGGGTGCTGGTCGACAGCCGATTGAACATGAGCCAGCAGTGTGCCCAGGTGGCCAAGAAGGCCAACGGCATCCTGGCTTCTATCAGCACTGGTGTGGCCAGCAGGAGCAGGGCAGGAATTGTCCTCCTGTACCTGACACAAAGTGAGGCCACACCTTGAGTCCTGTGTCCAGTTTTCGCCCCTCACTGCAAGAAGGACGTTGAGGTGCTGGAGTGTGTCCAGAGAAGGACAACAAAGCTGGTGAAGGGTCTAGAGAACAAGTCTGATGAGGAGCGGCTGAGGGACCTGGGGTTGTTTAGCCTGGAGAGAAGGAGACTCAGGGGTGGCCTCATCGCTCCCTAGAACTACCTGAAAAGAGGTTACAGAGAGGTGGGTTCGGTCTCTTCTCCCAAGTAACAAGCAGTAGAACAAGAGGAAATGGCCTGCACTTGCCCCAGAGAACGTTTAGTTTGGATATTAGGAAAAATTTCTTGACTGAAAGGGTTGTGCAGCGTTGGAACAGGCTTGTAGATGTGGTGCTGAGAGCCATGGTGTGGGGACCCTGGCAGTGCAGGGTGAACGGTTGGACTCGATGATCTTAAAGGTCTCTTCCAGCCAGATAATTCTGTGATTCTGTGATTCTGTAAGGTAGTCTGGGACTTGTAAAAAGAAATCTGCCCATCTCTCCTATGTATGTAGAGTTTCTGCTATTTAGAAATTGTAACTTGCAGTGTCTACAGCTGAAAATCTTACATTTACCCGCCCCCGTGCTGTTGATAGTAAGTAAATAAGTAAGGTAGAGTAGGTTTTCTTTTATATCCCTAGATAAAATTTATTCTTGCCTTTGATTCACCCTATCATGATTTCAAGCAGTAAAGAGGTAACGCTGCCCTTGGCAATACCAAAGGTATTAGGGAATTGCCTGGAAGCATGGAGACTAAATAACAAGCCTGTACAAAATCTTTGTACGGCGAGATTGACTGGCGGTTTCAGCCAGTACGTGTTGAGTATTGGCTGTGGTCTGACAGTACCGCTTGCAGACTTAGGGATGCTAACTTGGAAATCAGTAAGCGTGGAGCTGGTGGTAGCGAGGTCCATTTTAGATGAGTGTGAAGTAAATGTCTGTGCTTAAACACGATGAAAACTTGATCTCGGAAATGAGCTGTGCGTGCTGCTGGAGGTCTGGAAAAAGTACATTTGTTTGTGTGTGTGTGTGTGTGTGTGTGTGTGTTCAGAAGCACAAAGAAGGACAGCTTTTTGGCATCTGCTATAGATGACTAGCAATGGAAGGGTTGAAGTCTTATCACAAAAACAGAAAGATGATTTATTGGAAATGTCAGGAAATAAATCCTGGAGCCTAATAGGCCTGTTAAACAAGCTCCTTGGTTTGGGTCTGTGTAAGAGCAAGAAGACTTGAATGATTCTTCTAGTTTATAAATGTGGATGCCCAGACAGATTGCTTAGAAACTGATATGAGCAAATAATTTGTTCTGAGACTCATTGAAAGTGGAACAAAAGGAAACTGGCTTTTGGCTAGCGAATAATTTGCAGAATTCTTGAGACTAATAAGGTATGAAAAAGTAAAGTAGTGTGGAAATCACGACATGATCCTGTAACCTCTCCCCCTTTAACCTGCCTATTAAAATTTTACAGAGCTCTTTAGAGAGTAGTTTTAAGCTGCAACTTGTCCTGTTTTTGGAGGTGGTGATGCTGAAACATGTCTGCAGAAGGATTGGATGTTTTAGCTGAAAACTTACATGAAAACATATTAGTTTTGACCAACTTGTCATCAAAAGGTCACTGAATTCCAAGGCGATGCTGGTGAGACAGAATATACCCTTTTACCATCCTGGGACAAAAGAGCACAGGGTATTATATTATATAATATATATTATATATTATTAAATAATATTATATATTATATACTATATATTAAAATTGATGTTTGGCTGGAGTGATCTGAATTTTTTTTATATATATTACAGGATTTTTACTGACCTTGTTTAATATATAGATGCTATGTCATACAGTATAATAAAATTGTCAGTTCCGTTGGTTTAAATTACATTTGATAATAGAAATGCTTTACTATGAAGTGGCATCTCTTGTTAAGGCCTTGGTGCTCCATCGTAACATTAAAAAAGCTGACTGTTTTGGTCATGAAAATGAGTCCCCCGTAATTACATGTTCTCACTTAGTATATGTTGCAACATTTTAAAAGCCACATAAATAGGCTTAAGCATCAGCTAATTATGAAGTATGATATGAATGAATTAGTAATTTCCCCATAATTAATGTAGAGCAAATGTCTTCAGGATAACTGACACTTTCTTGCATAGTTATGCTAATTTTGCTATGGTTGTTTTGGAGCTAAAATGGAGAAGCTGTTAATCAAAAAAGTTTTAGTTGTTACCAAAGTACAATAAACTCTTGTAAGCTTCTGTGATGGCTGAATAAAAATATGCTGTAATAAGAGCAAATTTTTATCATACTTCTTGACAGCCAGATTTTGACTGGCCCCTTTGTGGATGTGCAGGGCTGACAAAGAGAAGAAGGTCCTCTGGAGACAACAGAAGACAAGCCCCCAAGTGTCTTTGTGTTTGTAACCTACCCGAGAGCTGGTTATAATGGCAGCATTTGAGTATAATGGACCAGAAGCATTCAGGTCATGCACATGGCACATGTTTAACACCGGAGCGGGCTCTGAGAATTTCACGGGCAGGTTTAGGGTGAATATGTTACTCATACGTGGTGAATCGGTGGGTAGTTTCCTCTGAGCATCTCCTGTCCTCTCCATGTAGCAGTACGTTTTGCAGTTTGCCATGTTTGCTTTCAGACAGGCTCTTAAAAATCGCCAGACCTTATAAAACCCAACAACTGCCGTGCAGAAAACTGGGAGCAGTTGTGTGTGGAGACTCGTATGGCTTCAGCCCTTTTTGGACTTCCTGTCCTTGAGTACCTCAACCCGCTGCAGCTCCACAAGCCACACTATTTCAGCAATATAACACATCTTTCTTTCAAAAAAGTTATTACCACTGGACTTAGTGCTGTTCTTGTTACCCTCAGTGTAGCTGACAATGTCTTGGCATTCCGTTTGGGTAAGGGATACGGTTTGTGACCTCAAGATACATCTGCTATGGGCTTTTCATGGGTTATGTCATTTTCCCCCAAACAAAGGCTTCCATTTACATTGTGTGTGTCCCGAAACCCAATGAAAAAGGCAGAAAAAAGTATTGGTGAGAAAAATGCAACACATACCAATAAAACAAGAATCAGGTGAACATAGTATGTGAAACAGGTATAAAGGCAGGAGTGAGTTGAACATGGGGAACATAGTTTTACTGTTATTCCTGTTGATTTTGTCAATCTACAAACAGAAGGAGGAAAACATCCTGCAAACGAAGCCATTCAGAATCTACATTTTGTGTTTATGGACAGGGTCCTCAGGAGCAGCTTTGGGTATATGGAATTGCAGTCATCAGGTTGATGAAGATGTTTGAATACTATTCAGAGTGTCTTTTTAGTAGAAGTTCGGATGAAGGTGTAGAACATGGAAAAGCTGAACTTATGCCAAGCGGCGTACACACATTTCTGTCTCTGAAGCAACACTGATACAGGAGTAATCCTCACCGAACACTTGAAGGCTTTTGCTGGGAAGGTGGGGCTCATTTTTGTTCTCTGGGCGAGGACTATTGACTCCCTTGAGCATGCTGTGGGAAGGTAACTGCCATGGATTACATTACTGCCCGTGGACACTGCCGATGGACTTCCTGAGCCACTGGTTTGCTTGTCTGAGTGAGCCGATGTTTACATCTTCCACTTTAAGTTGTTTTTCTCCTTGGTGTTTACACCCTTCAAACATCTGTGGAATGTGTTCTTTTCTTGGCTGTCGCCGCGTCAGTCCAACCAAATGCTCGGCGTCATTCCTCTGCCCTGAATGGCTTCCAAGTTGTCTTTGTTGTTTCCAGTGGAGAAAAATCAAACCTGGTAAACAAGCTGATGGGATGTTGATACGATGGATTATTTTTCATAATGAATTGGAAAGCAAGTTTGCAAATAATTTGTTATGTATTACCGCTGTTTGGGAACTGTAATGAAGAAAGAGATCTGTGTTTACTCTGAATTCCTTTCAGGCTATTTTTATCAGAAAAGACAAATGGTATTTTCCAAATGAGAATCTTGTAAGAAATAGCTCAGAGTTGCAGTGTCGTCTGTGTGTGTTTTTTGTCCATCAGACGTGATTCTTGCAGTTCTCATGAGGATCAAATCATCTTATAAATCCTAAAGGCAGCTTTCTATCCAAGAGCAACTGTTTCACTGCCTTAGGATATGAAGGAAAAATCCGGAATAACTTCGACAGAGTCTGAGTTTTGTAAACTGGTCCCTCACTTACAAATTACCACTACGAAAGCCTTGTTTTCAGGAGTGTTAGGACAGGCTGCTAAGGTTTTGCTTTGCAGATTTAAGCTTTAAATACTTGCTTGGCAATAGTTTTGTCACAGGGCTGCTTGAAGGGTAGGTACATAGAAAAATCTGGACCAGGAAATGAATTCTGCCAGGATGTTCCCCCAGTCCAAGACGTGAGATGCCTTCTGGGGTACCCCAGGTTCCTCAGCAGTCTCTCAAAAAGGTCACACTGCTGTCAGAGTTGCCTATGTCCTTCCTATTGTGCAGCAAACGTGAAGTCACATTCCCCAGTGAACCATAACAAAGGTGACAAAGCAGCTCTGTGCTGGAAAACTATGTTGAAATCTGTTTCTTTTAGAACTGTTCTTGCTATTTTCATTCTATCTTGTGCTACGTGGCTTATCACAGCCTTTTTGGGTTTGCCAGCAGAAATTTGCCCCTTCTTTGGGGTTTTGGGTTTTTTTTTGGTATTTCTAAACTGCAATTCAAATAACTTTAGAATAGAGTTTAACACATCTAATGCATTTGTGCCAGGGCGAAGAACTGGAAGTCATGTTTAAAATATTTTGCTTCCATAATAGCCAGGTGTGTTTAGACTTCCTTTGTCTGTCAAATGTGATGAGGACACCTCTGTTTTCTTGTTTTCCTTTCACTTTGTGTTCTTCACAACTGAGCAGTTCAGAGGTTGGACTGTAGCTTACTCCTCCTGTAAAGGGTGACACAGGGTGAGGGTCAGGTTCCCCTCAGCGTCTGTTCTGAAGTCATGTTCTGTCCGCACAGAAGAGCTACTGTTAAACGTGTGTGCGTGTCTCCTCTTCATACTGTTAGATTCCTAGTTCTAGGAGTTGTGCAACACTCCCGTTGGGTATTGTATTGAAGTCAACAGCTTCGGAAAACACTTTCCCACCAGAAAGCACTCATTCTTGTAGTTATAGTAATTAGTGGGATCTTATAACTGTCATGGTTCTTTTTTTAACTGAAATACTGCATTGCTTGATTTTGAGAGCGTATTGTAAACTAGTGTCTAATGCAACAAACAATATACTGTGTGATGACTTCGAATATATTAGAATGTTTCTGAAATGTTGAGTTTCAATGAAAAGTAGGAGTCGGATTCAAGTTTGAGATGAGAAAATATTTAGGAAGGTGTGAGCGTGGCTTTCTTGAGAAGGTGAAGTTTAAGAGCCAGTACTGTCTGGTAGGAATGTGGTCATAATTGCACTTTTAGCAATCTTAAAATGGTGCTATTCATCTTCTTGGGAGCTGTTATGCATACTTGAGCTTGTACACGGATTTGGCAGTAAATCACGTACAAAGATTTATTTCTAGGTATCAATTTGAAGTGATCACCGTGATAAATGTCCACTTGTTTATATTGTTGTTCATTTAAAATTCTATATAAATCTTGCCTCTGTAATATTGTGAAAGAGCTGCCATCTGACAATTCTCTCTTTTCTTTTCCTACCAGTATCTCATTATCTTCTAGATGCAAAGAGCTGGTTGTGATGTTTCCTTCAGGCTTTGAATTCGATCGTGTAATTTCTGTGGGATGACACCACAGCTGTGGCCCTAGATGTACAGTATCAGTGATATGTTGGTTACTAGGTGCATTTGGCTCCCCGACAAAAACAGGTTTCTTCAGAGATGGTCTCATCCTCACTTCATGATGGCTTTTGGATTGAAAAGATGGTAATTGGGTCTAAAGTTACCACTCGGGTTGTGGTTCCCAGTTCCTTTTCTGCCCTCGTTCTCTGGTTGTGTCTCAGAGAACTACCGGTCTGGAGCAAGTATCACTGAATGCCTTTTTCAGACTCCTTCTACAAAAGAGCTGGTAAATTTTTCAGGGTTGCAAAACTAAGTGAATTGGAGAGGTTATAACTGTATTCCCTTGTGTGATCTCACCTCTTCCCTCCGTGCATTGTGTGAAAGCTTCACCCAATACTCTTAATGGGGACCTCTGCTGCGCTATTCTCTGCGAAGATGTGCGTACCAGTGGCTGTGGTAGATACTCAGTCTTGTTACAGGACCAGCAAATCAAAAGGTCCCCTTGGTACAGCAGACGGGGCTTTGTTGGTTGCCAAAAATGAGCATTCTTAGCTCATGACCCTTCTTGGGAAAAATGAACCATTTAGTATGGACAGGAGCATTTTCTTACGCTGTTCTTTACAGTGCACAGGTCTGTTCAGGAAGGGCAGGGCCAGTAGGTAGAGACTAGTTTTAGCTTCTCTGCTGCCATTCGAGAGACACGAGTGGAGTTTTTCATGACTGCCTTTGCCCTACCTGCCTCACATTTCTCAGCTGTTGAACCAGCTGTAGAGCTCAGCACTGGACAGCTGTGCCACTGTTATGCTTGGATCACCTATACGGATGTTTGTGCAGGAAAACATGTTTGTCCGAGCTGGAGAGAGGTAGCAGTAACTACATTATTGCCTAGTAAATTCCTGGGACAGTATTTTGCTTGTCCTAGCATATTTACAAAGGGAATGTTCAATTGCCAATTTTAAGCAGAATAAAATAAATTGAGGTAAAATTAAGAAAATACTGTTTAAGGAGGGGACAGGGAGAAAGGAGATGGCTTAAGTTCAATGGTTTTAACATGCACTCTCTTTCTCCACTTGCAGTTTTTTGGATCCAGAAAATGAACCCAGGGCTCTTTCTCATTCATACCAGTTATTCAAAATGAGAAGCTTTATAGGGTGTTCCACAAGCTTTAAAGAACAGCGTGAATTGTTGCAAGTGAAATTTCTCAATGATTTGCTGAGTGAGTAACAGTAAACGACATGTCAGGTTTAAAAAAAAAAACCAACATACCGGATCTTGTCCCATTCTGCCAAAAGAAACCATTGGTTGGTGTCATCCCTAGGGATAACTGGCAAAATCTCAAAAAAAAAAAAAAAAAAAAATCCAGTGGAAATGGTGTTTTGGTGAAAGTTCCAGCTGAATTTATTCGTATCTGTCTTGCAGCTGGAGTTGCGTGTAAAGGAGGAAACGTTGACAACGCACAGATAATTTTTCAACAGTCCTAGAACCGAAGGATTTTGGTCATAAATTTATGCCACTTCTTCAGTAGCTATACAGAGTCTGTATCAATGTGAACAGGATATCTGTATGACTACAGCAGTAACACTAGCCATACGACATGTTTTACTCACGTGGATAGTCCCAGTGAAGTATGTATATGTCTGAGAAGAACTATTTGACACTACTTGAACACTGAAGTGTGTACGCTTGGAACTGCAGTGGTAATAGTTGAACTTTCAGGCTATTCACAGAATGCTTGTGGCACTTAAGCCAGAAATAGCTGCTCCTTTGGAGAAGTTTCAAACATATTCTGTCTAATGACTAAAGAATCAACTTGTAGCATGGGTAGAAAATTTTCTGAATGATCAGCAAGTACTAGAGAAAAGTATCATATACAAAATTTATATCCTATTCCCAGGCGTCAGAACTACTTACTGCAGAGCTTACAGATCAAACTAATGCCTATCAAACTGTATGCCAAAGGATGGAGCTTGGGAAGGGGAATTTATTCACCGTTAAATAACTTCTACTGTGCAGAAATATTTTCAGAATTGGGAAGAAACCTGGGAATCTGGGATTAACTGTGTGCTATAAATGTTTTGGGTTCAGTCAGTGTTATGTTAATATTAGAGGACAAATTAAACATTGAGGACTCTAAACATGCACCCTGGTTAAATTGCGTTTTCTGCCTGCAAGACCAATTGAAAGATGTGGTGGAGGGAATGGCTGCTTTTCACAGCGATAACCAGAAGTTGTATGAGCAATGAATGTACAGAAATGTTCGTTCCATGCTGTGACTATTCAAATGATAAAATGAGCAAGGTTTATATTCTGGTGACTGAGACTGAGGACTGCAAGTGTTTGTGCTTTCAGTTTCTTTCTCAGTTAAATATCTTGTAGACTTCAGCCTGTCTTTGAGGTGTTGGAAAAGTGATGGATTTAGTCCTTTGTGCTTGGGTTTCCTGCGACTGCCAGTACTGAAAGGTGTACTTTCTTTCCCCTTTTGTCTGATTTCCTGCCTTTGAAGTGGAGATCAGGCTTCCATTAAAAACAGAGGTTGTCCAGAGAAATGACACATGAATGACTTTATTTGAGAGTACATGAAAGTCTTTTATTACTTCCTTTCAACATTTCTATTTTGTAGCATTATCCTAAGGCAATCATAGTAGTTACTGCCCAGATGCCCTGTGTGGTGTAGAAAGCTCAGTGCTTTACGTACCGCTGCATTTCCTCCATATGTTTGGAAAAACACCCTTCATCATCTGCATCCAATTTATCAGGGAGCTGGAAAGCCGGAAAGATATTTTCATTCCTGATGAAACAAACCAGCCAGTACTTTGTGAGTGAAAGCATAAGATTGGAGTTGTTCCTCTACTTGTGTAAAGCAGAGAGGGTTTCCAAGTTCTAGTTGGTTTTATCTATTTATGGGTTATGGTCCACGTCTCCTCGGTGGCCTGAGCTTTGAGGGCTGCCATGAGCCAAGCTGAAGTGATCGGGTCAGCCGTGGTTCACCTTAGCTCTCGGGTGGGGTAGGGGAGCCCTGCTGCTGTTCGGCTCTTGCTGCAGGTATTTGTGTTACGAGCTAAAGTCCTTAATGAGCCGGCTGCTTCTGTAGGGTTCTCACACGTCCTCACAAAGGACACTTTGTGATGTCTCATAGCTCAATAGCTTGTGCTTAGACTCTTCACCTGGCCGGGATGCCGAAGGTGGGCGGATGGAACTGCTCCGTTACAGTGCCTAGTCACAAATAGCAGCTGAATTAGCATGCGGCAAGTTGCATCATCCTAAGGGGCAACGCGAGTTGGCGCTTGTAAGCGTTGGTGTGTTTTGTGTGTATTTGGTCCAGATTCCTTTACCAGCATATTGTCAGGGAAACCGAATGCCTTCCACAAAGTCAGTCTGACATCCGTTAGCTGTGCTTGATTGTTTTTCTCTCTGTCAATTCTGAAAATTTAATGTGTAAAGCTATTTTTTATTTCCTTGAAACTTCCAGGGCATTTGACTGACTTGTTGGGAAATGCAAGGTCAAAGAATTGTTTTTGATCAGTCTCTCTGTTTACTCAAACCGTTCTGAAGCAGCACCAGCAGTCTAACATCTTCTAAAAGACAAAAGTCTTGGGAATAATTGAAAACAAAAAAAAAAAAGAAGAATTAGAAAATCTTTTCCAGAGCTTATGTAAACAGAGAACGTGGGTCACAAGACAATAATCAGGGCATCTGTTCTGCAAACTCCCTAAGTACAAAGTTCTTTGTGTTTTCTAGAAAACCCAATTGCTGTTGCAATGTCATCCATTATTTACCCTGTCTAACCCGTTTTTTTAAAGGTTAATTATATTTTTCCATTCGTAAAGTTTGAAATCTTGTCTTGAGAACCACTGTGCCTATTGGAAGATAAGTTGAAAAATCTTATTCCATCTGCATCTGTTCTAATTAAACTTGGTTCCTAAATGTAGGTAGGTGATTAATCAAGCTGATACAAACAGACATCTTGGAGAAAAAATTACTTCCTATGGGGTTGATATCTAGAAATTTTACCTTCCAAATTGGAAGAACAGAGCTAACTTTCAAATCATCATCTTATCGAGAGTAGATGAAAAAGTAAGAGTCGAGATAGGGCTGCAGATGCAGAGAAAAGGGAAGTCAAGTATGAAGTTACTAGTAGAATAGATTAATTTAATTGCCTTACATTGTCTTTTCTGTAATGTCTGTTCAAAAGTTTGGTTGTGAGTATAATTCTTTGGGAAAAATCGTACGTAACTGATATTTTCAAAATAATAGAAGTTGCAGTTGTAGCTTTTACCCAGCTCTACTGCACTGGCTCGCATATGGAATAAACAGTGGTCCCAATTAACAAATTTCTCTTAGCAGTCACCTCACATAACTCATACTTTCCAGAATGCACCTTATTCTGCAAAAATAAATTCTCAATCTGTGTTTAGGCAAGTAAGGAGCTGCTTGAATTTGTGAGGCACTGATTTAAACGTCTGTTGCTTTTCTGCGGTTATAAAACCTGTTGCTTTTGAAATGCAGGATGATGTTGGTATAAGTTATAGATAACCTGAAGAATACAAGTGAGGGAAAAAAGGTATCCTTTCCTTCTTTCTAAAAATAAATATTTTTGAAATTACTGTTTTAACACCTGCTGTAGATGCCAGAGGGAAAAAAAATATTCTGTGAAAGGAATTTGATTTTGTCCTGTTTTCCTTAACCTGTAGCCACGAAAAAGAAAAGAAAGGTAAAAAGACTTACATAGGCATTACTCAAGGCTACCGAAACTCCTGGAAGAGCAAAACTGCAGAAACAGGAGGATGAATTGGATTTCGAACAAAGCTTGGAAGTAGATATTGTAACTACCATGTAAAAGTTGCATGAAATGCAAAAAGGGAAATAGTTCAGGTACTAATAGGAAATTAATAATATGGGTAGAAATTCTTGTAAAAGAGCACTTGGGAATCCTGACATCTCTCTTCATCAGGACAATAGTATAGAGGATATACTTGGTATAGAAGTGCAAGGAGCTACATTGCATTATATTTTTGTTACTGTTCTCCCTCTTTATCCAAGTCCTAGACTGGAGTATGAATTAGGTTAGTGCCATTCTATTTTCTGTCTTTTTAAAATATGAGTCCTTGTTTATACCACTTGATGTGTGTTATAGGTTTAGAACTCCAGCTCCAGAGTGGGGGAGGATTTTTCCCCCTTCCCTTCCCCTCTTAATGCATGAAAGGCTGTTTGCCGCCTCTGTGGGGGAAGAGGGGGCTGGCATTGCAAACCCACCCAGTTTTGGGTGTCATGCCTGCCCCTGGAGCCAAGACATGTCAATCAACACCTCTGTGAATAAACCTATAAAAGCCGCTCATCACTTGGCTTCCCTGGCACGCACATTTCGGTTTTTGAGCAGGAGGACAAAGAGAGGGAGAGCTGCAGCAGTCATCCCCAAGCTGGGATGGTAAAAGATCTTCCGCACAGCAGGTAGCCTCTTCGTTTTGCCGATTAGTGGCGGGGGTGGTTTAAGAAGAGATTACCAGAAGAAGAGGGGCAAGACAGCTGTAAACCCCCAGCTCTGCACGGAGGGAGAGAGAGAGATGCTGGCGAGGGGAAGCAAGAAGGTTTTCAGATGCCCGAGATGGAGAGTCTGCTGGAAAGATCTGGTTCATCCCCTGTTTTGCAGATGAGGAGAGCAGAGTGCCGAGAACAGCCCCTGGAAACCTGGTAACTCTTAAGCTTTCCAGCTACCCCAGAGAAAGACCTCATACTGCCAAGGGAGTTTATCCTGAGGAGTTCAATTTTGAACTGAGAACTGTGAGGTTAAAAGAACGTGTTTCTGTGTTTCCCCATTCTGGTTTTATTCCTTACCACCCCCCACCTCCGATATGGACTGCGTGTGTGGGCTTGAGGTGACTGGGGATGTGGAATGGGATGGGTGAAATATGTATATATATATATACACGTATATACCTATTTATGTATTTATTACCATCTCTCTCTCTTTCGCTATTTCTGTCCTACCCAAATTTAAGTGATTATGGTTCTCATTGTTTTCTGAATTAAATTAATTTTCTTTCACCCCCTTAATCCAAAAACCTGCTGTGCCCGTTTTTTTCTTCGCCCATAGTTGAAAGCCCCATTGTGTCTTATCAGCCCGAGCATTTCAATTCTTTTGTTTAGCTCTTCAGTGGATAAACATTTCTCCTGAGGGCAAGTTGTCACCCTGCAAACCTTTCGGTCCCCGTGTGATCAAGTTTCCTGATTTTTATTATTACGGACGCTGCGTACTAAGCACGTTCCTCCCTGCTTTACCCGGAGGTTACGAGGCTGGGAAGGCCCGGTTCATTCTGACGGGCAGGTGATGCTCTATGGAAGGAAGGCCTTTCTGGTTTATTTCCTTCTTTACTATTTTGTGTTGTTTCCTGATTAGCATTGGCTGGATGATCGTATGTATCACGGAGCTGTTGAGGTTTCTCATCACAGGATGACGATTTTTAAAGGACTGGTGTCAATGGAGGGGTGAAACATAAAGAGCCCAAAGGAGAATCACTGCGAGAGGAATGCCTATTTGTCATGTTGCATGAAACTGCTTTTCCACTTGAGGTGCAAAAGGAAAAGCAGTTTGCGTTGAGACCAAGAGTGTACTTTCCTGCTAGTCAGGAACGAGCTAACCCCGTCCTACCACAGAGGCAAGAACCTCAGCCGACATCATTGCTAGACCCAGCAAAATGAGCAGACGAGCCTGGTGACCCTAGTCCTCACACCTCGCTTGCCTCCCTAGTGGATGACTGTCGTCTGCTGTTGCCTCCTGTCTGTCATATCCACGTGAGCCTCGTTTCCTTTCTCCTGCCCGTAATTTACTGCTTCTGATGGCGTGATGCAAATGGGAGTGAGTTTTGTGCAGTAACAATTGAGGGTGTAGTTTGGAGGGAGGCATTGGGCAGGGATGGTGTAGTGTTAATAGCTCGCTGAGCAAACTCCTGGGTAATTCCAGAGACTGCGTTGACGTGAAGATTGCAGTATATGTCACTTGGTCGCCAAGCATCTTGAGATATTAGCATGATGACTGGTGGCTTTCGGCGGCTCCCCAAGAAACTTCTGTTGTTCGAGAGCGATCCTAACATGTTTGTTTCGCTGTCAGTTTGTTACAGTCAGCAAATTTTTGAAAGATTAAAAAAAAAGAAAGCTGAAGTGTGATGAGTAACTTACCACAAAAAGCAAATGTGTATCTTGGAGCTAAGCTGGCGTTGTTTCAGAGCTAGTGCTGCAGACATTCCAGAACCAAGCAGCAAGTGTTGTAAGGAGAGGTGTGAGAGAAGGAGGGCTGTGTCAGCGAGAAGGGAACAGGCTTGTTTAACACTGTACTGTATCTCTCTGCGGGTGCTGCAGAGGTGAGCCAGCTCCAGGTCCACGTGTACCCCTTGCGGCTTCACGCGGTGAGGGATGGGCTCAGTTGAAAGGAGTGCTAGCATGAGTAATAGTGAAGTAAATTCTGCAGGTTCAGGTTCGGAAAAAGAGACACCCAGACCATGAAGGTTTTTTTTTCTCCTTTCCCACACAAACTAGAGAAATCTCTTAACGGGGTTCGTGTTCCAAAGTGTCCTTGTCCAAGGCAGTGGTTGCAGGCTTGTCAAATCACGTGGGAAGGGACAGAAACTTCAAGAAAACAGCAGTGCAGAGCAGTGATGTCTGTATAGAGATGGGCTATTTTGGGGAGAGGGAGTCTGTTGCTTTGACTACAGTAGTGTGAAACAATAAGGCCCTCTGAACGTAGGTGACAACCTCAGTTCCCTTGGGCACGCTGATCTTCTGCTCTGCAGACAGCGACTCACTAAAGACAGGCTCTTCGTACTGTGAAGGGAAGGTAGGTCTTGCTGTAGATCTTTGTCCTTAACATTATTTCATGCTGTTAGTGAGCTCTGTCGTTCCTATCAGGAGGAATTTATATTCTCCAGATACCTTGCCTCTCCAAGTAGATCGTGAGCAAATGGTGGGAACAGGAAGACGGTGAGCACGGTTTCGAAGGGGCTGTGGTTTCAGAGCCTGCCACCTTTGCCTTGTTTCTCTTCTGCTTTTGCAGCTGTTTCTCTGAGGTGTTAGTTCTGATTAATGCAACTGTCCCTCTTTTTGTAGCCTACTTAAAAGCTGGGGAGTGCTTGACCTTGCTTTGCTACTAGTTGGTGCTTTTTTTTTATTTTAAGTGAACAAAAAGAAATGTTTACCTTAAGACTAGCATGGTAAGTAACACCTGCATGTCTGCCTTTCTGAATCAATTACCAGGTGAATAACTCCACTCGCTTTTTCACTGTTCTTTTTTTTTTTTTGAGCAATGCCAGAAAAGGATGTTTACATGGTTTTAGCTAGCTTTCAGGTTGCCAAAGATAACCAGTTACTTTCTGAAGTGCTCTTGACTTCAGTTCTGCTCCTCGCTCAATTCGCAGAGCAGACAAGCGTGAGGAGGAAGGCTGCCCACCACGGCAGCGTGCGGCTACGCTCTGTGCGGGGCAGAGTCCCGATGTGTTTTATGTAATGACCAGAAAGGCACCTGTGAATATAGAAGGCTTTAAAAGAGGGTGTGTTCACCGTTTAACTGTGGACTGTAGTAACAGAGCCTGGAGACTATGGGTGCAATGCAGCAGAGAGTTGCATCTGTGGGTTTGATGGTTCCTTCAGTACGAGCTGGAAAAGTGTTAGTGTCCATGCACGGACTGACCTTTTAAAGGATGAGGACCACAGGAAGTTATACCCTTCCTTCCTAGGAATTAGTTTCAAAGTAAAGGGATGGTGTCTTGGTGCTGCCTTAGAAATTTGGGGACAGTACTCACTTAGAGCTTTACTGAAGAGGGCAGTGCCACAGTGGCTTTATTGGTGTAGTATAGCAGACTTTTTCATTTACTAAAACAATTTAGATGGCATAACAGACTCACTACTGCTTTCTGAAATACATAGGAAGGATTTGTGGACTCTATTTTTCTGATGCAAACTTGGTTTTTAAGAAGTGAAAGGTTAATTCCCTGAGTACAAATTAATGCTTTTCCTGGGAGAAGAGGGAAATGTCAACTACAAAGTAATGGTGCTTATTTTGAGTTGGATTTTACTGTGGAAAGACACACATCTGCTTTAAAAATTTGTTATTATATTGCCTCTAATATTCCAGCATGGAAATTGATGTCAGTATGGTTAATGTTTTTAAGTGACAGAGGCAATTACCATTTATATAAAACATTTCTGAACAGCATTAAAACTACACTGGTTTCTGTTTAAAAGTAGATTTATTTTAAGTTTAGGTCCTGCTGGGGTTGGCATACACAGAGGATGCAAAACTTGACTCTGGCGCTGAGTTTAGTCGGAATGGAAGCAGATGCACCCTTGAGTGTGCCACATTTGAGCCTTTGGTTCTTACTTGCCTGTGTTCATTTCAGTTGGGGCGGTGCCAGGATGCCCTCTGAAGCTGGGTGGGTGCTCACTACCTGCCTACCTGTTTACTATCCATATGCTCTTTCGGATGCAGATGGTGCATGTGTAACGTGAACACACACACACCCGCGCCCCATTACAGTTTCCCCATACGCTGCACTGTTCTTGTGCCTCTGGAGTGGGGGACAAATGGACACGGTAATTCTGAATTTCAGTGCAGGCAGGTGCTGTAATTCTGTCCGTTCCTTTGCGACGCTGGGGCAGGATGCTCCCAAACGCACATTTCGGTACTGCTGTGGTCCCTACGGGGAACGCCTTTCCCAGTGTGAGACGTCTGCTTCAGAGGGTCTCTCAGCAGCACACCAGATGCTGCTGTTACTTGAACTGCTTTGAACTGAAAGCACGCCGTACTTAACAAAGCAGAAGGAAGTAACTTCGCATGAATGTTAACAGTAAATATGTCAAAAATAAGTCCCCAGACTTCTGTTTGTCAAATGTGAACTAATCCAAGTCTTAAATGGTGATTATGGTGGGTTGAGGTGGGTTGAATTTTCCTGCTCTGTTTCTACTGTGGCTTCTGCGGAGGCAGCCAGTAATGAGGTTGCTCCTGCCCTGAACACCCGTGCATCAGGAGAGATGTAAGCAGCCAGTCAGTACTTGCTGTGCTAACCTCTTGTTGCCAGAGTTGGGACTTTGCTGGGGCTGCATTTGCCTGAGCAAGAGACGAATTGAAGTGCGGTACAGGCAGTAAATGTTCCTCTTCCACTCTCCAGCAACCACAAATCCTTTTTGCAGAACCCATACACGCCCTCAGTGTAGAAGAACTGCAGCAGGTTTGGGGGGAGGCTTTTGCTGCCATAGAAAAACTAGAATGTATTTTTCCTGCCTGGCAGCATACTTAGTGAATGTAACTTGTAAGATCTTAATTCTCTTGGTCAATTTTATAAGGAATGTGGAAAGCCTGAACTGCTGTGAATAGGACAACATGGAAAGTCCTGTTGTGTTTGATTTCCTAAAAGACCATGCAGCCTTATTCCATTCTCGGTGATTCACTGTCCGAGAGCTGCTGACACCTGAACTCGGATGCCTTTTGCCATCAGTCTTTGAGAACAAAGAGTAGTGCCAGAGATAATTTTTATACTTTGAGAGATCGTCATGCTTGGACACAAGTCTTAATCAATTCAGTGCTGAAGTATTCACCACCGACATGCAGGAATTAAGTTACTTTTAAGCTGTCCCTATGACGACTTTCTCCATGTAAAGTATGAAGCTCCAAACAGAGTTTGATGTTTTTCAGTGTCAGATATTCAGAGGCAGCATAACCCATTGGATGGGAGAGACATCTGGGAGTTGGAATATCTTTTTGCATCTCCAGATGCTACTTTTGACTTGCTCCCTGACCTTTTCACTGCTCAGTATTTCAGCTTGTGAGATTTGCCAACTGTTCTGCATTTTTTGTTCATCTAGCATCACTTGACCCTTCAGCTACCAGAGGCTCTTCTCTGTCTTGTCTGCAGTTTCGTGTGCTTCTGCAGCAGCTACAGCTGATATCCTGCTGCGTGCAATTTCTCCCTAGCATTGCCAGTTTTACAGAATACGACACCTGAAGTGGAAGCCCAGGCGGAAACCTGGAAGGTGAAGGACCACTCCATTCTAATCATACCTGCACTTTTTCCAATCTTTCCAGCCTTGTCTTGGAACTGTGTGCTAACATGTGAGGAAAACGTTGAGGATGTATGTGCATAATAAACAGCATGTAAAAGCGTTACAGAGACACTGTTATCCTTGTGAGTTGCTCCTTAAGCCTTCAAAACCCTTTTTTTTTGTGGTGTGACATTTCGTAATCACTGCTACATCAGACATGGTATATCTGCACTTGAAAAAAGATAGCCAGACAGATTGTATGTAAACATCTATCAGTTACTGGGGTCTTCTGCAGGTGGAGTCCACCTTGACTCAGAAAAGGCAGTGGGATTAGGAGGTGTGGGAGAGAACAAAGTGTCGTTTCTAGGTGTCGGAAAAGAGTCTGTAATGCACAAAGTGCTCTTAGCTGTGCAGCTTCATTATGCCTCCTGCTGCCACAACAGTAGTGGAAGGACAAGAAAGGGTTTGTCTGAATGCTGCTGCATTGATTTAAACAGAATAGGACGTAATGGCAAAGGCAGCAAAAACTAACCGACGACAGTTATGCAAAATACTGGCTGACAGCATGATGCTGTAGTCACAGATCTGCTGCAGTCGCTTTGCTTTACACAGCAGCAGCTGACAGATACGGGGGACGCTCTGAAATACTTGGTTACCCAGCTATCTCTACCAAGGAAGCCAGGATGATTTTGTTGCTGTATGGGGAAGAAATAAATTCTAGCAAGTAGAGAAGTGATGTGTTCAGGACTGACTCTGAGCTCCGTTTGGTGCTGACTGGGGAAGGGACCAAGGGGAGACAAGCGGTTCTGGCTCTGCGGTGCCCCCATCTGCCAGCATTTGGTATCAAAGACTACACTAAACGTGGAGGCACTACTATTGATCATTGCTATTTCAAGAGCAGTTGCAAACATCTGGCACGCTCCAGCTTCCCACCCGCCAGCTTGGGCGGACTGCTGTCCTGAATGTTATAGGGCAGAAGTTTTTTGAGAGACTCATCCATTACATGATTCCTAAAAGGTAGGTCTCATACCTGTCGTTGACCCTAGACCGTGGACAGGTTCCTACTGGACCGACTGCAGCCGGTACTGTGAGGTTATGGTGAGGGGAGGTGGACTCGTGTCCAGAGCTCACCTCTAGGGTTTTAAAGTGTGCAAATGTATCCCAACAGTAGTCACAACCACAGAAGATCAATGTGCACATGCAAAAGTTGACATTTTCAAAGGTGCCTGCCAGAATTTGTTAACTAATTTCCATTGTAGTTCACAAGCTGAATACCTTACGCTATTTATAAATTCTTTAGTCCCATTTTATTTGGGCTTATTTATAGAAGTGCTTGAATTTCTGTAAGCAAACAGTAAGCTTGTAAAAGTTCGGCTAGTGTAGGAATATCTGTAGAATGGTTCTGGTGTGGAAATGCAAATCATGTACTAAAGAGTTATATTTGACCAAGACCTCAATTATTCGGCGAAATTATTTGGTCTTGGTTGTGGAACTGATGCCAAAATGCATTTTAAAGTAATGGAAGTCTTCCCCTTAGCTTCACTGGGCAGTGGATCAGGCCTTCTGCAGTCTGACTGCTGATAACGCCTCTCAGGATTTTTTTTTTATTGCCTAAGTCGTAATGATTTAGGCCTTGGAAATGAGATTCTTTCAAGCAGAATATCTTCAGGTTGTCCCTGATAGGACAAAAATGAGAGTGGGGAATGCAGAAGAGCCAGATGTATCTGTGATGTGGAGTGTTACCGCCAGTAGGGCAAAAGTTTTCTCAGATGTCTCAGAAAACCTTCTGGATAAAAGTACAATGTCTGTTCTAAAGCCTTCTGCTTTTGCAGAAGGGCGAGACGGGAATGCTTTAAAAGCTGTCCTTGCAGTGACAGAACTTGAGACGTGCTCCTTGACACCTGCGTCTTGTAAAAAGGGCTGCTAGGCGCTAGCAGAAAGTCAACTCTCTTCTTCACTCTTCTCGTGCCTCTTCGACATGTTTTTTCCTTCCTTTTCCTGTCGACCCAACCGATGAGAAGCGACTGATTGCGGCACCTTGATAATGAGAAGTAGGCCAATCTTTCGCTTGCTGCAGCAGTTGCTCACACACACATGCCTGTGTTGTAGCAGAGATTCGGGTGTCTTGAGACATCTTAGGAGTAAGACAAATGCAGACAATGTTTTCACATACTAAATGGTTTTACCAAGTGGTTACAGAGCCAGACTAAGTCAAGAGAAATCAAAAGGAAACTCACTGGACGGAGGCAGCACTCTGTACCTGAAAGATACTGATCATCTTAAGCTTAAGCGCTTAGGCTCTATATAGCTATGGGGAATCAGCAGGAAGGAATGCAAGAGTAGACATCACTTGGAAAGTGAGTTGTATCTCTTCGTGTGAGTGTTACAGTATTGAAATCATCTAATTTTATATAGAACCGTTAGGTCACAGAAGTTTTTATGAATTTTGCATGTGTATATGTGTGTATATGTATTTGGCAGATATGTTCATCAATGAAAAGTCAATTGTTGCTCCAAAACAGCTCGATAAAATCCTTTTACTGGACATCCGTTAATGTGTCTGACATGGAGAAGTCACCTCCATGCAGTGTTGTTTTGGGAGAGCAAGGGTGGAGATTAGACCTTGTGACGGGCTGGAGGAGTATGGTTCTGGGACAGGCGCTTTGGTGGCTTCTCATCATTATCCATTTTGTGCCAGGCAGACACTGGGCAGCAAAGGACCTGATCCAGCATTTGAGCAACAGCAAAGATGGAGAAGGGTTGCTGGAACAGAGCACTGATGATGTTTTACGTGCTTGAAATGTGCTATCTGGGCCATGAGAAATCTCAGTGAGGAAAAAAACATACTGCAAACCATCAGGGTTTCTTGCCAAACGGGACATCTTGGTGCAATCCTGTGACTATTCATTGTAACTGGATTTGCTGTGCTTTAATGACTGTCTCTGACTATTTCCTGGCAAAGTGCTGGGATCTGGGGGAGCTGCCAAACTCCGTATTTCAAGTATTGAGTGAGGGGTAGCTGAGGAGAAACACTTCTCATCCTTCTGCACGTGGTACCAGCACAGCCTTTCCACACTGGCAAGGAGAACGTAAGTGAAGCTATTTGCCTTCTAGACAGACTAGGGAGAGAGGCAAGATGCCCTTATGGGAGCAGAAAAAGACTGGATTTGGGCCAGCAGTGGTAGCTGGTGATGGCTCCGTGGACCAGGAGATGTTGATGCAAAGCCAGCGTGTAAGGAACATTTTGCATTTTGTTTACTTTGCATTCCTGATGTCTGGACAAGTCCAGGAGAGTTACCCCACAGCCAGACACAAATAAATAGACCGTGCAGCATTTGTTCAGTTCTGGTCATTACCTCAACTGAAGGTTGGCCAAGTCACTAGAGTTGACTTTGGCAGCAAGTACAAGTTGTGTTTTCCGTTCAGAAGATGGGTTGGAGGAACATGCTCCTTTAGTGTAATTCCACACTTTGGCATGTGTTATTTACATACTGTTTACACCTTGCTGTTCTCTGCATCAGTGCCAGCACCCTGATATTACTGCAATTTATTTTTATGATCTTGATGTTGAAACAGCTGTGAAAACAACTAGTGAAAGTGAGCCAGCTGCTGGAATTTCTGATTTTGAGTCCGGTTTGTAGTAGGCAGATTCTGAAAGGGAAGGGGTGATGGAAAACAAGGGATAAACTTAATCTCATGACTGAATACAATTCCTCTTAACAAAAACAAGTTAGGTGGCTGAAATTTTAACTGCTGAGGAGAAATAAATCACTAATAAATAATACAACTGTTTTGTACAGAAGGAGTCCAAGGGTATGCTACTGCTTTAAAGGAGACCTTACCCTTGCCTGCGAGGACTAGAGGACAGTAGCATGTAAGTAGTTAATTGCTTTTGGCTTTGGTCAAGAAAACACGATTTAGGTTCTTGTTTGTGGTCCAGCATATTGGGGACCTGGTGTCCTTAACACTGCAGTGACAGACATAATTACTGTATTTAAATGCTGCCTTTCTTCCTGCCTTGGAGCTGCAGCAGAGATAAACTGATCAGGTTAGCTGAAGCTGAGCGCCGTGATTTTCTGTGGTTGTACAGCATGAAGTAGTGGGGAGCCTGTGAGTGATGATTTTGTTCCTTATTTTTTTCAGTTGCAATAACTTACCTTCTGTTTACAATGCTTTCCTTAAAATACGTAGTAGTTCTACTTTCTAAGGATGTGAGTTGGAGGGCTGCTTTTTGGCATCTACTTTGGCCCAGCCAAAACTCAGGAGGATCTAAGAGATTTCTGCTCACATCCAAAAAATGACCTTTTGAATTTCCTTTTGGTGAAAAACTTATCCTATCTTCCTCCTGCTAAAGCTCTAAGGTAATGAGAGCGCTTGGACATCGGGGGATAGAGATAAAGGGGGTTCAGAGGGTGCTTGGTGACTGCTTTGTTGAATTCACAGTTAATTAGTACAGTGCAAACTGAATGAAAAATCTTACAAGAGCCCAGACCACCCTGAAGTGTGAGCAGCCGTTTATGAACAAGACACCGAGAAAGCAAACTATTAATTTTTGTAGTGGAAAGATTGGAAAGAGCCAAGGTTCGGTTCAGAAACTCACTGCAACTTCTATTCTGCTCTGCAGCCCAGAGCTGCCGTTTCCAGGGTGCGCACTCTGGTGCTGCATAACCCTCACAGAAACCCTCCGTCAGTGTGGTCTGAGGGGTTTCAGCTGGGGCGTTCTTGTTAGGATGTAATTGTAACCCCAGACACAAAAAACATCTCTGCTCTGCCGAGAGCCAGACGCATTTGTGTGACTTGCAGGGAACTTTGATGAAGTAAATGTAAAAATACCGAGCGTGCTGGTGACTCTCGGTGAACTCTAAAGAGGCAGGAGAAAGATTCTCTGTTCCTTTTTCTGAGAAGAATACCAAGTGATTGAAGTTTCATCCTGCAGTTTGTATTTTGCACCGAAACCTCTGTGTTCATGAGGAGGGCACTGGGAGGTTAAGAGTTTTAACCGTGCAGATCACATTTCAGGATCCAGCCCAAAGCAAGGATGTGACAGCAGCCTGTGTGCTGGTATTAAAATCAAAAGGTGTAAACGCACAGCAGACAGCAGCTGGAGGAGTTGTTCCAAAGGAGGGTAAGTGTGAGTGGTGGGAAGAAAGGAGCCAGAGGGAAAATGGGCTGAAAACCACTCCTGACTGGAATCTATCGATCTAGCTATTTCTTCTTGCTTGATTATATTGCAATTTATTTTGCAAAGATGTAACACTATCCAGACAAAGTACTTGTATTGTTTGCCAGTGATGATCTCGTCTATCCGATGAATGGGCATCTTTGTTTCTAACCTAACTTAGAAGCTGAGCACATCCTTTGGCAATGCTGATGGCTGTTCCTATGTTCAGTAACAGTATTGCTGCTGTAGAGGGGACTGGAGCAGGAGTGCCAGGCTTGGGTTCACCAGTCTGCTTTGGCAGAGTTCGAGGAGAGAGCATTGCTCTAGATATTCTTAGTCAGACATGCTTCCTGCCTGCAAAGCCCAGAGTATTTTATTCTCTTCCCATCCTGATGTTTAGAAACAATAAATACATTACCTACGGAGACAGCTTTCCCAGGCCTTAACAGATGTGCAAGTTGCTGACGAGGCAAGAGAGGCTGCCAGGGGTGGTCTGGAAAGAAAAGTAACATGTTGTTCCTCAAGCATTAACAAACAGTGAAATTTCATCATTAATTTTGCACACTGCTGTGTTTGTGGTTATAGCCACATTTTATGCTGTTTAACTAGACACTATTTGGCACATGCAGGTCTCAGTTTGATTTGTATTTCAACGGAAAATATCAGAACTCGCAGCTCAAAGTCCTGAGTTTGTTGAGCTCTAGACCTAACAGGGGATCAGGAAGAGCCTTTTGACCATGAAGGTTAAGCACGGGACTGCATGGTTGTACGTACAAAATCCGTCTGGAGTGTTTGTGACTGTCCCGAAACAGTTAAAAGTTACAGGTTTGCCATGGCCAAATAGCCCCGTGAAACTTTGTCAAGTTTAATTCCATACTTCAGCTGTGGTTTTGACACACTTCTTGTGCGTTGGCACGCCACAATTCTGCGTGATTTGCAAAATGCCTCGTAATAAGCATGGCTGGACACACACCCACTCCGGTCAGAGGAGTGCTTGTATGACGGGAAAATGCAGCTATTCTTGTAATTACTGTCACCGTTCCATTAAATAGACCGTAGTAAACCAAACCAAACGAAAAAGCCTGCTTGCCTCGTGGGGTCTATCAAACGGTGGAGCAGAGGCTTATTTAATATTCCATGTCAGGGAGTCTGAAACGGGGAGAGCCGGTAGTGAGGACCATCCTGCTTCCCCCAGTCTGAGGACATAGTGTGAGTTCACTCCTTGTTACTGCCAGCAGCGCTCACCTCAGGGAACAGCTGGTGTCTTCCCAGCGTGGTTAAAATACCTTACACGGCACTTGAAAGGCAGCAAAAGCGACAATTTGCTCTCAGGGGAGGTTTATCTCCTCCAAGAGGTATAAATAAAAGAAACTAAATCTTTTGCCTCTTGCTTGCCTTTTAGCAGCTCAGTTCATTGTTATTACTGTCTTCTAGAGGTGAATAATGTTCTCTCAGCTGCTGGGGTGCTGGTGTGAGAATAAGCGCACAGATGGTAAATGTTTTCCCAGCACACCTTTGTCGTGGGGCATGTGTCTCTTCCAGCTGTGTTGAGAGGAGCGAGTTACTGCCTGGGTAATAGTCTAATTATTTTACCTATTCCTCTTGTTTTTTTGCCAGGAGAGCTGCCCAGTCCTGGTATGGAAGAACACAATGGTTCTGCAGAGACTCCCCCGCCGAGCCAAGGGCAGCACGGTGCCATGAAGTGTGGGTGGCTGCGAAAGCAAGGAGGCTTTGTCAAGACCTGGCACACGCGCTGGTTTGTCCTCAAGGGGGACCAGCTCCACTATTTCAAAGATGAAGACGAAACCAAGCCCTTGGTAAGCGAAAGCCGGGTATAGGATGGGAAGTGAGGAGGAAATAAGTTAATGCCAGCAAAATCGTGGGGTGTTTGCAGAACAAAACCTCCGCGCCTCTGTCCCTGACTCGGCACAGCCGGGGTTTTGAGTTCCGAGTCAGCCCTTGGCAGTTGGTGTGCTTTCCCCTCGGGCTCGTTCCTAAGACTTCCTTTTCCAGGCCAGGCTTTCTCATTGCAGGATTTTAGAGGGAGTGAAGCGTGCGTGAAGTTCAAGTAGCAAAAGCCGGTCAGATGGCCTCGACTGAGGGCGATGAATAAGCTGTATGTGAAAAGGTATTGCTGTTGGCTCTGCTGTCGAAATGCGGCGTGTGCCTGTCTTCCCAAAGACCAATCCCCGTCGCAGTGTGTCCTGAGCACGCTGCCGTCGCAGCCTGCCGCGTGGGTCTGCTGTGGCGATTCGCTGCTCCCCGACGCTGATCTATCGCCCTGTTGGTTTAGCTTTTCCACCAGCACGCTCTAGGGCCGCCTAGCTCTGGGGTGCCAGAGGACCAGCATAAATCGTGCTGCCTCTCGGGTCAGGGCGCCCCTGAGCCTCTGTGACAGTGAGTGAAGAGTTCCCGTGGTGGCACCCACAGGAGGGTGACAATCCCGTGTACTCATCATTTCCTAGATGCTGCTTGTCACCGTTTGAGACGGCAGCAAAAGCAGCGATTTGCTCTCAGGGGAGGTTTCTCTCCTCCGAGAGGTAAACAAGAGAAAGGAAAGTGTTGGAGCTGGGAAATGAATGGAGGGATTAACACGGCACTTACGGCTGCAGGGAAAGAAGCAGCAGCCTTGAACAGGGGGCAGCGAAAATCAGTGTAATTCAAAACCAGTGAGAACCACACACCATCACTTCAATTCACCTGACAGGACAGAAAGAAAGAGAGAACAGCGATCTTAACTGCATAAACAGATATACCCTCCTTCCCCTCCAGCCCTCCCACTTACTGTGGACCCTCACACACGGCCCGTGCCGGAGGACTGGGGGGAAGCAGGAGCCGCGAAGGCGCAGTTCTTTTAACCTCTTGCGTTCAGCTCCAAGTTCATTTATTTGAGGACAAACTTGCTTTGCCTGGGGGGAGGGGGTGTGCGTCCCTCGGGCCGATGGCTCCTGTGCAGTGCTCAGCCCGGCTGGAACACTTCGGAGTCACCGGGTTTCCAGGGGACAGCCCGGGTCTCTCTCCCCGCTGCAGAACATTAATCGTCACTGGGTTTCCCGGGGACGTTCTGGGTTTTTTCCGTATCCCAGCAGGGCCCCCATTCTCGGTGCCTAGACCCTTTTTCTCCTCCCTCGCCAGCGGTTACTCTCCGTGCAGGGCTGGGGCACTTGCAGGTTTCCCTGCCTCCCGATGCCACCTTCTTTCCATCCCTGCCTAGAAAGCCTACCTGCCGCCCAGAAGACCTTTCCGGTCCCAGAGCAGTGAAGATGAGGTTCTTGTTGCTGAGGTCACTGCTTCAGGAGTTCTCTCTTTCCGAACCAAAAATGCGCGCCAAAAGAAGCCTGGTGGTGGCTCTTTTATCTGTGTGTTCAAAGAGGCATCGACTGACATGGCGTGGCTCCAGGGCGCCCGCATGGAACTGGAGCCAGGGCTGCATTCCGTAATGCCAAGTACAGGGGCCAGCACCCTCCCCACGGCACCTCCTTTCACACCTAAACAAGGCGGCCAGCCCCCGCCTTGCCCTGGAGCCGGATCCCTAAACCGCAACGCTTGTGACTTCAGAAAAAGCTCTGACATCTGTGAGTTACCTCTGCACAGGTATTAACGTCCAACCACGCTCATAATTCTTATGCCTACTGACTTTTTGAAGGTGTGGAATTCCACAGGGCATTTTCAGAGATGTGAAGCCCATCTGATCTAACCTAGCTCCCTGCACGGAGCAGGTTATGACACTTTGTCAAGCTTTACAGCTTGCATTGTGGTGCACGCGTTAAGAACGTTCGGTCTTGAGGTAATTGTTCCCAAAGAAGGTTTTTGTAGGAGTTAATTTCGAAGTACCAGTTTCACAGCCTTCGTAGCTGTTTGCCCTTAAAATTATCCCAGATAGTAGAGGTTCATTAAATATTGCACTTCATACGTATTTACAAATTATATATTAGTATGACTACTTTGAATATGAAATAGCCAATAATTTCTGGGAAGTCAAACGTATCTTTCACTGTATGTATTTTGTTAATCAAGAGTGTGAAAAGCAGCCATCGAAATAAAATGTTTAGAGGCCAGAGCCCAGGTTTCCAGATTAAAACTCTGTTTCCTACACTTGACATCTGCCAGTATGTTTGCAGGTGAGGTCTCCGTGGCTTTTTGAGGGGTGACGTAATGGTGCATCGCGTGGAGACTTGTACAGAACTACAGAGCCCAAATCATCACCTTGTCTGACTGCCACTGACCTGTGGCATGACTTCAGGTCCTATTGACTTTTCTGCTTCCGCTTTGTGAAAGGGAGGTGGTGATTCTGATCTTTTGATACCTTTGGTAGGTTAGAATGATAGAATGATAGAATCGTAGAATCATTTCGGTTGGAAAAGACCTTTAAGATCATCGAGTCCAACCGCTCACCCTGCCCTGCCAGGGTCCCCATACCATGTCCCCCAGCACCACATCCACACGTCTGTTAAACCCCTCCAGGGATGGGGACTGCACCACCTCCCTGGGCAGCCTGCTCCAATGCTTTTTTTTACTGATTACTGAGGATGTGGATACGAATAGTTATAATCTAGTTAATCCCAGAAGAAAAAATACCTAAGAAATAAGCAAGCAAGCCATGTGAAGAAATAAAATCTGATTTCTGATAATGCTGTGTAATTTTTACTTTTTGGAAGAGATACTGGATTTTGCCTTGTTAATTCTTCTTACTGTCTTGGTAAGTCACCTCACTCCTGCCAGTCCATTGTGCTTTAGAAAGCTGGCGTTTTGCTAGATCTGAAGGTCAACTATCCAAGCTGGAACTGTGGGCAGCTGAAAGGAAGCAGCATTTAGCATTCCCCATTTCACAGTGCATCTGTTGTTTAAGTGCAGCCCATGAAAATGTATTTCTTGTTTCCTTCCTTGCCTACGTTAACTTCTCCAGCCACATCTGGGTTGGTATGGTCTTAACTGAAGATGGGAGGAGGAAGTCAGTGCCTTCTCAGTGAGACAGCGTGCTTTTTCCGTGGTTTTGTGAGCAGCAGGAGGGACCTTCCAAGCATCATCTCCTTGTTGCAGCTTTACTGTTACACTCTCCTGGTGTTAATGAGGAAATGAGTTTATGGGAGCAAAGCTAGTTGATGGAGCATTGTTGATACGAGGTTGTAAAGTAACAAGAATGGGCAAGTTTTTTAGGCTTAGGCACATATTTAATGTCTTTGCCACTAAACTTGGCTTATGGATTTGAATTTGAGGTGTGTGCAGCAGAGAGATCTTAAAGAGCTGGGAACTAGCCCTCAAGAAGTACGTGTTGGTGTAAGCTCTTAATTGTTTGGTGTAAGTAACGCTGAACAGTTTTTGGTGGCTCACGGGATCTTAGACAAACCCTGGGAAGAGACAGCAGATTTGAATGCTAAGTTGTGAATCTTAAACTTAGAATTTGAACTGGTCTTTGATTGAAACTGAATTAGTGGCTTCTGGAATCTTAAGTAGAGGTCACCATTTGTCTGTATGAGAAAGGCTGTCTCTGATGTACAAAGAGAATATATGTTGAAGTATCGTTTTCCAGCAAAGTATGTGCTTCCCATTTAATTCAATTTGTGTAAAAATTTCACTGACAGAAAAATCCATTTAAGGTCATTAGTAGGAAACATGACAAATTTTGGTTACATCTTTAAATTAAAATAAAGCTTCCAATGAATGTGTTAAATAGAAATGAGTATGATAATTACACAGTTTGAAACTTAGCCTGTCAGTAGGGGAAATCTTTCAGTATTAGTTTTGAATATGATTAAAGATTGAGCATCATGCTTTTTTGCAAATTAAAAGGGAGTGGATAACATTGCTGGGTGGAAGGAAAGCACCCAATTTTAGATGCACTTTAGAACTGTTACCACAAGAAATCTCTCTCCTTGTTGCCTAGAGGGTTTCCCGTAAGGGAGATCACAGTATTCTCGTCTTTGGAAAGCCACAAGAACCAGCTTTTGTTTAAGTGCTGAAGAACAGCGTAGCAGGCGAAGCAACTTTTCGGTAGGTGCTGCTTTGACTTGTAAAAGCAGCTCCCTGGGCCTTGCGTAGGGGAGGATGGGAAGCACCAAGTCTCTGCATGCTTGGCCTCATGGGCTTTGCTCAGAACTCCACCTATCATGGAGCAAATTCGGGGACCTGATGTGAAAACACCAAGGAGTGTCCAGATCACTGACGATTGATTTTTTTTTTTTTTTTTTTTGTTTCTAGGCAAAACATTTCCTGTTAGTCTAGGAACCAGAAATGGTGTTAGGATGGACATGTGCTACTGGGTGAACCCTCATCTGTATAGGAGCAACGCTTTGAAATATTGAGTTACCTAAACCTATTGCAAACTGTAAGGGAGAAATTAATCAAATACAGCGATGCAAGTGTCACAAGAAATGTGAGGGGCTGATGGAGAAAGCATGTTTCTCAGGATTTTAACTGGAAACTCAGTGTGCTGGATGAAATTATATAGGATTTTGTTGAGATCAATAGTGATGTTTGCCAGTAATGAAAGAATTTACCAGAAAGGCTTTCTATTACTGGGTATTGGATACGCTTTTTTGAGGGTGGTGAATGTGGAACTTAAAATCCAAAAAAATAAAAAGCCTCAACAACAAAAAAAATCCATCAGAAAGCACTTTAAACAGTTCCCGTGTATACAGTAGAATGGAAGAATGTCCAAAACACCCTAGGTGAAGGTTTTTAAAAAGCCCAGTGACATGGCGTTCTGCAAAGGCTGCCAGCGACTTTCTGAGGCGGAAGCGTGCTCTGCAGCAGCCCTGGCAAACGGCTTCCAGCGGGTCTTGCTGAACTGCGTCTGAAAAAATACAAAGTGGCCAAGAAATAGTGGCCCCGTTGTTCAGATGTCTGCGTGTACAGTCCTTCTAATAGCTGCTGCTCGAGTGCTTTCTGTTGGGCAAACCTGCGCTGCAGGTTGCAGTAGGGCAGTTGGCTCGCGCTGAGCCTGGCGCAGTGGTGGCCCGGCCGTCCTTGCTGCCCCGTTGTCATTTGGCACTCTGGAGCGTGTTATCTCCTCTATGTTCTCTCCCTTCACGGCTTTTGACGTTGCATAAGCCCGTTACAGTAAGGTGCTGCTCGTTGCGCTTTTGCGCACGTTGTGCAAACTAGAAACGGATTTTGGGCTAGCTGCGCGTTCCTCGGGGAGTGGTCTTGCCTGCTTCTTGAGACGCTTAGCTGAAGGAAGAGAAGCCTCTGTGCAACACACTTTCTATTTATGACAAGGGCATTCTTTTCCTTTCTGATCATTCTTGATTTCCATCCCCTGAACACAATGTCTCAAGTTTTAAAGTGCGAATTAACTATTTAACTCTACCATCGACTGAGTTTCGAACGAGGCAAGAAGAGTTGTGTCCTGTCTGATGCGAGGAGCAGAACCTCACGCCCTTCTCCTACGTGAGACAGAGACAGAGACAGAGACAGATAGGACCGTGCACGGCAGCAGGCGAAGCGATCCAAAGTCTGGTCTTTGTCCTGCAGCGAACTGCTCTAGGGGTGGCTGTTGAGCGCACAAAGTGAAGTGAAAGCCCCCAAAGTGCTCCGGGCCTTTTTCACGAGCTGTCACGGTGTGGCTCCTCACGCACGTCCATATCAGCAGGCTTTTGAACTGAAGCAGCGGTATTTCTGGAGTAGAGGGATGGCTGTTGAAGGGTAGGTCTTGGCTTTTCCCTACAGTAGATGGCTCTGCTGTTTCTCATACCTGTGTGTCTCTGTAAATTTTCGAGTTTTTCATTGCTGCAGCTTTCAGCAACTTACTCGTAAAGACACACTTTTTTACGGCAGTGACTTACGTAAGTGCTATTAAAGGTGTAATACACTTTGGTCAGTAGATACCCATGGGAATTTTGTGCAGAAGAGATTAGGGTGATAAGGCTGAGTTCATTTGAAACCAGCGTGTTTTTAACGCCGTGGTTCTGCTGCTTGGGAAAGGTTTCTCAAATTCACAGGACCGAATTTCTGGCCTCAGACTGAAACTGCGAGGTCAGTCACTGAGGTGTTCAGCTTGGAGGGATCAAATTCTAACTTTAATCCCCTTTTCCGATTATTTCAGAATAAAAATGTGAACTTGAATTTTCAGTAATTGTTCTTTGTTTTGTTCCTTTGAAGAACTTCAGAGGCCTTGGGCTTGGCCCAGTAAGAGTCTGAAAAATTTTTACAGGATGAAAAAAGGTTTCTCCTCCAGCATTAACTGCCACATTAATTACAGGAGCGTCACTAAACCCTCTGCGCGGTTATGGATTCTGTGCCAAAATCAGGCAATTCTTGCTCAGTGCTCTGCCCCAGCTCATTCTGTTGGAAATTCAGTTCTCCCGTAAATACGGTTTTTAGGTTTCAGTGCGATGCAAGGAGTGTTCAGTGCACCTCTTAGTCAGGTGTGCGTGGAGCCGTCGTGTCATTGTCTGGGACTGTACCTGTAACATCTACAGACTACTAGCCTGCTATATGCTGTGCAGATGTGAGCGCGTATCTATCCCCTTTTAGGCTTCGCAAAACTTGTCCAGTGACTGACGTTTAAAATTCCCGGGGTTGAGACAGTCTCGTAGTCTGGAAACGTGAACCATTCGTGGTGTTTGGACTTGTGTATTCCACCAGTTGTTGACCTTGAAAAGTCAGGTTGGTAAAGGAAAGGGGGTCTCACCTGAGTCTGCCTGCTTATGCGGCAGGCAGTACAGTCCCAGGTCATCTTTCAGAGCCATTTGGGAACAACAAATACATGTTTCCAGACTTCTGGGCCTCCAGTCAATCCAAATTGGGAAATTCGTTTCAGTAAATGTTTTTACACTAGAAAAAGCAAAACTGCCTCATAGCATGGATTGAAAATGCTAGCATCGTCGACCCAGATGCACATTCAGAGCTAAAGCTCTCAAGTCCGCTACCACGTGCTGTATAAACTGGGTGTATAATTAGACTCAGGCCACAGCTGCTGTTAGGTTGGAAAAGATAGGTGCACTAATAAGATGTAAACTAGCCAACAGCTTAATTTCAGGTCGTGGTGGCCAATGCATCTGCTTAGTCCAAATGTGCAGAGAACTGCCCCCATCTTTCGCTTTGTGGGACTACGGAACTAGCTTGTTTGTGATAGCTTGCTGACTCTGAAGTACGGTTAAACCCTTAGTGTGCTTCACCACACTTCATGGATGAGCAATACTGCCAGATGTGAGAAGCCACCACGCAGTTCAAAACTGCTTTTCCATGGTGGTGGGGATGCCCGGTCTGTAACTGTCTTGAGTCTTGCTTTTCTTTTTATGCCGGCACCATCTTTCCTTCCCTTCTTTCCTCTCCATTTCTGACTTGTGCCAATTGTCACTATTTGGGGCAGGAAGGGAAGGGGAGATACTTCTTTTCCGCTTTTCTCTGTTGCCTGCCAGATGTGAAGTGAGTTTCTGGTGGATGATAATGAATGTATATTTAACAGGTTAATGAAGGTAACCTGAATGAAGTGTGGAGAGCGGTAAGGATGGTGTCAGGCTGCTCTTGGTTTCAAAATACACCTGATGTTACGTTGTGATGATTGTCACTGATTGTCCTCTTACTACCACCTTCTTGTCTGAAAGACTGCTGACCTAAATTCCTAATCATGCCAGTCGTTTTCTATTACCAACTCCAACGCGGTGCAAAGCCTTTTGCCATATTCAGTTGTTCGGCAATGCTCTGCTCTAGATGTTTCTCTCTAGTTTTCCTTGCTTAATAGCTGTTGTACCAGTAGAGTAAAGCATCTAACATGAATACCGTCACACAGCACGACTGAGGGTATAAGGTGAAATTCTGTGGAAATCAATCTCCAAATTAATCTTTAAGTAAATATAATGCTTTCTCTTTCAAGCAAATGAGAAGCCTAAACAATTATAAAAGCAAATTAAATTTTTTTGCACTCCATTAATTTGGCCAGCAGAGGCTACGTGATAAGTTTGTCTTGTCTAAGGGCAAACACTTGAGACAATGAATAGTTATGGATGTCATGTTTTGGAGCCCGACCGATGAAGTTCGGTGAGATTTAATCAACTCACAACCTGGAGCTGCTGCACGTAGTTTCTAGCTTAGTGTATGCTATTAAGAGAATGCTTGAGATGTGGAAAAGTTCAATGTTATCTTTCGTAGGCCATAGCTAATGCCCTTATTTAAAGAAATCTGATTTCTAGACTGACTACCAGTAATTTTTAGCAGCATTTGTACAATGTCATGGTTTAGACCCGGCTGCCAACTAAGCACCATGCAGTCACTCTATCCCTCTCGGAGGAGAAAATACAACCAGCAACTTGGGTCAAGACAAGGGACAAAGGAGGCTCACTCACCGCTTACGGTTAGGGCAAAAGGCAGACTTGACTTGGGGAAACAAAATGAGTTTAATTTAAACAACAAAGCCGCTACTAAATCACCAGCTGGAATCAGAGTAGGACAATAAGAGAAAACAACTGGCTTTTAAATGCATCTTCCCCCCACCCCTCCCTTCTTTCCAGGCCCAGCTTTGCTACGTCCTTGCCCCCTCACACTCGGCACAGTGCTCTGAGTGCCTAATTGCAGCATCTCCAAGAAAAAGCAAATACTTTTAACTCTTGAATAATGACCACAAGCAATAGAAGAGTACTAGGGGCTTTCATAGATACAGGCATGTGTTTCGGAAGCGTATTGGCATGAACCAAACATTAGTGTAATGATCTGGTCATACAGGTGATAGAAAAAAGTCGTGAGGCTGCGATTTAAGTAATGAGCTGATGCTTTAGTAAGCTGCTGCCCTGGGTTTGGCTAGGAGAGGGTTAATTTCCACAGCCAGGATTAGCCAGACTGAACCAGCCAGTGGGATATTTGATACCATACTGACTTCATGCCCAGTACATTTTAGGGGTGGGGGTTGCGGCTAGCCGGGAGGGGGGCATTTTTTTCAAACAGCAGCGTGGCTCAGCACGGCAGCGGGGGCAGTGAGCAGTGCCTTGTATATCACTTTATCATTGTTTCCCCTCTCTGTGTTGTTGAAGTAAACTCTCCTTATCGTTAGCCGTGTGGGTTTCCTTTTGCCTTTTTTCCTCGCCCTCTTGGAGTGGACGGGGAGGGAGCGGGTGGCTGTGTGCTGCTTAGCTGCCAGCTGGGTTCAAACCACAACGGTCCTTTTGGGCACCCAACATGGAGCCGTGCAAGCGCTTGAGGTAACGCCAGGTCTGGCCCAAGCGTGTTAAAACAGTTTTGCTAGACACTCTGTGTATCAGTTAAGTAGCCCGTGGTCCCCATGTTGGTCCGTCTGCTCGCACGGTGGGGTTATGTAGTTCCCTATCGCACACTACGTATTCCCTGTGGTGATGTTTATCACCTCTGGGAGACGGATCAGGACGGTCATGTCGCTGTATTTGATATTGTCGACCTGTGTCACTGGTGACAAGGTTAATTTGGTATCTGTATGCGGCAGTGGGGTTCATTAGTAACCTCACCCAACCTATGGGCAAGACAGGGGAGGAGACTTGCCCAGCTTTTGAGAATTTTGAGAGTTTTTAATATCCTTGGGATGCCCAGGCCATTATGCTCTTAATGTTATGTCTCCTGAATGTGTCTCAGGTCTTGCTTAGGGTTACACAAAGGTTTTTTTAAGAATACCACCCAGAGATTTGCACCGAGGCTGGAGAGTTATGAGTGACGGTGTGTGGGAGACTATGGGCCAGGGCCTGGCACAGTGGTCCCCTCCAATGTTTTGGAATTTTAGCCTTGAACGAATGCAAATCCTGACAAACTAATAAAATTTTTGGAAAAAGAATGTTGTCAGCCCAGCAGCTCCAAAGAGACACAAATCACTGCCATTTGTTGGGGCCTGACCCATGTCTACCAAGCCCTGTTCAACTCTGTTCAGTGACTTGACCATGGAGAGTATCTCACAAGTCATCCATGAATGTGAAGTGTGCTCTGCAGTTAAACAAGCCAAATGGCTAAAACCTGTATGGTATGGAGGGCATTGGTAGAAATATGAGAAATATGAGGAAACCTGGCAAACTGACTACATCACACTTCTGCGAAGATGCCAGGGTAAATGTCATGTGCTTACGATGGTGGACACCACTACCGGATGGCTGGAAACATGCAGTGCCCCATGCTACTACCCGTAACACTATTCTGGGGATCAAAAAGTAAATCTTGTGGTCACCCCAGAAAGAATTGAGTCAGACAACAGGATTCATTTCTGAACCAACCTCATAGACACCTGGGCCAAAGAGCATGGCATGGAGTGGGTGTATCACATCCGCTATCACGCACCAGCCTCCAGTAAAATCGAATGGTACAATGGACTGCCAAAGACTACACTGAGAGCAAGAGGGGGTGGGATCTTCAAACAGTGGGGTGCACACCTAGCAAAAGCCACCTGGTTAGTTAACAGAAGAGGATCTGCCGATGGAGCTGGCTCTGCCCAGTCAAAACTCCCACGCCCTGCAGAAGGGGATAAAGCCCCCACAGTGCACGTGAAGGATGTATTAGGGAGGGCAGTCAGGGTTAGTCCTGCTTCAGGCAAAGGCAAAACCATTCATGGGGTTGCTTTTGCTCAGGGACCTGGGTGCTTTTGGTGGGTGATGCAAGAGGATGGGAAAGTCTGATGTGTGCCTCAAGGGGATTTAATTCTGGGTTAGAACAGCCAGTGAATTAAATAGTATGATGTTAAATACTAAGCACAAATCAATGAGGGATGGACTTTGCAGCTAAGTGAGAGTGAGAGGCAGCAGTCATGAAACTCAAACTGGCTTCATCAGCTGGCGCCCAGCAATTTCCTCAGGATCAACATCTTCAACCTGCAGACCATGAGCATGGGCTGCGCCAGATGCACCAGCCTTGAGCTCTGGATGTGGCATGCAATAATTCAGCACCATCTCTCCTGCCCTGAGACTGTTATGACAGGTGGAGCCCAAGAGTCAAGGATTAAATGAACCAAATGAACACCGTAGAGTGATGGTCCGTAGGCTAAGGGATTGATATCTGGGTGTATGTGTGTGTGTGTATATATATATATAAAAATAAAGTGTCAGGTAGAGTAGTGGGTCTGGGCATGATGTAGATGGTATAGACTAAGGGGTGGGTAATGTCCTGGGTTTGGCTAGGACAGGGTAGATTTCCACAGCCAGGATAGCTGAACTGAACCAGCCAGTGGGATATTTGATGCCATACTGACATCATGGCCAGTACATTTAAGGGCAGGGGGGCTAGCTGGGAGGGGGGCATATTTTTCAAACAGCAGCGTGGCTTGGCTCAGTGTGGTAGTGGGAGCAGTAAGCAGTGTGTTGTGTATCACGTGCTTTATAATTGTGTGTTCTCTCTCTTTGTGTTGTGAAAGTAAACTCTCCTCATCTTAACTCGTGTGGGTTTCTTTTTTTTTTCTCCCCTGCCTTGGAGCGGGAGGGGAGGGAGAGGGAGGGGAGGGAGCAGGAGGCTGCGTGGTGCTTAGTTGCCAGCTGAGTTGAAACCATGACAGCCACTGTACGTGCATTTGCCAGAATGCAGTGGGGATCTCACAAGAATCTTCTTGTACGATGACTTAGCAGTGTAGACTTTCCCCAGCTAATCCAGGCATTTCACCTCTGTTTTAGGGCTACTCACCTGCTCTTTTTCTCTCTGTGTTTCCATAATGCCTGCTGCAGACTTAAGTTTTCCTTTCTTCTCATAAGCAAAGTCAAAATGACAGGTCTCTTTTACTTTGGAGGAATGACTGGTTCATCCTAGACATGTGAAGAATGGGGAGCAATGAAAATGCTGTATGTCGTGGTCCTACATCCAGATTTCCTCCCTGGGCTTAAGAGTGATACATATCCCATTGTGAACCCGCAATTACGGAAACTCTGTTGACCTTCTGCAAGCTGAAAATATATTTAGCAATATATGCCCCCTTTCAACAGGGAAAAGATAGCCTAGGGGAACTTTTTGGGAAAGCACCTCATGAGCGATGCTAGCATGAGTAGTCACGACTTGTTAGCGCTTCTCTGGAAAGGATAAAGAAAAAAAGGCAGACTGAGATCAAGGTTTTCCACAGTTCCTTCATAAATGTTTAAGAGCAGAGAGATTCGGCCATGGGCAGAGCTTAGTTGAGACACAGAGTGGTGTCGGGAACGAAAAGGAGATGTGGCAATGTGGCGTTTACTGTACCGTACTGTACCCTTCTTCGTGCCCCTCAGGAACGGCAGCTCGCTCTCAGGAGCACAGCCTGCTTCACTCCCTAGAAAGGAAGTTCTGCTTATTTCCATACATTACCACAGCTCTTCTGTTCCCAAATCCCTTGTCGGGAGTGAAAAGCTACATGGGGGCGAGGCTTAGCAAGGTGCGTGTAATAGTGGACTGCTGAAGGTATGTCGTTTGGTATGGGAACTCACAGATAAGTCTGGAAGAAGTCCAGGGTTAGATTTCATTCACAGTCTAGGCTGTAAAACATATATGTTGCCTTTCACTAACTTCAGATCAACAGAAGATCGTTTTTCTTTTGCTTCCTGGGTTTGTTATTCCAGGTGTGTTTCTGTATCATTCATTCTGTTTTTATTTAATGTCGTTTATATAACCAACACTATCTGGAAAAAGAAGTGCGAGCCACAGCTGAGAACGAAAATGTACAGCGCCTCTGTGTCAGCCTTTTCGGTGTATTCAAGGTTTTGGCTTTCAATTTTCTGACCAATTGCTTAATTTTTTAATAAGTTAACCCGAGCTGAGGTGAAGGTACAGAGAAGAACAAATCTTCACTATTTTATAATGTGACAATAAGAAGAACTGCTTAAAATAAGTTTCTATCCTCTGGCTCGTACCAAGGTGAAGGAAAAATCTGTTGTTTTATGCGTAATCAAGCTGCTCTCAGCCAGTTGCAGACACGGATTCACATATCTTATGTCGAAGAGATGCTAGAAAGGAAACGGGGAGATTTTTTCCTTAAAATAGTCTCACAAACATCAGTGCTACCATTGGCTCTTGTCAGCGGTGGAGCAGTCTTCAACGGAAAGAGAAGGCGCACTCCTTCTCCCTTCACTACTGCAAGCAGGACCTTGACATTTTCCGCGGCACTTACGACTTTGGAATGTGAAAACCCCGCCTTTGCTCAAGTGTGAAACCGGGATTTCAGGACCAATCTCTTATAACCAGTGGGTTTAGGTGACGTTTCTCACAAGGCCTGCAGATGTGTTTGTGATTGCAAGAAACAGATTGCATCCAATTTTAAAAACAAGTGCGCACGATGGCATTTGTTTTAACCTCTCTAGTGTATTAAGCGTCCCTTTGCTACCCTGGAAAGCAGCGTCCAACTAACTGCGTGAAGCAAACACATCTCCTGCTCTGAAGGTACACAAGGCTGATTTAATGTATAAATCCGAGAATATTTAAAATGGTGAGTAAAGCCAATTAAGCTATTAACCTGACCTGAAGAAAACAGAGTAAACCCAAGATACCCATTCTTGGCTTGCCTTCGCCACACAGCTGTATCCAGCACTTTTTGGACACGTTGACTCACACGTAAGTACAGTACCACTTCTAATGGAGTGCTTAATTAAACAGAAGGAAGGTCTGCCAGATTAAATTGTTGCTGCTTTTCGTGGTATCCCAGAACATGAGGCATTGGGACTTCTCACAGTGGTCTGTGTCCTGCTAAAAATACCGGTGTTCAGAGTATATACGAGCTGTGTATGTGAGCTGTTTGTTGTTCTTTGAATCATTGGAGCTGTTTTGTCATAACTAAAGCAGCGTTGCGTATGGAGTCTGTACTACTAGGTGTATCTCTTAATGTCTCTTCCATTGCCGGGGTCTTGCTCAGCTTGCTGCCTCTGCGTATTTCTGGGTAACATGGGGTTTCTGTTACAAAACTGGCAGTAACAGTACAGCTGTTAAAAGAACAGGGTTTCAGATGTTAAAAGGTTCCATTAGTTGAATTATGCATATTCACTGTATTTTAAAAATACATGATTTCCCCAAATAGTCGTGTATTTCTCAAATACTTTCCTTCCTGGCTATGTTTAAGTGTCAGACATTTAAGCACAGCTCTCAAAGGCAGTGCATGGTAACTCGGCGCTGTGACGTTCTCCGTAATGGCAGCCATACGGCTGGTACCCAGTGCCGTCATCAACAGCGGTGTGTCTCCGGTAGGCTACAGGACCCTCGAAACGCGGGACCCTCTTCTCTCTACTTTGAGTTCACCTAAGCAGGTATCCTTCATAAGCTTTACGGTGAGCCTTTTATCCAAAAGAAAGTATTACCCTGGAAGAGAAGAGCAAGCTCATCCATTTGACTGGGACGGTGTCTGCCAGAAAGTGTCCATTCTTCCGTTTGGTTTTAATTTATATTGTTTTCTCCACTGTAACTGTCCACAGTGTGCTCCTGCTCTTCCCCCTCCCTGTCCCATTGTCCCAGTGCTTCGGGAGAGGAGCAGGGCCGGGGAAGTCGGAGGAGACAGGCCGGGGTGAAAGGCCCTGCAGTGCTGTTCACCCTTGGCTTCCTCCAGCAGCATTCATGTGTCAAGATTGAGACCGTCTGCATGGCGTGGACGGGGGATTTCCATCACCCCGTCCACCCTCTCTTTGCTGCTGGAACGGGCGTACTGGGGGAAAGACAAGAGGATACTGATGCTGCCCAGTGGTGAGATTCCAGTGAGAAAGTTCTTGGTGGATCTAGTAGCTCAACCGTAACCTGCATGTAAGCGGAGATCAAGGGAAGAGCGTGTTAAATGAGTGGCTAGAGAGCAGGACCAGGGTTTCACAGCAGGCGTGGGGAGGAAGAGCTGAACTTCCAGACCTAAAGAGCTGCGAAGACTTTCGTTAACCTGTTAACCAGCATTCTTCACGCTCTCTCGTTGTTCTTCAGAGCATACTGACTTGCTTGCATTAGTCTGCTTGTCTCAGCTTGAGAGACACAGTGTGCAACTTCAGGGTTTGGCTTGTGTGCTTTCTCTTCAAAGACTTTGGCCAATCTTGGTTTTAGACCCTTATGCTCTGTGGGTGATACAGGGGCCAAGGGGCTTTTCTACAGAATGCTCAGTATGACGCTTTTAAGTTAATGTTCGATAATAGAATAATAATGCTAAACAAACCAGGCAGCAAAATACCAAGGCGTTTCTGAGATGTTAGAATAACGCATATATTTCTCTTAAATCAGTGCTGGTGCCAGCAATGGGACAAATGGCTGCGGAAAAACGAAACCAGCTAAAGGCCACCTTCCCCTCCATCGTCCTGTGAGCTGTGTCCAGCCGGTGCCCCGTGTGGAGCAAACATTCAGGAGGAGAACAAAGGCCTTTTATGTAGGGTGGCTGTGAATAATAGATACTATCCAGAGCAGAATGGCTGCACATTGGGGAGTTCCTTAATGGGTGTGTGGTCAGTGAGAAGGCTGAATGACGGAGTTCTCTGTTAACCGCTTACCCAGGCAGTGGACAACTTTACCACTGCGTGCCCAGCAGCAGTGAGCTGGTAGGGTCCCTCTGGAGAGGAAAATTGTGATCATCTGCTTTGAGAGATGCATTGGTCAGGGTTGGGATGGGAGAGAAAGAAGTGTCTGCAAGAATAAGTACTGGCAGAAGGCCTCCTCACTTGACCCAGCAGGTGATGTTGCGGTAAGGTAGGGCTGGCTCTATCTAATTTCAGGAAGGGATTTACTAAGGGATGCGATTATCTGTGTGAAATTTTGGAAAGCACACATAAATTTTTCTTATGGGCACTGCTGGTGCCTCTCTCTCCAATAGTAGCACTGTCACCAGAGACAGAGAATGCCATTATTGCCTGCCCCCTTCGGGGTGGTGATGTGAGGGAGAAGGAGCAGGAGGAGGAGGAAAGGTTTCAGGAGGGTTGGCTGGGCTCAGATTGGCTGTGCGTGTGGCTGCATTTTGGGCAGTGGTGGACTTGAGCTGGGGAGGAGGCAAGAAGCTGGGCTTCTCTGAGAGAAGAGCTAACGTGTTGAAGACTCTCTGAGAGGAAAATGCTGAAGACAGTATTTTAATGGAAGGGCATTGGAGATGAGTCTTTTGGCTTCTTATCTGAAGTGTAAGTGATCCTACACGATGCTTTGAAGCTGCTAGCTCACTTCACTTTCCAGTAAACTCAGTGTTTTTCTACAAGCTCTTGCTAAGAAAACCAGAATTTCTGGAGAAAGCCTTTTGACGTGTAGAGCCTGATAAAAAGATTAGAAATTATTTTAGAACAGAGGTTCTGGGAACCAGGCAAATAACAGGGAAGCTTTGGGCTTTGGCCTTGCTGGTTTGTTTAAACCAAAGGCAAAGACTAAGCAGTGAGTTTTGGACAGGTCCACACATGGAGACCGTGTATATGCATCTCACCCTTGTTCTTGGCAGGGGTGAGGATGTGAACTAGCTGGCTGACAGTGCTGAGTGGGTTTTAAAAGCAGGGCATTCGGTTAGCACAATTTCTTCTGTTATTGCAAGGTTTGTTTTCTTGCAGGCGCTCCAGCTTTATTTCACTGTAAGCTTCCGCCTGAGCCACGTGTCCCTTAAGGACTGTTGTGGCATCGGGTATCAGCGCATCTAATTCTTCTGCAGCACCGTGGGGAAAAAAAAAGTAGGACTAGAGTAATAGGTGGTAACATCATCATTATCCTAAGGAGCAGAGACTACATTCCATTTAAGAAGTGCGTTACTACATCAGAAGCGTCTCCATGGTTTCAGGTAGAAGTAGAAAATATTTTAGGGTGTGCATCCAGCTTGACTACCTCAGCACTCGTTAAGTACTGTGGAGAACGTTGTCCGCACACAATGCAAAGACAGTGCAGGCACTGACGGCGGGATGAACCTGCAGTCAAACTTGTAAAAGCATGCTGTACCTCTGCTGTCGCAGTGACCTGGTGGCTGCGTGTCTCTCAGTGGAGGTGTCACTGGGGGGCTTATGAATTTTGTAGCAGTTTGGGACTTAAATTTACTTTTTTTTTTTTTCCTGAGACACAACAGATGTTCTATCACTTTAATAGCTCTAGGGTAATTTTCATTTACGTCATTATACAAATTTTCCAAACCTGTATTAATACCTTACTCCATATCTGCTAAAACAGTTAAGTTATGTTTTTATGGTGGTGGCAATGGTGACTTTTTTTCTTTTGCTATTTTTTTTTTTTGTTTAAGGCTAATTAGTTTGTAGCGGTGAAAGTAGTGTTACTGAGAAATGCCTTAAATCCTGTTACAAAAGCAGATCCTGGCTCTCTCTTAAAAAAACACAACACACCACACACAAAAAACCAAAGAAACCCCAAGAAAGAACCAAAAGCCAGCCCCAGTAAAAACCACTAAGGTTGTAATAGACTGATACGGAATAATGATTACCCTCAACTCCCAGCCGGCGTAAAGGGTCTGGAATAGCCCTTGATGTTACCTGCCAAGAAGAGGCATTTACAGCACTTCCAGGGGACTCTAAATTCCGAAGGTGCCACTGAAATGGGTGCCTGGGCAAGTTTTCTTTGGCATGAAAATGGAGTAAGGTCTGAAAAGACTCTTCCTTTTTTTTTTATTATACTGGGCAACGGTAGCTGGAGGGATGAAAAAACAGGTTCTGCAATGGTTGAGTTCCTGAGCACGTGCCACGCACTATGTCGACTGTGGCTGGTTTATTTTGGATTTCTGCAAACGCCTGTCTGCAAAACACAGTTACAGGAGGGACGTGAGTTTGGTTTAAGTGACGCAGAGACACAAGGAAGACTGGGGGATGTCAAAGCGGATCACTACAGCTTTTCCGGCGTACCACCAAAGGGGCAGGGAGAGGGTTTGCTGACAGCCGGGAGAAACGGCTCTGGGTGCAGGAGACAACAACTGGTCGTGAATCAGGAATGTCAGGTGTAAGTTACGTTCCTTGCCAAGGTTACTTGCTCAGACAGCAGACTTCCTTCAGCTGTGTGCGGGCGGTCTCCTCGCCCTGAGTTGGGTGAGCAGTGCAGTACGGCAGTTGCACGATTTCTCTTCATGGTTGGGTCCTCACCATTGGTGTCGTCTGGGGCAGCTGAAGAGCGTACTGTGGGCGACGCTTCATCTGACTGCTGGTGGCACGGGTTTTGCACGGGCTTCGATGTGCCTGAGAAGTCTGTAGTGACCAGAAAATTAGCATCCCAAAAGGAAGAGCCAAGGTTTGAGGGTTTCAGATATTTTCAATTATCCACAGTTAGTTTTAGTGGATGGAAAATGTAATAAACACTTTTTAACTTAAAAACGTTGCAAAATGTGAGTGAAAGCAAGTAGAGGTAATATTTTTAATAGGATTTGAAAAGAAGATTCAGTTGTAGTTAATATTTGAAAATATATAGACCTCATTTTGGGGGGGGGGGGGGGGGGGCTGGTAGCATATGGAAAAAGAACCAAATGAAACTGGTGATCATTAATTTTGTTTCATTTGTGGATTAAGTCCACAATAGGATGCAGATTTTTGTGCACTGAGGGTGACGCAGGTTTTCATCTAGGACAAAGCCAAGGGCTCTGTCAGGGACCTGAAGTGGCATGCTAGGCCTATGTTAATTAAGGTTAGACCTTTTCAAAACTGTCAGCTGCATACATGGAAAAAAAAAAATCAGGTAAATTAAGTCACCAGCATTATAATAGTTGAGACACTGATTTTTAACCGAGATTGAGACTGTCATTGCAGGAGCAATTGCAAACGCTAGGCTCTGTCATCAGCAAGATGGGCAAATAGATATCCCATTTAATTTCTTTTCTGCAGCTTTTTATAGTGAGTTCCAGGAATTACATTTTTTGTTGTGGTCTGCCCAAGGCCTGCCTTCTAGAGGAAAACCGGGAAGACGGTCCTTCCGAAGAAGGGATGCAAAGTTGCATGCGTTCAGCACTTGCGTGCACAAGCGGCTCAACCACTCCTGTGAACGTGAGCAGAGGAACGAGGTTCTGCGTTCTCCTCAAAGAGCTTGGCGAAACGACACAGTTAGGTTCCTGAGAGAGACCTGTTGAGTCTACGGGACAGGGAGGGCTGAGCTCCCTGTGGCTGCAGAGAGTCTGGCAGCGTGCCGCGTAAAGCCGGCGTGAAAACAGCAACTCCAACGCGCCGGAGCGAGGGAATGGGAAGGGAGCTAGCTGGTGCTTGGGCTAATAGCCCGTCCCACCGCACGGCTTCGCAGGCGGCACTGTGGCTGCTGGTGAGAACAGTTCTGTGCCGGCCACCTCGCGGGAGAGGTGGAGCCATTTTCAGGACGAATGAAATGGCTTGTGTTTTATCTCCAAATTAAAAGTAAACTTAAGATAGGTGCAGCTGGCAAGAACCTGCAAATGTGCGTTTGAAATTCCGTAGCTCTTCACGGGAAGAAGTGCTGTATGAGGATAGTTTCTGTGGTCTGTGTTGCTTACGTCCTTTACCTGCAGGAGGGAACCCAAAGCTTTGTGTGGGGTCAACGGAAAAGAAAATTCACTGTAATGTTGTAATTTCTAATTTCTCACGAGAAAGTAACTGCCTTGTCTTGAAAAAATTAGTAAGGCCCCTGTACCTTCAGCTGTGGAGAAGAGTGGGACAAGGAAGGACTGTCTGGAGGGGCGTCGTCGCTGCAGAGTGCAAATGCACCAAAAAGGACAGACCGAAAGGTTCTTCTCTGCCACTTCTGCAGCCTCGGCCAGAACGTAAACTGCGCCCCCCGCACCCCAGAGCCAAACGAAGGAGAGTTGAAATGGTTCCGCTGATAACACAGAACGGCCTGTCTGGGCAAGGAGAGAAAAACCAGGGAAACAGGTTTTAAATTAAAGGGGTGGGACAAAGTCAGTTTAATGCACAAAGCCATTAAACCCATAAATCAATCATGCGCATTTAAACAGGAGAGAACTGACAGAGAGAGAGAGGAGAGAGAGAGGCAGTAACAAATACATAGGTTTATCCATATAAATATACCTTTCTCCCATTCATCCCACACATCCTCGGGTTAACAAAGCCCCACCGTGCGGTTCCTCGGGGGGGTGTAAGGGATGAGCCCCGAATGGGAGGCGCAGTCTCTTTAACCTCGAAGATCTCAGTTCACAAAGTGAACTGTTCAGGCAAGCTTTCGCAGAACTCCCTCCCGCCCCTCGTAGGAGGCGGCTCGGCGTCCGCTTTCCCACTGTCCGCGTCCCTTGGCTGACGGATCCATGCTGCGTTCATCCCGGCAGGACGGCTGCATCAGCGGCTTACGGGGACAGTCTCCTCTCATCCCTCGCCAGTGGGAGGGGGCTTGCTCTCCTCTTCCACCCCCAGCAAAAATGAAAGGCTTACTCCAACGTGAAGCGTTCTTGTACTGCCAGGCGGAGGCACTGCGCTGTCCCTCTGATGCGTGACGTCTCCCTGGTGCGTGACGTCTCCCTGGTGCGTGACGTCTCCCTGATGCGTGACGTCTCCCTGGTGCGTGACGTCTCTCTGATGCGTGATGCCTCCCTGATGCGTGATGCCTCCCTGATGCGTGACATCTCTCTGATGCGTGACGTCTCCCTGGTGCGTGACGTCTCCGTGATGCGTGATGTCTCTCTGATGCGTGATGCCTCCCTGATGCGTGATGTCTCCCTGGTGTGTGACGTCTCTCTGATGCGTGATGCCTCCCTGATGCGTGACGTCTCCCTGGTGTGTGACGTCTCTCTGGTGCGTGACATCTCTCTGATGTGTGATGCCTCCCTGGTGTGTGACGTCTCTCTGATGCGTGACGTCTCCCTGGTGCGTGACGTCTCTCTGGTGCGTGACGTCTCCCTGGTGCGTGACGTCTCTCTGATGCGTGACGCCTCCCTGGTGCGTGACGTCTCTCTGGTGCGTGACGTCTCTCTGGTGCGTGACGTCTCTCTGATGCATGACGCCTCCCTGGTGCGTGACGTCTCCCTGGTGCGTGACGTCTCTCTGGTGCGTGACATCTCTCTGGTGCGTGACGTCTCCCTGGTGCGTGACGTCTCTCTGGTGCGTGACGTCTCTCTGGTGCGTGACGTCTCTCTGATGCGTGACGTCTCCCTGATGCATGACGTCTCTCTGATGCATGACGCCTCCCTGGTGCGTGACGTCTCTCTGGTGCGTGACGTCTCTCTGGTGCGTGACGTCTATCTGGTGCGTGACGTCTCTCTGATGCATGACGTCTCCCTGATGCGTGACATCTCTCTGGTGCGTGACGTCTATCTGGTGCGTGACGTCTCTCTGATGCATGACGTCTTCCTGATGCGTGACATCTCTCTGGTGCGTGACGTCTATCTGGTGCGTGACGTCTCTCTGATGCATGACGTCTCTCTGATGCGTGACATCTCTCTGGTGCGTGACGTCTCTCTGATGCATGACGTCTCCCTGATGCGTGACATCTCCCTGATGCATGACGTCTCTCTGATGCATGACGTCTCCCTGGTGTGTGACGTCTCTCTGGTGCGTGACGTCTCTCTGTTTGTCCTGGGTGGAAAATGAAATGTGCGCACGCCGGGGGAAAACACACATCACTGCTTTTGATAGGCTGATTTACAGAGGTGCTTGATTGACATGTCACAGCTCCAATGAGAAGCGGAGAACCTGAGAAAAGGATCAGTCCACTCCTTTCCCCCCAAAGATCATGAGAAAACCTTTCCACGCTAGGGGGGAAGAGGAAGAAAGCGGGAGGGGGACATTTTGACCCATCACACGCGTGTATGTGGTGAAGTAGCACCAAATCCCTTCCTTTGCCAAATGTGTCCCATCATCTCCGAAATAGGCGTTTCCCTAGTCCCAGATTAGGTCATACATGAACATTGGCCTCTTCTTTCGTGCGTGCTTTTACAGATACCAGCACTGCGATGGTAGAGGCTGGTGGGTGTGTAGTTCCTGTAGATATTCCTAGCCAGGCAAGTACAGGGAATAATTAGATTTGTGCAAGTAAGTTCAGGTCTTTCAGGTGGTCCTAAAGCAAAAGCAACGTGAGTTTGGGATGTTGCAGCGTTTGGTGCAGGAACTCAACCGCTCCTTGTTTTCTTGAGTCTTGTATTGAAATACAAATCTTGTAAAGACGCTGTGTATCTTAACCAGGTCATTTTGCTCCTTGTTGTAGAAGTACTTTCTGCTGATGAGTCTTATTACTTGTGAATGATTTAATGTAAACGCCAGATGTAAAGAAGGACCGCTGTGCTTTCTTGCTCTCTTTGATGCCATCGTAAACTAGAGCCCATGGCTATCTTGGTCCGTGCGCTCTCGTAGGATGCTGATGTCTACCTCTTCTTCAAGGGGCAACCTTACAGCCAGAGGCTGATGTGTTGGGGTTTTTTTCTTACTACTGGATATTTAATGGATTTTCAAGGTAACTCTGAGGGATTTTTAAACAATACTGTGTTGCACTTTGCACTTTTCATGACGGGATTGTTAACTCTTTTGGTAGACAAATACTGCTGCTGCACTATTTCATTGGATTGTGAAACTGAGGGCCAGTTTCTGCTTAAAGAGAGGAATAAACAAGAGATTAACATTAAAAATTATTAACTGTGTATTCCAACCTTAAAGTTCTTCAGAACCTTTATGGAAACGTTGTATAACACTTAAAAGGGCGGAACCAAAATTTCACTATTCTTTTATACTGGAGGTTTCTGTGAAACACTAACGTGTTTCACAACCTCCAAGCATTTCTATAAGGCATATACGATCCCCTATTGAGTTCTACAGAGTTGTTTCATCAAACCATAAACCACATGTTTTTTTACTAACTCCTGCATGAGTTTTCCAGAAGTCTCTCCCTTGTCCCATATCATTAAAACAAAGAAGATGAGTGGGCAGGGTTGACAGCTCCCAACAGTTTTGGATCACGGGCGTGTCAGCCCCAATAAATTAGAGATGACCGTCACCATTCATTATCTGAAATATAAAACAGAGCTTGCAGGAGCAGAAGGGATGTCCTTGGTTGTGGCGATGAGGCTTATGGTGGGACGCCTGAGATAACATAGGGTGATGGGAGGAAAGTCTGAAAAGCAAGGGGAGCGCTCTTCTGCGTGACCACCTGCCCTGTGTGGAGGCAGCGTGGGCAGTTGTCCAGCAGGTCAGATAAAACTTTTGGCGAGGTGTAGCCTGAGACAAGAGCGTAGTTTTCAGCCATTACTCGCAGTCTGCAGACTGAGGGGTGACCGTTGGTGTTGCCAGATAAATTTCAGCAGGTAACTGTTGTGTTTTATAATTTTGCTTCCATTTCAGCTGCACACCAGAAGCAGATGTTTTCTCACCAGTTGTTACTCATTTCTTTCTACATTGACATTGACTCGTGAAAGACTTTGACTCAATAGCCCGTGCATTTATATTGGGAGTCTGATTGCCTTTTGCTTACTTACTCACCTGAATGTGCAAATAAAACTTGAGATAAACTTGTGGAGGCATGATTGATGAGTCTTCAGTGCTCAGCTGGATGTGCTGACTGTATGAAAAATGAGGCTCCTTTTGGGGACGAGTTGAATGCCTCAAACTACAGTTCATCTCAGCACTGATGCTGCAGGGAATAATTAAAGTACATCAGTAAGGCATTAATTATGAAAAAAAATTTAAAAGATCTTCATTTGAAGAAAGTACATCATTATATGGAAATTATTCTGTATTTTAGCAAGGTTCTGTGCAATTGAACTAGAAAATATTCAGTGTCTGCTGGGCTACCTGCCATATTGGCCAGCAGACAGAAAAACTTGAGTTTCAGCAATGGTTTGCATTTGGAGGAGTCTTTCAGGCACTTGAATTTGCTTTTTACCTTTTTCTTAATAAAATGCACATTTCTGAAAATGCTGAAAGTGTGGTAATAACTTTAGAATCTGAGGCCTAAGGACAGGCAGTGAATAGAACTTGGTCTCCTTTTGATTCCTCGGTTTCATTATGGGTGTTGAGCTTGGCCTCGTACAGCGTTTCCCAGGAAATTCACTTGACTTTGCTTCTGGTTCTTAACTCCTTCAGCTGGTCCTTCATCTCCTGGAGATGCCATGCAGCTTGAGCCTTATGACTTAAACAGAGAGTTCACCTCGTGGTTAGCTTTTCATGCTTAAGGTGTTGCTCCTGAACGCTGTGTTTCTTAGGGAGGAAAGGGTTTTTTAGGGGTGGTTATTGTGAGTGGCGCCCCACTCGTAAGAAATTCACATCGACTATTGGATACATAGCTAAAACACTGGAATCGAGTCTTTTATTTTGAATCTATTTTGCACTGCACATATGTGACGTGTTTCATGAGTTGTGGATGTCTACTGAGAAGCTTGATTGTGGATATGTCTGTCTAACTACAAGGAACAAGACAAAGCCTGTCCCATGTCTAATGCTTGCTGTTCGTTGGCGTGTTGCAGGTGTTAGATGGCAAAGGAGAGATGAGCAGAAAATAACAGCCGTGTCAAACGAAAATGTTGAGTTACAGGGGCACCAGGAAGTGAACTTTGGATGGGCTGGTCTGGGAGAAATAAAACAACTTTTGCAAAGGATTTCATCATAGTTTGTTTTGCTGGAAAATTGATGGGAGTGGGCATGGTGGAAAAAGGTACCCAGGAATCTGTGAAGCCCGGGCGGTGAGATTAAATGGTGGCGCATTGCTACCGCTGGCCGCCACCTCTGCTCTCTTGTCTGTGCAGGTATCCTTAACGCTCTCACATCTATTAGTTGTGAACAGCCATGGGGAAAAAAAAAAGTGGCTGAAGGATTTCAGATGTCATGACTGGGTCAGCAGGAGGTAAGTTAGGTATAGATAGCCATTTTGTCCTTCTTGGCAGGAGAAGGGCCATTGAATGATAGAGCAACTGCTAGAGCTTAGCCCTGGAAACGGACTAAATGGAGACAGTGGTAGGTAGAAAGAATAATAACGGAATTTGGAAAGTGCACAGATGTTGACACAATAATATTTTCTTCCCCACACAAGATGCCGGCTGACTTCCACCTTGCTGTCAAACACCAGAAGTAACTTTTTGTCCTCCAATGGTTAGCAACTCCCTTATGTGTTTTAAGTTTTTAAGTGTGATTAGAGGCTTATGGCAGCCAGTCTTCAGTGGCCACAGAGGAAGACTAAGTGGGTAGCCTTCCCAAGGACTCGTTCTTCAAAGTGAAGGTGACAAGCTGGTAACAGTGCTCCTGTTCCTCGTAATCTCACATATCTCGTGCATTAGACTAATCATGGTACAAGGTCAGTGTCGAGTGGCCTTAGAAAACCAGAACTTCAGTGTTTTCTACCCCACCCAGTCTACATGATGAAATGTTGCTGTAAAAGTTCTCAGATGATAGGGGATGGTAAGCACTTATGTGATAATATTTTTTCCTACAGCTTGACCCTTGCACGCTGCTCTATGTACTGTGACGGGCGTTTTGATAATCTTTCTCTTTTCCCGTTTAAAGGGAGTTTCAGCACTGTCGGAGGTCTGTGTCCATTAAATGGGCCCATCATGATGACTTCTTTTCTCCTTTCCTTTTATTTACTCGGATGTGGTACAAGTATTTCATGGCTCCTGAAGTAAGAAAATGAATAGCTCACAAGAGAGCTTTGTTAGTCTTTAAATGAAAATAAATGAGTTCTTTTAGCCTATTAGTGCTTAAGAATAGCCTTCTCTAAGTCCATTACCTCTAGGATAAAAGCCGTATTTGCAGCTGAACAAGCAGCGTGTACAACACGCCTTGTTGCTAAGGAAAGAGGCTTTCTTCTTTGGCAAGCGGAGTGGCTTGTGTAGTAGAGAAAAACTGAATGACCTCAAACCTGTAGTCTTGAAACCCTCTCTTCAGCTGGCAGTCTGAAAATATTTCTGTAAGTGACTCTGGCTTTCTGTCGCTGCTCTCGTTCCCTTTTACAACTTGGAAAGTCAGTGATGTGGAAAAAGAAGCTCCTCCTGCCTGCTGGTGCCGGATCTATGGGGGCAACACTTGCTGCAGGCGCTTGTCTTATCCAAGTGAAATGCCCGCAGCCCAGCCGAGCGTGGCTTGATCAAAGCCTGTGAGATGGAGACAGAATAGTCCGTGGAATTGTCAGTCTTTCCCATTTTCATCACCGCAGCACAGGGCCAACTTCTTCGCAGTGCAAAAGAGCAAGGCAGAATACGTCCTGGAAAGGCAGAACTGTGGTAGCACTATTATTGCACATTATTATCTATTATCACATTATTATTATTGCACAACTGACAGCAGGAAGTAAACTATGTTGGAGCACCTTGGTGAATTTTTGAGCGTAGCCTTATCTCAGACCTTGCAATTGCTGGAGTCCTGAGCTACAGCTGGACAGTGTGCCCATGGTGCTGCTCCTGGATTTGGCACCAACACCGTGTGCACTAACCCAGCAGCCTTGGGTGGTGGCGGGATTTTCTTGTTTGTAATGGTTTTGGTGGAGTCCTTGATCATGGATACTAGCCTGCATCAAGAATCATTCCAAGGCTGTTAATACAGACCAGGCAGTGTGGAAGTGTGTTGAGAGGAGTCTTGCCAGAGTAACTTTAAACAGGACGTTCAACTCTTTATCAGCATCGAGGCACATAAAAATGCTCTTTGCTCTTTAACAGCTGAAGTTTGTAACAACTGCGTAGGACACAGTGCAGTGGGGCAGAAACTGAGATGGCACTGCCTTGGTTAGTGTGAGAAACTTCAGTACCGCAGGTCCATGGCAGTGCCTTCATTCATCTTGGATCTCTGCGATGGGCCCTTTTCCCCCTGTGGAAACACGGACATTTCTTGGGTTTAGAACTCATCCTTTTCCTTTAAGAATACCAAGTCCAGGAGTTGATACTGGACGGGTGAAAAAAGGGTCGTTAATAGTTTTTAAAAGTTTAAATGCCGAAAAGAGCTTGGTAGTTATTGCTCTGACATCCTCTGTCTTACTTTCCAGTGCCCGTTTGTTGCAAAGACATTGCACGGGACAGGAGGAACCAGGATAGTCTGTAACTCTAATAGCACGATATTAATAATAATGGTGAGTGACAGAAGCCCGAAAAATCCCAGCGGTGTCTGTAATGCGAGCCTGTGTCCTACTCACCCTTTGGATAGATGCTGTAGCTGTCTCGGTTTAGTAATAGAGACAAGAATCCTACAAGGTGGATGGTGGCTGTCATTTGACTGGCACTCGTATTTAAAAGGCCTCTTAGCCAGAGAGATCTGAAGTCTTGAATACGTGCTGCGAAACAGTTGTGCATCAGTTAAATTGCTCTGACACTCAGTGATGAGGACTGTGCTCCAAATACCAGAGGGGAGTGTTTGCAGGCTTTGGGACTTGCACTGGTGTTCCTGGATGACAAAGTCATTTGTGTTTGACAATAACTTTCTTTATCCTAAAATCTTCTCAGCACTCAAAGCTTTCTTTAATCTTTCCATAAATGGCAACACGCGCCTTTATACGCAGGAGGGAGGTCATTACAGTGTAGCACAAATTTGCGTTTCAAAATGAAAATCCAAACAATACCCTAGAGTGGAACAATAGCTCATCAGTTGATCTCCTCTGCTTTAAAGGGAAATAAAAAGAGGAAGGGAAGGAAGGAAGGAAGGAAGGAAGGAAGGAAGGAAGGAAGGAAGGAAGGAAGGAAGGAAAGAAGGAAGGAAGGAAGGAAGAAAAGAAGGAAGGGATGGACAGTTGGTTTCCCTGCAGTGATCTTTGCTGCGATGATCCCTGTTCTTACGAGAGGTAAAGGGGGTGGTGTAGAGGTGGGTGTTTCTAATTCAGAGTTGTGGAAAATAGGCTCCCCTGACCTGTCCTATAGGAGGGACCTCTCCTCGTTGGAAAAGGTAGGAATTGTGCCTGGCTTTTGGGCATTTGGGTGGCTAAACAAATAACTGAGTTTCTCAGTAAAAATGGGAAATCATAGCAGCATAATCTCTTCTCCTTTATAATCCCTTTTCCTTCAGATGGACGCTTCTCATGACACCTGGTCAGTGAAAAGCCTTTGAACAGATGAAATCTCGCTTTTCCAGAAAAGCAGTATTTCCTATGAACCCCCCAGCCAATTTGAAAAGCTGCCTGTGAGTCTAGATGTGGCTTCTTGGCTTGCTGTGGGGCACCTTCAGCAATAGTCTGCTTCACTGCAGGTATCCGTCCAGATACTTTAAACGAGTTAACCAGTTTGTTTGGCATTTCCTTGATGGTTTTAGATTTAAATTGTAAAAATTACCAGAATTGTAATAGGAAACTAATGAAGAGAGTTCCCAAGCTGTAAATATGAGATGCTGATTGTCAGAATTTATGCTAACATTTTTACAACATGATTTGATTGATATAACAGTTAAAACAGCAGCCTTGAACAGGATGCTTTTGTGAGCACAGTAATTTATCTCAGCAAATGCGTTCCCATAAATGTTTTAAAATGAAAGGCATGATAAATCTGTCACGAGCCTACACACAGCAGAGCTGCCAAACCTGCCACCTGTTCACGATTTTAATGAACTGTTCTTTTTTGAACAGAAAAAGTAAAATCAATGCTGTCACTTGCTTTTGCTGAGACTCGCCTTACCTCAGGCACTCGGAGATACCGTGTAATTAGAATCGCAGCAAACTGGTGAAGAAGGCCATTACGTCCTAAACGTGGCCTTCGTGCAGCCCAGCCAGGAGCGTGGGCTTTCCGTTCAGAGCCGTGAGAACCCAGTGTTGTGCCAGGAGCCAAAGGAAGCCCAAGCGCGTGTTGTGCCATGAGATTAATGTGAAGTTAGTTCCTCTGGGTCTTCTGAATGGAAGATGATATGTTTCTCAGAGGAAACCAGTATGGCAGGCTCGAAACATCTGCAGAAGGACAATGCCATCCTCTGAAGGTCCGCGGAAAAGTTATGTGCTGGGTTTTTATTGCTGACAAGTGTGCTGCTCAAGGGTCTTAGACTGGCAACGGTCTGGAAGATTACAGCTTACCAGGATCCTTTCTCCTGTGCTCGTCAATGCATCACCACTCCTGTTTTCCACCCGGAGCACAGTGGATGTTTGTTCTGCAGTTCCTTGGTTGTCCCGCGCTCTCTGTGGATGCTGAAAATATTTCCGGCTCAGTCAACAATAATCAACTTCTAGTTAAGCTATGCAACGACAAGGCTGAAGGTCTCTAACGTTGCAGAAGGGATGTAGAAAGCAGAAGTGTGCTAGAAAAGTACAAGCAGTGGATAAGGAGGTAGTATAGCAAGGGAGAAAGTCATGAAGAGTTGTGTGAGGTACATAGGGAAACCAATGGGCACAATCCATAACAGCCCCTGTAGCAGTACGGGAGCGGTAAACTTAAATCCTTAAGAAATAGTAACAAACCCTCATTAATTACCTTCGTTGTCTGTTCTGACTGCAGTGGGCTTTGAAACAGCCTGTTCAAGTAGCCTTGAGCCAATAGCCTGAGTGCGGGATTGGAATTCTGGGGCTTTTCTGGTTTTCTCCTGGCTGAACTACAGTTTGTCCCGAGACAAAATGCTCTGTCCGTTTTCACAAGCAAATCTAAATTTGAGAAACCCCCTCTCTTTTTCTTGCCATGCCCTAATCAGGACCTGGGTTTCGCGGGATGATCCCAGCCTCCAGCTGTCGTCGGGATGCTCGGGCGCTGTGAGCATGCCAGAAAACGGGGCCACTTGTGGTTAGCCTCCAAAGGAAACATTTTGACTTGCGTATTGGTGGACTGGCAGGTTTGACATCTTTGCCCTGCGTTTTCCCTTTGAAGCAAATAAATGTCCAACAGAAATAAACGTGCATCTAAAAATGCTTAAAACTTCAGGACCTGTCTCTCTTTCAAAAAAAAAATCCAAACAACCAACCAAATAACCCCCAAACCCACAGATTCCAGAGCGTTGACAGCAGATGACTGCTACGAACTATGTTTTCTTGTTAGTTGGGCCAAAGGCCCCTCTTCAACAAGAAGTCCAGGCAGGGAGCAGTCCCGTGGCCCGAGTATTAGTGTGTTTGCCAGAAACCCTGGAGTTTTGTTTCTGTTCACCTGCTGTGTGAACTTTGTCTTGGTTCCTCCCCTTGCACAAACTGTAGTTCATCCTACGCTTTTGTAAGGGACGCTGAGGTCTCTCCTGCAGGCTGTAAAGACCTTCATGGTCATTTATAGTTTGGTAACTTATTCCAATAGCGAATTGGAACCTGAACTATTCATATTAATACGGTGTGAAACAAAGCAGCTGCTGCAGTGCGGTCCAGTGCTGGTCTCTAGTCACCACGCATCCGTTTTTACCCCAGCCTGCCTGGCGTTCTGCAAGATACACCCCAGCAGGTCTGCGAGAGCTCGTCACACTGTCCTGCGGAAAACCGTGTAAACGCTGGTTTGGTACGTCAATCCGAAAGCCCATGAAAGGCTGTAATAAACCCAAGTATGCTCAGTTATTCTTGCTGGGCCTTCGAGAATGTTGTAAAATACCTTCAGTGGTATTAGGAGAAGGGAGAAAAAATCCGGATTATGAAAGTCTTATTTATTCCCACCGAAGTAACTGCTATTTTGAGACAGCATAATCTTGAAAATATTGGCTGTTTTTAATTCAAAAGGCCAGCCTTCCTGCAGTCCCGGTAAGATCCGGGAGCAAGTCCCTCTGGGGACCTTCGGACACGGAGAAGGCAGCTTTACAGCTCAGCCTCACCAGGGCTGTGAGCACGGGCGCCTGCAGCGTCCTTGCAGCCAGCCTGCTGAGGCGAAGGCTGGGCTGCTGGACTTTTCTCCATGATTACCTTTTGTGTACAGCTCCGTCAAGCCTCTGTTAGCCCATGGCTGTATGATTCTCATCACATCGCGCCTCGGAAACCCCTCCTGGAGAGGCAGACCGGCCTTCCTGCCCTGGCTGTCAGGGGGGGTAAGGAGGAAACGGGTATCCAAGGGGAAGCAACAGGTCAGTTAAACTAGCGCTGAGAGGATTTGTTTGTTACGGTCGCTGAAGGCTTTTTTTTAATTATCCTACATTGATTTTGCGATCCAGGTCAGTTCGTGGACTTGCCACAACTGGAAAGAGATGCAGGGTACGAGTTGAGGGTTGTGAAGAAACCACGTGTACACGCGAAACCTCAACCAAACCTGCGCGAGCAAAGCTGCAGAGCTGCGCGCGTGGTCGGAGCTGGCCCGGAGCTTTGGGGCTGTGATCCACTGAGGCTTGACCTGAACCAGCTCCCACTGCACCCTGCCTTCATTTTGTAATTCTTTACATCAGGGGGTATCTGGCATTTTTTCTTACCTAGCTAGTAATTTCAGCTTTGTCCTCAATTGAGCAGACTTCCTCAAATGTCGTGGAAAGTTTTCCTTTCTGTACGGTGAAACCTGCGAGATCCATGTTCTACAAACTCTTCCTCCCCTTCTTACCAGCACGTAGGAAAGCATTAAGGACAATTCAGCCGTAGCACCGTGCAGTAACTTTTGGGTGAAAATAACCAGTGTTTAATTTATGTCATCTCACCAAAATTCCACCTCAAGTTGTGCAAGTATGTCTTAATTCACAGATATATTTATGTAGGTGTCTGCTTTGCCCAAGAGCCTAGTTTTTAGAACACCTTCATCTTGCCCAAAGCATCACCTTTCTGTGGCAAACTAAGAATGTTTATAAACCTTGTCAGTGTTTCGTATGCTTGCGTCCACCCGGGATCAAACAGTTCAGTTCCTAAGGCACCTCTTCATCAGCCAGATTTCTCTGCTCAGCATTTAGGCTGCCTAATAAAAATGGTTAAGGATACTTTTCAACACATTACTAATGCTTTGATTAAGAAACAGCTAGATCTCATGCAAAAGCTATAAAAATGGGTGATTCGGATCAGTTACAAAGATGACAAATTATCTGAGTCCAGTTTTAAATTGGAAACGGTTTGACAGAGTAGCAGCAGCAGACTAATAGGCTGAACGGACTGCACACAAGCTGTATTCCTTGAGAAGCTGTAATCAGTGAATCAGAGCTTCCCAGTGGTGTTAATTGTTCAGATAGCACAGAAGACATGACCCCAATCTCCCTGAGATAGGATCGCTGCTAATTAATATAATTCCTTAGACAGGGACCAGCAGAGGATTTTATTGGTTTCCCCCTAAATTAATCCTCCTGCAATGTGAAAGCATAATTCAGGATGAGACTCGACAAAGCACTTGATTATCATTAGCAGTTCTGATAACTGTAAATACTTTTCTTTCCATTATGGACTAGATCCTGTTTCTTTCCATCAGCTGTGGGAGTTAAACCAGTTAGAGTGTATAAATGATGTCCGCTTGACCCGTGGAGATAAGGCCGCTGTGTGCAGTGACCACTGGTTGCCCAGCTTTTCAGAATAAGAAAAGAAACCAAAATGGAATAGAAAGTTCAGTTTTAGGGTCTTTTGTTCTCCCTCTGAATCTTATGTTGAAAAATGTTTAGTTCGGTATTTAACGACTGACTTGGTTTCCCCTGTTCAGTCATAGACGCTACCTTTTCTCACAGTGTCAGTCCAGACTGTCGCTGGAGAGCCCTTTCTATGAATGAGTAATGCCCAGTCCCATTGCTGCCTACTGATCACTATTTAATTATCGTTACGAAGCCTAATGTTATCAAAACTTCCATACGTGCCTCTAATAATGAGCTTCTCATGTACTCAGGAGCCACAGAATCACAGAGTCATCTGGCTGGAAGAGACCTTTAGGATCATCGAGTCCAACCGTTCACCCTGCCCTGCCGGGGTCCCCAAACCATGGCCCTCAGCGTAACAGTCCTTAAACTCCGTGCAGGCTCTGGATTTATTTGCTCTTGTCTCCTTTTCCTCTGCCCTCAGAAGACACCGCGGGCTCCTTTCTGTTCGAGCACAGCAGCTGCAGCGTGAGCTCCCCAGGAGAGCACCTTATATTGTAAAGCTCCTGCAGCAGCTCTCAGCGGCTGGGCTCTGTGCCCTGTCGTGCTCTTTAGCTGAGCTCAGTCCCACCACAGCTGTCACCCCGCTCCTGAATCGCCGTTCTAAGTACTCCCCTGGACGTGCTGGTGTGGGAGCAGATGCACGCCGTGCCTTCACGCCCGAGGTAGCTCTCAAGGGGGTTGCTCGTGAATGGGCTCACTCCCTGTAACGATCTCCCCAGCTCCTTATATCCCCTAGGACAAACTTGGGAAAGAAGAGCAAAATCTCTGCACGAGGAGCAATGTTTCTCACAGAAGCTGGTGGCATATAATGGTCTAAGTTCGTTCATCAGGGAGAAGCCAGGAGGGGTAAAATAGAGGTGTTAAAGCTTCCCTGGGTACCACAGAAAATCTGCTTGAGAAAGGAAAGCTGCTTTGTACTAATGCAAGGTCCGTCTGAAACTCTTTAAAATAGCAGGCAGAATCCAGAGGTGGGAAGAGAGCATGTTAAACTTTACTTTCAACTCTGAGATAGAGGTTGGTGCTGGGAAACAGATCCGGAAAGAGAAAAAACTTAATGATTTCAGACATTGTCTCAGATGCAGTCAGAAAGCGGTGGCTCTTCTCTCTTGCCCTTACCAGAGAAATGAAAACCATGGGCATGCAGTATGCCTGTGTCTAGCCTCTGCCTTTAGGCAAACTTAATTTTTTGGGGTGTTATAGCTTAACTTGGGGTGAGCTTGCTTTCTGTTGTGGCACAAAAGAGAGAGGGGCACTCAACCGTTGAGTGAAGTGTGTGGCAGGAGAGAAAGACGGAAAAATCTTTAGGGAAATTATAATCGCATCCTAGCAGAACGACCCGCTCGGTCTCGCGTGTCAGAGTAAGGGCTTTGGTGCTCGTTGCCAAGCAAGCAGTACATGTGGTATTGAGCACCACAGCGGTGAGTTTACTTTTTCTTTGGAAAATTAAGCTGTGAGGTAGGTTTGAACCTTAACTTAGGTAAAGGAGAAATCTGCTTTAAACTGCTGTTTGCAGGATTTCTGAGAACTAAAGGACAACTCTCGTTCTTCAATAGAAACAAGCTGGACTAATGTGTTAACATAGTGGGACGACAAAATGTCCAATGCGATGGAGTACCTGCCAGAGAAATGTGTGCTGTGTATTAACTCAGTTTTATCCAACCAACCCTATTTCCTTTGGAGCTTCTCTGTCCTCCTCTGTCTTCCCTCCTGGCGTGTTACATACCCCTAAAATCTGAATAGCCCTGCCCACCCCCTCAGTGTCTCCGATATGAGAGCACTTGTTCTTGCCCTGTGCATCCTGCAAAGCTGCACATGGTGCAATAACTGTGAGACGAAGACTGCATTACCTCCTGGGGTAATTGTGCTTCTTCCAGGGCTTTGATTTCTTAAACTGGTATAAAAATCCACTTCTGCAATAAACATTTTTAAAAATTACTCTTTTATAATAGAAGACTTTCCAGAAACCACAACAGTGACAGAAGAAAGCACACAAGAGCGCAAAGATCCTTTCGGCCTCTTAATCCCCCCTCATCTGGCCCCTGCCTGGCTGATGACCTTCCTGCCCGAGAGCTGGCTCTTCTTCACGCCCTCCTCCCGCTCTGAGCAAACATCTTCCAGGGGCCGGGAAGATGTTTAGGCTGAAAACAGCTTGGGAGGGAGAGCGCTTGGCTTGGGGAGTGGCGGCCGGTCCCGGGCTATGGACCTTCTGGTTCTGAGGACTGGTTTGTTCTCTGGTTTTCGTTTTGGTTTGGTTTTCTCCTGAGGGATGTAGTCCAGCTGATTTGGGAGCCTTTTTGCAGACAGTCACGAGTACCTGGGCGTTGTTTCAGGGGCTGCGCTCTGGCAGGGATGAAACCCTGGAAACCTTTGCTGCCAACCCAATGCAGCCACTTGTGTGTTGTGGTGGTTAACCAGTTAACCAACCTCTAGCATCAAGGAGCAATTATGTGGAGATCCTCTTCAGCTAACTGGAAATACAGAAAAGTACCAGGAAGAGTTCCTGGGAAGAGTTTCCCATGAAACAGGAAAAACAGATCCCTATGTGCAGCACTTTTCTTGAAAGCCAAAGTAGAATTCAGCGATCTTTGATAAACCATGGAAGTTGTAAGGGCAAGAAGAACATCTCATATAACCGCTGACACCATGGACATCTGAAGTAACTTTTTAAGGGCTGGAAGGACAAACAATGAGCAAGCAAAGAGACCAGTTAAGCCTTGGAGAGCTGTATTGGAATAAATACTGAAGACATTGCTTTGGCCAGACGACAGTTAATTTCCTCATGTGCCCACATGGTTTTTGAATAAAGTCCATCCAGAGGTATTGGTACGCGGTTAGGGCAAGGGTCTGCATTACGTGAGTCACCCTCAGCGCTCAGCCAGAGGAGCAGAATTGCCCTGCTCAGGAGAGCATTGTTGGGAACTGGAAGAGGACCCAGGCTTGCCAGAGCAGGAGCTCTGCAGACCGCTGCCGACGTGCTGGAGGCACAGCCTGAAAACAGAATGGCAGCGGGGGCAAGGAGGGACTTGGGCCAGGGCCACGGTTTTCTGTATTTCTCTAGACCGTATGTCTGGTTGCCTGCTGGCACCATGGTTTTTCCTTTGCTTTTTGAAAGCAGAATATTAATCTGGCCCAATCTGTAGGCTTCAGCTGAGATTTTTTTTTTAAACGGTTTTGAATGATTTGAGGAGTTTGATAAGAAGCAATGTGAATTTTTCTAATTATGGAACATTTACATGTACTGATACCCACGTCAAAACATGTATTTCCGCTGGAAACCACCTTCAGCTTTTATGTGCAAATTACTATCCTGTTAGTTGTCTAAGACTGTACCTGAGTTTTCTCTACTTCTCCCTGGAATTAGATGCTCAGGGAGGAAAGCAGAGCTTTACCTTGTCACACTTCTGCAGCTCTCCTCTGGTCCGTACGCTCTGAATCAGCCGCGCTGTAAGGATGAGCCGGCGGGTGCACCTCAAGGGCCGGGAAAGACAACTGAGCACGATCAGCAGTGACAGGAGGACCGGGGTCCCCCTGCGCGTACCAAACACCCGGCAGCCAGGGCAGAGCCGCACGAGGGGTTTGTGACGGTGCGGGTGTCAGCATGCTGGTGTGGAACACACTGCCGGCCGCTGAGAGCGAAGGAGAGGGAGATCCAGGCAGGCTCGGCACAGGGACGCGCCGAGCCACCGAACTGATCGCAGGGGAAGTGATGCTGCGTAGTGAAGGCAGACGGGTGGGTGTGAAAGCGGACAGAACGGGAAGCGAAAGAGCGTCTGGGGCGTCCAGGTGCATGTTGCACAAACAAAGCTAAATTCTTACTTAAAAAAAAAAGAAGTATTCCACGTGTTTGCAGTAACGGTTCTGAGAAGAGACAGTAAAATAAACTCACCATTAGAGGACATACCTCCTTTGAAAACACAGCAGTATTCTCCACGGTGTTGCCGTCTGTTTTCCCTTCCGGTTAACTCAGCTGTCGGGTCTGACTTCAGCCGTCACATTTTCGTAGATAAAATAGGTTCCACCTAGGAAACGAAGGCGCTGAGGTTATAAATATTGTAACTGTTTTGTACTTGTGTTCTCAAAAACCTGCCATTAAGACAGGCTGCCGAACAGTAAATGCTGGAAGGGGTTTACATCAAAGAATCGGGACGCGTGGCGTTGTGATGAGACGGCGGCAGGTCTAGCGCTAACGAGTGGGCAGCCAAGCTGAAGGCTGCTTTCGGTTCCTGCCTAGTAAACTGATTTTAGTTTATAGTGCCGTCGGCTAGGTCTCCTTAATTTGGTATTTTTGTTTAATTGAATAGCAAGACCTATCATTAGCTTAAATACCTTGTATGCCTTCACTGACACAAGCTCCTGAGCCAGGGAAATTTACTCCAGTGTGAAGACTCTGATCTGCTTCATCCTACGTGCTATGTGCTTTTTTCAGGTAAAACCAGCTCAAGCTGAAAGTTAAAGTGGGCAAGAAAATGACACTGGTCATAACGGTCTATTACATGTAGTTAAAAGTGTTTTTTAGAGATTCTTATTCCTGCTCTCCCATTATTTTCAGAAAAATGCATTCCTTATATTTGCTGTTTTTTCTCTAGCTGTTACATGAGAGGTGGAGATATTTTGTGACTTATCTTCTCCCATTCATGTAATCTTTTTCTGTTTATGATACTATGCGTGCCTAATAAGGTATTTCAGAGGAGGCTTTGGAGTGTGACAACTGCTAACGGTTGCTGCTTGTAGTAGGAACGAAGGAAAACAGCTTCTAGTACAGCTGTTGGACCAGGAGGCTTGACGCTTCTCGTCCATCCGTATATGCAGTGAGTGGGGCAAGATGTCTGGACCACTAATGCTTGCTGCTAAGATCACCACAGCAGAATACTGCTCCGTTTTGGGTGCTCTCAGTAAATATAGCGTGTTTAATGGAGGTGGTTTTGTGGGACCTGACAGAACAGCCGTGCCCCCTGTCTTTGGCGTCCCGTGGCGCTGGCAGGCAGCCACGTACTGACAAGTCAGCAGAGCTCAGCCTCCCCAGCAGCTGGTACAAACGCCGATTTTGTGAAACGTTTGTCACCTGTTTCTTCAGACGACTTCTTCCCGTCCATCTTTAAGGCTTCCTTTGCAAGAGGAAGCATTCTGCTTGTCCTGCCTGCCCAGGACCTGAAACGCCTCTGCTCGTGGTGCAGGTCATGGGCCAGGGCGATGGGTAACGGGTGTCAGAACTGACGTTTTGCCGCTACCCGGAGATCTCCGCTGGTGTTTAGGCGAGGGCTCTGACAGGTGAATCTACGGGGGGAAACGGTGCTCCCTGTTGGACTCAGTGGTCCTTACGGGGCCCTTCCAGTTCGATGCAGTCCGTGTTTAGGCTGGGGAAGTCATACCAGTGGGTTCCTTTGGAAATGGGGGCCCTGTTAAGCAGTAGTTTGAGACTGTTGGTAAGTAGGTATTAGCTCCCACGAACAGCGATGGAGACCTTGACCCTAATACAATTCCTAGGATGCTGCTCTGAAAAGTTTCCCCTGAACAGCCATGCCAGCATCATTTCCTTACAGCCTGCCTGCTAGCTGAGGAGGACGTGGCACTGGCAGGAGCTGTGGTACCCGAAAATGAACAAGAGCTCTCAGAGGAACGGGGGGGTCTATCCAGCCCCTGTGCCAGCAGGGCAAAGGGCAGGGAAAGTTACGGCTTCCCTCCAGCGCAGCCCCGGAAGTGTTGGGACTGGTTTTGGTAACGGGTGTTACCAAATGGGCGCAGCTACAGTCCCCCACCTGCCTTCTCAGGGTTGTAAAGCTGTGATGAAGGCACCGGGTGCCTGCGACAGAGATTATCCAATGTTGCTCTGCCTGTCGCACGCGTACCTTTGAACAGGACTCTCTTTGTGCCCGCCGTAGTCCTGCGGTGTACCAGTCTGCTGGCGCTGCCAGGGCGGGGAAGAGGGATGTTTGCTCTGTACCGCTTCCCTGGCATGGTATGGTGGAAGGGCGCAAAGCAGGAACTGGAAACGCACCCCACAAATTGAGGTGGCTCTCCTGTTCACGTCTCCTTCGGCTCTAGCCGAGAAGCCTGGCTGGTAAATTCATCTGCCTCACGCTGCAGCTTCATAGCTTTCCACCGACGGGCTCAAACTAACCCTTTCTTTACGTCTCAAGTTTTCCCTGCAGCACAGCGGAATTAGTACAAAAATCTACATGGTATCAAAACCTCAAGAGATTAAAAAAAACCAAAGCCATTATTAAATACCTCAGTTAATTTCGGAGATAATCCCTCCTCAGCCTCACTTTGCAACTCAGCTGCCCAGGTGCAACACCACAGATTCATTTATAGCTCAGTCCAAAAAAGGAAGCAGCGTTAGTCTTTTAGCAGCATGGTAGCAGTTTTAATCCCATGTTTGTTGTCATTTTTTTTCTTCAGGGCACCATCTTTCTGCCTGGCAATAGAGTAATTGAGCATCCCTGCAATGAAGAAAGTCCAGGGAAGTTCCTTTTTGAAGTTGTTCCAGGTAGGCTATTCTACTCCGCGTAAAAAATCTTTGCAGCTTTGTTCTCAGTGACAAATGGCCAGAACAGAAGCTGAAGGTGATTAATGATGCAATTTAAGGGAAGAAAAGTTGGTTAATTTTCTAATACTTTCTAATACTTCTAATACTTTACTAATTTTTTCATTCACCTCCAGGCAGCTTCAACATCCAGTTAGCCGACTGTGTTTATTCAGTATGTTCTGATAATGCCCATGTTACTTTTCAATTTACTCTCCCATTACGACTTTTTAAAGGAGTGAATAGAGGAAACTCAAAGGAGTAAATAGAGGAAACTCACGTCCACGTTCCTGCTCTTAAACCGTCTCGGTGTCAAGCCACAAATGGAGTTGTCTTGACTGGTGCATGGAGATTTCTGTATGTTGTAGAAGTGTAAGAAATATGCAGTAGGTATCAAAGCTAAGGAGGCTGGTTGCTCACTGGGATTTGCAGATGCAACTCAGCACAACGGAGGGTTTTCTTCCTTTTATACCTGGCAAAGAATTTGATTATGAAAGCTATGTGTAGTAAGGGGTTAGTATGCACAGAGAGCAAGCATGGTATCTGTGATGTTTGCTTAACACTCACCCCAGCTTCCATCAGTCACATTTTCAAAAAGTTTCTACTGTGGTCTCTATCTTATTAATATATTTAAAATATTGAAAGAAACATTGCAAGTCTGGGATCGACCGAAATCTTGTTTCCTTTGAAAGTTAAGAGAGTTCTTTTTAAATCGAAGAAGTGTTTTGTTGTGTTTTGTTTTCTCCTCCAGAACACACAGAGTGCTTTCTGACCTAAAATTTCCAGGCAAAATGGGACTTCCAATTTCATAACTTAAGCCTGTATTTCTTCTGGGTCTTGTAGCGGGGAAAGAGAGAAGCTGAGCCGTTGCCGTTATTGCCGTAGGGCCCATACCCTAGAGCAGCGGGTGTGGAGCGGGTACGGTGAGCAGGCAGCAATGGACTGGCACTGATTTCAGTGATGATGCTGTCTCTCCTCCTGATAGGTGTGACCGTGGGAGAAGCAACTTTAGTTCTTGCTGCAGGTGAAACTAGAAGGTGCTGCTGAGGCAGCGCTCAGAACCGGGGTGTTTCCATCTCAGAATGGCTGCGATGCCGCTTTGCTGCCACATCACAAGGGCAGACATCCTGTGTGGATTTGGGTGAAGCTGGCTGGCGCGCCATGTACCCCGAGTTATCCAACACCACAGTCTCTCTGATAATGCTTGCCCTCGGTGTGCTTATTGTGCCTCTGCTGTGGAATATTGAACTGTAAGCCTGAGATGTGCGGGTAGCGCAGGCACGAGAACCTTCCTGGGCAGCCACGCAGGCAGCGGTGTGGCACCGCAGGGTCACTGCCTGCACGGCACCCGCCACAGCCGAGCGGCAGGAAGCTCCCGCAGATACCGCTTGTGATTTCCCCTAACGGGAGGAAATCTGGCTGAGAACAGGGTAGTAGGAAGTGGAAATGGAATAAGGCTTGAAAAGTCAGTATTTACCTTTTGAAGGCAAGCCCTCTGCCCGTGTTCAAGCACCTTCCTCCGAGATCCCCTGTTTTCTGTGTATGGTGCTGTACTAAACACCACTGATGTCTGCGCGATGTGCACAGCACATCTGGAGGTCACACCATACTCTGCTGCTGCGTTTGACTGCTTTTACCACAGTATGTTACCTAAACTGTTAAAGCCTCCAGAAAATGCAGCGTTTCACCCTGATTTGGAGTTCCCAATATGCTGTTAAGTTTCAGCCACCACCAGTGTTGCTTCTGCTCCCAGAATTAGGCTGTCATCACTGGTTGTCAAAGCGTGGGCTCCTCTCCCTCGAATTTCTTCCAGCCTGAGCCCATATGTGCCAAGCCTCATCCCGCGGTCATCCTTCAGGCCCAAGCTGGGCAGCGTGGCTGACCATGGGAGTTCCGGCTGTTGAACTGATGGGCCGTGCTGATGGGAGAGCACAATCTCTCTCAAGATTACCCAAAATACTCGTTATGCCATCTTTAAATGCGCTCAAGTTAAAAAGTAGTTTGCAATTAGTTTTTGGGCTACCTTCAACATTTTTCCCGAGCCTCCCTGAGAATCAGGTAGGATGGTTTTGGTTTGCTTGTTTTTAATTCTGAGTATGGGGCTTTGAAGGTGTTTACTGTAGTCCCGGTATATTTATTTGTCCCTCCTTGTGAGCAAGCATCCTGCTATAGTGACTTCGTACCGGGGGTCATGGCCAGCAAAAAGGCTTTGGTCAGTCAGATACGACATCTCGTGCCATGGCACTGGTCTTTGGGGAATGAAATGGAAGTCAAGGCTCCGACTGCCTGTGGAGGCATCTCCGTGCCTGTAGAGGCGTTGTCAGCGGTACGTGAAGCGAAGATGAAGCCACTGTCGTGGTGTGGCTGCTGCTTCTCAAGGCGAGTATTGTCAGCCTTCTGTGGAGCTGCTCGTCACGGGTACCCTCTGAGTGACCGGGTATGAAAGTCAGCTTTACTGGCTGACAGCAGCAACGCTGAGCTCACCGAGTGTTAGAGAAAAATATATCGTAGCCCAGGTTCTGTTTAGCCTTTGTTGGCTTGTGTGTGAGAAAACATTACACAGCAACAGGGTCTGTTTGCAGGGTTTTTTCATTTCGTCAGCTTAAATGAACGTTGTGTTAAATGGATGCTGCTGAAGCTCCCGCTGCTTTTGGATTCTCTTCTCCCTGTGTTAAAAGTTGAAGTAATTTGCATTATAATCTCCCAAAGGCAAGTCCTCTTTTTGACTACCATGTCTGTGGGCAGCCCGAAGAACTTGCGTGTGTGTTTGTTTATTGGTAATACATGCATTTATTTTAGGAATGCATGTGGGAGTAGGTTTGTACTGTGAAACTAATTCTCTGTCCACAGCCAGCTCTGAAGATGAATGAAAGAAATGTGTGGGGAGACAAGTATCTCGCAGTTTTGATGCCGTAATCAAAATACAGATGCCTTTAATTTGCATTTTGAAAACATTCTGTTCATTCCGTAAGTCATGACATGGTTTAATACTTCAGACATTTCCTCTTCTTTGGCCTTTGCGGCAATGATGAAGTTAATTTGCAGGAGTGAAGCTGCCTCCTGCACCGCGTGAGGCGCACGCCACACTCCTGTACTGGGGTCAGTGGGACCGCGAGGTGCTTAGTGATGGCTGGGGTTATTCACAGCTTCTCTGGCACTCAGGAATGTTTCATACTCAACAGAAACCGGAAGAAAGCTTAAATAAATACCTTTTTCATGGGAATCACGAACACATAGCAAAGTCGTGCGGTTAGGTTTGTTCAAGGGATTGTGTTTTATTTGCTGACTGTTAGTAGTTTTATTTAGGAGATAAAATCTCAGTCTGTGTGTTTGCCCCTCTCTAAAGGAAACCTGAGGTTTTTCTCTCGGTACGCAGGTGTAATGGGGGGAAGGCATTCGTGTTCCCGCGGACCCGACTCAGGTGACCTAGCTGTGTTTCAGTGACCTAGGGGTCACCTGTAGGTACGGAGGTGCAGAACAGAGGCAGAGGAAAGCACCATGGTTTGCGTGTGGGGTGGTTTGCAGATAGAGGACTTGATTCCGGCTTGCGTCGAGATGCCGCACCCCCTTTGCACCAGCAGGAGCTGAGCACAGAGACGTGGGAAGCTCAGGCTCATCCACTGTTTTTCACGCAAGGCTTGAGCATCTTTTCTGGAGTCCCGTGGGCTTTCCAAGGGTTGCTGCCTGCTGGCATTTCAGTGAGGTCAGGACAGAACACCTTGCAGTGGGAGCCTTGTCTTTCTCAGGGATGTCCATATGCTTGTAGGAGCTCCCAGGACTTGAATCCTCATCTCCTGATACACTCAGGAAACACCACTGGCTCAAAATAGCCTGGGACTCTGCAGGTAAATAACCTGGAAGAGATGATGGTTATTGAATGGGCGAAGGAATGTGCTTCATCGTTGACTGGAGCTGGATCCTGGAAATGCAGCCCCCCCAGTTGCTGTTATGTGAGATCCTTATGTGGTGGCTCACGTCCAGCTCTATGAGAGACAGAAATCATTTTGCAGCTTGGCCTCACAGGTAAGAAGCCAGATTACCACTCCAACGGTATTTCACCATGTGAATGTTACCGAACCATGTAGTTCTTTGTCCCTGGAATGCATGACGTGCAGATTTCAGGACGGAACACCCGTGAAGTCAGGGTTACTCACAGGACCGTGTTTGCTAGCATGGGATCTGTTTGTGTGCTCTGTTCTAAGGATCAAGTTCCTGGAGACACAAATATCCCGCAGATTTCTCTGATGAGTTGTTTGGTTGCACGAGTGTTAATATTTAATTAATACCATTTAAAATAAAACGTACATTTCCAAATGTTGATCTTCAGTGTTTCTTGTGGGATATTTTGCCTGTAAACTTTATATATGTGTGCTGTATTTTTCACCATTGGCAAAATACTGTAGTCCAGCTTGTGCAGCCTTGGGGGTGAATTTGCGCTTCGGTGGTACTGAGTTACCAAAGTCTGCTCAGCCGTGTAGGACATACTCAGTGCAGCCCCTAGCTATGTGTCTGCAGCTCAACGCATGTTTTCGTTCGTAGGAGTTATTCAGACTGTTAGGAAATGACTGGAACAGATGTGAAGCAGAAGCGGTTTCACTGGCGTGCCGCGGACAGGCCTGTCCGAGGACAGGTTGGATACTCTGGCAGCCTTTACTTCTGCGATGCTGTTCAAACGTTTGGCTGCTTTTGCATCACAGCTTTTCTCACCAGAATTATTTTCAGGTGATGTAGAAGTCTGCAGTAGGTTTTGCAAATCACTGTTAGGAAAGTGCTCCCCAGTGCTGTTGTGCAGAGTGCCCTGCGAAGTATTTTTATGTTATTTTGGAGGACTTGAGTTGTTGCGGTTCACAGCACGTTTGAATTTCATTTTTCGGTCGTGAATTCTTGCACTGTGCTTTCTCAGAACAGTGAGCAGTATTTAATCGGAGTTCTAGGCTGAAGTCTTTGACTAGAGAGCACTTCCCAAAAGCCCATGGCTTTATAAGAGAGTATCTACAAGGGAGTGAAAAATTAATTCCCAGAACTTCGGAATTGTTAGAATTATTTGTTATTAGTCAGAAATAAAAGAGGTGCCCACAGGCGTTTCTATTTCTTTATATCTTTAATTGTGTCCCATAAGGCAATTGAAGTTTCCTGCAGATTAAGAGTTCTGGTAGGGAGCATGAGGTGAGTTTGAGCGGAGGGAGGGTTAAGCTTTCTTAACGTAAAAGGTTGGAGAATAAATTATTTCGCTTTTACTGTTACTTTCACTCCTCAAAGCTCAATTAAATCTTAGTTCCAAAAGATGATGTTATTTCATTTCTGCAGGATAGCTTCCTTATATTGAAGTCATCTTAGATTTGCTTAGGTCTGTGCACCCCCGGCTGAGAGTCAGGAGGGATCTGCTTTACACGTGTGTAGGACACACTGATTTCACTTTGGCGAGCAGGGCCGTTAGATGTGGGGTGAGGTTGGAGAAGATAAACGGCTGCCAGTGTTATCAAAACCTCTCCCGTTCCTTGTTGGTACGCAGTGCTTAGCGGGTGAAGCCCTCTGAGACTTTCGCCATGAGTTCTCAAACATCTGACCTGGGAAGGACACGGTGGACGATAATTCTTATCAACTACTAATTGGCAGCATTTTTAATTAAGGGTCCAAGAAGGCCTGGAAAATGTGGATTTGATAAGTTCACTTGCGGTTTTTCCCTAAGGGGACACGGGTAAGACAAAACCGGAATCACAGAGAAATCTTTTTTGGCTAAACAAGCAATTTTCTTTGTAGTGCTCCCATGCACCATAGCAGGTTGGACAACGGATACTTATTGTAGCTTCTGTTTCAACGTTCTTCAGTTCTGGTATCAATACTTTGCAGTCCTACAAGTCTTATGACAGCGGGACTTCTGTGGCATGGGAAAGGTTGGACTCCACAGTAAGGCACCAGACGGGGCAGATGGTTATCTAACATGTTTGACCATGGCTGGTATGATTCAACACGATGGCTCAGGGACGGAAATGTCTTAGGAGGTTTTGAAGCCTGTTGTTCTGAGGCAGAACTGTTTGTTTTCTGTAAGAAATAAGGGACGAGAGTTCCCTGCCTTATCTTCTCAGGAGTAACTGCCGTGTCCAAGGTGAGGATACACCCACACATATGGCAAGTCGCTCTCTTTGAGGGCTTAGCAGAGGGTTAGGAAGACGATGCACTAAGCGAATTCTCTTCTCGTGGCTTTAGGAGAAAATTGTTTGTGTATTAAGAGGTTTCCCACCCTGCTGCAAAAAGTGCCTTTCCACAATGCACATTTCTATAGTACCTACGCACTGAGGTGCGCTCTCTGCCTTTGCTGTCACGCGGATACTCTCTATTCCCTTCACCATCAACATGACTAGCACAAAATTTATTCCCTTTTCTCCATGATATAAAGTGCAAAAGTGAAGTGTTAGACCAGTCAGCTCCTTTGACTTGTTCCTGTGCCGAGTTCCTATCTTCTCCTGTGTGACCCCGGTGGATTTAATTGGTGCTGCCACACAGATGAATGCCTCCCCCTGCACGCGCTGACAGCCAGCAGTGCCTCTTCATTAGTTATCAGGAGCGCAGGACCTCAAGGGCATTGCTGGTACTGCTACCTGGACCAGCTGTACCTCGGAGATCTCTTGGAGGGCGAAGGCAGCTGTTTAATCAAGCGGGAGCCAGCCTTACTGCACACAGCTATCTCCAGGTGATGGTGTATTGTGCTAAAGCAGCTTCGGGTGCTGCTCATCTCCTATTGAAGATCTCCTGAACACATTGCCGTCCTTATTAACAGAGTGATTTCTCAAAAAAGTATTCGGTAGGGAGCCACCCCTCTGCACGTGGACACCTTGGCAGGCTCTGCCTCATCCTCATCCTCCAAAGGAAGCTGTAACAACTCTAAACTGCTTTATTTTTAAGGGACACTCGGAAATGCACGGAGTCAGCAAACCAGAGAAATGAAGCCAGCTGAACTTTGCAGCTCGTTTCTCACAAGGTTAGTGGTGAGGGCTCGGTGGGAATGAACTCCTTTCCCCCTCGAGCAGCAGCTCTCGTGATGTGCAAATATTTGACAAGCCCATAAGAGGCTTGCCTCCTTCATAGTTTTTAGAAAAACAAAGCCCAAACCATCCCCGGTCCTACGTCTCTGTGAAATAAGTTGTCAGGTAACACCACCAAGCTGTTGCGCTGGCACCAGGAAATCTGCTAATTTCAAGCTCAGTTGCCTACAGGTCAATGCATGTAATCATCTCCCTCTTAACCGTGTTCTTCATGCCTACGTTGGCATGGCTTCTGAACCACACCGAGGGAAGGCACCAAGGTCAAGATACCTGCTTTTTGTTCCAGTTTCAGCAGTGACTCCTTCCATGACGTTGGACCGCATATTCCCTCGCTGTGCCCTGGTGTCCACAGGTGTTAATTCAGATGATACCTGCACCCTTGTGCGGGTGCAAGCCTTGCGAATAAAGGGCGTTAGGGAAAAGTAAGTCAGAACTAGCGATAACTAGCAAGAAGTTTTTACAACCTTCATACCGGGGGTTTGAGAGAGAGAGGCAAGATCAGGATTGTGTCACATACGTGTGGAGAATATGAGCAGTTTTGTCTCCTCCATCTCAAAGATCCCCTCGTGATATCACATCTGTTTAAAGATAGATTGGTGTGACTTGGTCTTGGGCTACTAAAGACCTACCAGAAAATGTCCTGTTTATGCTGCAAGGGGAGATGGGGCACCTTGTCCCATTTGGAAGATGTGGTCCCTTTTCTGGTGGAACTCCAGCACTTAACATCTAGCATAAAGAGCCTGCAGTAGCTGATTTAAACCTCATTTCTTTAAATAGGGAGATATTCATTCATAGATATATTTTTTCAGCCTGAAATTAATCTGACAGAAATTATAGTGGTTTAGGCTGTCTGCTTTTAAAGCTGAAGAAATTAAATTGAGATGCAAGAACTATTTAAAAGCGAAATTAAAAAAGAGCCCTTTCTAAATGTCTTCTCCGAGGTATGCAGCATTGCAAAACAGACAGATTATCCTCACTCATATGGTTTGGGCGTGCAACTTCGAACTTAGTGAAACACGAGTCATCACAAAGGTTCACATTTTAACCCTGCTGTCTTGAATCCCTTCTCTTTTTGTGAACGAGGTTAAAAGCGTACGTATTTTTATTGGAAGCAGTAGTAATATTGCCTGCTTTCTGAACGCTGTTTCCTAGTTCTGGTCTATTTTGAAGGCTGGGTGATGTATGAAGTACTTCTGAAAACTCCTGAACACTTGTAGCTTTCATTTTATTTCCTGTAAAGTAATTCCACTTATTTTTCAATCGTCTGTTCTCACTGCACAGGCTCTATAAAAATGGGGAATGAGCGCAGGGTCTTTGTCTGCCTTTGCCCTTACATAAGCGTGGTATATAAAGCTGAAGTTAAAAAGTTCGTCTTCTCTTGTGCTTTTAATTTCAAAGCAGACTGCTTGTATTGGCCCTGCTTAACACGTGGTGCGTGTGATCTGCTGTGTGTCTGCTCCATAGGTTAGCAACGTCGTTCATTTGGACAGGCTCCTCTTTGTGACCCACCGGCGCCACTCTGGAGGTCCTGTGCTTTTTACGAGGGTTTGGAGTATAATGGTGGCAGCATCCTCAAAAACTTCTGTGACATGAAAACAAACGTAGAGTTTGTGGTGAACGTCTTCGACCGTGAGCGTACGTGTTCACCAGCTATGCTCTTAGCAAGGCTGTAGCTCTTGTCATGACAATGGCGTCTGGGGATGTGTTTTATTTCCGCCCTGTTCGTAATGTCACCAGTTGTAATCACAGCAACGATGAGGTCTTTTTCTCTGCCTCAGCCCTGCAGCTGGCACTGCAGCTTGATGACCAACGTTGACAGACGGCTTCGGTAGAGCCAGCCGCGCAGAGGTAGTTCCCGTGAAGCCGTGTGGTCTGCAGGAAGTGAGAAGGGTGACTGGAATGAGAGCCTGTTGCTCTGACGGTTTTGGATAGTGATTTAGGGACCAAAAGGCAGGGCGGGGGGATGCCCTGTTGGGTTTTTCCCTTGTTCTGTTAAGGTGTGAGGAATTTCCTGAACTTTGATAGTGCAGACTCTGTGGGACTGAAGATAAGTCACACCCCAGTTGTACGGCTTGAACGGGTTGTGAAGCTTCAGTAGGTCTTCAGCAATGTCTGTGACACGTCCATTAACCATATGCTGTGGGCACAGCATTTTGTTTGCCGGTACAGAATCATGTGTGTCGATACTTCTGGCATTCCCTGACCTGTAAATGCAAACTTTGTCTCAAAAGAAGCAAAATTCCTTTTGTCTTCCTAACTACGGTAGCTGTCTGAATGGCATCTTGGACAGCTACTAGCTTCGTGTTTTAAGCTTCACTTATGTCCCTCTAGTGGCAACATCAAAAAGTCCAGTGAAGTAATAGACGTACTTCTGTGTTGGACACCCTGTTCAGGGCTTCGCTTTTTAGCTTGTTTCATGTCAGCAGTATCCTTGGCATCTCATGAAGCACGGCTTGCAACTTAGATTCCCAACAAATGGTGTGAAGTGGGAAGACAGTACTGGGAAACACCAGAGGCGGCGGTAACTCAAGCTTTTTGAGAAAAGATTTTCCTAAATATACATATTGCTGTCATTATTTTGGTATATTGTGATAACGATTACTTTGCTGTCTGCCTCTGCTCACAGCATTGGGGATCCACCAGCTTTAGTCAACACACAAACTTTTAGGATAAGGTTATAACCTCTTTATTACAGCTGTGTGTGTGCACTTTCCGTATTTCAGTTGTTAAAAGGTGAGCTGTGCTTGATTACACGAAGTGATGAAAATAGCGTTGTAGGAAGGAGGGAGACGGAAATGTTGTGGAGCGATGCTCCGAAGCATAGACATTCAAGGCAGTGTTCTCCAGCGGGGTGTTCTGTAGTACAGATGTCTGCTGGTCTTCTGCAATAACAGCAATCATAATGAAATTCCTGTGCTCGCTGCCAATTTCAGCAAGAACCTCTGCAGATGCGAAAAGCAAATCAATTAAAGCACATATACCCCCTCTGTCAAACAGCTGGTGGTATCCCACTGGAAACGGCAGAAGAGACTGCCGGTCTGAAAACGGCAGGAAAGACAACGGAGAACTCGCCTGAGCTGTCTAAGCGGGTGGCTGAGTCTGAAGGCAGACTCAGCTCCTTGGTGCACCAAAGCGCTTGTTCCCCTGGTGTGGGAGGCAAAGTACGCAGTCATCTGAATAGAAGTGGGATTATTCTCCTGACGTTTACAGCTCTTAAGGCAGACCTGCTTCCTGGTTTCTCCTGTGCTCGGGTGTGCTGCCTGACCTGATCCTCCGCCCTGTCCCTTGATACACATCCAGTCCTTCTGCAGACTCCCATCTTCCCCCTTTTCCATGGTGCTAGGGAAACGTTGATCCTTATTTAAAGGAAAGTGTTGTCTTTCTTCTTTTTCAGCCCTGTATCAGAGGAGTGGGGCTTTTAAAACTTTTTAAGCCCGTGGTGAACGCAAGGACATTGTTTGACTTTGTTTCTTCAGCACAGGTCTCAAACTGAAGGCTGAAGAGCACAATTTCTGCCTCCTATTCTAACCTCGTATCTGCCAGTTTGATAAGCTCGTATATCGTGTACTCGTACATGGTGCTGCTCTGTTATTCCGCGTGGTAAAAGCCAGGTTAGCCTGACTGCCTCCCTCTGGGAGGGAAGGGAAACCTTTCTGTGGGATGTGACATTGGGGCATCGCCCTTGTCCCATCTCTCCTCGTGGAGCTGTACCTTGTACTGCTAGCTCTGGAGAGGAATTCTCTGCTAATTAAATCACATCTCTCTTATAAAGCTAATGGGCATAACTAGTTGTGAAATCTCGATCATTATTTCAGATCCCCCCTACATTCATAACTTCAGTGTGCGGTTCACTTTTATTTTCTGGAGGAAATAACAAGGAGGACCATGCGATTGGTGTAGCTTTGTGAAGAGAGAGCTTTGAACTACTAGCGCAAGGTTGACTGTCAGCTCGTAATGAAGCTGCTCTACAATTTCTGTGATGATTAATGAAGGGGTAATGCCAGGGAGCAGTGCTTGATAGGATTCTGTTGACTTCTGCTGCAGCCCAAGCCGTCTCCTCTGTGGGAGGAGGACCGCTGCTCTGGGTGGAAACAAGCTGTACCCGGCAGCCGACACTCCTGCGCAGCCTGCTCCGCGGTATGCATTGCAGGCAGCGCATGTCTGGGGGCAGCCTGCCCTTTGTCCAGGTCCGGGGGCAGCCTGCCCTCTGTCCAGGTCCGGGGGCAGCCTGCCCTCTGTCCAGGTCCAGGGGCAGCCTGCCCTTTGTCCAGGTCCGGGGGCAGCCTGCCCTTTGTCCAGGTCTGGGGGCAGCCTGCCCTTTGTCCAGGTCCGGGGGCAGCCTGCCCTTTGTCCAGGTCCGGGGGCAGCCTGCCCTCTGTCCAGGTCCGGGGGCAGCCTGCCCTTTGTCCAGGTCTGGGGGCAGCCTGCCCTTTGTCCAGGTCCGGGGGCAGCCTGCCCTTTGTCCAGGTCCGGGGGCAGCCTGCCCTTTGTCCAGGTCCGGGGGCAGCCTGCCCTCTGTCCAGGTCCGGGGGCAGCCTGCCCTCTGTCCAGGTCTGGGGGCAGCCTGCCCTCTGTCCAGGTCCGGGGGCAGCCTGCCCTTTGTCCAGGTCTGGGGGCAGCCTGCCCTCTGTCCAGGTCCGGGGGCAGCCTGCCCTTTGTCCAGGTCCGGGGGCAGCCTGCCCTTTGTCCAGGTCCGGGGGCAGCCTGCCCTTTGTCCAGGTCCGGGGGCAGCCTGCCCTTTGTCCAGGCGCTGTGTGCAGCCAAGGCTGGTCGGAGGATCTGCTCCCCAAAGGGCTTCCTTCAGGGCGATTACAGAAAACGTGACGGCCTCGCCAGCCAGTCTGCTGCGTGCCAGCGTGGAGGAGGGAGAAGGACGACACCCAGAGCAGGCTGGTCTTTGTGGCTCGCCAACTGCAGCGCTGCAGCGACGGGGTCTGGGGGAAGAGGCCATCTGCTGCTGGTTGGCATGACTCGGCTGTGAAAGCACAGAGCGCTTCATTGTCCTTGGGCTGGGTGGAAGGAGCTGGCAGTGTGCCCGCTGGGCTGCTGTCTCCAGCGAGAGATAGGAGTGGAAGGGATGTGGTAGTAAAACACCAACCGTGTCTGTGCCTCGCGTCCTGCAATGATGCAAGTGCTGGGGCAGAGGGACAGGGGTGCCCTGGACACCACGAGCCTCTTCGCTCCTGCCCTGAAATGACATGGTCCACCATGGAGCGAGAGAGTCCTGCTCACCCATGGGGCCAGCAAGGGGCTCCCCAACCGTGGTGGAATAACGTGCCTGTGAAGGACAAATAACACCATCAATGCTCTTAGTAATGCTAGAGGGGTGATGAGAAAATGAGCTGGCTCCGTGGAGACCTTGCTGAACTTTTAGACATCCCCAAACAAGATTAGCTGCATGACGGGCTGGTTTCCTTCAGAAGGACAGGGTGCCTGCAGCGTCATGCCTTTCCGTTTGTGTTATGGCTTACTGTTATCTCTGGGTGTGGACCTCATTTTCTAGAGACAGGGTCTTAAAGAGAAACTTCAGATAAACTGCCTAAACCACCAGGTACATCTTTCTGAGACAACAAAATACCAACAGCTCAGCGATGGGCGTACAACGGCGCAAAGGTGGGAGAGTGCACTTTTAGCAGCAGGCAAGCCGAAGAGTAAAATCACGGTATGAGAGACAGTAATGGTTGGAGCTAAGGAGCTTGAATAACGGAATTAAACAGTGGGCTACCAAAAAGATACGTGGAGGGGAGAGTTTATATAGGGCAACATGAAATCATTTGGGCTATACCCTTGGTACCGCCTTATCAATGTAAAGCCAAGTTAAGCTGCGATAAAGGCAAAAGAATGGTCATTTTATAAAACTTGTTCATGCAAAGCATGCGTGCACGTGTGCGCTGTCCTTCGGTGCGCAATGTTGCAGAGGAGCCCTTCCAAAACGGTGAAGGAGAATCCCGGGAGGGAGAACAGCCTGCAGCTTGTTACGGACCTGTGATGGATAAAAGCACGTTCAGCTTCCATTTGTTCCATTTTGGATAATGCCAAGAGAAGGGTCATGGCTCTGGCAGGGATGGATGTTGGAAACCCATGGCCGTTTTCAGCTGTTCCACATGTTCTCCATTCGGTTTGCTGGATGTCTGGTTTTCTGTTTGACGCTGCAGGTGGTGGTTAGCTAGAAGAGTTAGATAAAGCGAGGCTCTCCTTGCTCTCTTTCCCTCTTCCACTCTGCCGCTTGGTACAGAAATGATGTGGGACGGGAGCAGTTAGGGATCTGTTTAGACACGTTCCAGATAACTGTGATTTGGCTCTTCTGGAAGCGTATGCATAGTTACCTTACAGTTTATGTTTATGAAATATTATTACAGTGGGAGTGTAGCTTGAAAGTAATAAAGAACCTAGATGTTCAACTACAGCACAGTGCAAGAAATGGATTACTTGCCCAATATAGTATTTTCTATGATTGCTGAAATATAAACATTTATCTCATATTTTGTACATTTGTGCTGCCTCGTGATGGGAAAAAAAACCAGTCCTTGAGGTGCGTCTTCCATAATTCTGCTTTAATTACAAATAAAAATGTTTTGTGAGTATGTAAAGCGGTGCACCACGCACAGTGATAGCCCTCGTTAGTGCTTCCTGGAAAGTGGCAAGAGATCAGTAGCACAGGCGCAGAGGAGAGCCCGGGATGCTCCCCGAGGAAGCTGACATCCTGGCAGGAGCTGGGCCCGTGGACGAGCGCGCCTTCCTTCCAGAGGTTTGTTCTCTCTGGGTGTATCCAGAGGGGATCCGTGTGGATCGAAGGGCAGCATTTTGCCATAAAAGATTGTTAATCCATTTATTGTAGTTCCATGCTATTAATCTTTGTAAATTTTTGTGATACCTAACCAAAAAACTGCTGGAATTGCTGTGTTGACTCCAAATGAGCAAGTCTGATGAGGAGCGGCTGAGGGACCTGGGGGTGTTTAGGCTGGAGGAGGCTCAGAGGAGACCTTAGCGCTCCCTACAACTCCCTGAAAGGGGGTTACAGAGAGGTGGGGGTCGGACTCTTCTCCCATGTGACAAGTGACAGGACTAGAGGAAATGGCCTCAAGTTGTTCCAGGGCAGATCTAGGTTGGATATCAGGAAAAACTTCTTTACAGAGAGGGTCACTGAGCATTGGAGCAGGCTGCCCAGGGAGGTGGTGCAGTCCCCATCCCTGGAGGGGTTTAGCAGCCGTGTGGATGTGGTGCTGGGGGACATGGTTTGGGGACCCTGGCAGGGCAGGGTGAGCAGTTGGACTCGATGATCTTAAAGGTCTCTTCCAACTGAAACGATTCTGTGATTCTGTGATTTAAAAGCCATGTCGAAGGCAAGTTAGGCTTCAGTGCTCTAAAACCCATTTAGAGAATTCCCGAGGGCTTTTTACCTGTCAGCCTTTGCACAGCCACATACCTTTGCAGAGAAGTGGGCTCTCTTAAAGACGGTGCTCTAATAGCTGTATGTGTTTATGTCGATTTATTGTTTTCAGTACAGCTTGGTCCACACATGCAGACGATGGGAGAAGGAATATGTGAAAGTCATTTTCCACTTGAAAGTGCCTTTGGTCTCTTGGTACCCTGAGGTACCTCAGTGATTAAACCACCATTCAGATACGTTTGGCAGAAAGTGTCAACACCGGAGCTGGCGTAACTGAGGAGTTACGCCAGTTAATGGTTTTCAGAGTACCATTAAGTACTGTTGGATCTGCAGCGGGTTTTTTTAATGCATCAGCTCTCGTTTAATTCCTTTTCTGTTTTAACAGCATCAACTACGTATCAGCATGTTATTCAGAAAAATAGAGAATGCTCCCCTGAAATGCCCTGAAGATTCAGTCATGTTCATAAGATGCCTTGCTCCAACAGAGGCTGGGAAGAAATTCAATAAGGCTTTTATTCCACAGTAATTAAACGTCTAGCTGATGACACTGTAACTCAACAGGTGAAATTGCTGTGTGGAAAGACAGAATGTCATGCAGAGATGCACACTATAATTACGGGTGCTGGATGATGGCACGTGTGACACCCCCTCAGACTGCAGCCCTGGGCTGAGTCCCCACGTCTGGAATAGGGGCAGTAATGCAAAAAGTTTTTTCGTAAGGTGTGTTGTGCTTCTTAGTCTACAGGTGAAATTGAGACGGGTGTAATGTGTTGTGTGGATTAGAACTTAAAGCTGTCATTTTAATTGGTCACCATGCCTATTCCTTTTTATTATTGGCTTTTTTGTAATTTTTATAATGGTTTTTTATTATTGTTTGGTTTAGTATCAGTGTTATTATTTTCTAAACCAGGTAATTCATACAGTTCAGCATCCAACTGAAATCTTTACCAAAAGCTTTTTGACAGTTTCAGGATTGATGCAGCTGGAGTACATCCTTGGAGGTCTGTTGCACTTAAGCTGCTTCTGTTTCTGAAGAGAATAGGTAAAGATTAAATGCCACGCTTAGCTCTTCATATTGTCCTTCTCTCCTTCAGGGGCTTAACTTGCTGCTAAGAAAAAACCAAGGTTTTGTACAGCCCTCCTGCTCAGTAGAACTCACGTTCCCTCTAACAGCAGTGTGAAAACTGCTCTGTGTAAATCGGTGAAATCAATATTCTGTGGAGCGTGTGTCAGTTCTTTTAGTGGTCGCTCTGCTAACTTATCTACTGAAGTGATGAATCGTGGCCAGCTCTTAAACAAGATGTTTAAATCTAAGCTGGCTTTTTGTCCATCCGAGGCAGTAATCCCTGGCTTCTCTTTGTGCTCCACAGCAGTAATCTGTTCTGCAGCATGACGTGATGAAGTAGTGTCTAAAGCCCTCTCGACGTACGGCCCTTGTGAACGGGCTGCGCTCTGCCCTCCGTAGGGGCGTATCGGCGCCAGGCAGTCACCTGAGAGCACCACTTGTTTGCTGCTGCTCCTGCGGTACTCGGGGGTTTGTATCCTGCGGCAGCGAGCAGCGGTGTCGCCAGCCCTTCGGCTGCTCCTGTGCTCCGTAGCTTTCTCCAGTTCTCTCCTTGTCCCGCTAAGGGCAAGAGCTGCAATGCCCTTTGCATCCCCGCCGAGCCTTTGCTTCCTCTGCTCTACACCCTCCTGCCTTACAGCTAACGGTGGGTTTGCCCTCGCTGTGGTCGCCAGGGGTTGGCCACGCCACTTCTGCCCTTTCCGCTCCGTGTCCCTTTGCAAAGCACCCCGATCTGATTGACCGAAGCCTTATGCAGTCTCACAAAAAGTCTTCCTCAGGAAGTCTCACGGTGGGGGCGCGTGGGCAGGACTGAAAAGGGTGTTGTCCCAGCGGACGTCGGCAAGGGCCAGTTACAATGTCAGCACGTACAAAGCCCAATACTGTTAAGCGTCTGCTGCTTTTCAGAGAGACCTCAAAATCACCGTATGATCCATGCAACCACGAGGTCAAGGAAGCTAACGTTTCTTTTTATTGCCTGCCATGTACTGCTCCAAGTGATGCAAGCCAAGCGCCTGGCAGCGCTGCCCTCTGCAGCCTTCCGCTCGGTGGCCGCAGTGGCTGTGGGGAGTTGTTCTAGGGCAGCCCTGTGCAGTTACGGTGGGAAAGGTACCCACCCGCGGCAGGGACACCTTAATGCCTCCTCCTCCTCCCGTCATCGCCCTGCTAATGTGCTGTCTGGTGGCAGGCTAGTTTGTACCCCAGTCAGCCTTTCCCCTTGCTGTGCGGTAAGCCAGCCTTTTCAAGTTTCCGTGGGATGCTGTAAGCCTCAGCTCACGTGAACGATAGTCCCAGCGCCAGTGTAGACGTCTGCAGCCGAGCTAGTAGAGCGATTTGGCCTGCGGTGGGTGTGATGAGTAGGTACTCTGACACACGCGAACAGCTGTGTCTTGATCCCTATTCATTTCTGTCGCAAAGTTTGCACCTTTTGTCCCTGTTACTGGTTCCGGCAGCCCACGGCAAGGAGATTTACTGATTTACTGATTTACTGATTTACTGATTTAATATTTTTGAGTGCAGTTCTTTGCTTGAAAAAAATATTTTGGGAGAATGGATATCAAGTCCTTAGCTCAGTTTGTTTGTCTGGGCTGTGCTTTGCGATCATGGTGTGAAGATGTTGGATTTCTATGTATTTTTCATGGCAGTAATTTTGAGTGGGCTGAAGAAGAATGGTTGGGTCTGTTGACATAACCTTGAAACAAGCCAAACAACCTTTTGCTGCTCTATTTTTTGTTTCCGTATTGGATAATCAAGTCTATTTGATTCATTCAACGTCTCACATTCAATTCATCCAATGTGGTACTCTGTTCTACATAGTTATAGCGCATATTCGTCTTACCTGACTTAGCCTCATTCAGATACAGAAGTTCCTCTTCAAAGTTGGAAGTTTTGTGTTTAGGCTTATTTGCAGCATCTAAGTGAACTGAAGTCATCCTGCATTCTCTTCGTTGGGAGGAGAGAGTTTGGCCTCAGTGTAATTCAATTTAAACTCAGCCCAGCCATGTAGTTAACCTGCTAACAGATTATGCCAAGTCCTATAGTTGTGTGTATGACGACTTGGAAGAATTGAGCCAGACCTTGATTTTCAAGCTGAGGAATTCAGTTTTAATCTACCTGGCAGCTCCTCACTGCATGTTTCTCAGCAGAGCTCTATTCTTGACTTTATTATTGTGATTTTTTCCTGTGTGACTATTTTATGTCCAGAAATTAAACACGGACAATGATAATCCTTTTGGGAAGCCAGCAGGGAAGCTCTGGAGATATGTAAAATTTAGGAAGTTGAAATTATTAAGCCGTGAAGCTTGCAGAACAATGCAGGATGCTGACTGTGATTTTCATACTGATTGTTTTGTAGCCTGAGTTGTGAGTAATGCTCAGCTGGGAGAGGCAGAGAGACGTGTCTTTTGGTAGACAAAATAAACCCAAGACGCTTTAGGCTGGAAGGAAAGGAGGGGTTGATGCCATGTGTTATCAGCTGCGTGAAACAGTGCGTGTCAGCTCTTGCAGCAGTTCACCTGCCAAGGTGAACCAGCCCATTAAAAAGTCTCCATTGAGTATGAAGTAGCCTGAACAGAGGAGGGGTTTTTCATGGCTGTCCTTCGGTGGTGTATTAGGTCCTGGAAGCAAAACTGGGAAGAAAGTAAAGGCAAAGAATGCTTAATACAATTTCGCACGAGTGGAAACTCAGAGCTGACGAGTTACGACAGGCAGCAGGTGAATATACTCGAGGATGGATCGGTTTGCCTCTCTCTTGACAGGCACGTAAATCTGTCTTCAATTTATATGTATCTCTTACAAGAAGAGAAAGTAAATATGTGAACAGCTTCTTCAATTTGCATTTAAATTACAAATAATTTTGAAATTAAAACCCCCATTGACTTGTGTAAGCAAAAAGTTTTCACACGTGAATGTAAGTTTAAGTTTCAGCGGGCTGCTCGCTCTCTCCTCATTCGATTTGTATGAAAAGCTTTCCAGGTGCTTTCCTGGTAGGCTGTTCTACTCAAAAACGCTCTCTAACAATAATAAAACATGCTGCAACTACAAATAATAGCTTAGTGATGACACGCTGAGGACGCTGCAGACGCCTTGCTGTCCAGGCTACTTGAGCACTGGAGAGCATTTGAGGTAGCACAGGAGCTGCTGCAGCTGTTTGGTATGGTGAACAACCAGGGCTTAAAAAAAGCTCAGATCTGGCTTTTCTGAATTTTCAAGAAGTGGTGGCAGACAGCAGGTGTAAAAGACCAAGTAATCCCTATGTACAAGACAAAAATCAGGTAATCAGAAAAATCTCTGGAAGGTGCCAGTAGTTCAGCCATTGGGCAGATGGAAGTAGTTAATGGAATGTGAATATAGGAATTAAAAAACATGCTAAGAAAAAATTATAGAATCAGATGGTGTTAAAGTGGATTCTTGAAAATAATACATATAAATGTCATAAAATGGCTAAATTAATTCGGATTATTTTTCTGTATTTGTGCATATGCATTTACAGGCTGAACTACGCTGTTACTGTGAACAGTAGTCAAATGGAAAATCATGCATGATCTTCCCCGGGGTTTTCATAAATCGCCGTCATCCCCTTGGAAATTAGCTGTTGTTTCTAAAACAGAACAGGCTGTCTGTCCTCTCTAGGGAACAATTCTCTCCTGTCCCTGGAGGCTCTCAGAGATTCGAAAGTGGGCTTTAGAGCTGTAGCGTTAGAAAAGTTCACCTGAAGTAGAAGACACTTCAGCTTTTCTTTCCATCTGTGGCGTGTCCTGAGACACCGTGTTTCCTTCAGGCGGTTGTCCTGCTCGCGTTGCTGCTCAACAGATTGTCTTCTGAAATTACGCTCAGCCTTGATGGGCAGCTCCCCCACCTCCTCCTCCGCTTTGAGGGTGAGCACAGAAGAGCACGAAGGCTTCCCCACATAAAATGTATTGATGTATTTATTTATGGAACAGAAACCCTGCTTTGTAATTGCCGCAGAGTTTAGGCTAACAACCGGGAGGGGGAATGAAGCCAGCGCTGGCTCACGGTGTACAAGCTGCTGTGCCAAAACAGAGCGCCAAATCAGACTTCTCCGTTACTTCCTACACCTGTGTCCTGCAAGCCTTTCCACCTCGAGGTCTCTCTGGGTTTCTCAGCTCCCAGACACATCAGCGCAGCCGTTCTGCTCAGTATCTCCAGAAGCAAAGTCTCTGATAAATGCCAGATGCTTCTGGTCCTCCGCTCAGCACTACCGTATCTCCGTTCCGGAACGGGCAGTGACCTGCTCGCCTCGCTGAGCCCCGACGTGCCGCAGGCTAACAAGCCGCGGTGTCTGCGAGGGTCGCAGCAATCATCCGCAGGCTTTTGAAAGGGCAATGGTATTCTTGCCCAGATCGGAAGCAGCCACTCTCAGCCCCGAAGCCCTGCTTATAACTCATGGCCATAATCCTTCTGTTAATGCTGGCGAAAAGGCAGACCTTCTCTTCTGCACAAAGCGCGCGTGCACGAGAGAGATGCTGCGCACCGTGGTTAGAGTGTTCCTGTGACTGACCGCGCTACGGGACTACAGGTTCTTTACCTAGGATGTGTTCTGAAACGTGCAGGTATTTCAGAAAAGTCCCTCCGGAATACTTGTGTATTACATGTTTAATAATAAGCGAGAACGAAATGCTCCACCTTCTATTAATATACTTTGAAACGAGCCTATGTTGAAGAGGGATGATCCCCTCCTCTCTTCGAGGGGAAGCGCACCCAAAGAGTTATTGAAGATTGCTGAATGTTAAGTGTTTGGGGTGGCACTTGACCTTAATATCTGGGGAACTGTGAGAACTCTGGCAAGTCTGGCCCCAGATGGCCTCCGGGCACCTAGAGAGGTGCTTTGATTTTTGTTCTTTTTCCCGCTCCACTATTAAACATTTAAATATTCAGTGGTTAGGGTAAAATGTTCCGGACACTGTGCTCACTATTACTTCACCTATGTAAGGAAAAGAACAGTAATTCTTAACCTGAGGTTAACTTAGTAACCTTGTGCGAGTGTTCCCCAGGGACTGCTTGTAGGTTTGGGGTTTGTTATTTTCTCGGTTTAATGTTCTGGTCAATAATGCTGTCTCGGGAAGATTGGAGAATGCGGTAGTCGGACCTGCCTCTCACTGACCCCGCTGCGCCGCCAAGTTCAGCCCATAACAGAGAATCCAAAGTCGAAACGCAGCCTTGGTGTGGGAGAGTTTCCCTTCACACATACAGCCTCGGGGGAGAGGAGCAGCGCACAGCTCCAGGGGCGCAGCCACGGGCTTGGCAGGGGCAGCTCGGGGTGCCGCTGCCTCGTGCGCTCTGACGGGCAGTACCCGATCCTGCGTGTGACAGGGGACACGGGAGCGAGATCGGCTTCAGACGTGTTCCTCGAGGTTAACTAAGCAGATGGATGGTAGAGCTGGAGGGAGAATGCCAGTTCTCCGGGAACTCCCGGTGCCGGGGTCAAGGTGCAGCCTCCGGCGCCAGGTCTGGCTCCAGCGTCAGCTGGAGCTGTCTTCTCATCCTCTGATGTATTTGCCATGTAAATAATATTATGTATTTAGGAAAAAAAAAAAAAAGCACACTACTGCCCAGGATAAAGAGCAGCATGCGTTCAAAAGAAAAGGTGAGCTTGACTTGAAATTGCCTGGTTGCCTTCAGCTGCGGGCGGCAGAGGAACAGGAACATAACCGGAAGGAATTTGAGGACCATTCTGTGACAACTTTCTGGTCTTTGAACCCCTTCTCTTTATGTGCAGTTCTGTCGTAAATGGACAGGTTTATGGGCGCCTGTTTTGAAAAGTCCGTATTTATGATCTGAGAGGCAGCTGCGTTGGTCTGTGCTGCTACACCTCATCTCTCAAATACATGGAACGTTTGGCAAAATTGACTCCTCGGTGGAGACGAAGCCACGTTTTTATCAATATTGCAAAGCTTCTGCATATTATTATTGAAACAAATTTTCCCAAGAAAGGAAAAAAAAATTGTAACCAATGATAGTCCTGTCAGAAAGTAGTTTAGTGCTTTAGCACCTTGTACGAAGTATGCGTCCTGCCTGTTCTTAGTTTTAGCTTGCAGTATTTCAGTATTTATGCCAGAGGCAACGTTATAACTCAACCATACGGTTTCGTCAACGTGGAGGGGACATAACTTAGTCAACTGCTTGTCCGTTGGTCCTGCTTGTGGCTAGCTCACTGACTCCCATAACGATTTGCAAGAAGCAAGTTCCCAAATACTTTAAAAAGCTTATAACTTATTTTCTCTATTTTTGGATGTACCGGAAACATTCGATGACCTCTGTCTGGCAAACCACCACTTAAAATTTTGCAGCACCGCATCCGGCTCCTGATCCCAGTGGCAAAATTCCCAGCATCTTCAATCTAAACAAGACTGCAGCCCAGTTATGACAGGATATTACGGAAAGTACCATAATACATTGAAATGGGAAAGGGAATTTTAGGTTGAAGACTGCTAAGTATCAAATTTTAATTTAGCCATAATAACTCCGTTTAAACATCCTCTTTGCCCCATTCTCCCATGGAAATGTTTGGGGGGTAAAGTCATCGCCAAGGTTTGAATGCGGTCAGGAAGTCTGTTGGAGATGGCATCCAGAAGTCTCACATGTAATAAACACACGGCAGCGCGGAACGCATGGTCTCAAGTGGAATACCCAGCAATAACATTGACAGTCAGTCTGTTATTCTTTGTGGATCTTACTGCATTACAGACCTACCTGAAAGGAATAAGATACCCACGCAGCCGTGCCCTCTCTAAGCTGTTTCTTGCCTACAGTTTATTTGCTGACCTGTGAATAAAAACAGTATGTAAAACTTTGCTTTTTCTGGCTAGAAAGTTATTCTCTTAAATTGACTTAGAGCAATGTTTGCAAAGCTCAGGTCCTATTTCGGTGATGCGTAACACGATGTTAATAACGAAAGCCTCCACCGGGTATGGGTATACTCGGCGGAGGGACGTGTGTGTATGAACACGAGTAGCTATGCATACTTGTTATTAGGTAGTTATACCCAGGAGGCTGTGCTTAAAAACAAACAACTTCCTCCTTTGTGAGGGCAGAATTTATGGCTCGTGTTGATAAGATCCATCTGCGTAGTGATGTTTTTCAGAAACTTCAAACTGGGCAACACCAGAACTCTTCCCCTCCGGCTCGCACCCCCTACACAGGCATCCTCCTGGAAGCTCTTTCCCCTGTAATATACACACACCTAGCAGTGCAGTGTTGCACAGAGCCTAAGATTTTTATTCCAGACAAAGGACTTATTTTTTTCCCCTAAAAGATGATTTTTTAGCATACGTATTATTAGATAGAAGAGCACCATATTCTAAAATGAGGGAGCAAGTGCAATTTTATCTTTCTAACGTATCTGTCAGTTATAGAAATGCCATTTGAGAGATAGCATGTAGCTGTACTTGACCTTTTCGGCTTGTGTTCAAAATCAGACAACAATCTGGCTTTGGGAGTATTTGTTTTTGAGGGTTTGGGTGGTGGGCAGAGGCGGGATATTCCAGGTTTTCCTTTGATGCTGCTGAAAGTGTTCAGGGGGGTTAGTATGGAAATACCTTGGATAGCACGGATATCCGTGTCCTGACCCGTGTCTAAGCAGCCCGTACTTCTGAGAGTGTTCTGCACGTAGTGAAATCCCGTCCTGTGCCTCACGAAACGCAGCATGTCCTGGGAGGCTCAGGCCAAGGGGAGCTCTGTGTTCCTCTAATGGCAGGGAGCAGAAGAAAAAGGAAAAGGGCACTCAGGTATCAACACTTCCCACGCCGAGCTGCCTCTTTTTTCTTCTCTATTTTTTTCCCCAGAGGATTTAGTGGTGTGGCTACTTAATGAATTCAAACAGCACGAAATAAACAGCTGCTCCCAATACTTCTTAGCTGATGCAGCCTCTCAGCTCAACGAGTCAAGGCAGAGGGATTGGCTGCGCTTAACTGCCGCTGGAGTAACTAGGAGACTGAAGGCAGAGGTGTCTCCAAGAAGAGCAGGCAGCTAACACAAGTCCGATGTCTCAGAAATCCTGGAGCTTTTCAGTGAATTTGTTTTGGGAATCAGAGGGAAGAAAACCTGGGAGTATTTGTGGATGCTGAGAAGTGCAGGCAATAAATTATACGCCGCCGCTCTGAGTTTTTGCGGTACTCTTGAGATCTTGGTCATCTCCAGAAGCTGCTTTCTAGAGGGACTAAGCGAAAAGGACACTGTTTCACCTGGGGCAGTGTTCTGGTGAATAAGGGCTAACGGTTAAAGGGAAGGCTCCAAGATCTTCCCTCTTCCTTACCTGCACTGCTTGGGAAACGAGGTTGCTCAAGGCTTGGGAGAAAAACTGTAAAGAAACCTTGAGTGGGTGCGTGTGGTTCTGTTCGCAGCCCTGGTGAGCGTCGGAGCCAAGGCTCACTGGTGGAGGATGGATGCTGGAAGCACACCTTTTGCCTTTAGATGATTGCTCTTGGATACTGCGCACAGGTCAATGACCTGGTCCCACAAGCAGAGGGGCCTTGCTCTTGTGGAGATCAAGCAGGAGCTGGGGACGCGCTCCCTCGTGGCACTGCCTTTCAGCCCTTCCCTGCTGAAGGCCCCCGCTGCCTGGGATGCTCCTCGGCCAGCTGCTTGTCTTGGGCCTTCTTCCCCTTGCGCTTAACTATTTGCTGGGACTGTCAGCGCAGCTGAGCCATCCCCGCCGGTGGCTCTGGGCTGCTCCGCTCTTCTGCAGCGTGTGCCATTGCCATGTAGCTCAGTTCCGTCGCTCTCGTGCTGCCGGTGGAACGTACTGCTAGGCAGCCACCTACTTGTGCCGCCCTTGTGGACCTGCTGGTGCGGCCAGGCTTTCCCTTCTGAAGCACCTTCCGTGTGCCGCGCAGCGGAAGGGGCAGGCGCCCACAGAGGACAGTTTACACGGTTGGTGGAGCGCTGTTGGGGGCAGTATCGACAGCCAGTGGCTTTACACCTTTAGACCTTGTAGTGGGATAACCCTCGCTGATACCTCTGACCAGATGAAGCCATGGCTCGAGTCGCTCTGTTTCAGTGCTGTAGCATTAACTGAGTAAAAAGCAGAGTTCCTGTAAGGGCCCAGGTGCTGACATCTGCTGTGGACACGGCTGACAAGGATACTTCTCCATCGTCAGCTGGTGAGGAGGCCTCAGGGCTGACAGGTCCCCCTAGCTGACCGGTGGTGATAAAGACGGCCGTCTGATGCTGAGTGGCCCTCCTGCCGCTGGGAGCACGCGGCCCATTTCAGATCACACAGGCTCATAGGAAGCCAATGCCGGCTGGGATTCTCCTTCAGGAGCAGATGTTTGCTGGCATGAAGTAGAGCTGGCCAGATAAATGTAAGAAAAAATTTGGTTTTGCTTGCAAGTTGCTACTGCTAAGGCTCTCTCCTCCCTGTCATCTTTTCTTTTTTTTTTTTTTTTGTGATTCTTGTTCATGTGGTGAGGCTCTTCCAAGTGCTTGGACCATGTCATTGCTTTCTCGTTGGTGGTGTAGAGTGCCTGATGGTTGTGGTGAATTCATGGCTCACAATGGTTGTGGTCGGAGTGCGACATCTTTATCCTCGGGGGTTAGGACATACTTGGGAGCCATGAGAGTATCTTTTATTCATTTTAAGCCTCTAAACTGAAAGAAGAAAATGTTGGACTGAAAAGGAATTCTAAAACCAGACAGTAAAACTTGTCCTAGTTTCAGTTCTGGTTGTTAGGAAAGTCCGAGTTTTTCTGAACAGAGGGACAGTGCTGCCTTTGGTTCAAGTCTCTTTTCTGGCATCTTTCGTAGCATGAAAGTGGATCTAAATCTGCTCAACTTGGGCACTGAAAAGCAGGGGGCATAACCAAAACACCCGGAGTACCTGTGCACCTGCTTGCAGCGGTTCCTAGTGCAGCTCTGGGTTGTGGGACAAGCCCTCAGAAACGGTGCTTCACGCTGTCTGCTGGTCGTTCCACGTTGTGGAAGTGCCATGGTCTCAAAACCTCTTGGAAGAAGGTAGGCAGGAAAAAACCCAAGGGATGGTTTGTTGGATTTGCCATATTTGAGTAGTTCTGTTTGTTTCAGGAACAACACAGAAACAAAACCCAAGGCAAGTATTCTTGTTGTGGCCACCAACAATGAATTCAAATGCAGAGCAGCCACCGAGGGGCCAAGTGAGAGGGTGGGTCTCTAGTCCGCACCTGACCTGGACGGGTAGTCACCTACTGCACTGTCGGGAACGGCTTGACCTGTTAAATAATGATCAGCCAAGTCATTCCGACCTGCAAAAACGTACGACAGCAGCTGAAAAACTCCCAGTGTGTGCTTCGTAGCGTAATTACTGTCAGGGTCAGTATCTGATTTCTAGATCCCTTCCACTGTGTCTGCTCGTTATTTCTCCCTAGGAGACAGATACGAAAGGGTATTTTATTTCTGTGTGTAAGAATGGAGCCTGAAGATCTCTCATAGGCAAATGGGTTTGTCTTCAGTGCCACATAAACATTAACTCGATCCCTCCCCAGACAGGTATTTCTTGACAAATGAAAGTCGTAATGCTGTAGAACAGGAGGTTTTCCTAAGGAAGTTCAGGCTTATGAAAAGATACTTTAATTTCTAGGAGGAAAAGCCCATATCTGCAAACTGTGGTGCCAGGTGAACACTTGCATTTCCCCAAACCTAGAATTTCTGGAGGCTCTTTGAAGGTTTTACATTAACTCATAAAGTAAACACAGGAGAAACTGAACTGGCTGAAAAGTTAATTCTCGATCAGTTTTATCGTCTGGTGACTGTGAGCCCAGCTGTGTTCGTGGGATATTCACGCTCCGTAACTGTGACGTCTCCTTGATACACCCAGAGGCAGCAGTTTCCTCATGCGGTCAGCAGCTCAGAGGTTTGCGTGCCTGGCATTGCAGGCATACAAGCAAAACGAGCATCCTGTGGCTTAGTCCTTCAGTTTTCCATCGATAAAGCAAAAGCACAGCAGTGAAAAGCTTTTGTAGAGGACAGGTAATCCCACTTCACGCTGTGTTATTAAAACATTAACCGTGAATGCGTCTTTATAACTTGATTTATTACTACATTTTTTCTTCTAACAACTAAAAATTCTGAGGGGTGTTATCATGCCATATTTATTAATTCTATTCAATGAAAGATTCCGACAAGGAAGACAAGGAACACGCCTCACAGTTGCCTTCCTCTAACAGTGTGGAATTGTTCCTTTGAGGCCATTAAGGTTTGCATGTGAATGCGCATCCAATTTCAGAGATTACTTCATAGAGTATTTTGCACGGCATTAATTTTGTTGTGAAAACGTGGTATTTGTCACACGAGAAGGAACGGGCGGACCCAGTATATGTAATTATGAGTTCCCACTATAGCCTTGGCAGGGAGGTTGCTCTGTGCCCACCTTTGGAGAAAAGAGCTGTGCCTTCTCCGTTAGCGCTTAAAGCCTCACTTCTATTAAACACAGAGTTCATTGGGTGTCACCAGACCGAGGCGGGCTGAATCGGTAAATAAAAGCACTTTTACCAGCTGTGAGTCATATGCATTAGCTGTCTTATAGCACTGGTACCTGCAGTGGCCAGCTAAGCCTGTTGTAAGCCTGGAATTAAATGATCTGACCCGTAAGTATTTGCCCCCCTCCTAGCCCATGCGCAGCAACCCCTTCCTTTCTGACACAATGCTTTCCTTCAGCACAGCTGCATGTTCAGCGTCAACCATGCCCTAAGGTACTCGGCTGTGAGCGCTACCCGGCAGCCTGTAAGGCAGGCGTACGTACGTGTGTGGAGCCGTGCACAGTGCAGCCCTAGCACCAGCGAGGGCATTCGGTACCCCGAACAACAACGCATTTGCCATGAGGTACGAAAGAGAAGGGCATCGTGACATAAGCTGGGATTTTCCAGTCTGCTGAGCCTTGTACTTCCATACGTACTCATTAAGTAGCATAACAGATATAAGAAGATTTATTGAGGGCTTATTAAAGATTTCTTAAAAGAGAGAGAGACCCTTAGAGACAGCCGCTGTCTCCTCCCCTTCGCTGTGCTGACCTGAAGGCAGTGCTGTACATAGCCAAGTGCATGACTGAGCAGTGGTTTGAGGAAGCCCCATACTCAGCCCAAAACTGTCTGGGCAGCCGTTTTTCAGACAGGGATTGTGAAATGCATCGGGTTTGACCTCTCGGTGCCACATGACCTTTCATTTCCACCCCAGGGGGGTCTTACCCTGCAAAGGGTGACGTTGAGCCTGATGTGCGTGACTGGTAGTTGGGCAGGATTTGGCTACTAAGTCTTAGCAGGGAAGCATTATAAATTACACTTCTCCTGGAAAATAACTTAGATATGCTCACTTCTGGCTTGTTGTAGGTGCCGGCATGCAGACAGCGAGGGAGATTATTGCTTGTTGAGAAAAATAAATAGCTTTACATATTGCACTGTGAAACTGCACACTCGTGAATTGTACCCTGGCATCCCTGGCCCTTCTCAAAGCAATTCTTTGTGGTAACCTGTTATGCTCCTTCTTTAAATGGCAATCCGTGTAGCCATAAAAACACTATATATATATATATATATATATATTTTATGCATCCAGATAAATTCTAGATGTTAAAATAATTATATTCCTGGGGAGCTTCAGACTGGCCGAGAGTTAGAGCTAGACGGGAAGAAAGGAGCGACCTCATCTGATTATCTAGTTTGGGGCTCGGAGCATGGATCTTGGGAAAAAAAATAGTCCCATATCTCTCTCTCTTCACCCACCACTGCTCTTTTTCAAAATTCTGTATTAAATGAGTTGAAATCTGAAAAAGTGTTCCCTACTCTTATAACGAGTCATGAAAGATACTGAGCCTATAACCTTGTCCCTTAATGCCATTTTAAACTGATAAGACAGCTTAGGTACTGCTAGACTACAGACACCACAGGAGGCCAAAGTCATCCTCCTGGCAGCATGTGCCAGGGCAGGGCGTGCTCTTGGCAGTATTTCGGGGTAGTGGTCTTTACGCTTGCGTTTTTATGGGTCTGCATTACAGGGTTTGTGCGTGTGGTGTTTGTGCGTGCAAGTCTTTGATTTGTTGGAGAGTGTGTGCTCTTAGACCAGGTTGTGTGCCGGTTACTCCTGCAGAACCCCCTAAATACAGGTGCCTGAGCAGACACACACCGCGGGCACCAGATGGAGATGGTAAGACAACTAGAATAGAGTTAATAAATTTGGTGAAAAATCTCTTTGAGGAGGGTCAGCATCGAATGGGCCCATCTTCCCAGAAGGAGCGAGGAAATTGTGAAAGCCAGAAAAAGCTCAGTCTTGTAATTGGAGCCCTGGGAGCTAAAACCGGGGAGGGAATGCAATTTGTAGCTTGCTGGAGAGCTCAGAGTAAACTTAGAGCCAGCCAAGATGGGAGATTGAATTATCTATAAAGCTGCCTGCGCAAAATTATTTGCTTTCTCTTTCCAAAAATGTAACAAACCTATGTTAAAAAACCGATTTTTCTTTTATTCTTAAAACATCAGTGACTGAAACAAAGCACTTAAAAATTCTCAGTAGTGGGAGACGGTCTTGGCCTGGGTCTGTTGTAATTTCTGTTAGTTGACCGTGTTCTATTCAAACAAGCAGTGAAGCCAGGAAGCTTGGAAAATAAACGTTAAGCCCGAATCCTCTTAGTTCCTGTTTAGAGGAATCGTTGCTCTTTTAGGCTATAAAACAGCGTCCAAAGCTTGGCAGTCAATAACTTGTGAGATTGAACTTAGGAGAGCGAAGAGAGAAAACTGCGTATCTGTGTGGATAGCGTTATGTCTTCTGAGTTGTGTTCGCGGTTCAGATCTCCTGCAGTGTGGGAGGACAGAAGCAGTTCACGGGCATTCCTGAAGACATCAAAATAGGCACCCACTGGAATGCAAAATATGGCTAAAATATCACTACAGTGAGTTTGCTACTGCCTATAAGCACTGCTAGTGCTCTCAGTGAGGAGAGCAAGGATTGAACCTGTTCCTCGAGCTACGCATTCTCTGTCACTCCGCCCGCTGAAACCCAAGCGGTGCTGTTGGTCTGCATTTCCTGGTGGAACAGTTCAGAAATACCGCGTCCATCTGCTCTTTATGAAAGGTTTGGGTTGGAAAATGCTGCTTTACCCGCGGTCAGAAAATGGATAAATCTCGTTTTGCAAGAGATGTCAGAGAGCAGCGCACCCTTGGGTCTGCAGCTGCCCACGGAAGCTTTAAATCCCCGCTGGTACGAGCCAGCAGCCTGCTGATGTTTTGCTGCTTGCCTGTTGCAATCCTGTCACCCAGCGGACAGCAGCGCAAGTCCATAGCGGGTCCAGACAGGTGGGTGCTCCCACTGAGCATGAAAATGTTAGTTTTGCACGCGGGACCTCTTGGAGATACTGGCAAGGGACAGCGATTCTGCGTTTCGCGGGTCCGACAGGACGCGCTGCGTAGCCTCAGCCCCTGGCACAGGAGGTTGGCTGAAGAGTTGTCTGGAACCTATGGTGCCTTCAGTTTTGAAATGTCTCCGTTTTTTCCAGCGCTTTGCTTCCGTGACATTCAATAAAGTGCGGTTATTTCTGGTATTTTTAATGCTTCACAAGAGCAGTCCTGGAGCACGCTACCAAGGAGTCTCAAACTCCCGTCGTTATACTAGCGCTTCGTGCCATGTCTTGGACAGCAGAAAGTGACTCTTGGTGTGTGTGCTGAGATACGATGCAGTTAAATGGGAAGGTACGTTGTGTTTTCAGATTACAGGCTACTTCCCATTGTCATTTGCAATTAATTTCTTCCTTTTTCCCCCGGTTTTTTGAGCACTCTCCCCTTTGCTATTCGGAATGGCCAAACACTAGCAACCGGGGCTGCCTAACAGCTGGAAGAAGCCGGTGCTCTGAGCCTTGACCATCTCCCCTCTATTTGGACTGTTGGCGAAAGCTGTGGAAAAGGCTTGGAAGGAGTGCTGACATTCATTGGCTTAATTTTGAAAACTTAAAATATTCTGGGCCTACAGCGTACTAGTTATGCCACTTGTGCCAGGTGGCAAGAAGAGATGCAGTTCGGTGAGCCTGACCGGTGACAAGGTCACAAAACCAGCATGCGCTTCCACCGCGTGCTGGAGAAGCAGGAAGACATGAAGCACTGCCAGGCTGTTGCTTGCCTGCACCCTTGTTACATGGTGGTGTTGGTGCTGCTCGTGTTCATTAGATACGGCTCCTGCTGTCATTTCTGCGGGGTTTGTACCTTCACCTACCTGTCCAAGGCTACCATTTCCCCAGGATCTCAAGCAAATGTTCTCTGTTTCTCCGTGCAACTAGAAATCTGGTGTAGCGTAGGTTTGACGATCCCTTTGGTCAAGCAGTTAACTTGGGAGGTGCTAAGAGAATAGAGTGGATCTGTTTGTAGTTTGTTTTGAAGTATTTCAAAGGCACTGTGGCATCCTCTGCTTTGTAGTTGAAGGGGAAAAGCTGAAGTCCCATTTTCAAGAGACGGCAATAATAAATTATAAAAATGTCCAGCATTTTTAGGAATCTGGAAATAACAGGGCATCATATAGCAAGAAGCAGCAGAAACGTGGGTTACATAGTCTATCACGATATTGCTCACATCAGACAACCACTTGGAAACCTTTTACATTACTTCCTCAGCGAGGAGTGCACGTGGGTGTTTTCCCATTGCTTTTCCAAGTGGACTGATAGCGCTCAAGGCAGAGCTGTTGTCTCCTCAGGCTGCTCAAATGAATTGCACACCGAAGTACAGATGGAAATTCTTGCCAATTTGGTGCCAAGGGATTTCAAGCAGTCATTTTAGCTTTTCAAATATTTATTCAGTATTACGCGACACAAAATCTCCCAAAGACTTGTGCTTCCTCGTGTTGAACGTACTACCAGCCGAGCTGGTGCTGACTTGGTGAGTGCAGTTGGGAGTCCCTATGGGCATCACTGGTTCCGCTGGAGTTTCTGTGGAGCTCTGCATTTCTCACTTGAACTGATGACTGTTGTCTGCGTGAACAAATCCATCTCTCCTTTGCCAGCCAACACCCTACCGGCTTCCTGACAACAGAAAGCTTACAAAATGAAACATTACACAGACTAGCTCCTTTTCTGTGTGCTCTGAGAGATGGGGATTTACACAAACTCCAGATTTATTTCCTGGATTCTTCTTGCGGTAGAGAAACGTAAGGCCAGGTTGAAGAACCCTGACCGCCTGGAAGGAGACTTGGTGGACATGGTGGGCAAGATGCTGAGCTTAGGAAGGTGGAGGGGAGTCAGTGTTGCTGTCTGCAGCTACGTGATGGAGGAGAGTACAGAGAAGGGAAGAGAGAGATACAGAAATGGGGTTTTCTTCCCTTCCTAAGTGAGCGTTAGCATTATTGTTGACTGCTTTTGCAGCGGGCTTTTGATACTGTGGGGAGTGGAATGGAAGTCTTGCCTCACGGCGCTAAGGCAGAGGAGATGCACACGCTATTTTTTGCACCAATATAATCGCTAGAGGTTTATTTTGCGTCTTTCCAAGTAGGACAGCCTAAACCCCAGAACATAAGGGCAGCTCAGTACCTTCCTCCCTTCTCCTGCTCTGACTTGCCCTTTCTGCCTGAGAAAGAGTTCCATTTGCATTCAGGGGAGAGCCTGCTCGGCTTCAGCGCTTCCAGGGGTCCTTTGGGTACGTGCTGGGTCCAGGCGGGGGCTAGCTAGCAACCGGCATCCCTGCGGGAGGAATTTGTATTGTGTCGGAGGGCCGAAGGCTGGAGAACTGTAAACGGTGTTTTCACACACTGCAGCCAATTCCCACAGCTCCCGTTGCTTTAGGCTGTTGCTTTGGTGAAAACCAAACAGAGTGGTCTGGGAGCTGAAGGATGTCGTCTGGAGTGCGGTCCGCACCTCTGCTGCGGTGTGCCCTACGGCGGGAGCCAGAAAGGAAGCGGTGTAGTGCCTGTACAGAGGAGGGGGTCCGAGCCCGGTGCTCAGCACTCCTCACTGCCAAGGCCACAGTGCTCAGAGGCTTTCAGAGCGCTAAGGACCCAGCAGGGTGGTCCACTCCAGCGGCTGGATGCGTTACCCTGTCAGCCAACTGAAGTTACCCACTGACGAGATACTAGAGCAACCCGCAGAGTCAGGGAAGCGGTTTTCCAGTCCTAAACGAGTAAGTACACGTGGTCAGTATTGGGCAGAGTTTCCTGAATTTCTTACTGAAGCAGACGACAGCTCTGGCAGGAGACCGTGACTCTGCAGAAGTGCACGGCGCAAGCCCAGGGAGTGTATCCCGTGGCTGCGTATTCCGTTAGGGTGTGTGTAACAATGCCGCAGCTTCTCTTCACACTGCCGCCTGCCTTTCGCTCAGGCCCTCAGGCTCCTCATTCCACACCGTCTTCCCTGTCGTCTGTTGCTTGACTCCCCCTTGCGATTTGCATGCTGCATTTTCTCATTAAATGACAGGTATTAAAAAAAAAAAAAAGTCGGGTTTGGACACTTCTTACTAATTCTTCTCTTGTGCACCAAGAGCTCATATTGACGACCAGCACATGTTCATCACACTCACAAATAATTCTCTTATTCCCACACTGAACAAACAGCCCTTTTTGAGGCTTGCACAACAAAATATCTGGCCATGTGCAGTACCTGGGAGTTCTCCCTTGGCTGGTTCTGCCAAACCTGTAGAATTGCCCTCTTCATTCTGCATTCTGTCCAACTGTGGTTTCACATAAGAATTAAATGAATACTTGTTTTTTCCCATGAGGTGCTGGTGAACGCCAACCAAGTGATTCTCACAGTATCCAGTATCTAGTCACCTGTTCTGAAGAATTATCAGCATTTTTTTTTTTCAGGAAACCTTTCATATTTTACTTAGATGCAAAAATAATTTTGTGCGCTAAGAGCTTGTTGCCAGTGCTACAAGGACCTTTCCATTCTTCTCTCTGTAAAAAATGAAGACAATCAAATGAAACTTCCAAAGAGCGATCTGTATTGTCAGTGGAACTTGAGACAGTGCACGTTTGCCTTTGGTTATTTGAGTGCTGGGAAATACAGGTGAACCTGCCTTGCGATGGGAACTATCGCACAAAGACCAGTTTGTTGGGAATTGAGTTGTCAAGGTTTAGTTGAGTTTTCATGATCAGGGTTGGCCGGTGTCTGATAATCAGTGGCAATAGTTTTTTGCGACCCACCGGTGCCCAAAGACCCGCAGAATCTTCCCGATAGATATTATTAACGTGCCTGCACAGTTTTGCTGAAGGCTGCTTATAGGCAAATGCCACGTACAACTTGAGCTAGCGTGAGGGAGTCAGCCCTGGGCCTGGGGAGGAAACCAGTTCCTGTGTAACAGCGTGTGGAATGTTTCTGAGCTAACTGGGAATGGCACAGCCAGGACTCTTCTTTCGTGCTCTCTGGAAGATGCTGTAGCTGCGTGCGTGCATGTCTGCCGCAGAGGTCAGCAGAAAGGAGCGTGTGCAGTTCTGACTGCTCTTCCTTCTCTTGCCTGCATTTTGGGAGAAGGAGGAGGGATGTTCTGGTTGTATGATCCAGATGAGACGTTACATATTAGTATTACCCCCAACACATGGGCTCTGACTTTGTGCATGTGATGCGATCTCCCCGCAGGACCGCATGGGCTTATGTGACAAGGAACCCCTGGGAGGGGGGATTCAGGACTCAACATGTTTAGGAGTATTTCCTCTGTGACCTGTAGAGCTCCTTATTTTGGTCACGTCTTTGGAAACCTCCTTTGAGGCTGCAGAAGTTCCTGAGTGTGCTCTGCTTGGGATGGTCAATTGTTCTAGGGTGCAGCAGCCAATGGCGATGAGCAATGTCTGCGTAGGGCTGGGCTCCCGTCCTTTTGTAGGGAAAACCAGCAGAATCAAAAATGGGTTGCTCTGAGATGGGGAGAATCTGTGGTTTGTACTACACTGTCTCTGGATATGCGTCTGTAAAATCCCATTTTAATTAGGACATGGGCATAAAACGGAATTCTGAAGAGGAGTAATGCCTTGTACGTACCTGGGAGGTTCAGTCGGTAATAATTACACTTTCAAAGTTGTTAATCTTTTCAGTTGGTGAGTTCCCTCTCGGGAAAAGAGCATCCTGGTTTCCCAGCCCTTTGTCAGGGCCTTCCCTGCCCCCTCACAGCAGCTGCCTGACCGCCTGGCTGCAAACTTGGTACGTGCACAGGGAAAGTCGGGTGGTGTCCAGTCCAGAAACCTCTTCTGACAAAGGAGCTGGTGGCACCGATGTAGTTGCAAAGTGCGTGAGCCTCTATGTGCGATGGCATTACAGAGCGTGAAACGGAATGTCAGTCACCAAAGACCTGAGTCCGTCTTCTCGTACGTGCAGGAAATACATTCTGTGGTTTTCCACAGTTCCGGAGGACACTGAGCAGATCAGGGACGGTAGCACGCTTTCCCCTCTGTTCCCAGAACTGCCTCAGCTCGGCAGTAGTCAGGGGTGCAGCCATGGCAGGCCATTCCAAACTTGTCCAAAAAAAGGGGGGAAGCTGTCACTTGGAGACGCATTTTTTCCCATAAGCCCTAGACCTTTAATCCCAAAAACTGTAAACAAACCCTGACCGGGAAAAATCTTTCCATTTTCTTTTTTTCCCTTCAAGTGTGGGAAGAGAAGTCCCACTCCTTAACCTTTGCACCACCACGTATTAATCTGATTTCCAACCCGTCATGACCTACTGATTTGGAAATTGCAGCTATGCTTGATTTGATTTGTCTTATGTTTTCATGTTATGTTTTTGTGGTTCCCCTATTCTTGTTTTTGGCTCAGTGCTGGTTCCTAAGACTTTAGTCACAAATACCAGCCGGAGGGCACATGGCTTGTCGTTTCAGCTAACCGGACATTTGTAGATCAGAAGGGCTTATTGCATATGTCCACGAGAACTAGGGCACGCTCCTGTTTTTCCTTCCCCTTTTGGGGAGGCTTTGGCCATTCACCATTTTCTCATCACGTTGGCCCACCAGGATACAAACTCTTTAGAGAGCTTAGCATAACAACACTCTTTTTTCCTGATGCCAAAAGCCGTGCTATCCTCTCTTCCTTCTCGCTGCTGTTGTCCTTGTGCAGTATTTTGAAAGTTAGCGTAGACGTACTAGCACGTTAGGAGCAGCAGGTATACTCCAGCTATTGCAGCAGGAATTGCAGCTGAGACAGCAGAGAACCAGTATTCGTGTTTAGGTTTTTTGGGGGGGTTTTTTGTTGTTGTTTGTTTTTTCACTTAATTGAAAAAATAAGATAGAATTAAATTGGGGTGGGGAGAAAACCGTGTTTTGTATTCCTGTAAGAAATGCTGTAAGCTGTAGTTAAGCTGTCAGGGAAAACGGCAGTAGCTTTAGTGGTCAGCAGCTGCCCCTAGCTTTGCTTTAAACCATTAAGAGATCTCAAGAGATGTTTTAACCTCCCCTCAGCAGAAATGCTCTGGGAAATCCAGAAACTTATCGTGCTTTAACTTATAATAATAAACAACTCGAGTGATGGGTTATGATGGCCAATTGACACAAACATTTTTATAGGGACAAAACCCCAGAGGTGCACACCTCTCCAAAGAGGGAAGGACTTTTTTTTTTCTCTCAAATGTCTTCCATTTGCTAGAGGCTTCACAAAAAAAGTTCATTTTAAGCATAATTTTAGCAAGACTTTGATGAGCATAATACCTTGAACTCCCTGTCACCACATAGCATAACGTCTTTTCCCATGCCTATGTTTAAGCGCTGCAAATCCGGCAGTTCCCACGGCTTGTTACAAATTCTTTCCACTAAAATTGCTGAATCTTGGAATTCAAGCTATCAAAAATTGCATCTGTGAAAGTAACGAATCTTACATCATCATAAATCCTGGGTGATTTGAGATCGCTTCCTCAACTGTTTTCCATCTTCTCCCTTCCCTAGCAAGTTTTCTGGGGATTTTTTTTTTTTTTACTTTTTTTTTTTTAGAGCTCTGCTATCCCATCTGTGAGCAATATTATTTTTTCTGAAGACTATCACTTAGATTGGAAGGATGTCACCACAAACACAGTTGGTGTTTTGTTACTTTGCTTGCAATAGAAGAGTGTGTTCTTCAAAACTTTGCATGAGGAAAAATATTTCTACAGGCCTTTTGAAAGCTGTAGTGGAGAAATGTACAATTATGAGATTCTTGTGACCGGTGTGTGCAACCTGAGTGTGCTGGACCCAGGCTGTAAGGGAGCAGACCGCCTTCATTAAGCTTCAGTGGCTAAATTTAAAGAAAAGCTAGGTTTGGAGAAAAGTAAGTGACCACAGAAACTGCGAACAGCTAAATGAGATTTCAGTGTGTTTTTTTAATCATAGCAGACATTATTTTTAATAGAAAAGGTAGCTTTGCTGGGAGTTATTTTAAGAACGTGATAGATGGGAAATTATTCACGTTGCTGCGTATAGCTATATATATACTGAAAATTCAGTATTCTAGTGGCTCTGAAAGGATTGGACTGATCACGCTATATTGAGGAGTCTCTAAATCCCCAAGTTCAATAGATGTCTTGTTCCTCCAGAGCACGTGTACGAAAGACAGGAAAAACTGAGGAAAATTGGCCTGACTTCTTCCAGAGAAATGCGGTGGTGTGTGGATATTCTTGTCCTTTCTGTGAAGTAAGACAACGTGCCCCTGAGAGGTTACTCTGTCCTGCATTGATTTTCTTTTTATCTTTTTTTTTCTTCTCCCCTAAAGTAAATAAGATGAACTTGAGCTTTCTAAAACTCTTATTGGAAATCTTTTTCTCAGAGGTAAAGTGTTTGAATGAGCTTCCAATCCATAAAAAAGCCCCTTATTAATATCAATTAGTTAAATATCCATTCAAGTAGTGAAAAAACCAAATGAATATCAAGCCTGTGAACGTACTGTAATTCCTCCCCTTGTCCAGCACAAAGCAGGGGGTACTTTAGATGGCTTGATGATGCAGGCCTGGGAGGGATGTCCAGCAGCAGGTCAGTGCGCTGCGTCGCAGAGCAGCACGGGGTCAGCGGTTCACCCCCCACAGCTGCACAAGATAACAGTGGAAAAGCAGCGAGGGTTTATCGGCTAACTGGGCACGGGCGGTGTCAGGGTACACGCACTGCCCCTGGACTGCCCCGTTGCCGAATTTCCACTTGACAAGGCGCTTTTCCTCTCCCACCTTTTGGGAACAGAGCCTGTGGTCTCTCCTTGTGCACGCATTTGGGGCACCTGCCCTTGCCCGGCTTCTTCGTGAGGCTCAGCCCTCCTCGGACTTAGACTGGTGTGTGCATCCCCTGCACTCAGGAGTGCTTTGGGGGAAGATACAGATGGTTTTCAGAGCTAAAGAGAACCATTTCACAGGGCATTTGGTTATCCTGTGCAAGATCAAAACAACGCAATGATGATCCGAGCTCGTTTTACTGACAGCTACATCTGATGAGTGCACGGTACCACTTGCTTCCCTCCACTCACATCTTCCTTGATTACCCCCAGATAGGCACGCTACACGTTATCCAAAGAAATTTCTGCTCAGCCGTTTCCCAGCAATGGTAATTGCGCTGTTAACAGACATGGATTCAGACGGTCATCCCTACAGCAGACCTACGACAACCGGACGGTCATCTGCTTAGAAGAATTTTCTTTAACGCTGTTACTAAAATAGCAAACAAACAATAGCTTTAGCATGTTTTTGAAAGAAAGACTAGACAGGGTCCAAAACTGGGTAGCACGCCACTTCTTGAAGATGCGTAGTGTTTTAAGTGATCCATCTGCCCTTAGCACAAACAGGTACATTAGAATGGAGGGAGATTTACCTTTTTCTTGAAACATTTATGGTTCATGGAACTTTTATACCCATTTATCCTAAGAACCAACTAGAAAACAAATGATTGCACAGGGTCATAGTTTTCTGAGACAGAAGTACACAGTTGTGTTCAGTAAACTTGGAAACGAAGGAATAATTTAGCAGCTGTCTTAGAGAGTTATGGGCATTTCAGCATTACCTCTTACTCTTCGGCAAAAAGGTACTCCATCTTCTCTACGAGCTTAGTACAGTTAGATTTTGTCATAAAGTAGCTAAGAATAAGGGCTTAGTAAGGAAGGAATTACTGCTGGTAAAATTATGCGTAGAAAATAACCAGTCCCAAATTCATCAAGAAACTTGCGCCCTATTAATTTCCTTTATATTGGCCCTTAGTGTGTTAGCTTTGAGCAGAAAAAAAAGTTACTGTGCTTATAGGGCCCGGTTAGGAGATCCACGATGGCAGAGTAACGAGTGGTTTGTGAATCCCCAGCCTGTGGCTGAAGCACTGACTTCTTCCTGCCCACGATGGAGCAGGGTTGGACCAGCCCTTTAGTCCTGCCCTTTTACATTTTAATCCGCTTGCCTTTGAACTGCTCATCTTCAGGCTCCCTCAAGATGAAACTCTTTCCTGGGCTGGAAAGAAATCTTTCAGCTCCTAAAGACATCTGTGTTTCCTTGTATGAACTACCAGTTAATTGCCTTTGTCATTGTGCGGTGGGCATGGCAAAGCCCACCTGCTGAGGTGGAGGGAGCCTAGGGCCAAGGCAAGGCAGCTCTGATAAGCAACGCCTTCAGATGCAAGTGTGAGAGAACCTTCGGAAGGAAGCTGCTCGTTCGCTGGTCCTGTGTAAGCGCATGCCTGGGTAAGGCCAAGTGACTTGGCATTTGCTGCTTTCCAGCTAAGTCTCAGCAATGGGATGCTCCAAGGTGGGTGTAAAAGGAAAAAGAGAAGCTGTACAGTAAATTTTTAAGTGGGTTTTGCAGGATCAATGATGTTAAAATATGCTGAAGATCCTTTTGGATCCTTTTCAGGTTTTGTTCTTTTTGCACCTTCCGTAGTGCTATAAAGTATAACTTTACATTTACAGCCTGTGAATCCCCTTAGCATGGACCCAGGCTGTTTTTCTGCCTCTTCTTATCTGTCAATATTCACCTGAAATCAAGTGAGCCACTTACTGCCTAATTGCTTCCATTTGCATACTGATAAACTGAAGTGATGGTGAGTGCGTTTGAAAAGCCCTGAGCAGTCTTAGGGAAGGCAGGTAATATCTGTTATCTCTGCTTTCATAAGCTATAATCGTTTTCATTGCCTTGGAGCATCTCAGGTTCAAAGAGCTTTTGTGCCGAATCACAAAAATGAGAACATTTGCTTCCTCAACGTGGGACGGTCTTTGTTCAAACCGGCAGGTCTCTGGTAAGAGAATTACATACCTGCACGCTGCCTCCTGTGCAACTTGACAGCCCCAACTGTTTCTTTTGGAAGCCCCTTGTTCTTTTTCATTCTGTGGCTGACTCTGATTCTTACGTACTTTTGGCTCTTTGAACGGTGTTTTAAGAGAAAACTGTTCACTGTGATATATTGCATATTTTAGTCTTTGATGGTCTAAGTTCCCTAGCTAGAAAAGAAAATGTAGTGTTTTCTTGTACCAACTCAGATGACCTGCTCAATAAACAGAGTATAGGATCGCATTTGCTTTAATCAGTTGTGTCGTCCCTTTGATATTGCTGGCAATTATTTTGCCTTCATCAGTAACATCAGGATTGCTTTCTGTAAGGCAAACACTTCAAAAGTGTTCCATCAATGTGGTTCAGTCCTCGGGGCAAAATCTTGCTGGCACCTCAGATCTCCCTGTCCAGATCTGCTCTGCACAGAACGGGGTTCATCGTGCATGGGTTGCACCTCTGGTTTGGATGCCAGGGGGCACAGGGAGACTCTTCTGTGCACCTGCAGATTTCACTCTGCCGAGGGAGCTCTCGATGTCACCAAAATGTACGTGGTTATGGTACAGGCTTTCCTTCCCGTGTCTTAGCCAAGCTGATCTCCAACTTCTTTTTTTCTGTCTTAACTTGTGACTGCATTTTTTCACGGGAATCCTGAAGAAAAGATGGAAGAAAATATGGAGACATGCCAATTTAAAACTAAAGCATGCTTTTCATCATTAAAGGTTTTTCTCCTGAAATTGTAAAAAAGGCTGCCTACAATCACATGGTGTTTTCTCAAGGCAAATGACTTTCACCAACAAGCTTGGCTTATGCTGTTCAGTAGAGAGGTAATATTTACCAGGTACGACACGAGAGATCAGCAGGAATGTGAATTGAGTAGTCCTTCAAAATACGCCGTAGTCAGAGTAATCATCCTGCAGCTTGACAAATTCACTAACATCTGTTCTGGTGCCATTTCTGCTGCACACACCTGCCACTAACCATGGAGAGGATGGTTTAATTAAATGAGCAGATTAAACTTTCCTAAGATCATGCCATCTGGGTGCCGCATTTGCAATTCTTTCCACAGCTCCTTAAATCTAGGGTACACTTCAGTGGTGCCTCAGTTACTCTCAGGAAGATGCACCGAACCTAGAGCACGAGGGTTCCAAAGCCCAAGTCTCAGGATGTCAGTACTTACAACAAGATGTATATCGCAACATCTAATTCCGGAGCTGCATAATTTCTCTTTCACGGTTTTGGTTTTGCTATTAGGTTTTGTTTTACTAATGCGTTGCTCCCTAGCGCTAGCTGTAATCGATACTGTAGATTTCAGGTAGTACATGGTATGTGAAAATTATTTACTGTAACTAATCCTCAGTCAATAGATAGTATGGGCCACAGATCAAGAAACGTTTAAGATGTGCCTTGACCAAGGCCACCTCGCTGAAGCTATGTCTTGGCCAGCTGCTCCTGTTACGCAGGGTGGGAGAATGGCGTGGCTGGTGGAGGAGGCAAAGTCTGATGCTGGGGAGCTACTACCGACAAGAGGCTGCGTTTTAACTCGCAGGGTGGTACGAGAGGCTGTGCAGGAGCCACCCCTGGGGCTGCTCAGGCAGGTGGCTGTCCACTGATACAGCCACTGCTGGCGGGGCTTTCAAATCGGCCAGAACAGCCATGAAACAGAGATTAATAAAACCCCACGCTGTTCATTGATTTATTCTGTGCTAGCAACGTGTCGCTGGGTTTGTACAAGATAGTCACCTCAAGAGAAGGTTGCTGTTAATTCAGATGAAAATCAGTAAGTAAAAGTTTGCAGTGCTTTAAATGCACAATGTGCTGAGTGTATTCACCTTGTGCTTTACTGTTTGTCATCCCTTCAACCTGTAGTGGATGAGAGTGTTTACTGTGATGAGATGCAGCTCTAAATAAAAGACTTTTACAGGTTCAGAGAAAATCTTTATACAGTTTAATTGTGTAGACAGGTTCAATTCCTGGGAAGGCCAAGAGGGAAATCAATTGATAGTTTTAATCCAGAAACAATTTTATTTAAGTTTTTGAAACGTGCCGATCCAACTTTTTCATGCAACAGTCTGAAGGAGCAAGTGCATTGTGGTTGGTGTGTTACTTGAGGCGGGCTCCCCCTTACACAGAGCTGAAGCAGCTGGTGAACAGATGAAGCCTTTTGGGACCTGGTACTGCTATACTGGTATTGACCTATTTAAGCTCAGGTAATTACTTATCTATCTGCCAACAGCCTTATCTCTGAATGAGATCATCTTCTTTCTGCTGCAATACATGAGCTAATGCGAAAAGGTGCCGTCACAAAATGCAGGCACTGCCTCCTGCCTTTTCAGCTGCAGGACGGTGTCTCAAATGTTGCAGGAACCTAAAGGAGAGGACTTGGCAGGACTTGAAGAGGTTTGGATGTCTGAAAGGGAGGCTACGGATAAAATCTAGCAGTCTGGGTAGAGTGCAGGAAAACAGCTTCGGACTCTCATCCCTGATAATGGCACCTGGTAAAAAATAATTTTTATTTCTTTATGTTTCCAGTTCTTATGTATCCAGTTTCTTCAGAATAGAAGAACTAGGAACTAGGTTGTCTTTGACCAGCTAGGCCACCTTTTATCTAAGAGGTAGCAAGCGTCCTGGCAAATGCCCGCAGTTTGCACTGTTTGTCATCTCAGTTTTTGTGTTATCACTATATTGTTGAGCTGTTTCAGTTTGTTTGAAGGAAGGATGGCAGCTAAGAGAGGTGTGTTTACAAATCTTGGTGATGCCTGACTGTAGCTCACCTAGGACGTGGAAGGAGACGAGGCGGGGCTTTCCAGTGCTACTAACCCAGGTGTAATACCATCGTTGTGGTTTGGGATTTTGGCAGAAGGGGGCTTCCCACCACTTCCCCCCACTTCCCTTGGGTTTTTTTAGTGCAGGAAAGGAAGTTTTTGCCATCTTGGTTCCAATTTTGCGCCCACCCCTGGAGTCAAGCCATGTCAGTCAACACCTCTTTGAATAAGCATATAAAAAGCAGCAACCCACGTGGGTTTCATGGGTGTGAACTTTTGAGTTGCGGTAGAAGGACAAAAAAGGGAGAACTGGAAGCAGTCACCTCTATCCCAGGACAGTGAAAAGATCTTCTACTCGGCAGGTAGCCTTTTCTTTTCGCTGATGACTGGCGGGGATGGTAAGAAGGAAGAGGTGCAGAGCGGCCGAAGCCCCCAACTCTGCACAGAGAGAGAGCAGCTGCTGGCGAGGGGGAGCAAGAAGGTTCGAGCGCCTAGAATGAAGACCCCGCTGCTATGCAGTAGAGAACCCAAAACATCCCCCGGAGATGCGGTAGCTCTCACGTTTTGCAGCCAGGGAGAGCAGAGAGCCGAGATGTCCCCTGGAAACGTGGTAACTCTTCAGCTTTCCAGCCACCCAGAGAGAGGCTATACATTGGAAAGGAAGTTTTTCCCAAAGAGTTCAACTTGGAACTGAAATGCATGAGAAGAACTGCATTTCCCCGTTCTGGGTTTTATTTCCTTTCCCTTCCCTCTCCTGCATGGACTGCATGTGAGAGCTTATAGTAGGGATGTGGATGAAGTGGGAGAAAGAAAAATATATATTTATGTATTTAATACCACTGTTCTCTTTACTTTCCTGTCTTACCCAAATTTAAGTAATGATTTGGAGTTCTCTTTTTTTTGTTAAATTAAATTAATTTTCGTTTACCCCTTTAATCTGAGCCTGCTATGCTTTTTTTTTCTTTTTTCTTTGCCCATAGCCGTAAGCACGTTAAGCCCCATTGGTTTCCCAGCTCAAACACTTTAGTTCTTTTGTTTAGCTCTCACCTGAGGGCAAATTTGTCACTTTTGCAACCTTCTGGTTCTTTCAAACCACGACAACCATGTCTGTGTACACGTTTTGACTGGATAGGCTTTAAAAAGAAAGCAATATGAACATCAAATAAAGAAGTCATGTGCTACCACATGAAGCCAAGGATGGTGGTGGAGAAGGATACACAAAATAAGGGAGATGATTCTGACAGTGAATGCACACCTGCAATTTGGGACATGCTGCATTTTTAGTGTTAATGATAAACCCGCAAGCTTTTGAAGTCCTCTTACTCCAGTTTAAATTATTTCAAGGGTTTTTACAGGACAAAACATACCCTGTGTGTCATACTGTGTCTGAAGGTTGCGCCTCACTGCAACAGTTGGAAGTTCTCATTATTTACCCTGCAGTAATTAATACTGGCTGTTTCCAAAAGTTATTAAACAGTTACATCTCCTGATGCGATAGTGTCAGATATAGGTACATATAGAACGTATAGCCGAGGCTTTGTGGGTGCTTCTGTTTGTGGGTTGTGTGTATGTGTGTGTCACATGGGGAGAACGATCCTCCTCAACACCGAGTTGGGTTTGACTTTGCTTAGTTCCTCAAAGCTCCCAACATGCTTGTAACAAACAGATGCATATAGGATGTAGCAGCCTTCAGGGTGTTCCCACGTCTCGGCACTCCATAAGGATTGCACATTTCAAGTGTGTGTCATCGGAACGACGAATCTATCCCAAAGCTTCTGTTTGTGTGTCAAATAGATCCTTCGATGGAGCCCTGCAACACGCCTCGATGTTTTCTGACAGGGCTCTGCTCTCAGCACGTTGGCTCCTGCCCTTTGGAAGACACTCATAACTTCTCTCTTCTGTAGCCTGCGCTGGCCAAGGAATGAGAGGGTTCTGCGTAGCTGCTAAAAGCTGTGCAGTGCGTGTGACAGCTCAGCTCCAACAGCCAGCAAAAACAGGCCTTTCAGGTAGGAGGCTGTGGGGAGTGGTAAATGCTGGGATTCCTTAGGAATGCCCATCCCATAAGGCAGCGGAAAAGCCAAATTAGAAATAAGATCATGGCTATCCCCCCCATTTGCTGCAGAAAACTGCTGAGGGCATCTCTACTCTGAGCAAAGCAAATATGTAATTTATTATTTTTAGCCTAGTTAGAGATGGAGCAGTGGCGGTGCAGTGAGTAGTGGCAACAGCTGGGGAATGAACGTATTACCTTTTCTGTTCCTGGAGCTGCCTCTCTCAGTCTGGTTTAGCTATTTCACTGTGGCATCATTGCATTAATTTTGTTATTAGTGGAAAGGGGATAAAAATATTTATCTGCTTACTGCAACTTAGAGAAATAACCTGTTGATGTTTATGTAACTCCTTTCTCAAACATATTTTATTAGCATTAGCCATAGGAATAATGTTCTCTTGCCTTAGTCCCCGGAAGACAGTCATTAATATCCAGTGGACCCTTATTATTTTAGGATTTACCTACGAAGGATATGGAAAATGAGTAATCACGACTCTTCTCTCTGCTCATAAGCTGCACAAAAGCACCCTTGTGGGCAGAAGCGAGATTTCTGCCTTCTTAATGTGTTTTCCCTTGACCTTTCTCAAAGTTAGAGCAATGCGTAGTACAGAAACGTAGCTTTTCCTGCCAGCTTTCTGTTGAGTCCATGTTTTTGGAATAACCTACTGATCCCAGCTGTCAAGTTGCAGCTGATGACTCTGCGTGTGAGTTGGGAAATGGCGATGCCCAGCTCATTATTGCCCCATCGCTGCTCTCTCCCGGAAGCTTTGGAATTAATACAAGCTCGCATTACTTCATGCCTTAATGGGAAAGGAACAATGTTTGATCTCCTGACAGGTACCGAGTTACACAAGATAAGGGAGGTCTCTTCTGGCATCAATGCTGTAATTTAGGAAAGCTACCAGGGTCCATATGTGTGATTAGTGTATTATTAATATTTTATAAATTAGCTGTAAGTCACAGTTTACTGTAGGACCTTTAAAGGTCCCATTCATTCATTCATTCATTCATTCATGGCTTGGCTTCGCGGACGAAGATTTGGGAAGGGCTTTGCCCACGCTTATTGCAAGCGCGTTGATGGCTGAAAAGGCCAATGCGGGATAGGCAAGACCGGTTGCAAAGAGCACACCGGAGGGTCTCCTTGGGTGGTATAGTCGAGGCACGGTTCTTTCTGCGCTGTCTTTTCTCCTCGAGCTTGATTCTACGCGTGCTCTCAAAGGAGACAGCAGCGTTATGTATGGTGTGTCTCCAAATCTCCCGATTGGAGGCCAGGGTGGACCACTGATGGTGGTCAATATGGCCTAGGCTGAGGTGTTGTTTCAGGGAGTCCTTATATCTCCTCTTTGGAGCTCTTCTCTTGCGGCAGCCGGTGGCAAGTTCACCATAGAACACGATCTTAGGGAGGCGGTGATCCGCCATCCTGGAGATGTGCCCTGCCCAACGCAGCTGCGTTTTCAGCAACATGGCCTCAATACTGGTGACGTCTGCCTGTTCAAGGACAGCAACGTTAGTCACGTAGTCAGTCCAGTGGATGTTTAGGATTGTGCGGAGGCAGCGCTGATGGAAGCGTTCGAGGAGTCGCAGATGGTGGCGGTAGATGACCCATGATTCAGACCCGTACAGAAGAGTAGACAGTACCACGGCTCTGTAGACACTGATCTTTGTACTTTTCTTCAGGTGTTTATTGCCCCAGACTCTTTTATGGAGTTTTCCGAAAGCTCTGTTTGCCTTTGCTATTCTGTTGTCGATCTCTTTGTCAATCGTGGCATCTGAGGAGATGATGCTACCCAGATAGCTGAACTGCTGGACTGGCTGAAGCTCTGACTCGCCAATGGTGATGTGGGGATGATGGTAATCATCTTGTGGTGCTGGTTGGTAGAGAACTACTGTCTTCTTCAAGCTGACTTCCAGCCCAAAAAGCTCAGCCGCCTCTGCAAAGCAGGATGTTAAGCGCTGCAGAGCTGCTTCTGTGTGGGCAACAAGGGCGGCATCGTCAGCAAAAAGCAGCTCGCGGACAAGGTGATTCAGGGTCTTGGTGTGGGCCTTCAGTCGCCTTAGGTTGAAAAGGCTCCCATCGGTATGATATCGGATATAAATGCCGTCTTGTTCGTCGAGGTCTGCCGTGGCCCTTTGGAGCATCATGCTGAAGAAAATTGTGAATAAAGTTGGTGCGAGAACGCAACCTTGTTTCACACCATTGGCTATTGGGAAGGGCTCAGAGAGTGCATCGCCATATCTGACTTGGCCGCGCTGCCCCTCATGTAACAGGATAATCATTTTGAGGAACTTGGGGGGACATCCTAATCGTTCCAAGATCTGCCACAGACCTTTTCTGCTCACAGTGTCAAAGGCTTTGGTGAGATCAACGAAAGTTACATAGAGACCCTTGTTCTGTTCCCTACACTTCTCTTGCAGTTGTCTGAGAACGAATACCATGTCTGTGGTACTTCTGTTGGCTCTGAAACCACACTGACTTTCAGGTAGAAGTTCTTCTGCGATAGCGGGTACCAATCTGTTCAATAATATTCTTGCGAGAATTTTTCCAGCAATGGAGAGCAGAGTTATTTAAAGGTCCCACAGATCGTATAAAAAGACAAAGCACTTTTGAGGAAGAGTGTTTCCAGAAAAACAGTGGTTATCAGCATCTAATTTAGAATAGCTCAGAAGGAATGATGTTATTGGCAAGTGTATCTGAAAGTTGGTGGATAACAGAAAGTATACCCAGAAATTTTAATAGAGCAGAGACTCAGTATGTCTCTTCTGTAAGCTTTTCTGTCCAGAACAAGAAGAAGTCACGGAACAAAATCAGAGTCCACTCCACGCGTGCCCTGCCCTCGGTCTCTCTTATTGAGCTGAGTATCAGAGGTGCTCCTAATGACAGTCATGCTTCTCCAGCAGCAACGGGAGTGAAACCACCACCTCGTTTCATTGGAGCTGCTTCACAGGGGGCAGGCTAGGGCAGGTTCCAGTCATTTCAGTCCAGCGTCCTCTTTGAACCGATGACCCAGGAGGGAACAGTTTTAAAGAACTAGGTTCATAACTGTGGTATTGCAGATGAACTGCACCATCCTGGTAGCATGTATCACTGAGCTGTTGGGAAAATGGCTGGGAAACAAACCCTGTGACTCGCAGGATGTGCTGTCTGTGATTCCCAAAGGCGGAGAAGTTTTGTCTTCCGTGTAAGAGCAAGTAATGTGCTTTTCTGACTCAGCTAGTGGGTTACTGTTCATGGTCAAATCTTAAAACTATGTTCATCTTCAGAACCTCTGCTTATTTTCTAATTTCCTCTCCGGATTTGAAACCAAGACAGTGCTGTCACCAGTTACTGCATTTCATGGTGATGCAGAGGGAGACCAGTGGAACAAGTGTATGGCCACTTCTCAGCATATAGATGACTGGATTTTGCTGAAGCACATGGGATATCAAAGTCCATACCTGTTTATGTCAGACAAGACGCTAATGGTGCACATAAATAAAGTGCCAAGTTACTACTACAGAGAACATACTGGATTATCTGTCTTGTCTCACGTGGTCTCCTTGACTCAAGGTGGATGTGACTGTGTAATAAGTTTTGAATCTACATCTAAGCTTTGTGCATTCCCCATTTAATTAATAATTTTTTTGTTTACTAATTTTTTTAAACCAAGCAAATAACAGCTGCTGTTTGCTTATGTCAAGAAGGCGGATGCGTTGCACAAACACCATACTTTCCCAGCATCAAAACTAAGAGTTAGTGACCGAAGTGCAATTTACATGTAATTTTGTGTTTATGAACCCGTGCATTTCAAATGTAACAAATATATATAAGGGAAAGATAGAAAAGATGTTGAACTTACGGAATACAACAGCATAAAATTTCACTTGTCTTCTTCCAGATCTGCTATAACATTTCTCATGTCTCCTGTTCCCCTCAGGAGTAAGTTCTTTGAAAAGTAGCATATTTTGGCAATTCCTGCTTGTGAGCTAGATCCTGGAGAGGGTTTCTCTAAGCTGCAAGGCAGAACAGCAGCCAAAAATGTGATTGGGCAAGTTAAACGGTTGTGCAGCTGAGAGTCCTTCACGTGGTACAGCAGGCAGAAGCTTCCTTGAGAAGATATCGGCATGTCGTGTTCGGAGTTATTTGGGCATCCCTGCGGGCTGCATGAATATAAAAAAACTCAAACCCCAAATGCACAAACATGCAGAGAAAGGCTCATTTCTTACATATCATCTGAATAGAATTCAGACTGCAGTGAAGTTGGAAGGAAATGGAGGAAAGCACTTGGGAAGATTTATTCCTGTGTTAGAATATGCAAAACCAGATGCTGCATCTGTATCTCACAGGACATATTTTTATGCTGGATTCTCACTTTATGTGATTGTAATCTCGTCTCCCTCTTGAAATGTCCCTTAGTTTGCTGTTATGGGTGTGCACGTGACTGGCTTTTCACCTACCCGTGGAACGTGAATAGCACGGTTTTATCAAGCAGAGTAATTGAAAGAACGGTTCAGCTCCTCATAGGAACGTCTAGCAATGCCTATCATCGCAGTGCTGCTATTAGCAATTTTGAGGGCCAAGCTGACAGCTTTACTGTCAATAGAGATTATTTTATTGACAGTGAGAGATTTGCTGATAATGTGGAGGGCAGACCCAGATCTGGACATCCCCATATTTTGTAGGAGCTTTTAACAAAGAACCAAAGTGTTCTTGTCACACTGAACTCCCTAAGCAGTTGGAGTGTTACGGGTATTTTAAAGGTTCCCCTCAGTGGTATTTTGTGAGTACCTACACTGCTTAGCTGTCTTCCTTCATACCTCATTCTTTAAGATATTTGTGATCATATTAGTAAACATATGTCATAAAACAGCAGGGCTATGCTGGACAGCTAAATTTACATTACCGTATGATCCTTACAATTCATGTTTCTGGGTGCTGCTGCCTTTTTGTATGGGTGTAGCCCAGCTGGCACATCTGAAAACATTCCTGCCTTAAACTACTAAAACTGATGGGATTAAGAGGCTCGAGTCCCTTTTAAGCATGCACTATGAAAAAGAAATTGCTTTCTGATGTCACATGAAGTATTAAAAATAATGCCAGAGTGCTCAGTTACAGTCTCCCCAGTAATAAGGAAAGACCTTTTCATTGGGACGTTGGAAATGTGAAGCAAATACTTTTGAGCAGCAGACCCCGGACCTTAGAGGCAAAGCAGATATTACTAAGCAGTTTGTTTCATCAGTTAAGAAATGTAATTTATTGCTGGTGATGGTACTAGGGAAAACAAAATGTCTGGCAAAACAGTCCGCCTCATCTTGGCCAGTCAGCAGGAGAGGAAGGCTTGTCTGGATGCAGGGAGCTGCAGGTGGGACTGTGACGTTTGCAGGCAGCAAAGCTGCTGAGTTTCCTATCTCCCTGTCCCTCGTCTTGTTCCCTGCCCACCTACGCGCACAGCTGCTCCCTGCCTGGGCAGCCCTGGTGTCGGCCGATGTCCAAGAAGTTCAGGAATGCAGCCCCACAGTGCTGGGGAGACGCAGAAACGTGCTGTTTGCAAAAGATTGCTCTGAAGTTTGACCTGGTGCAGCAGAGAGCACCAGTGAGAGACAACAAAGGGAAGAGAGAGAGATTTCTTGCCTTTTCTGCAGGAACGGCAGGAAAGGTGGAAGGCTATTTATAGTGTAAGTTTTATTGAGGGAATTCAAAAGTTGAGTCTAATCTTCGATGTAGTACACCTTGTCGACTTTCTTAGGTTGTGCAGCATTGGAGCAGGCTGCCCAGGGAGGTGGTGGAGTCCCCATCCCCAGAGGTGTTTAAAAGACCTATAGATGTGGTGCTTGGAGACATGGTTTAGTGGTGACCTGGCAGTGCTGGGTTAACGGTTGGACTCGATGACCTTGAAGATCTCTTTCAACCGAAAAGATTCTGTGATTCTGTATAGTTCACCATTCGAACACAGAAATGGTGCTTATCTTCTTGAATTGCTGTGCTTGTCGGGAGCTGTAACTCCTGTGCTTCAGAAACTGTTTTTAAAAAGCTCTACCCTCCAAAAAGGCTAAGGTAGCCCAAGCGTAACTCACGCTTTTGCTTCTACTCAATATGAATGCTCAAGGTTGTGATTCGGACACTGAATAGGTTTTAAGCATTGTGCTTGTTGGGTTTTTTTGAGTTATCAGACCAGTCCTTCAGAGTATGGACTTAGGTTCTCTATCATGCTTTACACTTTTCACCAGTGATTAACGTTCATTTTTTGGTGGTGTTGTCTTTCATAAGTCACATCCCATGTGTAAGGTGTAAATACACACACCCAGTTAGAGAACTGTTGGGGAACAAAACAAGAGCAGCGTTGCTGAGCTACCCACAGCGAACTGCAGAGTCCCCTTTCCTGAGGATTCGAATATGACTTTGCGATGTTACTGACTCCTTCTGTTGCTTTTGTAAGTTTTGCAGGTGGGCAAATCGAGGCATCATAGCAAATAGAAGGGATAGCTTCTAAATTTGTACTGGGAGCAGCTCCTTCTCTAAGTGGTGATCACTTGCATTCTTTGAGCCTAATGGCTCTGCAGACGTGCGCCCAGGGACGGGCTGCTTGGGTGCTCTTCCAAGCCTAGCTGATTTGCTTAGGTGCGGTAACAGGGAGGATTCAGGCTAACCCTCATTTGTAATGGGGAATCCTACAGCAAGAAGCTTTAGCGGTTTTGTCGCAAACAGTTGAAAAGATTACTGCTGTTTTCCAGGGTACTCGTGGGCCCAGGAGATGAGTGGTGTTCTCGCTCATATGCTTTTGACCAAACTGCACAGTAGACTTACAGGCTGGCTTGCAAACAAATTCGTCTCGGGACGACCATCCTCTGAGGGATGGATTTAGATGGATGTTCAGAAGGAATTTTCTCAGGAGGACAGAGAGGTTTAACCTCAGCATTTCTAATGACAGATGCTGCATTTTGCTGTGATGTGGGTCAGCTGTTTGTAGGACAGAGGAAATCGCGTTGCAAGTTCAGTAGTGAACTTCTCTAAATCTTGGCAACCACGGTCCTGTATTTCTTCTCTGCTTTCCCTGCATGGTGTCAGACAACGTCTGACTCCTCAGGCAGTGGCTGCCTGTTAAACACTTAGATCACTGGCCCACTGTCAAAGAGGAGAGGTGAATTACCCACCAACAACACTGAAAAGGCAGAGGCTCTCCACACTTTCTTCACGTCCAGTGTCTTTACCAGCGCTGTCGGGCCTCAGGCCTTGGGAACAAAACCCCAGGTTGAAGCAGAGACCCACGGTCAGTGAAGGAGAGTTGGTACGTGAGCTGTCACAAGAGCTTGACCCCTACAAATCAACAGGCCCAGACTTTATCCAGCCGAGGGTGTCAGAAGAGCTGGCTGACGTCGTTGCGAGGCCGCTCTCCATAATCTTTGACAACTCGTGGAGATCAGGGGACATCCCAGAAGACTGGAAGAAGGCTAATGTCATCACCAGCCACAAGAAGGTCTTAAAGGAGGATCCAGGAAATTACAGGTCCATCAGTCGTACTTCAGTCCCTGGGGAAGTTACAGAACGAATCCTCCTGGGAGCTACCGCAAGTCAAATGAAGCACGCGACTGGGAAAAGACAGCTCGGATTCACCACGGGCAGATCACGCTTGACAAAGCTGATCGCCTTCTGTGACAAAATAACCTGCTTGGTTGATGCAGGGCGAGCAGTGGACATTGTCTACCTGGATTTCCCAAGGCTTTCGATACAGTTCCCCACAGCCTTCTCCTAGAGAAATGGGTGGATTATGGTCTGGACAAGTGGTCAATGTGGTGGGTGAGGTCCAGAGGGTGGTGGTAAATAGCTTCTTTTCAAACTGGCAACCTGTCACAAGTGGGGTCCCCGAGGGATCGACATTGGGCCCAACGCTGTTTAGTATCTTCCTAAGTGATCGGCATGATGGGATCAAGTGTACTCTGATGAATTTTGCTGGTGATACCAAATTGAGTGGGGAAGTGGATGCTTGGGAAGGGTGAGCCACCCTGCAGGAAGACCTGGCTAGGCTGGAAGAGTGGGCTAACAAGAACCTTATGAAGTTCAACAAAGACAAATGTAGGGTCTTGCACCTGGGGAAACATAACCCAGGAGTGCAGCACAGGTTGGGATCTACCCAGCTGGGGAGGAGCTCTGTGGAAAGGGACCTGGGTGGACAAAAAGCTCAATATGAGTGAGCAGTGTGCTGCAGTGGCAAAGAAAGCCAACAGGATGTTGGGTTGCATCAACAGGATGTTGGGCATCACCAGCAGAGATAAGGAAGTCATTGTCCCACTGTCAGGCCATACCTGGAATACTGTGTTCAGTTTTGGTCCCCACTGTACAAAAAAGATGTGGACAGGCTGGAGAAGGTCCAGAGAAAACAAAAATCTGGGAGACAATTTTACATGAACAGCCAAACAAGCCACCTAACTACCTTGGTCTTTTCAGTTTCAACTTCATCCTCTGAAAAATCAGTGAAACGAACAAAACCCAGTATCGCTCCTCTGATATTCCCAGTATGTCTCCAACATTTTAGTCTCCACTTCCATCCTAAAATCTTGCTTTAACATGTATGTATCTGTAGATTTCTCTTTGTGCGTGGGAGTGTGTGTGTGTGTATATATATGCAACTACGTCTGTATGCACAGGACTGCTCTCGCCTGGAGAGGTACTTCTGGAAAGCCTCTCTGGCAGTGGCAGTTTACTTGCTGAAGTGAAAAATTAATTGTCTTGACAATTTATCCTGTCTTACAAACTCACTGAAGTACAGTCATACAGTGTCTCAGTGGAACACAGACAAGTCACAGACGCCACCTTCTCAGTGGTGTCTATTATGTGGCAGAGTCTGGGTTTCTGGATGCTTTTACAGAGTAGTATCCAGGTAGTAGTGAGACTCTCTGTGGTGCAGACATCCTGGCTTGCTGTCAGGCATACTCTGGTGCCCACTTCACAGCTGAAGCAACTACCAGGAGAGTGACTGTGGCTTTTCAAGCCTTCTAAAACGCCCCAAGTGGTTCTTGCCAGCCATCACCTACACCTTCTCATTTCTTGGCTTACCCACTTGGGTGCCACAGTGTGACCGTGTGTGAATCTGGTGTGTGCCGACTGTAAGTTTTGCATCTAAGTCTGCTTCTAGGATCTCACCTTGGACATTGGCAGCTGGGCTAGCATCCCTGTCTTGAATGACCTTTTTTGCCACCTTTGTCTCAGTGATTGTTTTCAGGCCACAGTAATGAAAAGATTTGCAAGAATAATTCCCTATCAGATTTTAATTTTTTTTTCTGGACTTGTCAGCCATGAAATTTCATCTTCAGTGTCCTAACGGGACACTTGGTACTCTTTTCCATTGACATTATTAACAGCCCAGCGGGACAGACGCTTCTGTTGCTCATCCTCTTGAGGTGTTAGCCAGTAGGAAACCCAGCTCTGTTTCCTGTGCCGGCACGAACTCTGCAGTAAAGCAGGTGTTCAAACTACTAAAAACAAACCCTACAGAACCGAAAATCCCAACAACGTGAAACTTTGTTTTTCAGGGTTCCCTGTGGACCTCTGCACACCTTGGAGACTACCAAGGAGATACACTTTGTCCAGGGATCTTTTATCATGAACAGCTTCAGTGACTCACTCTTGCCCTGAGGTTATTCTTAAAACGCCACTCCTTTCATCTTTTAGTGGTCAGAAACAGGATTTAGTTTGTGCTGTCTTTAAGAATCTTTTGTCAAAAGTCAAAGGCCGCATTTCCAGGCGGATCTGGGCTATATTTAACGTTGCAGGTCTCTAACGCACGGGCTGACTGGCACTATGCTCACTCAAGCAAGCGCTGCGGTGAAAAATTCAGCACTATTTTTAGTTCTCTTCCAACAACCGCTCGCCTGGAAGGCCTGGAGCCGCCACAGCGGGACTGCCAGGGGTCGGCGGGGCGAGGCCGGGGGCCGGGCCGGGCAGCGCGCTGGCCTGAGGCCGAGGGGCGCGCAGCACCAGCAGGTATGGGCCATCCTCCGGTGACCCCCGGCCTGCCCGCAGGGTGAACCTTCTGGTCCGTCACGGAGAGGCGTTCTCCGCCTGGCTCCCTCTGCTCCTGCCCCTAAGGATTCCATTCCATACATTCCTGTCCCGACCGTCAGCCTTTCAGTAATCTCTTCCCGTTTCTTAGCCTTTTCTGGGATTCCACAGCATCTCGGGGAAGTCAGCCAGCGGCCCCAGCAGAGCAGACACGAGCGTGCAGAAGCGCGGGCAGTTCGCGTTCGCCGATCCCCGGCGGCCCCGCGCGGTGAGTACCCCGCGGCCGGCACCGCCGCGCCCCGCTGACCGCCGAAACGCGGCGCGGCGCGGGGGCGGCTCCGCGCAGAGCCGCCGGGGGGCGGAGGGCTCGCCTGTCCGTCTGTCCGTCTGTCCGGGGTGGCTGTACGGCCGCGCGGGGCCGCGCTCTGCCGCCGGCAGCTCCCTGACCTCCGCCTGTCCCCGCGGTGCTCCCTGCAGGTCGGTCCCGCGCCCAGGCAGCTCCTCCCCGCGCGTCTCCTCCCCGCGTTCGCGGGCCCCCGGCAGCCCCGCGCGCTGGGGGCGAGGTGGTTGCCGTTCCTGGGCGGTGAGGCCACGGCAGATAGCGGAGGGCGGGCCCGGCGGCCCGCGGCGCTCCCGGCGGCGCTCCCGGCGGCGCTCCCGGCGGCGCCCCCGCCGGCCCCGGCCCCGGCGGCGGCGCCGCTCGTGCCAGGTGAGGTCCCGCCGCTTCAGGTGTGTCTCCCGGGCGGTCACCGGCCCGTGCGGCGCCCCGGGCCCCTGCGGTGCTGCCGGGGAGATGAGCTCCTGCATCGCGGCAGCATCCCGCCCGCCGCCCCCTCGTTCGCGGGAGCTGGTGCCGGGTGCCGGCCTCTCCAAGCGGGCCGTGTTCCCAGCGGGGGCTCCAGCCGGCCGGCTGCACTGGCGCTCCCAGCTGGGGCGGGCTGCAGCGGCACAGCGGGGCTCCGGCAGGGACGCCTCTGCCTGTGCCGTACACCTCGGGTCGCTGCTTGGTACTTCGCTGCCTTGCGTCTCCACCCTCTTGTTGGACGGGGTTGTGCAGGGATTGCAGACTCCTGGGTTCAGAGTCAGCCCCAGACTTCAGGGTGAACCTCGATGGAGTTTAGCTGCAACGCTGGTTTTAAAATAGCGACTTGTATTTTACCCTCGGTGATACCACTATCTTAAAATAGCATGACATGCCGCCCCTTTCGAGTTACTTGGCAGAGGATGCGAGGAAGCAGAGCTGTGGCGTTCCCATGAGCTCTGTTTGAAGAGCCTGCCCCGCCTGCCGCCAGCAGAGCTGTTGCAGCCTCCGCAGTGTACTGGAAATGGGTATTACTGAGCTGCACCGGTCTTGCACCGCTCCCTGCGCCGCTGTGGTCACGGTCTCTGCCTCAGCTGCACTTCAGGTGCATTTGAAAAGACGTGTGCAGTGGCAGTTTCATCATCAAGTTTTCCATGTGTTCCTGCTAGATGTGCGCGTTGGTATGTGGGCAGTGCAGACGGCACAAGCAGAGTGGCTATAGCATGTGTTGGCTTACTTTTGAATGAGCAGAGTTCAGATAATAAGTTAATAATCAGTCATGTTCATGTGAGATTAGAGAATTAATGTTTTGGGGCTTGTTTAAAAAAGTATTCAAATATTAAAATTTAAATCCCATGTTTTGTTCTCATTGATTCTGGCCAATCCAGACTTTTATTCTCCAGAAATAGTCTTCAACACTGATTGCTGAGTTGCCAGTCTCAACACTGATTCCTAAAACGAAGGCGAGTGGAGTGAAGAGTCAGTTACCCCGTGAACCTGGATTCAGTAAACTGAGTCTGTGTGGTCTAGAACTTGTTATACTTTCTGAATATTTAAGATGAATTAGTTGGGTTTTCTTCTGGAAAAAGTAGAAGTGGATGAGATTTTATTAAAACTTTAGTGCTATGGCAAATAGCACTTCTCTGTCCGTGCCTGTGTAGATTAAAGCTCTGCATCTGCTTACAGTGATCAAATGCACAAACTGCTGGAAAGGTTGACTGGATGTTTCTTAATCAACGTTGTATCTTCCCGTTATCTTGAGTGTATCATGGGCAGGGACCACAAAAACCACTTCTGGAAATACGCCCCGGTATGTCTTAGTACCACATTTGCATTTGCACGAAGGATACTTGTGCACAGTACAGTCCTGATACCTTTTAGGTAAGTGATACAGTTCATGACTCGGATGTGCCAGGATCGGCCTGGCACCGGAGACAGTCTGTGTGTGTGACTGTGTCATCTAATCTTGCTATTCTTGTACCTCTGCGTTGGAAAGACACACAGCCCTCCAAGCAAAAGGCAAACTCCATTACCTCAGAGATACGACAGTTGTTATCAACAACCTACAGTTATTGTCAGCTACCCTGATTGAGGATAGCCCAAGATAACGGCAGTTGAGTTGGGTTTTGGAAGTGCGGATTGTGCAGTATGAGAGGTGGGTATGAGAGTAATGCTCCTGAGAGCTGTTATGGAGTGAGCACGTGCTTACACAATATTTGGATATAAAATCCCTTCTTTCTCTTCCGCCAGACCCTTAAGCTTTTTAATTAGGTCAGTGGGTGAGATGCTGTGCTGCCAGTCACCCTGAGCACAGATGGAGAAGCTGGGTGTGTTGGAGCAGCCCTATTCTCGAGCTGCTTGTGGATATTGCAGGGCCTTTCCCTCAGATAGCTCAGCAGACAGCCTGCCTCTGCCTCTTGCCTTTGCTTTCCAACATGGGGTTACACTTGTACTTCAGTATCTGGGCAGGCTCAGAGACTGGGCAGAAATCGTAGTTCAAGGAGATTCTGTATCTTTTTGCCTCTATTGTTCCAGTTGGGATGAAAAAGTGATGGGTTGCACGTGAGCTCTGCACCTGGTATCTCTTGCAGGCTATAAATCCAAGTGATGCAGCTCAAAAGCAAACTGTGAAGTCTGGACTGAGATGGTCATTTAAATGTCAATTCAAAGAAATGTTGGTTTCTGAGCTATCGATGAAGATAAGCAGTTGTCTATTCATTTGCTTTTCACGTCCTGTAAATGCAGAGCTGTAAATCACGGTTATATAGGCTGGTTTAAATCTGCTTTCTGGGTGGTTTTCTTTTCTTTTCTTTGTTCCCCCCAAACTTCATTAGCTAATTTTACCTAGAAGTAGCTTATTAATTACACTTCATTTTCTAATGAATCCAGCTCATCCTTCTTCAGCCAAGTCTGATGCAAACCCAAACTCATTCTAATCCTTCAATCACTAAGTGAAGTTATTGACTTATCTGTCTGCGAATGTCAGATGGTAGCAGATTACTGAAGTACTTAACCTGAACTTTATCCATAGACCACAGCTCCCTCTTCTTGAAGACAGGGTTATGAAGTGCTTTAAAACAGCACGTGTAAAAAGTTACAGGTTCTCAGCATTCATTCCTGCTGGCAGAAGAGCAATTAGAACCTGCTTTTGGGAACAGATCTTACGAGAAATACGTCTTTGATTTAGTGATGAATGTAAGTGGCAGACTTTCAAAATGACCAGTAACATAGGGGGGTCATTCAAGTTGTGACAAGAACCGCTGTGTCTATGATGCTTCTGAGAACATTCCCCTTTTCCAGGTGTGCAGAGAGATTCTTAAGTCCTCGTGAAAACTTGACCTCAGCTGTGGGAACAGCACCCTTGAAAACATGGCCATGTATTTTACTGTCAATTAAAAAGTAATGCAGTTTTCAGGCTCCTGGAGATTTTTCTTGTTTGCTGGTTGGATGCCAGTTCTGAGGACTGAACTATGAGTCTCCAGGACATGTATCATGGGCATTTAAGCTCAGGAAAAAGAGGAGGACTCCTGACTGGAGCGTAGGAGTGCATATCCCCCGAGAGCTGGCGCAGAGCTGCTGCAGTGTTCACCAGTGGGGTGCAGGGGTCTAGCTTGTCCCCTGCTGTGACAGCTCACTGCTTGGCCAGGACCAGGCTTGTCTCTGCAGGTAACACCCTAACAACCCCGCAGGTCACCTGCTCAGTGCAGTCACCAGGAGGGGTGTCTGAACTCAGAGAGGTTGCTTAAGGAGTTGGTGTGGCCGAACTGAGAATATGCAGGTTGGATAAACTGCAGATCAATGTTTTGGTAGCTTGTAAAGGTACCAAGCCAAACTTTTGAGGTATTCATGTTGTTACCTGTTTCCTGGCGCTCTTCTTGGATTATGCTATCTTTACATGTAGCTGATTTTGACCAGTGCACTTTTCGGTCCATCTGGCAGCAGAATAAAAAGGTAGCCTCACCTGTACACAAAAAGTCCAGCCTCTGTGGATGGTAGAGATGTCAGTGAATACCTGAATTGACATTTTACACTTAGCGATGAATAAAAGTGAAACAGCTAGAAGCAGCAAAGAATGTTTGTTCAAAACAGCTATCATATGCTTAGGAATAGTATAGAATAGAACAGAACAGAATATTTCAGTTTGGAAAGAACCTACAATGATCATCCAGTCCAACTGCCTGGTCACTTCAGGGCTGACCAAAAGTTAAAGCATGTTATTAAGGGCATTGTTCAAATGCCCGTTAAACACTGGGAGACTTGAGGCATTGACCGCCTCTCTAGGAAGCCTGTTCCAGTGTTTGACCACCCTATCGGTAAAGAAATGTTCCTGCTGTCCAGCCTAAACCTCCCCTGGCGTACCTTTGAAGCATTCCCATGTGGGATAATACAGATAATAGTCATCAAGCTATGTACTTGAGTGTTTTCCTGAAAATGTGTGGAAGAGCTAACAACATCCAGCAGTTGTTTCAGCTGCCTTGGTTACGTTTTGCTTCAGGCTTTGCTTGGTTCACTGTAGTCTCCCCACACAATATCTCCATTGCAATCGAGCTGGGTTTGTAATGAGGAAGTACTCAGTTTCCAATACTAAGTGGACAAAACCCCAAAATGTTTCCTTTAACAGTGAAAACCCATCATGCTTGTCTGTGGATTTTGAACATCTGCCACTTGGAGAGCTGATTGATGGTCTTGTGTTACCAGAGGAAAGAGGTGGTGTGTTTTGGCACTGTTTGTTCATGCCCTCGCGTGGCCTGCCATCGAGATCTTTGTTTCAATATAGAAGAAAAGGAGGGTTAGTGGCTTTGGAGATCTGTTACTTCACAATCCTAATGTGAAAACTAATGAAATGATAGGAAAAAGGTGTAAAACATATGCCCAGGGTGACTTAAAATGTGGGAGACATGGCCATGCAGTTGGAGCCGGCAATAGAAAGTAAAATATAAAATGGAAGAATCTATCCTTATTAAAAGGGCTGTGTGCAATATATTTATTTAGGCACTCAGAATCAGAAGAGCTGTGGCTGCTTCGAATGAAGTGCCTTCCTGCAGGTTGTGTAAGCTGTACTGTGCACTCTCTTTCTGCAGAAATCAGGTTTCACACCTTACCCACATCACACATGGATTGTCCCCCGATGACCTTTGTTGGCCGGAATGAATCTTGAACTCCACCTGGTGCATTTAAGTACTGAGGTCCTGAGAGGGACAAATGAACACGGGCTTATCTTTGCCTTTTTTCTGCATCTCCAAAAGACGTGATGATAGTGTGGGGAATACACAGCTCACTTTGCATTTCCTCCAGGGTACCCTGATACACCGCAGAGCCTGTGGCTTGTGGCTGGGAGAGGTGAGGGGGAGGCTGCTGCCCAAGAGCAGAGGAAGCTGTCAGGTAGAGCAACGGAAAGAAGATGCTAAGATTCTTCATCATAGAAGTTCTTACCATATGCAGTCACTGTCTGGTCCTAAAAGAGTGTGAGGGCACTGCTGAGATCTGCTTTTAAAGGGCTTTGGATACCCTGAATAGCGTGTTGTTCACCAGGCAAAGTGGGAAGGGCAGCTGCTTAAGGGCTTCGTCCCTACCCATGTGCTTCTTCCAACCTTAAGAAACCTGATGTAACGCCCCAAGGTTCACACGTGGTTATAGGGAGGACTGTTAGGAGAAAGAAATAATGCTGTGGACATTCGGGAGAGAGAAGATGGCAAATTACATAAACTTTTTGTAGCTTTAAGGGCACCTGAATGAACTCTCAAAACCATTTACGGGGTCAGCTTTCCAGCAGGAGTACAGGTGGTCACTGAAGCATAATGTCCTGAGGCTCTCCTGGGAAGGTTGTCGTCACCTGCCAGCCCTCCCTCTCTGGCCAGATTGTGGTCCTGACTGCGTTTGCATCCTCCTGCTTAGCAAAGGGTCTCGCAGCAGCAGTGAGTTCTCGTGAAGCGGTGCGGTCACTGCGATGTAATTACTACAAGGACTGTGAACTATTTGCCCCGATCCAGGATTTGATTCGTGATGCTGGCTGCTCAGGCTGGCAGCTGGCAAGTTTTTAAGCCAGTGCATGGTATCACCAGCCTGTGCCCTGCCCTTGCACGCACCTTCTCCTGTCCCTGCCTGCGTGTTATTCGCTCCCCTTGCAGCTCAGAGGTCCTGTCCTTGAACCCTGCAAGAACCCGGTCGCTGAAGTGTTGAAGTTCGGAAGCAGTGAAAGGAGCTGATTTCTTTAACACCAAAACTGAAAGAGTTTTTTACTTAAAGCTAGTAATAAGTAGTAGCGAGAGGCATTTTTGCTTGTGCTTGTGTGGGCCTTCGCTCTTGTCTGGTTACAGCTTAAATGGGGAGTACACCGACATTTATAGTTTGTAGTTTCTGCCAGGTATCGTTGAGTGCAAATAGCCTTTAAATACGTTACTTCCAGTTCACAAAGTAGCATGTGAAATTATTACCTCTATGATGACCGTGTGGTAAAATCTCGGTGAAGATGCGGTGGGAAAGCACATTGTAGTAATTTGAATTACAACTTTATTCTTTAAATCTAAACAGGATCTTTATTTGACACATTTTACTTCAGATATGACCGTTGTGTCTCTGCTGGGTCATTTTCTGGGTTTGTGACGCACTTTGAATTCCTACAAAGACCTTCACTGGGTGAGCTTAAAGTCTTCACAAGCTTTAATTATCTGAAGTGCTATGTCTCCGCTGTGAGGTCAGTAAATATTCTTAATTGCATTTTGCAGGAAGAGGAAAACGTGTCAGAGAGATTTTAAAGGAATTCGCCAGCGCTGGGTGAAAAGCCACTGAGGAGGCAGGAGTAGGGGCCACCATTCCTGAACCCCTTTGATGTGCACCATTTCTCGTTATTACATAAGCATGCACCGGAGAAATGTAACCCAGCGCAGCGAGGCACGATGTGGGTCAGGTCCCTTTGTCAGTGCATCTGCTGCTTTTTGCCCTGTAAATTGCTGTAAGCAACCAAATCCTATAGATGAGGGAGTCTTTTCAAAACTGGTTTGAAAAGAAACAAGCAAACCCTGAAAGATTCATGCCACTCTAAAGAGCTATTTTTAGGAAGCTAAAGCAAAGCCGAAGACCCTGGGGGGTCTGTGTGCAGAGTTTCTGTCTGGCTGCCTTTGGCTAGCTTGGGTTTTAATGCGCTTGTCTGGCTGTGGCGGTGGTGCCTGGTGAAGAACAGGGGCCAGGCAGAGCAGACCGTGCTGATGGCACACCACGGCTGCTGCGTAACGCGCTGCCGCGCGGGGAGGGGATGGTCCTTCTGAGGCTGCTGGTGCAAAGCCTGTTAACTGAAGGTGTTGTGAAGAGGCAACAGGCAGTGTTAAGATGGCTCTCATTCCTGTGTTGAGCGCAGGGTGTTGTTGACTGTCCGGAGCAAAAGAGGAGAAAAAGATTTCAACTGCGTTGTTGCTGACTACTTTGTCAGAAAAATGGCAGTGCACAGAGCATGAGCAGAAGGCACCAGATTTATTGATAACAATGTGTGGTACCTAGATTTAAGGACCACCAAGGAAGAAAGCTTAATAGGGCATCACTGTTGTCCTTCAACAGCTGTGAGAATCAGTTAGTTGTGCCTGTTGCTTCAACCATGCTCCACCCCACGTGGAAATTATTTTTACCCTTGACCACCTGATTATTTGATTTTGGTGAAGGTAGAATGACTCTAATGACAATGTTGAGGACTTTGAGGCTTTGTTCTGCATTTGAATGTCCTGAATGCAGAATGGGGTCTCCTGATCCAGGGGCAAGAGCGGACAACACAAGCTGCTCTGTTGTTGAGGGAAGAGGGAAGAAAGTGCTTGACCTGGTGTAAGGGTGGCAGCACAGCAGAAGTGCCCTGGGAAGGCAGTCCTCGCGGCTGGCGCTCTGAAACGCTTCACCAGGAGCCGAAGCGCTGGCTTTGTACAAAGCAGGCTCTCGATTGTGAAAGTTGCAGAGAAGCAGAGAGCAGCTGGGGCAGGGAAGGCAAACCCGTCATTTACTGAAGTCCTTGAGAGTGGTTACACCATTTTCTTTCACCCAGCACATGATAAGTAGACATAACAGTAAGTGCAGTCATGCAACAACAAAATTGGGTGAGCTGATTTAGGTGAAATGAAAATCAACGAGGAGTTAACTCTAGATTATTATTGCTTTGATGTTTGCAGCTCACATATTTTCTTCCGTTCCTATCTTCCTAGAAAATAACTCCCTTTTTTCTGCAGGGAAACTAGAAGGAAGGCACAACTGATTTTTGTTTCAGCTTGACAGATCAGTAATAAAAGCATGTCCCTCTCATGAGAGCAGAGCTGCTTCCTCCCCAAGAAAGCCTCATTAAATCAGGGAAGGCTACCTGAGGATGCAGCATTACATTACATTACAGCAACAGATTTCCGTGGCCGTGAACTCTGCTGCCACGTGATAGTTGTTCAGTTTTGAAACAGCAGTTATAATTTTAAAATTGCTTTGAATTCTTGCCTTGAGGCTTTAATTGGGGAGTTGATACAGAATAGTCTGATAGAGAACTGTGACAGATGAGGGACTGAGTTAAGACAATATAAACTAAAACAAGTTGATGGTAATACACATTTCAAACCAGAGAAAAATAGCATCCAAATGAAAAGGGACAGACCCACAGTCTGGTATATAAATGCTGGGAGCCACTTTATTAGCAAACAGACCAACCCAGTCAGTCATCTGAACTGAAGGGAGGCTTGAGGGGGGAGTGTGTTACTGAAGCCATGGGAAGATACTGCAAGGTGAAGCTTTCAGCCTGTCAATTCAGAGGCACCGACACAGAACATAGCTTTGGTGGGTACTGTTGTGTGTAACAAATCGGAGCTGTGATTTTGCATTAAAGATGCTTTGCCTTATCTGCTGTAGTTATTGCTGTTAAATTTGGAATGTCAGAGCGATTTAGTTGGTTAAATGAAACTTAAACTGATACATCTGAAGTGACTTTTTGTCTGCTGTGAGATGGTGCATTCATAATTATCTGATGATTTGTAAATCTAAAAGATTATTTGAAACGTGTTTAGGGACGCGTTGGTGTGTGAGTGTTGGACGGTCAGTACTTCTAAGTAAGTTCACAGCTGCGGTTCAGTGTTTGAAATTCTTAGCTCATCGTAGCAGGTATCAGGCAGCGGTCCTGTATTCAGGAATCCACGTGTGCATTTGGTGCCCGTTACAAAACCTCTTTCTGCTCACATGACGCTCTCCGAGGACGTAGCTGCCTGACAGCAGCCTGGCATGGCAGCACGGTACTTCTCATTTTGCGGCAGGGAGCTGTGCGTGGCGGTGCCGGCTGTCTGTCCTGACGCTGCCCACCCGCCAGGTCAAAGCGGACCAAAAGGCGGGCTGCTGCAACCAGGGAACGGACAACTGCGAACCGGGACCTCACACCTGGCGGTGCGTTCATCGGATGCTAAACCTGTAGGAGGGAATTCATCCTTAGCAAGCTAAATGCCTGGGAGGTCTTCAGCCGATTCCAGGTGCTGACTATTTTGAAAATACCAAAAGGTTTGAACTTCCCTTAATGGTGACAGTAGCGGGTTACTAACACTGTTGGGAGACGTCAGCGTTAGAACTCTTCCCACCTGGAGAAGCTTGCTTTCTTTGTGGGGGGAGAAGGGTGGAGTGGAAGCCCCACAAACGCTTCTGCTGCTTCTCCCTTTTCCCTGTGGTCTGCCTGTGCTGTGCCTGCTGTGTTGCAGGTGGAACCAATGTTTCTCCTCCATCTGGTTATGAACTGGGACAAGTCTGTTCCCTTAAACAGGCAGGAGAAGGGCCGGGAGAACAGACTAGACCTGACCGTTACTTCTGGCAGCCCGTCTTCAGAGTTCGTGGTAGGATTCCCGGTCATGGAGCACCCACATAAGGAAGAGCATCTTTCCCTCTTAGGTTTGTCTCCAACTAACAGGACTAAAGTCCCTGAGCAGCCACAGCCTGCATCAGGACGTGCTACTTGGCCGTCAGCAGGCAAGGGGCAGTACTGAATCTCTTGATTCATTGTCGGGCCTGGAAGAGGAAGTGCGGAGATGTCACCACTTCACATTTTTTTTGGTGCTCTATTAGCTGCCAGTTTGGGGAGAACTGACAGGCTTGAGGATAAAAATGTAGCTTTAGGCTGGAGAATGTCATGTACTGAATAAGCCCCTGTTGGTGGTAGATACCTGAACTTTTTCAGTCTTGGGATCCAAGCGTTGCAAAAGCAGATGACGCGCGTGCTCTTTTTCTGTAATCTGCAGGACTGGTGCCACTTGTCACCATCGCAAAATCGCTGACGTGCTGTCCGTCCCTTGTGTTACGTGCTTCTTTGGGTTTAGTAGCTATTTTACCTCCGCCCAGCTCCTTGATGTATCAGATCAGTGTTTTGGCTAATTCTGAGTGCATTGTGTACGTTTAGAGCACCCGGAATATTCTAGGGCAGCTGAAACCACGCTGTGGTCTGAATTGCGTGACTAAACGGAAGGAATCCAAGAATTCCCTTCGGTTTGTGTTTTGCACTTAATATCCAGAGAACAAGGTTGTTGTATGCTCATGCAGTATGAAAGGAGTGAGTATATCTGGAGCTGTGTCACACTGTGGATTTAAGTAGCCCGCTCTCTTCCCCTTTGCCACCTCCGCACCCCCTCTCCCACTCCCACCCCCACCCACCTTTTCCGACATCTGGCAAATAAAAGTGGGTTTTTAAACAGCCCTGAACAGCAGCCCCAAAGGGGAAAGCTGGTTCTGCGGTGGCTGGCAGCCAGCTGACTGGAAGGCAGCCCCATCTCGCTCCCGCTGACCACTTCGGGTCTCAGTGTTGCGTGGAGCAGCTTCACGCTGCTGCAGGCATGACAGGCATGAACGAGAAACGGCTTTTCCATGAGGAAACCGCTGTGGCAGCAACCTCTTTGTCTGGGGCTGTTGAGGCAGCAGACTGAGCTGCCCTGGTGGGAATCACACATCCCTGGGACCCGCGGTGGAGAGCTGCGAGGGTACGGCCTGTGCGCAGATGAAGGGGGGGTCGTGCAGAGGCAGACCAGCACATCTGGCTATTCCGAAAAACTGGAAGAGAGGTTGGGAGGTGAAAGGAGCAGCAGCAGTGACGAGCAGAGGTACTCCGTGTGCTCTTGGGTTTCGTACTGGGGAGGAAAAGGAGCAACAGCAGTTAGAGGGATGCTGTGTTTGAGGTGAAGCGGACAAGTCCCTTTTTCAACATATTATACTGAGAGCTACAAGTTGTCCCAGGGTAAATATAATGGGATGAAGTTTGTTGCGTTCCCCTCGAGTGTGTTTGCCAACACCGTGACCTGTAATCGTAAAGCCATTTACATCAGAGCAGCACATACCGGAATCGGTTTGCAAAAGCCTGCATCTGCCGAAGCTTTCGGTAACGTGAACACCGCAACTGAAGTCAGTCCTTCAGAACGCAGGAGCTGGGGCTGTAGCACACCTCCAGCTGGAAGGCAGAGCAGTGCTTGCTGAGGAGAGGTTGCCGTCGTGTCCAGACTGGAGAAGCCTGTGTGTATGTCAGCGTGTGCTGAGAATAATTCCCAGCGCTCCGGACGGAAGAGAAGTTTTGTTTAGGAGTTTCACGATATTTAGATAGCACTATTATTAATTTATTTATTATATTTTATCATTATTATTTATTATATTATGGTATGATTATTTTTCTTTCCTGGAGAGATTAATTTCAGTAAGTCCTGCAACAACAAGGTAGGGTTATTTGCGGGTGGGTTTTTTGGGTTGTGGTTTTATGTTTTCTTTTGACATTAAAAATCAATCACAAGACTAAGGAAAAAACCTTTGGGCTTCTCAAAATAAGATCAGAATTAGAACAAATAAAGCCTGTGCTACATCTGAGCGGCAGCCTTGCCAGATGTATAATGGTAGCCGTTCCACACCACAGCGGCATAGATCTGTGGTGGTTTGGAAAGCTGTCAGCAAACAGCAGCATTAACGTAACTCTTACACTTCATCTATAATACCAGCTTCTCGTGTCAGAGGCTTTCATAAAAATCACTACTTTTTTTAACATAAGCCTGCTATGAGAGAGATTTTAATGCAGCAGAAATAGAGATGCTCGGGTTTAAAATTAATGAAGTGAAAAAGAATTATAGGGTAAAGTGTTGTTCTTGTAAATATGCAGGGGAAATAAAGGTATTGTGAAATACAGCTCTCAGGAAAAAGCTGGCAATGTAGTTGAAGAAAGACGTCTGGATTGTCTCTTAGGGGATGACCTGTGAAATTTTGGGAGATTTATTTGCGGCATCTCTTCCTTACAGTGCTATACTTCAGCTGCCAACCTTTTCCTCTGAATAGAGCAATTGATGAGGTGGGAGCTGTTAGCGAGGACACGTGGGAGAACAACCTGGAGGGAACGGCTGCATCTCTGTCACCTCTGTAGCCTGGCTGTACCACAGGCCAGGAGAGGTCACTTGTCTCTGGCGCAGCAGGTGCCCAAAAGCAGAGCTCTGGAGGGGATGAGCCGCAAGTGACAGGCTACTCTGCAGGGATTACAGAAGTGGAATTTCGTATCATCTGAGCAAAATTTGTGAGCAGGATGAAGCGTGAAGTTGGAGGTAGTATTCATTCAATGACCCGTGGGAACTTTTCAGATGTAGATAGAAAAGACTCCTTGCTCTGGTGGTTAAATTCCGTATTTTTTTCCCCTTCTGATTTTCTGTCTCCCTTCTGCTGGCTTTCGTACTGAACTGCGTGTAAGCTTTTTTGTCATCCTTTTTGCTAGCGCTGCGTTGGGAGGAGCTGGCTCCTCATGGCTGTTCAGTCAGCTGTGCTCGTAAAGGACTTTGCTTCTAACCCAGCTGCTGAGGAGAGCAGTGTTGCTCATGGGTCAGCTCCCTCGACACGCCGGTCTGCGGGGACTCGCCTGGGTGACTCCTTCGGTATCTCGTGCTTGAGATGTCTCTCACTGTCAGGGCCTGGGCTCATCCCAACGCGTTCAGAGCAAAGGCGATGGGCTCTCACACCTGCCCTCTCCTTAGCGCTGTTGCTGCGTCTGCCCGGAGCTTACACAGGGTGTGAGCTCTAACACAGGTCTGGCTTGGCTGGGGCCCAATGCTCTGAGGCAAGCAGGGTCTGAAGGTGTGTGAAACCGTGCCAGCACAGCTCGCCGGAGTGCCCGTCTCGTTGCTAGCACGGGTTGCTGCTCTTCGTTACTCGCGTAGTGTCATTCAGGTGCAAGCTTTGGCTCGCCGATTCTGCTGGGAGCTGCTGGGGTTTCCCCAGGGTCGTTGTCTTTGGCTACCCAAAGGATGATGTCTAAACAGCTCCAGAACTCTTGTGGGGCTCAGCTTACATGGTGTGGGGAGCAGCAAATGTCCTGCTTTGCTGTAGCTCACAAAAATCTGTTTCCCTTTCCGTTTATTAGGCCTTTCGAGCCTTAGTATTCTATAAACTGTGTGTCCATGAAATTCATTTGTTAGAGGCTTAGGAGTATTAACGGCTCGTTTGTGGCATAGCGTGATAGCACCGTACAGGGAACATCGGGCATGCCTGGGAGGAACGAGGGCTTTGATAGCACCCGCACGTTGTACTGTCCAGCCTCTCGCCCTGCACCTGGAGGTTTATATTCCGTAGTTCGTGTTCACTTGGCTGTGAGCAGAGGCTCATTCTCAGAAACTTGCTGTTCAAGGTGGCTTTCCAGGAGAAACGTCACCTTGGTGAGCGTCCCTGACCTTTCTGTCCTTGGCCATAAAAATCTTCTCATTGTATGCGGCTGCATGTACAACAGGTTGGCGTTTACCTCCTCAAAACGCCTCAGGGATTAACCTTTTGGAACAACCAAACTGCAGACAGTGAGCTACCTGCCAGCGCGGACTGCCCGGTGCCACCCCTCCTTGCTGGGGTGGACGTTTGCCCCAGGCCTGGGACTCCATGGGGTTTCTGCAAACAAAAACACCTGCCTTGCCCCAATGAAAGGAGCATTCTAATGAGGTTCCGGGAGACCTCCTGCGCTTTCCCTTGAAATCTGAATTTACCCAGGGATGGAGATTATTTTGGAGGAGCAGGAGCAAAAAAATGATGCCTTTGTTGTGAAGGCTGATAAAGCAGCCTGGTGGTTGTGTTAAGTTGCCTGCCCCGTTAACTAATATTGGCTGAGACTGCTCAGGAGAGAATGTTTGTATCATGGGCTGTGGCTGAGCAGGTGTTGAAATACAGGCAGGAGTTATCGGGCAGGTTTCAGTCAGAGCTGTTGTCGCTGTTGTGTTTTGCTTTGCTTTTAAACCCTTTCCTTGCTTGTTAAAAGAGCAATTCACAGAACAGTTTTCCTTTTGGAAGCTTGTTTTACTGTCCTAGGGTTTGGCTTTCTGCTCCCAGCTGAGGAACTTACGGAAAATACAAGAGACTGCAAGAATAACAAAGTGTGGATGAGCTGGAAATAAACATTTTGCAGTGTGTGAAGTACTGTCGGTGGGTGAGGGCACAGCCTCCCTGGGGTGGAGAGTGAGAAGGGCGTTCCTGAGAAAATCAAGGTGAGCTTCCTACGCGGGAACGAGTGGGAGAGAGGGAGAGGAGAAGCACGGCCAAGAGAAGCTATTACTGCCCAAAGATGCCTTGGCAGGCAGATGTGGATGATGATGAGGAAGAGGAGAGGGAAAGGTGTGGATTACCTGCGTTAGCTCTGGAGGGCAGGATTGACGGCGCGGGTGCTGCAGAGTTGTGGTTCCTGTGGCTGAAGGGCACCTCCAGGAGATGCCTCCTGGACGGGCGGGATGGTAATGCTGGCCCCTGGAGCTGGAGTAAGGGAATGGTGGTGGTGTTTGCCGAGTTCACAGATTGTCATCTTTACTCCTTTTCTGTATAACTTTTTAAGCAAGACTAGCTTGGCACATGGAGTGTGAAAAGCAGAGGTGTTTTGTATTTCCTCCAGCATAAGGAGCCCAGAAATAATGGTGCTACAGATGGGGAGTCTCAGGACAAGCCGGGGAGCGCTAGAGGTTGGGATCTGGATATTAAAAGGGAGTTTGTGGTTTTTCATTTTCCACCTCAGTGATTATGCATTTCTTTTCCGCTTGGCTACTTGTACATTGAGATTGAAGCTGTGAGGGCAAAAGCATTTGTTTGCATTATCAGCAAAAAGATTTTAAATCATCATTTGGGAACACAGAGAATTCAGAGCAGCTTGCGTGCTGACAGTCAGCTGCTTGACCCAGGTCAAGAAACTGGGCTGTATTTCACAGGCTTCAACCCAGGCTGGACCCGCTGGCCCTGAGAACCAGGTGCTGTCCCTTTTCTTGCTGTGTTTTGTTAAACCACACAACACAAACACATCCTCCTGGATCCGTGCGGTGACAGACCAAAGAAGTTGCTCCAGCTCGATATGTGCTTTATATTTAATTCCCTACATTAGATGTTTAATTGCCCATCTTAACGCGTTGTTACCAGAATTACGAAATGCCAGCTTGCTTGCAAAGTGAGCAAAGTACTGCAGTTGGCAGCCAGCCCCCAGGGAATGCATTGCCATGGCATCAAACCAAACTGGCGATGACTGGTGTGCCCACAGAGAAGTTGTCACTGTGATAATGAGTGTTTAAGCGTTTACACTCATTTTACTCTAGTTAGTAACACCGGCGCATGTGGAGGAGAAGAGAGAGGAGCTGAACAGCTGGTGGCTGGAGCTGGTGCTTGGTGCCGCAGGGAGCTGTGCCCGGGCTGTGAGTGCTGCCCGCAGCCACAGAAGGGCTTGGGCTGTGACTACAGATGTTGGCTGGGACCACACAGTTGCTGCAAGCTGTGTCTTATTGTTCGAGACCAACTTTCTGAGACTAGAAAGGGAGAAAAAGTGTTTTCTGTTCACCGATGCTTGGGTGCTGTGGTAAAAGAGGGCTGAAAAACTTGCTTGATACTCTTGGTTGACTGAAACTGTGCACGATGGTGGCTTGAATTCATCAGGTGGGTCAGGTCAAAATTCCAAATAGATTTTGTTTGATGTTTTCAACAAATAATGGGTTTGAAGGTGTTTCTTCTTTTGAAAGAACCTCATCTTGCTTTTTATATTATCACGATTGCTATTAAAATATGGCGTAAAATGCCAAAGTACTTTCGTATTGGATTACCGTATTTTTTTATGCTCTGAATTGAGCATTTTCAGTTTTGTTTTACCAAGGAAGCCAAAAAGCTTGTCATTTAGACTTAGTGTAAGTGACTGGTTTTCTTTGGCACGCTCTCCACTCTTGCACTTATCCACATAGCTATAAATAAGGATATCTTCATATTTTCTTATCTACAAATTTTGATTTATAGCAGCAGCAGCAGCTAAAGAAAATAACTGCTTTTCCATTCTACAGCAAACTGTTGAAAAATACGCTCACGTATGTGTCTTTTTCTTTCCATTAAGAAAGAGTTATACACATGACAGAAAAAATCCTGACGATAGGAAAACGTGTGTTGCCTTTGGGCCACAGCCTGTGATAGACGTTCAAAAAAAGATTTATGTGGGCATCAAAGGTATTTGTTGAGAAAGATCTTCATAAGGAACAGTGACAAAACCAGAGGTCCTTCAGACTCCCTGGTGACACCGAGCAGACTGAAAGCTGAGTTGTGGGGCGAGTTAAGGAAATAACAACTTCCCCACTCAGTCTCTTCCCCAGCTAAGAGCAGGTTCACTTGGAGTCAGAGCTGGTTGCTACAGCCGTTAGTTTTCCTGTCTGAACCATTCACCCCTCCTCTCCTTGCCAGGCACGTGTCTGTGTGCGGGACACACAGCCTGAGGGACTGTCCTCTCCTCAAGGCTCCCTTTACATTGCTCTTCTAGGTGGGATGTTGCAGAATCTTGATGACTGTGTTCACCCTTTGCTCTTGCTGGACTGGAAATGCATGTCAAAAAATAAAACCAGAATAATCCTGTGCATCACAGCTCACATCTTTCCTGTGGAGAGTTCATTCGCAGAGCCTGGTGCAGGCTGTTGGGCAGCAGGCTGGAGAGAGGATGAGGGAAAAGGCGTGCACATGCTGCTAAGTGTCATCAGTAGGGCCGAGGGCTTTGCTTGGGAGGGAGCCCTTTGTTTTCTTTCAGATTTTTTTCTTAGGGAGGGAGAAGGCTTGTTTCTTGACTCTACTCCTGAAGCAGCAGATGATATGACTTGATGAAAATGGAGTGGCAGTGTTTCAAGGCCAACACAGATGTGATGGATTCTTTCAATGTTTGTAGCCCTAGAGGGAATGAGCAGCTACCTGGGCGGGTGTAAGGCTGGCTGGGTGGTGGTGCTGCTGGGTAAAGGCTGCTGCCTTTCACAAATAGCTGCAGCTCCTTCTGTTGCATCCTGTGCTGTTGCTAGGAGAGCCAGCCCCAGTGGCATCTGCTCAGGCTGTTTGTTGGTCAAGCCCTGGTTCTGGTTTCGTCTTTGTGGGGTCGGTAGCAACTTGGCACCTGCTAGCAGCTAGAGTCCTCACCTTCTCGTCACTGCTTCCGTTATCCTTCACAGTTATAATGGCCTCTTGTAAAGGGGAGGTCACATATGTGTGACAGAAAGTTGTAGCTGTGAGCCAAGGCTGTGCTGAGGCAGGAGTTGTCCGCCCGAGCGCTGAGTTGATTCTCACGTTCCTTTCTCCTCCGTGATGCTTGCAACACAAGCTGTGCACCAAGTGTTACATGACAAACAGCACGGACTCAAGGCACCAGGTCCCGATTCAGATCCCAGCTCTACCAAACCGTTTCTAGGGGAAGGGGCTCAGATGCTGCGTTCTGGTTCAGGGCAGTCCCTGATGGAAACGCTTCACTTGGGTGGTTGCTGTGTTTCTGTCTCTCTGGTTTCATCTGCCTCCACGCGCTGTTGTTAGCTGGGTTGCTACAGCTGTGCCAGCGTGAGGCTGGCTGCCCTGCAGGCGATCCTGAAAAGAAGTGACTGCCTTTCTGCTTTCTTATTAAAGTACGTCAGGGGTGCTCAGCAGCCTGGAAGGCCTGTGGTAGTCTAATAAATCCACGGCTGTAATAGCCAGTTGTTCAGCATCTCACCATGCCTTTTCGCTGTAGTAATTGTGGTGGTTATTAATGCCTTTTGCAGGTGCTGAGAATAGAATAGAGCTGCTCTTGTTCAACAGCTCATCAGAAATAATCCCCTGTGAGGCAGCCTTGGCCGTTTAACCTGCTTTAGGGGTCCTTATTTAGGAAGAACATCTCCAGTGAAAGCCCATCAAGCTGCAGAAAATAGCACTGCCGATGCCAGCAGCAGTCTGCCTGCTTCCCTGGTTGTGACCAGATTTATTTCCTTGGGGTGTCACCAGGAATACAAGGTGCCGTTATAGCTGCTCTTTTTATGGGGAGGTGAGAATGTCTGCTTCCTACAACAGCTGTTGCCACAGCAGCTATGAACTCTTAAGAATGGCTTCTTAATACAATCTAGGTATTTAACGTATGCCGTAAGGGTTAAATGCAATACAAAATAATCAGTTTAAGAGCCCACATAGTTGGGACTTAGGCTGAACCACAAACATAATTGGAATCAAGCCTTTGGGGCCAACGCTCCTTATCCGAGCAACTCCACGCTCGTCAACAGCGGCAGTGTTTAGGCACGTCATGTTCAGAATCGCTTGTTGTAAGCTGACTTATGTACCTGTGCTAAAATAATGCTGCAGGTTGTTTTTACTGCAGCCTAGGAGAGAGTGCGAATCCGCACGTTTTCCATGACTAGGCAGATTTAAACCATTACAAGAACTTAAAAAGTTTTAATGATGCTGCTAGGCCAAGTTAAAGAATGAGCCACCTGAGACTGTGGAAATGGTGTTACCATGGGGCTGAGGAAGCCAAGACAGAGGATGGTTTCTATGGTTTTTCTCTGCACATATATGAAAACACACGCGCACTGAAAAAGGAGTCTTGAGTTGGTTAACTTGCCAACTGACTTTTTTTTTTAGCGCTGTTATGTCTGATACCTAATTTTCACCTAATGTGAGAAGGAATTTCAGTGTCAACCATGATTTTATTCTCCTCTTGCCACATTAGCATGGAAAATGGTAAAATGTCATTCATTTGTATAAATATTTCACATTTTCATTCTTCATGCATATTGTTTAAACAAAATTCCTTAGGATTGTAAAAGTCTAATTTTACTGAGATCCTTTTGTGCATATATAATGAGAGGGTAAACAAGCAGAAAAGAGGGGAAATGAGATGTTTGTCGGATGCTGACAAAACGCTGATGCCGCTATGAGAATTTTGTGGGCAGCATGGACAGTGGGATTGGGTGCACCCCCAGCAAGTTTGCCCATGACACCAAGCTGTGTGGTGCGGTCAGCGCACTGGAGGGAAGGGATGCTATCCAGAGGATCTTGACAGGCTTCAGAGATGGGCCTGTGCATGAAGTTCAAAAAGGCCAAGTACAAGGTCCTGCATATGGGTTGGGGCAATTCCAAACACAGGCTGAGCAATGAGTGAATTGAGAGCAGCCCTGTGAGAAGGACTTGGGGGTGTTGGTGGATGAAAAACTGAATACGAGGCAGCAATGCGCGCTCACGGCCCCGAAAGCCAATGGCATCCTGGGCTGCATCCAAAGAAGCGTGGCCAGCAGGAAGGTGATTCTCCCCCTCTGCTCCACTCTCATGAGACCCCACCTGGAGCACTGTGTCCAGCTCGGGGGAGCCTGGCGTAAGACAGATATGGACCTGCTTGAGCTGGTCCAAGGGAGGGCCATGAACATGATCAAGGGGCTGGAGCATCCCCCCTGTGAGGGCAGGCTGAGGGAGTTGGGGTTGTTTAGCCTGGAGAAGAGGAGGCTCTGGGGAGACTTTATAGCAGCCTTCCAGTACTTAAAGGGGGACTACAGGAAAGATGGGGAGGGACTCTTTGTCAGGAAGTGTAGTGGTAGGATGAGGGGTATTGGTTTTAAACTGAAAGAGGGTAGATGTAGATTAGGTATTAGGTATAAATGCCTTATTGTGAGGGAGGGAGACAGTGGAACAGGTTGCCCAGAGGAGCTGTGGATGCCCTCTCCCTGGAGGTGCTCAAGGCCAGGTCGGATGGGGCTTTGAGCAACCTGATCTAGTGGGAGGTGTCCCTGCCCATGGCAGGGGGGTTGGAACTAGATGATCTTTAAGGTCTCTTCCAACCCAAACCATTCTGTGATTCTGTGCTCTCAGCTCTTGGCATAAACCACAAAATACAAGCTCAGGACCATAAATCCCACTGGTACCTGCGTTGCATTTGGAGCCAGGGACTGGCTGTGATGCAGGGCTGCATTCTAAGTAAAACCCTTGTCAAAGTAGAAATGTTATCTGTAGCCAAGTAATGCTCCTTTGTGTGTCTGGTCCAGCTTTGGGCTGTGGACCACATGCACTGTCTCCTGTGAGCCTTAGTTGTCATGAACAAGACCAAACATCACCCTGCACATGCACATGTTTCTGGACTGGTTGCTTTCTTCCCCCAGTTTCTGTGCTGTAGTCAGTAGGTAAGGAGTATGTCAGTAGAAGTAAGGAGACTTCTTCTTCAGTCCTCAAGCTGACTGGTACCGTTGAAGCACCAGAACTGAAACAGAGCCAGGTCAGAAATGTGCCGCAGCCGGCTGTTTGTGGAGCTCCTGTGAGACGTGCGTGGCAGTGCAGCCAGGGGTGTTCTGTGACTCTGTTCGGAGTGGATGGGTCTCCCACCAGAGCAGGTAATAAGCAAAATGTTCACTTAGCCCTGAGACAGGCTCCTGCCCACTACCTGCGCTGAGCCACAGTCTGCTTCCCCAGCACAGCTCTGTACTGTCGTTAGAGGACCCATCTGCAATAACTATGGCTGCACGTATTTATCCATATAATTTAAAGCACCTGAGGGAAATTTCAGCTGCCAGTTCATGTTCATCTGCAATATCTTTAATACAAAAAACGAGGGAAATGCCCTTGTCCCTTAGTCTCCTTCTTCTCCCTACCATTAATTTTAGCTTTACAGACAAAGTCTCTAGGTACAGCCCCTGTGAGAAGTGCCAGAGGAGGAGCTGGTGTACATGGGCTGTGCGCTGTCCTACACTGGCCGGCAGTTTGGCACCATGGGCGTTGGGTGAGTTGGAGCTAGAGGAGTCACCACATGCCTCTGTCGCCTGTCCTCTCCGGCTCAGTTTGTGCAGACCACTTGCAGGTTTGGACTAGGAGCTCTGCGATGATGTACATTATTACATCTTCAGCCCCAGGCTTGCAATCTCTACTCCTTTGATCTCACAATTTACCAACTGTATATTTCTTTGAAATATGTCAGAGTAAATGAAATTTGTAATTCCATCTCATTTTTTCTTTAGTAATTATACGACTCTATGCTCAAGGTTAAATGTTGCCAAGTCCCAGGCTTGAATTGCAGACACAGTATGTCGAGTTGGAAGTATCATCCTCAATAGGATGTGCAATAGTACTTGTCACATCATTATGTAGGGAAGCTGAATAGCGTAGTTTAAAGCCTTTTGAACTGTTCTTTTTATCAGGACTTGGTGTGGCAATTATATGCATCAGAACTAAGGTAAAATACCTGGTAATGTAAAGCCTAGAAGAAAACAGTACCTTGAAATGCCAGTATATTTTAACATGTGCTTTAGGTGGACAGGAGAACTGGAGCTGTGTCTGAAAGCATGACCTCCAAATGAGTGTAAGAGGCAAGCTCCTTTTTAATAAACGACAGCCTCAATTCTGCGTTCTTCCCTTCAGAGTTGTGGATGTGAGTGCTGTCTTCGTAGCTGGATCCCTGCTGCCCTCTAGGAATTTTTTATAACAAAATATTGTCAGGAATACCACTATACCTGTATTGCAAGCTGTGGATTCTTTTATTAATGTTCAGTCATAATGTTATTGAAAATACTTCAGATTTCTACAGGGACTACTGAATTATCATATCCTGTTTTTGTAAGAGCTTGAGGAGTTCTGCAAAGCCTCTCCATTACTGCTGAGTTCTTTAAGGCATTGGGAAAGAAAGCAGAAAGTTACTTGTAATTTAAATTAACTAAATGAAATCAGCTTTTCCTTTTGGCTTACCCTTGTCTGTCAGCAGAACAGAGGTTGGAGCATTGAACGAGGCTCAGTTTTGTATTTCCAACAGAGAGATGGTATGCCCCAAATCTAATAGAAATGGAATTTCTGCCATTAGAAAGGTTTTCTACTCTAGCCCTTAGTCAGGCAGTGGGCATACCAGCTCCAGGTGTGATAACGGCCAGTAGATTCAAAACAAATCCCAAACTGTGAAGGAGGTTTTATGGCAAACTGGCATTTTGTAACTCTGGCCATTGGGATCAATACTGATGCCTCATCATCCTTTCAGTAACGCATCCCGCATGCACACGTTTCTGGACTGGTTGCTTTCTTCCCCCAGTTTCTGTGCGGTAGTCAGTAGGTTTTGGAGACTTCTTCAGTCCTTAAGCTGACTGGTACCGTTGAAGCACCAGAACTGAAACAGAGCCAGGTCAGAAATGTGCCGCAGCCGGCTGTTTGTGGAGCTCCTGTGAGACGTGCGTGGCAGTGCAGCCAGGGGCGTTCTGTGACTCTGTTCGGAGCGGGGGCATCTCCCCTTATAGGAAAGAATAAGCGGTACGACAATATTGTGTGGGATCTGGCCCCTGTTGTGAAAATAGTGGATTAAATACTTGTCTGTCTTGAATGAATGCAGCTTGATTGGGTAGGATTAGTCCAGAGATAAATGCGATGAAAATGCTTAACCCTGGACAAGCGAGCATCCTCAAAGGTCCATTTTAAATGATTACACATTTCAGTTTAAATTAATAAATGTTTGAATAAGTGTCAGGATAGTCAACTGGTTATTTAAGAAAATATTTTAGTTAATATTTAGCAAGTGGGAGAACTGCACCCCGCCATGGTTAACAAGTAGCGTTTAAAAGCGCATAGACTCAAAGGTAAGGCTGACCGCTCTGAATTCCCTGCGCAGAAGTGGCGCACGGGCAGCAGAGCAGAGGCTGGCTGTTGGCATGGCTCCTCTTGGCAGTATGGCCAGGCTTGTCAGGGCGGCGGGAGACAGCAGCGGGATCAGAAGGTTGAGTCTGTGCGGTGCAAAGCTGAGTGATGGATCGGTGGTCTGGTTTCCAGCCCAAGTTTTCCAGGGTTCTTAGACCGAAATAAGCTTGTTGATACACAGGTGCTTCACAGCACTAAGGGTTTTCTGGAGCACCTCTCCATGGGGTGTGCACATGCAGCGTAATGGCGAGAGCTGGCTCCAGCGTTGCTTGGGATTGTTGGGTTCGTTTTTACAGGCTTGTTTGGTTACGTGGGCTTTGCAGAGAAAAAGAAAATCGACTCTTCCGACTTCTGTGATGAAATGGTGTAACAGAAGGGTGTACCCTTCTGCATTATCCTTAACTGTGTCACGGTGTTCAGTGGGCTGTTGTTACTTTTTTGGTCTGAATAGTTTCCCTGATAAACTTTGTTTGAAGGCATATTTAGGTAGTAAAAGTCATTTTTACAGCTGATTAAAAAAAAAATTCAATTCATCTTTTATGAAGGCCAAATGAGAAAGACTACAACGGTTTCCATAAAACGGAAAATGAAGTATTTTTGGAGTAGTGTTTTTGGCTCCGGTATAACAGTTGTGCATTATTTCATGAGATGATTATCATTGATATCAACAGCTGTTTGAGAAAGGAACAGGAGAGAGACTGACATTTTTATCATGAGCTAAAATATTAGCTTGCAAAAGCCTGCTGCTAATACGTTTGGTCCAGTTTAACCCTGTCGTTCTCAGTGGAAACATTCCCAGCTTGCATGTGTTGGTGTTAGAATTGCTTGGCTGCTTGTCGTCCATACCGTAATGTATCTGTCATCATATGCAATTCAGAAGAAGTGTTGATCCAGAAACGTGTGTTTCTATTTATATGTTGTAATCAATGAAACAGTGATGTCCGAGGTGAAATGAGCTGCTTAAAATCAAGGTTGGTGGAAGCTAATACAAATCCCTGTAGTGAAATTAGGGATTTAATTTGCAGTAGATTGATTTACACATGAAAAATACTATCCCCTACCCTGAGCTGGTAAAACACTTAATGAATTTATGCTTATTGCTGTTAATGGATGTCCCTGAAAGCTGTTTGCTTTGCATCGGACTGCTGTTGGCTGACGCAGTCTGGCAGCGAGGTTGTTGTGAATTTGTTGAGGAGCAGGTTAATCCCCATCCCCTTTTTGAGCTGCTGGGCCAAATTCTCAGCAAGTCTCAAAGCGAAGGAGGAGCAGCCTGGGCAGTCCTGGGGGCAGAGCGTGAGGTGGGGAATAGGGCACAGAGTGTGTAGTGGTAAGGTCCGTGCCCTCCTGGCTGTGGGTGTCATTTCTGTTTGATCCTTCGGGATTTCCATCCCCGCACGCCCCATTGCAGTGCAGCATCACTGCAGTCTCTGGTTCCTGGGGGTGTCGATGGATTTGGGTACGTGTCTGCTACAACTGGAGTTCTATCTGGTTTGGGTTTTTATTCCCCCCTCCTTGAAATAACGTCGTATTTCATACAGCTCAGTGATTCTCAACCCAGAGAGGTTCTACCCAGCTTTGCATTTTACAAACTCCACATGCTAAAATCACTTGGGACTTTGCCCTTCTTGCCCTTCTGGGTCACAACAATTCCCTGCAACACTACAAGCTTGGGGAACAGTGGCTGGAAACTGCCCAGTGGAAAAGGACCTGGGGACCTGTTCAACAGCCGATTGAACATGAGCCAGCAGTGTGCCCAGGTGGCCAAGAAAGCCAGTGGCATCTGTATCGGCATTAGGGTGGCCAGCAGGAGCAGGGCAGGGCTTGTCCCCTCTGCTCAGCACGGGTGAGGCCACATCTTGAGTCCTGTGTCCAGTTTTCGCCCCTCACTTCGAGAAGGACGTTGAGGTGCTGGAGTGTGTCCAGAGAAGGGCAACAAAGCTGGTGAAGGGTCTGGAGAGCAAGTCTGATGAGGAGCGGCTGAGGGAACTGGAGTTGTTTAGCCTGGAGAAGAGGAGGCTGAGGGGAGACCTTATTGATCTCTACAACTACCTGGAAGGAGGTTGTAGTGAGGTGGGGTCAGTCTCTTCTTCCAAGAAACAAGTGATAATACAAGAGGAAATGGCCTGCAGTTGCGCCAGGAAATGTTTAGGTTGGGTATTAGGAAAAATTTCTTGACTGAAAGGATGATAAAGCATCGGAGCAGGCTGCCCAGGGAGGTGGTGGAGTCCCCATCCGTGGAGGTGTTTAACAGACCTAGAGATGTGGTGCTGAGGGACCTGGTTCAGAGACCCTGGCAGTGCAGGGTGACCGCAGGTACTCGATGATCTTATAGCCCTTCGGTTCCAACCAAAACGATTCTCTGGTTCTTTGCGTTGGAGGTTTGTGGGTGGTGCTACCATGTCTTACCCACGGTCTGTAATTTTGAAAAACTCTGGTGCCTGCCTCCTGCACCTCGCTGCTGTGCTGCCGTCGTGTTTGTGCTTTCAAGGGGTAAGCAAGGACCTTTCGCTAGGTCTGGTTAAGAGCGAAGAAGTAAGTCTCAGCCCATCGCTGCTAGGCAGGCCCAGCCTGCCGGAGTCCTCGGGTGTGTCCTTCAGGAAGACTGGGGTCTAAATGCCATTTAATCCCAGTGCAGGAGCCAGATGTTTATCTTCTTGTGGCCCTTACCTGAGGCTGTTGTTCTCACCGGAGGAGTTAATGCTGCTTCTGATAACTGGCATGCCTTCGCTGTGCGCGGCTGGTTCCCCACCGGACCGGGAGGACATAGCGGCGCAGCTGCTGTGGCTTCAGTCGCGCCAGCTTTCCTCTTGGAGCTGGACCCCGGAGCTTGAAACGGGATGGCAGCTCCCGGGGGCGGCTGAGGCTGGAACGCCTCCGCTGTCAGCAGTGAGCGTTCAGCAGGCTCCGCGAGACTGGAGAACTGCCGCGTCGCTTGTCTGGGCGATCTGCCGTGATTTGTACGACTCTAGAATTGCATTAATTTCTCTGATGGGCAAGTGATCCTTGGGGTTTACTTGGGGTTTCTGTTCTTGGCTGGGACTTTTTGTTTCTATTTTTGTGAATCAAATACTTAATTTTTTACTTTTAATTTCAAATACAGGCTGGTCGTGTCCTTTGTGTTCACAGTATTTTCAGCAGAGGGTTTAGGCTGAGAATAGCTCTATGACTGCATGCGATATACAGTCCATTTAGAAGGCAGATTTGTCAGATCAATAACCATTATCTGTGCCTTGAGAACTGGTGTGTCAGTACACTTCTCTTCTTGTGGCAGGCCAATGGGCAGTCCGTACTTACTCCAGAGGGCTAATTTCTGCTTATCTCTATCTCTGTAATCTCGCAGACCACTCGGGGAGCTTACTTTGATCAGGAGCTGAAGTAGCCCCTTATTTTCCAAGTCACCACAAATGCTGAGAAAAATTCACAGGGACCTTTTAAGTAAATAGCTCTGATTATCTTTGACCGTTTGCAGATCGCATGATATAAAAGCTGTTGAAATTGTATGCATCAGTAGATAAAGTCTTGCCATCAGCCTGTACTGCAGATCTTTATAGCAGCCTCCTTGTTTTTCCAGTAAATTGAACTTTTGGTGATGCCACTGGGGAAAACTGTACTGCATGGAGCAGAGTGTTCAGCATGCAGGGTACAGAAAGAAGAGTGTATTTCTTGGGTAAATGTACCCAAATGTGTACTGATGTACAGGATGGTGATATACTTGCTATTCATTAATTACTGCTTCCAAATACGTTGTAATCTGAAATTTTATTAATCTAGTTTTGTGTGTTTTGATGAGTCTCTCATAAATTTCTAATGCAAATTAGCTTCTAGATCCTGCCTTCACAAATGAAAAAAGAAATTACTAGTTCTCAGAACCTGGCTGTGAGACTTAGCAATTTCTCTGGTATCTCTGCCAAAAGCTGCTTTCCGAATGTTATTTCCTTTGTGGACTTCATGGTCAGGATCAGCAACTCCTTTGCCCTTAAATTAACAGCTCAGGGACTAAATACGGAGGAAGTGGCTTGGGGTGTAGGAAACATGTTTGGCTAATTTGTTTGTTTTTAAATAAAGCCTCTCTACACTTGCCCATGTTAGAAAATGCAAGGTTTTCTTTCGGAACTTGAGCCAGCGAATGCATTCTTCCTCCCCTTCCCCAAATGCTGCCTGGGAACAATTTCAGTGCGGGTTGTCCTCAGAGAGGATTTTCTTTTTAAAAATGTTTGGCTGGTGCAAATCCCACGGTCTCCTTCAACTCGCTCCTTTTTATAGTAGGGTTTTTGGGTTACATACCTGATGCTGCACACATTGGGACTAACTAGCATTTAATTCCTTGTAAAAAACCAAACGCGCACACAAACAAAATACCCAGCAAAGATGTTTCAGAAGACAGCTCTGTCTCAATTCACAGGCATGCATCTGAACCCCAGGATGAAGTTTCTCGTTTCACTCAGCTAGCTGAACTGCTTTATCTCGCCCTCTTAGTACAAAGAAACTGTTTGACCTGCATAGTTTGTGATGCAAATGACACGAGCCTCACAATTTCTTTTTAACCCTGGATATTGGATAGGGTTAGCAGTTTATCCCGAGTCTAATCTACCAACTCTTCTCTAATGGAATTGCATATTGCTAGCCCACTGCTCGCATCAGTCTCCCTCCTTTACCCTCCAGTATCTTTCCTGTACCTTCACGCACACACCAGAAACTTCCTTTCACCCTTGAGAACTACCTTCAGCCTTCCTCATCCTTGTGCAAGGAATAATTATGTTTTCAATGCTAACACCATCTTTAAAAATAATTTATACACGAGGGCACTGAATTCTAAGGCTGGAATAGCAAATGACCTAACCCCTGTGATAGGATGGCATCCAGGCAGCCAACTTTGAGGACCCTTTCGTAAAGTAACTCTTCTGAATTTACCTTTGTGAATTTACTGTTGGGCTGGTTTGTTGTATGCAGGCAGGATTTTCCTGTGTGTGGTTCTTTCTTGCCATGTTAAGTGTCTTTCCAGCTAATCAGATACCCATGCAGGGAATGAGATAAGGCGTAATTTTGTTTTGACTGCTCCCAAGGTCAGAACTGTGGTTTGTATGGCTTGCAGCAGATTTGGTAGGCAGCTGATAGCCTTGTCTGTCTTCTTTTGATTGTAAGCCTCCTTTGCCCCTTTCGTGGAGGGGAGATAGAGAGGCAGAATGTGAAGAAATGCGTAAGAAACTGCAGGTAAATTCTATGGATATCAGAGCAAAAAGCTGTAGAGCTGTCTGGAAGGTTGCCTATGACCTGAGTTACGGGCAGCATACAGTATGAGCACTTTTCGAGCAGCATTTCCCTGTTACCACTTGTAAGAGACTCAGGGTCTCTACGAGAGCCACACAACTAGATTTGACAAGAGCAAGGGCCAAGGTGAGCTAGTCTGCAAGGTGTGCAAGGCTTCTAGTGGTGTCCTGGGGTTTTAGTAAGCTATGCTGTGATAGTGATGGGGAGCGTCAGAGCAGTCAATCTTCTCGACAGAAAAAGTCCAGTTAGGGACCCCTAGCTAAACTCCTGGCAAGTGACAACAGGGAGTCTGTTCCGTTGCTTGAAGCTAACTCAGGTGGCACATATCTCTGGCCTCTACCATCCTGTGGATAAAAGGGTTCGCTTGGTGCATACCAGTACTAGTTACCAAAGGACTATTTCGACTGAGCTGGGCGAGCACAGCATGCTCTAGGATGACAAGAGCAGTGCTCTGCAGAAGTATTGTGCAATAGATTCCTTTCCAGTGCGCTTAGAGATCCCACGTGCACGAAAGTCAGCTGAGAATGAACCATCTGCTGAAGATGCAAGCCTGGCGCCTTCCTCCACCAGTCTCTGAGGAAAGTCTAGCAGTCGTCAGCCTCTGACCCAACAGGCTTGGTGCCCAGCTGGGGGTATTGCCCAGTTGTGTGCTTAAATACTAGCACACAACTTGGAATACAAATGGTTCTGTTACCATCTCTCAGAAAGAATGGACGTGCTGTCTGGGAGGTTCAGTTTTGTGTGATACTGTCCCAGAGAAACTTAGTTTGTTTTGCAAACAAATTCTCGTTCATAGGTCTTACTGAGGCAGCTTGCGGCTGCTTCGGTAGGCTTCAAGCCTTATTTCAAAGCTTAGCAAAAGAAAAGAAATGTATGCATTTGTCAAACATGTCAGTGTTGCGGCTGTCTTGCACCAGCAGACAGTGAAATGGAAAATTTCATGCAGTATACACACAAGCCTGGCTTTTGGATCACCAGTTTGGTACTGGTTATCCATGCATGGCCCATGCAAGATGGGTTAGGATGGGTGGTGGGGTAAGGAAGCAGTGGGACCCCCAGATTAAGGGACTGGAGTTGACACTGTTTGTCCAAAACGTAGAGAAAAGAGCAGCTGGAATAGGGTTTCTTAGATGATTATTATACCTGCTGTTTGCTTTCCATCTGCCCCTCATTAGAATATGACCATTTTCTCTCGCTCTATTTACTGAATTAATCCAACACCTTATTGCTTCAGGAGGGGATTGCTGTAATGATCTCTGCGTGGCGCTACATCCTAAGACCACTCCTAAACTGAAACTGGTGCAGGGGGGCCAGTGCTTGTTAAGTGGAGCTGGATGAGGCTGACGCGGCCGTGGTACCTTGGGAGGTGCAGTGGAAGCGTGCTGGTGTGTAGGTGGTAGCGCTGTGTGCCTTTTGCAGGTCGGTGACAGGTAGCTGATGAGCAGATCTCTGCCTGTGCCCGTCTGTTCTATGGAGCTGTCAGGGAGGTCTTCTGTGCTGATGTGAGGAGGGGATTGCTGGAGGAGATGCTCTTCTTCGTCTGCAGGGCAGTGCCTCTCTCCTGATGCAGCGTGACTGGGCTGTGTGCATCTGCTGCTCCTCGTCTAAGTCAGGTTTTTAAGTCGTGTGGTGGGAGGATGGGTGAAGCCTTTCCATGCGTGCTGCAGCTGGTTGTTAGATTTCAACGTGCTTGTTTTAGCCTGGGAAAAGTAATACAATAGCAAAGTTAAATGAAGTCAATACTGCAAATGGTTGCGTTTATGGGGTGCCTGAAAGCAAATAATGGAGCAAAGCCAGTTTTCCAGTGTTGGCTGGCTGTTCACATGAGCACGTATATGTATGTGGAGTGTTGCCGCAGAATCATCCTGAGGGGCAGGTTTGCTGGGTGGGAAATCCCAGGTGTCTGGGATTTTAGATCTGGAGCCTAAACAGAAAGAGCCCAGGCACCACTGTCACCCTCTCTTCCCTGGACTTTTCCAGGGAATGTGTTTCTTTGTCCCGGAACTCCTCCTTGGAGCTGAAACTTACACCCATTATCCTGACCCCAGAGGTCAATTCTGAGATCCTATCTTAGCACAAACACAGCCTTCTGTGGGCTCTCTCCACAGGGGATAGCCTTGCGATTTATGGGTTATTCTTCAGAGCCATGAGGTCAGGGGCACTAATCACATTAAAAAAGAAAAAAAAAAAACCCCAGGTGGCTAGACCTTGTGTGGAGTTACTAAGCACACAGTTGTGTGTGCTTAGGGATAAAGCACAAGAGATCAGAAAGCATCTGAAATCAGTAGCATTCCTAAATGTACTGGGTTTAGTTTGGTCCTTCTTGTACCAAGCCTCTGCACATCAGAGTCTGGGATGGCAGGCGGGCAGGCTGCTCAGGGTGAAACTTGTCTGCCTCTGGCAGAGGTGAGACCTGCTCGTTGCTGTCTGAGACCTCGTGCCCTGCAGGCACCATTTTCCCTCTTGCCAGAAGGTTTGTTCCTACACCTCTCTCTGACACCTCCTGAAACCTTCCTTTGTCACTTGTCTTTGGATTATGGATGTAGATTTTCCTTCCACTTTATTTTAGCGTGTTCCCCCTTCATAAGGGTGGGCAGTACTTCCATCTTGCTTGAGCAAACGTGTAGTCCAAGGAAATTCTCAAAGCAGCAGCAGCTGCTGGACGTAATGACTCCTGTAACAAATGTCACGTCTCATGGTCATTTCTGGTCTGGCATGGGTGGGTCCCATTCCTACCAATCTCAGGTGGATACACAAACGGAAGCATTCAATGAGAAAACGGCTTTCCAACTAGTTATTCGTATTCCCAGACGGATTTCAGGAAGTCCACCAATGGATTTCAAAGATTGTCACTGCCAGGGCGGGTGGTGTGGACCTGCTCCTGAGAAGTAAAACAAGGCAGGATGATGGATAAAAGTACAATAGGAATGCAGGATCAGGGCTATATGGCTCGGTACACTGAAGCACAGCAAAAAAAGTAGGGAAAAAAGAGTTAAATGGAGGTGAAATGAAAGTTTGATTATGTTTCCCTGTCACTAGACTGATGTTTGATAAGCCCTAGCTGTTTCCTTAGCTTCTTATTGAAGTAAGTGTTAATTGGTCAGTCTTTTTAAAACAATTTGCAAACTGAACTGTAGCAAGTTAGTTGGTATTTCATCAGTATTTTGTCTTCTATTGTAAAACAATTTTCTCATCATCTAGGGTGCCTTGGCAGAGGCTTAGGACTCCCTTGTGCGGTAAACTGAGTCAGCCCTTTGCTTGCAGCAGAGGATTGCAAACGAGGAGGGCCATGTGCTAGCTAACATGAAAACTGAAACCACCGAACAGTGCTGGAGTGGAGACTTGATAGTTCAGGGGAGAACATTCTTCCAAACTCTGTGTCAGGATGCCTGATAGCCTGTCACCAAAGGAGCCTTCTCATGCCTGGTCACTTGATGTCTATGAAAAATAAATGGGGAAAAAATTGCCATTGAGAATGCATTCTCTCCAACAGGTTGTTCGGATTCAAAGAAGTAATTATTTTGTGCTGTATCTAAAAATGTCTTCTAAACATGGCAATATTGTGCCTTATTTTAGCCAAGAGTTTGACTTTTTTTCATGAGTACTTCAGCTTCAAGAGCACCGTCTGGTGGGAGACTTTTCCTTATTTCTGGGACTCTTTGCTTTGGAAGCCTCAAGTTTTGATGCTTAGATCGGTCTGTTGGGACTTTACCCCACAAACAGGGGTTTGATTCCTATCCATGGGTAAATAAACACCTTATCACTGCGCAAGGGAGCAGAGCTGTGGGACATCCTATCTGATTCTTGCTGAGAAGCAGTTATTGAAATAATTAACCTTCCAGTGGCCCAGCCTCTGTGGCAACAACTCTGCCTTCCAGACCCAGGAGCATGGTGTGTATTACAGGACAGTCATGGAAGTTGCCCTGGAAGGTTGAGAGCAGAGATCTGTGAGCTTAGTTACGTGGCTAAGCAAAGTCTATTTTAGGGAGGAAAACTATTAACTGCAGTAATCTTATTAGCAGTCCTGAATGGTAGACTTTGCTATTAGGTTTTTTTAATTGCAGTCTTGGTGCATTTGAGTTCATCAGAGTTATTTAAGGCATTCTTGTGAGAATTATGCCTACACGGTAAGAAAGCATGTGTGACTTGGGCATACACAGCATAACCACTGCGCTAACTAGTGGAAAAAAGGGCCAACCCGGTCACTGGAATATGAGGCGGGATCTGTGGGCCTTTCGGGCTGTGTTAATCAACTTTGATCTGTCAGCAGGAACTGAAGTTATTTCTGCGGTAGTCCAGCCCCCTAAGAGGGAAGGCTTGCAGATTACTGCTGCCAAATGCCTTCCAAGGCATTGATAGTTAATCCTTCATGAGAGGGAGAAAGCATTGAGTTCTTCTGTGTAAATTAAGTTTATTTACTCTGTGTGTACCAGTTACAGAACAGATTAATCTGACTATCAAACAAGGTATTTCTCCTCTCACGAGTCCCTGTCCAAAGGCGAAAACCTAATTCTCCGGCAGTGATTCCTCATGAGAAGTGAGTCTAGTCAGAGACTGTGAAGAGACCAGTTGTGGCAGATGACCAACTCCCCTACCGCGGCCGGCTCATAGAGATTTACGTCATGTATGCACCATACAGCTTTACACAGCGTCCTGGCCACAGCCAGCACAGATCTCAGTCCAGCCTGCTGATGTACCCTGCTTCCCAGACAGGGATTTTTAGCCTTCAGTTGCTTTCTCCCACGGCCAGGTCACTTCTTTCTCCATCTGCGGGTACTGTAGCAGCTCCAGACAGACGAGCTGTGGACTAATGCGGCTTCTTGTTTTTATAGCAGGGTATCCTGTTGTCATTCAGCCCACTTCTTGTGCCATTCATTTTGAACAAGTCTTTTCTGCTCAAAAAACCCCTCAGCTACTGGGCAGTCAAGTGTTATTGTGCCCGCTTCAGTGCTGTGTAGTCACAGAGCAATTTGGAATGCTGGGCATCAGCTGATGTATTTAATATATAAGGAACACTGAGATAATTAACTGGGTATTGACCATCTGTCCATGGCAACATGACCTCTTATATGGGTCTACAAAAATTAAGTTGTAGTAAGTGTCACTCTCTTTCCCTGTTTAATTAGCTATAATCAACCTGAGGTTTTCTTTTCTTTGTGAGATTTTATTATGGAATAAAGAGTCACTGTGTAGTTCTTCTAGGAATATTTGTGCTTACAACTTCAGAACATAGCATGTATGATGGAAACTGTATTCCTGTTCATCTCGTTATCAGTAAGTGTCTTTTACAGTAGAATACTCAAAGAAAGAAACATAAGAGAACACAGTTCTGGGGAACTTGATTAAAAACCTGAACATTCAAAGTGATTTTGTATCCGATTTATTTTCTTGACAGTTCAGAAAGTGCCTGGGGAGGTGTGCTTCCAAAGGAAGCACAGGCCTAGAGATTGAATCGTGCTGCTTTTTCTAGAGCTGTACAATAGATTTTCTGTAAAGCTTTGAACAAATTATTTACCTTTTAGGTGCTTTTATTATTTTATTCATCATAGAGATGTTTTGAAGAATTCTTTGAAAGGAAGCGAAAATTGCACTGCAAGTGCAACTCATGCTTGGGTCTCATCGAAACATCATCTTTCAAGTATTTCCATTTGCCCTCTTCAATTTTTCATTTTTCATTTGATTTTTCAGACACTGGTACATAGAAGAACACTTCTCCTCCTGCATCCCTCGGCACTGGAGGAGCAGTACCTCAGAGAAAGTTTCGATGGGACTGGTTGCACTCCATCTCCATGTAGGAGCCGGGGGACCCCCAAACTGCCGTTGTTCCTACAGACTGCTTTAAGGCTGCTGTACTGCCTGTCGCTGTTGGCTTTGGGCTAGGCAGCAAACTCACAGTTTAGCTCTGTGGGAGTGCATAAGCCAATGCTAAGCTAAACGTTTCATTTTGGAGAGAAAACTGCAAGGGAGGAAATTATTTCAAACTGGGGGCTAATCATGTTGTGTCTGAGATTGACCGCAGCATCCAGTAAAGTTGGAGGCTGCTCTGTGGTACGTGGGAGAAGCAACTCAGCTTTCATTATGATAGGGAGCTTCTCTTTGTTGGGCAGCTGCTGGCCATACCATAAAAAACTTGGAGAAATAAATAATGGGGAAATAATTAGTTGGAGAAATAGTCAGTGCTCTGTCAGGCTCACCTGGGACTTCTGCCCGGCCCTTGGAAGTGCAGTTGGGCCCCTACGTTGAGTGTGTCGCTTAAAAACACCCTGCTCTTGGGGGCAGGTTCCTCTCTCCCCACGCTGAGTCCCTCGGCGCACTTCAGAAGGGCTCAGCAGTTCAGCTTGGATAGGCTACAAAGAATCTGTGTCCCTATCAGGAAACTTAATTTCTAGAAATCACGTGGGAAACCTGACCAGAGCCAGCTCTCTTACAAGCTTTCTGATACGAGCCAGTTCAAGTCATGCCACCGATACCCAGAGAGTCTTTCTAAGATACCAAAGTCACCTTTCAAATAAAACCACTCAGGTTTTGGCAACTTCAATGCACAGCGTGATACAGGATCCTGCAGTTCTGCTATATATGGAATCGGAGGTCTTGGTGATGAGTGTAGTCGTCTTACTGGCAAATATTTGTCTCTTACTGCCTTCTATCTGACCATGTAATTTTTATTCCTGTTCTTATAAAAATACCTTCTGCCATGTATGCTGCATCGTTTAGGGATGGTTGCTCGCTGTGTCTGTGTTCAGCACACAGACAAAATATATTCTACACCTCCATATGGAAATAATGTCCGTAATGAATAGTAACATGTCAGTGAATGATTAACCCTTTCATTGAATTTCTGAACTTACTCTAAGCATGACAGAATTCTAAAGAATCCATCAAAAGAACATAACTTACTATTCAAGAATTTTGTAGCCTTCAACATAGCTAGAGAATCTTGTTATACTCCAAGGAAATCTCTCTGACTAACTTTCAGCTAAGATTAGCATGCTTTTCTATTATTCTGTGAGGACATCAGAAAGTTGTACCGGCTTGTATATAGAGGCCACCGTTTACAGTGCACGTGGTGGCTAGGAACAGTACACTTCTCAAAGGAACTGGCTGCAGTTAAATTGATGTTGCCTGTTTTGTCAGCAGCAGATATGTGTGCATGTAGCTTATAACTTCTTCCACATTCAGGCTTTGTGCTTCTTAAGAGGGTCAGTGATTACCTGAAGGATAGTTGCCATCTTTTCAATATTAGCCAGGGTCTGCTGAGCAGGTGGCTAATACCTCTTTGAGTCCTCACAGTCCTACACCTGTGCACGTCTAGAAGTTGTGACACAGACCAGAACAGCCCAGGGAACAAGGCTCTAACATTTGTATGTAGAAATGGCCTGTTAAAGCATGTGTGCGTGCACAGAGGTATCCGTGCCTGTCCGTGAACTCACAAAGAAAGCCAGTGCAAGTGTGCCTGCACGAACAGCTCAGAGGAGAAATGCCTCCACATCCTGATTCATCTCATCCTAGGAAAGGCTCCAAAGACAGCTTAGAGGAATCACCCTCTGGCAGTTCCTCCGTGCCATAAAAAGAGTGTACGGTGACTAGTTCAGATTTAACTGACTGCTATCTTAAAGTGTGTTACGGGAATACAGCTGTGAGTTGTTCTCAGATAAAAAGAGGATTTGGGGGCAAAGCCACTGGTATGAGGAGTTGAAGGTCCATTGGGTTGCAGTGGCCCTGGAACTACTTAGGCCAGTGACCAGCCAAGCCTAAGGGGCTCTCTCTGACTAGCCCAGCGATGTACTTGTGCATGAGAATATAAGAAGGAACAATGAATAATTTTCCTTTAAGCTAAACAGCTACCATTGGGGTTGTGCGTAAAATCATCACCCCTTGCCCTGTCTACCTGATGGAGAACATTGATGTCTGCTATTTCCTCGTTCATACAGATGGCATCCGTCCTCAAGTGTTGTTTAATTTCTTGGGACTGGAGAATTCCTGGTACTTCTCCTAAGAAGGAGTGGACCCACGATGAGGGTTTCCCGTGTTGTGCATGCGCTGCCAAACAGTTTTGGAGTTGGTTACGCATGTCGGGCTTTCTGTGGATTTATTCCATGTGGGAAGTTGACCAAATGTAAGCTCAGAGGGAAGGAGGAGCCATCTTCACCTGTCAGAGACAGGTCTGTGGCTGGCAGGAGTCTGACCTCATTGGTTTCAAAGAAATGGCAAGGAGATGCAAGACAATATTTTCATTGTACAAGAACCATCTGTGAAAACATGTGTATATTATCCATTTGACATTTTTTTCTGTACTGTGACCCAAGTTAGCATTTCATCCCATATAACGTCCTTTAAAAAGCAATACTTCAAAATGTACTGGGTTTCTCCTTGTAGGTACTTTCAGTTAGTGTACACTGCCAAAAATGAGACCCGAGTGATCTTTGAAAAAGACATCCTGCGGTATATAATCTCCAGCTGTCGAGGTGAAAATATACACCTACCCTGGGATCATTCGGTGCCCGTGAATGAGAAGGGGAAATGTGGACCATATATTCGCATGCGTTTGTCTGTGGCATATACTAAACAAAACAAAGCTGAAATGAGGTTTCTGTTCGTTCTTTTAATCTGCTTTATTGCAAGCTGTGGAGATACACAGAACAGTAAGTACGGTTTGTGCTCTGCAGATAACCGGTGGTTGGAGGCTCTTCCTTGAGGAAAGCTGCACTTGAATTAGAAATGTCAGAGTCATTTAAAGGACTAGAGAGCTGATAATTCATTAAGTGTCACTATTCTGTCGGAGTTAGTATTGAACTGGTATCCCAAAATGGTGCTAAGAGGCACAGTGTTCCTGGAGGTGGTTGATTTCTGATGAGCTGTGGAACAAATGTTCTGAACCAATCACTGCTACTTTAGATAAGCAAGATTGTCTTATGCTGAGACTTAACTCTGTATTACGTAATTGTCTACTGCATATGTCAATTAGCCCACATGTTTTATTTAATAACTTCTTAATTTGTTTTCTAAACTGCTTAAACATGCTTTTCCGTTATTAAACAAGTGATGTTGCGATGAAATGATGTGTATGCATAATACATACTTGCTCAGTTAGGATATTCTCATCGTTTAGGTTTTGTATATATGCCACAAAAAAGCTATGATTTTATTGGCGATCGGATTTGAAGTCAGATATGAGCTGAAATAACTGGCTGCTCTCTGGAGAACTGAAGTGTTTCTATGTTTGGGTGTAATTCAGTGCAGACTGGAAAGCACCGTATCTGGACGTTGGGAAGTCTGGTCAGCCCCTGCTGGAGAAAGGGAACTTCTTTTCTTGGAAGCTATTGGAAACACAGCATCTTTTCTGTCTGTTTACAAAATCAGATTTTATAATTCCGTCAAATTAGAATTAGAATTCTGTAAAATCAGAGTACAACATCTTCTGCTTTTGGCAGACCAGTTTTGTTACCTGAGAATTCATAAACAATAGTATTGTCTATATGCAGCAGCGTCCATAGGCCATTGTACGAGACAGAACCTCAAAGGCTGGCTCAAGTTATGGCTTAGCCACAATTCACTGTCCCAGGATACAGGGTTATTTTGGCTGGCCTCTTTCTAAAGAAATGTCCCAAGAATTTAGCTGTTCAGCTGCGGGTTTGTAGTGAGTTCGTTTCCCCGCCTTGTATTGTGCACACAAGAGCATGTTGAGATATTGACAAAAAAGCGTCTCAGTTTGTACCTGTTGAAGGCCCAGAGTATTCCACATTCGTGAGGAACAGAGAGCTTAATGAGTAGCTGCTGAGAGCTGAAACGAGCATGTGCTTTGAATGTTGTACTTGTTGGACTCTGAGGACAACCTGGGTCTGGCATCTTGGCATGCTGGCTTTGCAACCTGAAGTTCTTGTGCCAATGTACACAGGTAAGTCCTCGCAGCCCCTGGGTGAATTTGTGTTTGAGGACTTCCATTCAGGTATTGATCCTTCCTTACTTAAATAATCAGAGGTTTTAATTTCCCGCTAGGTCAAACGCCACGCAAATATGTGCTGTGGAACTGATCTTTCAAAGTAATCCAATGCAAGTTGAGTCTTTGCTCTTCAGTGCAATTCATGATGTGAGGCTGAAAAGCACAGGAAGCGTTTGGTCGCGCAGGGCAGCCATCTCTTCAGCAGCCACAGTCCAGGAACTTTCTTTTTGACAAAACAGAGTCCTTGCAGTCAACTTCTTCTAAAGCGTCTTTCTACATCGTTGACCATGTCTAGACTAGCAAATGGATGGGGCTTTGCCCCCTTTCTCCTTAGAAGTAGAGATGGATATATGTTTGCAGAGACTTTCTCTACAATAGACATCAGCCAAATTTCAAGTAACATGATGGTCATTTTGGGTGTCCAGCTTGAGATACTTCAAAGAAGAGCAAGTAAAATAGTAATTTCAAGGGCTGAGAACTGTTAAATTTGAAAAATTGTCTGTAGACACTGCAGCAACGTTCCAACAATCAGATGGCAACCAGTGGGCAGATGAAGCAGTTAAATGTGGAGCCATTTCTGTAGTTCTGCCCTGCCCCATTTCTAATGAATGCAAAGAACGGTATCTGAAAAGGGTTTCGATTGGTAGTGAAGCCTTCCTATTAAGGACAATAGGTTCTCGTGGACCTCTTCAGTGCTGTGCACATTTGACATCTAATTGATGATTAATGTTTGTTCACCTGGAGGTCTTCTGCATTCCTCCTTAAAATGACCTACCCTATAGGTATAGCGTCAAATACAACCCTGTGTAGTGAGTGGCTGGGTAAAACGCTGTGCCACAGAGCTGAGAGCTGGCTGCAGTAATCCACTACTCTTGGTTGTTGCAATTCAGATGTAGAAATGACATAGCCTGATGTGAAGGTAGTAGAAATAAAGCAGTAAAACATTTGAGCATCGTAGGTCATTGAAAACCTCACGTCCTTGTATGTTTTTTTTTTCTGGGAGGTTGCAAGCAAGTTCTACTGCCCGTAAGAATCCAAGCTTAGTTCAGAAAGCAAATCTCTCTCTCGTCTCTTGTCCCCGGGAAACTATTGACCAATGTCAGAAGAATGGGGGAAAAAACTGACAAAGATGGACTTATACAGGTTTTAACTAAAAAGCCACAATATGTTTTTAATAGTTACGGCATTAGGCAAGAGTCTCATAATTTCGGACGAAAAAGCTCTTTTACGGTGGAAGTTTTGAAAATAGGGCACTGTCCTGATACTGTGTATGTACATAGATGAGTGTGGCCTCCAATGTTGTTTTTCTTATAACTGGATAAATATTGAGTATGTCTCAAACCCTCACAGCAGTGAAGGACGCAGAGGAGTGGATTTCTTATGGCCAATCTGGTTTTTTGGTTTATTTATATTTTCCACATCTTCCTACCACCATAAAGAACTGTGTGAGGTTCCATCGCAAGATACAAGGAATGAGAAGCCTTCTTGAGTAGTGACACTGAGCGTGTCTTTTGTGTACCCACCCAATTATTTCTCTGCTTCCCTCACTAGGTGTAACAGTTTGTCAAGACCAGGTAAAAATATAATATGTGCTTTGTCAGAAAGTTTGCCAAGTTTCATGTTAGCAGCAGTGTGTGTGTTTAAGATGTTTGCAGTTGACTGCACTGACACAATTTCTTTTCTGTGAAAGTATGACTTGCATACTATAAATCTGACCTTTTTTTCCCTGATCCATCTCGTTCTGAGTTCATCGCCAGTCTTCACTATACAGGCAGAAGAATATGACTTCATCTCAGTATGGCTGAAAAAAAATGCACAAAAACATTTTTTTGCTGTCATATGGGTTCACAGAACTTCAGCTTCAAGAAGGTGGAATCATAAATGCATGCAGAAAATGTTACCAGCAGCTCTGAAACAGCAACAGCTGAAAGTCACAACAACAGAACAGCAAACGTGACAGTTCAGACCACGTTTTATATCCCAACAATGCTGACAACACTGAAAAATTCTGGAGAGCTGAAAACTAAAGAAGCATGCCTCTGACTTCTGCATGGTAGCAAATACCTGGAAAGGCAGCGACGTGTGCTGCTGCGCAGGGGCTGGTAGTAGTGGAGGGCTGCGATGGGGTCCATACGTCTTGATGGCCTTTAATGCAAGCTGTAGACAAAATGCCCCGAGCGGTGTGCCTTGAGCAAGAAGAGAGATGAGATTTTTTTTCAAGAGGGAATGGCACTGTGGAAGGGCAGCTATAGAGGACAACTGTGCTGGCACCAGCATCTCAGTGTCAGGGAAGAGTAGGAGGAACCGACTCCAGAAACTGATGCCACTTGGGATCTGTGTCTGAGGATGGCTGTGAAGTCTGAAGTGTCGCGGAATTTTAAACTAAGAATAAAGGAAGGGCAGCAAAAGTAAAGGAGAGGAAGAATGAGACGTGCCTGAAAAGATAAAATACTCTGAAAAAATTAGAGCTCTTATATTGTACAAGGGATGATGGGAATTCACGTCTCTCTTTTCCTCATTAATGCCATCTTTCTAACACAATTATAACTGATGAGCAAGCTTCACAGATTTTTTTTTTCCTCAGGTATTTATGCAATAATTACTATGTTAGGAGAAAGACTTGGTGGCTGTGCAATATATAAAATACTTAAATTTAGCACTGATTTTATGCTTCTATTGTGCAAGACACTAAACTTACTCTTACAGACAGATGTGCTGCAGCTGTAGCCCTGCGGCACCGAAGGAAGCTACCTGTACATTTCCTGAGTCTGATTGCAGGTATCCAGCAGCAGCTGGTTCAGGGAGTCATGAAAACAACTCTTTATACCAAAAAAACCCTGCTGTCTTCCAGACATTCTGCAAGTGAGGAAATTGTGATGGAGCACAGTGCCCACCAGGGACTGTCCTGGTGTGAGCAGTCTTTTCCCATTTAGCCCGTAAATTAGGCTGCAGCCTGTAAGTGTTAGAGCTGGGCTGGCCACTAGACGAGTGACAGGCGCTCTCTATTACCACCCCCCGCGTCCCAAAGAGGGGAAAGAGAACAGGAGCAAGAGAGAGAGACCTATGGATTGGAAAAGAAAACTAAAACCGCATTAATGAGAACAACAATAAGAATAGAATGAAATATATAAACAAAGATATACAATACCAACACCGAACCCAACCCCCTGATGGCACCGCGTCCCCATCACCACTGATGCTGTGGGCAGGCACTGGGGAAGGGCCAGGCTGGGCTCAGCAGCAGACGGGAACCAGCTGCAGGAGCTGGGTTCCAGAGCTGGATTCAGGAATGCACCGATTGGGATCGAAGGCAGAACAGATTCCTCCTCGGACACCAGCCAGTGAAGAGGAGGGCAAGAGAGCCCTTGTGACCCCTCAGCTTTATTCTGAAGATGACGTCTATGGGGTGGAACCCCTTGTTGGTCAGGGCAGGGTCCCCTGTCCTGTCCGCTGCTCCCCGCAGGTGCAGCCTCTCACTCACTGCACCCCACCGTGGGACACAGGATTGAGCAGTGACCTGGGTCTGCACAGGAGTGAGTACAAGCCAGAGCCTTTCTGCACACCAACCCCTGGTGGTAACTGTGACCATCAAGCGCTGTCACCCCTAGAAGCAGACCCTGACTGCCAAAATGTACCATTAACTTCAGCAAGTGCGTCACTGGGAAGAGCCTGAGCTGCAGAGTAAAATCTCTGAGCAGAACGAGTCCTGTTCTAACTCAAACCGGGCACAGCCTTTATGATAGAAAGCTAATTTGCCCAAAAAACAGGACACCGTTAGTGCAGAAAACTGCTGTTGAAGATTATTCATGCAAAAGATTGGTTTGGGTACTAGCAGGAGAAAACGGTGTTTGTACTGAAGTATTTTAAAAGCAGTATTTTCATTATTGACTGGTTTTCAGGTACTTCATTTCCATGTTTAGGAAAATGTGTTGGTTCTTTGTGAAGAGAGGAATTAAATAGTGCACCTGGGATGGTTTGGTAGTAAAACGATGAGTTACCTCACCTTTGAAACAGGGTAGTATTCTCTGTGGTGGTGGTATTAGTAATTTCAAACACACAGATGAGGTAAGTGTATCCTCCAGCATCTCTGTCTCCTTTCAGAAGACAGAGTAGCATTGAGCCAAACAAGAACAGAGGCTGTAACAGGAATTGAAGTTGTAATTTGTGTATCTTCCTCAAATCAGTCTGTTACCTGACATCAAGGCTTTAGAGGTAATGCAACTATGTCGTGGGACTCAAAATAATTAACTGAGTCTGCTGCCTGCTCTGGTTTTAGCAAAACCACAGAGGGTATTTTTAAACTTTTATGGACACCTTTTGAAAATGCTTGGGAGTTAAATTCTAAGGGTAGCCACTCGTGTTGTGACATCCAGCCGCCTAGATGGAAATACCTGTCTAAACATCTGTGAAAAACCAGCCAACAGATTTTTTTCACCTAATATTGTTACGACTTTTAAAGTACATAGGAGTTTCCTCTTAGTATCATTATGATCTTTGGGATCAGGCTTGCGATATCTTACAAAATAGGGTCAGCGAAAAGTTCCTTCTTCCGATTATTGGTATGTCTGTCTCAATGGTTTCGTATTTTCAGATGCGAGTGAAAAGTTTCACCTTTTTTCACCATCTCTTATGATGGGATACTAAGAAATGCTACACTAGTGACAGTGTTTATTAGCTTAAGGGGTTTTTTTCTAGAAACAAGTTTCTGCAGTCAGTTCTGTCTTGAAGGTCTTCAAAACACAGATCCTAAAATCTCAGCAATCATAAAATAATAAGTCATGGAATCATTCGGTTGGAAGAGTCCTTTAAGACCATCGAGTCCAACCATTAACCCAGCACTGCCGCGTCACCACTAAACCACGTCCCTCAGCACCACATCTATAGGTCTTTTAAACACCTCCATGGATGGGGACTCCACCACCTCCCTGGGCAGCCTGTTCCAACGCTGCACAACCCTTTCAGTCAAGAAATTTTTCCTAATACCCAACCTAAACGTTCCCTGGCTCAACTGCAGGCCATTTCCTCTTGTGCTGTCGCTTGTTACTTGGGAGAAGAGACTGACCCCACCTCACTACAACCTCCTTCCAGGTAGTTGTAGAGATCAATAAGGTCTCCCCTCAGCCCGCTCTTCTCCAGGCTAAACAACCCCAGGTCCCTCAGCCGCTCCTCATCAGACTTGCTCTCCAGACCCTTCACCAGCTTTGTTGCCCTTCTCTGGACACACTCCAGCACCTCAACGTCCTTCTCCAAGTGAGGGGCGCAAAACTGGACACAGGACTCAAGGTGTGGCCTCACCCATGCTGAGCAGAGGGGACAAGCCCTGCCCTGCTCCTGCTGGCCACCCTGTTTCTGATGTCAGCCAGGGGGCCAGAACGTCGATGCAGAATGTAGAACTGGTCTGTTCCTGCGCATTCCATCCCTGGGATTGTTGAAGCAAACTCAGAAAATGTCAAGGCTGGGGCTAATGTGTTGTCGTCAAGGTGAAGAGAACCACCTGGGCAATTCTCGTTCTCCTCCAGAGACAAAGGATGTTTTAAACTGTTGGTGGATGGCGGATACTGGACCTGTCCCAGCGGGGCTGCGGTCTGCATGGGCATGGTACAGACTGCCACTGGGTATCACTTCCCTACTCCTGCTGGCCACATCAGTGCTGCTACAAGCCAGGATGCCATTGGCCTTCTTGGCCACCTGGGCACACTGCTGGCTCATGTTCAATCGGCTGTCGACCAGCACCCCCAGGTCCTTTTCTGCTGGGCAGTTTCCAGCCGCTCCTCCCCAAGCCTGGAGCACTGCAGGGGTGGGTTGTGGCCCAAGTGCAGGACCTGGCACTCGGTCTTGTTGAATTTCGTACAATTGGCCTCGGCCCATCGATCCAGCCTGTCCAGATCCCTCTGTCGAGCCTTCCTACCCTCGACATACTGACCTAACTCGGTATCGTCTGCAAACTTATTGACATATGATGCATTATTGCCCAGAGCTTTTTGATTTTAGACTGGACATTGTTTTTTGTGGATCTTAATGAAATACCAAGAGTTCATATGTTGTACATTCCATTTAGGATCTGGGGAGCTCAGTGCGAGATAAAATAATTGGACATTTTAGGATTTGATTGTTTAGCGTGCAAAGAGCCTGTAAATTCCTCAGTGAAGCCTAGCTCAGTGCTAGTTTTCTATTACTCTTGCCTCTTGGGCATTCCGTCACTGATGACTCTGATAACGTCTCATAAATACAGCCATTTCCAGGGTGCTCTCTTTTATACTCCAAGTTCAAGCTCTTCCCCATTCCACCTGCCTTGGTCTTAGCCTCCCTGGTTTATTTTCAGCTTCATGAAGGCCAGCATCACATCTTCAGTGCATGGACATCTTTCCTCCTTCATGATAGATACATGTTTTAGACAAGCTGTGCCATGGAATATGTAGGTTGAGTTTTGTTGGGAAATACAACAGTGTTCGGTGTGGATGCATGAAGCAGGTCTCTTCTGGTGAGAAGATACGGTGTATATTCTATATATATATATATTCAGAAGTAGTGCTGAAGCTCCTGTAAATACAGAGTATTTGTCTCTGATAATCATACAGTGTGGGTTACTCTTTTTGACATGAGTTTTTGCATGATCATTAAGAACTTGGTTCTCCAGACTACCTTAACTTTGTGGCAGTGACTTGAACTTAGACCACGTACTCCTTTTTTCATCCTAGTTGGACTAAGAGGGTGCTGTAAATTCTTGGTAAATGTTTACAGTCAGGAAGAGCAGGAGCAATACCAGGCATGTGCAGAGTAAAGAAGCTTTTAAGAATTATAAACCAACAAACAAAACAACAGAAAAACCAAAGCCCACCTAACCCAGCTCTTGTCTTCAAGCTCCGCGTTATACCTGTGTCATCAGGAGTAAGTACCCAGCTCGTGTGCAGAAATTCACTGCCCCTGCTTCCTCTCCACCCACACACCTGTAAGAACATCTGGCTGCTTCAAAAAAGCGGCAGTTCAAACACATTGCAAGTTTCGAGTAGCTGTGTCTCTCTTCTTTAAACTGGCCGTGCGGGATGCAGCAGTTGCCAAGCCTTCAACAGTCTCTCACTTGCTATGAAGAAAGGTTTCTCAATGATCCAATAAAATATAAAAATCCTATTAAAACACAATTGCATCCTGGAGCATAGCTCCTTCCTTTTGCTTTGCAAATTTTCAACCAGTGCTCTGACTGAGCTTTTTCAGTTAGGTTTTTCCACTGACCCAGTTGCAATGAACATGAAATGTTTTAGTGCTCAGACTGGTCAGACAGTTTGAGGGCAGTTTGAAGGGCAAATAGTCACATATCACCTCCATGCAGGAACCCGAATTGTCCTTGAAAGATGCCCGTGCATGGTTTTCATCAGACTCAGAATCTGCAGGGATCATGAGCAGAAGCAGTGTCCAGCAGAAGAGTTCTTATGTTGAAGTCCAGCATGATTATAAAATTTAATAGCTATGATAGAGTTTCTTAACTGCTTGAAGTTACGAACTACAACCATGTAGTTGCCAGTGTCCATAGAGGAAGACAGACATGTATGGATCTGAACTTTTAGTAGCTCATCATTTAGTATGTCAAGTCGTTCTTCTATGCTTAAAGCAGCAGTGGTTAGTGTTGAGTTAATACCGAGGATGGGTAATAGTAATTTCTGTTTTGTTCTTAAACAAGGAATCTCATTAGGAAAAAAAAAGAGAACACTGTTGTTCATCTTGGACTCTGATATTCTAGTATCCTCCACAACTGTCCTGGTTTAAGATAAAACCAGTTTGGTTTGTTTTGATTGACATAGAAGCAAGACAATGACAGTGTTTCTTTTACTGGTTATGGAGCTTCTTGGCGGGACAATGTCTCTTTAGGAAACTGTGGAGAGAGAGAGACAGCGCTTACGCCTCCTGCCCTGCCCCTGGGAGCTGCCCTTGCCTTTTGCCCGTTGCTACAGTTACAGCCGTTGCCGGCGGTGGGCTGTGAGGGCTGCTGGGGGGACCAGCGATCCCGCTTGCTGCTGCTTGCTGCTGCTCATCGGGAGCTCCTCGCCGTTGGCTGATACCGCTCGTGCCACGGTTTTTGCGCCGGAGCCGCTCTGCTGCTGCCTGCCATAAATTCCTACTGCCGCTTTGCCCTGGGGGCAGAACATGCTGCGACCGCCTGCCGTGACCGCTGGCTCCGCTGCCAGCTCCTGCTCCCAGCCCGGCGGGACCCAGTCCCTGCCCAGCGGCTATGTGCCTGGCAGTTTGCCCGCGGTTTAACCCTCGCCGCACCAGATCCCTGGACCTTGTATGTGTTTGTTAATAGCTTGTTGTTTGCTGTTTGTATAACATTCATTTTGTTATTATTAAAAGAGTTTTAACTTCCAAAACTCAGCTGAGGTCTGGCCCACTTTATCTTTTCCTTTTATTTCTCTCCTTAACCCTTTCCTCCGGAGGAGAGGCTGATTGCAGAGAGAATTTGTCCCATGGTTTGGCCCTGCCTCAGCCAAACCAGTGACAACAACTTGCAGAGATGATTTCTGCTTAGGATTAAAAAGTCTGAATACCAGTGCAGTACAATGAAAGTTGTTGAAGGAAATGCAAGTGGCTTTATCCAGAGAAATAGATTAAATATGTCAGTTAATGTGCAGTTCATTTGCAGCATAGGGGGAAATTTAAGAACACAAAGTGTAGTGGAAGAGTCGTGAATTCTATCGTAATTATTGGTGTTTTGCCAGGAGTCCTGATCAGGAGCCATAACTTACATGGTCTTATCATACATCTGAACAGAGGAGGGCATGCCTGCTTCATTGCACACGGGGATGGCACTTACGTCTGCATCGGGCTACACTTGGAAGGTTTATGTAAAACACAATGCGTGCGTTTAACTTGCAAACGATTAGTATGGAATTATCGGTTGTACAAGGATCAACTCTTTTACCTTAAGGGCTGGTACAGCTGTGAGGCTTTGGATGATAGAGGGATGTGTGGGAGAAGAGGGCAGCATTGTTCTGTACACATATGCAGAAACGTGGACAGGTACCATAGTAGCTGGAAAAATTCCAGACTGTATAGCAGTGAGAACTACTTGAAAGAGAAGCTTTAAAAAATTAAGAAAATACAGTGAAAACAGAGTGTAGTAGAAAGAAAACAAAGGACTCCTCAGACAAGATTTTCAGAAATTAATGTCTGAATGTCAGGTCCTAAATCTTTTTTGTGATTATATGGCTTGATGTTTTTGTGAGGTGATGAGTTACCAGGAGTTCCTGTTTGAATACCATATGGAGGTGAATTTAGTGCATTCACCTGAAACATTAGGAGGCTAATATTCTACTACTTAGCATTTTCCTGAGAAATTAAAAATTTAGCAAACAAATGTGAAGCATCCAAGCAGGAGGATTGGGCTCTGTTGTAATGCCAGTCAGCCTTTCAGTCCCCAAGCTGAGAGCAAGGGTTTCAAGAAACTGTGCCTGTGAGAAATGCACAAGAGAGTAGGGAATTGTTTCCCTTTGAAACTGGCCCCCAAATATTTTTTGACGGAATGTGAATATTCTCTTGAGGCTGGCCATGACATTCTCAGCTCAGAAAGATTAATCCTAGTTTTTGATGTTCCTTCTGGGAGAAAATTATCTTTTAAACAGATGGTATGAATTTAATCCCTTTGCATTCCATTCTCAAGATGCTGGAACTACTGTTTGCAAGAAATCCAAGATACTTTCAAAAGGACAAGCAAATATTTAATTGTGAGTTCAGCCTGCATACGTTCAGGCAAAAGAAAGGTGTTGGGTGAGACAGGAAGAGACTACCAAAAAAAAAAACCAAAACAAAAACCAAAAACCACTTTGCATGACTTCTTCCCCCTGGTAATTACCCTTAAATTCAGTCGCCGTCACTTCATGCTCTTCCAAGTGTGTGGTACTGCATGAGCAAGCTCAGACTGTCCCATTTCTTTTCCCCTGCGGAATAGATCCCTGCAGGAACTGTCCTCTCCATATTGTAATTTTTTTTTTTTTTTTTTTTTTTTTTCCTGGCAAGAGTTCTTAAAATACCTTGCCTCTCTTGTATCAAAGCAGTGCTGGCTTGGTGCACAGGGCTGCGCCCAGCACGGGGCTCAGTGGTCACAGGCTGTCCTGATCAGGAAGCCCCGCAGAAGGCTGGACTCACTGGTTACTGAGCCCCCGGCGGAGGCAGGAAGGAGCACTTGGTAAGTAATCGCTAGTGCCAAAGGGCGCAGGAGGAGAAATCTGACCTGTTTCGAGTGCAAGATTCATCATGGTATTGTGCTGTTTCACTGTTTCCATTCCAAATGGGTGTTAGGGTTCGATTTCTTCGATAAATAAGAATTCATTTCTGATGCTGCCAAGAAAATAAAACAGATTAGGGATTGGTTAGGGGTGCAGGAATAAAAATACATGATATTACATGGTAGTTTTGAAAAACGGTACAGATCCTGTTGCTTTTGGCCATTACCAGCGGCCGGAAGAAACAGGATATACACACCAGTTGTGTAAAGAGCAGGTTTTCATCTTGAACATGCCAGAAGCAACTTCTTTGGTCAGGTAGACTGGGTTCTGCTCCTTCCACGTCCTGTGACACCTGCAAAGTAACAAGGGGAAAAGATGAAGGGAAAAAAAAGTGATGTTCATATTCCAGCCCCTTATGTTGCTCTTCACAAGCAGGTCACCACACAGAGGATTAGACCTCTCTTGAACTTGGACAGGAAAGGCAGGAAAGGCAATTTGAGAAGGTGTAATCTGGAGCTGTATGACAATACAGGTAAAATACGTTATGATTTGCATGCCCACAGGAAAGGAATAAGGATGCGTTCATGTCTGTAATGGGCTTCATGCTGAGCAACCGTTAGTTGATGTACTTAAAGCTGTTCTCTGTGGTATGGATAGATGTCTGATTTTTGGAGATTGTGGTCTACTCACGTTTCATTGTAGTCATAACAATAATATTATAAGAAAAAAAAGAGGTAATTCTAAACAGCGTCTTTCAGAAGTGTCCTGCGGACCTGCTGAAGGCTCAGAAAGGTCCTTCTGGTTTGGTTTATCTGAGATGGCTCTTTCCTGAATCATGGCCATTTCTTCTTGTTTGTATTTAAAACACAGTCCCACTAAAAACTGACATCTGCAGGAAACTACAAATCCAGCATGTGTGATTGTATCCCCACAGATCTTTTAGGGAGGCTTCAGTTCTCGAATGGTAACTAAATTCATGTACAAGTAGAAGAACCACGCAAGATCTGGTGTTGTAGTGTGAAAGAAAGGAGCTGAATTACAAAGTAGACAAATCCAGAATCGCTATAAAATGGTGAAGCTCCTTGTGTTAAGGAAGCTTCACTTTTTCATACCAGAAGATAATGTAACCAGACATTACGTTTCCTTCTCTGCAAAATGAACCACATATTGTGTACTAGCTGAGTGGGCGTTCACCTGAATTAGTTGTTTAGAGCGCTGCTCTGGAACCCACCGTGTAAATGAACTATCTACACTTCTGGAATTAGTCCAGTTTATCTGGAGAACACCCTCCAGTTTGTCCTAACGTGATGACTAAATAAATCTCTTCCAATCTGCTGAATTTAAATATGCGGGCTATTAAAAGAATATAGAGCAATCTGGCAGATGCCTGAGAGGAGGATGATCACTTGACTATGGCTTTCATCTTCTCTGTTGTCTCTTCAAGTAAGGAAATCAGGCCACCTCTTGTTTTATTCCTAAATATCTTACGTATGTGGTACGAATGCATCTTGTTTGTATGGCACATTCCAGGTCCCTGGTCCATTAAAAAAATAAAAAAACCCCACAGTCCAATATGATGGTATCATGAATTTTTTTCAGTTCTTATCAGCCACAAAAAGGGTGCAAATGTGATGCATGCTTTTTCTCTGTACTGTATTTATTACTATATTATTTATTTATTATATTTAATAGCTGTGACAATATACTGAGGCTTTCTCTTTGTATCTTTATTTTTTGATCTTTTCAGGAGAGAACTTTAGGTGATATGTAAAATATGCCAGTTTAAGTAGACTGTAGACAGTGTCGCGTCTACTCTTCGTGCTTGAGTGAGGGACATCAGTCCTCATTCTGATCAAGATGGCTATGTAAAAGGTAGAGAAGGGCAGTAAATTTCCAGGGTCTCTGTGCTTTCTGCTGGGCAGGGTTGATGTGGAGTGCTACCATCTAGGATGCCAGTCCTTCCTGCTCTCCGTACCCTCATCTTCTGCTTTTTGAAAGGTAAAAATAATGGAACACAGCATAAAAGTAAGACCCGTGTTCCTATCAATTCTTATGCTAGTCACTGACAAGATTTTTAAAAATAACAATACAATGCAGTTTAGCTCATGCTGATATTTCTGTAGCGTTGGCACTTAAAATACGTTCATCCATAACTACATCATAGGAAAAAAACCTAATTTTCTTCAGACTTCTCAACTGTGGTGCAGTCTAAAATATATGAGACTTCAGGTTGTTGCATTACTTTTTTGGATGCCTTTTTGGGGAACACATGGTTTATGAATACCTGTATTGCGACTGTGCAAAAGCAGAGTCTCTCTTTACCTCCCAGTTCAAATTTAAATTTTGAATAATGATGTAAACCTTAAGAGTAAGTCTTCAGTAGACTCTGTCCGTGTCTGGGACAGTGTGTGGCCTTTGTGTTTTCCAGGTTCCGCTGAAGTGCCTTTTACAGCTGTGCGTCATCATTCTGTGAAGTGTGGACTGTATCAGTGGGCTCATCCAGAATGGTTGTGCCAGGCAGTTCTGGTTAGATTTCCGAGTCCTTAAGAAAATCTCATAGGATTTCTAGGTACATCGTGCTTGTGCATGAAGTTTACCTGTATGCCCTTGGCTCAGTGAAAGGGCTTCAAAAAGTCTGGCTCTATCTGGAAGGTTTTGTTCCTTCTGCTGTGCTGGGAGGGTGGTTCGAATCCCCACGTGCTCTTGCACTAACATGGTACCATTAGGATGGAGGGAAAGCACTATGACAAGCGTGAAAACCTGCATCTGTGGCAAGCCATGTGTACTTTTTGACCTCCTTAGTGTTGTCCCATCATTTAAATATAGAAGAATAAGGTCCTGTGTTTCTTCTTAATCTAATCCTCCTTAGACGCGTCCAAGGCAGCGGGTTGTGCCATGTCAGCTGCTCGCATTGGCTGCCTTCTCCGTAGGGATTCACACCAGCACTTGGGTCTATCAAATGTCATTGCCGTGAACGTGACACACTGTTCCTGAAAATAAAAACAGGAGTCATCCCCACTTGTTCAAAGCACGCTTATCTCTCTCGTGTGTTTATTCTCTTCATCACGGTGCAATAACTGCTGCAGAATTTCCCGTGCCTATCTCCAGTTACAGGTTAGCGCGGGCCCCTGTGGTTCTTGGAACGGCAGGGGGCTGTTCTTGTTTCCCGATGACATTTATCCTCTCATTTCCTTTTGGAAGCGTGACAGCTTCTCACTGTCTGATGGGGAGTACTTACAGGACCTTCTTTCCATGCCATGCCATGTCTGACAAGAAGCACTCCACTGCCTAGCATCCGTGTCGCCTTGCTGTGGAGCTGCTATCACTGCTTTCGGCAGCCAGCCCGGCAGGAACCTGGCTGGGCAGGAAAGCGAGAGGCTTTCTAAGTGCAGTTATCTTCTCTTGCAGGAGGAGACCGAGAGCGGATGACAGCTAATCATGAGACGTACCTTCTTATGGCAAGCACACAGAATGACATGGAGGATTGGGTGAAATCCATTCGCAGGGTAATATGGGCACCATTTGGAGGAGGTGAGTCAGTGAGGGAACATGCAAGGGTCCCAGTTACATGAAGACACGTGAGGGTTCCTCTGTTGTCTCTCAGTCACAGCCGGAGTTTTGAAGTGAAGAGGAGGAGAATGGTCTAGATCTTTCAGAAACAGTTGAGTAAACCCTTTGTTTTCACTTGCAATGCAGGTATTGGGCATGTTCTCCTGCAGAGGGCTCAGTTAAAAGGCTTCACGCTGTCTGGAACCACTTCCCTCGATGAGGATAGCGCATGATAGTGCATTGCCAAGGTAGAGGGGAAGTTATCACACAAGGTTGGCCGCCTATGAAATCAGCTTTCCTGCGGGGAGAAATCAGCTTTCCTTTGGTCACCAGCTAAGACACTGTCCATGTGTTTCATAAATGCCTGTTACAAGAAACCGTCAGTGATTTTCCTGCAAGTGACAGCTAAAACCAGTAATAGTATTATATAAAATAAGCCTCAGAATATTTGCACTGGCAATATAGGATAGATACTTTTTCTTTTGATTGTCATACCAAATAATTTCAATAGTACTGGTTCAGAATTTATTGCCAGATGTCTGCTTGTCTTTTTAAAAATTCTCTTATTTTGAATGGGCTGCAAATTGTCATCATCGTTCTCATCTTTGTTATTCTGGTGACAATGTCTAGATTATTACAACCCAAATATGATTGATACACTTGCACAAAATGTCAGTATGTTGATCAGTCTGTTCCTTGAAGCTCTCAAATCTCCAAGTGAGGGGACAGAAATATTTTCCGCTGTGAAAGAGCACTCTTTGGTCTTGTCTGCAGGTTGCTAGAAAAGTCAGTCAGTCAGGTAGGATTGTCTGTGCTGTTTCATGACTGAGAAGCACAGAAAACTGTGATTGGTGACTGCAAATGTCTTCTCAACTGCCAGGTAGACCACAGGAGAGAGGATGGGAGGGACTGAAGGAAACGATCCCGTAAACAAAACTTTTCTTATGAGCTACCCATCTTCGTGCTTTATTCGGTCCCACAGTTCTTAGGAGAAGACTTTGACCTTGCTGGTGGGCTGTACTGAGGGACCTGTTCAGCTAGGACCTGCCTGACACCCCTTCAAACGTGACTGTCTTCTCTTTGATCCTTCCTGGGAAATGTGCCTTGGAAAGGTGGTGCTAAGCAGTCATCTCACTGGGGTCTGGCCCCATACTTTAATAAGCTGGCACAGTCCTGGGTGTGGGCATGTAGGTCTTAGAGGAGGATGTCTGAAAAACAAAATAAAAACCCCAAACCCAAAAACCCACAAAGTGTCTTGAAAGGTGTGATCATCTACATGCATATTGAGTTGGCTTGGGAGAGGGAGGGTGGGAGGAGCACAGTTCTCCTTCAAGCAGGCTCGGTAAGAAATCTGCTTGTTGCTATAGCATGAAGATTACCAACTTCCTCTTTGTCTTGTGTCGAGCTCCTCAGCGTCCTCTTATTCCAGTCTAGCTGCAGCATGAGCTACTGTGGCGATCACAACTTGGGGGGCATAAGAGAACTGGATTTCTCAAAGAGTATCGTTGTGGGTTTTGCACTTGGGTTCCAGCACCACGGTGGCTTTCTGTGGCAAAGAACGAGGAGAGGCAACTGCAGTTCTTCTGCAAGTGGAGAGGTATCTATATTTTGCAGGCAGGGAGCTGCGATTAGGCGAAGCTCTGTTTCTAGCCCAAGTCTGTGCACACAGCTACAAATAGAAACCAAATCTCCCAAGTCCTGGCCCTACGCTTTCTTCACCAGCCCCTCATTTGCTTTTATAGGGCAGGAGCTATTTCTGGTTTCCAGCTGGGAATCCTTCCAGCCACCATGAAAATCCTCAGGACACTGTCGTTGTTGTAGGAGTGTTTAATGCCAGTTACTGAGGGAAGCACCTCGCTGAAGACTTTCCATGCTGATATGCGTACAAGAGACTGGTGCAATCATTGAATTACTGTTTAAATTCGTTTGTAGTTCAAACGCTTCTAAGCATTTTCTTTTCGGTTTTCCCTTTGGATTTCTTGAGCAAATACGCTGACTTAGGCTTATTTATATGTGGAAGCAAACCATTAACTCCCTGGAAAACATGAGAATAGATGAAACGTGATTTTGGGTTTAGTGTTCACAGAGAAGGTTTGATTGTGATAACAAGGCAAAAGCAGTATCATGTGATGTGTCACCATTAAGAACTGTGTTTCTAGCATGTCCCCTCGTTTTATTAACTACTTGTTACTTCAGTTGATAGTCTGAGCTATCTTAACAAGTCTCAGCAAGCCCTATTATCTGTTCTGTAATTATGTCTGGCTGGACACACTCATATTTTTATTATCCCTTGCTTACATGGATGTTGCTACAGCTGCTGCAACCATCTGACCCTGGTAAGGAAGGGCACTCCTGGCCTAAATTGTTTAAGGGCTTGCCTTTATGAGCTGTAGTCACTGAAGTTAAAAATCTTTTTATCTATTTCATCCGCTGTAAGATAGAAAAAAGTTGCAGTCGTGTGATGATGACTAGTCAGTGACAAGCAATTACTTGCAACACAAAATAATTTCAGACAGCTGATTAATCAATACACCAGTTTTATATCAACTTCTTAAATTTCAGTGCTAGATGGTAAACCACAGCAGTCTGCTGTCGTGTAAGTCAAGTGCCCCTTTGAGTGACATATGTAAATTTTCTGGTTCTTTCAAGCATTGTAAGCCAGCTCTGCGTGTGTGCGCACATGTAACGGACGGGTCCGAGCCTTGGGGAGCCAATAGCATTGAAAGTCTGTCTGGCAGTGGGCAAAGACTCCCGGTACTAGTGCCAGGAGCTCTGTAAATGATTAACCGTATCATTAAACTGTTATTTGTTAACCTGTGCTAGAAGGAGAAGGCGGGAGGGGGGCAGGGGGAATCTGCTAAGGTGGTCAGAAACAGCTGGGGTTTGCACCAGAAGAACAAGGTGATTGGAGAAAATTGTGAAAGGGAAAAGAAATGTCAATGAACCAGCGCACGCACCGCCTGTTTGCACATGAAATTCTTTTCCTGATTCGATTAAAAAGGCAATTTTTTACCGGAGGGAACGACCTGAGCTTTAATTGCAGAGCTTGCAACTGAGGGGGAGGGAGGGAGCGAGAAGGAGCGTGAGCGTTTTAGTGGGGGTAGCAGCGTAAGGTCTGGCACCTCCTGCGGCAGCCGGGCACAACCCGCTCGCTTTTCAAGCTGCCGCACACGACAGCCTCCCGAAGTCAAGCCAAAGTCACCCGGGGGAGCAGGCGAACCTGCGTGGCAGCGGATCTCTCCTCTGCGCCGTTTCCCGGCACCTGCTGCACGCAGGGGCCAGCGCAGGCAGCAGCTGCCGCCGTGGCTGCCATTGCCCGCCCGGGACTGGGAGCGAGCAGGCAGGCGAGCAGAGCATCCCCGGGGAGAGGCACGTACTCCCCAGCAGCTCATCAGGATCCTGCCGGCAAAGATGCGGTGCTGCCGCGTCTGACGCGCCTCTCCCACGAGAGCTTCTGGTGGTTCCAAGGCGATAAAACAAGGGAGAAGCAGAGGAGACCATCAGCCGGAGCGCTGGGTATACAAAAGGCCTTTTGAAAGGAATCGGTGATGGACAGAGAGCCTTTTGGGCGCAGGGGCTGTTGGTTTTGCTTCTCAGGCGCAGAGATAAAGGAAGGCAGCAAGGAGCGTCGTATCCCAGCGGATTCTTCCGTGGCCTTTTTGGTATTGTTCTTCTCTTTCCCCTTGTGCACCGTGAGGCGCTGACCTTTTCCTGTGGAATCGGAGTCTGCCACTCAATCCCCGCTCCAGCTGGAAGGAAGAAGTCTTTCTCCGCCTCCATTTGTGCAGGCACTTCTGTTTGAATGGAAGATACATCTTTTTGCTGAAACTCTTTTGTTGTGGCATTGCATAATAGACAGTTGTCTCACCGCAGGAAATAAAAGAAACGAAAGGAAATAGAGAGACAGAAGGAAATTGTTCCCCAAAGCAAAACTGAAGCAGCGAAGAGAACATTAAAATCACTTCGAGCCCTACCCGAGATCTAGAAGACCACAGATCTCCCAGCTCCAAAGGAAAATACGCTATTAGAAAAACTCCTCCGCGGTCGGTAACGATGAGCAGTCGTGGCGTTACGTCTGGATGCAGCTGGTGAAGGAAGGCTTTGGAGGGACGCGGGGGCTTTGGCCTGTATGATGCCTGAAGACAGAAGTGCTGGAGTCCGCAGCCCGGGTGCCTTAGCAGCAACTCCTTTCATTCCTAAAACTACTTACAGGAGAATTAAGCGGTGTTTTAGTTTCCGTAAAGGTAGGTCCGTTCTGTCGCTGTGTTCTGCTTTGCCAGGGAAGCCATGGGTTCTGAGAAGTCAAGGGGGCTGTGTGTGCGAGGGAAGATGAAAACGCCGAAACAAAAGGCGTTAAACAATGCAGATGCCAACATCCCATGAATGATTTATTTACTTCTTTGTTCATTTGTTTGTAGCTGGCCAGCTGATACTGTCTCCTCTACATAATTGCCCATGAATAGACTGCCTGGATGAGGTGGCTTAAGACAAAATTACTGCAGAGCCTGTGAGCCAAAATCAGTGAGAGCAGTGGGGGAATGAGACCAGTGATGCTCTGAGTCACTTATCTGTCTGGCAGAAGATCAGGGAAGAGAGTTTGGGTTTGCATTTTGTCTGTGTGCGAGGAGGGGAGAGAAGAGATGGAGCAAAGCAACGGGATAAATGTGCATCTGTGCAGAAGACTAAGGACTTGGATGCCGAGATTTCTGATGGGTGGAAGTGTAGCCCTACCACGCATTGTTCTGTTGCAAGTGCTGCATTGCCACTTCATCCTGCTACCCTGCAGCTTGCATTTGTCTGTCCACCTGCTTCATGGAGGTGTTTAAAGCCAGTTTTCGTCTGCATTGCACATACGGCTTTTGAAGCAAAGCGTGGCAGTACTGGGCGGGGAGGGCAAAGAGGAGGCTGGATTTCAAAATATGTCAGCTGGAAGCACTGGAAGAGTAACACATCTGAGAAAGAGATATGACAGGTGATGATAAACTGGCACGGTGCTTGGGATGGGTGGCGAGAAATTAGCTCTATGACGAGGACAAAAACTTTGTGTAGGGGAAGAGGAGAATATTGGTGCTGCCTTAAAAACTGTGCTGGACAGAGAAATCCAAGTGAAAGGGCTGAATTGTCATGTTCTTCTGAAGTGTGAGAAATGATCTTACACAGGGCGTATGCAAATACAATTGTCTTCATCTCCTGCTCGTGCCTGAACTGTTCCTCCCTGCTGCCACTTGTCCTTTTGCAAGACCATGCAGCTCTTTGCTCCCACGACACCGTAGTGCTGTGGTGACATCATTGCTTTTGGGGGCTGTGTACGCAGGCAGTCAGGGGAAATGTCTTGAAATGAGGGATCACCACCAGTGAGGGACTCATTGCAGAACTGCAGCAGGTACCAGTTCTCACCTGCAGCTCAGACAGCACTGAAGGCTGTTTGTCCCCTGTACCCTACTCCCCGAGGCCAGTGTTTCCCTCGGTGGTGGGTCCAGTTCTTCTGGAGACTGGCCAGGAGGATGGGGATGTGTCTGTATGAAGTGTGCTGGTGCATTTCAAGGTGTCAGTGTGAATTAGAGCTGTCTGCGCCCCGTTTATACCCCTAAGTATTTGAGAAATGTTTGGAAGTGGGATACAGGATTAACTGACAATTTTGCAGACAGCTGCCTTTGTGCCCGGGGTGCAGCCTTGGCTGCCCCAAGAGCTTCAGCTCTTGATGCTTTCCCCGTATGTTCTGACACAGAATCTCATCACGCCTAAAACTCTCAAGTGAAGCTGCCGTGCCTGGGGTAGAGGACAGAATGATGGAGGCCATGCTGCTAATTTGCTTTCCTCTACATATCATTTGTCTCCATTGGTTTCTTGCACGCGTTTTCTGTCAAGAGTGTTGTGTCACGAGGCCCCTCAATCAGAGCTGCAGAATGCTGGGTGCACACGGTTAACGAGGTCCATGTCCCAATGAAGGCAACAAAAGGTGAACATTAACTGGACTTCAGGCAAGCCTTTACTATGGCTGCACAGGCAAATTCAGCTAACTAGACTTGTCTTATTAATTGGCGTCCTGAATTCCTGTAACTTCATGTGCAGGTTGTATACCTAAGTGTAAAGAAAGGCAAAACTAGCCTTCTGCAAACCTAGCCCCTACTTACATAAAGCAGATCAATTAGTTCTCTGCCGTGCAATACAATGCAGAAAATAAAATCAGCAGGGAAAACCATTGGCTAATTGTTGGAGGAACTACGAGGAAATCACGACATTGTATGTTTAGGCAAAGATGCGTTGTCATCTTACCCATGATGCAAGCTGCAGAACCCTTCCTGGACATCCAGATCAAAGCTGCTTTGTGATAGCACCGAAAACCTAAATGTCAGACCTGTTTGGAGGTCACATCATAGGAGAAGTCAGGGCTCAAGTGGGCAGCATCTGAACAGAAACCGAGGTAAGCATCTTTCAAATTCGGTTTAGAGAAGATGCTGTCTGCATAAGTACCACCCCAGGAACCTCCTGAGAGCCCATGCAGGGTAAGCGGGGAAAGCAATAACTGAGGGTGGCTTTGCTGGCATGCAGTGTGGAGAACATTCCATGGCACGGTGGTTTGGGGTGAGCAGGGCTTTCCAGGAGGAGGTGGCATTGGTCACAGCCAGGTGAGCACCACAGTGCAGGCCCTGGTGTAACAGACTGTGATAAGTTCCCAGTAACGTTTTTAAAATTGCGTCCCTTCCTTTCCAGCCTGTAGCCACTTCTGCTCTTACTTCAGAATCAGGTTGTTTTGGAAGTAGTAACCTCTGGTGTGCAGCTGTGCTGAACTCCGGGGCAGGACTTTATCTTACCTTATCTGCTTCTGGCATCCCACCGACTGGGGGGGAGGAGAAGGCTTGAAGGAGAGAAAATAAGTCAGGCAGGAACAAAATTCTGCCAGTGCTATTTTGCTGGGATTTTTCCTCTCATGTACATTACAAAATTTTGTAGAGAAGAAGAAAATACCCCCTGCCTTTGATCCACTCAAAACAGCACTTAGTGCTGGGGAACGCTGGAGCAGAAAGCTGCTAAGAAATAATAATTTAAAGCTCCGTATTAAGTGTTATGTGGCCATGACAGCCACTTCTTTGTGTTTTCCAGGACCTTTGTTCCCAGCCCTGCTCTTGAAATATGTTCACCTGATCTGTTATTTTCACTGTCACAAATTACTGATGTAGAATTGAGAGCTACTTCAAATTCTCGTCTAGATCCTAAGCTGAGTTCAATTCCTTTGACCTTACCTGACCCCTTCTGATCAGTATAGCCCATGAACTCAGATCTTGTTTTGTAGTGACGGAGATCCTCTGCTGCACGGTGAGAGAACACACGTACAGTTGTGGACCTTCTGTTGAAAGCATCAGCCCTCGGTGCTTTACCCTGTCTGAAAGTTAGGCTGTTGTCTGAATTGCTGGGGGTAGCTTGGGAGAGGCAGAAACCTCCTGGCTCAGAGTGTGTGGGTGCTGCAGCAGAGCTAGAGCAACGGGAGATTTTTCAAGCTATACCTTGTAGGGCAAGGAGAGAGAACTGCCACCTAGATCTTTCTCCTTTTTTTTCTTACTGAACCAGAGCTTGGAGTCCTTGAGCCGTGACACCTGCCTGTGTTCAGTGGCTAAGGAAATCATTGCCTAGTAGCATTCTTAGATTTTAAAAACATCCTCTGCACTGTGAATAGGTACTACTGAAAATACCACAGTGCTTTCACAACTCTCGGGTGGACATATGCAGAGTTAGGGTATAGGACTCTAGCGTCTTTCCTAAGCTTTGTGGGTATCTGTTAGGCTTGGAAATCCGGTATCCCAAAACTTTACAAAACTTCTGCTATGGGAATGTTCTAGTTAATGAATAACTTCTCAGCATGCCCTTTACTAGCATGTGATTTTCCTCTTTGATGTTATGTGTGATTTTGGCTTAATTGGATATAGCTTTAAAGACCTAGAAGGGCCTCTCTGGAAAAGCAGTTCTGCTGATTAAATCTAATGACTGGTCAGAACTGGAATCCTGTACATTTCTCCGACAGCTGTGGGGAAGCCAAGCTGCTGCCATTCTGAATCTCAAGATTTCTCCTTGGTTTTATTTGTTTGTTTCAATGTCTTAGTCTTCATAAACTCTTCATCTGCAATATCTCTGTAGTAGCTAGTTGTGACATAAGAGGTGGTAACAGCATGAGAAAGGGACAGTAGAAGAAGGTGCACCTTACAGGGCAACCATCATGGCTTTCATTCCAGAACAGTGAAGCACCCAACAGACACCAGAAGGGTGATGAACAAGGTAAAAGTTATGACAACATGACATGGGAGCAGAGCTGTCATGTTTCTGCCACTTCTGCCCCTGGCAACAGAGGACTTTTTCCATACGGCATCAGTAAGGCTGTAACTTCAAGTCAATATTTATGCATGCTTATCGTGACTGATTCCTGTCATGGCCAAGTGCTGCCTGGTGCAGTGTTCTGCATGTTAGGTGACGGAAATACTTCCTTTGGAGTTCAGCCTGGACTTTGAAACCAAAGGAAACCTACTTGAGATGAATTTCAAAGCCACACAAATTGGACAATGCGGAGTGTAGAAAACGATGGCTTCAGAAGCACTTCAAGGTGTGACGTGGCGGTTTTCCATGAGACTTGGGTCTTAATTTTAGGCTATTACGTGGTTGTCAGAATTACCACGCTAGCTATAAGCGTCCTAAAGCTGAGTGTGGAGAAGGTAGATACGAGTACCATTCATATGGATGGCGAGCCAAGTCCCTGAGGCTTGATCCGACATGACGATGGTGGGGCATACACCTGCCCCTCTGGCCATGAAGTTTGTTTGTGGCCATTCTCGATGCAACTGTGTTCTGAGCATTTTGTAGGATCTGAATCCAATCAGTCCAATCCAAGGCAACTGCTGGAGTTACTCTGTTTCTGCTGCAGGCATTCCTCGCTGTGTGTATTTTAAGGGTCTCAGTAAAAGTCCATTAATTTACAGTGTACCTTATTGCAGTCAGTAGTAGAAACAATCCAATGTTCAGACTTAAGGGACCAGAACTGGGAAATTTTAGGCTCCAATTTGGATTATTTTCCTTTTTTTTCTTTACACTGGTTCCCTCTCCGTCATATTTGGTTTTATTTTCCCTCCCATACAGGGGTTTTTTTAAGGTTTTAATCATTCAGTACCTGTGATTTGCTGCTATGACACAGAACCAAGTTTGTCATATCCCTTTAATATATGTAACCTCTTGTCTGTGACTCACTCGTTACTTTCCGTTTGTCTTTAAAAATACTGTTGGATACAGACATCTGAGTGCGTTGGGGTCACCACCTGTTTTCAATGCATTCTGTGTTGTGGTGCGTCAGCGATTTATAATCATATAGGAACAGCTTTTGCTTCCACTGAGCAAAACGCCCTGTTCTAATTTTATTTGTTATCTGTTAGACATGCTTTGAAAGTCAAATCTAAGATGCAGGGGGAAAAAAAAGGCCACGTCCCAAAACCTGTGTTAATGGAAAGTGATGTTTTGACTGCGGTGTCGTTACTAATGGGCGTTCCAGAGCGCTCTGGTACATTTGAGAGCTTAGTCTTTCCTCTGCAAATGTAAGCTGCGATACGCACATTACCGATGAAAGAGTGTTAGCGTGGAGAGAAGCAGCAGAGCCAACAGGACAAGGCTTATTCGTACTAATTGTGCCGTCAGCAGGCATGAGTTTTAGTTCTACCTCGTATAATTGGAATACCCTATTTTGTACTGATTAATTTTGTCTGAAAAGAGGCAAAAACTCTTGTGTTAAAACCAAGAGATCTGACGGGTTCTTGAGGGGAAGCTCAGGCTGGATGTTCAGGGGACAGACTAGAGCAGCCCTACCCGTAAGAAGGAATAACCCCAGGGAAAGAGCTCTGCGAAAGGACCGGGGTGCCTTGGGGGACACTACGCTAGACACCAGCCAGCAGTGGACCTGGCAGCAAGGGAGGTTTGACAGCAGTCGGGGTGGTATCGGCAGGAGCAGAGCCAGCAGCGAGAGGGAAGCTGTTAACGCTCTCTGCTCAGCATCTTTTAGACTATATTCCCAATATTATGTCCATTTAAAAAAAGGCGTGGGGGGTTATAAAACTGGAGGGAGTAAAGCAGAGTGCCACCAAGATGGTTGGGGGCTACAACTCACACCCTTTGAAGAAAGGCAGAGGAAGTGGGGCTTGTTCAGCCAGGAAAAGGGACGATTTTGGGAGCACTGAACAGCAGCCACCTTGTATATTAAGAAGGACTTGAAATCCCCAGCCTCCCGTAATCACATAAATTCCTTCTCTGACTTTCAGTGGACCTTCCTCCTTAATTCCACTACTTTCAGAAGAGGGGTCCATATGTCTGTGTTGACCAGCAGCAATCCTTAACAGATACAAGAACCCCAAATCCATTTCATACTCCTGCCATCCGCATAATCAGTTTACAGGAAGTTAGGAAGGTATCTAAGAATTAAGAAAAAACACTTTAACTTCTCCGCCAGCATGAAGAGGCTGAACTTCGTGGACACTAAATATTCCATATCAGTCAGTATTCTTCTAAGCTTGACACACTCTGAAATTTCAAAAATTCCTTCTTTAGTTGCTAATTGTTGGGGTTTGGGTTTCATACAAGATGAAGAAAGGTGAGCTAATAAAGAGTGACTGTGTGACGCTCAGACCCCTTACCTACTGCTGGTTTTGGCATCGACAAGCGCCGCAGAAATCACCAAATACGCTGTTCTGCATCTCAGAATAGTTCCTGCATGTCTAGCTGGACATCAGTTACCCTTCCCAGTTATTTCCCGTGCTACAGTAAAACTTATTGCGCTTAAATACAAACCCCAAACCTTCAGTGTGGGAGCCTGACAGCTCACTACCCACTTGCCATAACATCATGAAGCATATGCAAGGCAACTACCCCCCTGCCATTAAGGTGTGAGTTATCTTTCTTTTGTTAGAGGAAAAATAGACACGTTGAGGGCGACCCTGAAGGATGCTTCGATCTGAATGCTACCTTAGCCTGTGGTTGCTTTTTCTTTTAATTGTAATTTATGGGTGAACGAAGCTTTTGGGCCAAAAGTAAAGCTGACTAGCTCAACTTTGGGCTTTCTTTAGAAAAGCAAACCAAAACAACTCTGTTGTGTTATAGTGTATGTAGTTGGAAAATGAGCCTTCCAAGCATAGGTAGTTATTTGGTCTTTAGTTTTTGATCGTGACTGCCTTGGAACTATTTATTGTCTTGCTATATACAGAAAGGGAATTGCCCCACTTCAGCTCCAATACTACTCAACAAATGGTTGTTTCAAGAGAGAACTTCCATCACAGATGATGTGCCTGAACATTATTGTGATGCTGTGAAATCGAGCACTTTATTCTCAAGAGCGGAACAGGTTAATTGTCTGTGCTTTTGAATGACCTGTAAATTGTGTGGGTTGTAGCAGAAGACACAGGCTCCCCAAACATTTTTAGGAATCTCAACCAAGTCACATCTCTCTTTTTCACGCAGGTATTTTTGGCCAGAAACTTGAAGATACTGTCCGATATGAAAAGCGGTACGGAAACCGTCTGGCTCCTATGTTGGTGGAACAGTGCGTGGATTTCATCCGACAGCGGGGGCTGAAGGAAGAAGGTCTTTTTCGACTGCCTGGGCAGGCTAATCTTGTCAAGGAGTTACAGGATGCGTTTGACTGTGGAGAGAAGCCTTCTTTCGACAGGTAAAATCCTCCAGCTGTTCCCCACTCCCTGAAGCCTAAACAGGACGTGACCTGCTGTCCCGGCTGCCCCACAGCGCTGCGAAACACGTGGCAGATAGAATGACCTGGTTTTGTAGGTTTTCCTGTATGTTTCCTATTACCACTCTAAAATGTCGTCTTTTTCTGTCTGACTTTAATGTCTGGTTTCAAAGCATTTCTGGAGAATTTCCGTTTGGGAGAAGCTGGTTAGGAAAAGTATTGCGAGTGGTTTGGCTTAATCAGAAATACCTGGATTGCCTTGATCTAAGTATCATTTGAAATACAGTGGTGATGCTGGCATTTAGTTAGTTCCGCAAAGGAAGAACTTCTCTTTATCAACTATTTCAACATGTTCCCTTACTTATAAAACTGATGGGAAGGAAAGTCTACTTTTATGTATTCCTTATGCAAACCTACATGTTTTTGAGGGTCCAGGTCCGTTTTATATTCCAATATCTATATAGTTTTGCAAAGCTAACGAGAGTTTTCTGGGCCAAGGAAGAACCCAGTGCTGTTCACATGGTTCACATAGCCTTTTGTAAGATGAATGTTTTGGCCAGGTTCAGCTCTCCTATAAGCACTGATAGCAGCAGTCCACATACTCAAGAGTGTGCCATCAGAGAAGCTGAACCAGTGGATTGCGAACGACAAACAGCCTGTAAACTCAGGTCAGAATTAATAAGATGATCATAAAGTTCCAATTCACGAGGCTGTTAAACAGCGCTCGTGCTCCGTGTGTGCCCTAAGTGCCATCCTTAACACTCCTCCAAAGCGGAATCGGGACACTTCCCTCCTGTTGAGGGTCTAATGTGCGCTGGGAGGAGCAGTCAGGTTACATTTATTTTATGGGCCTTTGACAGATAGCAATGCAAGTAACAGGAAGAAAAGTGCAAAAACGTGCCACAGTAGGAACATGATTGCTGGGAATAATTTAGCTCCCTCCCGTCCCTATTCCTATTCCTGTGAGCAAATCTGCTATGCATGAAGGTACGTGTATTGCAGCGGCACTGAAGGCAGACATCTGTAATGCTGTTTTATCTCCAAGTTTCCTCAGTCCTGACCCTCACTTTAAGAAATGTCAAGGATTTCTAATGCTCTGGAGAAGAAAAGGGAATTGTCTTCCTGTGAGGTTCATTAGTTTCTCATCGAAAGGCGACAGTTAGGATAATTGACCAGAAAATAGCTTTGAGGAGACAGAGGACCGGGGAAGTGACACTGTTAGCTGATAGATGTTTGTAGCGTACTCACTGACTGTTCAAATATGGTGTGACTTATGGAAAAATGGCCAAGCAGCATCCACTGGCTATTGAGATAAATATTACTGGTCGTGTCCCTGTCAGGCCCCTTACCAGAGGCAAATGGCATAAACAAAAGGTTATTTTTTCTGTGCCTGTAAACCAAATGAGGTGGAAGAAATGCCTAAGAAAACAGACCCCCCCTAAACTCCGGGAGGTTGAGGTACTGAACAGCCCCCTGAGAGGTGCTACTTGGAAGAGGTGCACAAGTTCTAGCTCTTCAAAGCAAACGTGACCAGGGCTCAGCCACATAACTTCTAAAACGGTTTTGGCAAGGTTATCTAGCAGCATCTGTAGCACACTGATGAGCCCCAGGAAGAGGCATGCTAGCTGGGCTTTAGCAGATGAAATGGAGAAGAGATGTTACAGGCTACTGCTGTGAAGAAGGCACGTCATCTGTACTGTAGCAGTTCGAAACATCGGCAGGAGTCGTCTATAAATCGCTGGTCCTGCCGTTCTGCATGGGAATCTGAGAACTTGTAGAACACTGACCTTGTCTAGCTGCCTGTCTCGTTGTGAAGGGCACTTTTACTGTGTACTTTCCCGCATTTGAGTTTGGAGAGGTGTGATTTAGGTGTAGCAATGCTCCAGAAGTCAGGCAGACATCAATTCTGTTCGATCTCTACCGTTGTTTCCATTGGGGAATTTTTTTCCTCTAACCTTTTGTTCCATTTGTAAACTTCTGAGGTGAAGTTCATTTCATAGCGATTATAGAGTGCTTATGTGATTACCTGGTTTGGGGGTAATTTTTCTTCTCATTGTGCTGAACAGCGGCATGGTCTTCAGGTTTGATGCAACATGTTTGGCAAGTTGAGCTTTTGCAAAGGGACACGATTGGACAAGTTGCTGTAGAGAAAAGACAAAAATATATACATTAGGGGTCCATGCTTACTTTCTCTCATGAACCTCCAGATCCACTGTGTTTAATCTATAGTTATATGTTATTATTAGTCAAAAGTCCAGTAGTGCAAAATCTACCTACATTCTTTTTATTGATTTACAATCTGCCTGTTCTCATACCTCAATGATAACAAAGATTTTTTTGCAGTTAGAGCTGAGCTAGACAGTTCTGTCAATGAGGCATGAAACACAATGGAATCCAGGTCATGCTTCTGCAGCAGTGCCGTCACTGGCTCTGGCTGGGAAAGACTACTGCTGTCATCAGTGTTGGAACTAACACAAAATGCTGACTTTGAGGAGTTCGTCAATGGCCATACTGACATTTTTTTCTGTGTATAAGCGCACATAAGTCAAACTGGCTTTAGAACAAGTGAAGGTGCTTTGAAATGTGTGTGCAGGCTTGTGTATCTGTTTGTGTGAGACATCATTATTAAATTCTTCTCCTTATGCTTTTCCAGCTAATGCAGTAAAATACATAACTTGTAGAATTAAAAGCAAACACAAAGGGAAGATCATACAGCCATGACTAGTACTCCTGTGAAATGTCAGCTCTAGTTTAAGATGCTTGCTCCATCTTAAAAGACCTTACAGCCGCTGGGAGGTGGAGGTCAAAGATACAGATCTGCTCCCTTGCCCAGGGTTCAGCTGGTGTTCACGGTTCTGTGGATGCTGCGCTTCTCCCCTCGGAGTTCCTGTCGGCGCTGCCTTGGCGAAGAACACCACAGAACAAACGCAAGCGGAACGAAGGTGGCACATTTGAGAGAAGAAGGAAAATAGCTTTGCTCAAAGGAAACTGCAGACGAGTTTTGAAACATAAAACATGACAGACAAGTGGGAGCTCTCACATGGTTTAGCAGCCAGATGTGCCGATACTGAAGTCGGTTATGAAAATGTGGAGTGAATCCATGGCAAGTCAGAGAGTGGCAATAAACCTTCATGTATTAGTTTGATCTTCGAGTTGGATAAGATGTTGCTGAAGAATCATGAGCTATGTGCAGGAGAATGGAACCAGTGTTTGAAATTCCTCAAACTCACCACACGAGAAAACCCATTATCTCATCTGAACCATCCAACGCTCCATCCCCCCAGTAGGAAAACTGGAACATGAGCATTTCTTACAGTCGTGGAAAGCGAAGGCGCAGCTGCTACAGCCGAAAACTGCGGGGGCCTTTGTGTGAAGAAAAAACCACGTATGTCAGTTTAAACCAGAAAAATCAATAAGTACCTGGCTCCCTCTCTATGTATCTGCACGTATTGTGGAATCTGCTTTAAGGAGCTACCAGTTCAATTAGGCGATCACTCGCGCTTGCGACGATTTGAACTATCTGTGGTATTTTCAGTACAGCCCCAGCTCTGTGTAAAATTGTCCCCGCTGGGGAATCCGTTTTGCTTGCCCTTTGGGTATTCGCTTCTCTCTGCTTGTGTGGTTTATGTTTGAAATTTAAAGTCCTTCAGCTCCTTTACAAATCATGCATTTGTAATAGTACAAAGTGTATTTTGACTATCTGTTCTGTAAAATTAGCTTAGTGTCTGTGGCACTGCGTAAGGAAAATAACGTAAGGGTTTGTTCCACAGTTTTTACCTAGCAGGGGTACCAAATTGGATTTCTCTTTTTACATCACCTCTTTCCACCAGTTCATCACAATTACTACCAGGTGACACGAGAGATAAGATTGCTCAGTGAGAAAAATCATTTGACATGTCAACGAAAGAAATACTAATATTTACGTGATTGATGGATGTATGTGGCATGGATTTTCATAACTGCTAACCCTGATGTATATAGTCCAGTGGTTCAGAAGAGTTTAAAGGTACAGAGCTCACCTGCCTGCTTTTCTGCGTATTTAGAAGAGAGAAGGAAAGCACATAAATGTGTATTTAACAAAACAAAATCCCTATTATATTCTCTCATGGGTATGAATTCCTCTAAAGAAGATTGCAGAGTATTATAGGAGAAAATATTGCTTACTGCTGTAGTCACCATTGCAATCAGCTGACAAGGGGGTATGTAAGTGGCAGTATGTGACACCTGACAAATGCTGCTGTTTGCTGGAGCCAAATTACAGAATCACAGAATCGTTTCGGTTGGAAGAGACCTTTAACATCATCGAGTCCAACCATGCCGCGTCACCACTAAACCATGTCCCTCAGCACCACATCTACACGTCTTTTAAACACCTCCATGGATGGGGACTCCACCACCTCCCTGGGCAGCCTGTTCCAACGCTGCACAACCCTTTCAGTCAAGAAATTTTTCCTAATACCCAACCTAAATGTTCCCTGGCTCAACTGCAGGCCATTTCCTCTTGTGCTGTCGCTTGTTACTTGGGAGAAGAGACTGACCCCACCTCCCTACAACCTCCTTCCAGGTAGTTGTAGAGATCAATAAGGTCTCCCCTCAGCCCGCTCTTCTCCAGGCTAAACAACCCCAGGTCCCTCAGCCGCTCCTCATCAGACTTGCTCTCCAGACCCTTCACCAGCTTTGTTGCTCTTCTCTGGACACACTCCAGCACCTCAACGTCCTTCTCGAAGTGAGGGGCCCAAAACTGGACACAGGACTCAAGGTGTGGCCTCACCCGTGCTGAGCAGAGGGGACAAGCCCTGCCCTGCTCCTGCTGGCCACCCTGTTTCTGATGTCAGCCAGGGGGCCAGAACGTCGATGCAGAATGTAGAACTGGTCTGTTCCTGCGCATTCCATCCCTGGGATTGTTGAAGCAAACTCAGAAAATGTCAAGGCTGGGGCTAATGTGATGTCGTCAAGGTGAAGAGAACCACCTGGGCAATTCTCGTTCTCCTCCAGAGACAAAGGATGTTTTAAACTGTTGGTGGATGGCGGATACTGGACCTGTCCCAGCGGGGCTGCGGTCTGCACGGGCACGGTACAGACTGCCACTAGGTACGGACCTGGAGGTCTCTGGTTATGAAAACTGTCATTTTCCAAACGCAAGACCACACATAAGAACTGCTTTGTTTAGAAGCAGATAGTTCCTCGCAAGGGCTTTATTCCCTTCTTGTAGGACAATGCAGTAATCCCCAGACAAAACATTTTTATGTGAATTGCAGTCTTTCTAGTGAAAGCTAGTTCCTGCCAAACACAAATGGCCTTAGGCCTGTCAAAAATCCCTGTTCGTTCATGCCCGTTCCAAGCTTCCTTCCCTAACCCTCACAATCTGTTTGTCAGTGATGCCTCTGGAGCCAGTTCCATGTCCTTTCTAATTCCAGCCGTCTTTCTAACCAGCTAGCAGAAATAACCTCTGCATACGGCACAGCTTAGACCGAGTCTAGCAGTTAAATACCCATCAGGAGACACGCGCTTTGCCTGACACAAGGGTCGTTAAAGCCATTTAGTTGGTGTCCTGCTGTAGAAGAGGGTTTAGTTATTGGCAATGAAGGAACGTTTTTAGGTGCTTCGCATGAACCTCCGTTTCAGAAATGGAGCCATGTATTTCACTTGCCCGTGACAAATGACTTCTTAGATGGTCGTGGCCACCTTTAAGAAAGGAGGATGTTTTGTTGCTATGTGGAAGGGCTGAGAGTGTGGTTTTTTTAGAGCATCCTTACTTAGGGCTCCAAGGTCTGTGGTTTTCTCTTCCAGCGAACAAGAATGGGTTGTTTATCTGTAGCATTTTCCCATGTTTTATGTATTCTTGCAATCCCTTCGAAATCTTGCAGAAACTCAAAAGCCTTTCTGAACAACCTATGAAGTGGTAAAATAAATTAGCAGCACGTTCCCTGGAGCTGGTTGATTTTTTTTCCTGATGCGAACCCATCGGTTCCCAGGCCTCTGCCCACCTTACCTGAAAAAGCTTGTGTCTCTCTTTAAGGATCTCTATTTTACTAAGTAACTTTAAACATCCTTCCATAGAGTTTGTCTTTTCATTTGTTGGCCCTAAATCGCTGCCTTCATTGCTGCTTTTAAAGCCTCGCTCTGTAACCTGAATGAACTGGCTGCTGTTACGATCACTGAAGTGGACGTCTAACTTTGAAATAGGTTCTGTCCATCTTCAGAATTCCTTTGCGGTGCTCACTCCCTGCACGGGTCCCGGGGAGGTAGCAGGGACTGAAGGTCAGGAGCACAAGGACAAAGGAGCAGAATACGTGTTTGGTTCTTTTCTCTATCTAAACAGAAAAATAAGAATTGAGATCAGTGTTAACCGAGCTCGTAGATCCAGGCTCTTGGAGCAGCGAGGAGAGGAGGACAGACAGCTCAGGGTTTAAAATGGTAAATACTTTCATATGTGTTTCACAAGCTGTAGGCAAAATTTCAGCTGGTGCTTAGAATAGGCATGGTACTGCTTGTACTAGATACGTGTTGTGTAGGAAAATTCTGTAGAAAGTAATACTTTGAAGATACCTACACCGGGGAACAAAACTCAGAACTGACATGCAACCAGCTACGTTAGACATTTGACCTGAGCTTTGACCTTCTAGACCAAAGCATAACTCCCCAAATCGGTTGAGCCACTCCTCATCCACCCTAGTACTGATCACAGGGTTTGCCCTCCTAGCCTCTGGGGACCGTCTTCTCAGAAGTGACGATATTCTGATTCTCTCTGTGCGTAGTTATGCACACTGGTAATATTCCCTCGACGTTGCTCACTCAGTGTTTCATCACTGGTTAATCATGGGCTTTAACATCTGACCTAAGCTGTCTACAGACCGGGCAGCCAGTTAGGAGCTCATCCTCCCGTGTCAGGAGAGCATCTGTCCTGCTCCGAGAGCTGCTCTCGTATCCGAGTGCAGCAGAGCAGGGAGACCGTCAGTGACGGTTGTGCGTACAGGATGTGGTGAGGAAGACTCTCTGGTTCCAGGGTTGTGATCTGTGACACATCGGAAATGCTGGGAATTCCGGGAGGTACTGATACACAAACTGAACTGTACCGTTCTCCTTCTTTTTGTTACCAGTATCCTAAATGGCATTAGAGTCTCCCAGTTTGTTGTTCCCTGCAGTTTGCTCTTTATGCAAGCTGTTGATGTGTCCTCATGACCTAGAGCTGGTTTTGGCACAGCATTTATCTTTCTGTAATGTGACCTTGCCCTGTTAATATTTCCTCTCTGAGAGTTCACCAGGAGCTTGCTGGCTTTGTGCTCTGAAGCCCTGGCTCCAGCTCTCTGACCATGCTCTCTGCTTGGCCACGTGTGAGCAGTGCGTGGATTTCTGGGGACCTGCTGCGCTTTAGGGAGTTTTGTTTATGGTGGGGAGGGTGAAAAACGCCAGGCGGTGTAATCGGTCTGATAGCCGCTTCCACTGCGCCTGCGATACCGCAGAGGAAAGCGCTGCCAAAGCAGCGGTGCCGTGAGGGATGTTAATGACAAGGTTCAGACGAAAGGAGCTTTTGAGTGCGTGTCGTGTGGTGACTGGAGAGAAGCCGTGGTGCATTTGTGATGTCTCTGCAAGGACAGTGGCGGAGCAGGGCGTGCTCCTCTGGAAACTATCAGCAGTAAAGCAGCAGTGATGCTTTAGTGAGGTAAGTCATCTTTCTCGGGCTCTCCAGCATGACGCGCCAAAACAGACGGCTTCTCAGCTCGCGGATGCGTTTTGTGCTGCATGCGATTTTCTGTTTCGTGCTTTGTCATTCCCGTTTCAAGCTTGTAGTTATTCACTGCGCACTTGGAGAAAGTCCACCCCAATTAATGGGGGTTGTTCCAGTTTAGATAACAGAGGATTTTCTGCTGGAATTGATGTACTCTATTTTAAAACTTGTTAAGGAAAACTTTTAATCATCACGTTAATTATGAATGTGTAATCGTGGAACACTTTGATATTACACTGTCAGGTAGCAAAGAAATACCCAAATAGATATGATCGCTAAGTTTCTGTAGCTGTAATGGTGCTAGAATATAAGCTGTGTCTTTTAAACTAGTGAATTGTTAAGTGGAAAAATTCCAGGGGGAGAAGGTCCTGCACAGACCCTGGAACGATCCGTCCTGCAAACTGCACAAACGCCTCAAGGCAGGTACATGAATGCTGTTGGTTGACTTCAACTGTGGATAGAACTCAGAAAGGGAAAGAAATGCTCCCGCTCCTCAGCAGTCAGCGCTCCTGTGACATTCATACCTGTCCTCTGTGACCAAAATGCTTTTAACGGTATTTGTGGATTGAAACACCTGAAATACAGGTGGATTAAAATGGGGGTACGTCATTTTTAGGTTTTCCTTTGTATTTTAAAACAAACCAAAAAACCTCGCTAGACCACAAGGTCTAAGCAGGTCTCAGATTCTACAAAACATTCTCTTAGTTACATTATTATAAGATATTGACATATTTTTATACCAATATTTACACTGAGAGAATAAATTTTTTAGCTTTTTGTCTCACTGCTGCTAAATAAATTTTTTAAAAATCCAGTTCTTTAAGAGCCTTGCAGACAGTATGTGTATGTGTGTTTGTTTATGCTACCAAAATCTGTGTGGGAATTTCTGCATAGATAGATAGAGTCCTGAGCAGTGTTCCAGTACAGGTTAGGGAAAAAAAAATCGTAACAAATTTTCCAAGATCTTATTTTGCAATCCCACCATCTTGTGGTAGTCTGCGGCATTGCCTCAGCATTCAGTCAGCAGAAGCAAATAAGAAAGAAAAAAATTATTTCTAAAAATTGTGCATGTGTCCTTGCCTACTACCTGGGAGCTGGGTTTCTAACCTCACCTCTGCTGACTCGGATACACCATGTGCTTCAGAAAGTTAGCCTGAGAACCCGAGACTCCTTGTTTCCTTGCTCCTGTGCATCCCGCTTTCCCATTTCTCTATCAGTTCGTTCGCGGTAGAGCCACAGTGTCTAGCACTCAACGAAGCCTTCGCGGTGACAGTCTATCGATACTTCACACTGAAAGAAGAAAGTTTATAAACTGCATCAGTTTTCAGGGCTTTTGTTCCCTTCTTCAGCCTTGGTATCATGCGTCTGGTCTGCCTTCACGGAGCAAGTCTTCCACTTCCGACCAAGGGACTAGTGTAGAAGTATTTTTATGTACTACACAGAGTATGATCCCGGCATTGCAAAGAAGGGAAGAGGATATTGCTTCATCCCCTCGCTGGGAACTTCTAATAGTTCTTCAGTCACTTCTCTCACGCAGCCTGTGTGAACCTTGTCTTTTGGAGAGGCCTCTCTGGTTTTATGCAAGTAGCCTCCTGAAAGATGTGGTTCGGTTCTTCAGCAAGGACCGGGGAGTTTCCTTTTTCAAATACTAAAACCAGTAATAATAAAATCTTCAGAAAGACCATCGATGCTGAGCAGTCAATCAGAGTAGACTTCTCTGCAGATTGACAGCCCGTGCTCCCTTCCATGCTGCAGGGCAGGGCACTGTCCTAAGGCTGCCAACTCACATCTGCTCCCTGTGGCTGCTGCTCTTCTTCACACTCTGACTAGCAAACCTATTGCCCTCCGTATTTGCTTTTTGCTTTCCTGATGTACCGGCAACTTAGGAAACTGAAGATCTCGCTGGAAAATTTGCTTCTTGGATAAAGCTGAGTAGTGGCAACTGCCTGGGCATGCGTGCGATGGTTGCACTCTAAAAACTAGTACCAATGGCCACAGGAAACGTAAGCAACTACCTGAGAGATTATTGGGGTTTTAAGCCCTCAGGCTGAGCACTTTGTAAAGAGTCTTGTTAGCCAGGATGTCAAGAAGAGCTTCAGTTCACCTAGTTTGCATTAGTTTTTCAGTCTGACCTCAGCACCGGGCAAGGTAATGGAGCACCATCACACAGCACATACGGGACAGCCAGTCAGCACGGGTTTGTGAAAGGCGGGTCCTGCTTGACTAACCTCGTCTCCTTAGTGGATGAGGGAAGGGCTGCGGACGTTGTCTACCTAGACTTTAGTAAAGCCTTTGACCCTGTTCCCCACAGCGTTCTCCTGGAGAAACTGGCTGCTCATGGCTTGGATCAAAAACTGGCTGGCTGGCCAGGCCCAGAGAGTGGTGGGGAATGGAGCTCAATCCAGTCGGCGGCTGGTCACCAGTGGTGATCCTCAGGGCTCAGTACTGGGGCCTCTGCTCTTTGACATCTTTTTCTGTGATCTGGATGAGGGGATCAAGTGCATCCTCAGTAAGTTTGCAGATGACACCAAGTTAGGTGGGAGTGTTGATCTACCTGAAGGTGGAGAAGCTCTGTAGAGGGATCTGGAGAGGCGGGATCGATAGACAAAGGACAGTGGTGTGAGGTTTGACAAGGCCAAGTGCTATCTGCTTCTAAACAAAGCAGTTCTTATGTGTGGTCTTGCGTTTGGAAAATGACAGTTTTCATAACCAGAGACCTCCAAGTCCGTACCTAGTGGCAGTCTGTACCGTGCCCGTGCAGACCGCAGCCCCGCTGGGACAGGTCCAGTATCCGCCATCCACCAACAGTTTAAAACATCCTTTGTCTCTGGAGGAGAACGAGAATTGCCCAGGTGGTTCTCTTCACCTTGACGACATCACATTAGCCCCAGCCTTGACATTTTCTGAGTTTGCTTCAACAATCCCAGGGATGGAATGCGCAGGAACAGACCAGTTCTACATTCTGCATCGACGTTCTGGCCCCCTGGCTGACATCAGAAACAGGGTGGCCAGCAGGAGCAGGGCAGGGCTTGTCCCCTCTGCTCAGCACGGGTGAGGCCACACCTTGAGTCCTGTGTCCAGTTTTGGGCCCCTCACTTCGAGAAGGACGTTGAGGTGCTGGAGTGTGTCCAGAGAAGGGCAACAAAGCTGGTGAAGGGTCTGGAGAGCAAGTCTGATGAGGAGCGGCTGAGGGACCTGGGGTTGTTTAGCCTGGAGAAGAGGGGGCTGAGGGGAGACCTTATTGATCTCTACAACTACCTGGAAGGAGGTTGTAGCGAGGTGGGGTCAGTCTCTTCTCCCAAGTAACAAGCGACAGCACAAGAGGAAATGGCCTGCAGTTGAGCCAGGGAACGTTTAGGTTGGGAATTAGGAAAAATTTCTTGACTGAAAGGGTTGTGCAGCGTTGGAACAGGCTGCCCAGGGAGGTGGTGGAGTCCCCATCCATGGAGGTGTTTAAAAGACATGTAGATGTGGTGCTGAGGGACATGGTTTAGTGGTGATACAGCAGTGCCGGGTTAACGGTTGGACTCGATGACGTTAAAGGACTCTTCCAACCAAAATGATTCTGTGATTCTGTGGATTGGGGATAGGTAGAAGGCAAAGGTTAGAGGACAAATCTGAGCTAGCATTTGAAATCTCATAAATCAGCATAAAATATTTTCATGTATATTACTATTCCTTGCATATCTTGCATATGCATCCTGGAAGCAGGGCAGGGTAAATACAGGATTCTAGTTTGGGATCCAAGCCAGTCTACAAGTAGAGGATTGCAATCAAGGGATTAGAATTTGAGCCCTCCTTAAAAATGTGGAATTGTGTTAGTGCTTGGTTTATAGGGTTTCTCTAGAAAACGCTTTTTGGAATTTTGGCTGGGAATCATTCATGGTTGAAATAGCGATGTTTTCTGGCAGTTTATTTTGAGGAGGGATGGGGGTGGTTAACATTTAAATATATATTGTGCTTTATGATTTTTGTTCTTCTATCTCAATTTAGTTTGCTCATACCATACCACATTAATCTAAGGTTGTTCCCATCATTCTTGTTAAGATTTAACTTAGTAAAAGCCATTACTGTTTTACCACATCATTCCAAAATAATGATTAACATACCTCTTGCAAAGCTTAAGTGCATCAAATACCAGTGGTTCCCCTTGAGAAACTGTGAGTTTAAAAAATGTTCCAAGTCTGAAGTCTTCAAGAAGAAAGAAAATACACAATAATTCGTGTTGTGCAAATGTTTGTACATTTTCTGTTTCTTATGAATGAATTTAGCAGAAGTATCTGGGTTTTATTTTTCAGAAGTTAGAGGGGAAGGTATCAGCTTGCAGTACAACACTATCTGAACCAGGGAAAGCATGTAGAACATTCCAGTAAGGATTTAAATCAATGCCTGAGAAGCTGAAATGCCTGATAAACAGTCTAGGCTCCTACTAACTGTATGCACGAAAATCTTCCGTTTCTGCAGATGTCGTTATGAGAAAGTCTGTGCGATACCAGATCTTTGCCCTATAATGTTACCTTTGTGCTGGCACGTAGACATTTTCCGGGTTTGGTGACTTGCAATGCCTTAGCTTACGTGCTATGGGATAGAGCTAAAACTCATTTCCCATGGATTTACAGTTCTGCTTGTAAAGTATATCCAGGTTTTTGGTGTAACAGTACAGCTAATAAAAGGCACAGTAGTCATTTTGTGGGAGCCCGTAGGAAAAAGATGCATACCAGGGAAAAAACTGTAATTCCGATGGGGAAGTTTGAACTAAATATCTCTGGAATGTATGGTCTCCTTTAAAACTTGCTTACTTAATACTGATAGCAGAGGATGTAGTGATGCAGTGGAATTGAGACATGCTGGGCATGTACTGGGAGCTGAGTCCATCTCGGGTAGGACAGTAATCCTCACTGTGTAAATATTATATTGCCTATATTATATTATATGCCTGGTTTCTGGCTCAGGTGAAAATGAAAAGCATCAGTTCAGGTGGATGTGAGATGCCTGTCAGGGAGAGCCAGGATCTTCTCAATACCTGTGCCTGCAAATACAGCCTTACGTGTACTTATTTACAGTAATAAACCAGCTCTTGCTTGCAGCTGTCCCAGGTTCTTCGTAAGAAAAAAACCCCCAAAACCAAAAAACCAGATTACAGATATGATCTATAAAGGCATATACTGATAATGAGTAAAATCTGGTGTGATAGTGGAAAAGTGGCAGGTTTTAGCCTGTCAATCTCACAGTATTATCCTGATTCACAATAACGACTTCTTGTATTCCCACCCAACAGCAATACAGATGTGCACACAGTGGCATCCCTGCTTAAGCTGTACCTAAGGGAACTCCCAGAACCAGTGATACCATATACAAAATATGAAGATTTTCTTTCCTGTGCCAAAATGCTCAGCAAGGAGGAAGAAACGGTGAGTTGGCAACTTGAGTAAGATGAAGTAAAACACTGGCATGTTATAACTTGTACTGATTTTGAGGAGGAGAAAAACTGATTACCTAGCCTAACTGAAGATGTGCATCTGCTAATGGAGGCTGGTTTTAGATGGAAATTGTTGCCACCTAGGTTGTTGGGAAGTCTAAATAAAGACGCATAGCATAACCGTAGCTGTATGTATTGCCTGTCACTGAATCCAGTTCCAGTTAACATCCTTGTGGTCAACAACTTTCATTCTGCGTGGAAGAGACTTACATTTTTGTGGATTATCATTCTCAACTATAAAGGAAAGGTCTCAGTAGTTGTTGTCCAACTCTTGCCATTAAATAATTTTCTTTCGAGCATCAGGATGCCAACTTTTACTGACTTTTGACTGAAGGCCAACAGACTCCGCTGAATCAGAAAGATGGAAGTGGGCCACTGGAAGCGAGCTACCTTCCGGGCTTTTAGAACAGCAGAACACAGATGAGCAAAATAAGGGCTGGAACTGGTAATACCTGCCCTGCAGTGGTAGAGCCTGCTAGGTATTAGTCTGAAGACATAAGAAACTAAATGCTTGGGTTTACATTGTTCTGGGTCATGAGGTCAGCCCCGATATTTTCTTTCCAAAGGAAATATGAATAGTCTCATTCTGTTGATTTCGATCTAGTCCCCTGACTTTCTAAGGTGGTTAAATATGTTTTTGTAAGTTCAAATCCTGCTAAAACTGAAATCCCTCCTACCTGATCTTCTAATTAATTAAGTAGAAGCCCCTCTGTTGTAACTGAGAGACTTTCTGAGCCTTCGGTTGATGACTACCAACAGCAGAGGCGTAGTTGTTACCATGTGATGGAACGGGGCGGGGGGACTGGGGAAAGATCTATGGCAAGCTGTCTTAGGTGGTCATAACCAATTAGACCTACTGAGATCAGAATGCTTTCTTCGCTGGCCTTTAGAGCTTGCTGCAAAGTGCACCTTTTTGTCAGCTCTTGCAAAAGTTGGGAGAGGGTTGTTCAGCTGGTTTAATTGGAGCTGCTCTTTCCATAAGTTGTGACAGGGGTCCTCAGAGCTAAAGCGGCAGCGGTGTGCTTGTGCGTGTTGCGTATGTCTCTAAACATTGAGAGCTCCGACGTAAAGCCACCTGACAGCTCCTCAGTTAGTCGTCAGGCAGTTTATACTTAGAGTGATACTCATTTTCAGATTATATTTTTAGTCATTTTCCATTGGCTTAGCCCAGAGTAGTTCCAGGATGTAGTTCCTCTGTAATTATGCCATGAATAGCTTCATTAAATTTATTTTGAAAGCAATATTCCAATTACAGTGGCCTTTTGGTGCTGGAGTCGGTGCAGGCAGTATGTGAAACATCAGTGCCATGGATGATGAGCCACTTCATTCCTCTCTATGGCAGCTTCGCAGTCTGGCTGTAAGGCTGGCTGCCTAGATTTTCAGCTGATCTTTCTCCACGCAGAAGTTGGAAGTGCAGTCAGTGTTAAGGGAGAGAGCTGTGCATCTTATTTCCTCTATTAGCCCACAGCCAGCAAACCTGTACGCTATCATGGTCCCCCCATCTCGATTTGCATTTGTTTTCATACCGTGTGGTAATCAAACCCCCACTGATGCTGTCAAAGTCCCCAAACCCCGCACTGAAGAAGAGTCTAAAGCGCTGCTTGGGAAGGAGCGTAGCCACAGCCTGCGTCCCCAGGGCACAGAAGTGAGTGTGGGATACTCTGCTTGCCCCATTATTCGCAGGGTGGGCACAAACTGAGATGACCGTTTATTGGTCTGAGTCTGGTTTGGACCAGAACTGGGTAAAATACGCAGATAGTTTCTCATATGAAGATGCCAGCTAGTTGGAACCAGAACTGTGCCTGGAAGGCTCAGCCTGTTATCAGCAGAAGGAGGAATGGAACTGCCGGTCGAAAAAAGAAAGAGTGAAAGAGCAAGGGAAGATAGGATGAAACTAAGTTATTCATTTAGTTGTTTGTTTTTATCCAGGGTTAAGCCTTGTTAGCAAAATATAGCTTTGCCCACCCAAAATGGGTTCTACAGGCTGTTCCTGATGGTAACTGGAATTGCTGACATTTTTTTGAATCTCTGGTAAAATATTAAGAAACTGTGCCTTCCCACTCGTTTGTTTTTTTTTTTCCTTAAACCACTTCAAGGGCCTGAAGGAACTGGGGAAGCAAGTGAAGAGCCTGCCAGCTGTCAATTTTAATCTGCTTAAATATATCTGTAGGTAAGTGCTCTCACAGGAATGTCGCAATGGTATCTGTAAATGTGAGCTGACAGACAAGCCCGTCTGTGTTCGTGCCCTGAAGGACGAGCGTTGCTCTAAGTAGAAGGATTGGTGAGCTGAAGTGAACGCACTAAAAATACAGGTTTACTGCATGACTAATTACTAAATTGCTCCGTCAAGGTGCACAGTTACGACTTCCCTTTCATCCGGAGGCCGCACTCAGCAAGAAAGGCAAGAAGGTAGACGTGAATGTATTCTGCCCTCTCTATAGGACCCTGGTTTTCCCATTTCTAACGGCCGTTACTGGCCGCGGCCGTGCACTCCTCAAGCACGGTATCCTTGAAAACAGTGTATGTCTTGTACTATATAGAACAGTTTTGTGCATACATCGTAAGATTTTACACAGTTGCCATTTGTGAACTTTCAGAAAGTTCCCGGCATATAAAAGAATCCAAACTTTTCTCTTTTAATTGACAGTTTGCATTTTGAGGCTATTTTATGAGCCAGGCACTTGATGTATTATGCTGGAGAAAGTTACCGTCTTCAAGGGGATAATCTGGTAGTCAGTCCAGACTGAGATTTAAATTTCATCAATGTATCATGTTGAGGAAGAGCTGAAGAAGTTGAGGAGAGCTGCCTTGAGCTTTCAGGATGTTCCACGAGGATTTTGAATGGAATACTTGAGCCATGTTAAGAAACTATGACATGCTTTGACTCTTTCTATTTTTTATTTCCTTCGTACATGTTCCCTAAAGGCCTCTTTCTTCCCCACAGGTTCCTTGATGAAGTGCAGTCTTATTCAGGTGTAAACAAAATGAGCGTGCAAAACCTGGCTACTGTTTTTGGCCCCAACATCCTTCGCCCCAAAGTGGAAGATCCTCTGACTATAATGGAGGGTGAGCTTACTGTGCATAACTGCTAACAGAGAGAAGGAATGCCTTTAGGTTTATTGCAGTACATACTGCTCCAGGTAGGATGTAAGCGGTAAGTTCCATAGACCTGTTTTATCGACGCAGGATTCTTCAACCTGAACGAACTTCTGGGTTAAACCTTGCAGCTCGCTATAAAAGGGACCGAAATGCAGCATCGCAAACAGACTTTGCACGAGACCGTGCTGCCCTGGGGACTTTACTAAAAATGTACTTTTGTCTCAAAACTCGCTGCAAACGTGGCATGTTCGTATTCAGCACGTGTGGTTGGAGCGCAGTCGATATTTTAGCTGCGGTTCTTAAGGATAGGGAACAGTGAGTACAGGTTCCTACTGCAGGGACGCAGTTAGAATCCCCCACAAGGCAGCGGTATATTCCGTGCCTTCTTCCACAACAGTGCAAATTGTCAGCCGCATCCTGCTATTTACAACAATGTTCAGCTGTGATTAAAGCAGAAATAAGGCCATGACAAACTCCTCCTATAATTTCCTCCTAGGCTTAATCTTTGTGACTTCCATTCTCCGTAAAGTACATGATGGCTTTTCTCCCTCCAAACATTTTTTTCTTAGTATGCAGGGTTTACTTAACTTTCTCAGAAATTAGGGCTGGACACAGACCCTGCACTGAAAATTGTGCCAAAACCCAAAAACGCAGTCTTCATCGTTTATTCGAGAGCATGCGGATTCATTCTTCTTCTGTTTGATGCTTTGTCTCTTCCCTAAACACAACAATTCCCCATACACTTTGTTCCTTTACTTGTTTTTCTGAAGGCTTATGTTTCCTCCTTTTTCCTTTCAATTCTTAACCCCACAACTGTGGTGTTGTGAACAGAAACATGACGTTTCGAAATCACGTATGAAAGCACGAAAGAATAGCCAGGGTCAGCTGTCTCAACAGTAGCTCAGACAAGCCAGAAACCCCCCTGTCATGGAAGAGGATTTTAATCATCATCTTCACTTTAATGTCTGGATTCTCGTTGTCACAAAGAAAACTTTGATCATGCCTTCGACTCGAAAGGGTTTGCAAGAGCAGATGTCCAATTTACGTGCATGTTTATTATGACTGTTCAGGAGTATCATCAAACCTGTGCAGCCTCAGATCCCTGTAAATCTGCATTTGTGGCTTCCTCCTGGTTTCTGCACAGACTTGTCTCGGATGCACCCGGACTATCTGCAGAGAGCAGCCTCGCTGTGTCATTGAAGCCCTAGTTTACACACCTTGCGTCATCTCTCCGTGGTATTTTGAGAAAGAAACACAACAGTCCTTCTTGCTTCTTTCCTTCCCCTTCAAGAGTCTTGTCACGCCTCTCAGAGGAGTTACCTCGTTTGCGTGCGTGTGTGCACGCTGCCTGTCGCTCCTCTTCCCACCTGTCTCTGTACCGACAGAACTGTCAGGCTGACTGGAATAGAAGCTTTTCTTCCCCTAGCACTTCCTTAGAGCTTACCAGCCTGGTAGGTGACTGCTGGGACTGTTTCTCTTGGTCAGGCAGCAAACCATCCCTTTTCTCCTATGCTTCTGCATTAAATAGTACAAAATACTTCAAATCGTTCAATAGATCGGGATTGGAAAGAGATGTCGCAGAGCTGATTTCTACCACCGAAGTCAATGGGAACGTTATCTCACAGGAAGACGTTTACTGAAGGGATACCAGGTGTCATCAGCGACCTGGGGCAGGGGAGACAAATGGAGATTTAGAATGGGGAGAGAGGAGTTAGCCATTCATAAATAAAATAGTATCATCTTCTAGGTTTATATTTTTCCAGAACTGGGTGCTGCCTAAACTTTGTGAGTTGGATTTGGGGCTTTTTTGAAAGTTTAAGCAAGAAATTTTTCTTTTTTTCTTTCTTTTTTTTTTTTTAACTGGGTGGAAAGGGCTTTATAACTTCAAGCATAACTTTAAGATTTGACATGAGACACTGTTGATTTGCAATTGGGCTGTGCATAGTTAAATGAATAAGAGTTTTAACAAAGACCCTACATCTGTTGGTGCTCATGGCCACCCTTCTTCATTGCCCTTTGCTTTTTGGAAGATAGGGAGTGCTTTTATTGCACAATCATTCAAAGTTGCAGCTATGGGTAAACGTACCTGTATAATGGAGATGAGGAGCTGGGTTTGTTTGGTTCAAGAGAGATCTTCCAGAATTCCAGTCATGGGGCAATTTTTTCCTGTCAAACACAGTGGTAAAAGTTACCTGAGTATAGTGCAATCTTTGTAGCAAAATTCTGCACATAACAGCTCATGTTCTCGAAAGGAATACGGCTAAATGTGTCATGGGAGTAACTAAGTGAAGTTTCCTGCTGCATATTTCTAATGTATGATTTTGCCTTAGCAAACAAACAAACAAAAATACTAGAAAAAGATGTTGTCGAGTACCCGCATAGAATTGGTTCTTAGTAGTTGCGTTTTAAAAGGGTTATAAAGACCCTTAAAAGTTTAAAAGGTTATAAAGGTCCGGAATATTACAAAGGAGTTGTGGGTGGTTATTATAACTACATGGACCTTGTTCCTGAGATGTTCTTAATAATCCTTTATGAGGGCCTGCTTAACGAAATAGAGCTGCACATCTTGATTGCCCCGAGTCCAGTTATAGATGCTAGTGTGTAAATTGCAGTGCGGTGAGCCGGTACGCGCACCAAGGGCTGTCCTTTCAGCGTCAAAGTAGCCGTCTATTACAAGCAGTAAGCCGTGGTCCTGCGGTAGTTCCACGCTGTGCTGTAGCGTGGCATAGTTTCCTGGTTGCATACAGTCCCGCCACAGAGTGGGTAAAGACATTCACATTAAATGAGTTCTGTTACGTTACTGCCCCTTTCCGCTCCAAAAGGTTAAAAGTCTGTGTTCTAGCAATGTAGATCCCTTGCCTGCCTGTTCCCTGTTAAACTACTAAATACAAGCGCTCTGCCACAGTACGACTTTGGTTTTAAAACTGATCACCACATAGCGTTAAAACACGTCGCCTAAAAAGATGTTATCTTTTGCTACTCCTTATCTTCTTCTGTGGTCTTCCTGGGACGAGGTTACCATCACAGCAGTGCCTTCTCTGCAGAAGTTCCTGTTCGTAGGTGATCTAGGAGGTTTGCTGGCTTGGGGTGATGGAAGGAAGAGTTGGTGCTGATCCGGCGCGGTAGCCAGAGGCACTTCAGGCACGTTAAACGTTCAGGGTGTTACACAGATGGATGCATTGTGTAAATGGTTGTCTAAGCTGAATGCTTACTAAGCGTACGTGGAATCGGATGGATAAAGTATGTTTATGCCCTGGACAAAACAGGCCATTAATGACCGTGTGCTTTGTGTCTCCTTTCAGGTACAGTAATAGTCCAGCAGCTGATGTCCGTGATGATTAGCAAACATGAAGAGCTGTTTCCCAAGGATGCAGACCCTCAGATGGGACCTGAGACATGCAACAATAACAATGAAATGCCAAAGAAAGTGATTGCCGGGCAGCTGCAGAACAAAGAGAACACCACCACCACCAAGGAGACCAGTGAGCCAGTGAGGCGCTGCTCTTGGGACAAACCGGAGTCTCCCCAAAGGGGAAGCGTGGACAATGAGTCTCTGACCGCTCTGCCAGGCAGCAAAACAAGTAGCCCTAGGAACAGCATCCAGAAACTAGATGTCACCAGAAGCCCACCACTCACAGTGAAAAAAAATCCTGCTTTTAATAAAGGCAGTGGCATAGTCACGAATGGGTCCTTCAGCAGCTCTGTGGAGAGCCCTGAGAAGAGCCAGCTCTTACCCAACAGTAACCTGCAAACAAGGAGGATGTCGTCCGTGAAAGGACCGGTGACTAAGATGGGCACACACAGCATGCAAAATGGTGGAGGTGTGAGGATGGGCGTTTCTAGCACAGACGGGCACAGCAACACCCTCAACAGCCGGACCCCGGGCTGGGTGCCCAATGGCTATGTCACACTGAGGGACAACAAGCAGAAGGAATCTGTGAGTGAGTCAGGCCAGCACAACAGGCTCTCCACCTACGACAATGTCCACCAGCAGTTCTCCATGGTGAATTCTGATGACAAGCAGAGTGTGGACAGTGCCACCTGGTCCACATCCTCTTGTGAAATATCCCTCCCGGAGCAGTCCAACTCCTGTCGTTCATCCACCACCACCTGCCCCGAGCAGGACTTTTATGCGGGTAACTTTGAAGACTCTGTGCTGGATGGCCCACCACAGGAAGACCTCTCCAACCTGGGTGACTATGAGAACAAAAGTGACCAGAGGAGCGTGGAGGCCCACAGCAGCCGCGCCACCAGCAGCAGCGATAACAGCGAAACGTTTGTGGCAAACAGCGCTAACAACCACAGTGCTTTGCACAGCCTGGTGTCCAGCTTGAAGCAAGAGATGGCCAAGCAAAAACTGGAGTATGAGACAAGGATAAAAAGGTAACGTGGTTTGGCTCTGCCACCTGACTGCCCTTTGCAGAGGAAATCCGACTTGTCCCTCTGGTGACTTGCTGGCAGTCCGCGCTCGCTGCAGTCACTGGTGCTCCCCGCTGGGTTCCCCGTCTTTCAGCGTCGACATACTCTGACGTTGCTTTTGTGGTATCACGAGCCAAAGGGCTTTGTTTTAGAGCAACTGCTTGCCCTGGTCGTGACGTGCTAGCCTTTGGGCATCAAGAGTAAAGCCAGAGCCTTGCAAGTGTCTGTCGAATCTAGTTAACAAAACGAATAGGCTCTCACCGCGTTTTCGTTAGTTGATACCTGTTCTCCATAGAGCAGGGAGTGAGAAGGGCGGCTGGGCATCACCTTTCGGTGAAAACAGTGTGGTGGCTTATTCCACCTGTAGTTCCTGGGACTAGGAGGCCGCAGGAACTCCTGGGAGTTACCTCTGCTCACGGTCCTACCTCCGCACTGCTGCTTCGCCTGAGCCTTTCCTTCCCAGCTCGGACCCGTTGAAGGCAGCCGGGGAGAGCTGTGCCTCTGTCTGCAGGTAGCGTGGACCCTTCTCACACACAACGAGGTTGCCGGGACAGGTGGCCCTAATGGCCAGTGAATCACCTCAGAGCCTGGGCTTAGCATTAACCAGCGCAGGCAGCGGCGAAGAGCTGAATGCACTCTCTTTGTAATAAGGGTTCTTCTGTGAAGCTGCTCAGGGCTCCGTAGCACATCAGCCCTTTGCGTTGGTGCCTCTGGCACCGCAAGTCGGAGCTGGATCCAACCTGTGAGAGCTGCTGGCAACAGCCGCTGCCCGTGAAAGGGCAGCGTACGGAATACTGCGGCCTTGCAATACGTGTGGTCACTGGGTACTTAGTACTGCTAGGATTTCTAACACTTACATTGGAAAGCCAGACCAGAAATAGAGTCAGTTTTTAGACAAAAACCACTTTGATTGCAGTTTTGTTGAAATTGTGGGTCCATATTCGCAAACAGATAGAGCAGAGCTATCAGCTGAAGAGAGGAGATGAGCGGTGAAACAAAGGCATTGAACATGGTTCATTGATGAAGCCATGGTTTGTAGATACCCCCCGAAAAATTCAGTCTAAGCTTAACAGACGAAAAGACGTGTATGACTTGTTGGTGCGTGCATCTCTGCTCGAGCGAGAGAAGAGAGTGCTCACGAGCTGTCTGCTTTTATTTCCTTTTTGCAGCTTGGAGCAGAGAAATCTCACCCTGGAGACGGAGATGATGGCTTTGCACGAAGAACTGGATCAAGAGCGGAAGAAGTTTACAATGGTAGAAATCAAAATGCGTAATGCAGAACGGGCCAAGGAAGATGCGGAGAAGAGGAATGATATGTTGCAGAAGGAAATGGAGCAGTTTTTCTCCACTTTTGGAGAGCTGACAGTGGAGTCCCGCAGACCAGAGAGGGGCAACACCATCTGGATCCAGTGAGCACTGGAAGCATAGACTGGGGGACTCTGGGGGGCGGCTCGGGCGTATCACCAGGTGGCTGGTCACCTGCTTGAGGCTAGTACTCAACATAAGGTTATAAACCCTTGGGGGAAGAGATGGTACAGACGTGAACCACTCCTATCTACAGCGTGTACTTACCAAGTTATACTCTTTGAATGCTTCATGAGACTACTGTCTGTTTCAACTGGATACGTGTATATAAATTCTAAAAAAATCACCTTAGAGAGCAAGAGATATATCTCGAGAAATATTTTAATGCAAGTGTTGTATTTAAACTGGTAAATTGGAATGTTGTTGCAATCAAGCTTTATATCGAGGCTGTTCTCCCTTGCACTTAACATAATAACCTATTTTTGGCATTATGTTACCATTAGCTTATTTTGTATACCAAATGTTTTTTGGTTTTGTTTTCTTTTTTTTTTTGTTACCCCTCTTGCTGGGGAGTGAAGATAAACAGATATGTTAACGTATATGTGCCAATAGTCAACGCTGATTTGCGTCGCTTCTAAACAGACAGCGGGATGAGAAACAGCAGCACACTAGGGACAAAACAAAGCAGTACTAATTTAGCAGAATTGATGGCCAGGGTGGACAGTACCGTACCGTGAAACCCAACCGAGTGTATCAGGTCAGCAAAATTGGGGACTATGGCGACAGGATAAACAGCTGTTCGTTTAGCATCCTATTTGGGTGGCAGAGCGAGGAGTTGGGAGAGGGGAAAGGGGAGTTGAGGGGGAAGTGAATCCCCTAAAGAAGCCCTGTGCCCAATCACTGCGGCTCAGAGCAGGAATAGAGACCAGGTTTTCTGACCATGTTTGCATCTGACCTCCCTCCGTACTCGGGCAGAAAGGGAGTCCTTCTTGAGACGCTAGTGAAGGGACTCACGGAGGGGATGAACTGGGCATCCTGGTAGTCTCGTCAGTGTAATGGGTGCTGAAAAAAACAACCCCCAAAAATCATGTCCAGAGAAGAAATTACTGGATCTACTGTGTAAAAAACAGCAAATGAGGAAGAAAACACACCAACATATTCACCACCCCTATTTACAGTGTGCATTAGCAAGTTACCACACTGTCTGAACGCTTCGTGAGATCCGGGTCAAGTGGTACCACCGTGAAAGTTCCCAGGCTCTTGGCGTCACCAAGGGAACACCTAGAGGGAACAGCCCGGAGTCTAACAGCACGCAGAGAAACAGCAAAGCCATGCTGTAAATTAATCATTTGTTTGGCATGGTTACATATAGTAAGGATCACTGGTATTTTCTTCACCATGTTAAGGTTTGTTTGTTTTTAACTGTGCAACTGCAAGCTGTTGAGATGTCTTGGCTTCCCTCTAGTGTCTCTTGAATATACTGCAATTAATTTTAATTCAATTGAGAAACGACGATGATGGTAGCCTCAAAGAACGTGCTTGGTTCTAGCGTGTCTATTAGACAAGTCTTAATTAGATGTGGGAAATACACTGGGAAGCAAACATAAGGTTTACATTTCAGATGAATACTCCCTTAGAGTGGAGCATCACAATGGTGCTTGTAGATGCATTATTTGTATCTGGTGAGGTTCCGCGTCCCCAGACAGCGTCCCTATGGTACTAGTGACTGTGGACATGCCTAGTGCACATCCAGTCACACCTAGTCAGTCAAGGAGAGACCAAGGTGACAGGCTGGCACGTGCTTTCTATCAGGTAGCAGCAGTCACACCATGTCCCCACAATGGCAAGAGAAGGAACAGATTACTCCGTTAATTCTGATTTTTAAACTGAATGACAGAGACTTTGATATCGATGCAGCAGGCCTCAGAGTCGACTCACAATTTAAGCAGTATCTGACATCTGTTGACGCGACAGCAACGTCTCTGAGATAAGGATTTTCTTCACGGGAATTCATGTTTACGCTAGCTGCGTGGTCCCTGCTGCAGTATCCCGAGGGGGAGAATGTCCTACTTTCTCCCTCAGAGAAAGCCAGTTTTCTCATTTTGATTTCACATGGCAGCCCCTATGTCATTCAAGCTCTGTTGCTGTCTTAAAGTTTAAAGGAATACACAGTTCCTAAAACTAGTTCAAGGACCTGTGTAAATGAGCACGGAAACGTTCGTCACTCAGGCGTAGCGGAAGGTGGTCAGCAAGGCAATGGGGAAAGGTGCCACTCCAAGGTTATCTGCTGATACGATGGCATAAGTGACAGCTACTTGGTAAAATTTTATTTCTGATACTTGCTGAAAATTGATGGGAAATAGGAATTTCATTTCACATCCACATCTGCCTCCAATGGCCTAGGCTATACGATGTGCGTGGAAGAAGGGAAGGTATTTATAGTCCATGCACACAGTGTTCTGCATCCAGTTTCAATTATCCTTGGTCCTCACAGGAACTGACTGGAGGCTTCCGGTGATATGTAGGTGCTGCATGTTTTCCTAATTTGTTTGCACAAGCTCTGTACGCATCTGTTTCTGAACTCAGATTTGGTCAGTGATTGCTTTCTCAGGGTTAGTTCTTGGTCTACCCCCAACTCTATCTCCAAACCACAAGAATGTTGTTCAGTGGGTTTTTTTCTTATCTTCAGGTGCCCATTCACCATGCTTGAGGCCGTTTATAAGACAAACTCTTTCAGTGAAAAATCTTGAGTTTTGGCGTATATAGATCCCCCTCATTTTTATATTTTTCTTTTTTGAGGATTGCCATTAAAGACTCTTGTCTCAGACTAAATTATGCTACTGCATTCATTCCTTTATGGCATGGTCCTGGAAAAAAAAAATCAATTCTTTTTGCAGGGACTCTTGGAAGGTGTTTCTCCATGTGAATTTTATGTAGGGCTTAGGCTGGAGTAGACTTGGCTCCTTCTCACTGATTTCAGGCTAAGAAATCAGAATTTCTGTTTTGTTTCTTTATCAGAGGGATCTTGACCTGCTTTGAAATTAGGACTTAGTCTTGAAAGAAAATATAATCCATCCACTCAAAATTATAGTTGGTAAAACTAGCTAGCATTTTTTAGTCTCCTGGACACAGAAGGAAAATTCCTTAGTCAGCTTATCTTCTAGAAAAGTCTTTGTTACTCTGGGAACAGCTCAGGTTTCTGTCCATTTAGTCCAGCTCATTTTGGCTCTGATTTCTTGATGGTGCTTGCTTGGTGCTGCTGTCACCTTCCAGACATTTATTCCTGTACTCTGCTTCCTAATGCCCCTGTCACTCAGCTCATCCCATGGTGGTCCGTTCCCTAGAGCTGGACCTGTACAAAGCTACTCTTTGGCTTAGCTTTCTGGTGGTTGAGGTCTTGGTGCTGGCTCAGTAAAATATCAAATTCACTGTAGCTATGCCATTTGGAGTCAGCTTGAACAGTCAAGGGATCACACTGTTAAAAGTATCTTCGAATGCTTTTTTGGAAGCTGGTGTTAGGCAGGATTTGTCTTTTTGAAGGTTGTCTTCACACTTGAAAAGGTATTCCAGTCAGCTCCTCAAAAAATGTTCAAATTCCAGTTATATGGCTAAGTACTCATTCCCAAATTCCTTGCTTTTCAGTGCAGGACAGGACCTCACCTCAATCGTCTCTACAGAAATTATCTAGACAGACCAGGAAACTTGGACAGGCACAGAGAACAACGTGTGTCCACTCCCACCACGATCCATCCAAAGTATCCTCTCCTCCTGTGAGGCTTCGTCAGCGTTTAGGCTGCGGTGATGAAGTCTATTTGCATCCTTAATGGTCATCTTCGTGCTCCTATTATTGTCCTGCTTCTTTAAATTAAAAGCACAAAATTCTCGATGTGTCTTACATTCAGGAGCAATTAACAAAATGCCACTCTTCTCGAATTTTAACTTAGCTGCCTGGTACCACTTCCACGTGGTCCACAACCGACCTGCTGCTTTGCTCCCTGTTGCACGTCCAGCCTCTGTGTGGGATGACCCGTTGGCAGGAGCGATGCTGGGGGAGCGTGCCGGTGCATCGGAGCGTCCGAAGGACAAAACCGTGCTCCCTCACGCAGCGGAGTGGAAAGGGGCAAGAACTCATTACTGAGATGAGGGTTAAAGCAGACGGACACTGAAGGCTCTGAAAAACCCCACAGGGATTTCATTCTGCCTATCTGTTGATCCTTTCTTCAGGAATCTTACTGTTTAGGTATTGAATTTAGCCAAGACATCCTGTTTAATCACCAGTCCGTGTAATGGAACCAGTCACGTTCTGAGGCCAAGTGCACGGCGTTACCTGCTCTGAGAGGACAAGAAGAGCGTTTCAAGTATCAATCAAAAAAGGTATAATAACAAATTTGCTTTCACCTCTTTCTCACAGGGGTTTCTGTGAACTCCTGGAGTTACTACTCTGTTGTGGTTGTTCGCTGGCCAGCTCCAGGCTGAGAACCGCAGTTAAGAGCTCAGCCCTTTAGCCCATTGCCACTCTGCCTCCTGCACCGCACGCGCAGCGCACAAGAGACAACGCTTTTACAGTTCATCCGTCCAGACGGCAGAAAAAACCCTCTCAGAGCTAAGAACCTGGTCCAGTCACAGCGTTTAATGACAGCACTTCCAGAAGTGTAAGGTCAGGACAGCACTCACACTGGAAAGCAGGCTGTCAGAGTGCTGCAGCTGAGGGACGGGGAGGAAGAGAGGGAGGCACGTGCCGCTGTGCATGCCCTCTTCGGCCGCGTCATCAGACTTTTAAGCGTGAGATTCTGCTGTTTTGCTCAGAAAAGCTTCTTTCTTTCTTTCTTTCTGTGTGCGAGAATCCTGCTACGCGTTTGGCGTGCGGCAGAATAGTTAAACTTGCTGCACTTCTTCACCACAGGTTCTTTCAGTATCTTGTAGAGCAAGTTTCCCAAATGCAAAAATCAATAAATAAAAGGTTATGTTAAGTGATGTGCCAAACTAGTATGTTAGGTCTTCATAAGAATGAGGAGGAAAAGACCTTGCTAAGATTGCCACTCTAAGATCTGTAAGTGGTACTTGATCCAGTACTTAAAATGATGCTCCAAAAATGTTTGAGAAAGATCCAATTTTCGAAGAAGAATGAACATCTAACGACTATTGATTGCATAGCATCCCCAGAGGGGTGGAAAAGAGGTGGGATAAGGAGACATTGAATAAACAGGTATGCTGGTGTGCGTGTTTTGACAACCCAGTCAAAACTGTGAGTCGCCTCCAGCTGCTGTACACAGGAACCCTTCCCATCTGAGTGAAAATCCCAATTAATTTTCTTTCTTACTCTGAATTCCCTCTGGAGTCTGTTTATTGAAGAGGAGAGCGTCTGCAGACCCTCTTGTGCCCCTGGCAAATCTGCACGGAGGTGGGCGGGAGGGAAAGGGGGGGTGGGAGAAAAGAAATTAACATCTACTTGTGATGTGGGCATTCAAAAATAGGGGAAACGGATGGGAACCGGTGAGGAGAACGAGGAAGTGAATGTACCTGAAATTGCCGTGTGTAGGTGGCAGTAATTTGCCCTCAGTAAGAGCATTCTTTCTGAAAGCTTGCCTCTACGAAAAGGTTGCTGCAGTTAACGTTGCGCTATTCTTCCGGAGCTTTTTTGGCTGGCTGTCTCAAATCTCCTCCCCGTTCTCCACATGCCTTAGCATGAGTTCTAGGAGGATCCATAGCTCCCAGGGTCCTCCTTTCTACCCTGTTTAAAAATGGGTGCAATATTTCCCCTTTTCCAGTCACCAGGGACTTCACCTGACTGCCAGGACTTTTCAAATATCACGGAGAGTGACTTGGCAACTACATCAGCCAGTTCCCTCAGGACTCTGGGATGCATCTGATCAGGTCTCGTAGGCTTATGTATATTCAGGTTCCTCAGGTGGTCACAAACCTGAACTTCTCTTACAGCAGGAGGCACTTTGCCCCCCTGGTCCCCATCTTGTGGTCTGTGAACTTGGGAGGTGTGAGAAGAGAGGTTATCAAAGACTGAAGCAAAAATGTTGCGGAGTACCTCAGCCTTCTCCTTGTCCATTGTAACCAGCTTGCCAGTGATGTTCATCAGAGGGGGTATCCTCTCTTCGACCGTCCTTTTCTGGCGGTCATACCTGTAGGAGCTCTTCTTATTATTCTTTGCATCCCTTGCCAAGTTCAGCTCCAGCTGCACCTTGGCCTTCCTGACCTCGTCCCTACACCACTGTGCAGCATCCCTATACTCTTCCCAGGATACGTGTCCCTGCTTCCACTGCCTGCCCAGTTCCTTGTTGCTCTTTGGTTTGACTGGCAGGTCTCGATTCAGCCGTGCCGGTCTCTTCCCTTCCTGGCCTGATTTCTTACACATGGGGATCAACAGCTCTTGCACTCTATGGGAAGCGCCCTTAAAGATCTCTCAGCTCTGTTCCACCCCCTTGTCCCTGAAGACAGTCTCCCAGGGGGTCCTATTGACTAACTCCTAGAAGAGCTGGCAGGTTGCTTTCCTAAAATTCCGGGACCTGACTTTACTCTTCACCTGACCCGTATCCCTCAGGACTGTGAATTCCACCCGTGCGTGACCACTGCTGCTGCCTCCAGTCTTGACGTCAGTGATGAGCTCACTGGCATTGGTGACCATCAGGTCCAGCATCGCATCCCCTCTGCTGGGGCTGTCTATAACCTGCCTTACCTACCTCAGTGCATTCCAGGAGTCTCCTGCATTGCCTACAGCTCACGGTGCTACTTTTCCCGCAGGTGCTGGGGTGGTTGAGGTCCCCCAGCAGGACAACAGCCTGCGAGCGCAATGCCTCCTATAGCTGGGCTAAGGAGGCTTCATCAATAGGCTCCCCCTGATCAGGCAGCCTTTATTAGACACCAACCACAAGGTTCCCTTTGTTGCCTCGGTCTCTGGTTCTTACCCATAAGCTTTCAACCTGCTGTGGCTGTTCTTCAGGGACAGCTCTTCACACGATCCTTTTCTTGACACAGAGGGCAATGCCTCTGCCTTTACTTCCTCGCCTGTCCCTCTGAACAGCCTGTAGCCATCAACAGCGACACTCCTGTTGTGGGGTTTGTCCCACCAAGTTTCAGTAATGGCCATCAGGTCACAGCTTTGCAGCAGCACAGTGGCTTCCAGCTCCTCCTGCTTATTGCCCATGCTGCCTGCTTTGGTGCAGAAGCATGTCAGCTGGGCTGGTGACCACATCACCTTCTTAGAGGAGCTCCCCTCAATTCCTTTGAGTATTTCACCAATGTTTCTTTGTCGGTTCCTATTACCTCAGGAGCCTCCAGCTCATCTCCATAAGTCTTCAGCTGGGCTGCAGTGGCTCCAGGTTGCCTCAGAGCAACAGGCTGAGGGCCCTCGCTAGCATCCTGCTCCCTGTGTGTATCATCCCAGTTTGCCACAGGCAAGCCAGATATTATCCCCCTCCACCTTCAAGTCTACTTTAAAGCCCTGTCAATGAGCCCTGCAAGCTCATGAGCAAAGACTCTCTTCCCCCTTTGAGAAAGGTGAATCCCACCTGACACCAGCAAGCCTGGTGCTGTGTAGACCATTCCATTATCCAAAACCCTGTAACTGTGGTGGTGACACCAGCCACGAAACCATGTTTTAATAGACTGGATCTGTTTCTTCCAATGTCACTGCCCACAACGGAAGGAGAGAGGAAAAAATAACCTGTGCCCCAGATTCCCTCACCAACTGTCCCAAGGCCCTGAAGTCTCTTTTGATTGCTCTTGGACTATGGGTTGCAGCTTCCTCTCCACCTACATGGAAGAGCAGTAACGGGTAACAGTCTGAGGGCCATACCAAGCTAGGAAGTTTCCTAGTGGCGTCCTTAACCTACGATTTCCCTATGAGGGGCATCTGTCCGGCATATTGGACCCTCTATTGCCCTCAGAAGGGAGTTGCTTCCAACTAAAACCTCTCTCTTCTTCCTCATGGACGTGGTCATGACACAGGGGGTAGGCCTTTTGACCTTGGAGACACCTCTGGTGTAGATGGACCGTCATGCACATCCTCCACTGACTGGCCTTCCACATCCAGAGCCTCACACCTCTTGTCCAGAGGCACCTGGGAGGGCCAGGTGGTCAAGGAGGGAGCTCCCCTGCCACCCCAAGCATGGACTTGCCTCCATCCACTTCTTCCATTTAGGCTGCTGCCTTCGGCCTGGCGGGGGGAGGATACAGGGTGTCCTTGACCTTGGCCATTTTCCGATGTGTGCTCTCATTTCTGTCTGAGGGAGGGCAGAGCTGGGCTCCACCAGCCTGTCTCTTGCTCAGCCTCCCTGATGCTCCTTAACCTTTCTACTTCCTCTCGCAGCTCTGCCACCAGGCTGAGCGGGTCATCCGCCTGGTCACACCGCATGTGGCTGCTCTCACTCCTGCCAGCTGGTACCAGTGAAAGGCTCCAGCACTCCCTGCAGCCTGAGACCTGGACGGCTGCATGTTTTCATGGGAGGTCCATCTGGGTTGCCACTTCCATTCTGGTGAGCACAAAGGACAGAGCTTTCTGCCTGGTGGATACCATAGCTGAGCTCCTTCTGAGAGGGTGTTGACCACCAGTTGAACTCACCTCTTGAGCGGGCAGAGCTTCACTGCCCTTGCTGCGTGCCCTTCCACACCAGCTGCCGCACCATGCTCTGACTGACGTGCCACGCTCTGTTTGCCCACTCTGTTGGCAAACTGCTGCCAATAGTAGTTGTAATATGATAGTTCTTCCTAGAAAAATCTGGCTATGGGAACGGTTAGACGGGCATAATGACCCTTATTGGAAGAGCTTGCGCATTGAGAAGCTAGTGACCCCCAAACTGCGCGTCAGCAGGTGCAGGCCTGTGTTGTGCTGCGCTGTGCTGCCCACACGAGCCTGTGTGGTGCTGGGCATATCCCTTGGCAGCCGGATAGACTGAGGTGGTCGATGGGAACAGAGGAACCTGCAGGCACCTTCCCCTTGTTATCACCGACTATGCCGGCTGCATGACCTTGCCTCTATCTGAACTTCAGCAGGAGGTTCTCATCTGAGCATCCTTTTTAATTTGATTGTGGACAGAACGAAGAGAATTGTTCACTTTTAAGAAAAGTGCACAGTAGCTTCAATAACCCGGAAAGGTAACCTTTCAAAGGATGGGATCTGCTCCACGTGCTTTGCCCTGATCAGGGAGGCCCATCGGATGCTGCACAACTCCGGAGTTCCAGCATCTGAAGGGGTTTAGGATTGCCTGGACAATTCGCCAGTTCTTTACAGAGTGGGCTCCAATAAATGGCATTTAAAGCAATACTTTACAGACCGCGAGTGCCTTTCTTACCAGGACCCTAACGAACTGCCACCATCACCAGGAGCAAAACAGGCGGTTAACCTTGGCTAAGGTTACAAAACCTGTCATACAGGTTTGTAATCTGGGTACCAGTATGGGGCAAGGGGAACCGCAGGTTCCGCACTTCATAGCTCCCTGAGGCTACAGCATTCTCTCAAGCCAGGTCCCATTTAGCCCAGCGTGGATTATGTGCCAGTAAAGGGACCAGCCATGAAGTACGTACTTCAGGGTGCTGCTGAGCGACGGCTCATGTGAGTGCCTGGAAGAGCATCTGATAAGGACCATATCTAATCTTCTTGACCGGACCGGTGCTGGTCACAGACACTTAAAGGTGGCCATGCTGACATGGGAGTTTAGGAAACGTATTGCTATTTAGAAATAATCCAGATATATCCCAGGCAGCGTTTGGGATCTGCTGGGCGCTCACAGAGGGATTACTGTTCTTACATGTTAAAGATTCTCCAATTTAATCTGTTGGGGGATTTTTAATAAGCACTGGGAAAATTCTGGTTTTTTCAAATACATGTAACCACTTTGTAAAAAACAAAAGAAAACAACAAAAAAGAAGAAAAAAAAAGTGTTGTTACTAAAAAGGTGAACAATAAATTCTGATTATCCTTGAATCCATAAAGTGTTTCACTCACATGACGCATTTCAGAGCGTACTGCTCAGCAGTCATCACATTTACCAAATCCATCGATAATCACCAGGCACGGTCGCATTTGGCATTTAAAAGCATGCCACGCTGTAAACTTGCAGGTTTCCACCATCTATGGGCAGCCAAGTCATGAGTAAAGTTTGAAATTCCTGAAGGCAATGCTCCAAGTGAGTGCTTTTATTGACTGCCTCTCTTCATGGCCCTGTTAACTTGGTACCTTTCCTTCTAGAGAAGATATCAACCCTATTTGAGTATTAAATCTTTCTAATGGAAAAATAATCGGTTGTAACCGAGAATATGTATTTCAAGGAACAGAAGTTCAAACTTCCTATGTATTTCTAAGAGCTGTGTGCTACTTATTTATCACTTCTGTACCAATAGAGAAAAATTTGTCAGGTACCCATTTTTTCCTAGCCTTTTTAACAGAGTCTCTCTGAAGAGTGGAGTTGTGTTTTCGCTCTGATTATTTGCTATGGAATTATATTTTACAGTAGTTGCAAGCTCATCTTAAGGACTTGATTATAACTGATATGTGCAGCTTGCTGACAAAAGACTGATGATATTGCAAGCAAAATTAATTCTTTCTGCCTGTCCCATAATGAAAAATTTTGTACACGTGTTTGTGTGTGTGTGTGCGCGTGTTAAAAGAAATATGTACTCCTTGGTACTAATGCATAGTAGGCTATGAAGAGCAAATGAAAACCAGCAAGAACTGAGGTTAAAGCACTTAACCAGGCTCAGGGTCAAATCCCGAAGTCCTTGTTCTAAAAGTCCTGTTGATTTACCTGGAAATTTGCATTCCTTACTCGAGGAGTGAGCTTTATCGGACTGTTCAGCATAGTCTTTCAAATCCAGCAGTAAATATATTGAGGAATTAAGGCGCTCCTGAAATGCAGTACAAATTCAGCAAATTCAGCGGCTGCAATTTATGGCTGAATGTTGCAGTAATCGTCACAGTTTGGAAGAACCGAAAAGTTGTGACACATTGCCCTCAGGAGAGATGTTATCTCCTCCCAGAGCTAAACAAAGGGACTAAAGTATCTGAGCTGGGAAGAAACAATGGGGCTTACAGCTACGGGCAAGGAAAAAGCAGCATGTTCGGATTAAGGGGGTGAACAAAAATTAATTTAATTAAAAACCAATGAGAACCATAAATTAATCACTTAACTTCGGATAGGACAGAAATAGAAAAGAGAGAACGGTGGTATTAAATACACAGATAGATACATACATACATATATTCCACCCATTCCCGCCACACCCCATTATAAACCCTCACACGTAGACCACACCGGAGAGAGGGGGGGAAAGGACAATAAACCCGAAATGGGCGAATGCAGTTCTTTTAACCTCATACATTTCAGTCCAACTGAGCTCTTTGGGACAAACTTCCCGTGCAATACGTAGAGTCTCTCTGGGTGGCTGGAAAGCTGAAGAGTTACCACGTTTCCAGGGGACGTCTCGGCTCTCTGCTCTCCCAAGCTGCACAACGTGAGAGCTACCGCATCTCCGGGGGATGTTTTAGGTTTCCCACATCCCAGCGGAGCCTCCTTTTCTCTGCACTTGAAACTTTTTCTCCCCCTCGCCAGCAGCTGCTCTCTCTCCGTGCAGAGGTGGGGGCTTCGGCCGCTCTGCGCCCCTTCCTTCTGGCAGCTCTTCTCATCATCCCCACCAGTCATCGGCGAAAAGAAAAGGCTACCTGCCGTGTGGAAGATCTTTTCACTGTCCTGGGAGAGAGGTGACTGCTTCCAGTTCTCCCTTTTCATCCTCCTGCTGAAAAACGAAATGTGAACGCCAGCGAAGCCACGTGGGTTGCTGCTTTTCGCATGTTTATTGATTGACATGGCTTGGCTCCAGGGGCGGCAGGAAAGTGGAGCCAGGCTGCATTTTGCAATGCCGGCACCCGTTCCCCCACAAAGGCAACAAAAGCCTCTCGCACACGCAGGCTGACAAGGGAAGGGGAGGGGGAAAACCCCCTTCCACCCTGGAGCTGAAATCCTGAACCACAGCAGTTATGTTCATTGAGTCTTTTGATGAAAATAATAAATCTTTAACTGAGCACCAGCCTCCGAACTGCACTGTAATACAGTTGACTCATAAAAGAGGTCAGAGCCTTCTCTTGCAACTACCTAAATATGCATCTATATAAAGGAAGTATTTATTTTATCTGTATACAAGATGTCTTGGACGTGTTTTCCACTCCAGAGAGTACAGAAACCATTACCCAAGGCAGTGATCTACTACAGCACCTATGAAGTGCAACAGGATGTCAGCCTTTCAGAGTATGCGTTGTTATTCTGTGGAAAATCCTGTAGTTTATTTTCTGTCTGGGAATTGAAGATAATGCTATCTTTGAGGCTTAGTTCTTTGCTACAGAAACTATTGCCCAGGCACATCGTATTTTGTCTGGATGGTCACGAAGCTGTTCGCTGTGGTGCAGTCTACATTTTAATCCCGTAGCTGGGATCACAGAACAAGGGCAATCAAATAGAGTTGGAGGGTGCTAGTTCTGGCTTTCTGCTTTAACCTACACTATGCTTAACGGAGTCCGCTGGCTTAACCTCTTTTCTTACTGCATGTGGTTGGATGGTGTGTCAACTCCCACCCTGATCCTTCAAATATTTTCAGTGATATTTTGTTTAAGTAGGTCTTTACAACTTTAAAAAGTACTTTGAATATGGAAAGCCATTTTTACTGTTAGTACATGAAAAGCAATTTTTACTGTTGGTTGTTGCAAAAGGGGTCCGTACACACGTGCAAGTCTCTAAGATTACCATAGACAGCGAAGGAATTGTGTTCAGGAGCCAACTGCCTACATACACTGCAGAAGGACTCTGTGACCTCAAAATCAATACACCCTTAATACCCACAGAAAGGATTAATTTAATCAGTTCCACACAAGTTTGCAACTCGGTTCAGTGTGGAAAAAAGGCAAACACATAATTTTAGTAAGATCAGGATCAAAACAGGTTCCTTAATACATGACTCTGATATAACAGCTTGGGGGCTACAGTGGAGTTCGGTCCTCGTGAAATTAAAACAATAAATACTTCCACATAAACCAACAGCTGTTACTGGCTTGCCTGCTGCCTGTTCTTGCTTCCCCTGAAAAAGCTCTGGAAGATGAGCAGTAAAGGGAAAAAAACCACACGGAGTAATTGGAGTCTCTTCTCCTTACGCTCCTGTTAAGTCCTTTACTCACCCTGGCTTCATGAGAACATAGTGCACAGCACAACGCGTCACTTTAAAATATTTTTGGAGTTCTTGTAAGCCTTAGCTGCCTCTGTATTCGCCTGCAGAAAACCACAGTGTTTATTTCTAACACCGTCTTTGCTAGTTTCATGACTGGAAAGCGGGTCAGGTAGCTGCTGCGGAACAGAACAAAGCAGCCCCAAGAATGCAGTTCCATTCCTATGCGTAAAACGGTGGACTTTGGTTTTTACGTTGTTTTTAAATTGTTATTTTTGAATAACGTGGACTGTAACATGAGTGAAACGAGAGAGAGGAAGAGAGGCTGGAACGGTGAGCAGAAGGTGAGCGACACAGGAACGAGATGCTATGGCAGATCTGAAGCCCCACGGCTACTGACGGCGCAGCTATTGGCCACACGAGCTCACACCTGAGAACAGAGCTGGTACTCCTGTCTTAACAGAGTCTCCTGTTGGATTCTGAGATCCATCAGACTATCTGCGTGACCAGCAAGAATGTTTGAAGATGATATTCTTGTGCAGAGAATTATCCATTAACTTAAACTTTAGTTAAATGCATCAATGTAGATTTGCGTGTATTTGTCCTCCAAAATTATTTCGACAGGCTGATTATATTCCAGAAGCCATGCGCTTGTAATGGTATGGATAACCTCTCTAAAGCTTGAAGGCTGCGTTTGGGGTGCCTTTTTTCTCCACCAAGCTACAGATCTCACAGGGAATAAGTTAGGTTCTCCAATTTCTGCCCAGAAGCTATCAGGTTATTTAGGAATTATAGTAGTCTAATGGCAACAACTCAATCCTAAATCAGACAGTAGCATCTCCTTGCAATTCCAAGCTCTCAGAAGAGGAAAAGGGAAATGCTGCCCTAAGAGGAATTTGTTTAAGCTTTGAGCAGAATGCTCTGAAAACAAAGATGTAAAATCCACTAGCAAAGATATACAGAGCTATTTACCCATCTACTTATACAAGCCATTCTCTTGGAGTAAATGAGAAATATGTGATTATCTTTTTTTTTTTTTTAATAAACCTAAATTAGATTAATATCAATATCCATTTATCTGGCCCCTTGGAGCACTCAGTCTCCACTTTATTCAGGTTTCTTAAACTCCACATGCCAGGATATCCCTCAAAGTGATCAAATGTCCACCTACTCTGCTTTTCTTAAGAGTGTGGGGAGGGATGTACTAAGGTATTTTATAATCAGTCACTGAGGGGAAAAACCCCTTAGTAGTACCTTGTAGGATAGACTGTGTACCTTAGTAGTACCTTGTAGGATAGACTGTGTACCTTAGGATTACCTTGTAGGATAGACTGTGTACCTTAGTAGTACCTTGTAGGATAGACTGTGTACCTTAGTAGTACCTTGTAGGATAGACTGTGTACCTTAGTAGTACCTTGTAGGATAGACTGTGTACCTTAGTAGTACCTTGTAGGATAGACTGTGTACCTTAGGATTACCTTGTAGGATAGACTGTGTCACCCATCATTACGTGAGAAGTCTTTAGAAGCAGCGAAGCGGTGATTCTGACAGCATCTCTCCGTCTTTCCCGATACGCTCTCTTCAAGCTCCCTCACATGGTGAAATTCTCCTGACCACTGAATTCTTCTATCCCTCCTCTTTTGCTTTCGCCTAGCCACGAAGCACAGTATCTACACTACCGTTAGGACAGCAGAACGTCTTTTACTTTCTCCTTCTCTTTATCATGTCAGCCAAGGTCAGGACTAGTCCTTCACCGTCTGTTTAAAGTACTGGGAAGGAAGCGGCTCAGTTAGGTTAAGGATGATGCTATTCCTGTTACACAGTCAGTGCTCAAAGCGGGTGCAGTGTCTGGCGTTACGGGGCACTGCTTAGGGGGTGTGGGGGCCAGAAACACCCATCTCCCTCCGCGGGAATAGTCCTCACCTGCAGAAACCAGCACTTTCTTTTCTTAGAAATCAGGAAGCTAGGAGGAGGTGGGGAACGCTCCCTTTATAGTTGGCTCCTGGCTGAGCCAGGAGTGCGTTCAAGAAAGCCGTCGATGGACGTTTGGCGCTTGTTCCAGCCTATGCAGAGAGCAGAGCCCGTAGGAGAGACCAAGACAGCAACGCGAAGAGTTGGAGCACGCCTGAGAAACGTACTGGGCCTGGAAAGCTCCGCAGGGCTTGCGGTTCGTTGGTCGCTGAGGTGGCACACGTCAGGGGTGAACCCGCTGCCCACGTGGGTTGGGCGCGTGCTGGGGAGCTCGAAGATCAGCCGGAGGAAGGAGGCAGAGCAGCTGCCTCCCACGGCTGAGAGGTCCTGCTCTCCTTGGCAGCAGACGATGTGGGATCACGGAACCGCACCGAAGCGTGGGCTTTGTCCTATCCCAGTTGAGGGCTGTGACTTCTTAGGGTCTGTTTAGTCTTAGCGATGAGGACCTTCTGCCCCGCTGTGGTCATAGTCTGTCCTCAAAACCTAAGAACGAACCCCAAAACAAAAAAAAAACCCACAAATGCTGGTGTGGTATGGGATGTCACTACATGCTGTCCCACCTCAAATGCTACGAACGCTTCACTGTATTTTCTCTTCAAATTGCAGATCTCTTGAAAAGAAATCCCAAAGTAATGTACGGAGAGGAACGCATCCTAATTAACACAAATAGCAGTTATAACAGTAAGCAGTGACTTCTAAAATTAGCATAACTGAGTTGGCAGAGAATAAAAGCAGCCACCTAATTCTGAGAGAGTTTCTTCCCAGAAAATGTTAATAATGGGAGAGATTTTGAGATTATTTAAATTTTTTATGTCCTTATTTTAATAAAACTTTGGTTGTTTGCCGTGAACCTAGATATTTATTTTATGCCTGCAAGTCTACGCTTGCAGAGTGTGCTTAATATAATTTGCATCCTTCGGTGCGCCAAAGCAAAATGAGACTTTGACTCACAAATTGTGGTTAGACTAGCTCAATCAAAATAATACCATGAAGCCCACGAAAACTTTCTATATTACAACAGTGGTGCATTTGGCACAATTTCTTCTTTGATCCTTATCAGCATAAACAACGTCCTTATTTCCGAACCGACGGCAAGCGGGTCCCGTCGCAGAGGACTTGGCTGTGCGCAGCAGGTTCCTTCTGAATGTACACACATCCATTACGTTATCCTGCATACTTAGGACGAAGTGCTCAAGGAGGGATTCCGAAGAAAACTAGGCTGAATAGGATGATGCCCTCCTGGAACAAATGTAAGCAGCTGGAATATTCAGTCATGGCCTAAAATAGGTTTGTTTCTAAGATGAGCCTCTGTTATGTATCAAGTGGACCCAATATATATGAGAAGTTTTGGGAAAGAAAGACAAGATTGGTGTGTCTTGCTGCCCTGAAGCGAGACGGGCTTGCCTTGGATCCAGCATGAACAAGCCGAGCCAGTTCTGCAGGAACAGGCGTTGGGGAGCCAGCCCAGGACACAGGGACTTCTGGCACAGAAAACGAGGACTGATTTCTGTGGAAGCCCTTCTTCATTTGTTTCGCCTTTTGCGTATGTCTTCTGCTGCAGCGTTAAGTCTAACGCTTGCTGCCGTACAAGGGCACACGCCATCGAGCATCACTAGGGGCAGACGTGCTCTCATTTCTTCATACCAGGGAATACATGGATTTACATTTTGACTTTACTGGATCTCAAACTAGTCGTGCCAGGTGATATTTGTGGTGTTTGGGACAGAGCACCCACGGATGATACTTATTTGGGACTTCTGGAAGCATCTGGTTCACATTCAGACATTTAATGTTCTTTTGCTACTGGTATTTACTAGTGACACGTACAACCTGCGTGGTGCTTATGTCTGGACTTGCTGCGTCATGTAAAGAATCGTGACTTAATGCATCTTTGCTATCGCTATCGTTGAGGGAACCCCTTTGTGATGGGTTGGTTAAAAATGGCAGCGGCGGGGGGACTAAGCCCCTCTCCCACTTCCCCCTTGGAAGTTTTCTTGTGGTCTTTTGGGGGGGGGGGGTGTGGAAGTGCCAACCCTCTTCTCAGGTCCTCAGCTTCTCTTTGGAGCCAAGATGTCAATCAAACGCCTCTGTGAATGAACCTTTAAGAAGCTGGCACTCACGCGGCTCCCCTGGCACGCACATTTCATTTCACCTGGACAGACACCGATTATAGATCAGGGAGAGACCACAGTCATGTCCTCGGGTTCCGGAGCACTAAAACCGATTTTCCTTAGCTGCAGTTTGCCAGTTACTGGCAGGGGTGGCAGAGGGAGGCAGGAACCTGGAGCTGCCCCCACCCTGTACTGAGATTTACCACCGGTGAGGGGCGAGAGGAAAGGGGTCCATGCGAAGGCAGAGCCTGACCGTCCGCTGGACGCCCGGTGACGTTCAGCTGTGCAGCCGGACGATCGCAGCGTTGGAGCCGTCGCCCGAGGGACGCACCCACACACACACACCCCCGCCCCCACATACGGTGGAAAAGTGGACGAACCGTCTCCTGCGAGGGTGAGAAAGACTGCAAGGAAGTTTTCCCGGAGGAGTTCACTCTTGGACTGAAGTCTGTGGGGCTAAAAGAACCGCGGCTCCCACTGGGGTCTATCCCTTACACACCCACCCCATCCCCAACGGCGGTGACCACGTGGGGGGCTTTGATGGTTAAAACGGGGATGTGGGATGAATGGGAGAAATCTATATCTATACGTATATACCTACTTAGGTATTTATTAATACCCCTCTCTTCTCTCTCTGTTTTTCCATCTCTGTCCTGTTTAAATTTAAGTGATTGATTTATGGTCCTAATTGCTTTGTGAATTAAATCATTTTTGTTTCACGCCCTTAATCCAGAACCGGTTTTATTGTTTTTTCTTTTCGTGGCCCGGAGTAAGCCCCATAGTCTCATAAGCCCGAACTTTTCCAACTCTTTTGTTTAGCTCCCAGAGAGAGATAAAATATCTCCTCTGAGGCTGTACTTGTCTCCTTTGAGACATGGAAGTCACAGAAACATTTTGGTCCTCCTTTTCAAACTGCAGCAGGCTGGTTTAGGGTGCTGGGCAAACGTGCACTAGGAGAAGGATAACTTAAAATGCGAACTCCAGGAGAAACACAGTGCAAAGACAGCGTACAAAAGACCACGTGTCTAACTTCTATGCAGCACACAGATTACACAACTCAATCGCTACTCAGAACCTTTCCCTCTGGTAACTTGCTGGTATAGGCTTACTGTGGCTAAGTCCACAAACTGAAGCAGCAAAAAGCTTAATTACTAGGCTGTCGTTAGTCTGATGAGAGAAGTGGTTCTTACTCTTTTGAATTCCTTAACCTCGGGTGGTTTTCAGTAAGCTGGTTATAAAGCACACTGAATTTCAATTGTCGTTTCTTGTTCCAGCTCTCTACAGCGGCTGCAGGTGTCCAGAGCTGTTTTAGGATAATGCACTCTCCAGTGAGCTGAGGGTATTTACAAACAACTCAGGTGTTCTTCAGTCCTGTGGCCAGCAAATATTCTTCTTCATTTTTAAATACTCCTTAAATTCCCAGCAATTCCGATGAAGTCACTGCTAACTCAAACCGAGAAACTGGATCTAGCTTGGAGCATCTGAACAACTCCTGAAGACAGCACGCCGAGAGCGCTCTGCTTCGGCTCCCTTTCCTCTGCATCCTAGCTGCCTTCTTCACCGTCAGAATCTCCCTTTAAGAGACGTTCAGCTTACCCTTTAAGTATATTTTTAAGTACCACAACTGCCTGGTTACAGTCAGAGCTAGCTCGCCGAGTTGCCGCCATGGCATGGTAGCAGAAGCTTCAGTTATCAAAGGAACAGATATTATAACGACTTCATTTCAAGCTACTAAATTAAGTCACCTGAGATGGAAATTGCTGAATTCACTTATTTTCCTAAAGGTACTTTATCTAACAAGTTCCTTACCAAAGAAAATTTAAAAAATGACAGAGCCACAGACAGCTGTGGTACTCGTGCTGCAAAGTTCCAGCTGTCACGACAGATGAATTACAAGGAAGATGAATTATTATTTCCAGTTTGAAAACTTACTTATCTCTCCAGGTTCAATATACAGGGGCTAAATTTTGACTTGTTTAAAGTATGCTCTGGAAATCTGGGGGGGAGGATGTTACCAGTCGCGAGAAACTGAGAGAGAAAAGAACAGCCTCTGTAACTGTCACTTCAAATGACCGTACAGACTTGGTTTAAAAAAACCTGCAAGCTTTTTGTCAAGGTCCTGTTGACATCTGAAGGCACAACACTGTAAGTAACTTCCCAGTAACTGCTCGAGGCCTCACGGTTTTACCTCTCCGGGACTCAAAACGCTGCTTTTTCTCTGGAGCCGCTCTCTGGGCTGCGCCTCCTTTAGGCTGCTGGTTACTGCAGCAGGACGGGCTCTCAGGTTCGGTTTGGAAAGAGCTGGTGGCTTTGCCAGGTGGTTTCTGGGAGTGGCAGCCAGGTCGAATAGCGATAGATCGGTTTCTTCCGCTTCCGTGACTCCTTGTGTGTGTGTGTGTGTCGGACTGTCCCAAAGAGTACATCTGTGTGGGGGTGTCGCACACTAACGCACACCGTTTTGATCCACTCCGTGCTTCTCTGGCACGCTCGTTTTTGCAGTAACGTGCCCGACAGTTACAACAAATACACATTTTGTCTATTTTTTAATGTCACGCACTCTGCTACAAGCAGTTTGTGGTGCTATAAAAATAGGCTTGCGCAGCTTTGCCAGCCTGGTACCCGCTGTGGAGACCGTGGCATCCCGTAGCCTGGGTTAGATGGGAGTCTTTGAGAAGCAGCACTGTCTTCTGTTTCCTCCTTCGGGATCACATCAGATACTTCCGAGAGTTTTTGCTAATTTTCCCGGTTCGTATTGTTGTGTATAACAATACAGTTGTGGTGGAGAAAATGTTTGCCTCCTAGAGGACTTGCCAGCTAATACTGGATATACAACAGATTGGCTGGTGTCTCTTGTTAGGACCGGTTTCCTAGGAAAAAAAAAGAAGAACTTGACTTTCTTTAGGCACTGACTGCCACGTGAGTGATGACCATGGTTTCCTGAAGTAGTCCGAACACACGCAGAAATAGAATTGGCTGTTAGTTTCTGCAGGAACACTGTCTGATGACATCTTTGAGGTCCAGTGCCCTCCGCGTGATGGATATGCACACAGGGAAATTTCTTCACTGTCCCTGTGGATTACTTGCTGCATGCCCTTCCATAAATGTGCAAAGGTGACGTGAACTGGCACGGAACGTTCAGCGCCCCTCTGCAGTGGCCTTCACTCTCGGTAGTTTTAGAGGGTGGCATATTTGCGAGTGGCTGCAGTGTATTTGTACCCCATTTTCAGGTGGTTTATTTAACAGCTAGGCTAGACACTTCATTCTGAATTTGCCTAAACGGAAGGCTTGCTCTTCTAGCCCTCAGGGAACCTGGTGCAGCCTTTCATCAAGTTCCTCTGTATCTATGGCCTGTAACTAGTGAGTTTTCATCACTGTCTAATACTTCCAACCACTTTAACCTTTTTTTTTCCCATTCAAACCACCTTAGGAAAGGAAAAAGACCGTCAAGTGTTACTGTCCGTTGAAGTCCAGATAAACGTTTCATGAAAAGCGGCTCAGGGTGAACCTGAAGGCTATGAACGGACAAGCCATCGAGCATAACCTGAAGTCTACTGCACCAGAGCAAGTTTCGTTCTGAAGCCATGGAAGGAAACGTGCTGTCCAAGGAGCGTGCTTCTGCGACCCTGTTCTGTCCGTTTGTCCTCAAAACGCGTTTGCACGCTGTTGCATTCCTGGGTCGTACATCCTCTTCAGGGGAGCACCAAGCTGCTTTCTTCGGGGCGTCGCGCGTTTCGGCCAGCCATAAAGCATTTCATTTTGCCTTCTCTTACAGACACCTCTTTGTGCTCTCTGTCTCTATGTCTTCCACAAGCAAATCACGTGCCTGATTATATACAAGACAAATTATTTATTTCCTGGATTTGAAGTTCTTCCTTCCTTCGGCAAATTGTTCTGTTTTCTGTTTGGGGGATTTTTTGGTTTGTGGCTTCAGTAGTTCCGATGCCTTCTAATAAAGATAGGTATCCGCTGCTATGGATTTTATATGGAGAGGGCTGTTATAACACAAACATTTTATGAGAATTATTCCAACAGTTTGAGACCCGGACTTTTGCAAAGCTATGAAGAATTCTCTCATGAAGGATTTCTACTTGGAGTTAGTAAGATTTATTGTTGTTTAATCTTCCCTAAAAAAATGTTTTCTTACATCTTGGGTGTTTATTCTAAACAATCTCAACAATAATATGTTTTACTGAAATAACACGATGTGTTTTGAGGTACTTGACACCAAAACCCACTAAAACGTGAGTCTGGCAACCCACAGCAGTTTTCTTTAAAAAGTATACTCAGTATGTATATGAAAACCCTTCTCTCTTAAAGGTTTCCAAATTATTGAAAGAACTTCTAATGGTAGCATCAATATCATTTTGAAAAGAATTTTTTCTATTCTTATTTGTTGGAGGTAATTTAAACAATAATTTAAGTGAAGACTAGATTAAAACTTTTTTACCCTCCTCTTTAACTTTTCCCCGTATGGAATGAGGTAGATGGTTCTAATTGAAGCCAGAATACTCACACATATGTAAGTACACAGTTTTTCAAAACGATATGCTTGTTCTTATTTGAAAATAAGTCCGGTGAGGGTAACGAAAAACTGAAGGGAACAGCCAGCAGTATCTCATTCCTGTTGAACAAACTTGGTGTGAGTTTTCAAATGCTTAGCTTGTGTTCACCTTTCCAAACCATCAAAGTCCGTAGCTGAATTTCATGCACGTGTCTCCAGAAGTGAAGGTTTGGCATTGCATCAACCCCCAGACTCAGAGCGACGGTTTTGCGTCGTAACCAATCTGACCCCGTGGTTTCGCTGTGAAGGTGGCGGGCGTGAACCGCCTTCAGCCTCGGCATTTGGTCTTGCAGCAGTCGTTGTAGATTCACTTAGACCATTGTCAGGTTTTCCCAGACTGGCTGTAATGGTTCATTTTTGAAACAAATGTGGTTTTTCCGGGTACCTGTCAGTTATACGTAAGGAAAGGAACTGTCTGCTGTTGTTTTGCCTTCAACTGGCTTTTCCAAGGCTGTCACAGGGCAAGCTGATATCTGATGGCATAATTTTAAGATCTAGTCCATGCACTGAGGGGAGGCTATGCTAAATATTTCTGACAGTGACTGACTGGTGATGAAAGGCAGGTGCATCTTGAATGCAGATGAGTTGTCTTCTGACAAAAAAAAAAAAAAACAAGCAGACTTACTTCAGGAGATTTAGTTAGGCTACGTCATTCAGGAGGGAATTCAGGTGCCAGGGATGGGAGCGGTTTCCTATTCAGAATTTAAAGGGACTGTCGATTTTACTGAGAGGCAGATGTTCAGGAAACAGTATTTTCTGTAAAACACTTATGTTTGTGTGCTGTGCCTTTTAAAATCAAATCGTCTTCTTGTTTTAGAGGCAGTACAGCAGTTAATTTAGGCAGCCCTAGTAATATGTTGTGCCTGTTTCACACTGTAATGTTGATGTGCTATCGCCTTACGGTGATTCTGAGATACATTCGCGTTTGATCATTTTGCTATTATCCCTGAATTTTCAGGTTTCCAGCCCGCTTAGCGGTTTCCTTAGAATGGTTTTGGGAGCGTCCAGGTTTTGAAAGAGGTCTGCCTTTTTATCCTGCTCAGTAGCTATTCAAACGCATGAAGAGGAGATGCTTCCAGCAAGGCACCACAGATAGAGTTTAGCAGGGTATATGGACAGAAATAAGTTATTAATCTGAGAAGACTACGAAAGAAGTATCCTGAAAACACGACTGTGATAGTCTGAAGTTCTGCCACTTTATTATTGGGATAGATGTTTAACAAGGTCTATTGAGTCTTTGAAATCTAGGAATAGAGGCCCTTGGCTTAAAGGGTTACGCTATGAGAACCCGGATTTGTATAACATAGTGTCTGCTCTCTCCTTTGTTACTGCCATGGGTCAGGGCTGGACCGGCCACTAGACACGTGACAGAGGCTCTCCATTAACCCCTCTCACTTCCCAAAAGGGAAGATAAAAGAAATAAGAGAGAGACTTCTGGATTGGGAAAAACCCCTAAAACTTCTTTAATGAAAATTAAAATAATGAAACGATATATATACAATACCAATACCGAACCCTCGCCCCGCAATGGCAATCACATCACCGTCACCACTGATGCTGTGGGCAGACACTGGGGAACGCCCAGGCTGGACTTGGCAACAGAGGGGAACCGGATGCAGGAGCAGTTTTTTACATCAAAGAGCAGAAAAAGATCATCATGTAGCAGTAAATTCTCCCAAGAACCTTGCATCCCTGCTGTTTGGATAGGTCTGTAAACACTACTCTCTTTTTGCTTATTATTCGTTTCAAGATGCAGTACGTTGGATCGAAGAGATTATTCTTTTGGCGATACCTATCTGCCTTTCATCTGCATTATAAAATAAATGTGAATACTGAGCATCATAGCAGTAGTCACTTGGTTTCACTTACATTGCATATGTTATGCACACTCCTTAGACAACAATGCAGCCTTCTGCAGTGTCCTTTACTCCTGGACACTTGGGTCTTGAGGTGGACCTCTCTGAAACGGGGTGGTTATGAGCGTAGGGTTGGATACTCACCTGCAACGGTTTCATTTTTGGCACATCGAGGACAGAGCTTCCCAGAGCGGCTGTCGGATTCTCCAGGTATGTGGTAGGGCTGAATGCAGTGATTCCCGTGTCATCCATACGTGTTGAGGTTTGACAGTGCTATGCCTTTACCCACCACAGACTGTCCTGTGAGACATCCTGCCCCTCTTGAGAGGATCCTGATTCACATACAGGTGGCTGTAAACCCCTTTGGCAAAAATGAATTCAAGTGGAGTTGAGGAATTGGACCCTTGTTGATAACGCTTTTATTTAAAGTTTATGTTAACAGTTCATTCAAATAAATGGTGTAGAACATGAAGAGTAAACCAAGAAAAAAAAATGTGTGCTGTTCACCCATGAAACCATGACTTTTAACTCAAATTTCTCGGTAGTTCTGGTTCTGTTGGCTGTACTCCCTGTTCCCTGTACAAGGCTCTTGCACTCAAAAAATGGAAATGGCAGCGTGCCATACTCCACGTATTAAAATCACACTGTTTGTAAGAGCACTTTGCAGTGCTTTCACTTATCGGTCCGTGCCAGCTGGCAGTGTGGGATTGGAAAGGCTATTGGTTAGTCTTTTATATTGGGTCTTGGTTGCTGAGTAATAAGTACTGGGTCGATCTTCCCTGGCACCTTTTGTCCTGGGAACCTCAAACGTTTCAGCTCTGCCTATGGCTGGGAAGAGTTTAGTTAAATAAGCCTGTGGCAGGGGCTGGGAAGCAGGCTTGTGTTATACTGTTTCTTTACAGGAGTGTGCTGATGCACAGCGTTAATGACAGTGAACCTGTGGAGCACTGCTGGCAGTCTGCACCCTGTTCTGACGATGATAACTGAGATGAAATGAAAAGATAAATCCTCACTTGCTCTAGAAATGCCGAGCCCAGCCTATGCGGAGAGGGTTTTTTAAATAGCTCAGATTCTTTAAAACAGATGCTTTTATGGTTTTATCACACTCGAGAGCTGCCTATGCATCATCTTTCTGTCTTAATTCTTCACTCTGTTGTGGCTGTAGGCTGTGACCCTAACTGGGATTCTACTGTACTTCTACAAACACCAGCAAGTGTTATTTCTTCTGTAGTTCCCAGTCTAAGAAGACCATTAATTTGGGTTAGGAAGAGAGAGGCAATTTAAAAACATTTCCCTCTGCATTTATTTGTTAAAACCTTGTCTTTGTTTTAACGATTAGTTTTGCATTGTTTTGGTGTAGTTACTGAGTTCCGTTAACTCTCCCCCACCTTCTGTTTTCATCTGATTAGTGCTCGTAGCTATCGTTCCTCTTGTGTTTCTTCTTCACGTTTAAAATACTCTGCTGCTTTTAAGACGCAGTGGCGTTGAAGAGCTTGTAAATTTTATTTTAGAAGGCACAGATCTGCGTAACACTTGACAAGTGGTCTGCCTAAGGGCTTGAAGTGTTGCTGCTGAATGCAGTGGGAGGCGTTTCATTCCTTCCCCTGTGTTCCAGAGCAGACCCTAAATGCCTGGTACAGAGAGCAGAGGGGGATGAAGGTGTGCATGGGCTCAAAGCTCTTACGGAGCAAGAAGCAAGAGGTATGTGGGAGTACAAAAGTTACAACAGCGGTGGTTCAAAGTCCTGTAATTTTCTAGGTGACTTCAGACTGGTGAGGCAGATTCATACCAGCTTGCTTCTGACATTTAGAGTTACCACCGAGGCACAGGCATGTTTCCTGTTTGCAGTCATGCCATATATACTGATTTAGGTACCAAACACTTGACTCCGTTGACCATGGTAGGTAGAGCGGGAACGGTGGTTTTCCTGACCTGTGTGAGTGACAGGAATTTCCTGCCATGCCACCAGGGATGATTGTGCTTGGTGAAAGGCAATAAGGAAACAGCTGCCTGATTTGGAGCACGTGCATCTCTTTGTCCAGTTTTCTACAAGCATAGACAAATGTGGAGCAAACCTTTTTTGTAAGAGGCCACTGGGCTGCCAGGCTGTGTGCTTCAAGTTCCACGCCATAGGGTATTAGTATTTTCTGACTGCATGATATGTTTCTGTATGCCTGTGTAACTTACTCATATAGTGTGTGTGTGTATGGGAAGAGAGCAGAGTCATCTGAGAGCGCGTGGTGAAACTGCACTATAGTCCATGGTACACTGGGATAAAAGAAGGTCAGTGATGTGGGCCGGCTTAGACCCAAGGGACAACTTTTCATACTGGATGTGGTAGCGTGTATAACACTCTACGTACGAACAAAACCATCATGAAGTATCTTGTGAGGTCTTTCAGTGCTGCCAGGTAATTGGGGGCGTCCAGCCCAAAGTTTTGTGCAGTCATACCCCTTCTGGAATACGTGGGGGAAAGTGGAAACTTGGAGTGTTCACCTAGAATCTGTGATCAAAAGAAGAAAGAGAAGACGTTTCATGGGCATCTTCCAAGCCATAGCTGCGTGATGCAGTCACGCCTTATCTGTCTGTGATAGCGATGAAAGCTGTGTCATAAATTGCGGCTGACTTGGAGAGGACAGCAGGCAGCTGACTAGTGCAGAGCTGATGTCCAAGGACATGAGGGGCCCAGTTCAGTGGCATAAACATAGATATCAGAACAATATGGAATGCCACGGAGGTCTGTTAGCCACCTGCTGATTCAGGAGGGGGGTGGTTCTCCTGAGTGTAGAGTGACATACTTCCCAGGGCCATATAGATTATCTTGGACTTCAGAGAGGATCTCAGCAGGTGCTTATCATGAGATGACCAAATTACTACTCATAAGTTGCTTGCAAGAAGTACAGCTCACCTGAGAGTGTCATTTGGATAAAACCATATTGTTTCCATCCTGTGTTTCTTTTGCTTGAGTCCAGAGCAAGTAAGACAAATCACCAACGGGAAAATGTAGGAGACAGGTCTCCCAGGCGGGTGTTAAGAAGTCATGTTCTGTACTTTTTGTCCTGGATTTTGGCTCAAGTAAAGTAAATACAGGGAATTGTGGAAGTTCGTGATGGTTCCCAACAAAAATCACTGTAAATACATCGATCCCTGTGTTGTTTTAATTTTTAGTACTGGAATATAGAGATCCAGTGCTATTTTTCTCTCTAAAATGGCCACTTGCTAAACTGTGATTTACAGCCTCTCTTTCTCTCATGAAGGCAGATCGTAGAATTTTTTTGCAAATCCTGACTTTGGTTTCAGTTTTTGCTTTCCATCAGTCAGTTATCTATTGTAGTAGTTATTAATCCTTAACTTTTGAACTCCCTTTTGACTTAATAAGCAAGAATAACACTTCTTTCTGAAGTACTTTTTTTTTTCCTGATGAATCATAGCATCGTTTTTGTTGGAAGAGACGTTTAAGATCATCAAGTCCAACGATTACCCTAGCACTGCCAAGCCACCACTAAATCATGTCACAAAGCACCACATCTATATGTCCTTTAAATACCTCCAGGGATGGGGACTCCACCACTTTGCAGGGCAACACGTTCCAGTACTTGCAACTCTTTCAGTCAGGAAACTTCTCCTAATATCCAACCTAAATCTCCTCTGGGGCAACTTGAGGCAGTTGCCTCATCCTATCACTTGTTACTTGGAAGAACCGACCAACCTCCTTTCAGGTAGTTGTAGAGAGTGATGAAGTCACCTCTTTCTCCCTTTCTCCAAACTAAACAACCCCAGTTCCCTCAGCAGTTCCTCATAGCACTTGTTCTCTAAACCAGCTTCGTTGCCCCTCTCTGGACATGCTCCAGAACCTCAATGTCCTTCTTGTAGTGGGGGGCCCAAAACTGGACACAGTGTTCAAGATGTGACCTCACCAGCACCGAGTACAGGGGGACAATCCCTGCCCTGCTCCTGCTGGCCACACTAGTGCTGATAGAAGCCAGGATGCCGTTGGCCTTCTTGGCCACCTGGGCACACTGCTGGCTCATGTTCAATCGGCTGTCGACCAGCACCCCCAGGTCCTTTTCTGCTGGGCAGTTTCCAGCCGCTCCTCCCCAAGCCTGTAGCATTGCAGGGGGTGGTTGTGACCCAAGTGCAGGACCTGGCACTTGACCTTGTTGAACCTTATACAAATAGACTTGGCCCATTGATGCAGCCTGTCCAGATCCCTCTGTAGAGCCTTCCTACCCTCAAGATCAACTCTCCCACCTAAGTTGGTGTCATCTGCAAATTTACTGAGGATGAACTTGATCCCTTTATCCAGACTGTTGATAAAGATGTTAAAGAAAGCAGGCCCTGATACTGAGCCCTGAGGAACATCACTTCTGACTGGTTGCCAACCAGATTGAGCTCCATTCACCACCACTCTTTGGGCCTGGCCATCCAGCCAGTTTTTTATCCAGCAAAGAATACACCCATCCAAGCCAGGAGCAGCCAGTTTCTCCAGGAGAACACTGTGGGGAACAGTGTTAAAAGCTTTACTGAAGTCTAGGTAGTCAATATCTGCATCTCTTCCCTCATCCACTAAACATGTCACCTTGGCCCTTTTTATAGATGGGTGTCACATTTGCTAAGGACCAGTTAACTGGGACATCCCTGGTTATCCAGGAGTGCTGATAAATGATGGAAATTGGCTTGGTGAGCACTTCCGCCACCTCCCTCAGTGGATCCCTTGGGTGGATCCCATCCGGCCCCATACAGTTGTGTGTGTCTAAGTGGTGTAATAGGTAACTGACCGCTTCCTCTGGGATTACGGGCGCTTCATTCTGCTTCCCATCTCTCTTGCAGCTCAGAAGGCTCATCACTTGGAGAACAGCTGGTCTTCTTATTAAAGACTGAGGCAAAGGCTGCATTCAGTACCTCAGCCTTTTCCTCATCCTTGGTCGTTATGTTCTGCCCTGCATCCAGTAAAGGATGGAGATTCTCCTGGGTCCTCCTTTCGTTATTAATGTATTTATAGAAACATTTTAAAATTGTCTTTTACAGCAGTAGCTGGATTGGGTTCCAGTTGAGCTTTAGCCCTCATAATTTTCTCCCTGCGTAGGCTTCTGACATCTCTGTAGTCTTCCTGAGTGGCCTGCCCCTTCTTCCATAGGCCATAAAATACCCTTTTCTCCCCGAGTTCCAGCCAAAGCTCTGTGTTTCGCCATAGCAGCCTTCCCTGTCAGCTCATCTGACAGCATACTGAGACTGCTTGCTCCTGCACCTTAAAGATGCCCTTCTTGAAGAACGTCCAGCCTTCCTGGACTCCTTTGCCCTTGAGGACTGCCTCCCAAGGGACTCTGAAAACAGACGTGTGATGATGAAAACATAGGATGATGCTGTAGTGCCTCTTCAGTGAAGTAATTAGACCAGTTATAAGAATAATCCTTGAAATTGGCCTCTGCAAACTACTTTCAGGCAACGGAAGTGGTTCTCTAAGCCTTTATTTCCACGCGGGCAGGTTACGGTCTGGACTTCGCTGTCAGCAGAAATAAGGCAATATTAAATTGATGCACAGCGTGTGCTTTTGGCATAACTTGCAGATCTTGTTTTTCTTCTTCAGCGTTCTGCTTTGCCTAGATTCGTATTTCAGTCGCTGGCTGTAGGCTTGTCCTAATTTACTAGATTACGCGGGTGTCTGGATCAGATACCTTCTCCCAGTATTGTTATTCACAGACACTGATCGCGCCATCTCTCAATTTATTTTTTCTTTGGGGTAAACAGATTGAGGTCCTTATGTTTCTCTAGCTTAGGCAGAATTTTCATGAGGGTGTCTGGGGTTTTTTTGGGGGGCTGTGGTGTTTGGTTCTTTTCTTGCAGTTTCTATGACATCCTTTGCAATACGGCGGGATGAAATGAGAGATGTGTTCTGAGGCCGTGAAGAGGGGGAAGGGCTAGAATCACAAACTGGCTAAATTAGTGGAGTAAGAATGCCTGGAGAGTGTGATCTCTGTAGCTGAGCTGTTACTTCAACTCTGAAATGAAATTATGTTGGCTTGGAAGTACACCCTTTTCACATCACTGTTCTACACCTTTGGGGGATTTATGGACCTGTTGAGCTCAAGCAGTTCGCACATCGTCTTCACTTAGCTGTTGGTTCATTCCAGAATCAATATTAAAATATATTGCTTAAAAGTGTTGTTCTGCCAGATGTGCATAAAGCTGTATGACAAAAGCAGCTGTGTACATCATGGAAGTAACAACTCCAAGGGGCTTATTCCATTTATCAAAGACTATATCTGCTGCTTGTCTTGATAAATCCTATTGGAGCTGTGACCATTCTGCCTTGCAGTGCTCACTGAGAAAGATGCTGGGTTGTGTTTGGAGTTCTCGGAGGAAGAGGAAACAAGTTTTTTCAGGTGCTTCTTGTATTTCTCTGGCCAGACAGTATGACATGAAGTGAGAGATGCAAGCTGAGCTGCTCCTGCCAAGATGAAGAAGCCAAAGCTCCCTTTGGTAGTGGTGCCTCAGGTAGGAAGGCTCCATACTGATGCCAGAACAGCATCACGTGTAATACTTACTCTCCTGCCCCTGCCCAGAATTTCAGACCATTGCTACCAGTCCTTAGGCATCAAAAGCACAACGCAGGTATGGTGAAGAGGATTTTTACATACTTTGGGAACATGCATCCTGTATATAGTGCAATTGACATTCTTATCTTGCTGTGGGCTGATGTGAAAGAATTTTACACAAATCAAATGAAAAATGAGCTGTTCTACTTCATTATAACTTGCAGGCAATGCTAGAGTCCTCAATGCTAGTTTCTGTCTTTATGACCTATAGTCTTTAGTCCCTAGTTTAAGCAAAACCTTTTTGACCTATTTCTTGGGTCAGGACTGAGATAAACTAAAACATTAAAAAATGCTTTTTAATTATGTGATCATTCTGCTCCCAAAGTGGAACTAGCACACCTTCGAAATCACGTTTGGGAGAAATACCTGGGGGAACTAAATGCATGGAGACAGTCAACTCAATTGTATTAAAAAAAATGGATTATGTACTGCTAGCTCTGACATTCGATAATCCCGGTATTAGTTGGAACCATTTGGCTTCCCCACGGAAGCAGAGTATTACTCATGTGCAAGAAATGTGAATTCAGAGTTTAGTAAGTGCAAAGCATCAGCTGGTGAGCTTGAGAAAAAGTGGATGAGTTGCCCAAGCTGTTATCCAAGAATTGAATTTGAGAAAAGAAACAACTCCCAAGCAAGTCATCCACCAACAAAGACTTTTTAAGAGAAGGCAATATATGGAAAGCTTTTGAAGTTACCCAGGAACCAGAATTTTCAGTAGCAGAGGAGGTTTAGTTAGCTGTCTGTCAAGCAGAGAGCTGAACTCCATGTAGTTCACCAAATCTAGTGGTCCATTCTTTTCCCATTTCAGTAAGTCTGTGCAATTTTGAATACAGCAGTGGTTAGCCGAGAGAATTATTTGTCACAACTCTTCTAAATCCTACCTTAGGGAACATATTGTTGCCATGGTAACATGGTCAAAGCTTTTACTGTTAGTTAAGCTCACGATAGGAAACTATATTCTTTCAAAATATATCTTTGGAGCACAACTTATTAAAATCATCAATATTAATACAGCAGATAATATTTTCAGACAGGCTGGACACCATCTGTCACAGTCTGATTTAATTTTATGGTTGTAGCAAAGTGAACTGGCAGTGTAGAAATTTTCACGGAAGTCGGCTGGAAGTAGGTAATGGTTTTTTGGGAAACCCGTGAAACGTTGTAAATGGTGGTTGTGCGTTCATGATACGTAAATTGGGAGAGCACTTATTTGGGGGAGGATTGATTTTTGTTTGTTTGCACCCTGAAACAATTTTGAATTCTGTTTAGTGCTCTATTGTACTGGAATAATTTATAATTGACCCCTTGATACATGCCTTATGTATCTCTGCAGGGAAAATTGAGCATGAAATCATTCACTCTGGACAAATTGTTGAGTACAGGAAAAGGCAATTTTAAAAATTAAGTAAGACTTGAACAGTTTTTGTTTTTGCCTTCAGATGGCAATTTAAAGTTATGACGATTTTTTTACAGTAACCCTTCATTTTATTGCACCTTTAGCATTTCAGATAATCTTTTATGACAATAGGATGATCTAACACCTGTGATAATTATATTCGTGCATTTTAGGGTATCTTAATTTGCCAGAGTTTTATAGGCCATACAGCCCTTGAGAGCAGACTGACCAATGAGGGTGAGGTTTCAAAAGTGGCAGTAGTAGTGTGTGCTGAAACGTTGTTTTCTTGATGCGCATGTCCTCAAATAAATACTAAAATATTTTTCCCTACGGATGCAGTTATTGCAGTTCCAGATGAAACCGTTCCATGTGCAGTGAGAAGGTCCCGTTTCTCCAGCGCTTGTATGCTTTAAGTTATTAACGGAGTTCATTCCTTCCGTTGAAGTAAGCACCTAGCCGTGCAGCTTTTTACATCTAATTCACTGCCCAGTGAGGTCTATGTGCATCCCCTGATATTTATGGACTTCGGATCAGGACTTCCCTTTTCTAATTACGGTAAGCGTGAAGACTGGAACCCTTCTAATTTGTGTATTCATACGCACGCGTGCACGTGCACGTCTCCCGAGCTAGTGCCTGTCTTATTGCTGCTTAGCGGAAATCCGCGAAGGTTTGTTTTATCCTACGTAAGATCTTGATTTAGAAATGCAGGGGTAATGAATAGCACTCGTGACTTGAAGAACCGTTTCTTCAGAAATTATTCCATTCCTCTACCACATATAGAGCAGGTTTTCAATTTCTAAAATTACACATTTCCGTAAAATGCCGTAGGAGTTGCCTCCTTTTGCAGTTGTTCGAATGATGTGCAAGCAGGTGATCGGCGTAACTCCTTAGGTTGGTTACCGATAACCAGTCTCTGTCTTTCAAGACTTCTCCTGATGCTGATTTTCAAGACTTCTACTGTGCTGATTCACTGTCTGTCCCAATCAAAACCTTCCTTGTGAAAAAATGAATCAAGTGAACTTGTTGCCCACCCATGCCTTGCCCTGTGATGTTCTCGCCTGGTCTCAGTTACCAGACTTGGTCTCCGGACACACTTTATAATTGCAGCAGCTCTGTATCTGTCACGCCGCATGAAGTTACTGGTTAGATTGTGCTTTTCAACAGTCGAGTTAACCAGAACGCGGACGTGATGCCTGTCATAGTTATGTCTCCAGTTCAGTTTTGTTACCTTTGTCCATCTGCATTACAAAGTTAAAGAAATCTGGAGATTAAAATGTACTGTTCGTCACGGTGTGATGGTGAGGAGGTTAGAGAAAGAAGGGACATGAAAGAGGGGTAATAGGAGTGTGTGCAGCTTCCAAGAAGCTCTCTCAACCTGCAATAATAATGTAATAACCCTGTGGAAAGTGGAATAGCTTTAAAGGCTTCTCGATGGAAATGAGCACAAAATTCAAAATCGTTCTTTCTTTTGCACAAGATAAAGTCGAGGGCTACCTTCATCCATTATTATTCTTCAGAATGAGATCGAATAAAATCAATGAAGGCATTGCAATTTTTTAAATTAAAACTAGCTCATAAGTTCAGTACAATGGAGGGTTGTACTGCAGAAAAATGAGAGCTGCAAAAAAAGGTTGGTCTATTGAGTCCTCAAGCTTGAAAAATAACTTTGGAACAAAAGAACTCTTGGGTTTGATGTACAGTGGACACATACCTGAGAAGAACAGCAGCAACGAGGTGAGCCTGGGTTTCAGCATCTGCATCACACCTCTTCACTGTACCACTCGACAGTGCAACATTACATCAGACGGGAATCACAGAAAACTATGGCTGAAAGTGATGTTGAGAAAGCACTTAGTTATAGCTGTAGCACTGAGTTGGGTGGAAGAATTTGTTCAGAGTTTGGTTTGTCGCTTTATGCCTTAAAAAATGAAGATCCTTGCTCGCTAGGGTGTTATTTTAGTGGCCTTAATTTAATGTCATCCATTTAGCCACTGAGAAGAAGATGACCTCTGTAAGGCAGATGGAGCTGAACGGGATGTGCAGCATCTCCTAAACCACCACAGTTTGCAAGCTAGTGCGTTGAGCCATCACCAGTTTCAGATTACTGCAGTATGCAGGACTGTGAACCGTGGTGATTCAGTAGTTGCTACAGTCAGCCATCCATGCATCAGGCCCTGGGAGGAATGGCATACACTGCTTGAGCAATTCCAGTTTAGCCCTGAACGTCTTGCGGGCTCACAGTGAGTCACTCGCTGAGTGCTTCCACGGCAGGCAGAGCTAGTAATTCTGTAGTTACTGGTCCCCTGGTGGGACAATTTCAGGAGATTCTTGCAAAAACTGTTAATGGTGAGCACAGACACGGTTGCTTTTCCCCATTCTTTTCAAGAGTGTCTTATTTATCTACATCTACTTTTACGATTTTTCTTTTTTTAACAAAAAGCATTAGCAAACAAGGAATTGGAAATGGAGATGGACCAGAATCTCGATTTGTTATTTCTGCTTTAAGAGCAGTCCCTTGGTTTGTATAAATACAGGACCGAATGTGAACAACTCCTGACGTAGTTGCTCTCTGAACCTCAGTTCTCCCAGTCTGTCTCATGAAAATCAACGACAGAGGTACAGGTTAGTGTTCATCTCCTGGGCTACAAATTGTACGTGCTTCTTTCGGCATTCACGTGTGACGTGAAACAAGGTCAAGTTTTGTACTATTGAAAAGGTACTACCAGACCCTAGCTGAATTGGCTCAGGGTGACCCTTGTAGCTTTCTTGGTGCAGCAAACATCCGCTTCAGTCCAGCTGATCTTAAATTTAGACCATACCCAGTCCTAGTCTTGCCTATCATGGTGAGCATGTCTACCTGTTAAGATTGGGGCAGGTAATCTGGGAAACAGGTGCCCAAAGTTATCTGTTGAGGTTGTTGGGCTCAGATTTTCTGTGCTGTGTCAGGCCGTTACAGTGTTTACCTGGCCTGGTTCCAGGCTGGAATGCATGGTGGGACACTTTGGTATGGCGCCTTGCCCCAGCCGGTAAGCCACCTCAGCAGGACGCTGTACAGAGCGGGCTGTAATCACTCAAGATGTGTAGAGTGAAATGTTTGTTTAGCTGTTGAGCACCAGGAAGCAGCATCCCTTCATCAGAAAAAGCAGCATCTGAGAATATGCTGGTTTTCATTAAATCTGTTGTTCCGAGGACAAATACCCTAATTACACTCCAAAGCCTCTGTCACTTCTGCGGGAGTTTGGGCTCTTTTGATTCTTCTCCATTCCCTCAACCCACTTTCTTAATTGTGTCAAAAGCAACCACCACCTACCCGTTCTTCACCAATGAATGGTCAGTTAATGCTATTTTCAAAGATATTCCCCATTCCATTAACTCACACAATAGGGTTGTTTTGGTTTGGTTTGGTTTTTCCCCCAGGAAACCTGTTTTTTAACATATCCTGAAAGTTTTAGGTTATACAGGTAAAATATGTGTATGGTGGACATACTTTTAAGGAAAAAACCTCCCCCTTTGCTCCAGATTAGTAATAAGCTCATACATACATGTGGATATATATTTGTATATGGTTGTTGTAGTGGAATCTTTCACCACATGAGCAAAAGCCTTTAATAGGTTTTTGCAATAAACAGACACCCCCCCAAAAAAGGCTTTATTCAAAGAGGTAGTTTCATTCTGCTCCTTTGCCTAACAAATAATGTCTTTCTAGAGTCTTGTCGAAGAAGACTGTAAGCACAAAGAAATAATTTCTCAGGGTATTCTCTTGTGGTATTCTGTAGGACCTGGAAGGGACAAGAATTTCTTGGAGTGCTTTATTACCCCTTTATGCTGGAAGCAGAAGTAGTACGCCTTGTGAAAACACGACAGTGAGATGGTAGCGGAAAACAATGTCTTAGACTGCTTAAGGGAGTAGATGTGGGAGGGGAGAAAGAAGAATGTGATTACAGAGACAAAAAAGGAATGAAGTTTTTGGTGGTTTTAATGATGATGTGAAAATTGTTTAATTTTTTTAAAATTTTTTTTTTTTGGGTGTTTTTCTGATGTTGTGATGAGGGTTTGGGTTGAAGTTTTTTGTTTCAGCATCTTGTGGTTACTGCTAATTGTGGCTTCTGCTATGCATCTTGCAGCTCCTGACTGGCCCGTTCTTCCCTCAGCTCTCGACAAAAGAAGTGTAGTAAACTGTAGATTTCGGAAGCTTTCCCACTCAATGCCGTGATTACTGGGACCAGTTACTTGGCACACTAAAACAATCTGTCTTGTTGCCTATGTCTGCTGTACAGCCGTTTGCAGGCTGTGGTGGAGGTTGTGCCCTGCTGCCCGGCATGCCTCCTTACGATATCGATGACGCTGGCAGGACACAGCTGACAGGGTGGTCTCTGGGCCCATAATAAATGTTTCTTCGCTATGCTCCATCCAGTTTTCTCATAGTATACGGTAGAGCATGGGGAGAACTTTCTGTGGTGACTTTTCTCTGCTGTCATGGGACAATGACTTAACTTCATCCATAATTACATTAAACATCTTAAGTGTTTACAGGCGGCTCTTGGATGGCCCTCAGAAAGACAACAGCTACCCAGCTTGAGTTCGATATTGTCTGTGTGACAGTCCCATGTCGCACAGGAATGTATTTGGCTCTGACTGTGGTAAAGCCTGTGGAATATTCAGGCCACCGGCCGAAAAGCTGCGGTGAGCTCCTTGGAGCTCGTCTTGACCAATGTAATGATACACTGAATGAAATGGTTTGTATTTCGAAGAAAATAGGTATTCCGGCAGGACTGAATTTCACCGTAATACTTCTGGCTAGCTCTTATCCCAGCCTAAATCTCATGGAAGTTTGATGGGTTGTGATAGTCTTACCAGGGTGATTTCTTTGCTGCTCCATGTCAGAAGAGAGGAGGCATCCTGCCGTTTGACCTACGTGGAAGAAACCTGCATCACTTTTCAACTTGAGGACATCACAAGTCATCACCCAGTCTGCAGGTTCTGTGAGCTCAAAACGCAATAGCGCCTTTGTGCAACGGCACTTTTCAGAAGTGGCAAGTTTTCAGTCTGGGGGCTTCGGGCGTTCTAGTAGTGGGTATAATGTTCTGCTAATGGGAATGTCTTCAGTGGTTCCTTGGCTTTCTAAGGCACTCTCTTCTCGGAGTCGCATTGCTTGTTCGCGCAGGCAATAGCGGCATGAATAGCTGCGTTCAATAGCTGGGAAGGACATGTGACTTTTAATTCCCCCACCCCCTCCCCCTGCCCCACAAACACAAAACTGAAATTAATTTCAAATATTCGGGTTGTTTTAAGGCGATGGGCATTTATGCTTTTGTACAGCAGCTAGGGCAAACAAAACAGCAGGTCTGCACTGCTGTTGCTACCTCCTCTCCGTTCTGACTAGCTCCCCGATGCCGCAGACGCCCGAGCTGCTGCTGCTGGTAAGTGCTACAGAAGACTATTCAGCTTCCCTTTGTAGTCTGCTCTGTCCCCTGATTCACCAGGAGATACCGTGGCTGTAGCCGCAGATTAGATTTTTCTCTCCCTCCCCCTGCGAGACCTCTGTGTGCTTTGACGTCATGTGTGCTCCTTCCAGTTGCCATAGCAGCCCCATTCCCCAAGCTCTCTGCCTGTCTCCTCTGGTAGGTTCCACAATGGTACAGCCAGCATCACGCTGCACAATGGTTTCCAGGCAGTGAAAGAGCGTGATTCAGCAAGCCACTCTTCTTTTTGTCTCCTTTATTTCATTATTATCAGATATTTTGCCTCCCCTTTTTCTGTTCTGCTCTGCTCTCTCCCCCAGAGTTATTTATTTCTTTAAAGGAAAACGGCGGTGTACCTCGACTCTACCTGCCCATCTTTTTATTTTTTTATCATTATTACAAATAGCCCACCTTTTCCTCGTCACTGTTTGGAATGTGATTTAAAAATACCACCTAAAGCCGCAGTTTGGGGGAAAGGTTTCTGGACGAGGAGAATAAGCTTGCCAGCACGGAATGGTAGGTGGTTGATGCTAATATTCCATGACTAACTGCTTTCACAGGGTGGGGTGACGGATATTGATTGCTGTTTAAAAAAGGTGGGGGGGGGGGGGGGGCGAGACAGAGAGGTTAATGAAGTCAACTCCTATCCAAAGCAAGAGGGCTGCAGTGGTATATGTTGTGGCCAGAGAATCGCTGTGTTCCTGTGCTCGGGTGTGTATGGGCTTTTCTGTTCGGGCGCTTTAGGTGACCGGTGGTTGTGAGGGCGATGCGGAGGCACATCGTGGACAAGGAGGGGGGCTCATATAAACAGTAACGGTTCGCTCAGCCTCATCGCCTCTAACATTGCTTGGGGGGTTTGGGGGCAAGAAGGTGTCTTGGCTTGCAAGTCCTGATGTGCGTTATATGGTCCATACGGCGCCGTATAAAATCCGAATTTGTCAAACCAAGGAAGAAGAGAGGATGATGATAAGCGACTAGAAGATGCAGGGGGCAGAAGTATGGGCCTATTGCGGAGTGGTTGAATGCAAAAAAAAAAAAAGTGTGTGTGTGTGGGAGAAGCGAGGGTTTGTTAAACTGTGTTGGGTGTGGGGGGTGTTTTCAAGGAGGGTCTTCTCAGATAATCATCGCTCTTCTGCATTACTCTCATGCAAGTGAACAACGCGGCCCATTGGGTCTTACAGAACCACAAAGAGTTTTTAGGATGAGCGTTCACAGCGCGCTACGAGCCAGTTATTTTGCCAAAGAGCATTCAAAAGATAATTCTCTGTGGATACTGCAGTCAAATCAATGCTGTTTTGCAGGAAAATCCTCTGGCAGCAAAGCTACTGCTACAGGGAGAAACGCTGGGTTTGCTTTTTACTGCAGAGAGCCCTTGTGAGAGACAACACAGCGTTAGACTGGGGCAGCGAAGTGTTCCAGCGTGCTTTAACGAGCAGGCGGTGCTCCCAGTGACCCGCGATGGGGATGCGCCGCACCATTTGTGTGGTGACCCGTTCTAAGCTTGTTTACGCGGGCTCTTTTTGCTGCATAGCTCCACCGTACCACCACTGCAGCTCTCCCCCGCTCTGACCTGCTCACTGAGAGTTCCGCCAGGCGCTCGTTTAAAGGCAAACCGACACCGCGTGAAAACACAGATTTGGAAGAAAATGGTGGCATAGAAAGGAATTTTTTCAGGAGGAAAATGCAAATGAGTATATCGTAAACGACCAGAAGCCTGAAATCAGCTCGCTGGAGGACACGGAGCTTGTCATGGGAGGCCAGCTTCAGAGACAGCGCAAGATGGAGTGGGACGGTACTGGTCCTGCACAGGGCTGTTTGTCTTTGCCCAGACTTAAGCTGTCCTGGGTTCCTGTGCCCGGGGGAAGGCGGAGCGCACCCCATCTCTTTACGAACGTTGCTCTGTGGTTACCAGCCGTGAACGCTCTGGATTAGTATTTCCTCCTGCGGTGCTTCTGCTGGGCGCTCACTCTTCCACTAGGCAAGGGGGCATGAAAGCACCTTTTCTTCCTAGTGACTTTCTCTTGCAGGGAGGCAGGTGTGAGCGAGAACGGTGATTTGACCTCGGGGCGTTGAACAATATTCCTCCTCCCTGACTCGCAGGAATCGGCACTCGTGCACGTTGATCTCTCCTGCCCTTTCGGAGTACACGTAATGTGTCAGGGTCCTCTTGGAACCATGATTTTGTCAAGGAGGATTGGGATTACTGGGATGTTCCCAAATAGGAGAAGGGCAAAAATTGCTTAACGTGAAAAATAAGTTGCCTTCAGCTGCTTGATACTGGAAACTGTCCCTCTCGTTGTTAGGAATATGAGTGTGCACTGAAGGGCCTGTTTATGAGCAGACCTTGGGGATGAGTCTTGTCTTGTAGGGTTTTTTCTCTTCCCCGTGCTGTCAGTGGTTGGTATGTTTGCAGTCATTATTTAAAGGTTTAATAGCTCAATAATTGTAAGGCAAAATATTTTGCAGCGGTACCAGATCTGGCTCGTGAAAGCAAAGGGAGAGTTAGCAAAACCTCCCTACCGCGGTGTTGCAGAGTGTCCTAAAGCTCACGTGTAGTTTGCAGTCCGTTGCAAAACTCCCGCAGGTTAAGGGAGAGCTAAAGTAAGCCCAAGGAAGGGGTGTTTTAGCATTGCTTTTGCAGACGACATCATCATTTTATTGAGAGTTGGAAGGCAGAAAATCTGCATTTAGAGAGAGCTTCCCAGCTTTAAAATTGTTTATCTCTTAAGCTGCAGTCCAGTGGAAGCTACTGAGTTCTTTGGACAATTCCTGAGGAACGGAAAATACTACCAGCGTGTTGATAAATTTTTCAAAACGAAGTAAGGGGTATTTTTTATTTTTTTTATGGCAAGCATTCTATACCCATATCCTTTCCTATTCCACTAGTTACATTTTGAGCTTGTAATAGCCCTACTAGAAATTATGAGCTCAAATCCTAGTGATTGCGGTATCACCACAGTCGCTGCTTTGTTATCTCATCAGGAGAAAGGAGAGAGACTGAACTGGACCACAGTACTAAATAGAAATATAATCTGGCTCCCAACGCGCATATTCTGCTACCCTTTTCTAGGATTCTTGCATGCTTACTGTTTCGAAGACCACTGGCAAGAAGAATTAACCCTTATAAAACGGCACCAGTTTAAAGAAAAAATGCTACATTTGCTGTGAGTTCTTTTTTTCTTTCTTTCTCGCACCATCTGTGGAGGCAGGCAAAGAAAAACAGTCTTTCACAGAAACAAAAAATCTTTTGTGCTGAAGTAACTATGTAAAACTGGTGGTCTGAAACTGAAAGCGGCATACAATTTTAATCAGTGTGAAATACCAGGGGTAAGGGCTCTTCTTCCTTTCTCTTATGCCTATAGATTAGAATAGATGGTATAGATTAAAGCTTCGATCAAAAGCAGTTCAGGGAATGGGGCAGAATTTGATTTATCCACTGTTTGCAAAAGTTACACGTCCTTCCCTGAGCTGCTGCGCTGGGGCTTAGCCTGACAGCTGTAGCATGGTCAGCAAGCTTGTGAATCGGTCCTGGTTAGCTGTTAGGACAGGGAATTCAAGTCCCAATAGTCTCCAGTCTCGTTTGTTTGTTATCTTGTGAGATTTCTAATACAGGGTTTGGCACACGGACTCGATAGCGGCAGTGAAATGTTCTCCTCCTCCTCCTCACAGACGGGGCGTGCGGTCATGAGCTTTTGAACCTCTTGGGGTGTACCTGACTACGTCTGGGGCATAGGGCAGGGTCAGAGTCCTTGTCGGAGCAGAAACAGGAAAAGGAGCGGTTGCATTTGTAGGCTTCCGGGTTCTTCTCCTGCCCAAGGAAAAGAGATTGGTGGCTGCACGGGTGCGGAGCCTTGCTCACGTCACGGTAGCGACACGGGAAATTCGGGGTGGGTTAGGGTTAGGGTTAGCTTTTACGTTGTAATAAACAGTGCAAGTTGGAGGTCCAGGAGATTTCAGGGAGCCTGAGGATGTGCAGCTCCTGCCCCAGCCCAGGGAACCGCGCAGTGCCCTCTCTGGTTAAGCAGCGCTCTTCTCACCAGGACTGTCAATCTTCCATTCTTAGCATGAAGTTCTAGCTCACTTCTCTCCCGAGCTCTTTGAAAGCGTGTTGTGAAAAAGACTGGTAAGAAAATGTTGCCCAAACGTTGTCCTTAGTATCAGCCGCCTCCTCTTGCTCCGTGGTTAGGCACCAGTGGTCCGTGCTTGACGGTTCTCCCTCTCCTTCACCGCCCGCGTACCACAACACTTGCTCTCGACCGCCTTTCCTGAGGCGGGCTGTGCGTTTCCTAACCGCAAGCGCTTGGTCTGCCGCACACGTTTTGTCACGTTTCGTTGTGTGTTTTTAAGAGGATGCTAACGTGACGAACAGCAGTGCTTCACAGGCCTTCTCTTCTGCTCCTGCGCATCCGCATCGCCCAGTTTTTAAAGCTGCCCATAACGGCGCAAGACAAATTCGATTTCTGTCCCCAGGTATTAGTGACAGATGACTGGGTACAAATTCCAACTTCTTACGGTGAGAGCTTCTGCTCTCCCTTATTCCAAAGAAAAATTTGATGATCCGACTTGAGGAAGATAGGATAGAAACAATAAGAATTATTCTAGAACAGTTTTATGATTCTTAATTTCATCTGTTGCAATTTGAACCATCTGGAAAATGAGCTCTTGAGTTCAGGGTCTGCCTGCCTCGATTTATTCATTTATTTATTTCTGTTTATTATTGTTTTACTCTTTTTTTTTGGAGGAAAATAGCCATGGCACCTCTCTCCCGTTTAAACAACGCTTCATTCTGCATTATTTTCTATCTCTAGCTTTTCTTCTTTGCATGAAAGAAGAGAAATTTATGGTTCAGATACTGACTGTAACTGAATGAACTATGGTCTTATCAGAGGAGTCTCTTAAGTGCAAATACTGATATTCCAGGTTAGCTTTCTAGGTGCCTATCAGACTTGAAAAATAAACTCCAAATATTTATTTCTCTTTTTCTTTTTTTTTTTTTTGGTGCTTAGGGCTAGTGTTAGAGACCTGTACCAGCAGCAGGCCGGACTCAACATCAGCTATGGCAACCCACGCATGAAGCTGATGCCTTTGAACGGTTTCCTATAGATGAAACATAGCACGGGCTGTGGTGAGTAAACAAGGTACTAGTCTGTTAAATCATACCCCTGGGCAAAAACCAATGGTGCCAAGGTGCATGCTGATTTTTTTGGAGGGGGGAGTGGGGGAACGTTAAAATTACAACTTCTAGTAATTTTTAGTACACGTGAGCGTAATACTGTCTTCTTATAAATGCCTTTTTCAAGTGCATCTGTTCTACATTGTACATGTATTTATCAGACTGAACACATTGGCAATATGGTTTTGGTGACAGTGGAAGACAGCAAAATAATTTAAAAATAATCCTATGAGTGAAGTGTTCTGGGCTTGATATGGCCACTATTTTACACCAACTCTGTAATTAATTTGTTTGCATCTCTTTGATTTGGGGTGGGGGAAAGAAAAAGTTGGTTTGTTTCTCTTTGATGACTGAAGAAGATTTGAGGAATCCTGGCAGAATTTTTTGACATGTATCTCTTTATCCTTGGATGGGAAAACAAATTGTGAGAAGAGTGATGAAAAGGAAATAGTCAGTTAAAGAATACTCTGTGGCTTTAACTATGTATATGTCCGCTAATAATTTCAATGCTTATTTCTTACATAAATCAGTTTGACCCAGATGATGTCTTTCAGATGGCTTTGGTATGATAATGCTCTCTCCTTTGGGAGATGAGGAATTCAACCACGGACTGGCGGGCAGTAGTGATACGTGGCTAATATAATCTAACGAAATGAGCGTTCTGATGGCGCGTCATTTTCATCCTTGGTAGAACTGCTGAAAAAAATTGAACAGGTGTCAGTTAAATCAGTCTGGAGTAAAATGAGAGAGCAAGTCACAGAAGGCAGTGCCCACTAGTCCGTTGAAAGAATTTGTGTTCTGTGGAAACCTAAGGGGTTTCCCAAGGGGAGAAACCATGCATTGGACATGAACGGTGATTTGTGACGTGAAGAGTTCTAGTCAGGATGCTCCTGTCCTTGGCTTGTGGACGTCCAATGGATGCAGAACTTAAAGCCCTCCCTATATTACTCCTGATATTTTTAACTTCTTATGGCTTTTAAGGCCTGTTGCATTTGTCCTAAGGCAATTCTTGCGATTAGCAAGACAGCCTTCATCATGATTTAATATGCGTACTCTAAAAACTGCGACACTCAACCTTTCTTATATGAATGGGCCTGGGTGGGTTTCGAATTCATGAAGAAGCCTAAAACCATATGACCGTTTTATTCTCTTAATTTTTTAAAAAATTTCTATTTCTGTGTTTAGGAGCATGTAGGTAACCCGCTACTTGTAGATAATGAGAGTTTTAAATCAACTGGCAACCGCAAAGTATATATGATTTATTGCAGTTGTTAGTGTTGTGCAAATAAAGGATTTTGTTAACGTCTGTAATGAACAGGAGCAAAAGAGAAGGTGCATGGAATTTCTATGGTGGTGTGTGCATGTTAATACAATTAGCCCGTAGTCATGGCAGTTCAGTTCCTCTCACCATTAACATTTTTAAAATTGCTGTATACATAGAAAAACTTCTTTTAAGAAGCTGGATGACGACAATCTGCACTCTTAGCAATTTTACACTTAGTAAATACATCTGCGGTGCTCATTTTGGAACATAATGATACTGCTGTCTGCAAGCAGCGTGACTTGATCATTTGCCCCTCAGGTCACCAGGGCGGTTTTGTCTTCATGTTGTAGCTATCGATATTGCCGGGTGGTGTTTGAATCACGCACCGATGGCTGTTCAGCGTAGTTTCTCTCCAAGTTCAATGCACATCTAAGTCACCTCCTCCAACCTTGTTCTTCCCGATTTAGACTTTAGGATGAGTAATCAGTACAAAGAGGCAGTATATGAAATGAATCCAAAGAACGCAGAGGTGCCATCGGTAGAGAGCTGCTTGAGAAGCTTTCCTCCCAGCTGACATAATTTTATCAGGCAAAAGTAGTTAAACGTTTTTAACAGCAATCAAGGAATTCAAGGTCTTGTTCTGAAGATACAGTTCCTCGGAAAGTGTCTGTAGGTGTCTTCAGGCATATAATATAGTCCTTTAGCATGTATTTAAAGTTCTGTATGTGTATGAATTAGGGATACAGTCCTGTAAACCTGTGTGAAGCAAACACAGTTTGGAGTCAGGGGCCTCGGTGTGCAAACGCTTACGCTTCCTGTGCAAGTGCTCGCCAGTTACCGTTGGTCATTAAGGCATACAAATCCCTTCGAATGTGGAACTGCGTTGGGCATTCAGCCATTTCTGTTTATGACTGTGAAACGTGTGTGTGAAATCAGAAACCAAATCTAGAACTCAGCATCTAACCATCAAATTAACTGTCAAACAACTTCTAAAAATGGTCAGGAAAAGGAGCGTTTGGAGAACAAAAATACCGATACTCATCACAACAAAGAGCAGGTAATGAAAAAATCTAGGATATTTGGTTTAACATGAAAATAAGGTCAATGCTGTGTGTGATGGGAGTTTTGTAAAGCCGAGTCAGTAATTTAGTAGAAATCATGCGAGAGGCAGGCTTCGGTATCTCCATGCAGATGAACAAAGTACCTGGCATAAAGTATTTTTTTCTTTTTTTAAGGACTTATGGAACGATGATCATATTTTTCTTCTTTAGAAAGTTCTGGCTTGGTATCTTGCAACTTGAGTTGCATGTTTTTCTGAAACATTGCTGTTTGTTTCTCTTATGTTCATCCCTGTGTAAGTGCTAAGTGCACGAAGAGAAACTCTGAACTCCAAGCAAGCCAAGTAAGTGTAAAATAGCTCCAGTGAGTTTAGGACAATTATACCAGACTCGTATCAGAGAAGCTCAGAGCACAATTTTCTCTGCGAAACCTGTGTTCTGCTCCTCTGCCTTCTTTAATAGGAAAAGCCTATTTCTATTAAATTTGCTGCCTGTGATAAATGCAAAAACTTCTTTTCCGTTATTGATGGTGGTGATGTAATGAGCAACATTTTTCCCGTTTGAGAACGGTTGCCTTAGCAAATTTCAAAAAGCTATTTATCATATGATCAACTATACACAAAGGTTTTCCAGAAGTGATCTGTAATTGTCAACCCTTTAACTGTTCACCTTCCCTCCTCTTCAAGGAGGCTGGTTTTTTAACAGAAAGTGCTGAGATCTTCCCTTTGAATTACAGACTTTTCAGTGGAACCACTTTATCACCCTTTTATTTTAATAAACTTCACTGGAAATGTGCATAAAAGGGAATTTTCCTGCCTTTGCCTTTTTTCTTGTAGGTTTGGGGTTTTTTTGTTTGTTTGGTTGGTTGGTTTTTTTTCTGGCCTCCTCAGGAAATTGTTTTGTGGGATGTTTTCACTCCTTTTTAAACTCAGCATTCTTTTTTATGCTTTTACTTCCCATTCTGATTCATATCCCTTCTCCCTCCATCCTTGGTTTGTCTTTACTGATCCCTGCAGCCTGTAAGATTAGTATTTTAATCAAATTATATTGAAATGTAGCGTTGTCAGCTCTTGCGATGTGAGGGCATTTTAATACTCTAGGCTCAGTGTCACATACATATGAGAAACTGAGATTTTTTTTTTAAATAAGTAAGTAGTAGACTTTATATCCTTATTCCTGAAAAAAAAAATAAAGCTTGAGTATGTGAAAGCTTGAGGCTTCAAAAATTTATAACCCTTTCACCATTATTCCCTAATGGTATCTTGGAATTTTGAGGGCATAGAACACGTTCTTAGGTGTTTGGGACTGACAGTCTTAAAAAATTATTTTTAAAGTTAGTTAGACAGTGAAGATTTGCTATCCTTCTGAATGCTTGTAAAGACACAGACATACCTCTGTTCGGTACCTACGTCCGCATTCCTCCGGTAGCCTGGATTGGCCTAGGAAAAGTCAAGATAATTGCGCATTTAAAAAGTGAAAATGAAGTTTTTCTAAAAAATTCAAGTGCAGATGTCTGGTTTTGGGGGGCTCTCCAGTTGTTTAATTTCACTTTGAAATACTGATGGATCAAATGCTTTTATTCTGCCATACGTCAGTCTGTCAGCTTATTGAAAAGGAGCGAACTTACGTTACGAGCTTAATACTTCCCTGTGCAGGTGTGACTTGTGAACATATAGCATGAAATATTTGTGTGTCTGCTGTATTTTTTGAGTTGCTAACGGAAAAAATAGCTCTGTGCCACCTGGCAGGCTAGTTCAGGGTTTGGCAGGCTCCCCTCTCAACCTTGTAGAAGATATCCAGGATTATTACTGTGCAATACGGGAGTAGAATGTCAGACAAATATCTTCTGAACCTTTGAGTAGTTTTTCAGTACGATATTTACGAGTTGTGTTAAAATAGTTTAATAGCCCGTGGAAGAATAAATGGAGATCTCAAATCAATAACGAAAAACACAGAATGGTGCCAGAGGACAGGTGGAGAAGAGACCAAGGCAGCAGTCAATCCGGCTGCGTTAATGGGTATGGCACCTGAACCCCTATTATCTAAAGTGGTGGGAAGTATTTTGTAACCACACGGGGAAATATTCTGCCTGCTTCCTCTCCTAGACCTGTCAGTGTGGTGTGTTGACTCTGTGCCTATTTCTTTGTGTACTCTTCTCAGCAAAGGAGCCTTCTCTGGTCACAATCTGTCAGCAGGAGCAGAAACTTGAACATACCGTGTAATACCATCAGCTTTTCCTCTGCTCATTTTGACTCTGCTCTTCTGTGCTTCAGAAAGAACGGGGAATATTGACTGCAAGTGAATAGTGTAGCTCTTGTAGAGAGAAGCATCTGCAGTACCGACAGCACCGGTGATCACCATCACACTCACTGCTCCAGGGTTTAGGTCGAGTCGGCTCCAGGCGGCAGTATGCTAACTGCTGGACAGGCATCAGGTTAGCTGCTTTAAGCTGTTAGGACAGTCATTTCCCATCTATAAAACAAGAGTAAAACAAGTCAGAGAGATATGGACAGGGTTATCACTGCAATGCAGCAAGTACGATGTTGATGTCCTGCTCCTTCTCTCTTAACTGTGTCTGACAGGACGGGGTGTGGCAGGCAAGTGAAAGGACAGAGGCAGATATCCAGGATGGAGGACTACCCAGAAGGTGAGGTTATCCAGAAGGTATTTAAAACCACAGCCTCATCTACAGTACCTGAAGTATCCTTGTTGCATTCGTGGCAGACCGCTGTGTGGTAGCAGGTTGGCAAGAGGAGCGTGAACATTGCAGGCATGGAGCAGTACTTGTGCGTACTCGATGTGCTCTGAACTCCCGGCAAAATTAATACGAGCAATCTACGTACGATGAGTTTGAGGAGTCGTAATTATGAAATAGGCATTCCTGAACTGCTGGACGTTTAAGGGCTCTGGCTTTGTTTTATAAAGTTCAGAATTGTTCAGACTGACAGTTTTAAATCACCTTAAAGAAGATGAAGACTATAAGAACAGCCAGTAGTCTCACAGGAAAAGTCTATCTAGCAAAAGCTTCTGTCTTGAGCGGCCATTAGCTAAATATTTGGTGAAGAACAGTGAGAATTTGATAAGTGATCTTTAATGTTTTCTTGCTGACTCCTCAGAAGTCTAGGGTTTTGTTTTGTTTTTTGAGACAGGAATTCTTTCTTCGTGTTAAGAACTCTGATTCCCAGCTCCACATTTGCTGTTCCGTTAGTGGTTTATGACCTCTTTTTCTAGGTGCTCAATACGAGGAACAAGTTCTGGCTGTATTGCAAATGCTGGTTTTTTGTTTGTTTGTTTGTTTTAAAGTGATGTTAGGTGTAGCTATCAGTCATACCCTGGAAAAAACTTTTTGTGTGAAGGCACTGTAAGACTGCAGGGGCTTTAGAAGCACTGCGGAGAGGGAATAGCATTCTGCTAAGAAGTTGTGATTTGTAGCAGGTATGGAATCATTGCCAAAGGTAATGCTTATGCAGCAAACTCCGGAGTAAGGTACAGTGTATGTAGCTTTGTGTTAACAAGGCGACTCTCCCAAGCTAGTTCATCTAGATCAGTGCGGCATACGACACCGAGACGTCCTAACCCGCTTCCTTTGTGGAAAACTGTAACTTCAGTTAGGTATCCAGACAGCAGGGTTACTTTCCTTGGAGTAGGGCGTACAGGCTGAGCAGCTGTCAGTGCTCTCTGTTCTGGCCTGCCAACACTGCGCGAGAGAGGAGAAGGAGGGGAGTATTTTCTTGCTTTGTAATCTGCTCGGCTTGAAATAGAGCACACAGGAAAGCAGAGAGGAATTCATTACCCCGTGTTTCATAGAGTGGACATGAAGGTTTTTCTTGGTTGTGCATCTCAACCAGATGACACAATGACCTATAATGGTATCCAAATGGTCCTGTCCCTGTATTCTCAAAGACAATTTTTCTCTGAACTGAAGTGGTTACTGGTGTTGGTGGATTTTCACCATTTAACTTTGCTACTTCATGCCTAGTCCAAATACTATATATATAATTTATGTCAGAAAATTCAGAGATAGTACTTAAAGATTGGCTCATATTCCTGAATGAGAACGTGACGGGAAGAAAGGCAAGCAAAAAAGAAAAAAAAAAAAAACATTTTTAGTGCTGTTTTTCTTGAAACAAACCCGAAAAAAATCCTCTCTGGGCTGTTTCTGAAAAAGATCTTCATGGCTTAATTGTGAATCATAATGCTACTTAAATGCCTGCATAAGTTTTATGTTAGATTTCAGTCATCAGTGTGTAGAGAGATGTTTTTATGGCATCGTGAAAGCTCAATTTGCTGTTGTAGTTGAAAGTAATTTTATTACCTGTCTAACTACTTAAAGAGAATCTGGTGGATGTCTTCCATAACAGAAATGCGTAGGAAAAATGCCTACCTGTTTGTACAACTGGCAACGACTTATAAATCCTTTCATAAAACCAGTGATCTCAAGGTGGTGTACACTCCTCAATCTAACACACCCATCGTGCAATTCTTTGCTTTGCTTTTGAGGAGTTGAAAAAAATAAAGACGAGGATATTTTCTTGGTTTTGTCTTTTTTAAGTAGCTGTGGCGATCGTTAGTTGAGTTTACATGCACGGGCTCAAATCCTCCATATATAAATTCCCCTGACCGCAGGACACTTGGGACAGTTCACACCAGCAGAGATCTGCATTCTGCAGGTTTGATTTAACGTTGTTTTTCAAGGGGCACCAGGTTTGTTGCAGAAAATTTCTTCTCTAATTCCATGGAGACGGAGTTTCTGGACTGCAGAGTTTCCCTCCACTTCACGCAAGCTTCATTTCTGAGATCTTGCATCGCAGCGTGGAAAAAATATCTCTGGCTGTCAACATTACACGCAGCTGAAACGGTCGCATATGAAGTGGTATTGTCAAAACTGGAGTATTCAAAACCCTTGAGTGAGATAGTCAGGCTCAGCGGCTCTGTGATTTTCATTTTCCGAGCTTGTAGGCTACCTGTGGGTGTCATTGTTAAGGTTTTCTCTGAAAACTAAAAGGGTGTAAAAACCTAAGCTAGGCTTCAGGAAACAAACCAACTGATAAGAAAATTACAGTTTTTGGTGTCAGGTTCAATTTTACAGCAAATTTCTTTGGAAACACAGCAGGGCATGGATCAACCGCGCAACATCCTTACCAGGTAGAATCTGACCTGGAAAATACTTCTTACTCTTTTTTTTTTTTTTTTTCTTTGGAAAATAATTGTCAAGATCTCCCCAAATAGCTATCAAATGTTAAAATTATGAAATCAAATGTAGTTCTTTATACATAAAGACGCTTTCTGACACATTTTATTATATCTCGAAGGTCAGCAGTTGGAAAGAGAATTTGCTCTGGGTTGCATCTCCCACAATCAGTTTAGATGCATGTCGTCCCAAATCTTTTTCCACCTGAAACTTAGTACAGACTTGGCCAGTTGGCTCAAGAGTTTGTTCATCTGAATGGTCTGGACACCAGATCCCAATGAGCCAACAAAGCAGAGCGCGCTGTGGTCATGGCAAAGGTATGGCCAAAGACAATCTGGATGTGTCTCTTGTTCTGAGGCTATCAGGCTTCGCTCTCATTCGTTCTTTGTTCTTTTTGTCAATGAATAAAGGAAAATTAAAACCTGGCTCGAATTTTGAATGGTATCGGGAGCATAAGCTTTTTGACACTAGCTTCTCGTGGTGCTAGTGAAAAGAAAAGAAAGCCACACATTCCTCTCTGTTTCTTTCTGAGATCCCTTTTGCAGTAGTGGGAAACATCTCCTACTCTCCTGTGCAATTGCCAGTGACCCTGTTCTCTGAGCGCGTTAGGCTGCAGCTTTCCTTAAGGGTTCAGCTGGTACTCGGGACCATATATTATTCATACATTATTCTTCACAGCTGCAAAGTTCCAGTAAATGGAGAGAACTGCAAATAATCAAATTAGGCTTTAGTGGCCTTGAACATTATAGCTGAGTCACGACACCCGGGATTTCAGAGTCGATGCGTATCGAGTGCACTTGAATTGCTAATCCTTGAACAAGTACTACCAATTTTTTCCCCACTCTAAGAGTACTTTTGAATTAATGATTAATTTATGTGTGAGCTCTGCGCTACACAACTGGTGAGAGATCAGATTAGATTGAAGCAGACGTTGAGCTGGTTCAAGCTAGAATCGCTTGGGTGTTTTCAAAACAACATTAAATTTTGGAGGGAGAGAACAGGATCCACTGGTGAAGGCAGACACTTCTTTTCCAGGGTAAAGGCAATAGTGGCAGTTTTTAAAATGACAATAATTATATATAAAATTACTTCCTAGAGACCCTCAGGTACATAAATCAAACAGCCCATCATACACGACAATGTTTGTAAAAAAATTTTTTTTAATAGGAAACAGAAAAAAAAGTAAACTATTCTAAATCTTCTGTCAGACTTGGACTGCCAGCAACAAAGTCCAAATTGGGATGTTAAGTGGTGATCACTAAAATAAGTTTGAGCTCTGACCTCGCACTTTGAAATAACACAGAGAAACTATCTAGTGCTGAGTGAGCTTATTTTAATAATCTGCAAGCATAAATAAGTTTAATTAGCAAGCCTACTCTGCTCTAGTGAGACCCCACCTGGAATACTGCATCCAGCTCTGGAGTCCTCAGCGCAGGAAAGATACGGACCCGTTGGAGCAGGTCCAAAAGAGGACCACAAAAACGATCAGCGGGAATACCTCAAAAAGCTGGGAGAATTGCGATTGTTCAGCCTGGAGAAAAGAAGGCTTCAGAGAGACCACATTGCATCCTTTCAATACTTACGGGGGACTTATAAGAAAGATGGGCACAGACTTTTTAGTAGGGCGTGTAGCGATAGGACAACAGATAATGTATTTCAGCTAGAGGAGGGTAAATTCAGACTAGATATAAGAAGAAATTTTTTTACGATGAGGGATATAAAACACTGGAACACATTACCTGGAGAGGCTGTAGGTAACCCAGCCCTGGAATTCAAGATCAGGTGGGGTGGGGCTTTGAGCAACCTGATCTAGTTGAAGATGTCTCTGCTCATCGCAAAGGGGCTGGACTAGATGACTTTTAAAGGTCCCTTCCAACCCAAACCATTCTGTGATTCCATGAAAAGAAAAATGTGGCTAAATAAACACATCCCCAGAGAAGGACTAAAGCTATTTCACAGCGGTTGCCATTGAGCAGCCCGAGCTAGCAGCTGCAGGCTGATTCCCTTCTCCGATAAGGTCTCATACAGAGTTGGGTGTCATCAAGCCTCAGGTTTTTCTTACCTGTCCTGCTGGTTACAAAGCCCAGCTGAAGCTTCTCTTGATCTCGTGATGCGAGCTACATCTCTTCCACCGCCTGCTCCGTTTCCTGCTGCTCTGGACAAACACTGCTGCTTTGCTGGCTTTGTCTGCGGTTCAAGCACTTTTACTAAAATACATGCCATTTTCTCAACTAACGCGGTTCTCTTGCACGCAGGGACCTTCTGAAGGGATCCTGCTACATCATGACTTGCGAGGACTTTGTCTCATGTCCTTCATCTTTTTTCCAGGAGGCTCTTTTTGCATGTTAAAGGTGAAAGTTAATATCTTAGATAATGGTGAAGCACAAATGCTAGACACAGTTGTCTTAGGCTTCCATACATTATTACAGCTATACACTTTTCTCTGCTTACTTATATACTTCTTTTTAAGAGAAATGCCTTCCAAATATACTTTGGGGATATGAAGGAAAAAAAAAACCACTACCCAAACCAGAGAACATGTGGCCTTTCCACTAGTTCCCTAAATTCCTCTCCGCTGCTTTCTGTAGACGTCCTCAGAACTCTGCTCTTGATCCCATCCAGAGCTCTTTGGAGGTGTGAAGAGGAGGAAGTTTTCTTTTTTATTTCAGCCATCAGCATTACCAGTATTTTGCCTTAGAACCTGCTTCTGAAACAGCACCAGATTCCAGAATCCAGTTGTTCTATTTCCGAAAACAGATGCTCAAAGTAATACTGTAGGGAAGGTTCAAAAGAGCAACAGCATGATCTAGGGTTAGATCTGCAGGCTTGTTTTATGTCTAGTGCAGCTCAAGGTGATCAGTAAGTGTGATGTTAAAAGCTTGAAAGGAAGTTAAATGACTTCCTCAACACAACGCCATGAAAATTCACCTCCCTGAGAAAAATCCGGATTCAAGTTCTAGAGCACGTTCAGACGATCAGGTCTGTACCTTGAACAGCATGGTTGTGATGGGGCTGTTCAGCAGCCGTGGTGGAAACCAAAGAGACTTCCTTGCCTAGGATAATCCTGTAGGCAATCGCTAAATCCTCGGTTTGCTGTATAGCAGAGCCTGCGACCGACTCTCAAGACTGTCTTGCTGCGGTCCAGCCAAGAAGCTGTTTCAGTGAGCTCCCTGGGCGGCGTGCACGCTGTCTGGGGAAGAGAGAGAGCAGACAACAAAAAAAGCAGTGTTAACTTTGGTTTACAGGATTTCCTTCGCTCATTTTTTCCCCCCCATTTAAGGCACTTGCTTTTGACACTTCAAAGAGATGTCGTTACTTATTTTCAGTCTTCATGTTCTAATGCCAGGCTTTAACTTGGAATTGAGAGTTTTCTGAGGGAGAGCGTGCCGTGAGTGCCTTCTGTTGGTCCATGTTGGCGCATCATTGCACTTAATGGCACATGAAGAGCTTTGCAACGTTGCCTACACCTACATCCGTGAAGAGCTTTTTCATGCTGATTACGCCTCCACCTGATACTGTTTACGGTACCTTTAATGAATATGTAACTACCATAAACCCCAAAGTTTTAATGTATATCCATGGTGAATATGGTGAATATTAGTGCATCTCCCGGTAGGTTTCATGGTTGTACATTCCTGCTCTTTATTACCATGTATGAAAATAAAAACCGCTGTCAAGAGCGATCTGAGCCGTTACTCCGTCTACAATGCTGAGTAATACTGCAGATGGGTAACGTGAAATTGATGTCTAGAATCACCTGGTTCCCATAGTAAGAGGAAATACTTGGGCTCAAAGCTTCTGCTAGGCTAGGAAGTTGTCAGAATGAATAAGATTTTCATTATGGCTTTGGTATCAAGAGTCCATGTTAAATATTGTTCTTTAGTAAGTGACTCGAGCATTTTCTTTCAGGTAGAGTGAGGGCCAAAATACATCTGCCCATTTATCAAAAAGAACAGACGGTGCCATTAAACTGCTCGAATTCACCATCAGAAAACGGTTTTGCTTTGGTATTACACTTCTTTTCTGACACTTTGTCCTCATACTCAGTTATTTTTTTCATGTTAAATGTCAGCCTTTTAATGATGGCTTCCCCCAAATACATATAAAGGAGAGCTAAAAAAAAAAAACCAAGCCAAAAACCAGAAAGAAAGCTATGCTAGGGCTTACGGTAATTTCCTTTTGTCAGATACAGAATGCAGTAAATTTGTGGAGTACAAAGGTATTTCCACAGAACTTGGCATCTATGTACCTATGGTATTTTTCAGTATTTTCCATGCTATAGAATTTATGGCTTAATTCTCTAGCACAGAACATCATGAGCATTACTTATTTGCATTGGCTTGTCAGTCTTGGTTTTTTAAATAAATAGAATATGTAGTAAATCATAGCTGGCTTTTGAGACTTAAAATTAAGTCCATGAATTAATTGATTTGTCCTCACATATGATAAATAAGTGTTCATTTGAAAAGTACTGTGTTTGGTTTTGAAATGTAGTGTAACCCCAGGAGTAAAAACAGGAAGAGAAAGGGAACATGGTGCAGAGGAAAGACAAATAGTGGCAACGTCAACGTGGTTGTTCTTGGAGTCCAGGACAAGGTAGATTTGACGCTGTATGTGACATACTGCGATTTTTTTGCGGGGGTCTTTCACATGGTCAGTGAGTGTTTGTTAAACACTTGCTAAGTCTCGATGACAAGCGCAGTGCGCTCTTGCAGAGCCAGCGGTCTAGAAACATGGAGGACAATGTAAAGAGTGTTCACGTAAGAGGGCAGAGAACGCCTCCTGCTCATATGGTATTAAACCTTTGTCACCGAACTTGTTTGGTACGACAAGTCAGTGCCATGGGAAAAAAGAAATCTGCCAAGGAAATAAGTGCAGTTAGTTGCCAGCATTTGAATTATTCATTCGAATTATGGCTTTGATCTGTTAATAAAGTTTGGAGTAGGAAAGTAGAATAAGTGTCTGTCACTGTTGATAGCTCAAAATGGGCAAAACCTTTGCCTTCAACTAAGTTGTCTGGAGGATGGGAAAATTGCTGTAAGAACATCGTTGTCGCATGCGGGAAGGAAGAGCAAGCAACCCCGGGGATGCTCTTGTGGTTTTCAGGATTAGTTGCGCTTGGAGTACCAGCAGGGAGAGGAGACAAGCTGCAGCAGCAGAAAGCACCAGGCAGGTTCTGGTTCTGAGCGGCAGGTTTTCCTGGTCACTTCTGTAGCAGCACTTTGCAATAACTCTGCGACACTGTGTGTGTTCACCCGTCTGTCAGAGACCTGTTAGTACTAACACTTCACTTTTACAACTGTCCTGATTTTCCCTTTGTCTAGAAGACATGGAGGTCGTTCTGTCAAATCATTTTGGTGGATTTACGCTCCCATCTTTCCACTCTCCCTCTCCCATCTTGTACTTGTGGAGGGGTGTTGGAAGTTCCGTGGGAGATGATGCTCCAAGAGCGCTGCAGAGGGGAGGGGATAGTGGTAACCATCTGCTGTGTGTTCCCTTGTTCCAGGGTACGGTCTAAGCACGCCTGCATGCCATTGCACCTCATGACCAAACCCGAGAGTAATCTCTTGGTTCTACTGACAATTTTCACACTGCTGTGGTAAATCTAGACAGCTATGTCTCATTTTAAGCCTTGATTCTTTTTTTAAGCTGACAAAATTTAATTTAGATTAAATCGTCTTCTTGGCGTTCTGTGAAGAATTAATGTCTCCTTCAGTCCTGCTCAAGTCCAGTTTGCTGATACAGACACTTGGTTTGGGTTAATATTGAACAGCCACTGCTCATGCTGCTCTCCATCTCAAGACAGGGGTTTTGCTGGATATAATTTGGGGGTTTGTCCTTTTGTTATACGTATTTTGCATACCTTGTGTAATTAATAGAGCTTAAGTTCACAGAACGTATTTGCCGAAGATTAGGAGTGAGGATTTGAAGTGATACTTGTTCTGACAGATATGCTATGTCAGGTAAAAGCAAGTTATTTTGCTCAATCCTTTTCTTACTAAAACTGTACTGCCCTCAGTATTATATACTTTTCTAAGTCCTAAGTTGTCTTCTAAGAAGCCACTTAAAGGATTTTATATTGTTGTTGGATTAAAGGAAGTGCTGTCTAAGATTTCTCTACAACATTGCAAGAAAATCTTATTCCAAATTTTAAGTTATCTTGGTAACTTGGTAAGTTGTTCTTGGTAAAGTAACCTATTTTTGAGTTAGGAATATTGCCAGTGACAATCACATGTGTAGCTTAACTTAGTGTATAGCAAACAGAATAGTTTTGTATGGAGGCTATTTTCTTAATCCAGATTCCAGTGATGGCATGTTTCGAAGCAAGATACCGGGTATTGTTTCTTGATTGATTAGACACTAAATTTAATTCGCATGTTGCCTCTTCTTAGCTTTAACATGGAAAACAAATGCAGGATTTAGGAAAGTGGGGATTAGCGACCACAAGATGCATATAAAATTGTCTTGCACTGTTTTAAGAGTGAGCAATTGCTGGCTTGCGATTTGGAGTTCATTTTTCTAATATGCTTATGTTAACAGTTTTATAATTAAGCTTCACTTAAAATTATAATAATAATTTCCTTTTCCATTCAAGCATAAAAAAGCACTTAAACAAGCATTAATAAGCCTCATATCAACTTTGAAAAGTCAATATTATTGCCCTTTTACAGTTGGGTAAATATAATTGAGGGTGAGTGATTTGCTCTGAATTGACAAATAATGCAAAGAGCAGCTCCTGGACGCTTCTCCAACTGTGTGGGCCACAGTGTTACAGTGCAGATAGCTGGGTAGATCCTGAAATATTAAGATTTAGCAACCACAGAATGAGCTCAACAATGCTTAATGTAGTTGAAAAAACTTTGTGTAAGCAGCATGCATTGTAGCAGAAAGTATAGGTATGAGATTGTGGAGGAAAAGACAAGGACTTCGTGTTTGGGTTGATCTGACTTCTTCGGCAAGGTCTTTTGCTAACCTTTTCCCATAAAAATTGTAGTTTCTCATTTGAACGGGCTTTTGTGCCTGTCTGACACATATATGAAGTTCAGCTGTGTGAAGGCCCAAAACAGATCTGCAGAGCTGCAGTGCATCGCCTTCTGAGAGGATGGAGGTCTCTCTGAGTTCTTTGTCGTTGTGGAGATGAAGAGCCAAGGAGCATGGCCCATAGTTGATGACCACGAAAACAGTCCATGACCCTTTGCTGGGCAAAGCATCACGGTCGGTCTATTATTTCACAGCTCACCTGCTCAGTCAGGAAGACCCTGAATCTTGGCTGGGATCCAGCTTTGACAAAATCATCCAGCCCTTGACAAAATGCCCAGCCCAAGCTGGATCTGAAGAACCTCATGTGTTCTCTCAGCTCCTCCAAGTATTTCCAGCTTCTTCCAAGCAAAGACTTTGTACGTAACCTCTCCACAATGTTTTTCTGTGCTCAAGGCATATGACGCTGATAAGGGTGTAAGCAGGAAAACAAAGCAGTCTAATATCTGTTGCATGTTAGCATACAGGGAAAACTTTATCTTGGGAATTAGATAGATTGTCATGGTTTAGGGCCTCAGCTCCCGGGCAAGGGGGGCTGTTCCCACCTTCTTTAGGCACCAAAGGAGGCAGGTTGCCTTTTGTCATGACATGCTCAGGTAGTGTGGGAGAAGGGGCTACAGGACCCTGTAACTGGCGTTGCAAAACACAGCCCCCGTCTCCAATTTCACGCCTGTCCCTGGCCCAAGCTGTGTCAATCAACGCCACTTTGAAGAACACTCTAAACAGGAAAGGGGGGAGCACCTTTTTATCTTTTAGGCACGCTCTTTTCTTTGGAAGGGGAAGGACGAAAGAGAGAACCACTGAAGCAGTCACCCTGGCAACAAGAACTTTTCTTCAAGTATAAACCGTATACACAGTAAAGATCTTCTGTCTGGCCAGCAGACTTTTAACTTCGTTGATTGGGGTGGAAAGAAGAGGGACCGGGATGCAGGAACCTGGGGGCCCTACCCCCTGTACTGAGAGGTGATTAATCGCCAGCAAGGGCAAAAAGAAAGGGTTGAAGAACGGAGAACGAAGGCACCGCTGGAATGCGGAGACCCGCATCCCTCCTGGAAACACGATGAATTTGAGTTTTGGAAGCGGGCTGGCACAACGCTGAGGAAGTCTGCCCGAGCAATGGACACCCCCCTACACAGGGAATGGAGGCGGCCGCGACGAGCTGTCTTCTGTGGGGTGAGAGGGCTACACGTACAGAGGAAGTTTGTCCCACAGACCAGCCTGGAACTTCATGCCAGAGGTTAAAAGGACTGTGCCCCCCACTCCTGTATTTCCCCCCCCACCTCCGATGCCTACCACGTCTGTGAGGGCTCAAAGCAGTGCTGGGGTGGAGTGGAGGGAAGGTATAGATACACACGTATTTTAAGATCTTACTGTTCTCTCTCTCTCTGTGTCCTGCCCTCATTTAAGTGATGATTTGTGGTTTTCACTGTTATGAATTAAACTCTAATTTATATTATAAACTAATATAAAAATAAACTAATTTCGCTCCCCCTAGCGAGCCTGCTTCTTTGCCCACAGCCATAGGTGGTGTGTTAAGCCCTCCATTCATTCGCACCTCGAGCACTTTAGTTTCTTTTGTTTACCTCTGGGAGGAGATAAAACTCCTCTGAGAGCAACGGTCCCCTGAGCTGCCTTTTGGTTTTCAACCAGTGACATAGGTGGACCTCATCAAGATGCATTATTGAACAAAAAACCTAAGAGAGTAAAATGGCTGGACTACATAAAAGCTGACCTTGCATGTTGCGTAATTTTTGTAGCGTAAATACACAGGAAACATATATAACCAGCCACTCCCAGAAATACATCCTAATCTGCACAACAGCAGCAAATGCAGAATAAATAATTATAGCTTCATCAATGGAATGCATACCACAGCCAGCGAGGAATAGAAAACCTTTCTTTCTCCAGAAGAAAAAAATTAAATCACACAGTGAGAAAGTAGAAGTAAAAAAAAAAAAGAAAAAGAAAAACGTGGAGGCAAAACATCACAAAAAGTGATGAAGCCACCCGAAAATTAAAAGTGCACCTCTTGGGAAGAGAGAGAATTTCAGTGTGGCCAAAGACTGCTGATGTCTTCTGACTTAAATTACACTGCAGTGTTGCTTACTGATTTTTTTCACAAATGTCATCACAGTATTTGTGTAGTATGTATAAAGTTCACAAATACAGAAGTCAGTGCCACACATTAACAGCCTATATCCACAGCTCTGGATTCGAGCCCCACGTTGGGCACCAATAAATCTGTTAAGGGTTAGAGCCGGGTTGGCCACTAGACAAAAGACAGACACTGTCTATGATCCCCCCTCCTCCCCACCGCATCCCAAAGAGGGGAAAGAGAACAGGAGCAAGGGAGAGAGACTTATGGATTGGAAAAGAAAACTGAAACTGCTTTAAGGAGAATAATAATAATAATAGAATGAAATAGATATAAAAAGATATACAATCCCAACACTGAACCCAACCCCCCTGATGGCACCACGTCCCCATCACCACTGATGCTGTGGGCAGGCACTGGGGAAGGGCCAGGCTGGGCTCAGCAGCAGACGGGAACCAGCTGCAGGAGCTGGGTTCCAGAGCTGGATTCAGGAATGCACCAATTGGGATCGAAGGCAGAACAGATTCCTCCTCGGACACCAGCCATTGAAGAGGAGGGCAAGAGAGCCCTTGTGATCCCTCAGCTTTATTCTGAAGATGACGTCTATGGGATGGAACCCCTTGTTGGTCAGGGCAGGGCCCCCTGTCCTGTCCGCTGCTCCCCGCAGGTGCAGCCTCTCACTCACTGCACCCCACCGTGGGACACAGGATTGAGCAGTGACCTGGGTCTGCACAGGAGTGAGTACAAGCCAGAGCCTTTCTGCACACCAACCCCTGGTGGTAACTGTGACCATCAAGCGCTGTCACCTCTAGAAGCAGACCCTGACTGCCAAAATGTACCATTAACTTCAGCAAGTGCAGTCACTGAGCAGAGCCTGAGCTGCAGAGTAAAATCTCCGAGCAGAACGAGTCCTGTTCTAACTCAAAGCAGGACAAGTTCACAAATACGGAAGTCAAAGCCACTCACATTAACAGCTTACATACCTCTGGCTGAAAAGGCACTCGCCATGACACAGCACATACATTCTCGTATAGTATACATGAATCTGCCTATATGTATTGTAAATTCAAGACCACAGATTTATAGGTGAAACATTTTGACATGACTGGGAAATCTGTTAATTCCTGAGCGGTAATTCAGATGTGAGAACATAAGGTACTTTTGACAAGTATTTAACCTTTGTGCACACTGGAGCGCCAAGTATTTACCGTATCTAAGCAGTATTTACCCTAAATTAATTATTAAATAGAATTTGCGTTCAAGCATATTAATATTTGACCCACAGATTAAAGGGGCAATGAGACAGTGTTTGGCACCTGATTAAAATGGGAAGAGAAAGAAATTAAAATAGTGTTGTCTCTCAGTTAATTTTTAGGAGTGAACAACTGTGATACAGAAAAATTTTTTCTAATAGGAAAGAACATAATCCTTTTGCTGAATTGTCAGTGTTAGTAGTAGACTAAAACTAACTCTGGTCTGTCTAGGAGGTCTAATAAGACAACCTTAAAGTGAGGGAAGCAAGATAAGCAAAGTGATCAGGGTACCAGAGCTGGAATGGAAGAAATTAGAAATTGTGGCATATTCACCTGCATTACTGTTCGTCTGCAGTCAATCTTTTAACTCTGATTTGAGGAACAACAGCGTCCACCAGCTATTGAATTCTTGTTACGGAAGCAAGTATTCAGCTGCATTCTATCCTTTCTGGCTGTTTTATTATTCCCGTCAACAGCATTTCTGGATCCAGTACTAACTACGGGACCAAAAAAGAGAGAGCTCGGTCTACCAGGATAATTGTATGCATACTTAATTTTCAGCAACTGAATAATCCTGACAATAAGCAGTTGAATGGTGCCTTAATCAGGCTATTCAGGTACTTAAAATTAAGCACAGCATTAAGAACATTGCTACATTAGGTTTCAGTGCAGAAAACCTGATTGGGACCCAGGAAAAAAAAAAGTTTCCACAGGCAGAAAGCAGTTTTCTCTCTCGTGTACGTGCTTGACAACCTCCTCCATGCCCAGTTGTATTTAAATCGTTGGTTTCTTCAGCCCTAACTATATCAGTGTGTTTGCTGGCTCAAGGTTCTGAACTTTCTGTTCCTTCCTCCCGATATTAGAGACCAGGAATTAAATAAAAGGCGTAAGTCTGAACTGGAGCTGTCATTATTAGATACCAGACGGCTATAATCCCATCTGTGTAGATCCACAGCCAGGATCTGGGTCATGCAAAATACTCCCTCCCTCCAGCCAGGAGCTCCCTAATGATTATTCATAACTACTGTTAAAGAGAGCACTGCGATATCCTATGAAGTGAGTGTATTCTCATTTTCAGAATCCCTCCCTCTGAACAGCACTTCAGGCAGCCGTTACTATAACAGTGCAGACAACTCCCCGATTAATCCTCACCCATGTGTATCAGGAGTTATTCACACTGAACCGCTCGGAGCTCGATCTTCCCTGCGTTCCGATTCTGGTTCCTCATGCGGCGCCCGAGTGAAGCTGTCACACGGCTTGTACCGTCAAGCCAGAACGCGTAACACATTTCCACTTGGTGATTTGTTTACTGTCGCTTCTTACCTAAAGCGCATCCCTAACGATGGCGGTGACAGTTCTAATGGCTGGGGCAAATATCCGTTGTTGCTTCTGCTGTTCGCTAAGTGTGAGTAAGCGCGCTCTGTGCGTGTCACACAGTACAGCGTCAGGCGTTCCCCGCTCAGGTAGCCCTGATGCTCCGCCGCTGTTTCGGTTTGCTGTGGCTGGGCACTAGCGGTCGTCGCGCGCCGGCGCAGCCCTGACCGTAGGAGGTTCTCCTGGCTCTCCTGCCAGGAGTATTTGTTCTACTGTTCCTGGTTGCTAAGCTGTTGTCACGTAGCAGTTGCCTCAGTGGTCACAATAGGTTTCCTCTGGCATGTTCCGCACCTGGGTCTTCAGAAACACTTCACAATTTCAGATTCAGGAGTGGATTCGAATTCACTGCCTGGGCTCTGTCAGATAAGATCAGGCGTCCCACGCATTTGCCTTCTTTAATGACAAGGATTTACCTGGACTGACCTTAAAATTTTCTGCTTGGTCCTTTGCCATCTCTAGTTTCAGTCTCTGCCTGAACTGATGCTCTTACTGTGTCATCAACTATTATAAAAATGCTGGCAACACCTTCTGGTTTTTCTGTGTTCGTTAGAAAACGCACTTTGTCAGTGGATTTGATTGCCAAAAATAAGTAGATGAAAAATGTTCTCTTTTTACTTTGCTCCCCCTCATCCTTTCAAAGTATGCGGTTCAGACCGTTGATTATCTGCACTGATTTGTTACTATCCGCACGGATCACTAAGTCAGTGTTTAGCAATACGGCCGTACTGAATGGCTGGCATGGGGACTGAGGAACGCTGCCTCAGGACAGCCCTGTCGACACGTCTGAAATCAAGGTGGATCCTATTCTTGCCATGTCTCAAGTTTCTGCCAGACTCTCATCCCGCGGAGTGGGCTTGTTCACTCAGCTGTGAGTCCCTCCTTTTACCAGCTCCGCACGTACAGCTCCCTGCGTGTCGTTGCAAAAACCGTATTTCTGCATCCACGTGTGACACTATGCTATTGATGTACTTATTCGGCTTATTCAACCACTCTAGTAGCTCGTCAAATTACCCGGATATTGTGTAATCGTCAGCTCTTTTTTGGTGTTGCGCATCTTTGCTCATCGTAAGCTGATACTGCACGCTAGCTGTAGCTTTACACGTGTATCCAGCGGATACTAAAAGGTAAGCGGGGGAGAACTGAGGAGTGGCCGTGTTCTTGATTGTCATTTCTAACGGAGCATTTCACCAGCGATCCTTCCTTGATCTCCATATGTTACAAACACAATATTCAGGTGGGTTTTAAATACCTTTGATGACACCTTTTCCAAATGCAGATGCATTTTCGCTGCAATGCCAAACTTGAAGTGTATAGATAGGTATATTGCTTTCATCCTGAACAAAGAATTCCAGTCTTCCACTCCACTAGCAGGTGTTTCCTCCAGTTGTATGGTTCAGAAAGGAGACCTGATACGCAGTGGGGTATCCAACGAGGCTGGCTAATAGCTTGCATTGCCCAGGGGGACCATGGCTGCAGTTGGGGTGGTTTTGTGCGAAGATTTTCCACATACCGAGAGCGTGCCTCTGTTGGTGTGAAAGTTAAGGCATAAGGCATCTGCAGATGGCTTGTGGCCTGTTTGCCCTCTTAAATTGTAGTTTGGAAACCACTGTACTGTACAATTACTCTTAATCTGCGGTACTTTATGCACAAGAACAGCTTGATTGTATCAGAGTTCAGCAAACAATCCGTAGGCTCAATTTTTGGCAATTTGTAGGGGAGAAGAGCCATTTAAATTTCTGCATTTTTTCTGCTCCTTCTAATACTGAGCATATCTGGGTGGCTCCGTACAATTCCAGAACCTTTTGAATTTTTGTGACCTGTTGTTCTATGTTTAATTTCACTGGTCCAGTTCTTCCTCCGCTTACCTTGAAACTGCTTTTGTGCAGCTGCCTACACCGGCTGCTCAATAGGAGACTTTCCGTTCTTGTGAAGGCAGGTTCTGCAATAATGCATTGCTTTTTGCACCTTAAAGCAGGAACTTTCAATACCTCTTGGTTTTGACTGGTTATTCATCGCTCCGTAACTCTAATTCTTCTTAATTCTTAAGAGTTTTTATTTTTTATCTCTGCTATTCTTTTCTTACGTGCAGACGTACCCAGCAGTAGTTAAAAACAAGCATTAAGTACCTCTATTTCCTGAAGAAATCTCTCTCTACTGGTGTCCCTTCCAGCATCAGGTTTTCTCTTGATAACTTTATAGATAATAGCAAAGAAATATGTTGTGAAAGAGAGGAATATTACAGGTAAATTTAAATATTTCTATGTTGTATACACCTGGTAATGGTGGGCGTCTTAGTTGAAGCAGTAACGTGTTGTGATTGTAGCTGTTGCTTAACCAGAATGGCGGTTTGCCGGCTGCTCTTCCTCGGCTTTTGTAATCACCGAAGTCAGCCGTGATTACAAAGTTACAGTACAGCTAGACTAGTTCATCGACAGATCATACCCACTGCTGCCCACAAACACAACAGAAACACCTCCTTACCCCTGCTACTCAGGGGTTACAGGCTGTGTGTAATGATACAAACAAGCCAGGCGTACGTATAAAGACAGGGTGCTTATATCCGTGATTCTTAGACGCCGCCTATTGGTAGTGCAAGTTGCGCTGAGCTGAAGGTGCCATTTAGGTCTCATTTCTCACATAGACCCTTTCTTCTGGTCGCTGGGACTTCCTCACAGAGCTATGTGGTTTGGTCCATCGATCAGCTGTCAGAAACCTTTTTTCCCTACATTTGAAGCTACTCACCGTGATCCATTTTGTTTTCATCCTTGCTGGCTTCATTCATCGTCTTTCATTGCAAATGGGAAAGAAAACCGTATTTCCTGGCCTTACCATTTCAAGGGCTTGTCAGAAGGCAAAGAGATACCAAACCTTTGGCATCACGTGCTTTATACACACACACACCAAAAAAAAAAAAAAAAAAGCTAAGTGTGTTATCGCCATGCTTTCTCTCTTTGTTGTAGCTGGGTCATTCAAAATAGAAGTGTGTGGAATGAGAGGTGATTGATTGGCAGGCAAATATCAGGACAAAGCCGATAAAGCCACGCGTTTAAGCTTGTGGAGGAACGTTCACTCTAAAACCAGAGCTTAAGCGCCAAGGCCAATACGATGAAAACCGACAAAAACCCTGCGGCGGCGGCTGCAGCCTGCGCGTTTGTACATTCGTAACAATAGCAGCTGCTGAAGCAGCTAGTCTGGTTCTGTCCCCTCCTCTCCTTTGGGAGGATAAGAGGAAAAAATGGGAATTGCAGTACGTTTCCTGTGCCTGTTGATTTCAGATCTGGGAAGGGGTTCTGCTTTACTCCGGTAATTGGGCTATATTCTGTAGGAGGCCAGTATATTTGCATGATTAATAGTCCATTGTGACAAATGATGTACTTTTGAAGAGCACATGGGCCACGCTGCATTTTGACGTTGGGATAACCGCGGTTTGCTTTACTCATCTGAAACAGGCTTCTCTGCTCTCCTGTAGAATGGGCATAAATCGCATTTCAAGCATGCGATACTCATCATCAGTCAGTAAAAAAGGTATTTCCATGGCAACGGTTGCTAAATTAAACAGCGCATCAGCACCTCCTCCCTGGTTTTGCCCAGAAACCTCCCCGACTTTAGCTCAGATGATGTGCACCTTACTGATGAGTAACAAAAACATCACAGCCGTTACAAAACAATCCATTCACCGTTGGCTGTGTAAAGAGTTATTAGAGCAAAACCAAGCAGTAATTAAGTCCTGCTGTCAGTGCTGGACATCAGCCTTTTGCATCTGCACTGCCGTAACTCTCCACAGGCCCCGTCAAGCACCCGGTACGTTCCTTCCAGGCGCCCGGTGGAGTTGCTGTAATTGTGTTTGGAAAGCTCTGGGAAAACCTTCTGGCCTGCGTGAAAAGCTGACCAGTCTTCCTGGCTTCTGCCTGAAAGAAAAGAGACAAGATGTGGAAATGATGGCGCTTCCCGAGGCTTTATGGTCTTTCTTCCGTTTTCTTAAATGCATCCAGGAAAATTACTGTTGTAAGGAACAAACTGGCGCTGTTCAGCAGACATTTGGCAGTTATTGCTCCTCCATATGGCAGGTAACATGAGAGTGAACTTCAGCATTACAGGATGGTGGACACCGGCGTTCCGGGCGGATGCGAGGGCCATTTGTCACCATACTTGATGGGAAATGGTAAGAGGGACGTGGCAGGTTGCGAAGGACCTCTACAGGAACAGACAGGTGGGTCACCTGGGGTAGACGCAAGATGACGTATATTAAGGCCATTATACAAAAAGCATCTATGGAGTGATGCTGCTGGATCTGGTTGTTAGGGGAGCAGCCTCCAGGGCCCCCAGCTGCTGGGAGAACATCCCAAGGCCTCACTGAGCTTGCACGCTTACCTGTGTCTGAAAGTCGCAAGGAAGGATGAGAAATTCTGCTGCACAATTTCTTTTGTGTCTTATTTGGATCATCTGGTTTGCCCTTCACAGCGGTCGTTTCACGTGACATTTAAATTAGTTGTGCACGGTGTCTCAGTTACTTTTTCACTGTCACCGGAAGAATTCTGCTGAACGTCATTGGATCCTACACCAGTTTAATTACAAAGAGAATGGGGACCTCAAGCAGGATCATAGCTGATACTTCCGCTTACCTCCGTTCCCTCCTTTCAAGGCAACAGAACTTCAGCGGAACGAGACGAGCACTGTGCAAGCAGGTAGTCATTTTATGTTACACCTGCAGGTCCACAGGGCAGAGACAGAGCTGGTTTGCGAGCAGGATCGATGCTTTCAGCATTGCTGCACTATGGAACACGGCTGTTCCAGCAAATGTATAGGTGGGTTTACAAACTCTTTGGAAAATTAAGTATAAGGTAATACCTGTTGGTAGTTCAGTGTGTGTCCCAGGTCTGTGTGATTTCATTGTGTTCGGAAGTGGCTTCCTCAGAACGCCCTTGGCTGGATTTTCACTGCTGTTAAATTGAGAGGAAACCTTATCATTTCAGAGGAGGGGGAAAGCTTGGGGGCAGGCAGAGAGAAATGGAGTTTGTGGGTTCTTGTGTTCATTTCTTGCCCTAAATCTAGAGTGACTTGGGGTACACGGTGAGTATTTTCCTCTTTGTGGATATGTCCTATTCCACAAATATTCTCAGGGATATCAAGGCAGTTACATACAGAATACTAGCTGGTGAACAGAAAAGCGCTTCGTATCGGGTTTGTGCGGCAAGGTTTTGGTATCGTGGGGGCTACAGGGCTGCTTTCTGGGAGAAGCTGCTAGAAGCTTCCCCTAAGTCCAAAAGAGCCAATGCCAGCCAGCTCCCAGATAGACCCACCACTGTCCAAGGCCAAGGCAATCAGCAGCAGTGGGAGCGTGTCTGTGATAACCTATTGAAGAAGGGGAAAAAGTTACCGTGCAGCAGCAACTGCAGCTGAAGAGAGGAGTGAGACTATGTGAGAGAAACAACTCTGCAGATGCCAAGGTCAGTGAAGAAAGAGGGGGAGGAGGTGCTCCGGGTGCTGGAGCAGAGACTCCCCTGCAGCCCACGGTGAAGGCCATGGCGAGGCAGGCTGTGCCCCTATAGCCCATGGAGGTTAATGGTGGAGCACGTCCACCTGCAGCCCAGTGGAGGTCCATGGTAGAGCAGACCCACCTGCAGCCCCTGGTGGAGGCCATGGTGAAGCAGGCTGTCCCCCTGCAGCCCGTGGAGATCCACAGTAGAGCACATTCACCTGCAGCCCATGGAGGACTGCCATGCTGGAGCAGGTGGATGGCTAAAGGAGGCTATTTTTCTCTGGGAAGCCCATGCTGGAGCAGGCTCCCGGCAGGATCTGTGGACCCATGGAGAGAGAGGAGTCTACCCTGGATCAGGCTTGCTGTCTAGACATGTGAGCCCGTGGGGGACCCCCACTGGAGCAGCCTGTTCCTGAAGGACTGCGCCCTGTGGAAGGGACCCATCTGGAGTAGTTCCTGAAGAACTACAGCCTGTGAGAAGGACTCACACTGGGGAAGTTCGTGAAGAACTATTTTCCTTGGGAGGGTCCCCATGCTGGAGCAGGGAAAGAGCGTGAGGAGTCCTCCCCCTGAGGAAGATGAGTGGCAGAGGCAACGTGTGATGAACTCACCACAACCCCTGTTCGCTGTGCCACTGTGGGGGGACGAAGTAGAGAATTTGGAAGTGAAGGTGAGCCCAGGAAGAAGGTAGGAGTGGTGGAAAGGTGTTTTAAGATTTAGTTTTAATTTCTCACTATCCTACTCTGATTTGATTGGTAATAAAGTAAATTAATTTTCTCCAAGTGAAGTCTGTTTTGCCCACGAAGGTAATTTCTGAGTGATCTCCCTGTCCTTATCTCAACCCATGAGTCTTTCATTATATTTTCTCTTCTGAGTTCCAGCTGAGGAGGGGGAGTGATAGAGTATCTTGGGTGGGCACCTGGCATCCAGCCAGGGTCAACCCCCCACCACAAAGTTACAGTCTGTGTGTTCAGATACTCGTTTACGAGTTTCTCTGAGCAGGGTGGGGACGCCGTGAAACATGAAAAAGAAATACTGGGATTTGGGGCACGTATGCATTATTTTAGTGATAACTTTGGGTTTAATGGTGTGTATTAATGGGAGAGAGAAAATACCAAGGGACAGAAATCATTAGATTTGCAAGATAAAGTATTGTGAAAACGTTTTGCTTCAATGGGATACTGGACAGCATGAGAAGGGTCGTGAGCAATTTTCATCTGGAAGCTACTGAAGGAGGATTATGTGAATTCACGTTTCATAAGCAGGTATTGCATGAGGGTGATGGCCCTTTCCTTTCGATTCCTTTCACTTTGCTTGAATTGTTTGTCCTATCATTCTGAGGTTTCCTCTCTCACTCAGGTCCTCTGCATTTCTTCTGGTTCTGAGGAGAGCTGTCTTTTTCACCCGCTTCATCCTCTTAAAGCAGTCTGCAGTTGTTTCCTCCTCAAATCAAGAACCACCAGGCTTCTTGTCTTCTGGGTGCAGGCAGTTAGAGACCTCGACGCTGCTGGTTTCAGCCTGACTGTGCGCAGACGCGAGGCTTGGTCTGTATGTCTGGGGTAGGATAGCGACGGTACCAGTAGGGCTGGTATTTTATAAGCTGCCTCAATAAAGACTCTTCGGTAGTTTTGCAGAAAAATATAGAAGATAAGTGAGAAGATTTGGTTTTTCCGTTGTACAAATTACAAAAATTTGAGGTAAACGCCTCAACAGTTCTCACTATGCTCTTTATAGTATGTGTGTGTTAACCTAATGAACACTTCTTTCATGCATTTTGTCATTCATTGGCGTTTGTTTTGGTTTTTTCCCCCTTTGAAGTGTTTGTCAGCAGGAATTGCCCTCAGGAGGTTAAGTAGGAAACTTGGGCTTTGTTTCCGTGCACAGTCAACAGCATCTTTCTGCCGTACAGTGTTAAGGGTTCAATGTTCTTCTTTGCCATAATTAAGCAGAACCTCGGAGAAGGAAGAGGCTGTTTCTAACAATAAGAACTAGTTTGCTTTCACCCTACCCCATCACTAGCGTGAACGATTTTAAATTTTGAGCGACAGATTTCTGAAGAATGAGTTGATACTTTTTCCTCCCATTGTGTTCTTCAGGTATAAGCTCCAGGACATATCTTTTTACTGGCTCTGCACTGAAAGGCGAAAATGCTTACTCTCTGCTATGATTGCAAAGATTTCCTACCTACAGGTCCCTTCCAAACTCTCAACCCCGTATGACAACAGGCTGCAGCAGTAATTTTATCTTTGCCTTTTGTCAAGGTAAATACACTAAAAGCGGGCAGTCTAAAATCCTGCTTCATGGTCCTTCGTTCCTTTGCACTTTTGCACCCTCTTGTTGGCATTTGTCAAGAGACACGCTTCTCTGAGGCAGTAGCTGACAGCAGAGGTGACAGAACCGTGTTCTGCCTGTCTCTCTGGAAGCGTGTGTTTGTTGCAAAGACCCCATTCCTATTCCTGTCACTGGTGGGGTATCCAAGCGTCGTGAAATGCCTCCGAACGCGACCCGACCTCTTGGCCTGATGCTGGTATGGGTACTGTGCATCCAAGTACTGTTTGCCTCGGCAAGGTTTAGTGACGAGCCCAAGATGAAGTTGCTAGATGTACTGCTGTGCTTTACGTAATTAATATCTGCTGTCACGGGTATTTGTTTATTTTTTCTGGCTCCAGAGACAGGAGTCAATGAAACCAAGCATGTAAGTAATAGAAAAATTGTGATTGTATGTGGTATATTTATTTCTGAATTCAGTGTCTCAAGGCTGAAAAATAAAGAACAGCCTTACATTTTATAAAAGATAAACAAGACCAAGAGATCTGAAGAATTTTGGGTTTAGCTTCGGGACATAAGTTAGGTCTTTTCTTGCCATGGAGAAGGTAAGACTGTCGTACCAGTGGCTTCTGTAATTGGCAAGATTTTTTGCCCTTTGTGTGACACGGCTGGTGATGACTTTTACTGAAGGCAGTTGATAGACTGACCACTGGTATGATATGTGATAGACATTCTCTTAGTTTTTAACAGAGATTGCTATTTATTGTCTGCGTTACTACCGTTGCTAGTGGTGTTAGCGAGACGATGACTTCCAGACTGTGTCCTGTTACAAAGTCTGCCCAGAGGTATTATTTTTGGTCATTAAATAGAAGGAACAGCAGTTTGAACTACCTCCTGCACACCTCTGCCAAAAGCACTGAGACCTTCCATGTAATTTTCCAAGTACGACCTTTACTTTGAAGCACAAAAAGCAAGTTGCCTGCCATTCAAACTGTTAACAATTGTGTTTATTATTTAGCCAGATTGTAAGTCTGATAAACAAGTTCTGACAGTTTTCCTGATGAAGTAAATGGAGTCATTTATTTGTTTATTTATTTATTTGTTATTGGTTTCTCACGGATACATCTGGACATTCTCTGGCTCAGAACGATTTCCTACGTAGTTCTGTAAAGCAGAACTGAGTTAACTGTGATCTGACACATTAATTGATAAGTGCTTGTTCAGCATCTTTAAAATTGGTGGCAGGATATTAGTTAAGCCTTTAACCAAAACTGGTTAGAGACAGCTCCACTTCCTTCGTGTGAAGAGCGTAAATTGGAAGGAATTGGTGGTTTGAAGATTCTGCATCTTACTGAGTATAGGAAGAGTGCAAATGTAACTAGGCTGTTATAGACTCATTAATTTGGAGTCTACGAGTTGAACCAGTCTATTGAGTCGAACCAGGGACATAGCTGATAATCCCGTATTTAAGACTTTTGGATATTTGACCTCTCTCTACTAATGATTTCAATCAGCACCCAGATTTCTGCATTTCAGCAGCATTCATACCTACTTTTGGCTTAATCGCATGGTTCTGAGAAGAAAATAGACGGAGTATATATTAATAATTTTTTGCAAAGGGTAATGCGTGAAAGGATTGGACTCCTCAGAGCTAGAGTTCAGAGCATGCTTGGCTGCATGTTCTGACGACAGATTCACATCTCAGAAACCCATAGTAGCAAGAGTAGGAAAACATTTTGATCAGCCAAAGGATTTTTTTGTTGTTGAAATACTGAGGCTCTTCACATGTCCTGAAGGAACACTCACATTTTCTGGGTGGAGAGGACTTTGGTGGCATTTCAATGTGTAATGTCACTGCACATGAAAAAAAAATCTGGTACGTGAAGCAGAACTGACCTTCCATTTCTGCTTGAAATAATTTCAGCATGTAAAATGGCCTGCTGAATGGAAACCTAATCACAGACTGCTCAGCTCTGTGTCACAGATCAGAACCACGAGTTTAATCAGCAGTTCAGGGTCTAAGCTGAAGAAAAGCATCCAGATTGTATTGAGGATAAGTGGTTATTGACACGGGAAGACTTGCCAATACCGTCAAAATTATCAGCAACAGTCGCACTGTTGGCAACGGCAAACGTTCAGAGCTAATTTCGAATTGATATTGCAGAGCTTTCATCTGAACACCTGCTGTGTAGAATCAGAATGGGAAACAAAAACTGCGACTTCTTCCTCTCCCCCCACCCCAGAAGGCACCCGAAACCAAGCATCTGTTACTCCGTAAATTAAGGTTATGTTTAACATGACATTAAACACAGTAATACGAGGGACATGGCTCGTCTGCCTACAGAGTTCCGAGGGGTCACTCTTCATAACTAAGTACAATTACAGTCTGCTGATATATCAGCGAGCAAATAGAAGTAATTTATTGTGAAACGTATCCTGTGAGAAAGGAGAACACTGGCCACTCTGGAGTAAAGTTGAGCAATGTTACCGTTCACTGTGAGGGACGGAAAAAGAGGCAAGAAATGTGAATTTGGCTGACAAACCAAAAGACTAGTTTTCTGTCGAATTCCATGCTCAAAGAACCACATCGATTCAATGAGGGCAACCAGATAAATTTATGTAGTATACAAAATGTAGTGAAGGGCAAAAAGACACACGGTCCATATTCTGGTTTCTTTTACACCTTTGTATAGCTGTTCTTAATTACTGTGATGAAAGCTTTTTATGGAGATATTCTTTGAAGAAATGAGATAAGAATTAGCCCTGGCTGGTTACAGCATTTTTATATTTCATTAAGTCGAATATTTTTTCCGCTATTTTGTAAAAGACGACATTAGTTGGCTTGCAGGTGTTTAGGAGCATCACAGCAACTTAATGAGACATATAAAACGATGTTTATTTTAAAACAGAGATGCAGAAATTAGAGCAAGATTCTGAAGTATTTCACTGGTTTGCAGTACTTCTCACTTTTGAGTTCCTAATGACAGAATACTCTGGAGCTGGTTTTCTGAGGAGCTGATTGTGCCCAGACTCCTATGAAAAGTTACTGGATTTGTGAGTTTTCTGTTAGTCCCAGATTTCTGCTCTGGCAAACAATTCACATAGTCAGAGCTTGACATAGGATGTTTGAAAGGTGTGCTGAAGGGAATTCCTGAAATTAGCTGCCCCCTGTGAACTCGGTATCATCAGAAGCACTGTGGCAACGACACAAACGGTGTTGTTGCCTGGAATTGAAGGTGCTGTGAAGCCTCTCAGTCTTGGAAGAGTTGAGCAGTTAGGCACAGCTTGGCATCAGTGTCAGCCAGCTCAGAGGGCATTTAGCTCCCTGTAGTAGGGTATGGTTTACTACATTTCATTTTAACTTATTTTGTCTGACTGTTCCCAACATCCATGTGGATATTGGGATTCATGTTTGATATTTCCAGCATCATTTACTGTGGGTAGAACAGCCTTGTTGAGAAATGCATGTACAACTATAATTTACAGAAATAATCTGGGCACTCCCAGAAAACTAGAATTTTTACATTGCACATGCTGATAAAAGCACCCTCACCTGGATTCTTGGATCGTTTAATCTCTGAACATGTTGAGTTCTGTTAAAATAAAGTATTTACAGTTATATTTCAAGCTGTTTGTCCTACTGCACTTTGTTTCCACCAATCTCTTCTTTTCAAAACGCATCTGTTTGATCTGTGTAGAAGGTCTTTGTCGCAGACTGTATTTCACACATCAGAAGGGACTGACTGTGTCATTGCTTTTCGAAGTTCCATTTCTGCTCTCCTTAACACAGTACGGTACCCGTATTGTACATGACAGATCTGCCTCTTTAATACGTGCCTATGGCGAGAAGTAATTTCTAACTTTCCTTTCTTGGTTCTGCATGCCCCTTGTTTGTACCTTAAGTAATGTTTTGGAGATATTTTGCAGGATAGTGTCCATTGTCTCATAGGAAGATGAAATGGAAAATATCTTAGGGTCCATATTAATTTTGGTTAATTTCACTATCAGTGCTTCTCTTTCTCTTTAATACAGTGGAATTTTTGGAGCAGTTTACTAAGCTAAATTGGGATTTATCCAGTCATCTATAAGCTGTCCTTTTATTTAGAGATTTTCCTATATTTGCAATGGCTTCATCTTTCTTTGTCCAGATTAAGGCTATGCTCTGCGCACCTTATGCCGTCCTGGCAATACAAAGATACCATATACTAGTCAAATAAACCCATTCACATCTACTTTTATCATCAATGGCTTTGATTCAGAATTGGTTTGCTGTAGTGTGTAAAATCTTAAAATACCACTTAGAAGTGGACAATTACAAAATGCCATGGGCGATGGTTTTGTAATTAGTGCTGAGAGCAGGCATTTTGCCATTGTCAATAGCAGGAACGAGGAAAACTACAGGTATTGTAATAAAAACTTTTTGGCAATTGACTGGTTAAATGCTTTCCTATAGATTGATTGATCTATCCTGGCTAACATTCAGATATTCAGTGTGCTGCTAGATATGGATATTATTTGTATGCTTTTTTACCCCTTGGAACAGCTGATGATATTTTAAAGACAGCCGGAACTGTGGTTGCCTACGCCCCTTCCAAATAAGGCTTTCTTGTTGTACCAACGAAGTAATGCTGTCTGCGGTACAGAAAAAACCCCAGAAGAATAATGAAACAAGATCAGCCTGCGATCTTTGTTCCCCGTTTGCTACTGCAAATGCTTGTGTTGATTCTAGGGCAAGAAGTACGGCCTGAAGCTAGAGGAGGAAGAAAGTTTTCACTGGATGTTAAGAGATCGGTGCCAAAAAGAGGAGCAATTAGTAAAATGAACAAGGTGGTCACGAAGGTGTCATTACTGCAGGTAAACCATAGCTTTCCACCTAAAGATTGACGAGGTGCCACGCAAAGAACACAGGCTGCACTCTACTAGCCAGGGCGCGCGGTGCCTGTCATTCTACCACACGGATTGTTTTGGGTGAAATTGCTCTAGCCACACTTGTGAAACGGCAGGACCTCATTCTGCAATCACGCCCCAGTCTGACAAATTCAGATCCTTTTTCAGATCATCCAGTGACTCTCCTCTCTTATAATATGCTTTCTGCCATTACCTTTTAACTAATTAATTACAACTTCTCCATACAAAGTGAGTAATTTCAGGTCAGGAATGCACAGTTGCTCTTTTTTTAGTGTATTACCGTCCTTGATTACTCCACACCAGCAGCATCCTAAGCCTGTAAGAAATGCCTTGGAAATGAAGGTAATGACTGGTATCTTGGAAGTTACATACATTATTTTGCTGAATCAGGACAATGCAGACAAAGAAAAGTATCTTTGGAATAGAAAGTCTGTTTTCTTTTGTGGGTATTACATTATAGGCATCAAGAAACAGAGAGGGGGTAGAATTTCTTGTCGTAGTAGCAGCGTGAATTTTGACTATAGAAACAGAAATGGCTGGAAGAGATATTGGTCTTTCTAAGTAGAAGGTAGATATAACTTGAACTAGCATTGCCAATGTGTTTGCTGCATTCAAATTTTGTTAGAAACTATAGGTACTAGCTCCAGTGGGGAACCACTTCGCTCTGCAACAGCCTGCCTTGCCTCCGTAGGACTCTGTAGGAGAGGATGCACGGCACGTTTCTCTGGTTGAGGCTGCTGCAATTGGAAGGAGATACAATGAAAGTCTCAAAGCTGAGTCACTCAAAATATTCAGCCAAAGGTAGCTGAAGGTGTATTATCAGCATAAGTTTAGTCACCAGAATTATGAGGTGTGCGACCTGGCTGATGGGACAAGATCTCTGGAAAGCCAGGTGTGGTGTTCTTGCAGCTGATAGAGTGCTAAGGGAGGAAGCAGAGAGGGCAGGGACTACGGAAATCGCTTCCATACTAGTGCCGACTCCAGGTACACTAACTTTTATTGAATAGCAATTGGAAATCCATCTCTCAAGAGCCTGGGCACAAATGTGTGAGGCAGAAGAGTCAGTGGGCGTGTGCTGTGCCCAGAACCATGCTATCGTAAGTAGTTGCTTATCTTGCCTATGTCAAAGTTCACACTTGAGCTTAACACTCCAGATTTCCTTTGGTCAGATTTTGCTCAAATGTAACACATATAAACTTGTCTTGGGTGCACTTAAATCAGTCCTTAAAATGATGTCTACCATTCAGTAAGATTCCATATTTCGGGATAGTGGAGGTTTCCTTGGGACAAAAAAAAAAAAAAAAAGGTAATAAAAATTGTGAAATAGGAAAGGAAGAACAGCGATAAAGTGGCAGAGAAATAGAATTTCATTTTTGTTTATGATGGTGACTAAAATGTCTTTGTATGAGGAACTTCATTTTTTTTAAGACTAGAACAACCACTGAAATCATGGAAGGGCCATTTTGAAAGAACGTTCTGAAACTAATTAGTATCCTTTGCATTCCTTCAATAGCTTCAAAAATAGTCAATTTCTGCTTATATTCCTGTTAACAAAGAAGCAATTGGCTTTTTGATACATTGAAAAGATCCTTGCGCTTTAACCCCAGTGAAAAACCACATTTATAACAGTATTATGACTCCCTGTTGTTTGAGTACGAAAGCTCATTTCCAGAATTCAATTAAAGAGAAATACTCAGCAACTGCCGTAAACTCATTACAATCCAGATGGAATCGTTAAGGACATGACCAGATATCATAATGTGGATCTAGGAGACAGGTTGAAAAGCTTCCCATTTTTCTATGCAAACAGAAATGTTATCGAGAAAGTGTACCTGCCCACATTTGTAATGGACTTAAGAGAATCCAGGGAGAAGGTCAGGGAGGAGGGACCGTGGCACGAGCTACAGGAGTGTAGCTCGATAGTAAAGTCAGACCAATTAATTCTTTAAAGCAACCACCTAGGGCCACCCAAAGGTGATTACAAGATGGGCAGTAGTCTGAGAAAAGGAATATATATTGCCATTTCATTTTTAATAGTTTAAACCCAAACTATATGTAAACAAATGGAACAATGAGAAGGAAAAGAAACACAACTTTTTTTAAGAAAGGCTCTCTATTTGTGCAATTCTCCTTTATTCTACATTTTGTACGCGTTTTTTGGTATACGCACATATCGGGATGATCAGACAGTTTCAGCTGTAATACGCTGCAAGGTAACGGCCCTCTCCTCCAAACTACTGCCTGCTTGGTTTTGTTTTTCACAGGTATTTTTTCTCAAGGGATCAAACTGCTTTACTGCTATGAAAAGATCTTTCTGTTGTCTTCCTATAATTTTCTACAATTTGCTGGTGTCTGTACAATAATTGCACTACAGTAATATATATGAATTCCAGTTATGGGATGCTGATAACCTCGCACTGGGCTTTTGTAGACCAGAGTGTGATACGTACGAGTATCAAAAATATATTTTTTGTATCGCATCGATGGTCTGGTTTCTGGTACAGGAGTATCTGTAGTTCACAGTCCATTCCCAAAACCACGGCTTATTAAATTCTTTGACTGATGGGTAAAAGCCACCTCAAAGCAGGAAGCCAAAAAGTCCATGTTTCAGAATATGTCCCAAGGCTCAAAGCAGTCATTTGTTCTGTGTCAGATGGAGCTCAGCTTCAAGGGGTTACTGAATTATGACCATTTCTGTTGGTCTGATGTGCACTTAGACTGCTCGAGCTGCCGTTTTTGAAGGTTACTTTCGTTACAGGGCCTTCAGGCCACTTCCAATATTAACTAACAGATTATGGCACCCAGTAGAGTTCATTTCATCTAAAACAATATATCATGCAAAAAGTTGTCCAACCCCTCTTATGGAACTGGTAAATTTGTGTAAAACAGGTTATTTGGCATTTTGCAAGGGAATTATCCCCCTTTACTATCCTCACCTCCATTAAATTACAATCACAGGATAAGGGCATTATAGACAAAGATACTAAAACTTCTCCCTTCCTGATGGTGTTTTTCACACCAAGTGTTCTTTTTCACCTTAGGGAACCTAAAAGATTTATCTCTTGAATGCAGGGGTCGTAGATTTTCTGGTGTGCTAGCAAAACCCATTGGTTTTCTAGCACGTATGACACGTGGAGAAAGGTGATTGACTTACTCTTTTTATTTTTCCCCTAATTAGATTGCTTCCAATAGCTGGATGTAATACCGTAAAAGAGTGGAGGAACAAATCAGCTGGGCTTGAACTGTCCTATCATTCCCAAGCATTGAGAAAAAGCTTGTCTGTGCCGGATGTATTGTTTTCCTTAAACAAGAAGAGGTAAAGAAGTACCGTCTCAAGCTTCCTCCTGTGTTGCTCAGGTTACAATGTAGTTACTTGGATTAATATAGCGAAAGGTAGTTTAGAAAGTGCAGTAACGGGTGATAGTACCCCTTTCATTTTTGTGTAAATCTACAGAAGGTTTTTTATCTGTTTAAGGCACCAAAAAAACCCCAAGCACATCCTTGTTCCAGAACAAAGTTTTAAGTTTCTAAAGTCACTGCAGCGTTCAGCTGCCTCGTGCTGATGCTCTGCTGCACTGCTGTATTTGCAGAATACTAGCGACGTTATCTGTGCTGTGTAAAACACAAGTATAAAGGGAATTTCTGCGCCAGTCAACTCCCATCTCCAGAAAGCAGCCATAAAAAAGGGCTTGACTTGCCGTGCATCCCAGAGAAAGAAGGTGATTGTAGATATAATTCCATGTCATTAAATAATTTCTGGAAGGCTTCCCTCTGTGCTTTCAGTTTGCAGTGATTTTGGTTGGCAGCTGCAATTTACAAAATATGTGGCAGCGTTTGGGAGCTTTTTGAAGTGGTTTTGATAACCTTAGGCAGGGAGCAGAAAAGAGTTAACTTTTTCTGGAACGAGTTATAGCTTCTTACTTCAGTAGCTTCTTCTAATTGTCGCACTGAAATCAGTGAGCATTTCCTTGCCTGATGACTCAGGTTTTTTTACTATAGCGTCTGTTTTTAAACTTCAAATGTTAAGGACATCTTTCAATTCAATGTCCAGATCCTCTGAAAGTTGAAGGACAAACAGGAAGTCTCGTTGCTTTTCCCTACCTGGACGGCATTGTGCTTTCACTGCTCTTGACAGACCATCCTATAGTGCCTACCGTTTGTTTGCTGTAGGGTCTGTGGTAGGAACAACGGGAGACGAATAGAAGCTCGAAGGACAAAGATGTGCAGCACCCAGCCTGAAATGAACACTGGTTATCTGTCTAGATCGTCTCTGTAAAAAATAATGCAGCTTCGTAAAACTGAACTCCTGGGGAAAAGGCTGTGATATGGGTCTACTGAGTCTCCCTGGCGAGAGACGGGTAGGAAGAGTCAGTATGGACAATTTTTTTCTCTAACATGCTTATTGTCTATGAAATTATTAAAACAGACTTAGTAAGTTAGAATCTACATGATAAAGCTGACAATCTTTAAACGAGTCACTAAGTAAAGTCTTAATTTTATGTTTCATATATGAAGGACTCAAGATCTCAATGGGGCTCACCAAGGGGCAGGAAATTGTTAAAACTCAGTGAGCGAACTGAATCTGTGCTTGTTGAGTGTGATTGTTGCTGGAAGTTTTTAATCATAGAGGAGATGACAGAGAATCTAAAGAGAAAACCCACGTGGGAACAGTAGGGGCTTACTTGTAATTCGAATGGGTATTCCTCACCCTTCTGTCCTGTAGTGAACTGAAGCAAGCAGGATCGAGGTGCTCTGAGAAGAGGCTGGGAAAAGCTGCAGCACACGTGGAAACAAGGTGATGTCTAAGCAGAGTTAAGGAAAGAGAAGCTTTTTTCAGAGGGAAAGGTATAGATTCAGGTATATATATCTAAAACACCAACGCAGGCAGTAGTTATAAAAGGCTAGGACTTTTTCTTCTAAAGATTATTGAGGCATTTTCCAGAAAGTTTTCTGGTGTATATGAATTTGTTGACACATCAGCACACCCAAAACAGGAAATTTTGAGCAGCCTCTCTCTGTATGATGCTAAAGGTTCCTATATAGTTTGCAGAAACACCCAAAAAAGGGTGGGAAAATGCTTCGAATACAATACGCTGTGTCATTAGCTTTAATAGAAGCACATAAAACTATGTGAAAAGAGGCATGATAAGAAATATTGTAAGAAAATAAATGCATGGTTTGGGAACCAGAGATGTAGACATCACACAGGTATCATCTATGGAAAACATGAAGAAAGGTGCTGCTTAAAAAGCCATACCCAACATGTATGCTCTTTTTATGCGACCTTCAAAAGCAGGTGAGGCTGTAAGAATAAAGGAAAACGCCTGGAGAGGAGAGCGGTGTTCTGGGCGGTACGTCAAGAGCACAGAGGGGTCGGCTGTATCGGGTGGGACTGCGCCGCAGTGACAGAAGGCAGCTGGATACGGAGCTTGCTGTTCAGAGAGGATGTGTGCTGCTTAGGGTTAGGGGGGAGAGAAGAAATGGAAACCACAGAACAGCTTCAGTAGTCCAGCAAAGGATTTATTTCTTCTGATAAGAAAAGAGATACCAGTAGGATGTGGTAGATTAGTACCTTCAGCAAACTGGAAAGGAATGGAGACAAATGTTCCCTCCGGGTTTGGTGAATAGTCAGGGTTGAGAGATAGGAAGGGGGACACGAGCAGCTCTAAAGAACTCCTTTGTTTGTTTAATTTAATTTTGGAAGGAGATTTTCTTCATTGGCGGTAGACATTCAAGAGACATTCTCTTGGGAAAAACCTCCCCAAAACTATTTACTCTTTCTGTTCTTTTGTGGAAGAAAGGATTTATTTAAACTTTTTTTTTTTTTTTGTCTACTAGTTCACTGAGGGCTTGACAGTTACCAGTACAAGAACACCAACGATTTGTTGACCCAATCTTTCACTGTATTTCTGGTTTATGACTGTTTTGGTGTGACGGGCTATAGCTCTGGCTTACAGGCAGTTCCTATCAACCAATGTGTCTGACATGAAGGCAGCAGCCAGGGAAATCTTACGGCGATCTTCGGCTTGTTAAACCATTTGATTTAGTGAGCTGGGAACTCTGGCAGTGAATTTATACAGGCTCGCGGGGTGAGGAGAAATGGAAGCAAGCCACACAGCCTCAGACAACGTCTGAAAGGTGCCTCGTTTTTCCTCAGCAAAGCACTGATCTGCCCTTCTGATCATTGTAGCAAAAGTAGGATTTTAGTATCACTAACAGCAATAATGATACTAGAATAATAAAGCATTAAACAATAAAATATATCGATCCATTGTTGGTTCAGCCAATACATATTTCCCACTTTCTAGTTGCCATTGTCTGTTTCACGTTCTTTCTTTAGTGTTGAACTAGTTATTGCCGTTTAGAATAAACAGCTCTGCGGGGCACAGATCCTGTCTTTCTGGCTGTGAGTGCTCTACAAAACTGCTCAGATAGCAGTTGCCACAAAAAGCTGGGCCTGCCTTCAGCTGCACTGAAGCAATAACTGAGCTTTCCTGCTGCAGCATTTAGTACTTACCTGAAAGCTGTGAAAGCACGTGGTGCTGTGCCACGGCAATAGCGTCAATCTTGTCCCACTGTGGTATTGGGTTGTATTCTTAGTAATAAATTCAGTGGAAGATTCAGCTAGTTATCCAGCCAAATAGCACGTTATTGCTAAAATCCATAAAGGTAAGTAATCCACGGGTAGCTGTAGATGGCAAGCTGTATATTGTAGGTGATAAAGGGGAACATTCTAAAAAGTCCAGGGAATCATAACATCAGCACTGCAGGTGATGAACCTGCCTGCAATAGCTCATTTCTGGCTGTCTTGTCTTAAAATTGGTTAGGACCAGGCAGAGCTTCCAGCTCCGCTGGGGGTTAGAGCAGTAACAGCTGATGCTTATATATCACCAAAGCTTGCTCTATGTACCATAAGTAGATGACTACCGTGTTTCTGGCTGTTACTTTACCTGTTGTCTTTGATTTTTGCAAAAGGGGAGATGTATTTGCCCAAGCAGCATTCTGCTCTGAGCAAGCCAGTGGTCTGCTCCTGGTAATCCAGGCTGGCAACTCTACCGAGCGTCTGGGCAGTACTGCAGGAAGATAGCGTTTATGTTTGAGGAAAGTGATGCATTGTGAAAGCTGTCATGTTGTGTTGTACTGATGGAGGAGCCAGCTGGAATTACTGAGACAGAACTCTTTTCAATCACTGTAACCTGTGATTTCTGAACCAAAACCCATTTTTTTAAAAGCCAACGAAAAAATGCATCCTTAGATACTTGGAGGCAAAACATGCTACAAATACTATAAATACTGCCCATCAAATATTGCATCATAGGGACCTTTGCCTAAATAATGTCAACTGCAAGAACATTATGAATGGATTTTTGGCCAGGAAGTTAATCCCATGCAAAAAAGATGTAAAAAGTAACTGACTAATATTTAACTAACGTGCACGGTATCTAGGTCAACCAGCTAAACTTCTGATTGACCTGCCTTTTCTTACTGAACGCATTCTAATAAAATCCTTGGCTGAAGAAAACAATCCAATTATGATCTGAAAATAGCAATCCTTGGGACTTCAGTGTTTGCTATTAGCACATTTCTCGGCAATATTTATTATTTGGGACTCACTGCTGTGTTAATGTAGCTTCTGCCCAGGAAATAATTGGCTTACGGGAAGTCATGGAATGGAATGCAGCGAGCGACTGTTTGGATTTGATCAAACCGTCATACTGTACATCCCCTACTCAGCATGACCATAGGACTTGGTGCTAAAGTTAATTTAGAGTTGCAAAATCACAAGCTGGCAGCGTTGTCCTTCAGGGCGTTCCTTCATGCGTTCTAGCCTGAATTAGGCTGGTACGTACTCAGAGGCCGTGTTCAAGGGGCGCAGTTGAATGTGGTGGAATTGGCTGTGGTAATGCTTAAAGTGAGGTAGGTAACTGAGACTAATCTCATCGTGTCTGCAAGTCCTGGTCGGAAGAGAATTAGGTGAGGAAATGGAATCAGGGCTGCCACGGGGCTCGTCTGTGACTGTCCTCCCTAACGTTTCCGCTGTAGCTTTAACGAGTTAATGCGCTATGCCGTTGCAGTTAGCAAGAGGTAATGCCCGGCTCTCCCTTGGGAAGTGAGAGCTAGCTGCATGGGCAGTGAGTGTGTCCGGAGGTAAAACTTGTCGCTGAGTCACTGGTTTTACACAACCCCAGTGCAGCGCTATCTCGATCACTTTTTTAACTTTCTAGAAGATGTGATGTAGTAATTGCTACGCTTTCCTTCCTAAGGTGTCTATAATTCATACTTTAACCTTAGGAGTCTTTTGAAAACTACTCCAGCTGTAGCAGATGAACAAGTACCTTAGGTGGGTTTTGGTGGGCAATTTTTTCTCTTTATATATATTTAAAAAAAAAAAAGAGATCTCTTTTAAACATGCTTTGATCGTGAGTTGTTATTTCTCAGGCATTTCATGTACTGACTTAGAGAGGCCCTCAGAGAGCAGCTCCATGGAAATACAACCTTGCTCTGTAGTGCTTTGTTTCTGATTATGCTTGAAGCCTCCTCATTGTTCCAAGTAGTAAGAATCAAACCTTGTTTAGCATGATACGAGGTCACAGCACACCCACAAAAGCAGCCCCCAAATCAGTGTTACCTCGGGCCACGAAGGGGTCAAGAGTCACCACATCAGGAGGAGATGAGAACCAGACAGTGAAAGGAACTCAGAGGAGACGAGAATTACTGCTCCAGCTAAATGACACATGAGCCACTAATTTCACCTTGATATTTCAGCGTTTAGATATTCTGCTGGTTTTCTTATGCCAAACAGCTTTTCAAAGGGTGGAAGAGGAGGCAGTTTCAGAAGCGCTGTTGTTCATTCACATTTCTCTACCTATGCTTCTTGCAGACCTTGGCACCAAGAGGGTGAGCTAGTATTTAACTACGTCCAGTAGTGTGAGCCCTGCAACAGCGTTTATAGCTACATTAGTGTCCTCTCTCAAGTTGTTAAAAAAAAAATCTTAAATATTCCTTTGAAATTGTGAAAGTGGCTTAGTAATACAATTTGAAAATCATCAGTGGCAAGCCTTTGTCTCTGACGTGTATGTGGGTTGTTTTTTGGGGTTGGTTTTTTTTTTTTTTTTTGGAGTTGCTAGGTGTGGAGTGGGCTTTGCTTCACATGTCCAGCAGCAAAAAAGTTGCTTGGTGAATCTAACTTAGTGTCTTGTCTTGGAGATGTCAAAGGCAGCTGGCTCTGGTACTGTTTCTTATAATCTCATCTACATAGCTGCTGTGCTTTTCCACACTTGTTTGGTGCAGCATCTGCTCTCAGTAATTTTTTTTAGACATTTTACACCATTTCATTTTGTATTTTAAACTCTAGGACCCTGTGGTGGAAGAGGCATATACATAAATAAAAGGTAATAATTTATAGCTGTGATATAGTTAAAGATATATATATATGAGATAATAAATAATACTATATCATATATTTCATTAAAGTGTGTGACTTTATTGTGTGTATATATATATTTAATGAAAGATGAGACTGCAGTCCTTACATGACTTGAGAGTTAAGGGCTTAAAGAAAATATTACCAAATAGCAAACCGTTCACCATAAAAAGGTATTAGCTACCTGCTTACATCGGCAGCACACAAGCAGAGGAGGAGGACAGAGACGCCCCGGGTGCCTTTGCCACTGTTCTCGCTGCCCGGAGAAGCGTGCTGGCTGCTCCCCTAGTAACAGGACTCAATCTTCATCTCTTCACTGTATCACGAGAGGAACTGTGAGTGCCAGGGTTGAATAATGTCGTCCATTCCTCTACAGCCTTTATTCTCTTCTCTGGTCATTAACTAGGACAGTGGCCTAGTGCTGCAGCTCGGGCAATAATGTCACACTGGTTTCTATTAAGATGCTAATAACTAGAAGTTTCTAATTTATTTTGCTCTTGCTTTGTATTATACAACTTCGACTAAAATGTGGCTCATTGGTCTTGGACGTTAGAGAATATTTAAGTGGTGACAGCTTTCTCAAAAGTACAAAATTTTCTTACGTGCGTTACACTGATCTCAAGGGAGCAGAGAAATAAGGAGAGAAATAAGAGAAATAAGGATGCTTTAGCTTAAAATTCAGCTTACCTGTTAAGCAATTTTCAGTTTGATTTTTAGCTTTGTTATGCAAAGTCCTTAAGCACATCCCTGAGGGAAGCAGGACGCTCTGGACCACTTAGCTGAATCTGGACTGTAAAACATAACTGGAAGTTATTAACTCGGCGCTGTGAGCATTAGGTCTTTATTGCAAACTGAAACGATGATCGTAATTACAGTGACTGAACCGGCACCAAAACCAGTGATTCCTAAGGTTGAAACATCTCTATCCACCACAGAAAGCTCCTCTGTTACTAGATGAAGAAATCCTGTATTTTACATAGATAATTGTCAAAGACAAGGTACCACAGATATTCAGGGAATGGGCAACACCAACTGCTGTCAATTCCTGACTGTAGAGGAAGACTTCTCTTGCCTGTTCCCCACTGCTAGCTTATTCTGGCTGAGTGTGAGTGCCTTCGGGGAGATACGCCTATGTCTTCTCCAGGTTGAGACTTGCCTTTCATTTACTACCTTCTGCTCTTGTTTGTTTGAAAATTTAGTTCCACAGTGACACCTTTTGTAGTTTCTTTACCAAGCATGTTACACCGTGGCCTCTATCAAAACCTGAAGTAATCGTACTGCCGATTCTTTTGGCTATCCCAAGATGAGCTGGGACTGGATTTGTACCTCTGCTGCTTCCCTTTGGATATGTTTAGCTCCAGTCTTTTCATTCGATTAGACTCACTTGTCTTGGTGTTTCCATTTGCAGGTTTTTTTGTTTTGATTGATAGAAAATAAATGTAGCCTTATAGATACGTTTGTATCCATAAAGATTCTACCAAGTGCTTTGATCATGCAAATATTTTATCTCATTAGGTAATGTTTACTGTTGTAATGTTGCAGCATTACTGTCCATTTCTGTTAGACACTGACCTTTTTTCCCCATTTTCTTCTATGTCTGGTCATTGCAGATATCATTTAATTTTCTAAATTTGTAGGTACATTGCTATTTGTGGATCTTACTTTGCCTGTTTTCATTTATTCTTTCCTTATTTTTGCTAGTAACTATCTTAATATTTTTCTTTTCCTATTTTTAACGCAGTTACCGGTTATGTAAACAATTTACCCATACATGAAGTGCAGGGAAAAGCAAATTATTCTGAAGTTTCTGTATGATTTAGATAGACTCTGTGATGTACAGAATTTGCCCTTTATTTTGTTAAATTTATGTCTACATTGTGGTCACTGCAAGATTATAGTGCATGTGCAACTGGTTTTAAATTAGCTAACGAGCACTGAGAAGAGTGGAGTCCCATCACCATGAACTTGCTATGAACCGCAGCAAAAATAGGTTGATGCCCAGATGTTGCTGCTCGTCTGTGGTTATTTTATTAACAGTGCTCAACATGGGTTTTTCAACACTTGTGTGCTCTATGTACTAAAGCTGAAGCTGCAGCACTCCACATTTGCTGACAATGTAATGTGAGAATGCTACACCTCTTTTGGAACTCGGGCTTGCTTTCAGTATTGCAGCAGAAAGTGTGAGACCTGACTTTAGATGATGGATTCATAATACAAGTTTGTGTTCCCCTGAGACCTGAAGGCATTGGGATTTAGTGTCCAGGACCAGTACAAAAGAGATAAAAGATCCAAGCTATCTTGCCCTTTTCAAAGTGAGTTGTCTCTCATGTGCTTACTCACCTGTCCCTAAAACGTCACAGTGTCCTCCTGCGTGACACATCCAATTGCAGAATGGCAGCACACAGCCAGAATTTTAAGGAAGGGCTTCTTTGTTTTGTTCTGAACTTTCTGATGAGGTCAAATGCATCAAGAATGTGCATGTCTGACAGTGGAAAGAAGTAAAGGACAAAGACCTCTGAGAGGTTTTTAAATATATTGTCATTTGACGTGCTTCATTCTACTGTAGAGTTGTATGTTCAGTCTAGCATGAGTGATCTAGCAGGATGCAGAGAGAAGTAGCTCTACTAAATCCGGGAGAGGCATTAAAATATGCCCTGGAATTTGATAAAAACGTTAACTGAATTCTTCCTGTGTACCTAAATAAATTTGCAAAGTGATTTTGTAAACCATTTGTTTGTGGAAGGGTCATGAAGCCAATTACACCAGTTCTTTCAGCCTGCCTGCAGATCTCCTCATTCTTGATTTTGCACCGTATATAAACAAAGGAGAATTTCTGATTAGGGATACAACTTACCGTCTCCGTGTTGCCGAGTGCGATGGTTCTTTCAGAGGTAGCGGCGTCTCTGCTTTGCTTCAGGTGACACATCTGTATGTGTCTAGTATGTGAAGACAGTAATTTTTAACCCTCCTTGTCTATAAGTGGTGATAACAGGATACGGGCGCTTCTTGCAAAGACATCAGCATCTCTTGGATGTTTATTCTCTGAGCTCCTTGAACATGCATTGTCTGAACACCAGTGCTGCACAGCACTTCATAAAAGGTCAACAAAATAAAACACTAGATCATATAGACTTATGTCACGGGTTGAGACGGCTCCGGCAGGGCTGAGCCCTTTGTTCTCCCCTGCTCCTTCTCCCCAGAGCACGGGAAAGTTTTCCCGCCCCTTTTGGAACAGCAGCGCCTGCCCTCTCGGTTCCCTAGTTGCAGTCGAGATACTCAGACACGGCTCCGCAAATGAGCGCATAAAAAGCGGAGTTTAAAACCCTCCCCCAGAATGGCCGCGGCACTTTTGGGTCTCTGCACCACGAGACTGCGAAGCTTCACCAGAGAAAGAGAGCGAGAGAAACCCCTTTGCAGGTACCTCAGCACCCCCGGGGCAGTCAAAGGCTCCTCCTGCGGAGCGGGTAGACCTTTCTGCTCTGCCCATCACCGGCGAGGGCGGCTGTGGCCTGAGTTTAACCCAATCAGGGGTAAAACTGGCTGTCAGCCCCCAGACCCTGCGCCAAGGGGACACAAACCACTCGGGGCTCCCGCAGCCCGGCGGGAAACCCACAGGCACCCCCTGAGGGTCCGCTGCGTGCCTCGCTCCGCAGAGGGCAGAGCTGGGAGCTGCGGGGTTCTGCCCCCGGGGAACTCGAGTCTTCTCCCAGCGACCCCAGAGGAAGAAGGACTGTGTTCCTGCATGCAGGTTTGCTCTAGGAGAAGTTTTCTCAGACTGAAAACTTTGCGAGGTGATGGACAATGACTGCCCCCCTCCCCGGTGGTGTGACCACGCGGTGGGTCCTTTGTGACCGTGAGATGGGGGTTGGAATGGGAGACTGTGTTATACCTGTAGATGACCATTTATGTATTTATCAGTCTCTTCCTCTCTCTCTCCTTCCAGTGCTATTGGTATTTAAATGATCGCTTTACGGTTTTGATTGCGTTCACTATTAAAACGCTTCTGTTTCTCTCCCCCCTTCAGTTCAGCCCTGTGTATCACATTCCTTTTCCTGTGCCTAAACAAAGCCTAACGAGCCATTAGGTTCTTTTGTGTAGGTTTATGGGTTTACCTTGCCTCCAAACCCTGTAGTTGCGAAACCTTTTTGGATATAACAGCCTCCTAGTTTTGACCCACGACAACTTCGCACAATTACATAAATTTGGTTACCTGTAGGAAGACACATGCTTACAAGGACTGCTGCATGTTAATGTATGCATGGACACCTGCCAATCTGAGCTTGCCTCTACACCAGTTACTCCTTTGTAAGAGGTTTGGATTGGGGGTGCATATTGCATAGCATACAGTAGAAAAGTTTACATTTTACGAGGAAGTAAGTTTGTTGTGGTGGGTTTTTTTACATGCAGCTACTCTATCAGGTGTATCACAGTAAACTCACTGTTACTTCACAGAGTATGGTACGACATGCTTTACTGTTTTATTTATAGGACCGTCTTCTGTTTCTGCTGAACATCGCTGTTCCTGTTGCCTGTGGAGCTATTCAAGACAATGTAATTGTGATTATTTTTTAATTAATGCTTTATTTATTTGAAGGACAGGTAGTGCACACTCATTCTGCAGACCTGGGGAATGCCAGATGTAACCCTGCTGGCAAGTGCTGCTACTTCATTGTGCCTGTATGGCTTTGAGAATGACGAGTAGTCAACACATGGACCCATATGAGCTGAAGTCCTTTCAGGTGAAGAATAGAAGGTGGCTCTGGGTGCTGTTAGTAGAGAGAATATGTATCGGTTTGGCAGTGAAACCTAATGGCATGTGGGTCAGTGTTTCGGAAAGCACTCCTCTGATATATTTCGTTTATATACATTTTAAATTTGCATAGTCTGAGTTTGCTATTTAGGCACTAGGTGGTGTGAATTGGATATTTATCTGTGGTTTCCAGAAGACAAGTAGGAACATAGAGTAAAGCGTGCTGATGCCAGAGGATGAACTTCATCCTGCCACAGTACGCAGTTAGTGGTTTTATTTTCTGTGTGAGTGAAGCCTGGGCTATCAGTGAAGTCTGTCGCAGTGGTTGTAGCCGTTGAGGTAGGGTTGATACGAACTGAGAAACACAGGGTGTTACCATGGTATTTCAGGGATCTACAGCCATGTTCTCATTTGTCTTTGAATGCTGCTCAGCATCAGGTGGCCATCTTCCAACTGACTCATCGTCCTTCTTGAAGTAGGAAGTATTGTCACAGTATTTTCCAATGTGAGCCTGGACAGAGGAATAACTCCTCTTTTCATGACTCATTTAGTGTGCACAGAAATGAAGGAATCTCACTATAGTCAAACATTCTTAAACCAGTATTTTCCTCCAAGGTAAGACCAGCTTTAGATTTTTCTCACCATTGATCTGTCTGTGCAAATCCTGAAGGAACTAGAGAGAATTGCAGTTTATCCTAGACGTATACTTGTGACTTCTCACATGTTTAGGGTCTGCTTAAATATAAGGAGGGATGCTCCCAAAGTGCACAGACACAGTGGTCCGCAGTCAGTTTAGGGTATCATTAGGACTATGAATACAGCTGTAGGCTCAAAAGGAGAGGCTCGTTAGTGAAGTGAGCTGAATGTTCTTCTGCAGCAGATAGTTGCATGTGAAAGTATAGGAAAGCTTATAAGCTTTCATCAGCTTCATGATTTATGCTATCACAATGATATATCCTGACCCATAGAACTTTAGGCAGCTTGATCACTTAGGCTGTTTTATGGTTTTTAATTATGTATATTTTTTCTGAGACTAAGTCCTTCCTTCCCTCTGAAGCAGATAGATAGTACCAAAATTAATTAATTCTTTCTTTTTTTTGCTTTCACTTTTGATGAGATTCTTCAGTCTGTCAGGCACTTCTTTTCAAAAGGACATGTAGAAATTCGGGGTTTATGCTGTTTGGTTTAAGTTTATTGAAAAATCCCAAGCAAACAAAAAGATGACAATATACACCCTTCAGAACTTAAAATAAGGAAGCCTGGGGTGGAGAGGTTACCTCTGGGGAGAAGACCAACGGAGTAATTGAATTATTTTTAAAAGAAAGACTTGCCTGTCCAAAACCAGATGACATCGTTTCAGACCAAAACAAGGGTGTATGATCGTCTCTTGGTGATCAAACCAGATACAATCTTTTTTTGGAGCTTTTACAGCTCCATTTTTTTACTGCATTCAAATGTTTTATTGGGTTATAAACACGATCTATTGATGATGTAAAGGATGTCTCCTAAACATTTTGTCCAATCTTTAATCTTAATACCTGTTTTATAACCTTCACTACCAGGTGCAATTCAGCACGTTAGCTGACACTTACCCACTTTGTAGAAATTTTACTGGATTTAATGTTCAAGACAGAAAGAATTCTCAGTTCCACTGTGAAACAGCCCTTCGCACAGTGACAGCAGTACTAACTGTTTAATGATGCTGTGTTTCAGAATGGGCTGGTTTAGCCAATGTGTAATAGCAAGAAAACAAAAAGACTCAGTCTCTCCCTTTTGCCCTCCTCCCCCATCTATAAGCTGCTTAAACTGTTCCAATTTTCATCTTCAGTAACTGCCATTCAGTGTTGCCTCAGTGAGCATTAGCTTGCAGTACCTGGGATTCATTAGAGGTAACTTGATGCAGAGGATTTGCATTATTGCACAAGTGAGAGAGAATATGGCAGCATGGACTCATACCTATAATGTAATGAGGAAAATAAATCATAATTAAATGGTAAAACTGTAACAAAATTATTTCCCTTGATAGTGTTAAAAATTTTGCATATAGCCATAGTTAAAATCCATGTTGTTGGTCCCGCCGGTGCGTTTTCCATGCACGTGCTTTGTCTAATGAGAAATACACTGGTTAGCGAGGTATTATTTTGTCTCTCTTGGCATTACAGTTTGAAATATAACTTATGTTCCTGTAGACACTGGGAATTTGCACTCAAAGAAGGACTGAATGATACCCACCGTACAGAGAAAGCCCATCTGGGTGAAAGCTCCTGTGTAATCTCAGTAGAAGAGGACAGTGTATAGGTGAGCTCAACAAACCATTCGAACTACCTCTGTGAAAGGCAGTCGGCTCCCACATTGAACTGTGGTTCTAATGAAGTGTGTGTGGGCTACTCTTGGATGGGACTTTGAGCAACCTGTTCTAATGAAGGACGTCCCTGCTCTCAGCGGGGGGATGGACTAGATGATCTTTAGAGGTCCCTTCCAACTCAAACCATTCTAAAGTTCTATAGTTCATGCTCAAATACTCCTTTCTGATCATCAAGTTTCACATCATTAGCTACCTGAACACTTGACTTGGGCCAGCATTTGAGAGAAGAATTATCCAGAGAACTTACAAGTTGTATTCCAGTCAGTTGTTGCAACATCAAGTGTCCCAGCAAGCAGACAGGGGCATGGCCATCATGCGAGGTCCCTAACCCTGGCAAAACCCTGATTCAGCAGAAACTTTTGTAAAAGGCTGCATGTACAGGACAGTATTTCTGGCTGTTCTTATGGCCACAAATTTGCTTGGTTATAATATTGAGGCAGAATTTGTTTATTGATACTATTATTGTTCTTCTGTCATACAATTTATCTCTTATTTTAATTTTATTTTATTGGGTTTTGTTATTGTAATGGGGGTATTATACAAAACACAATATGATCCTCTTGCAATAATGCTATTATGTCAGTAGCGTGGTATGCAAGATCTTGCAGTTCAATACTTTGTGTTACTATCCACCTCTGAAAAGTTGTTTAGAGAAACAGGGATGACAGTTCTTACTGAAAACATTTCACACTTTTCATGCAGATCTTTGTGCTTTTTCAGTGTTCCGCATAATTTTGTCACATTTACATAATAATTACATTGAAATATCTTCTTACAGAGTGTCTCCTATACACTGGAATAATTTCTGACAAATAAAATGCTCTCCTATAAGACAGTGCCCTGCAGTAGTTCCTTCTTGTATGTGATTTTTTTTCAGATTAAGCCAAGATTTCAGTAGCGCACACACACACGCACACACACTTTACTTGTATGTATTCACAAGGGCTGCAGCACAGTTACACACTGGCAAGGGTTTTATAAACATTTGCACTGCGGTGCTCACGGTTGCAGTGTAGATGAGATTTTGACTGTATTTTGGCTCTGCATTACTCCAAGCTAATCCTTAGTTAATGCTACAGAATTTTACTTCTGTGATAATTTATCTCAGCAGATCAATTGTTCATCCTGCTTGGATGCCTTTCTTTGGACTCCTCACTTCCTCTGACCTTTGTTTTGACAATCATGATAAAGAAAGTCTTGTATAGTCAAAAATTTCATATATTTTTCCCTAGCAGTGAATGATACCAATCACCAATAAATCTGCTTTTTTCTCACTGAAATAACCAGTTAGAGCAAGGAATCTTTTCAAGACAAGAAACTGTCTTGAATTTATGGCTATAGGTTGGTTAAATAAGCATACGTCTAGGTCTGCCTTTCATTTGCAAGGTGGATTTTTGTCTCCATGTACTCACACAACATGAGTTGAAGTCTCGAAAAATTATTGGGCCATTTTGGTTTTTAATAGTGAATTTTCATGTGTTCTTGTTATTTGTCTTTTGAGGCTGTTGAGTGTGTTCTCTGTTGTCTTTCTGCAACTGTGAGGGACAGAAATTTCTTTTAAATTCAAGTTAAAATTCTTAAACCGAAGCTTTGAGAAGACCAATAAATACCACTGGATTTTGTGATACCGTAGTCAGAGTTGGGAGCACTAGCAGTAGTAGGGGTAGGAAAAGTCAGTAAAGGCTGGTCGTGTTGGGCAGTGTCTTGTGTCCTTTGGAGAACAGTGTGCACCTGAAGTTAAAAGGGCTACACCATGCTATGGACTTGTGCAAATGTGTAAAACATTTCTGCTGTTGAGAAACAACAAACCTCGGCTTCTGTACTAGTGGTGTTCGGTTTTAAAACTGCCCTTCCGTTACAGCTTTGAAATTTGTCCAGGAAAGACTTGTAGTGGACTTTGTGAACAGGTAGTGGTCACAGTTCTTTCCTCCTTTTCCCCTTCTGCCCTCCCAGCTCCAAGTATACTGCTTTCAGATTCCGTTTCCATCCCGTCAGCAGTGACAGCTGCCTTGTGCTCTGCTGACTCTGCATGTCTTTGAGAAGTTCTGCTTCAGAAATCGTGTCTTCCATTCCCAGCCATGGAAGTGCTCCTACTGTGGAGCTGGTGTAGTGCACATGTGATTTTATTTTTATCTTCATTGAAATGCAGCCAGGACTAGGCATGAATCCACTAAAATGTCTTGGAAATGGAAATGTCTTTCTGTGACGGGTTTAATACGCCTTTCTGATTGAGAATTGGAGGCGTCTTATCTTGCCTTGACGGGCTTTTTTTATACCTCAATTCATTACTGCTGATGCTGTGAATTTCATTTGTACAACATCTTTTTCAACATATGGACTGATAATCTGCGTCGTGCATAACAGGAGGATAGAGATTTCTTTTTTACATCCTGGCTGAATGTTCTCCAGGACTGATTAACTATTGAACAGCACATGCTGGCTAGTCTAGAAAAGGATCTGATGATCGTCTCTAACCACTTATGAATTGCAGGTAAGTTCTTTCCACCAAAAACCCACAACCCCCCAAAATCCCAAACATTGCACTATGGGCTTAGGTTTTTATCTTCAAATGTCAGTTTGACAGCAAATGCTGCCAGATTCTTTAAGTGTGAAGCAATTCTACTAGATGAATTAGGCTTAGTTTGTAAACTTAATGGAAGTAATAAAATGAGTGCAGAACTAACGCCCTTTCTGCAATCCAGTAAACTTGCTTTGCCGGTAGTATATGGCTGTTACTTTTGGGGAAAATAAGTTCTACTACAGGACAAATGGATGCGTTTTTCTTAGAAGAACGGTTGCTTGTCACCCACCCTTCTGTGACTGACTGACTGGGTCGTTCTGCAATCATGTGGGAATAGTATCCTACAAAGGTGAATTTATTTTTCTTTCAATATAACCTGGAGGTAGGAGCTTCTGCTTAAAATAAAGGACCAGCATTCTCATTGAGCAGCTTTCAGACGTATTTGGAGATAAAACGATACTAACACAATCTTTAAATGAGACAGAGTGATAAAATAAATCTTCATGTTTCAAAAGGCAGTGTGTTTTTTAGTGAGAGCAATCTCTCTTAAAGGAAAAAATCCCCAAAGAAGTGAGAGTGATTTTTCTGAAACATGTACCTGAATTAATGAAATTGCTAAGTAACGAAATGCAGTGGCGCATTTTTGATGAAAGCATTGTGCCTTGGAAGTAGAAGGGTGTTGTAAGCTTTTGCTCATTGTGGCATTTCATTGCTACCTGTGTGGCTTTCCTAAATCCTATGAGATGTTAATGGATATAGTGATTTCTTTTGCATGCCTGCGTCTGTTTACTATGAGTGGTACCGTGTTAAAATGATTATAGGAGACAACAGTAGAAGTGCAAAGCCAGGAAGATTATTCGAGGTTTGCTTGGCTGGTACACCCCTTGTACTAGCTGCAAAATAAACAATACTCTTCTTGTGCTGGAGATTTCCTACAAGTAGGACATCGCATGCTCCCAAGGGGGTAAATAACCCATCCTGCTTGGATACCGTTGCAAGGTCTAAAATAAACCTGACGTTTCTTATATGGTGAATATGAAATAGTGCTATGAATTTTCAACCCTTGTTGAGTTCTACAGTGTGCATTTGTGGTTTCGCACATCTTGTTCCAGGTCTGTGATTCATCTCTGGCAAACCTAAGCCAGTGGCATCCTATTTCCAAATCTTCTGCCAGTCCCTCATGAGATACGCACTGAGCAACCCTGGAGTCACTTCATGGAAGCTGGGCCTTGAAAATGCCATGGGGAGTGTTAAGGGCTATCCCCGTGCAAAGGAAATATGCTGCAGTAAGGTGTTTTCTCAGCTGCCATATGCTTTCTTATGTTTTCCAGAGGTGCTCGGTGAGCTCTCAGAGTAGGCACCCATCCCATGTTGACCAAAAATTGATAGTCACTGTGGTTACTTTTGAAGTGACACTGATAATTTGAAAACACCCCCACTCCCACTACAAACAAATCAACCATAAACAGTTACTGCTTAATAGTCCGTGTCTGGCAGGCTTTCAAAATCCAGGGGTAAATGACCATGCAAAGGCATTTACTCTTTGTGTTTTTACACTTGATGCAAATGTGGTGGAAAAGTGCTCTGGAGCCAGAAGATCAAGCCTGGTTGTCTATAGTTTCTCTACTTGTTGTGAAGTGGATAAGAAAACTCCTTGACTTAAAGGAAACGTTGAGCTCTTCTGGTCAGGTTGGTTAGACCTGTTCCGTCAGATGACAGGAACTCAAATGCAGGAGCTGTTTTAAAATTATATTTGGCATGTGTAAAGCAACTGACACAAGAGTGTACGTGTACTAAGCATACAGGCTCTTCATTAACAGATAAAACCCAGAATTTTGGAGGGCAGATACAGGTTCATCGTGGAGGTGGGCAGAAAGGTGATGAACCTTTCTACCAGTGGTTAATTTGGCCCAGAGTATATAAAATTTCTGTGAATTCTATAATATCTTTGTAAGCCTAAAATTCTGTTGAGCGCTGTTCTGCTGATGCTACAGATTTTCTTCTTTGTAAACAGGAACTTCTCCACTGACTGTAACATAAATTGCAGGGCACGTTCCATTCGAAAGAGGAGATTATGAAAATATCTGTCAGAAATAATTACAGTTGATCCTGCTGTCAGAGAGGAATATAGACGGGGTAATTTACTGGTGTCTCCTTCAGCAGTGTTTTCTATAGCTCTTTTAGCAGGAATATCAGAATTTAACTTAAAATGGTGGGAAAAGCATAAAATCATGTGTAAGGGGAAAAAGGGAAAGGGAAGGTTATTCTTCCTCTTCACTTCCCACAGTGGTTTGTGACATGGGCTCTCTCTCCCATGACTGTGTAGAAAGCAGACTATGCTCGGGGATACTTGAAGATGCGAAGGCTCTTGAATGTACAAATGCTTCCCTGTTTTTCACTGTCCCCTAAGGATGTCTTAAAGGCCTCAAACAGCTGTTTGTACCTTTTAAAGTTTGTACCTTGAATCAGGTGTGGCGTATGGTAGAACCCCTTGTACAAGACTAGGGGGTTATGGAGGTAAATAACCGTACGGTGGTCTGAAGTGCCTATTTTGCCAAGCTGTCTGGAAGAGTGACCTTGAAGCAGCCTGTAGGATACGTTAGTGGAACAAATGGTCCCAAAACGAGCAAACTGTCCCAGCTCAGAGCCAGGCTTCCTTGGCCTCGCGTGTCTTTATCTCCTTTGGCAGCTGCCTTCCTCTGGGACAGCTGTGAGACTCTGCCAGGCCGTGTTTATTGAGCAGTGTCTCCAGATCTGCAGCTCTCCCCAGGCAGACCGCAGAACAATTACCAGTGTGTTACCCGGACAAAATGTAAAACTCTGCCGTCAGACTATTCTAGGGGCATCTGGGGCCACCTAACTGCTGACGAAAACAAGGAAAATCCCTGCAAAAAAAGTGACCTACCGTGGAGATGTTAGGTGTTTGTCAAATGTTCGTACTGCCCTGTGATGAGTATACTCTAAAAATGCAGACAAAGTAATAGAAGAAGAATCAGTACAGGAAAATAAATGCTGGCTAAAGGTGTTTTGTAGTTTGTCGTTTGGAGATACTGTTTGTAGTCTGGCCCCCGTGAGGGAGACCTGCTTGTGACCAACTACTTCGTTTATGAAAAATGCCTGGGAGTGGTGTGACAGAGCTGGTTCTGGTTTGACCAGTCAATGAACCTTGGAAAAAGCGCTGAGTGTAACGTTTTGCATGATAGCTCTAAGCCTGGACAGCACGTGGATGAAGTAGGCTGTATTCTGTAGACACGACCTATTTAGCTGCGTGTCTTACTTCTCTCCTGTGAGCATGACTCTGCAGCTGCGGATCCTATGCAAAGGCTTACGCACAGGGTTACCTCCGCGGTCTAGAGGATGTTGCGCATGCTGCAATTTCCTTTAGGCCCATATTTAAATTGTTCCAAAATCAGGATCTCTGTGTAGCGTGGATGTGTGGTATTATAACAGAAATACAATGTAATAATGATATGAATAATATAAAAAACGAGCTAGCAGTACCTGGTACGATGTGGCTGTTCTGTTAAACGTTAAGTGCCCATACATTAATATGATAACAATGATTAACCATGACAATATGCTAAAACACTCGTAAGGACTAAAGATAATTCTGAATGACATTCCGTGTTAAATTAATTTGCTAAGCAATGCTGAGAACAGCGGCAGAAAATCACGAAGCATTCTTGTATCTTATGTAGCCTACTTTTTTCTTTTTTACTTGGGGAGTAGTTTTAACTTGGTTTATTGGCTTTGGGTTTGGGTTTTTTTTTTTATTTGATAAACATAGCCAATTAAGTTCATGATACAATGTGACTGGTTAAACTTAGCTTTCTAGGTCCAGGCCCTACTGGAGCTATAGCTGTTGGCTGCGTGTTGAACGAATGCATGGGAAATAGCAATAAATGAGACATTAGCATTCTTGGTCCCCAGTATGTCATTTTAAGATAATCTGCCGTTAAACAAAGCTTAGGTGATGCTCTAGAGGAGGTGTTAATGCTGCTCCAGCTGTTTGGCCCGGCATACCTCCCAGGTCAGCCTAGGAACACTGGTGCATAGCCTGTACCAGGAATTAATGTTGCTGGAAGCAGTATTGTCATAATAACGTTCAGATCAGTCCATAAGGGAGATCAGAGAAGTGATGCAGTGAATCTGTGTGTGAAAGAGTTGATGTCAGCCTAATATGCAAGACAGACTCAACCTGTGCTTATTCCTGTTCTGTCTAGATGAGTTCAAAACACAGCCGTTGTTCCCTTTTCACCTTGTGTCTGGTGAAACATCGTTCAGGATTAGGGTGCTCCAACAGCTCCAGCAGCAAACCAACAAGCCATGGAGCCATGGAGTCACTGGAACGGGGGAGCCGACAATTCACAGCTAACGGAGAAAGTATCTAGGCTAAAGCACATAGGCTCCGTGCCTCCCCAGAAGTCATTTCTGGTACATTTTTGGTAGGATGCATGTGCTCTGTATAAAACAAAAACAGTCCTCTCTGAGATCGTAGTCTCTGTTAGCTAGAGGTAAAAGGCTTGAAATTCCAAGGTAGCCATCACCTTCATAGTTCAGGTACAGGAAAGAACACTGAAGTTCTTACCACGCATGTCTGAGAATATTTTTAAGCCCAGTGAATGTGCGTAAATTCTTTGTTTTACGTCTGGGGATAAGTAGTACAGGTCAGCATAGGAACATCTCCAATATCTTGTGTGGGATACTGAAATCACGGCATTCACAAACATGTGCGTGTTTCACATATCTAGTCTGGCAAGTTTGTTCCATTCAGTTCATAATTTTTCAGTGTTTCTTTAGGTGTAAAATTTTATGGCCAGAAGGTAACACTGTTCCCTGACTACTCTTTTTTTTTTTTTTCCCCCCAAGATAGCTAGAAATTACCTGCAGATAAAATGTTCCTGTAAATTAAAAAGCCTGAGAAACTCTGAGCAGGAACTGTTTTTGGGTAGGACTGAGGTAGGATCGGTCTAGTTCATGGCAACTCACAGTAATCTGCTGAAATGCTTCTCTCGTTATTTCAGAGAATGTGTTTCATTTAAATTAGGTACCATGGGATGCTAGTCTGTATGCAAGCAAAGTAAAGGCAGCTGTCACAAAGGATTAGTTCTGATGCCTTTTTATTGCAGATATAGCCCTCTAAGTCAGAGAAACATGCTAAACTCATGAGAACAGGACAACATTTTTCTTGCTATTCTGTTGAGGTCAATACATGGCATTTCTGCTGATTGAGTTTTGGTTTGGGAAATTGTCTGAATCATTTTCTTTATGTTTTATTACTGCACATATTTATGGAAAATCAATAAAGGTATAGAGGTGCCTGTCTCCAGTTTGAACCTGTTTTGTGTGAATTACAGATGAAACGTTTTGGTAATGTTGTGTCTCGCCAGTTGTCTACTGCAGTGAATTTGTTGGGCTCATTAAGCATCCTAGAGGACAGGATGTCTGAAAAGTCCCTTGAATTAATTTGTGAACACTTAAATAACAACACTTGGTTTCCTCTGTATTTCTAGCATCATTTCACTTCATTTCTGGCATGTATTTTCCTGATTAATTACAATATCAAAAGTCATTTAAAGTTGGAGGATGAACAGACAACCTTGATTCCAGTAGCTAAAACCTTTCAGTCTGCATGGCAATGACGGGTATCCTGCTTGGCAATGCCTGCCGAGATGCCAGACTTTACCCTGAGACACTGTCGCAGTCTATGCAGCTTACGGTGCGTTAGCAGGCTCCTACCAGTAGCCTTCACTGGAACTGTAGTGGTTCAACGTGGTGTCTTCCAGGTGTGCTCTCTTGCAACGCGGGCAGGGTGAAAACCACACTTGTACAACTCACAGAAGGGCTTGTTAAGTCAGAACAAAAGAGAAGTAAAAACAAAGCTGAAGACAAAGTTTGGAACAAGAAAACAGCAGTGATGGTTAGCCAGATTTCAAGTGTCTTATGGTTCTTACTCGCTCTTGTAAGTATCAAGAAATAGTATTAAAGACCTTGTGATAATGCAGTCAGGCTCTAACAAAAGTGGAATTTTTCTCCAGTGTATATGTTAACATTTTAAAAAGCTGTGCCATAGTGTAGAGTTAGAACTCTGATTTTATTCAGAATTGTTAATGGTTGTCAGCTCAGGCCAAAAAAAAAGAGCAAAAGTCCCTTTACTATTAGCCCCAACTGAAAACAAAACAAAAACTTCAGACACAAAACGACAACAACAACAACAACAACAAAAGGAAAGCAAACAAAACAAAACAAAACAAAACCCAAAAAAACCTTGTGAAAGTAACAACTGGTTTGGTAAACATGCATTCTGGAATGTTTCTATTCAGGCTGATAGGCTATCGGAGTTAAAAATAATTTTTTAAAAAATCCAGTATTGTAAAATACTTCTTGTGAGGTCAGGATCTGGTGTACGATTTTATCTGTGGTTTGTTTTTAAGGCTACAGCTTGTGTATTGTTAGTTTTAGGTACTTAAATAACCCAAAACCTCAGCCTTCCTTTTTACAATGCCCTGGAGAACAGAGTATTGAGGACAAAGAGGGTCAGGGGAGACACGGAACGATTAATAAAAGTTGTTTGTACTGATGCAGGGAGGTAAGTGGGAGGGTGGGTCCAAACTTCTACAGCCACACTTACAACTGCTTTAAAGGCTCATTGTGTTTCAGAAATGTCATCTTCCTTTTCCTACTTCCCACCATCATTTGCAAATTCCTGCCCAGCTCAACTTAAAACTCCCCACCACTCAGAAGGATACGGAGTCCGTTATTATTCATGCATCCATTTAATTTCACACCAAAACCCAGCAACATGCCCTAGGAAAAAAAGGTAGAAAGTAAGAAAAAATAAAAAATGAAAAAAATACTAGATGTTACAGAGAAATGTATCAGTTTATTCAGCTGCTCGTGTCTACATTCCAAAATGTTTGGATTCAAAAATGAAATTAAAAAAAAAAGGCACTTGGTTATGCAAGAAAAATTGGATCTTCTTCCTTTGTTTCTGGGGCAGCTGTCCGAAGGATGGGTTTCATCGAAACCCAGACTTCCTTCACTTTGGTTTTGCTTAGGGATTTGACCCATCCAATTTATATTAGCTTTCAGTGGGCTTTCAGGAGGGCAGTTAGAACCAGGCACCCAGGCCACTGCTCCTGACTGAGGGAACGTCATTTATTTTGCTGGTGCCTTGGTTTTATTATCAGTCAGATGTGTGTGGAAGAGCTTTTGAAGAGTGTTGCAAACCTGGTTTTGTGCAACGTCTAACTCCAACTTTTGCTTAGCAGACTGTACTTTGGGGCAAAGGGGAGGAGGGGGAAGTCTATAGGGTGGGGGTTATCCTTAGGTTTCCTCCCTGGGGAGTATCACTGATTCGTCAGTTAGCTGAGGAAATATATGAACTATGCACGTTATTGCAAAGGGTTTATGTAGCATGGGGTGTGGAAACTGCACTCTGATCTGTAGGCTACAGGAGGCTGGAAACCATGTAAAGCAAATTTCTCATCTAAGTTGAGGTGGGTTTTGTGGGCATTTTTGTGTGGAGCAGCTCCGTGACATTCACTGCACGTTGCAGTAGCTCGTGCTCCTTTGGAGTTGAGAAGACGTATCAATCAGCTGTCTCACAGCAGGATAATTCCTTGCAAGTGTTGTCGGGTCAGTTGGATTCAAGTTGATTTCTTCTGATGCTGTTAGAAAATACTTGGGGACAGTCGTATCTGACTCTGGGCATCTGCTCTTGTTTGGGAAGCGGGGCCCAAAGGCATTTGTGATACAGAATACCAGTGTCCTGCGCGTATTTTCAGCTCAGCATTGAAGAGTAGCAGAGCTGTCTGCTTACAATTGTCTTGTGGACACGTGGCCTTTGTGAGGTTCAAGAGAACAAGACATCATGGAATTTCCTAACCTTCTGGAAAAAGACACAGCAAAAGAGGTAGTCCATCTGAAAATGCTCTCTCAAGGGAGTAACGGCCACGGTTCACGTGCAGGCACAGAAGAATACCTCTTACTTCACGTGTCTCATCACGGCAGCAGAAGGACAGGTACCTCAGTGTAAGCCGCCTGTGGGCAAGACTGGGATCAGAGGCTGCCAGCTGGGCCACCCCAGCAGATGATGTACTAGACACAGGAGACAGCTGCTTCAAAGGAAACATGCTTCAACTGCCTTTAAACTGCCTACTTCAAATTCCAATTGCAAATTAGGGACAACATCATAGAGCTTTGTGCAGGTCAACCGACCAGGTGTTTATACACGAGATTTTTTCCTGAATAGGCACAAAAAGTGTCAATAGGTTCAGCTGCTAGCACATGGTATTTTCCAAGTAAGTACTGAAAGACTGTTATTGGTGCTTCCGAGAGCATAGAAATAACCCAATATGAGGGGAAATGACCAGATGAGGGTAAAATGAGGGGGGAAATGGCAAGAATGGGATAAATATGAATGAATTAGGATTGGTGCATATGATTGGCAGTGTTGGCAACATCTCTGCTGTCAGGTCTGTGTAATTAGCAGCAGTAAAAGCAGCTGTCAGTGATAGATGCTCTTACTAGAGTTACCTGAAACTTCAAACCTCATTCACTGTTTCATGAAGTCACATCCGTTATAAATTTAGAACAGTCATTACTGGAAGTTTTCCTTAGTTATTTCTTAGTTCATGCTTCAGTATTTCTTCAATTAGTCTTCTCTTCAGATAGTTTCTTTTGGAAACGGTTATTGGATTTTACGAAGTGACCTAGAAACTGCAACTCTTACGTCCTTTCCTATTCCTGTTTCCATCTTTTTCTCGCTGGCTGGATACTTTCCTAAAATTGCCTGAAACGTCAGTCTCTTTCTCAGAAAAATAGCCACAATATTCATTGCTTTTCTAAGAAAGAAAATACTTTATTCATAGACTAGGGGAAAGAGTTTGAGGGAATTTATGAACTCACATCTTTTGTTCACCTCGGGACTGAGATAAAGTACCTTAGAGTATTCACGTGGACTAGTGTTGCTCTGTGGATTTCCTCTCCCCCTGCCCAATTTTGTAAACTGCTTTTGGATAACTTGAGCAAAAATACACCACTTGACCTTGGGAAGAGGAAGTACATCGTAGCACGTACAAGGTGGTGATCAAGCCACAGCCTGGCAACAGGTCAGTTTTGTTCTGTCCTTCTTGCCATGTTTTCATGCTGGAAATGTTGCTGCGTTCTTTTTCTAACATATTTCCAACTACCTTGAAAATGGGTACTTTTTTTTTTTCTTTTTTAAAGGATATACACGATAGTGTCTAAAAATGTGTCTGGCCATGTTGATTCAATGTGTTATCTTGTGCGATGCTAAGCTCTTCCTGCCAGGCAGCACAGCTTTGGAACAGGCGGTGGTCAAGTTTGCCACTCTCAGATGGCACAAGCACCTCTCAGACATCTCCATCAGCGGATCCGGGTTTTTTAAAGCTGGCTACACCTGAGCATGTATTATTTTGAACTTTGAGGATTTAGACTCAGAGGTGTATCTAGGAGATGTTATTATGGTTGAAGAAAATGTTAGTAGAAGACTTTTCATTACAAAAAGTGCTTTTAACAACAGAAACACTTGCTGGGAGGAGGAAATTAAAGAAAACTGATCAAAACTTAAATATTTCAATTACTTTTTGTGTTTTCCCGTGCTCTAAGGAATATCCTTTTTTAGGCTTTTTTTCTTGAAATTTTGACTGTTAAGGTTTTCTTTCTAGTTTAGAAATACTTTTTAAAGCGGTGGACATACCACAGGTTGGAAAATGCAGTTCCAGCGGCTCTGTTAGTGTGAAGACTTGAGTAAACTACTAAGAGTCACAGTCCATCGGGTCTGAGACGCTTCTCTGCTAGTGTTTAAGAAAAGTGTTCAAATACACACGTATTTTCCACGTGTTTTTCAGAGTGTTCATCCCCGCTGAGAAACCTAGGAGACAGGAAATGAATAAAATTAGGCAAGGGGCTGCTTGCTCCTGCCTGGTTCAGGGAAGGTTTACACTTGTGGTCATAGTGCAAGAGCACTACCAAGTGATTCAAGAAACCCCGATGTTTGCTGACGTGCTGCTCCTTCCAATGGCAATTGCTTTCTTATGGTGCGTATTCGTTGCCTGCTGAAAAAGAGAGCCAAGTGGCTCCGCTGGCCAACAGACACTTCCCAAACAGGTCATGATCCCCTCCTGATTCCTCGATAAAGGCTGCCACCCAAAAAACTCGTTAAAACCCTGAAACCTTGATCTAAAACTCTAGAGCCTGGGCATATGACCACGTTCTGCATTTGGCGTTTGTGTTCAGGTTTCGGGTTGAGGAGAGCGAACGGGAGCGCTCCGCTGGAGTTGCGCAGGGGCTGCGTGTGCCTGTCACGGATTTAAGATGGCGCCAGCGGGGGGCTGAGCCCTTTGTCCTCCCCTGCTCCTTCTCCCCGGAGCGCGGGAAAGTTTTCCCGCCCCTTTTGGAACAGCAGCGCCCGCCCTCTCGGTTCCCTGGCTGGGAGTCGAGATGTTCAGACGAGGCTCCGCGAACGAGCACATGGAAAGCGGGGTTTCAGACCCTCCCCCGGGCTGGCCGCGGCACTTTCGGGTCTCTGCGCCGGGACTGTGAAGCTTCACCAGAGAAAGAGAGACAAAACCGCCCGCAGGTACCTCAGCGCCCCCGGGGCAGTCACAGGCTCCTCCTGCGGAGCGGGCGGACCTTTCCGCTCTGCCCAGCACCGCCGGGGGTGGCTTTGGACTGAGTTTAACCCGGTACGGGGTAAAACCGGCTGTCAGCCCCCAGACCCTGCGCCGAGGGGACACAAACCGCTGCCGAGGGAAAAGCGATGCGGGCTCTAAGGGCTCCGCCCGGGGCTCCCGCAGCCCCGCGGGGAACCCACAGGCACCCCCGAGGGTCCGCTCCGTGCCCCGCTCCGCAGAGGGCAGAGCCGGGCGCCGCGGGGTTCTGCCCCCGGGGAACTCAAGTCTTCTCCCAGCTCCCCCAGGGGAAGAAGGACCGCGTTCCTGCATGCAGGTTTGCTCCAGGAGGAGTTTTTCTCCGACTGGAAACTGCAGGTGATGGACAATGGCTCCTTTCCCCCCCACGGCGGTGCGACGGCGCGGCGGGTTCTTTGTGTGTGAGCGGGAGATGGGGGTCGGGGGGGGAGACTGGGTTATACCTGTAGGTGCCTGTGGATGGATTTATCAACCTCTCCCCGCCTCTCTCTCTCCTTCCAGTGCTATTGGTATTTAAATGTTCGCTTTACGGTTTTGATTGCGTTCACCATTAAAACGCTTCTGTTTCTCTCCCCCCTTCAGTTCAGCCCTGTGTATCCCATTCCTTTCCCTGTGCCTAAACAAAGCCTAACGAGCCATTCAGTTCTTCTGTGTAAGTTCGGGTGGGTTTACCTTCCCTCCAGACCCTGTCGTCACGAAACCTTTCCGGATAGAACAGCCTCATGGTTCTGAGCCGCGACAGTGCCTAACGAGCACGGACCTCCTCTGAGCTAAGGTGAAGCTGCCCTGTCCCCAGGGGAGCTCTGGGAAGCGTTTATGCTTTGGGCACTTAGTAAGTGGCTGAGGTTTTCCTGGAACAAAAAGGGCGTGTGGGTTTGTATCTCCCTGAAGAGCTTTCTGTCCTTTAGGTGACCGTGTGCATTATGTACGCGTGTAAGGGGTGTGATTATTATTGCTACTGTGTAATACTGATCTGGTGGCGTATGTGCATGAAGCTTTGCAAAATGCATACTGTTTATGCTCTGCAACCGGGATGAGTATTACACAAATAGGTAAATAATTTATAGGGAGTAGAAATAATCAAATGAGAAGGGCTGGACAAAATAAAGATTGCCTTTTTGTTGCGAGCCTAAAGAAAGCTTGGCACTACAGACATCAGAAAGTGTTCTAGCTCCGGAGAAGCTCTGGTAATTAAGTCAAAGCTGAAGAAGAAGCCAAAAACACTAGAAGAGCAAGCTACAGATTGCAGCATTTCTGGAAAAATACGTAAGAAGGTGGTAAATGAACAAGCTTGAGATTTAGTACTGCACTTACATTTAGGCAGTCAAAAGTAGGATAAGGAGTGTTCTTGTACTTCTTAAATTCTTTAGTAAAAGCAGCTCATGTAAATTGCGTGTTTACCCTCATCCTGGCAATGTATCACTTCGATGGTACCCATCTCAGAACTTCCAATCCAAACTCCCCCAAAGTAATACAAAAGTTTGTCATTTAACCTATTCTTTAGTCTTCCTCTCTCTCTTGCTTCCTGGCATTCCTCACCACAGAGTTCTGGTGGCAAAGTCTTTCTCAAGAAGGCTCAGCTTGTTCTTGCTAGGATATAGGCCATACCTTATTAATGGCAGGGTTTAGGGAGAGGAGAGAAATCCTCGATCCAGCTGGTGTACCCAGGTCAATTAAACTTTCTTCTATACTGTCCTTAGCCCCCTTGGCTCACTGGATCAGACACCCATGTTTGTTGCTGTTCGCCTCCTTGCCTAGCTCTGAGGGGAGCTGTGATACAAGAAAGAATACAGTTCTCCATGTCATTTCACATTTGAATTATATTCACTTGTATACAAAGTGTTTGATTTTGCGGGTTTCCGTAGATTCTGAAAGCCTTTCATCCCTGTCTCTGAGCTCTCTGGTTCCTCAGCAAAGTCATCTATTTCTGAAAACTTTTGACAGCTACCTGAGAATATGAGGCAGACAATTACCTCTTTGTCTAAAATATCTGCACTGTATCTCCTCTTTAATGCTCTTACAGCATTTCTCTGTGCACTTCAGCTGTGGGGATGCCCATGCTTTTAAATGCTGCTATGTGCCTCTGCCTGGCAGAATCAATTCCAGATGGCTGCTTACCCATGGCAGGGAGCCTTTCCCTACAGTCAGAAAGATGTAGGAGCTAGCATCTCTGTGTCTTGGTCGTGATGAGGAGGGAAGGATTACACAACAGCCTGTTCTGCTTTCTATTTTCTCTTTTCCCAAACCGTTTGTCTAAAAAACTGTCCAGTTTGACTATTCGTCTCCTTTTTTCTCACCAAAGCACTAAGAGAAGCTCTTCTTCAGTTAAAAGGCACGTGGGAAGAGGGCACCTCTGCCTTTACACCTTCAGCTTTGTTTGCAGCGATGTGAAGAACAGTTTTTACATTGTTACTGGAATCTCGACATGCTGCCTTCCATTTTGGTACTGTAGAAACTTTCACGTTGCTCTATTAGTTCACCTCCACGAATGACTTCCTCTCTTCCTCGCTCTCAGGTTGTTTTAACAAATGGCTTATGAAAAACAGCATTTAGAATTTTCTGTTTGGACGGATGGCACACGTTTCTGCCTAGATAGTGTCTTATGTAAAAGGTTAATCCCCAAGTCCCTCAAACCATTGAACCTTTTGCCACTCAGTAAATTAGGACCAACCCTGTCTTTATGCTCTCTTCATATTCTCTTGTGTATCTCCAAGGATACGCTGTGATGGAAACCCAGAGAGGGAGAACAATTTCCTTTCAGAAAGCAAAACTGGGAAGAAAAATCTCTCTGCAGTTGCAACTAAAGGAGAACATGATGGCCTGTGAAAATGCAATGTCTTTCATGCTGTAATGGTTTTATTTACTACAGAAAGATAATGACTACAGGAAAGTATTTGGCACAGAGTTACCTTTTATCAACGTTGCTGTTTTTACTTCACCCAAGTGATTTTGTGCCACTTGGCATATGAAAGTAGACTAGATTTGGCACGTATGATGTCATGCTTGGGAAAAGAACCGAAGCTAGGATTACTTTCATGCACAATTCCGCACGTGCTATCCTCCAGCTTTTTCAAAGTCCTGCCCTTTGAAATATGTTGCTGGGCGCCCTGCAGGAGTCAGTGTTTTGTGTGGTAATAACTGAAGTGAGCTAGCATCCAGGCTAATGGGGACTGGCAATGGGAGACAACAAAGCCCACGCTTCTTCCCATTAGCTCTTGTCCCTGATGGTTGATTTAATCTGTGAAAGCCTGTTAAAAATGGAAGAACCTTGAAAGAGAGCGAGAGATTCTAAATACATCTCCTGAAATGGCAGAGGCTTGAAAGGGCTGCTGTAGTACATACAACAGAGACGCAAAGTTGCTGTTGCAGCAAAGCCGGAACATGGGAGTGCTCTGACTGTCCTGTTTGTATTTACTTATCGTGGTCTCTCACAGAAGATTCACAGCTAAGTACAAGAATGCACAAATAACCGTATAGGACATGACCTGCACAGTCGGCCTCAGATAGGAGGACCCTAGCTGAAGTCCTAACCAAGAACCTCTGATTTGCTGTAACCATTAGCTACTGTAGACCTGGATAGTCTTGCTTTTCAAATTCCTCTATTAAATTCCTGGCCTTGGTGCAATTTCTGCAACAATAAATCAGTTCCTTGGTCTAAAAAGAAATGTACATGAAGAAGTGTTTCTACTTACCGTCTTTGAAATTCCCACCCTCCGACTTTATCAAAGTCACTTTGTTCCAATGCTGCAGAACAGAGAAAACAAAAAAAAAAGTATTTTACTTTCCAGTTACATTTAAACTTTGCATTTTAGCATGCCATTCCTTATTTTACTTGTATACGAGAACCTAACAGGAACGTGACTTCATTTTAGTCATTCCTTACCTGTCCAGTCTAAGTTCGGAAAACTATATTCTTTTCCTAATGTTCTGGTTTGTGGTCATCTGTATAAAAGGTAACTAACAATAACCTTCATGACTCTGTACCTTTGCATTAATCAGCTACTGTATTTCTGGGTTTGCTTATGGGAAAACAAATTAGACCACCACTGAGCAGCAATAGATATATGTCATTTAAATAGTTCTCTCATTGTTTTGTCAGACCCTAGAACTTTAATTTTATTCACTGTATGTATAATTATCATTATCATTCCTTGTATTTATTTTTGGTCTAAATTTAGTAAGCTTTTTGCAAATCATGTGTCAGGCATGAAGAAGTTGGGCATCAGCGAGGGTGTAGGTGTTGCACTTCAGTTTTTGTGTAGTTAAAGGCATGATTAAAATAAGAATTTCACAGCCAAATCTGATTTAGCACTTAAGTAAAATTGCCGATTTGGAAAAGGGAAAACACATGGGATTAGCAGGACATAAGGATTGTAGTATCAGTGTACACGTGCTACATCTAATGCATGCAGACAGCCAAGGAAATGAAAGCATAAAAATGTGCAGTCGTGTGCATCGGCTTGCAGTCTGAAAATTGTTCTGTATTAGTATTTTATTTAGCACAAAACCAATTATCCTTTGAAAAACTTTTCCCCAGCATTAACTATAGCTAGATTGGTGCCAGGAAATGCCCACCTTTGCTGGGTTTGTGCCCTGTCTAACTCTGACTCTTTGTTTCTTTAGCACTAGCATGACATACATTCTGAACAACAGAAGCAGGCAAGCTGCTCTTTCCAGTCTCCCGTCATATTAGGTTTAATTACTGATCATCAGAAACACAGGGCTGCTTCTTACTCCATTAAGAATGTTTTCTCATATATTTAGAGTTTTAATCCCCACACGATGCAACTGTCATTTGATGTTAACAATCTGCAGGGATTTTGCAATAAACACTGCTTGCATCCCCAAGTAAGTAGTTCTAGTACGGTGTTTGTTATGGCAGTAATTAAAATTTACAGATGTCAAAGCTTAGGGGGGAGAAAAGCTTTTCAGAAGGGAAGGAATCTGGATTTTAGTTGCATGAGAAATAAGCTGGTTTGTAGCTGCAGAATTTATGGTGTAATCTGCTCATGGCCACAGGCTGGTACTTCAGAACTAAGCCTCTTACTTTTTTTAGAGTAATAGTAGTTTTAGTTGCGCAGCTACGGTATTAATGTGTAAATACTAACCAAGGCAGGGACTGAGCATCGACGACTGAGGCAACTGTCCTTGCTTTAACAGAGCAGTGGGATAATAGATTCCCCAAGGTCCCTTCCAACGTGAGTGATTCTGTGGTTTTGTTCCTGAATGACTGGGAGGTGTAAATATGCCATCTCAGTTCGGTGACAAATTACACAGTTCTTTTAAAGTTATGATGATAAATATGGACATTTCAGTTGAGCAAGTTATTCCGTAGTCCTAAACAACTTTTTATATCTCCATCATACAAACTTTGATATAGGAAAGATGAGTATCAGTGGAGTGTAATTTTTTTTTTATCACATAAATAAAAGCATTGCTAAATATTATTTTGTTTACATAATTTGTTCCTCTTAAGTCATCAAAATCATAAATATTTCCTCTAAATCGAAGGAAACTGTCACAGAAGTTGCTGTTTATTCTAGTACAAGCCACAAAATGAAGGTACCATTAAACTAGGTGCCCTGGCCTTTCATACATCTCTCCTGAAGTTAGTTTTGCTTTTGACTAGGATATTCATTCTTTTTACGTGCGGCCTTTGATAATGAGTGGTTAATTGGCGTAACAGAGCAGCATATTAAGAATGAGATCCAACAGCACACAGTTCAATGTACTAGAAATTAATTACAAAATGTTAGAGCTTAGAAGATACAGTATAGTCAAATCTATTAATTTTATTGATACTGCAGACAGTGATTGAGTATTTTTCTTGATGTATTCTATGCAATATACGTCATTTTTACCAGACGTAAAGTCAATGGCAGCCAATGCCATCTGTGTCGAAGGCAAATTTACCTGAATTTGAATTAGGTTTGGAGGTTGTGCTCTGAATTAGGAGTGTGTTAAAAATAGTTTTGATGTGATTCATTGCACATCTTCAGGCAGTTTTATGCCTGACATTTACCTAAGGAACAGCATTTTATTGTTTTTGGGTTTGGTTTTGCTTTTTTTAAATAGAGGAAAAGGCAGAACTTTTCATTCAACTGTACTGAGGTGGTTACCTCAATATTTGCCTTTGTGTGGGGGGGAAGAGAAAACAGATTAAATCCAAGTGCCTGAATAGAAAAAAGGCAGGGGAAGAAAAAAATCTTGCTTTTACCATTGGGGTAAAGGTTGCTGTCTTTTGGTTGACAAGTAGTTAAGTCTCTTACTCTGCTCAGCTCTTTCCAGTTAGGTTTTCTGCATTTTTTGGTGACAATAGTAGCCATGGCCTTGCACACTTACCGCTGGAGGTTCATCCTATGCAAATTCAGAGCTGCTTCAAACATCAAAGCCTAATTTAATGTCTCTAGGAAGTGGCTAGATTTTATTTTCTCTTTGGATTTGCATCAGAGAATGAAGATACTCAGCTACAAATGAAAAGATGGTACGAGAGATTATGACAAGGTTGTATTAATCTGCTGCAGCATCTCACAAGAGCAGGTTCTTTCTCTGGTAGTACCTGTCTGAAAAAGTTAGTATTACTTATGTATGCGATATCTTGGACTGTTACAGCCTGAGCATTTACACCAGGTATTCTTAAGTGTGGAAATCTGACTCATAATAATCGACTTGAGAATACATGGGAAACTGGTAGCAAGGTCAGACTTGGAGCTCATTTGTTCCTGTCTTCTGCATGTGAGCTGTGATCATTAGGAAAACCTGCTTATCAGTCCTCTATCTATTCAGTTTGTATGCTGTTTTCCTTTCATATATATTTCCTCTGAAACCCTTTTCAGTATTATTCCCAAATTCTTTCTTTACCACTATATTTCCTCTTCCAGCAGTTCAGTTTTAGAGCTGCTTGCCCGAGTCTTGTGATTTTTCACATACCATCACTTCTCATCCCAGTGGAAGATGACCTCGTTCTGCTGGGATATAACCTTAATAATTACCCTGTTCACACCGTTGCTTTCCCCAGTTATTCCAAGAATGATTAAAACGAGAGCATAGGCACAGCAGAAAAACACTCTTGCTCAGTAGAGGCACCCTCCTTGTCTGTTATTAAGCCCCTTGCAAATTTCAGTTCATATTTATCTTCTGCAGGTCTTGAAGCTTCTTGCCAAGCAGTGGATCTTACCGAATCTGATACTGAAAATGCCTTCCTGTTGCAGTGGTCTAAATTAGACGTGGAAAAAAAAAACCCAAAAACTATAGAAATTAAGCCTGAAGGTCTGGTCTTCAAAAACCAATTTGATAGGATATTTGGATATGTGTACCCCGATCAAAACTGGAAGCACTTCTATGAAAAATTCAGGCAAATGGGAGTCGTTGTTTCTTGACCCAGCATGTTAAAGAAGACAGAGCGGATGTATGAAGTTCTGTAGGAGCCTGGGGGTCAGAAATTACCGTTCTCTCCCAGTACACTTTCTCACACTATGTGACTTTGGTCAGGTCTTCATTATTTCATACATTTAGGAGACAAAGATGCTAAATGGAAAGATGCGGTACACTGACAATATTCTGTGACTTCTTTATTGTGGGTCATACAGAGCAGAATAGGCAAATGTCAGTAAATGAGGAGTGAGGGCATTACTCAAGGAGAAATGATAAGATACTGTGATGAGAGTCTATATTTTCAGATGGAGGAGAGAGGGATTCCAGTACTGGAAATACATGAAATTATTCAAAAACTTTTTCAAAACAGGAAGCATTATTAATTCATGAATATTTCGCTTTGAACATTAGTGTTTTTAAGAAGGTTTTAAAGGGGCAGATGAATTGAAAATTGCCGACTCTCACTGACAAGGGACAGGGTATTTGTTTGTAAATAGCTTTATATTATTGTGCTATTTCATTATTTTTTTCATGCTCTGAATTTTTCTGTTCACGGATGAAGTATAATGAGGCAATAAATACTTTAATTAGCCTTTTGTAGCACAAGTATAGAACTCCATGCCTGTGAAGATACGGATCATAATCACTGTACCTGTTGGGCACATGTGTTGTATTTGGATGGCACTATCAAATAAGCAGAAATGCTGGATTTGACTGTAGAGATATGTATATATATATAGTTTCCTCTTATTATTTATATTATCACACTTGGTGGGACTGGGATGACCTCTCTGAAATGCCAATATACCAACACGCGCGGCATGGGGAACAAAGAGAAAGAACGAGAGGTCTGTGTGTGGTCACGGGGCCGTGATCTTATTGCACTTACAGAGACATGGTGCGATGGCTGGCATGGCCGCAATGCTGTCGTGGACCACTACATACTTGTTAGGAAAGACAAGGCCAGCAAGGCAAGGCGAGTTGCTCTTTATGCGAGAGAGCAACTGGAATGTATTGAGCTCTGCCTAGAGGGGATGAAGAACTAGTTGAGAGCTTCTGGGTAAGAATTCAGGGGCAGGCTGATAGGAGTGATGGTTTTGTGGGTGTTTACTGCAGGCCACTTGATCAGGAAGAGGCAGTTGATGAGGCCTCCTACAGGCAGCTGGAAATAGCCTCAAGATCACAAGCCCTGGTTCTCACGGGCAACTTCAACCACCATGATATTCGCTGGAAAGGCTGCACAGCCAGGCACACGCAGTTCAGGAGGTTCCCGCAGAGCACTGACGATGACTTTATGCCACAGGTGGTGGAGGAGCCAACAAGGACAGGTGTGCTGCGGGAACTTCTGTTAACAAACAAAGAAGGTCCGGTTGGGGACAGCCTTACCTGCAGTGACCATGAAATGGTGGGGTTCAGGATCCTGCATGGAGGAAGCAGGGCAAGAAGTACAGTTAAAACCCTGGGCTTCAGGAGAGCTAACTTTGACCTCTTCAAAGACCTACTTGCAAGAATCCCGTGGGTTAGGCCTCTAGAATGCAGGGGGGGCCAAGAGAGCTGGTTAATATTCAAGCACCACTTGCTCCAAGCTCAAGATTAGTGCATTCCCATGAGTAAGAAATCAAGAAAAGGAGGCAGGAGACCTGAATGGGTGAGCAAGTGGTGTCTGGAAAAACTCAGTTGGAAGACAGACGTTTACAGAATGTGGAAAAAGGGACTGGTCACTTGGGAGGAATACAGGAATGTTGTCAGTGTGCAGGGATGCAATGAGGAAGGCTAAGGCCCACTTGGAATGAATTCTGGTGGGGGATGTCAAAGACAACAAGAAGAGCTTCTTCAAGTACACCAGTAGCAGAAGGAAGACTAGGGGAGATGTGGGCCTGCTGCTGAATGAGGTGGGTGCCCTGGTGATGGAGGATACAGAGAAGGCAGAGTTACTGGATGTCTTCTTTCTTCAGTCTTTACTGCTAAGGCCAGCCCTCAGGAATCACAGACCCTGGAGGAAAGAGAGAAAGTCTGAAGAAAGGAAGACTTTCCCTTGGTCGAGGAGGATCAGGATAGAGATCATTTAGGCAAGCTGGGCACCCACAAACCCGTGGGCCCCAATGGGATGCACCCACAAGTGCTGAAGGAGCTGGCCAATGTTATTGCTAAGCCACCCTCCATCATCTTTGAAAGGTCGTGGAGGACAGGAGAGGTGCCTGAGGACTGGAGGAAAGCCAATATCACTCCAGTCTTCAAAAAGGGCAAGAAGGAGGACCCAGGAAGGTACAAGCCAGTCAGCCTTACCTCCAGCAGGTCGAGGCCAGCAGGTCGAGGGAGGTTCTCCTCCCCCTCTACTCTGCCCTAGTGAGGCCACGTCTGGAGTACTGTGTCCAGTTCTGGGCTCCCCACTTGAAGAGAGACAAGGAACTACTGGACACAGTCCAGCGCACTGCTACGAAGATGATTCAGGGGCTGGAGCATCTCTCATGATGGAAGGCTGGGAGATCTGGGTCTGTTTAACCTGGAGACTGGGAGGGGCTCTCACCAATACTTACAAATCCCTCAAGGGCAGGTGTCAAGGCAACGGGGCCGGACTCTTTTCAGTGGTGCCCAGCGACAGGACAAGGGGCAACAGACCCAAAGCGGAACACAGGAAGTTCCATCTGAACGTAGGCAGAAAATTCTCTCCTTTGGGAGTGACAGAGCACTGGAACAGGCTGCCCAGAGAGGCTGTGGAGTCTCCTTCTCTGGAGATAATGAAAGCCCTTCTGGACATGATCCAGAAAGATCACCAGCAAGCTGCTCTAGGTGAACCTGCTTTAGCTGGGGGGGTTGGACTAGATAATCCCCACAGGTCCCTTCCAACCCCTGACATTCTGTGATGCTGTCATTACTGGGGGTTTCTTGTAAGTCTGTTAAAACCTTCCAGTTTGCAGCCATGCTGTGCCAGGTTTAAATCTAGTCATGTTTTAGATACAAGTAGTTCTATCATACTTGCAGCTGCCGTTAGATTTCTGTTTAAATTGGAACTCATACTTTTTAGTATTTTTTTCATACAGTGTTATTTTTTTAAATTAGGATTTGCAGGATTTGTTTCCAGTTAATTCTGTCGTAGGACATTTAAATACTTCTCAGAGTACAGCCTCAGGGGTGTGGAAGATGGTGAGAATAGCACTTGGGGCTAGTTTGGAACTGGATTCATTTCACCTGCGACAGCAGCGGTTTATATACAAGTCAAAGAGCCAGCTGCAGCTTTCCTCATCGAGAGCCCCGTTTCCACCCCGGATCGGTGTGTCTGACACAGATGATTTTGCTGTGGGGTGAGGTGAAGAGTCCTGCGTGTCTAGGCTGTGGTGAAGAAAGCAGTATCGCAGCAGGGCAGCTGGCTCCTTCATCTCCCTGAATTAAAAAGTTAAATGGAACTTTCCTGAGGCTTCACATTTGTCTTCCGAATTGTCAGGGGGGGAAAAAAAGCTTTATTTATGCTTTGACAGGTCAAGGCAGGAGGGATTTTCCTGTTGATGAGGAGACATAGGGATGAGAAACCATCATGGAGATATTTTCTGAAAAGAAAGTGGCTGTGATGCTTTCTCCAGGCAAGAGAGCTTGTTAAGTGTCAGCTAGAGAAGCAGCTTAGAGGCAGCATTGTGGGTGCAAGTGCTGAGACTCTCCTCGGACTTGTACAGCAACAGTTCCAGCCCCTCAGCCTCGAAGTGTGCATCTCTTTGGCCTGAGACAAGCACAGGCTCTCCATTCATGACCCAGAAGCCTGTTATGTGAACAACAGTGCAGTCTGGGAAGGAAAACAAGGCTCCCTGGGCCAAATGACTTGTTGACGAGCTGCCCAGATGTTCCCTGGGTACCAACACTGTACAGCTTTGAGGGTGAGGGAGGGGTTCAAGGACAAGCAGGAGATTTTCTGCAGGAGGCTCTATTCAAGAACTGCAGTTACTGTTGGTTTTCTAGTCTGTGTTGTCTTCTGTCACTGAATGGTTTCATCTCTGCTCTCAGTAATTATATTAATAGTGTTGATTTAATCCTTGCAGTCTTCAAAGAGCTGTTTGAATAATAATGAGCTAATCCTCCTGACCCCTGAAAAGAAAGATAAGCATTATTAAAAATAAGCAGTCCTTCTCCAGAACAGACAGATGTGGTAGCAGCACTGAGGGGAAGTTCATGCCAGAAACTGGGGCATGTCAATAGCCCAAGTTCTGTTTGGAAAAGTAGCGGTTGGTGAGGGAGGAGGAGTGAAGAGAAGGATGGCAAAGCAGCAGGCCAGGTAGAGGCCAAGCCCTCAGTGGTACCTTCACAGTCCCAGGCAGCAGGTCACCTGGGGGTTGTTCCTGGACAGCTCAGAGGGTTTTCAGGATTTTGATACTCTCACCTTCATGTCTACTTTCCTCCTCCTATTTTAGTGCCTCCTAGTTTTGTCTTGCCTGAAAGTAGATGATGTATTTGCTGCCGAGACTTGTACATTTTAACACGTTCTGGTGTACAGATGTCTCAGTCCTGATGAAAATTTGAGATCCTGTTGTGGTGTTGGTATTTCATAGGCAGTTTTTCTCCCTGTGACGCTACTGCAATCTCTGGCTTTGAGCTGGCTGCCAGCCTAGATCATTACAACGTGTTTTGTTCTATCAGCACTGTTCCGTTCTCCCAGTCCTTCCTATCCTGAGAGATTTTGCTCCAGGTTGAAAAGGTAAAGCATCAGAAGAGGGTTAGAGAAATATCGGATGCTTATGCTCTCACCTAAAGCTTAGACCCCTAGTGAGTGAAGCCATTTGTCGGCAGCTTCTTACTTTACAATAAGCTGCTGCTTATTGGTGTGACACAATTATTTCAGCATCAGGCCCAGGTCTTTATTGACTTTACACCAACACTTCTCCCATGTCTCTAGTGATGCGGTGTCAGCTAGCACCGGAGGAGGTATGGTCAAGGGTATTTATGCAGTTGAGTGTGAATATATTTTCTGCGTGAAGAAATTAGAAGTTACATACATGTGTGATTACTTACAGGGCACAGGAGGGAATCTCATAGGTATTCAATATACGAAGACAAGCGCTGTGTAGAACATGAACTCGAACCTGTTTTGTCGTGGGCGTACAGTCTTACAGACCTCTGGGTTAAAGACGGGTATTCTGCTTCCTGGTGTAGAACTGGAGGATCTCCAGTCTCTAGTGATTCCTTTGATATATCTCATGTACAGCGTTACACGACATGAATACATGAGTATTAATCTAGGTCATTAAAACTTATTATTCTTCTATTATTTTATAAGCAGTAACTGCATACAAGGACAATATAATAAATTGTAAAACATATTGCCGTTCATAAAATTACCAGCCTGTTGCTCTGCCCAGGGTGACTGTTAACAGTTAGAGTCACTCCTGAGGAGAGCTGAGGAGCTGTGTAGGACTAGTAATGCATATGTAATACAAAGCGTGTCTTCTCAGGAGACCTTCACAGCAAGTTCAGTGAGGAACCAGATTTCCCCCGTTCTCCTCCCTTCCTTTCTTCACTCTTCACTATTAGGCTCTGTCTTGAATGTGGTGTGTTACGACTGATGAGGTTTTGGTCGTTGATTATTGCAGCAATCTAACGCATCGAGCCAATAGGATCGGTATATATGGTGTATGTATCTGCAGTGTGAGAGCGTAAATATCTGCTGGCTTTCCAGAAAGCACTGGTAACATGAATCACGTTAAAAACTTTTTTAATATCATTCTTTCCCTTTCTTGTTTTAACATAAACCCCGGTGGAATATGAGGCTCTGATAATGACTCGCTGGGCAATGAGGCAGCAATCTCAGACACTGTGACGTGATGCAGGAGAGGTCATACACTTGCTTTCCTAACACAGTCATTCATTCATTAAAAATTAAACGCGGGTGGGAGGCCATGACATGTTGTAGTTGTCAAGTATTGGTGAATGCTTTCTTGTAGTTAATGAAGTCCTGAGCAGTTTGTGAGAGACAAAGTTACTCCAAGTTAAGTCTTGTCTTACTTAGTGGCATTTACGCTTGAAGTTAATTAATTGTTGCTATTGAAGACGAGTGCTCTAAGGAGGCACATAGTGTTTCAGAATCATGGCTATATCTTAATGGAGCGATGGCTGTGGGTGGTTTTGGGTTTTAGGTCTTTGCAATGAGATTCATATTTAAAAGAAAAACATGAGGTTCTATATTGTTTATCTCTTTTTACCTAGAAGTTGCTGGCTTTCTAACTGCACTGTTAGGAGTGTGGGGTTTTTTGAAGCAGAGTCATGCAGGAAAATCAATGTGCTCCAAAGTCTTGTGACATAGCTACCTATTTCAGCCTGACAGCATCACCATGGTTTTCTTTTGTTGATGTGCCGTGCTAGAAGGCAGCTAGGAAAGGGTTGGTTAGTCGGAGCTGAAGGCAGTACTATGGAGTTGTTAAAACTACTGTAACAGACTACGCAGGGAGTCCTGACTAGCGTGGTGTCTGGGTCTCTTGGCCAGTGTCAGACACCTGTGAAAGAATCTAAAACAAGATGATCGTATAGTGGCAGGCTGTGACTTAGGGTTGTCTGGAGTCAGAGGTGATATTTCTGAGGTTAATCACCTCCAGCCGATTCCCTCTTATGTGAATTTGCCTAATCGTATGAGGAGTTGTGTTGACTTTTGTCATCCACAGCACAGTGAGGCAAGGAGTTTCACAGTCTGACAGAACACTGTATGAAGAGTTCTCCCCTAGTGCTGACTCTGAATCTGTTGTTTGATAACCTTATTTCATGCAACATACTTTTTTTATTTAAAAAAAAAACCCAAAAAACCAACAGGGAAGAGTGAATGAGTATGCCACTCATTTTTTGGATCTCCAGCACGTTCAGACAGCTCTTTTCTAGGCTAAAAAATATGCAGTTGTTTCATGTAAGGACTCTGTATGTGCTTCGGACCCTTCTTATCTCTCTTTTCTGTAACGTTTCTAGTTGCAAGATGTTAAGATGGAAACCAGAACTATATGTAATAGTCATAAAGTGGTTGTGCCGTTAGTTTAGACAGCAATGTAGTCTTTTCATTTCTATAACTTTCCTAATAATTGCCATTGCTTTTCCTCCCCATAATAACATCTCTCTGCCATTCCCACATTGTTTAGAATGTTATTGGCCTGATTTTTATGTTTGTTGATGTGGGAATATACAAGTGACATGATAACCCTTGAGGTAATGGCATCTGTAACATTTTGCAGCTGTAACAAAGTCATGTTTGAGGCCATAACCTTGACGAGCATCAGAAAGAACTTAGAGCCTGTTTACAGTTCCGTGTTCTAACGATTGCTGGTGCTCACAAGCTGGGTAGCAACTCGGGCTGGTTCTGAAATCCAAATGCAGCTAGAGCTGCGCTGTACCTGCTCATCAGCAGACAGACAAGGTTACTGTGTTTACTTTTCTTTAATTGTAGGTATTTATGAGCCGCCATTTCTTGTATTATTGTGGTGAACCTGCTCTGGATGTGAAGATTGCCTTTTGTCAGGTGTGTGTTCCTTACAGGTAAAACAAGGTACAGTATATACTTGTACTTCATTTTTGCAGTTCATGACATAATAAAAGAAAACATAGAAGTAAATTCCAGCAGCTTACCGCAAGTAACTGGTTGTAAGAATGACAGTAAATACAAAAATTAGAAGAATGCATCAGAAAAATTGTAGTTTGCTTTTAATGATTTTTAATTTTGTTTTGCTAAAATGTCAGTTAATGTTCTGAAAATTTTTTTAGGTAAAAGTAGCAGCAGAGTTTGCAAACAGAAAAAATGTTGGCTGTACTTCAAATAAACTTAAATGTTAAATCAAGCAAGATATCTGTATGTACACCAATGCTTCCACAGAAATATTCCAATTAAAACTATTTGATCTTAGCCTCTGGTTTTGTGAGACAGAGCTTTTTCCATTGTAGCCTGTGACTACAATTTTCTGTCCCTTAGTCCACCTTGACTAGAAGCGAAGGGAAGGTAATTAAAATGGCGGGGTTTGTCCTGTCTCCACTTGAACGCGATGCGCTATGCAGGTGCTGGAGTCAGGAGACTGCACAGTAGCCAGTTCTGTATTTCTAAATCACCCTCGAAATTGCTTGGTCACAATGCTTGGAAGTCTACAAGGCTGAAACTAATTTTGTGATACAAAGAATAAGGTGTATCGGTTTGTCCAGGTTTTGGTTCTTTTGGTTGGATGCAGTCAGTTAACACATACATAGGAATCGCAAATCTGTGTGCATGCTTTTCCATCATGGATGAAAGGTGACTTTTTTGATCTCTTCTGAACAGTGTTTCGTGTTTTAATTATCTCTCTTCCTAGTTTTTTTTGTAACCTAGCTGGAAGAACATTATCCTTCATTTTCTGAGGGGTGAGAACAATGCTGCATTCTTAGAACTGGAATTAGGATAAACTCTGGGGTTTTCTCTTTGTAGTACTTATGGGGTCCGAGTAAGTGAAAGCACAATTCTAGAAAAGGAAGAGCTATAACTTGTATGTAAGCATTTAACATAAAACTGTGGCAGGTGTCAGGAGGTTTCTTCTACGTTCCTTAACTCAGGAGTACTAACTATTTGTTCTGCCGGGAAGGTTGGCTCTGCATTTAGTAATCATCAGCTCTAGGATGGATCTTGGCTATTCAGTTCGATAATCTCTTTAACTATCTTCTCTGTCCTTTTTTATCTCCTTTACTTCCTGTTTATCTAACCAGCTTAATTCTTCCACTGTTTTTGAGAGAAGAAAGGATTTTGTCAAACATAATATTTTTGTACTTTTTTGAAGCTCACTTGCAAAAAAAAGAATTCAAAAAATTTTGCAAAAAAAGCATTTTTCCTCAGATGATATGAAAAATATGTTATTGATGGAAGAAGTTATTTTTGCTGTGCAGAACAGTTTTTTGCATAGCTCTGCTTGCCAGCTTTCCTCTCCCTTTTACTTAGACCAAAGCAGAGCTGTACAGAAACATTTCTGGTTTACACATGCAGAGGAGAGGTACTCTTGATCAATTCCTTTTACGTTCAGTGCTCCTTCAGTCTCGGCATCAATCAGTGCGTGACCATGTATAGCCAATGCTTTCTGCCGCTGTGCTCCAGGTTCTTGATTTATTGGAAACGTGCTGTTGTAATTATTCCTTTGCTGTTACCCTAACTTAACGAAAGGGGTTCAGAGGCACGTACAGAAACAAACCGATTTACAATGGGTTTTGTTAAAGTATATATAATAAAATCAACAGCGTTTTGGATGAATTTTTATCATTGAATGAAATTGGTTCATGTTTAGCACTTACAGCAGGTACCCAAAGAGGAGTCATCCAATAAATGCATACTATCCTGACGTTGCAGGAAACAGGAGTCTATCCTTCAAGCACTTATCGCACAAACAGCTTTTCAAGGTCTTCATATCTTCAGATTTATTCTCCTGAGGATAAAAGCTGGTTCGGGCTCCATGTTAATTTATTCTTTCCATAAAGATAGGCCCTGATCCAAATAACAGTTAAGCGCATAGATAGTATTAAGTACAAGAACGGTCTCTAAATTTAATATTTTGTTGCATTAAGACCTCAGCCGTCACGGATGCTGTTCATTTGTATTGCATAGGGCGGGATGTGGGTTATATCTCTATCGCAGTAATACTTGGTCCAGACATCCAGATCTTTATTTAGAGACCATTTAACAGTGTCCAGGTAGTAATATTGTTTATTCCATACTTATTCGTAATGCTAATGTGGAAATCAAATGCCCTGTGATTTACTAGTAATTATTCTGCTCTTAGTGTAAAGTTCATTTATACCTTTGGGAAACTTCTGCTGAATCAGCAAATCTAAGACATTCAGGAACTACCATTAATAAAAGACATCTCTGGAACAGCAGAAGGGTTATCATCAGCAAGAGGTAGATACTGCCACTCAAATCTTGAAGTGTCTATAACTGTCAAGGACCACAGCAGTATCTAGATAAGACACAACAAAAATGTACCTTCCAGTGAACATAATTCAACTCAATAACTTTTTCATGTGGTTCAACAAATGCAAAAATGATTTCTACTATATAAGCATGCAACAGAGATCAGAAAAAGTCAATGTGGTATAGTTCAAATCGGCCCTGTTGACCTGTTAGGATGAGAGCCTCTAGTGATGGTGTACTAGAATATACGATTTATCCAATGGGCTATCAAGTTTAGAATAGAAGTCCTGATCCCATTTGGAATTTCTGCATCACTGTAGACTTTCTACAAAATATAGAGTTGTGCTGAAGTGTCTATTATTGAACAGTACTCCAGTGACTGTTAGTACTCTGGACATATTTTTCTTATAGTAGATTCATGGCTTGGCTTCGCGGACGAAGATTTGGGAAGGGCTTTGCCCACGCTTATTGCAAGCGCGTTGATGGCTGAAAAGGCCAATGCGGGATAGGCAAGACCGGTTGCAAAGAGCACACCGGAGGGTCTCCTTGGGTGGTATAGTCGAGGCACAGTTCTTTCTGCGCTGTCTTTTCTCCTCGAGCTTGATTCTACGCGTGCTCTCAAAGGAGACAGCAGCGTTATGTATGGTGTGTCTCCAAATCTCCCGATTGGAGGCCAGGGTGGACCACTGATGGTGGTCAATATGGCCTAGGCTGAGGTGTTGTTTCAGGGAGTCCTTATATCTCCTCTTTGGAGCTCTTCTCTTGCGGCAGCCGGTGGCAAGTTCACCATAGAACACGATCTTAGGGAGGCGGTGATCCGCCATCCTGGAGACGTGCCCTGCCCAACGCAGCTGCGTTTTCAGCAACATGGCCTCAATACTGGTGACGTCTGCCTGTTCAAGGACAGCAACGTTAGTCACGTAGTCAGTCCAGTGGATGTTTAGATATTACGTGGTGATTTCTCTCGCATGGCCTAAAAGGCCTTTATGTGCTTTATGTGCTATGAAAGAAAACGACATATATTGAATTATAGCCTGTTCCTCTTGACACAGAGCTTATGTAATTGAGTATACTAGCTTTATATGAGGAAATGTTAATTCAGCAGGAATAGAATCTTAAGGATTTCAAACTTAAGGAAAAAAGAAAAGCACTTCCTGCAAAATACTCAGTAGCATAATTGGAGTAAATATGCCTTTCTCTCCCCACCCCTCCACATTTTCAGTATAAAAATACCTTAGTCTGGCATCACGGTACATTGCTACTCAAATCCTGTTCTGAAACAGCCGTCTTTTTTAAGGCTAAAAAAGAGACATCTGCTTTTCTGCCATAATAGAAAGGTAGGACAAGATTTCTTTTTTAGCCTCACAGAATTTCATTAGGCTTCTGTAAGGTTGCTATCACCAACACATTTTATCTGCAGGACCGTACACGTTCTTATTGAAGGAGAGTGTAATGCAGAGTTGTATATTCTGAGTAGAATAGGACATTAAAGTCCTAAATAACAGCTAACAATGTCTAAAGAATACTGACTGCTCCATCCATGATTTCCTTCATTTAGTTTTTCAAAAAAAATTTTTAAATCAACATCAAGACGTGTATAGCCTGTCAGAGTTTTCAAGTTTTCTAAACTCTAGCTGCAAAGGATACCATTATTTAGAATACAATTCTACGGATATTTTAACTTGGAGCAATAGTCCTGAATTTTCTTGTCTTTGAAAAACACAGCTTTATTATTAGAATTCGTATATCATAGTACTGCCATAGTGCTGCAACGATTATTTTTTTTAACAGAAAAGCAGGACATGGGATTACTGAGGTGACATATTGGGGACCTGGCCATGCACATTAAGAAAAATTTAATGTGAATTAGGAATTCACATGCTAATTCTTTGGTACGGCATCATCACTATTTTTTATTGCCCAGTTTAAAAAATTTCATGTCACAGATAGAGTATGTTAATGGTTTTACATAATGAAATTGTAATTTGTGCGGTACTGATGCCACCAGAAGAAAACTAGAATGAAGTTTTGCATGTTGAGGGTGTTTTTGCAAACTTCTACTCAGTTTGTGCCTTTAAAAAAAACACAGACAAACAGATTTTAAAGCTTTAATTTCTCCCTAGCCACCTTTTCCCCTGTATTCTTCTAACTTAATTTCCGCAGTCATGCTTACCTGCCTTGAACAAAGTATGCAGAGACTTCCTAGATGCGATATTGCACCAATTACCGTTTAAAAATCACATGATTTTGCAAACTTTTCATTTCACGCGCAGAAAAGACTAGCTTTATTAATTGCATTGTTCTCCATTGATTGGTTGGTTCACCTCGTCTGATTCTTAATTTTATCCTAACTTCGATAAACCGCTTCAATTACAACTAATGCTTTAATCGGATTGTGTGGAGTTACTGCTTTGGCCATGAGAGAAACTGTTGCTGCAGAACGTCCTGTAATTATGCCTTCTATCCACAGATTAGGTGGTATTCATAACCCATCAATGAGCAGTGACCTATATCTTAGATTTCTAGCACTAAAATGATACTTCATATTATCAGTAGCTTTCTATTTCTAACCAGTGTGATTCCATTATTCAGCTCCTTATAGTCTTTACTTACAAAAGAGTGGCCCTTTTCGTTAGCTGTTGTCTTCATAGTGAATACTGTGATTATATCCTTATATTAAGAAATTTTCTTTTTTAAATACTTCATCCATACTGTTGTTACATGTTTATTCTTTATCTTTCTTTTTAAAGGAAGCTGTGATGGGCATTGGGGCATAGCATTTTGTGTAGTCAGTCTTCTCGCTGCGCTGCTTGCTTGCCAGGATAAACCTTCTTAAACAATTCCCAGTATTTCGGTGTAACTCCTGTTTCCTGAGAAGTGTAAACCATTTGATAGATCCTGTATTATTACTATAAACAATAAATAAAGAGGAGCTGTTAATCACACCTTGGCTGTCCTATGCTCTTAATACACTGTACTCCTATGTTCCCTTCACTGCTGTTGATAAATTCAGTGTACTTTTCATTTCTTAGCAACCTTTTGGCCACCTTTAGTGATCTCATTTTTCTTTCCTAATCTTAATTGTATCTTGCTGCTTCCCATGTTACTGCTTCTTTTTCAAATCTAGGGCTTCAGAACAAACTGATTAATACAAACGTCAGTGTTTCTTCTCATTTCTCCTGCTAGTTAGTTGTGGCTGCTGCCATCGCTTTCCTCTGTTTTGGACATAGTTCCACAGTGTGTCTTTGCTGGCTTCCTATCTCTGGAGCTGTGCCTGAATGAGGTGTTTCCAAACATCTTTACCGTAACTTCCTCACCTACCTTTAAATCTTTCTTTCCTCTATTTTTGGCTACATTTTCCACAGTGTGTCTTTGCTGGCTTCCTATCTCTGGAGCTGTGCCTGAATGAGGTGTTTCCAAACATCTTTACCGTAACTTCCTCACCTACCTTTAAATCTTTCTTTCCTCTATTTTTGGCTACATTTTCCATTTGGATCACTGATTAAGTTCCTGTCCATAAAGAAACCTCACTCTCAAGGCATCTTTTTTCTCAGTGTTTCTTGAGGAGTCTTCCCATCCTTACTTCCTTTGGTATGATGACCAGGGTTCGATGTTACCTTTGTGTAAGTGTCGAATTCTTCAGGCGTCGGGGAATGAGGTATCATTTTGAACTAGCTGTTTTGTTGTGCAGATACCAGTGAAAAGGAAACAGAAGGCAGTCCTGCTGCTTCTTGTGTAATCAGAACTAAGTCAGAGCCGGTTCTGAAGCTGTGGGGTTTTGGTATCTCAGATAGAAGAAGTTAAACAAGGACAGTGTGTTAAAACAAACAAACAAACAAGCCAAAACAAACCCCAAAAAACCCAACCAGGACTTAGAATATTGTACTCCATCTAATGGGATGTTTTAATATGAGTGGTTTAATACGACGTTTTAAAATAGAGTGAACAAAGCAAATACAGTAAAAAGATCAGTGATTAATTGATCAATGTTGAGTTGTTTGCAAGAGTCCGCTGGGTGCTTGAAAGGCTGACTTCATAAAGGAGTGTAGATTGTGTCTGGGGACTGGGACAAGACTGCTGGAGAGAGACTAAAGAAGGCAGAGAATTAACCTGTTAAAAACCCCTCTGAAAACAGGAGGACTGGGTGGCTAATACAATCCTTAGAGTATGGGATTGAGATGAATGAATGGAGAACTGTGGTGTGATGTGGCCAATAGGATAAAAATCTGTAATACTACCCCTAAACACACACAAGTTGAAAAACCTATTTTTTGTAGGAGATTTGATCACTGTCCATGGACTCTTGAGTTCAGGAAAAGCCAGAATAAATGGGAAGGCTGGTTTTATGGTGAGAAAAATAGGTAATATTTCCATCATAAACGTGCTATATACAGAATACACAATGGAAGATAATTTAGTAGGCCTTTCTGTGCAAAGATACTGCGTATTTCTCAAGTGGTGTCTTCAGTAGCCATCCAGATTTACACAGCAAAATCTGTGTCAAAACCAAAGCAGACGGTTAAGTAAATGTCTGTTCGTCCCAGAATTCTGGCACTTGAATCTTCTGAGGATATTCCAGCTGTGCGAACGAGAGGATAGCCATTAAATCAATAGCGGTGTTGCCTTCGTGGATGCACACAGGTGAGCAGGGCTTTGCCTGTATGTACCTTTTCGGAGTTGCCAAGACTGAGATTTCACCATGCTTCAGAATTTCAATTTATATAATCTCAGCATCTGATGTCTAAGGTCAAACTGTAGCTTTAAGGTATCCTGAGGGAACTGAAGGCATCCACCTCTGAAACACGCCGTCCTCCATAGCCCTGGAGGTGGTCAGAGATGGGGTGGGGACGTGGTGGCCCCTGGGGAGCCATTGTGATTGCTAACTCAGAACATCCTCTCTTTTGCATCCTTCTTCTATTTGGGCACGGTGCCAGCTGCAAATGAGGAGTCAGTCGTTCAGTCTTCCATCTAGTTCTGTTCCTTGCCTGCATTCGTGCGTGTGGAGTCGCGTTGTTTTCAGTAACCTTGAATCACGGCACCCGTACGAGACAATGTGTTCCTGGAGGTATTTCTGTGCAGGAAGGGAAGGCTAGTACTACGGGAGGTAAAGTTTCCCCTCAGCTGACGCCTGTTGGCAGACTCTGTGACAGCATTCGTTTTCTTGGCGTTGCAAAGGAGAGCGGTTCAGCTTAAACTGCCATCAGTGTGGTTTGTATTCATAAAAGCTAAGGTGTATGAGTTACCGAGCTGTAAGAAATTGTGGTGTTTTAGGCTCATCAGTAACAGGAGGAATGGTCTCCTCTTGGAAACAAAGGGCTGTCAGTGAAATATGATAAGTCCTTTATGGGGTAGAAATGGACAAATAAAATGGGGCATCAGGAAACAATTCACCTTGTAATACAGAAAATAACATCATTTTGCTTCTGTTGTGCTTTTTAACCTTCTCTTTTGCTCTCTGTTATGAAACAAAAAAAGGAAATAAATACAACTTGTAGCTGTGTGTGAGACAGAGTTATTTGAATCTCAACAAATTTTAAAATAGTTGTTCTTTGAAAGCAACATGTATGTTCTCTAAGCATTTAGTAATGGTGAGAGAACCTTTTTCCTTCACCTGGAATGGCTGAGTCTGTGCAGCTCATTTTTTTAACTCCTCCCCAGTTGTTGGGATATTAAGCAAACATCGTTGCAGATATGGCTATGTGTTTAAGTGACCCAGTAAGGATGTTTTCAGGGTGAAAAGCTTTTACTTCTCTTACACTTGAATTTCTCAGTATGGAGGAAAGAGAATGGATTAGGGGTGTGGGTGTTAGAATTTTTCAGTTGGGTGCTGGAAAGAGAAGATAATGCATTCTTGTACACATGAAATGAAATTTAAGTTCCAGTCAGTGTGGCAGCAATGCAATTCTATTGTCCAGATGTTTATGAAAACCAAGAACAAATTGCACACCAATGCGTACTTTGTCTCCGAGGAATAATCTGTCATGTTACACAGGTGTCTGAGAAACTGGATGTATTTTGTTCAAAGCAAAGAGGATGGAGAAATTTGCTTTTGTTTCACACCTACAATGTTTACTACTACTTTGGGGCTCCAATATTGTCGCTTGCCCAAGTTCATTTGAAGTTCTTCTGAAAATTTATTAACTCGGCAAAATTCACTTTTCTGTGTAAGACCTATGCATCTTTACTATGATACGCTAGGAAGTAAACCTCATCGCTGTGTTTATGTATACCCTCCCTTTCCCCAGCTAATTCTTAATGACGTGCTAATTCCTAGTCTCCTAAGATGTCAGTATCAATCGAATTTGAAAGAAGTTTTTATTTTAGGTGCGTATGCAGAAGGGTATATACTGGAAATTCCTAGCCACGTGTTCCTTTCTGCTGTCAGATAATCAAAGTTAAGCTGCCAGTACAGAACTTGTAAGTATTACACAGTAAAACCTGAATCTGAAATAGTGTAGGGGGGGCTGGGGAAAGGGATTATTAACCGCTGTACTGACACCAAGTCTTCTGGAAGGGCTTTGGGCGGGCACTGAGAGCATAACAGGTCGAAACCAAAATGTGATGTGAAGGTTTCTTTAAGACCACCTATGTGACTTGAAGACTTTGGGAAGAACCTTTTATGCAGGGTTTGAAACTAAAACTAACATGCTCTATTGAGAGTATGAATTTCTTTGCTAACAGGAAAAGCTTTTTTAGCTTAATCTGAGAGTGAAACAAAACTGCCATTTCCTTGTCCTCATTTAGGAAGTGGCTGTCGTATCAAATTAGAAATGGTTTATGATTTGATTACATGTCATCTTGGTTTTGGGATCTGATCAAATGTGATTAATCCAATAATGCTGTTAATTCATTGATTTAGGGATTTGATTTAAATTACAATCATGACATAATTCATCTCTTGCTTCTTATAAAAATAAGCAGTACTTTGGGCTTAAGCAGTAGGCTTCCTGTGTTTTAAATTTGTGTATTAAGGCTTTGGTAAAAATCAGCAAAATACAGAGAATAGGGTTTTTTTCTATTTGTTTAGCAGTGTGGCTTTAAAGGGAGAAGGCAAAGTAGTAGATGCCCTGGGAACTATTTGATGGGCCTACAGAGCTGAAGTTTTTGTCACTCAGAGGTGTCATTCTGCTTGGAGTGAATTTCAAACTAAATCAGCCTGTCTTTAATTTTATAAGTAATTCTTGGTGTTGATATTTTCTATCAAAGCTCCTTATGGCTCACAAATTTTTAAGCAGATAGATTTTGGGAAAAATATTCATCTAAAAAGAAAAAAAAATCCCCCAAAAATAAACAGTCTTTGCCTTTACTCACGGTTAGGAGCGGATTGTCGTAGGAATGGTCTGTGTTATGTGGAGGAAAGCTGCTCATCAGGACACTTGTGTGTTCTGAGCAGGTCTTACTGGTTGGGGTCTTCTGTGTCCCGTTGATCAACATAACTTCAGTTACTGTCGAAGTAACCAAAGCAATTGCATATATTAATTATCCATATAACCAAGATACTAGAGAGCAGTTCTTTTGAGCTGTTGTAATTGATTATTAAGCCATTCCTGGATTTAAAATAAGCAGCTGCTGGGACTGCCATAGTTCAGAAATCCCACCATGGGCAGCACGGGCTTCCCAAGGCCAGCAGTTCACAGGGTCAGTCTAACTTACCAGCAAGTTACGATGATGTGCCCAGGATTCCAAATGTGGAGTGATGAAGTATCTTTTCCCATGCCGGTCCATACCGCATGACGAACCGTTGGGTAACTGGGGAGTGAGGATGCAAACGAGTTATGGCAGGCATGGCTCACCCAGGAGGACTTCACACAGTTGCCTGGCTTGTCTAAAAAACCGGCAGTATCGGTTCTGCCAGAGGAGCTGGCTACAAGCCAGGCTCACCAAGGAGTGCAGTTTTTATGCTGACACTTTAGACAACATTGGTTTCAGAGTAACGGGTGTTAACACTGAATATGGTCTGCATTGTTCTGATAATGACACCTGGAAAACACACGCTGCAAATGCGTCGGTCTAGCTAGAGGGAGCCGTGATTGTTTCCTGTGCATCGCAAGCACGTTATTAGAGCCTCTCAGTTCCAGGTCTAGTACAAATAGCTGACCTAGCCCAATTTACGCATCTCTCCTCACGTAACGGAAGGCGTTTTAAGACTAAGGCTGCACAGTGCATATCAGATGCCATCTCTTTCTTCAGATGAGAAAAAGTCTTTTGCAGTCATTTCACTCTGTAAGCCTGAATTTAGCACTGTGTCAGTGTCTATAAATCTCACGCTTTCTGCATTTGGAAAGGAAAAAAAAGCCTTGCCCCCAGCCTGGTTAAGAAGTGAATGTGATGTTTCTAATTGCTCTTGCGAAATGAGATTTTCTGTTTGAATGAACAGCTATGTTTATTAAAACGTTTCAAAGTCTCTAAATGAGGTGGTTAGGATTAATCAATGTTGTCCAGTGACAGTGGGTCTTCCAGTGAGATAACGGACAGAAGAAGAGTATTAATCACCCTAAAGCAAGGCTGAGAACTCAAGTTGTAGCAAGGTCAGTTATCTGTTTTTAATGACCAGCCTCATGCAACACTGGAATGATGTCCTTTTCAATTGGAAAAAAAAATGGACTTTGTGTGTTTCCCTGCTCCATTAAAGTTCAACTTAATAGTCCCTAGCCATACAACAGGGTTGATTATTCAGATTTTCAGGGGGAAAGCAATGTATAACAGAGCAAATAAGAAAATTCAGAAGCTGCATTTGCCAGCACTGGGAAAAAATGCACAGGCAGAGAAAGGCATGTTTTAGGTTTGCTTCTCCTTGTAGAAGGCGTTTGGAAAAGTCTTGGCTTCCATGTGTGAATTGTCAACTACTGGAGGACAGATCTGTTGTATCATGTTGAACTTTTGCAGCTGTGCTCAGCATCGTGTAGAAGAGAATCCTAATTTACAAACACTGAATTCTGATTTTTATCTCAAATTATTACAAACTTTGCACCATAGTCTTCAGGGAACTGATTTCATAGTAGCCATAAAATGGTTATAAGGTAACTTCCTGCATAGTAAATCTACAAATTTGGGTGAGGTTACAACTAGCTAGCTTCATTGCAAGCATAAAATGTTGACAGTAATATCTTTGTGTCATGAAAATTAGCCTTTGCTTGGGACTAAGGCACTTGTCAGGTCACGAGAGCAACTCTTCTATCCTTAGGAACACAAAATTTGGCAAGATCTCCTGAGCTGCTGCGTAATCTCCATGATACCAAGCCACGCCAGGTGACAGTTCTTCTCATAAACTGCTCCGTTTCCTTTGCAACTGCTGTTGAAAAGTTCTCAAGGCCTTTATCACATACTCAGGGAAAGTTTTAGCGCTCACGTGAATAGACTTATTCTATCTGACCGATGATGAAGAGGCTAATTCCTATGTTTCGTGTCCCACTTCTACACTGATGTAAGTCTTCTCATTTTAAAATAAGGTATTTATTTCAAAACAATACTAAGCCCAAGCTAGTAGTCAGAAAGCAGCAGTACCAGCAAGCAAAGACCAGCAGCTGAGAGTAACTGTGTCACAAGCACCAGCTGTAGAATTCACTCACTTCCTTTAATCGGTGGCTTTTTAGGGTTATTTCCTGGGTGAAAGAGGGTTCGTTACAGTCTTTGAGAGCACTTGAGGGTATGACAATGAGCCTAGAATGTCAAGAATTTATATTGGAAAATTAGGCTGACTGTGTTATCAGTATTCTGATGTTTTACCAGCCTTGGTTTCTGTGTTTTATCCACCTCCCCTTCCCCTCTTCTGTACAACAGGGATTTGGGAAGCAAGTGGATGTGTCATATATTGCCAAACACTACAACATGAGCAAAAGCAAAGTTGACAACCAGTTCTACAGCGTGGAAGTAGGTGACTCGACCTTCACAGTTCTCAAACGCTACCAGAACTTGAAACCTATTGGCTCTGGAGCTCAGGGAATAGTTTGGTAAGTATCAGCAGTTTCTCTTATGCTTTTAAATAGGATTTGCCTTTTGCATTTCTTCACAGTTTTTTAGCCACAGACATTGTCTAAAATTGCAAAAATAACAGTCAGGCAACAGACATCCTGAGGCAGAAGGAGCCTAATAAATTCTCCTTCTGGTGAGAACGATAGCACTAGGTTTGTTTCTCCACACAGCAAAATGTAACTAGCAAGAAAGAAGGGGAAAGATCTTATCATAACTGACAGCTCTGGTGCTATTTCCAGAGGCAGTGCAAATAATACCCTAAGTAAACCCTGTAATTTTAGGCTTTGTACAGTAAAAGTCACTGAGGGCAATATAGACACTTGTCACGTCCCCGAGCATTCTCCAGTATTAAGAACTGAAGCCTTTCAAATCAAGGTAACTGCTAACGTTTCCTTTATTTCTTACAAGAGACATTGCAGCGATGTGAATAATGAGAACAAAAGACACTAATTCAGTAGCTCTCCTCAATAATACAAAAGTCTTATGGAATTCAGAATTATTATGTTCAAAAACTGTGATATCCTGGTTGGCTTTTGCCTCTGCATTTTTAGAGATGGCTCTTAAATTTCAGTGGCTTTTGTTTAAATGTCTCTGTGCAGGCATGTTACCTGTTTAATTCTGACCCGTTAGGATAACTATCGTGGTCTTTTATCTGTAACTCGATCAGAACTGAAGTCTAATTCCCTCTATCATCTTTATCACTGCTCTTTTCTGACTGATGTAGTCTGGAGACAGTGGTAAAGCAGCAGGTTCCTTCAATCTAGGGGCAAGTGGATTTCCACGGATCATTGGCATTGGCACGATAACTGCCAGCGTAACAACAGCAACACGTCCTTGGGTCTTTGTCACTTCCACCGTTTGGCTTTGAGGCCACGCAAGTCTACAGATTGATCTAACTTAAGCTCAGGTATTAAACACAAAAGAGCTAAAGGTTAATTTAAAATCAGCTTTGAGAAAGAAACATACTTTGTGTTGAGTACTATTAATGTTCATTTTGCCCAAGTTGTCCACTTCCATGTATAGAAGCAGATGCTTTTGCTTCCTATGTACTATCCTCTACTCAGTTTAGAGGAAAATCAGGTTTTGTTGTACCTCTCTACAACTTAATTGCTGTATGATCAATTATAAGCAGCAAAAAAACATAGATGTTAAGCTAAATAAAATCAACAGCATCCTGTGAATTTGACTTTCGTACTAAGAGTTGACAGGCAAAAATTAAGAATGCCTTAGGAGAGCAAATCAAATGAGAAAACCAATAAGTTCAAGTGAAAGTTAACACATTCCTTGAAATGGTTGAGCCACATGGAGAGGCTGTAAAAGACCTTTCTCGGTTTGATGACACAGATGTAGAAATGTTACGTGGTAGCTCACCCACCACGGTATAATCAGCATTTTTGCTTAGTATGTGTTGAGTTGTAATCTACCTGTCAGGAGGCATAGTTTTCCAGAAATACATTAACGATCTGTGAGCAAAGCATGAAGAATCAATGGTGAAGTGATAAATCGATGAAAAAGAGTTGTGAGATAAATATATGTGGTTTAGCTAAGGGAAGACAATACCTGATTAAAAAAATATTCAGTTGTGTAAATTTCTACTTGCATAATAATAATCCTATAGTAATAATAATGTTCACATAGTAAACTTAAATGCTTTAAGTTTCTGCTGTAGAAACTTTTTTATTTAGAAACTATAGGTATTTTGATGGATATGGGGTTACATCTAGAAAAAACAGATTAATTTAAGGGAAAAAATATACTGGAAAACTGCCTCTTTGTGGAGTGCTGCTAGCCCTGGTTGGGGAGGTATTCTGCCCTGCTCATCTTGTTCCTTTGTCAAGAATAGCCATGAGGAGTGCCTTCCTGAAGACAGTAAGAGAAACCTCGGGCAGAGTTCCTACTAGGTGCAGTGGCTCTCTTTATACGTAATGACTTGTTGTTCGAGCAGCGCAACAAACCCAGGATGCAATTCTGTCTCTTAGTGCCAGAATTAGCAGAAGCGTGGGAGCTGGAAGAAGGATTTCTGACGGCTCCCTCTACCAAGGGCAGGCACAGGTAGGAGAGCTCAGAGGGGGTTAGGCTCAGTCTTCTCATGGAATGCATTATTTCTAGATTTTCCTTCCAGATAATTGTCAGGAAGTGGCTGCAGTGACGGGTTACTCAGCTGCTTGCGACAGCTTTAGTGCATGGTGACATGGTTTTATGGAGGAATAAAGGCAGAGTATTACTGGTAGATGCTAACTGCCTTGCCAAGGCTGAGCTGCTACCAACAATTGCAGCCAGCCACCTGCTTCTTGACTAGTCGAAATTTTTGCCGGTTGTGCAAGTGGAGCCCATGCTCTCTTCCCCACGCAGGAAGAGCTGACCTGCTGACGACTCTTCTGCTTTGTCTAGTACTTGGTCCCACAACTGTAATTCCCACATCTTGAGAAAAAGGGGCTATTTAATAAGAGATTTTTCAACAATTTAACATCAAATCTCTCATTACCGATCAGGTGCAAGATATTCTATGCCAAGGACGGCCTTAGGACCAAACTGCCTTAGGACCAAACTCCACTGGCTACCAACAGCTTCCCTCTTAACTTTGATGTGGGTCCCTACGTGCCCACCATGATGGCTGCCTTAGCACCTTGCCAGATACACTTGGAAAGGCAAACCATCTGCAGCCCAGCAGGTAACTGAAGAGGCAGAGGGAGACGGAGGAGAGACATGATGTTTTTCAGGCTGCTCTGGAAGCTGGTGTTGAAGGGTTCCTAGGTAAAGCCACAGAGTACTGAAATATTTCTCACACAATTCTGTAAAGAGACATCAAGCAGGAGAATTTCAGTGGAAAATAATTCATGCCATGGAACAGAAGCAGGCACAGGAAGTAGGGAATGTGGTTATGACAGAAGCTGGGACCTGATTTCACTTGATTACTCTGAAAATTACATCAAAGATGAAATAATTTTTTTATATGGAAGCATTAAAGATATTAAGATCTTCAGAGGATGATAATCTATTAAATTATGTGAAAAAGAGAAAACCATATGGTGCGAGTGTTGGTAGTAATTGTCATTGTGCCCATGTGAAATAATTATAAACTCAGTACGAAAGTAGTATTGGCTGTAGACGTAGTACATGCGGTATCTTTGGAAGTTGATTGTGGGAGCTTTCAATAGATTTGCGTTCACAAAATTATTTTTGCCAGCAGTTAGAAGGATAAAGCTGCTTGGAATCTCTTGAGCAGGGCAGTTCCTCTTCACTCTGCAAAATACTGCTCTTAATGCAAGTGTAGGCTGTTTGCTCACTGTATGTCACAGTGACATCTGTGAGAAAGACCACGTAGGGTGTGTTTGCATAAAATTGCAATGTCGTTACAGGCATGTTACAACGGGACATAGCTGAAACAGAGCTTGTAGTTTATTAGACCAAGCTGTAGTTGTACAGCTTTTAACAGACTTTAACAACACTGTTACTTCAGTCATGCTTTGCAGTGCTTCACTTAACCTAGTGGTTACCATGGGGAGCGGAATACACTGCAACTCAGCAAAGGCAATTAAAAACGGCAGGTTGGTAGGAGATTAATGTCCATGCTGATGAACTCAAATCAAAATACTTGTTGCAAACATTGATTTCCTACTTAGGAATTTAAAAATTAGGCAAGAATCGGTTGTGAACATCTGGTATAAATTTTTCATTGATTTTGAACTAAAATATTCACGTACAGAAGAGGGATAGACGGTAAACAGGTACGTATTGAACACAGAAAGACAAGTCAGCAGAGTGACGTTGATTTGGACTGAGCAGCTGGAATCACACCAGTGACCCTTCTAAGGACAGCAGTAACATCTCATGTTCATACGATGGCTAACACCGAGTGGTCATGTTTAACTGGAAGTCCAGGATGCTTTGGCAATACAAATCTGCTATTGTCTTCCATCTTCGGCTGCCGTAGCTGAAAGATGAACGATGGACACTTTTGACTCTGCGTGTCAGAAAGAGATCAATGATCTCCTTGTCTGAGGCAAGCCAGCATCTCCCTGACAGGTACGCAAGCATGATCTGGAGCAATTCTAATACACTGAATGGCATTGCTTCAGAATGGCATAACTGGGATAACCAAAAGAGCAAGGAAAACACCGAGTCAGGGCCTGATCCAACTCTTAATGGCTTCATTATTCTGTGAAGGACCTGGGAGTACTGGTGGCCAGCAGGTCAAGGGAGGTTCTCCTCTACTCTGCCCTAGTCAGGCCGCATCTGGAGTACTGTGTCCAGTTCTGGGCTCCCCACTTCAAGAGAGACAAGGAACTACTGGACACAGTCCAGCGCACTGCTACGAAGATGATTCAGGGGCTGGAGCATCTCTCATGATGGAAGGCTGGGAGATCTGGGTCTGTTTAACCTGGAGACTGGGAGGGGCTCTCACCAATACTTACAAATCCCTCAAGGGCAGGTGTCAAGGCAACGGGGCCGGACTCTTTTCAGTGGTGCCCAGCGACAGGACAAGGGGCAACAGACCCAAAGCGGAACACAGGAAGTTCCATCTGAACGTAGGCAGAAACTTTTCTCCTTTGGGAGTGACAGAGCACTGGAACAGGCTGCCCAGAGAGGCTGTGGAGTCTCCTTCTCTGGAGATACCGAAGACCCTTCTGGACATGAGCCCATGCAACCTGATCTAGGTGAACCTGCTTTAGCAGGGGAGTTGGACTAGGTGATCTCCAGTGATCACTTCCAACCCCTACCATTCTGTAATTCTGTGATTCTGTGAGTTGATCTTCAAGTTTGTGATAGAAACAGAAATCATCAAAGATAAAATCAATTTAGAACAGTTTTCTGAGTTTAATTAGATACGTGCCACTTTAACCACTGAGAGAAAAGGCAGCTGATACCCCTCTACAATATTAGAAGGGAATTAATAATTACCTTATTTCATCAGGAGGAGAGACAGGTCACTTTTGGCCTGTGGGTATGGATGGTTTAGATGAGGGTGGAGGGAGAGGAATTCTCATGTTCCATAAAATCGACAGAAATATGCTGATGTGGGAGTGGGTGTTTCCTTGTGTTTTAAATGAATGCTTTTTGCCTGTAGGCAAGGCAATTGATCTGCAGGTTTTCTGCTGTGCTTTGCAAGCTATCATTTTTTATATTGCCTGTGATATTTTTGATACTGCCTGTGATGTCTAAAAAAATGATGCTGTACAGGGATATTTCAAAAGCAATTTGAAAGGGCTGTGATAGTTTTTGAATTTATAATAGCAGCAAGGGCAAAGTCTAGTTTTCCATGGCAGGTGTGAAGACATCACTTACAGGCTTGAGGATACAAGTAATTAAAATCTTAGAAGCAGCTTATGAAGACTTTTGGCCCAGTTTATGACCACATTCATGCCTATACCTGTGTGCATTATCACAAGAAATCATTAGCTTTGAAGACAAAGTTTTCTGGGTGAGAGTTGGATGGATGAGTCTGATAATGTCTTACAGCTGAAATCTTGAATGTTTCTCTTGCTCTTTTCTGACGAGTGAAGACAGGCTTTGATGGTGAATGATGTTGGGATGTGGTCTAATGATGTGGCAGCTGGACCAGGGCATTGTTAGCTGGGAAGTCCTTTATGCTATCTAGTTTATGCGAGAAGGCTTTGGGTCTTAATGTTAGGGGGTATGGGGGGGGGGGAGTATGGGAGCAGGAATGATGATTGAGGATAGTTTTGAAGAGTCCTGGCAGGTCTTCAGTGAATGCATTATCATATATATTCTGTATATTCAGATATAGAGGAGAATGTAAGTATATTCTTGAAGTAGTAAATCGGGATATTTGTTGGGTTTGGGGTTTTTTTTTTTAAATTAGTCATTTGATGATAGGTAGAGTCAGCAAGTCAACTGCTGGCTTGCTCTGCTGCCCAAGATTACCATAGGTTCTTCTTTGCTGATTTAATGGTAATTTCATGGTCAATTCTTAAAGAGTGCAGAGTTCTTTCAAATCAGTGTGTTGTGATGGTGGTTTTTGTCGTGGCTTACAACCTGATGATTCTTTCCCTAAGGTAATCATAGAACCATAGAATTATTTAAGTTGGGAAAGACCCTTAAGATCATTGAGTCCAGCTGTAAACCTAAGACTGCCAAGTCCACCACTGATCAAAGAATAGTTACACTTTTGCTATGGTGCACTGGAAAAGAGGCAGAGAATAGTGGACATCTCAGTGCCCTACAGTTAACACACAACTGTATTGTTTAGCTGGACACTGGTGTATTACAGTTCTTGAGAGATCAAGATATTTCTTCATCCTGACCCTGTGATCCCAGTGATGTTGTTCTGGGTTTTTTGTGCCACTGAACTGAAATACTGTATTCCTTGATAGAGGTCAACAGTTCCACTTATATAAACTGGCCTAGTTCCATTGAAGTTCAGAGATGTTCCCACTGTAGGATAGATCATCAGTTCTCCTCAGAAGAGAAGAACAAAGAATATATGTCATTCAGTGGGAAAATGAAGTGAACTATGCACCCAGATACGCATAGAATTTCAGTGGCCCTGAAGGGAGTGGCAGTGTTAATTTCGTCGGTTCCAGGTTCTCCTGGGAGTCGGTACTGAGCGTATGTCGTGAGTTCAGGTACTTTCATTTCCATTACACGGTCACATTTTGCAGACTTTTTGTGCTTGATATTCTATCAGCTGGTGCTGCAGATTTATCCTGTTCAGCTAAAGATTCTCCAAGTTATATCCATTAGTTCAGCTTGTGTTCTCACGCTGTGTGCACTTTGCTGATGTGCTTTGACATTGCGCTCCTGAGGAGGTTTTTGAAGACAAGCATTACAGAGTTTTGGGAGTGTTTTGTGGGAGATTAACGTAGAAAATAGCTGTCAGTTTGTACTGTGAACTGTACTGTTAGTGAAATAGCCATATCAGTGTAAACAAGTTCTTTGATGTTTCCCAGGGCTAATATCATCTCATGCATTGGCATCACCTGATGATTTTTTTTTTTCTCCTGAGAACAAGTGGTTTAAAATATGGGCAGAGGTTTTTTCACTTCAGGAAGCTCTTAATTATTGAAATATCAGAAGTAAACTCACATCAAGCTTCAAGCCTCACTCATTGGTTTGTACATTGCAGTATTTTTCTCCAACTACCAATCTGCATTCCCATTGTAGTATTCTTTGGATTTTCTAGTGTGTCGTTACTCTGAAATGCCAAAAATTTAATTGCATGTATTCAGTTAGCCATTAGTCATCATGTGCTATACGTCTGGAACGGCACATTCTGGTTTGTTCTAACATATCTCTGCCTTGACTCTTCAGAAAGATAGCAAATGTCCCAATTGTGTTTGGAATCTGGATCACCAGCAAGGGAATTTAAAGGTGCTGACAGCACTCAGGAGTCAAGCTCTCCCAACTCCCAGTAGGAACAGCAAAGATCGGGTATCTCTGTGGATCTGAGCTCCAGAATATTGTGTGAAGGTGATCATCTAAGGTGGTCAGATTCGTGTTCTTAAGGTGACGTTATTAGAATTCACATAGTAACGCATATTCAGAGACAGTTTGATTGGATATGGGGTGAGAGGAGGAGTCAATGCCTTGCAATGCTCTTGCTAATGACTCAACAAAGAACTTAACTTGGATGTGAGGGAAACTGCCGTCAGGATCAGAGAGAACAGCTGTCATATGTCAAACTGTACATAACACATCTAAAAAATGAGAGAAGTTAATTGCCTTTAGAATAATCAGCTTCTATTCCATGATTGCTTTGGTTCTTACAACTTCTTCTGTCTGCTACTAATATCTTTAATGTCAGTGGAAAAGAAGAAAAAAAAAATTGTATATATCCAGTAGCAGTGCATGAAGGCATCTGAGGCAGGATGAGTTTTTCTATAACAGGGTACCTGAGATTTAATGTTTGAGCAAGAATTGTTGTTGTATCTTTTATTTAAAAGGTCTGACATGTAATTACTTTACAAGAAATATTTCTCAGGGTTTTTTTTTAATGTCCTTTTTCTACCTAACTGCAGAACTTCCTGCTAGGCAGGAAGTTACCACATAACTCATGTTTGTCTTCTGTGTTTTGTTTCCCTTTAGTAATACACAGAAATCTAAAGTGTAATTTAGGATCTGGTAATGAGAAATTATATTTAATAAAACATGCCACAGTATGCTCTCCTAGCAAAGAGATCAGAGCCTCCATCTCTAAAATACTCCGACTGCCTATATTTTTCTTCTTTTCTCTGTAAAGAACCTGTATAGTTTCCATGACTACTATAGTTAAGCGGGCAAAATCTATTTCAAATTTTCTGTCTGCAAGATTATGAAAAATGAAGTAAATAAGTTGGTGTAGAAACTCTCTCTATGCAAGCTGACTTTGTGAACCCTGGCAGCAATACTCGCTTTACTTGGTCATAAACTACAGTACCATAAAGGCACTGCCAGGCCCATTGGAGAGCGTAGACAGCCAGGATTTTCAGTTGGATCAGTACAACTCCTAGGTATAGAGCAGGTTTGTTCATAGCCATGACTGGAAAAATATCTGTGATCCTGTTAAAGCCATTAAAAAATTCATCAGCGGTTTGTAAATTCTGCAGAGTATTACCAATGGCTGCAAAGAAATGATGTTTCTGTAACTTAAGCTCTTTCTGCGTTAGCTGATTAAAAACTCAATTTAATTTACACTTTTCACTATGAGACAGTAACATTTTATAACTCCCTTTACACGTGTCAGGCACCTATGTAGTCCTACCCTATCAAAGACTTCCTTTTGGTCACTGCCAGGTATCTGTTTTGTCACATTTATTCTATCTCACTCCTACGCTGCAAAATATTGAGCAGACATTTTTCAAGACTCTCCTCACTTCTGTTGTGTCAGATTGTCTGCCTGGAATTCAGCTGCAGCCAAATTTCAGTTTAAGGAGGAAATCAGGGTTGGAATTTAGTGCCATCAGTGTATCACATCCATTCCTTAACGGAGTTCAGACTTACGCTTTTATTTCACTCACTTGAAATCTTGTCGCCACTGAAATTAAGACTGTTGCAGCATCGTCACTGATTACCGTGTGTTTAACGTGAGAGCAATTGCACGGAACAATTACCCTTCCTTTTAGGGACAAGGGGCTTCTCCTGTGATAGTAGAATAGCTGCAACCACACGGAATCAGAGAGGGAGGGCTACAGGACAGATCATCCCAGTAAAAGGGCAGGTATCAAAACAAAGGGGCAATGGAACCAGAAATAGAAAAACTAGAGCCAGTCTGGAAGGAAACACAACTCAGATAATGCAACTTTCTTTTTCAGCGTGTGTTGTTGATATTTGTTCTCTGGTATTAATGTGGTCTGCAGATTTTCACAGTTCTTTACACAAAGCACAATGTTATCCCTTGGGACAAGGGAAAATCCACTGTCCTTAGATTATCATGAAAAACAGTGACAGAAAAATAATTGGAATATAGCAGAAGTTGTGCAAAACAGAAAGACTATAAGAAGCAGGAGATTGTGTATAAAGCCTAGGTGAAATATACGAACAATGTGAGACATGGAAAAACTCACCAGATGGGGCAAGAGTTGGAGATAAAGAGAGAGGCAGTTAGGAAGAAGAAGAAGAAAGGAGGAAGAGTCAAAGGCAGAAGTGAAAGGAAGTGGCAAACGGGTCATTGAGCGGGATTTTTGGATTGCTTTCATATTTTGCTTTTATTCTTTTCTGGATTCATGTTGTTAAACTTTTCCATCCAAAACAGGTTGGTGCCCGTTTACAAACTGAAAATAAATTTGGTAGCTCTGGCATCACCAATTCACCATGAGTCACAGAAGGGGGTAGAGTTTCTAATGCAAAGAAAAATCTTGTTTTAAAATTGTATTCAGAGCACCCACATCTCGAAATTCTGGTCTAACAGGATAACTCAAAACCTAAGAAGGTTTTAATCTCGTTCCTGTTGAACAAAGGCATTTTGGCTTGTCATACAGCAGGTAAAACATTTCATAGCCTTACAAGCCCTCAGTTTTACCTGCTAGCACCTTACCTGTGTCAGACATCCCTCAGTATGAGAGACTGTAGGTACAGAATTACCCCCATTATAAATGACGGCTTGCTGGTAATGCGTTTTTAGTGGTTAGTTGAATTTTACTTTTTGATCAGTTGAGAAATGCAGCAAGAACAGTTGTGAAATAATGTTTCTTTTTCTCCGCACTGACAGCTTTTGTTCTGTTTGTCAGGCAAGCCAGCAAGTCTTTTAAATGATGCCCGTGGTATGGCTATGGCAGATGGTAGCTGTTTTCAGTTTGTGGATCCAAAAATACCAGATTTATCATGTGACTGACCGTTTGAATGTGCTAGGTACTCAGCTGCTGCCACGTGCACAGACTGTCTCGGGGGCCGTATTTCCCTGAGTTGGTGTTGAATGAGGAAACTGGACTGTTTCTGGCTTTGATGCTTAACACAGCTTGCGAACTGCCCGAAGTTTATATACGCTGGTGACGGTTCGGAGCACTGAATGTGATGTATCTATGCCAGCTTCGGTGTCTTACACCCAATCTTCACATGCTGGGCAGCCATTTACTATAGATGGTTTCAGTACAAATCACGCTTCAGCTTCCTTTGCCCGTGTATTTATTGCCGCTGAATATTGACAGGCACCCACAGCTCTGAGCCGTGTTTCAGGTTCGTACCTTGCTCTGGCTTCAGTAAATCCTTGAGCATACAAAGAGCAACCAGTGTAGCATAGTTTAGAGCCATGAGATTGTCATCTCTTACAGGACACACACATAAGGGAAAGCATTTTGTCCTAGAACCCTAGAACCTAGAACCTAGAATGAAAAAACTTGGCATCTTTCACTGGCCAGGTTGAATTTCCTAGGTTGGCAGTTAACAGTTATTGTCGGCTAGCGGGCTATGGAGTGACTTAGTGACAAGAGAGATTCAGAACCAGAAACTACTGGTGTTACAGTTCTGTTCAGAAAAGGAGTCTACAACCCAGTCACCTCCAGAGGCGAGTATAAATGATTAGTAGAGCACGTGCGGATGAGAGGTTGTCAAGGGTTAGAGCGGGCCAGCCACTAGACGAATGTCAGACATTCTCTCCTACCACCCTGCCCCTTCCCCTCCTTCCCAAAGAGGGGAAAGAGAACAGGAGTAAGGGAGAGAGACTTACGGATTGGAAAAGAAAACCAAAACCGCATTAATGAGAACAACAATAATAATAGAATGAAATATATAAACAATACCAACACCAAACCCAACCCCCTGATGGCACCGCGTCCCCATCACCACTGATGCTGTGGGCAGGCACTGGGGAAGGGCCAGGCTGGGCTCAGCAGCAGACGGGAACCAGCTGCAGGAGCTGGATTCCAGAGCTGGATTCAGGAATGCACCGATTGGGATCGAAGGCAGAACAGATTCCTCCTCGGACACCAGCCAGTGAAGAGGAGGGCAAGAGAGCCCTTGTGATCCCTCAGCTTTATTCTGAAGATGACGTCTATGGGATGGAACCCCTTGTTGGTCAGTGCAGGGTCCCCTGTCCTGCCCGCTGCTCCCCGCAGGTGCAGCCTCTCACTCACTGCACCCCACCGTGGGACACAGGATTGAGCAGTGACCTTGGTCTGCACTGTCACCTCTAGAAGCAGATGCTGTCTGCAAAAATAGCACCCTTACCTTCAGCAAGTGCAGTCACTGAGCAGAGACTGAGCTGAAAAGTAAAATCTCTGAACAGAACGAGTTCTGTTCTAACTCAAACCAGGACAGAAACATGAAAACAGACTTTATATTCAGCATCCTCACAAATATTTCAGTCACCAGGGAAATTAAAACAGCACTCGTTATGAGAGGTGTGCCAGGCGATGTTTGAACAGTGTAGCTGGTTCCACATTGTCTTTCCCCCTGCATCCCTGCCCCATCCTTTTGAGTGAGAATGGCTATGGGGAAAAAAGCTTATCTTGCGTCAATATACTGAACTGATCGCTGGATTCCAAATGGTTCTTGGTAGGGCATCACCAGATCATGTAATTAGAACGATAACTAAACTGAGGTTTAAAGCTGTGAATGACAGTCTCAGAGGTATTTTTTAACAACTTGAGCCAAAAGGGCACAACCTTGTGCCTTTGAGTTGTCATCTCAGTCAAGAGATTTTGGTCTGTGCAAGGTGTGGAGCTTCTGTAGACACAGGCTTGCAGTTAGTGGTGGTGATGGAGCTAGAGAGGATAGTCACCTTTAAGAACTGCTAGAGGGTTTGGTGGAAGAGCACTGTGTTAACGTGAACTAATTTGATACTTTCCTGAGTGTGATTGTTTTAAAAGAAGATATCAGCAGAGCAGGTTTAGCCTAGTGACAGAAAAACTCGTTAGCAAGTAATAGAGGGCAAATTTTACTGAAGACCCTCCTTTTTCTTCATAGATTTCAGCTTGTGAGTCTTCTTTTTCCTAGCAGTTTTCCAAGTGTGTAGTATCTTTTGTTACACAGTGGAATTATTGTGTTATTTTACAGTTTCACTCAGTAGTATAATTGGTGAAATTATAACATAGCACATTTGAAGCCCCAGTGACAGATGGGGAGTGAACTTCTATTGTAAATACGTTTACTAAAAATAAGTGTTTTAGGTGCTTTTTTTGTCTTCCTTCAGACCACCAATCTGAAAGTTTGGCAGATAAGAGCTGTCTCAGCATGACTGAATTGTAAAATAGATTTTTCGAGTGTAGTTACCCTTACAAATACAAATTCATTGTGCTCCCCAGTTTATCTTTGCTGGAAAGGGCTGCTTGGCATTGGCATTCCAGGCAGTGGCTCTGGTACTTGAAGTAGAATAAGTAACATAAATTCAAAACTGGATTGCACATGTCATGGATGTGAAAACGATACTGTTCTAATCCTTTATGGGTGACAGTAAAGGGACTGGACGAGTGGTGGGCTTGGGCTTCGTGTTTGATTGTTGTAAGAATAAGCATGAGTGCATTTCGATCTCTGAACGAGTTCTTTAAGATAATAAATATTGGAGGCATGCACTGCCCCAGATCGGACTGGGGAAAGATTCCTGTTGAAGTAGTTTCTTCTAGCTGTGGCGAAGGATTTGTCTATTTGACTCCCATTTCAATGAGCGCAGTTACAACCGGTCATATGAGCAGCAGGTTTTTTGGTCATTTCCATACATTTCCAGACAGAAACGTGTGTAGATGTCTTTAAATCACCTTTTCCTGTTTGCTGTGGATAACCAGAGAGCTTTGGTCTGATTTCTCGACTAAATCATATTTCTATTTAACCAGGGCCTTTAGAGAACTGTATTTTGCAAGGTGGGCAATAGGGTAAGTATGTTGTAGTCAGTAAACCTGTATTAAAATGCTACAGTAACAATTTAAGTGACACTGCAATAAAAAGGTACAGGAGATGGGGACATTTTTTAGTCAAAATGTGCCATGTGTGCTCTTCTCTGTTCTAAAATATTTAATATCTAAAGGTAAAATCTATAATACGAATTGGATAATAAACTTCATTCGCAGAGGACTTTATTTCAGTGTGAGAACCATAAGGCTTAAAAGCAAAGTTTGAGAGCAAGCATCTTCCAGTGCCGTACGCTAAATTAAGAATATCGTGCAGCAGAGAGCAAGACATGTCTTTTCTGTTCAGAACTGGATTCTTCCTGCCATAAATTTATGGAATATATGAAAGCATGTGCACACTGAATGATGGGCCTGACTCTCTAAGAGTTTTCTTTGAGAAGAAAGCTGTCTTTCCTGATTAAACACTGAAATGTGAAGTAGAGCCACACGGTTTGAACTTTTGTCTTAAAACTGCCCAGTTTTAATGGCACGTCTTTGAAGTTCAGGTGCTCCAGAATTCACTGTGTGATCTTAACGGCAATGTGGTGCCCTCATTCAAGGACTAGGATGATAACCCCAAGCAATCCAAGCAGTTCTGTCCTCCCTCACGTTCCCTCGTTCCAGCACAGGATAAGAGATCCCGTGTTGGATATTTTGCAGCGAGTTACCTTGCTTTGGCTGCAACATTCCCTCAGGGCCAGAGAGGGGACCTGCTCCCACGTGAAACGCACAGGGGTGATGGCTGAGCTTGACCTTTCTTTTTTTCTTTGCTGCTTAGGTTTCGCGTCATCTCAGCATGAGAATGGGTTCCAGATGGCACCAGCCGGAGCACCTTGCTGGCCAGGCATTGGCTGGGGCGGGATGCCTGTATTTGACTTCTCTGCTGCACTTAGGCACGCGCAGTCTTTTTGCCCCCATACGCTGCAGGAAGGAGCACTTTGAGCTCAATCAGTAATCTCTGCTGTCATGATGGAGCTCATGGAAGGTCTTGGGGGCTGTTTTATTTATTCTGTGAAACCTCCATGGCGACAGTAAAAAAGTGAATGATGAATTGTGTTGCAGCTGAAGAGGCAGCTGGTTGTGTTTCGTAACCCAACTGTTACCAGCTGATTGCAAGAAGCTGTGAGCTGATGGAAACTCAAAACAGAGAGCTGGAATCGTGGGCAGTACCCGGAAGGGTGCAGCAGTCATTCATTATGGAACTGTGCTAGTTTCCTAAAGCATCAGCTCCGCAGGTTGTCCCAGAGGCCACTGAATTTCTCTGCATGTTAAAGAGAAACAGAGCTGGTCCGCAGTGTAGAGCAGCCACCTCTGACAGCAGATCTGCGGCTCTTCATGGGGGTCCTATTGCTTATTTTCTGGGCTTTCAGCACACGAAGTTGGTTCCAGATCTAATAAGCACATTGATGGGCACTTGTTCGGTACAGTGGTCTTTGACTTGTGCTGTCAGGGGAAAACTATTTCTGCATGTATGGAATTCTTTTCTTTTACGTGGTTTTCATTCACTGTTTTTAAAGATACTTTCTGGAGAGGAGTTTTCACTCTAAAACTAATTTTATTTTTTCCTGTTTAAAATTAATTATTGGAGAGAAGAATATTCGGGGGAGAGGAATGTTTGTAAATAGAAATGTATCAATGTCCACCTTTAGAAACTCGGAAGATACGTGTCAGAAGGAGGAAAAAAAGTGGCAAGAATGAGAAGGTCTAATTTCATTCTAAAATTTGGACTGATAAGTGAGATCAATATAAAAATCAAACAAAACAAATACCACGAAAATCCCTACTAGAATACACTTTAAAATTTTCTTAATGCAAGTAACATTTTCACTCTTTTTTTATTAGAGAGCTTGCCTGAAATGGGACCTTAAGGAGAGAGATGAAAAATCGCTTAAAATATTTTATGGTTAAAGTTTCATAAACCACTTTTACCGAAATTTTGCTTGATACAGGAAGAAGAAATTTGGCAGTTGTCCTTTCTAGAAATGACTTCTTCAGCAAGTGCAGTAGTGAGAGTTACCTGAAACCAAACACAGGGAGCTTGAAGTCAGAGGAATTACTATGAAAAGGATTTGTATATAGATCCATCTGTGCTTTTCTTTTTATGTGTATGTAGGTTTAGATGTGTATCTGTGTGTGTATATAGAATGTGTTCCCCTCCATATCTCAGTGGTGATTGTTGAGGATGAGCTATCGTTAGCATTCTTGTTAAACTTGATTTTAAAGCTTACCAGTTCCACTGGTGGAGATCTCAGCACCAAACAATCGGGGTATTTCAAACCCACAGATAATTCTTTTTTTAACAAGATCGTTTTCAGCTTTCTTCCCTCTTGCTGTGCTGAGATGAAGGAAGTAAGGCAAAATGCTGATGTCAGTGGCAAAACTACCTCACTGAGAGGGATGAAGTAATGCAGCTATAAAGAGCAGTGATTGACAATAAAGAGTTGCAGCTGGAGTCTTTGCGAAGGAAGGCAAAGATGAGTGAAGTTTCTCACTATAGAAAGTAGGTGTAATATTAAGTAACCTTTCAGAAAGATTTTAATACTCTCTTTTTCACAGTGTATATACACAGTGACAGGTAAGAGGAGCGTTTAGTGCCCCTTGGCTCTCTACAACATTCAGTGAAGAGACTTTCTTAATATAGAGAGTTGTTTGCTGACCGAGAGTCTCCGTTTCACAGCCTGGTGCTGGAGGCTGGGAGCTCCCCGCCTTGTTTTGGGCTCCCATTGCATCACCCAAGAGCTCATAATAGTACTTTAATGAAGCAGTGGCTCGAGAAAGGGTAAGCATCTCGAAAAGGGTGTGTCCCCTCATCTGTAGAATCTTGAAACTAAAGACTGTCAAAAACTGCCACTTACTTAAACGTTTACGTATTTACCTGGTACGTGTCTGTGGAAATAGAAACTTGGCCATGAAACTAGAATGCTTTTCTTTGCTTTTTGAAATGGGTATAAAAATGAATGCCTGGTCCTTCAAGTGTATGATAACAGATCATTGCTCATTGTTCATTATAGTCTGAACTCACACACAGCATTAGTGGTAAATCATTATCTGCGTTTCTCTAAATCGGACCAGAACGAGTTTAATTTATTTCCAAGGGTTTTGTTTTTTCCTGCTGAAGTCAGCAAAGAGTCTTGTTAAATAGCTGTAATTACATATATCTCTTGCTAGTAATGAATTTATATTCATACATTATCTGGCTAAAATTTTTTATCTCTGCTAAATAGTTTTGTTTCAAATTATTTACAGTTTAAAAAGGCATTTTAACACTAATATTTACCTTGCTAAACTGGCTGTAAACAGAATTTATAAGGAAGGAGTTTATTTTCTGCATTTGCTTTCTGTACAGCTGCCAGTGATATGGTAGTAAACGTGAAGGATTTTTCTTAGCTTATGTTGTAGAAAAACCATCATTTTATTACAAGACTGGGGGTGTAGTATAGCCTGTTATAAAAACAGGGCAACTGTATAAACTGAAAAACAAATTCCTAGTTGCACAAGAGGTTTTATGATAGAGTTTCTGGAGAAAGAAGCACAGACTTTTAAGAGGCGTGTCCAGCCTCTTACTGGAGATCTTGAAATGGCCTTTCACACGCAGCCTTTTCACAGCAGTTTGCAGCCACTCGCTACTCTCTGTTTTTCCTGCTCCCCCGAGTCACCCGTTTTTACAGTCACTCTTCTACCAGTGACTGGAGTTTGCCTTAAGGCCGATAAATCATTAGTACTAACCTTGAGTGTTCCACAGTTGATTTTGTGCAGCAAGCACTGGAGAGAGAGGACCTACATGTGGTGTCTGTGCTTTCATCGTAGTAAAATGCGTAGTTGGCAGTCTGTGAACAGAAGCCTCTCTCTAGTGACTAGAAGAAAAACATCAGTGCTATTAATTTACTCAGTGCAATGAATTTACATATTGGCTTCTTGAAGTAGTTGGACACCTTCCATTTGACAGAAAACAATGACAGAACTGCAGTCAAGCCCTTGGATCTAGAAGTAAATATCCCTGTATAAGGGATTACTTTACTTGTTTTATTTTCCTCCATGGTATGAAAAGGACTGGAAATGGATCATAAAAGCTGAAGGTTTAAGAAGCCATTGGTTTTGTGATTTTTGGATTGATGCTCTTTTATCTCTTGCTTTGACAGAGAGAGAGAGAATGCAGAAAAGCAAATAGAGATAAGGAACTGGAGAAACTGGTTGAGCAGACAAACTTCCAGTATTACTGTTTTCTAACTCCTAGTCAGTGTTTTTATGCTGTAACCAATGAGATTAAAATATGAGAAAAGATTATGAGAATGATTCAAAGTACGTTTACATAGCTCAGGTGAGTGTCGTGTAGGCTTTTCTGAAAAGAAGTTGAGTGATCGAGTAATGCAGATTAGCTGAGCGATTCATCGGTTGAAGTATATTTGCAACGTATGTCCATGAACAATAGAGACAAAATATTTTACTGTTGAAAGATCATGGGTTTTAAATCCATTGGCATTGCATTTTATTTGTTCAATACTTTCTTAATGGAATTAAGGGGTATTTTAGTTGTGGCCTTTATGATGCCCTGTTGTGGCTAACTAAATGAGAATGAAAGACAGTTCTGGCAGTTGCTATAGGAGGTTTGCTTTCTGCTACATACTCGGAGGCCGTCATCAGACACCTTGTTCCTCCCAACGTAAGGTTTAGCTGAGTGAAATGCTCTGGCCAGAGTTAAGTCAAGTCAGACTGGATCTCTGATAGCCTTGTCACCGAAGATGCTTCATATGAGCTTTAACTAGTGGGTGCAATATCTTTGTTCATGCATGTGCCTAGCATGATATTAGCTGGGTCAGAAAAGTTATATGCCTTATTAACAAATAAGAGAAGAAAGAATTGTTACCAAATGACAGAATGGATGATGTTGGAGAGCACCTGGTCCAACCCAGCTGTTCAAAGCAGAGTCACCTAGCGCGGGTTTTTCAGCACCACTGGAAGAGTCTGGCTCCATCATCTTTACTCCTCCCAGCACAGTGGTAAGATCTCCCCTGAGCCTTCTCATCTCCAGGCTAAACAACCCCAGCTCTCTCAGCCTCTCCTTGTATGACAGATGTTGCAGTCCCTGATGAACCTCATGGCTCATCCGGTGAATTGCTCCAGTATGTGTATCTTTCTTGTACTGTGGTGCCCAGAGCTGGACCCAGCACTCCAGACATGGCCTTAGTAGCCCTGAGCAGAGTGGGAGGATCCCTTCCCTTGACCTGCTAACAACAGTCTTCCTAAATGCAAACAAGAGTGCTGTTTTCTTCTTTGCCATGAGGGCACGTTGCTGGCTTATATTGAGCTTGTTGCCCACCAAGACCCCTGGGTCCTTCTCTGCAAAGCTGCTTCTCAGACTCTCGGCCCCCAGGTGTGTAACGGTGCCTGGGGTTATTCCTCCCCATGTGCAGTACTTGGCATTTCACAGGGTGGATAATCTGGGGCCATTCAGTCTTTAATTTTACTTTTTTCTGTACATTTTGATCTGAAATAGATTCAGTATAGAAATATTAAAATGGAACTTCCTGAAAGTTTCAGAACACTTGCAAGGGTAATCATGAGAAATCTTTTCCCTCAACATTTTTTTGGGGGGAAATTCCCCCATCCTGCCCCAAATGTCAAAAATGGACTAAAGCTTTCTTTACAAAGCTCCTCATTACCTTTAGCAAACAATTATTCTCATTTGTGGGATGTATTTGATGTATTATTTAAGCAGGAGTAGCATAACTGAAATATTTCTTTTCAACCTAAGTGGTTTCCAAGGCATGCATCACCAACACTTTTCTACTGATTTAGAGCATATTTGTATGTATTTGTTGGCTTCGTGAAAAATCTTCTGATGTTTGCAAGCCTTCTGCTCTGTACCCTGTCAGTAAGACTCTGTAAGTGAATGTCTACAATAAACAGGAATTAATAAGAAAAAAGTTACAGTATTTTGAATATTCTCTTTGATGCTTAAAGTCATTATTTTTTAGAACAACTAGTGGTTTTGTTGATTTATCTTTTGGGAAATACACTGTTGCTCCTCATGGAGTCACGCCTTTCCTCGTACTTGGTAAAAGGGAGAATCAGGAAGGGGGTCTGAGGACTGTCCTTCTGGGAGCGTGTATAAGAATTATTGTGCTTTGTGAAAAGTAGAAGTCGGAATTCATGTAGTCAGATTTGAACCACCAAAATAAATGGTTCAAGGGGTGATGACAATCAAAGTAACTGAAGGTCGAAAACATTGAAGAGTTTAAGGAGAATTTTAGGAATCCAGCTTTGAAAGCCCACTTTGCAAACCAAAGCCTGTATTTCTTAATGTTTTCAAAAAACTTAATTAAATGTATATAACAGGTTTTTTTCATGATTAGAAAGAAATACTAAAGAAATTTTGTGAAACGGTTTTCTATCTAGGTATGTTAATAGCATTGGATTATATTAAATAATTCCATTAGAAATATCATAAGGAGAATACAAATTAGGTAAAAGTGGGCAAATTGTTCATTGAACCATCCGGTGGAGGTGTTCTTAATCATGAGAGAGAAAGCAAAAGCCTCTCTTCTGTAACCGATGCACAGAGAGCTGCTTTATGAAGCAACTTTTTGTCTCATCCAGTTTTTATTGCATTTTTATTTGAAGTTACTTTTTTTTTCCCCCACCCCCTCAAAATAAGTGTTTCTTTCCTACAGAACTGGAGTTCAGAAGTAGTTGCTCATGCTGTCTTCTGCTGATGTGGTGGTACATGTTTCTTTTTGATGTTGTCTTTTTTCTCACTAGGATCTCTCCTTCTTTTGTCCCAGTATTTTTCTCAGTGGAAAACACGGCAATTGCAGACTTGAGGCTCAGGAATTTGCCATGAGAAATGCCGAACCGGATATCCTCTAAGATGCATAACCCCTGTGTTTGTAATTACTGCAGTGCTGCATATGATGCCGTCCTTGACAGAAACGTGGCCATTAAGAAGCTCAGCAGACCATTTCAGAACCAAACTCATGCCAAGCGAGCTTACAGGGAGCTGGTCCTCATGAAGTGCGTGAATCATAAAAACGTAAGTTTTCAGTAGGTCACTGGAGAAGTGATAGTGTATTGGTTTATGAGAGAAAATTGTTTTGTTGGGTGACTTTTGAAAACAGAAGATACGAAAAGTAAATTATGCTCAAGGGCTTCAGTCTTTCTTGTACTATACGCCAACATGAGAGAGTGAGGATCTTCCATGTGCTTATTTAAAGACTATGCCAAATGGGGTTGCTGCTAGTAGGGTTAAAATGATGGAAAGAAAGAGCAGCAGAATACGTTCCTGTCAACTCCTTATCCAGAAATGCGTAAGCGGTTGTTGGGATCCTGCCTCTGTCCTCTTGTTACTGGGATTTGTGACTCAGAAGTCATGTCTCTTGAGTTGGAGTACCTGTGCACAAGCGTCACTCCTTGTTCTGGACTTCATCTGGAATCTACTCATATAGATGCATTGTATAGATTCTATAAGATGAGGGGTCATCATGGTGAAGGTTGCTGCAAAACTGCCAAAGAAAATCAAGAACCAAAAGCACTTTTCCAAAAGCATGATGTAAGGTGAGATTTGACGCTTATTCTCAATCACAAATTGGCATGGAAAGAAGAAGGACCCACTCTAAAATGGCAAACAGCAGGGCTTGTCACCTGTAGTGTCCTCTGCCTCGCTTCTGGGCATTGACTTCTCCTCACACTTCCACTGTGTTGGCCACGGCTGTACCTGTCTTTTCTCTGCTGACTCGGATGGAAGCTACCCTCAGTCAGACCAATGCACAAGGCTTTGAAAAAGTAGGGATGAGCGCTTCTCCCTGTAGGTGGGAGAATGATTTCTAATGGATCATTCTAATGGAATGACATCTAATCATTCTAATGGAATGATTTCGTATTTCTAATGGACTGGAAAGAGCAAAGGTCAGCAGGAGTGGTATTAATTTTAAGTATGTAATGGTAAAAATGCTGCATAATAGCTGATAGCTGTACCGCACGGGTTGGGTCAGAGGTTTAATCTGTCTGCGCAGAGGAGCGTAAGGGAAGGAGAGGAATTTAAAGGCACTTGTGTGAAGGCGATAATCAGTTACAATGTGTGGAGTAGACAGAAAGAATATTGAACTATTTCTGTTAGAAGGCCTAGAGAGGTGTAGGAGGCAGGGAGAAGAACATCCAGATGTTGTTTTCATGGTGGCTGTTGTGATATCTTCTAACTCTGTTGCCCGCACAGAAGCAAAGTATGGAAAATTCAGATCCCTGAGGTCACATTTTTCCTCTAAGCTGTTTTACACGTTCTTATGGGTGTCTTTCAACAGCACAGCCCATTTTAAAAACAAGTAAAAAAGGCTTTTCAGTATTCCAGGTGTCTTTGCGCAGAATGTGTCTATCATTTTAAAGTGCTTCTACTAAAAATTGTTATCTCTCATGATGGAATTTGTGTCAGAGTGTGTGTGTATGGGCACTCGAAGGAACTGAGGCCATGTCAGAGGAAAGGAAGGTCTTCTGTTTATTTTTAAATAAACAGTTGAGCATTCTTCATGGAAGAGAAATTTCGGGCTGTAGCACAAGGACTGCTATGCTATTGGAGCTGAGGTTGGTCGTTGAACCTGTAGCTTCAAAATGCCGAAGTCTCACTTTCATTCGGAATGTCTTATTCTTAGCCTTTTGGTGTGTCCCTGATCATCACCCATACTTCTCTCAAACCATTTCAAGTGTGCCTAGAAGAACTCTTAGAGATCTGCAGTATTTTGAATCTTGCTGATTTTTTTACTGATCCATGAAGGGAGAAGTGTTAGTATAAATTGAGCAGTGAAAAACCAGAGTTTATCCTTTCACACACACTTCAAAACTGCTTACATTTATGACTTCTCTTCATCCTTTTGTCTTACTTTGCTTTTCAGATTATCAGTTTATTAAATGTCTTCACACCACAGAAATCTCTGGAGGAGTTCCAGGATGTGTAAGTAACAACGGCAGTAATTAAAGCAAAGCTTTAGAGATCCGTGGGACGTTATAGCATACCTTGAACACAACTACTCAGCAAAATACAAAGGTTATGAGCACCGCTAAAAAAAGATCATATGTAGTCTACAGTATGGGAGACAGATATTCTGCATTCCCATATCAAGAGTACTTTGACTCTTATAAGGTGCCAAATACTGGGTTTTAAGCACTGTAATAGTGTGCAAAGCTGGCTGGTGGCTCTTCTTGAAAGGGTTAGTGAGTTTGCATTTGCCTTCACATGCAGAGGACGGAGTATGAGTAGTTAAAAGGACCTGCTTTTGTGTTACTAGCTTGCTTGGGCATTTATCGTTGTTATGTGGCACCTTGATATGTGTGAGGTTTTGGCACTTCATTCGGAAACAATTTCCCGTAAAAGAGACAGATGTGAAATGTTTCCTCATTGCATATTTGTTTTGATATAGTCTTTGACTGCGAAAATACTTGCCTGGGGAACTAGTGCTAGGTGTAGAGGACAACTAGCATCTCTGCTGAACATTGTCCTATTGCACAAGCCCTACTGTGCGTAGTACAAACCTGCCCCGAAGGAAATTCTAAATATTTAGTGTTTTAGATAGTTGTACTCCTCTTATCTTTCAGTCTTTCCCATATTCTGTAAACATTGATGGAAACGTATCCCTATTCTGTACTCTACTATCAGTAGCGATAACAGTTAACAATGGCTGAAGTCAGGTGACTACTGTTCTGATTTTAGTATGTGAAAGTTCAGCATAATATTGTCCCTGCAGAGTTGATGCTGTGGTTCCTCTTCAACACAGACAATAATGCTATGAATTTACTTTTTCATTCAGTTACCTGGTAATGGAGTTAATGGATGCCAATCTGTGCCAAGTCATTCAGATGGAGCTAGACCATGAGCGAATGTCTTATCTACTGTACCAAATGCTCTGTGGTATCAAGCATCTTCACTCTGCAGGAATTATTCACAGGGTAAGGGGCCTTTGATTTAAAACTTCAGGCAGCATATGACATCATCATGAAGACTTTAGAAACCGCTTGAATTTATTGTGTGCTGTGGATCAAAGGCCTATCATCCAGTAAAATAACTACAAACTTACGAGTCATAGTCCAGCCCCTTAGCAGAGTAGCTTCATGCTAGATTATTTGTGAGCTTGATCAGTCAAAAAGAGAATGTAATTAATAATAATAACCAAATAGTAAGCACTGGACATTATCCACATTATTATGATCTCTGAAACGTGTAGATAAACAATTCTATGATTCTATAAATGTTATTTCTTCTGAAAATGCAGCTGGCTACATCTACCACACATGACATTCAGACACTGTGAATTGATGTTGTCATGTGGTCCGAGTATTGCTTCATCAGGATCTGCAGAGGTCAGGGCACATGGAACTGGCATTTGCCATCATTCACGTGTACCAAAACACATGAAAAGGCTGCTAAGTCTGTAGTAGATGCATCCTTTTCTTTTGCTTTTCCATGTCAGAGTGCTGGCTCTGGTAAGATGCGATACCTGGCTCTGAATGCCAGAGGTAGCGCTTTGTTGACAGCAGAGGGAATGATTCATGTGAGCAGGAGGGAAATACTGAATGGATTGAAAATATCCTTAGTTAACTTCTTGATTGAAATGTGCTTTTACTAATTTGGGATTTCCAGCTGAAACAACAAATTCAAAACCGTTTCCCTTCCATTATGAGAGGAAGAAAAGAAGGGCTGATGAACTGGGTGACAAAGTGGTTGTTGCTTTACAATATACAAAGGTATTTTTTATGTTTAGCGAAGGACAATAGATTTGGCTTCCAGATAGTCAACAAGCGAAGAAGGAGTTGAATTCTTATAAATGAAGCATTAAGGTATTTCTACATGTAGAGTTGGAATGTCTCTACTAGGTTCATAGCATTAAAAATGTATATATATGCTCACAACGGTGCTCTAATACTAACCCTAGTTTCTTGAGCTGCTAAATGCCACTACTTTAACACCAGTAGGCTGCTGCTAGCCAGGTAAAGCCCCACAGTATGCCAGGTTAGAACATCTTCCACAAGAGTTTGCTAAAGAAACAGTAGGGAGCTTTTGCTGTGTTTTTACAAGGGTTTCTGATAGTAACTCTAAGCATCAGGAGTAAAAGAAGATTTTAAGGGTGACCTAAAGTACCAGTCCATGCCACAGCTGTGCCTGGCAGCACAATCTTACGTCTTTTTACTATCTTTTGCAGGATTTAAAACCAAGTAATATTGTGGTAAAATCTGACTGCACGTTGAAGATTTTGGATTTTGGACTGGCCAGGACTGCAGGCACTAGCTTCATGATGACTCCATACGTGGTGACACGTTACTACAGAGCGCCAGAGGTCATCTTGGGAATGGGCTACAAGGAGAACGGTAGGGCTGCAATTTCATAGCAAGCATAGCGTGACCTGACGTGTAAGATCTCCCTCCACAGTTCTAAGGGGCACCAGAAGGAGAAAAATAAAATGTTAATGGGAAATGACATCTTGAATTTAAGAGACGCGTCATTTAGAGCAGTTTCTCACTGTTGTGTACTGCAGCTACGGAAGGTATTTGGGATGCAGTGCTGGTGAATTTATCAGTGTGGGATTGCAGAGTAACGAGAAACTTGTTCTTAGTTGTGGTTGAACCTAATTAATACAATGAGCTCTTTCTGACCATGATGTCTTTGGCTTTTGTGGCTGTGAACCAGTATGGGAATCACTGGAAATGCTGAACGAGTTATGAGTTCTGAATTTGAGTCTGGGTTTCTGCATTCTTGGAGGGAAGAAGAAGAGGTACAAGCTGAAATACGGAATCCTAGCCCTTCCAGATTTTTTCCGAATCCAGAGCTAGATCTGAATTTCAGGAGTGGTTTCTGTCTTTATGATATGTTTAACTAAAGTCTGAGGTTTTGCTGACACGTTTCACATGGACAAGATCTAGGTATAAATTTTGCACTTTGTCATTTTTTAATGGAAAGCAGAGTTAGAGAGAAGAGGAAAAAGCTAAAGCTAAAAAAGAAGCCTTTAGTTTGTTATGTAATCTCCCTAGATGTAAATAGAATTTTGCTCTGAATGAATGTTCAGAGGGACCTGGATAACTCTTGGTCCCTGGAAAGACTGTGAAATGGAAGTAGGGGTGCTCACTGTAGAGAAACAGGTAAGGAAGAATTCACATTTTGCAGAGGATGAAGGGAAAACTTTACAAATGATTCTCATTTTGTAACAGAACTGAGAATTGCATCTGAGCGCCAGGTAGACCAGGCAGGAAAGGAGGAAAGGATATAACATATAGCGGAGAAGAATCCAATATGACTTGGGTTCTGCTATCCAAAGCTACCACTTGCCGGTTTGACAAGGGCACTTTTCAATGACAAATATAGCAAACACCAAACCCAGGAATTTATTAAAAATTCTCCCACTTAATTTATGTTGAAAAGTTTAGCTAACATGCGGGAGAACTTTTACTAACAGCCAACCGCAACCTGTAAAGGGCAGTACAGCTTATTTTGCGAGATGATTCTATGACTTAAGCAAGAACAAAGGCATGCTCGCACAACCTCTTCCAAAATTAGCAAGTCTCTGCATGAATTATTCGTAATGTTTGTGAATTTACAGCACAGATTTTAATGTGGAAGCCTAAAAAATAGAGAATTATTAAGCAGAGTCTAAGCATACAGAATTTCTGAAAAAGGAATAATGATCCTTAAACTATTCTGTAGTTCATATTTTTGATAAGTGTCATTAGAAATTTGAACTAGGCTCCGCACGCTTTAGGTAGTTCCTTGGTCAATATTCGGAGTTCCTTCAGTTGTGAAAGGAATTATTTTGCCTTTATTTTTTTTTCTCTCCAGACATCTAGTAGATGATTACTATTGTTGTTATTATTGTCCCTGAAAGGACAGAGAAAACACTTGCTTTTCACATGATTAAAATTGCACCAAGAAAAAGTTAGACACACTTTTGTGATGGAGCACACAGCTGGGAAGGTGCTAAGAATGTTTGCCACATCCAAAGGTCCTGATCAAACGCCTATTGATGGCAACACAGAGACTTCCTTTGACTTTCTCGGGCAATGAATCTGGCTCAAGATGAATGGCTTCATCTTACTTGTACAAAGCAAAAATAAACAGGAAAGAAAACAAAATATTTGCAAATGACGCTCAGCTGTCTGAGCAGCCCGACTGTTTGAATGCTCTGATCCAGCTCCCCAGGAGGCCAGCAGCAAGGGTTGTTCTTTGCTTCCCTGCTCTGGCCTATGCTGCCACGTTACGGAAGTTCCCCGACTGTTTTTAACTCTTACTATGGACACCGTCTGTATAAGGACTGCTCACTGCTTTCATTTTCTTTCTGCACTTTGCTGGCTAAAGATGCATAATTATCACCAGTTTGCTGCACTTCTGTGGAAGGTCCTGAAACTGTCACGGTGAAGAAAACTCTGCCACCGCCTCAGGCATGCTCTTGCTGTCCCATGCTCCTGATACCTGTACCCTCCTTGTCCCAAATGGAACGTTTCACCTTTCTTTTGTTTTACCAAGACATTAGTGGGTTGTTTGTTTCTTCGGTTTGTTTTGGATTGCTTTTGAAAGATAAAAAGGTGGAAGAAAAAGAGGAGAAAACTGGTTGTGTAGGTCAAACGTGACCACAGAATGAGAATTCCAATCTGAGAAACAACAGAGGCTTTTAAAGCATTTGAAAGGAGTTTTTTCCCCTCCACACGGAATACGGGTCTTTTCTTTCTGTGTGTCACTATCTATCTAGCCTTTTTTCTTGAAAGACTTAAAGAGCAAAACATCCCACCCAAGTCAAGCAGCTAACAAAACTATGCATATTGCATCTAGAAGCTGAAGGTAGGATCAGGAGGAGAAGAGATGTTTAGTCTTGATGGTACTTGTTCCGCAAAGCGTTTGTTTCAGCATTTCTTTTGAGTTGCTGTGCAGTAAAAGCGGAGTCCACACAGGTCGCACCTCCAGTTCTTTCCAGATACCCATAGATCGGTACCTATAGATGTGGCATAGTCACAGCTCCTGAAGCAGGAGTTTTAAATCACCCTTAATGATGGTGTTTATCCATACAGCCTTTACTCGTGTGAGCTGTTCCATTTGGAACGTCTCGTGGGTGCTACTGCAGAGAGACGCCGTCCTGCAGGACAAAGCCTAGAACCTGGCTGGCTGCGTGTAGGGTTTACTCCAGATGGTCATTGCCCGGGTGACTTGATCTTTGCTCGCTAGCTGTCGGGCTTTTCCCAAAATTGTTGATTTTAAACTTTTTCGCTGTTGTTACTAACTACCATTGAGCTGACTGACACAGCTTTACTTATTTACTTATTTATTTTAGCTTTTGGTGAGGCATGAAAAAACCCCAACAAGACCACAAAACAAACTGTACTGCTCTGATCAACCTGCTCTTTTCCCCCTCCTTTAGGAGTGAAATGCCATAGTTAACTTTGCTTTTTTTCCCTCCTTCTTCACTTCCCTGTCTCTGCTGTTCTAGTGGATATATGGTCTGTGGGATGCATTATGGGAGAAATGGTTCGCCACAAAATCCTCTTTCCAGGAAGGGACTGTATCCTTGTGCCATTTGCTGCAGCTTCACCTATTATTTGTTCATCTGCCTCACCCCATCCCTTTTACCATATAACGACTATACCAGGACTGTAAAGATAGAAGCAAAAAGTTGAAGCCCTGAGGTATGAGTAAATGAAAATAGTGCACTACTGATATGAGAAAAAAAATTAAATTAAAAACAGATGCACGGAATTATTTCAGTCAAACAAATTATTTTAATACCTTTACTCGTTCCATTTTATGTAGTCTTTACGTGATAGTAATAAGCAATATAGAAAACAAGCATTAAGATAGCAAGTTGGATAGCTTTATTTATTATTATTCAAAGGAAAAATAAGAAAAAAAGAAAAGAATCCTAACTTGGCCCATCTGGTTCCTGTAAATCTGTTTTTCTGCTTTTGTGTTTTGGAAATAGTGACTTCATAATATTTGTGGTGACATCATAATCTTTTGCTTGCTAATGCATCATGGATTTGGATTCCTTTCAATGCTGTATGGGCTCAGAGTTGAGTCAATACAACATTTTTTTTTTTTCTTTAAAACAAAATGAAGAATTTGACTCACCCGGTTTAAGGCAACCGTTTATCTGCTGTGGTTTCCAAATTTGCCTGAGATCAGAGTCTCTGGATTTAAAAATGGTCTTTCCTTTACTTGCATGAGGTCTGTGTCCTTAATTTCCCTCCCATTTTGTTCTTCTCGTCTTGGGTGATAATATTTTTACCACTTCCAAGGTGGTGAAAAAAATATCAGAAAATGAAAACAAAAGAGGTGTCTCCTCAGCCTTTGGTTTATCCCAGGCCAGCCCGCCGGCCCGTGAGAGCTGTGATGTTTACGTAGTGTGTATTTTGCCCACCGGGATAAAATGCAACACCATAACACGTTTTCTACTTCCAGAAACAAAAAGGCATATCATTTTCAGCAGGTCTCAGAAAGACACCACAAAACCCTGCCATTGGCCGGCACTGGCGGGTGGCGTGGAGAAAACCCAGCTCTTACAGACGTGTAGGCATGGGAGTAATTATTGGTTTGCTGGCTCTTGAGGGGTTCCTGTAGGGTTGGTCAGCATCGGGTTCTGCCGGTCCTGTTTTGAGAGCTCTGAGGACCTCCTCTGAAAGCACGGCTCTGCCTGGTAGTCAGGTGGAGATGCAGTTGTACTTCACTAACAGACAGACTGGGGAAAGTGCGGGTGCCTCTTGTTTCCGGAGGAGGAAACCGAAATGTTGTACTGGCTTCCAGTATGTGAATACGGACTGGAGAGTTACTGCATGCAAAACACAGCGGTGAAGTAAGAACGGTGTTCTCATTATTAATGGATAGCTTTGAGACGTCACTCCAGAGGTGCTGAGCTCTTCCTGCAACACGTGGACCAGGCAACACACCCGCCTTCTGCTGCGACCCGCACGTGCAGCACGGCTCCCAGCATCTATTCGACTCACAGTAGTGGGACAGCTCTGCTGGGGTTCAGGGGCAAGGACAGCTCCGAAACACTGCTGTAGCTCTTCCCCCAGATACTGCGCTCCTTCCTGCTTTTTTCCATGTACAAAGACAAACGAAATGATATACTTGAGGTTCAGGGGTAAATACTAAGTTTATTTCCATTTAGTCTATTTGGAGAGAAGTCTGACTGAGTTTTTAGTTGATAAGCAACTAGAATACAGAAAAAAGCTATTTCAGTGTAAAAACGTAGCATCGTCGTTATTGGGTTGCTCTCCTTTTCCAACAACAACTGATATTTAAGAGTCTTGTTCTGCATATTTCCAGGAAGAAAAAAAAGCTGTATAATGTAAACAACACAGGTTTAAAAAATCATTTAAACATGAGAATTACTCTGTTTCTCCCTGGCTGTGACAACAATCTCTTACGACATTATCTCATTCAGGGATAGCAGCAGAATATTTTTACAATACCTTTCAACATTTCAGTATCATTTCAAATAAGACCTGAAATTTTGAACAAATGCAGGAAACAGCATGTACACTGTGGGATAGCCCTGCTTTTTAAACCATTGGCAATCACATACTCTGAAATGTGGTGTATGTGGGCCGGGTCTACTACTACTACCATGTTTTAGTGGTGGGTTTATTCAGGTGGAAGGTTTTTTTAAAAAAAAAAAAAAAGAAAAAGAGAAAAATTTAATCTGTACAGTCATTTCCAAGTGAATACACATTTGCTAACAAGTTTGACCCCATGAATAAGAGTTTTCAGTGTTAGAAAGATGGGGTTGTGCATGGGTTGTGCATACTATTTCCCCTCTCTCCGCGGCTGCTGATGAGCAGATCTAGTTTGTCTCCTAGACACAGGAAGAGCTGCAAAAGTATTTATGCAGCTGCAGGTAAACTTCACACTAAGACATTACAATAAATCTTCCCTTGGGCAGCTTAAGGCCTTCCGGCAGTGGGTTTTCTAGATGAAAGAGGCAAGTCTGTATAGAAACTAAAAATCTCAGTTCTTTTAATTATTCAGAAGAATGTCTACTGCGTGCAGTTGCTATGAATATAAGGAGCTTACTCGTTTCTAGCCTGGAGTAGGAACATTAAGGTATGGCACAGTATACCTCAAAGGAAAATTTCACAGCTACTGCTAAGTTTTGTGGAAAGAAAATTTTTTAAAAAAATTAATCTTAAGTAAACCATCACACTGAGTTACCATTGCACTTGGGTGCTGCTGACTTGAAATAAAATTTCATTTTTAAAGTCTTCATGAAAATTAAATCATGGAGAAGATTCATTTCAGATCATCTCATCTACATAAAAAAGAAACTCTAAGTTACTCTAAGAGAGCTCTGAAATACGTATAGACTACAGGTCTAAATGAAAATGATTGCTCTGTGAATATTGCTGAGGTATTTAACCCAACTGACCTCGCAGGACGCTTGAGATACAGTGGGGCTAGAGGATGGTCCATTCACGCGCTGCTGGTTTGTGATGAGCCAGCTGGTTTTCAGAAAAATCAGAGCACTCTCCAGCCTCTTGGAGAGTGCTGGGTAGAAATTGCCTGGCGATCCCTTTGTTCCTGTTCCTCACCTAAAGCAGGCATTTCAAAATACTGTCAGGGAGGCGTCGTTAGGAGTCAGACCCTCATGAGCAGAAATCCACCTTTTGATCAATTCCCAGATGAATTAACAGACCAAAACATTCCTGTCAAATTCCAGTAAGCTTTTGTAGTCCACTGCCAAACTTCTTGCTCGGTGTTTCCTCAATGCTTATTCTGCTCTTGTCTCAGTTAAATCAGAAAGAGTGTGAGCACCTAAAAAGCGCACAAACTCTTGGGTGCCATTGGAAATATGTTGGAAAAATCCAGGACTGTCCCCAAAGCTGTGTTCAGTTCTAGCTAATGTCTGCAAAATCTCATAAGATACCAGTGTAAGGATTGGAAATGTATTTCTGTGGGTTGTTTGGGGTTTTTTTTAAAAGAAGAGACAATTAAAATGCTCTGAATGCTTTCAAGTGAGATGGATTTATTAAGGTCTGAGCTGCTGAGGCCACAGTGATGTCCCGTCAGGACACATGACATAGCAGAGAAATAAAGTAATCAAAGGGCGTTTCTTTTCAGTACTGGAGAGGCACGTAAGGATGGTACTCTAGCAAGTTCATTTGTGAGTCCTTCAGCAGATCAAAGGGGAAACAGTGATTTAGACATAGATATATACTGGGAGAACAGCCAAGTGGTGTAAGTTTGGCTAGATATGGATTACCATGGTGGATACGGAGAACAGAATTCCTACTGCAAATAGAGTTGAGTCTAAGACAGTCAAAAGAGAAAAAACCATTAAGATAGCAAGAAAAAAAATTCCAAACTTATTTTATGTAGCTATGAACCTCCAAAATGGACGATGAAGAGAAGTCAGTATTCACAAGTGAAATTAGTTATCCTGTGGCCAGATTTTGAAAAGTCCCTTTGTCTGCCAGATGCCTTTGAGAGTGGTGGTATTATGCAGTGCTCTCTGACACCCGACAGAGAGCATTCTATAGTATTTTCCAAAAAATTTATACGGGAAAAAAACCTGCTTGCCTTAGGGAAAAAATTTTGAATCAAGAAAGTCTTTTAGAAAAAGATGTTGCCTTTTCACCACTCCTTAGCAGCATTTGTCTTTGTATTTGAAATACGGTCTGCATTTATTAGTGGGTATAATCCTAGTGATTTCAGTGCATGTTGGGCGTTTCTTAAATATATGTAATAAAACATCTGCACTTTGGTTTAGTGCAGTCCGTTGTTTTTCATATTTCCCGTAGCATTTTCTTAAAGTTTGTTTTGTCTTTTAAAAAAACAAAACCAAAACCAGCAGTTAACATCGGGATTATTTAAGAGACTCTTGAGAACGCCTGGCCTGGCTCTCGGGTTGGACCAGCTGGGACACGTTAGCCTAACACTTCGGTGTCCGTGAGGTACGATGGCATTGATGGCTAAGCCTGGAGTTGTTCAGCTGGATGACTCCTCCCTGGCTATATGGTATTTGATTTTGGACTCAGTTTTTTTCTGAGACTATGGTTATCGGATTAGTTTATTGGGGGAAGTTTGCTCATGTGAGGTGAAGCCTGTCGCAAAGAGACTTCAGTGTAGCTGTGAAGAGGATTTGGCTGTTCTCATTTTCCATTCAAATACGCATGCTCTAACCGTTTACAGTGCGATGTGCAATTCGCACTTGGCATAGGAGCCCCACGCTGTCTGTGATCTGTGTTGCCTTTGGAGCGGATACCAACGGCTACAACGAGGATAATCCATCGCTCATTTCCCACTGTTCAGCTTACAGATTTCAGCACGGGTTTGAACATGGAGTTTCAAGAGAGGCAAAGTGTTGAGCTGTAGGTATGTGCTACACTCTCTGCTGCCTCATACGGATTTCAGCCGAAGGAAGTTAGTCGCCTTTCCAGGCACTTAGGAAATTTGGATGGTCTCAAATGTCAGGTGTTTGGGGTTTTTTTCCCATGCCATTAATTAGCTTTCTCTCAATGACAACTGTACTAATTTGAGCTGAGTTTCACTGGTACAGTTGAGCAGAACATTTAGAACCTGTGGATAAAACAGATAGTACTGAAGTGTCTTTTGTCAGGAGCATGTAGATACTTGGTGCGGGGTCAAAGTAGAGGACTGGAACACACTCAAAAATCACACATCATTTATCACATATGAAAATATATAAGTATACTTAAATGTTATGCTAACCTGTGTGTGCTGTAACAGGAGAGGCTACCTGTGGGATACTTGCTGGAAGAGGTAAAATGAGTGTACTTGAATACTCTTCGAGACTTGGGAAGAGATACTTCAAAGTCAAAATTTAAATTAAGCTAAAAAGAGAGACTGAAGCTAACAACTGCAGGATCTGCAAGTCACGTTTTCAATGTTACTGTCTGTTAGCTGCAGTGCAGTGTTTCACATGCCTTGGTAAGATTCTCTGTAGGTTTCTTACTGCAGTGATTTTTTATATAGTTATATCAAAAAGAAAATGGGAGACAGGTGCTTCTTCATGCCTCCACTCATCCTTGAGCTTACATTTCAGGATTTCCGTGGCCTTGTCTTAGCATACGTGTGCCTCTTAATAGCCTGTCACATTGGTCCGGTTCCTCTGTAAGCTCTGCTGTTCTGAAAGGGACAGAGGAGCACAAGTTCCCAAGGAAAAACAGTAGTTTTTCAGCTCGTTTGTCACTGCGACCTAAGAGCCAGCCTCTGAGGAAGAGCACAGGTTTGCACGTGACTCGTACCTCCTTCTGCATTTTTCCAGGTGGGCCAGGCTCTGGCACCTGCCTGTCTACTGCAGATCAGTTCTGTCTGTGCCAAAGGGAGGTGAGCATCTGCTAGTCTGGACCCCAGGGGGTGACAGTGCAGCTCTGCCATATGAAGACACGATCAATATTGGGACTTCCAGAAATTTAAAAAAAAAAAAAGAGATAAATTCATACATTGGTTTGAAGCATCACTCTTGTAAAATTGCGGCAAGTCCCTTTTGGTTCCATCTCGAATCTGTCAGGAGAGGACCTGTACTCTACAGTGTTTTGCAGCTTCAGTTGCAGGGAGTAAAGTAGAAGTCAATAATGCAATACTCAAACACTTTGGAGCCCTATTACTGTTACCAGGAAATACTGAGGTTTTAACAACATCACATGGAAAGTGGTGTTCCAAATTAGAAAGGGAAGACTTTCTCAGGAGGTCTTACTGGACTGAGCTGATATTGTGCTGAGCTCTTGTTAAAACACGTTGAAATCCATGCTTCTAATAAATACAAGCAGGCAGGGAAGGTTTTTGGTATCACAGCGAAGTCCTGAGATTGGAATGTCAGAAAACTTGTCGTTTGCCATGATTGAGACGGAATTGAGGGAGAGGAGGTTTTGGTGGGTTGGGGAGGCTTATAATCTTTCCCAAGTGTTTGAGCCATCTTCACGACTGTCGTTAGGAGTGCTGCGCATCACAAACTTTACTTGGCATGGGTAGTCTGAAGCATTTGTGGCTGTGCTGTCTGGAGCTTGTGCAAAAAAGCAGCTTCAGCCACGTATTACCAAGAATTACCAATTGTTTTTATAAGCCATGCCCTTTTTTTAATTGCATAGAAATAGCAGAAAAGCCTGTAAAAACAAGGTACAGAAATGGTTCTTCAGAGCAGACCGCAGTGCAGATCTGCAGGAACACTCAAAACCATAGATGGAGGTACTAGCCAGCAAGGTGTCGTTCCATTTTAGCAGGATTTGAGGAGAGAAATTCACTGTGCTGTGACAGGCGTGCTCAGTTGCCTTGGAATTTTGCTGGAGTTTGCACCTCAGCCATAGGGAAAGAGCATTGTGTGCTAAATATTTTGGCCTACAGTTACACAGAATTAGCTGTCATGATTTGCTTCATAAATGTGTCTATCATACTCTTCCCCAGTCAGTTCTGAGGACACGATCATCTCTTTTCAGCTTGCAGAGGGCCGATTTCTGCATCGCTAGAACAGGAGCTATTACAAACGTGAGTGTTTGGCATTCTCACCAACACTCCAGGCAGAGGGAGAAAGTGTGAACCAGCCCACAAGGTTGAGAAAGCTAGCGGAGGTCATTCAGCTGCGCCTGCGTCTCTGGTCATCCAAGTTTCCTGTGGCACACATTTCATTAATTTTGACTGTCATAATTTTCACTGAATGAGAACTGGACCTTACTGAGTGCAAGTCTGATGAGCCTCCTCAGCAGGAGTTTTATCCAGGGCAGTTTTAGGTTTTCCTTATGGGGGCTCCCTTTCATTGCGTTTTGTCGAGTCCCAGAGAACCTACAGTTTGGCAGGAGGGGAGGGCGCAGTGCCATCACGAAGGAACGAGGAAGGGAATGAGCTATGGTGTCTTCAGTATCAGAGTGACATCCACGCTTTTTCCGATTCATCCAGCGTGGTAGGAGCAGCCTTCTGCAGAAACAGCCGCGTTACCAGGGAGGGGTCCATGGACAGTTAGCTTGTGTCCTTTCCATATAAACCCATCTTTGGCTAGTTCTACAGTTCCTGATCCTTCTGCACCTTTGCTGAAAGGAATCTGAAACCTGGGAGGATGAGCAAGCACTCATTTTGGTCGGGCAGTACATGAGACTAAAGCATAAAGAGGAAGAGATATCTTATTAATGTTCTTCCACCCCAGCTCTCCCTTCTCTCCTCACCATCTCTTCTGGTCACCTTCCCTCTGAAGGACCATGTCAGCGGACAGAACAGACTGATTCCCCAGGACACAGGAAGGTTTGGGAGGTGAGGTGCGTGCACGTGTGGCAACAGAGGAACTTCTGTTCAGCCTCCCCAAACTCCAGTCAAGCCCCTGGGGAGATTTTGGAGGTTCCTGTGGAGGACAGATTCATTCCCAAAATATTTTGCAAGACAGCTCTGACACAATCGCTGTAGAGGGTATTTCTTAACTGTTTGGCATGGAATCAGAACCAGGAGGAGGCAGAGAGGTTAAGATTTGCTGTATGAGTGAAATATTTCCTTTGTTGAGGAAAACACTTGCACGTGGTTTGTGGTGGGCATTTATTCAAGGTGGCTCGCCAGGGAGACATTTAGTATCCTTGGAAACCTCACTCGTATTTTGAAGTATATGTACCTAGTCAAGAAAGCATTTCAGAGCAGCTATGTGCAATAATCCGGTTTGTAGAAGTCTTGAACAAATTACAAATAGCCTACTTTTAGTAATCCAGGATGAAGGTATTCCAGTGGGGAGGGGGCGTCTCATGAAGGGCTCCCCAAATCTCAGCAATTGCACTTCAAAGAGTCATGAAAAGCTGTAGGTTTAATTCCTTAACGCTGTTTCACGTGATCATAAAACATCAAGGCAAACAGTTGCTAAAGTGAAGTTCTACCTAGAGTCACACAGAGGTCTCTGTGACTATAAATTAGCTTGCATGGGATTAAAGCTTAGGGCTAGTCCATGAGCCATCAATTGCCATCTTTGGGAATATCTTGCACTTGGAAAAATTCTTGAACCAAATGTACATTTTCAGTGCTTTGGAGTCGAGTGCAAATGTTTATAGAGTTTGTGGTTTGTTTGTTTTTGTGATGCTTGTGTGACTTCAATTACTCAGATGCATCTGGATAGATGTTAGACTAAATGAACCTGAGGATTGAGGCTTAGGTCTCTGTACTGCAGTCCCTCGTGGAGCTTCGCACCGGTCTGGGTGCCGTAACTGGGGTTTCTGACAGCTGCTGCTGTATTTGCTGAAACTCCTGACCTCCAACTACCTACTTTTCTTAACCATGCGGTGAAACTCCGGGTTCCAATCTGATTTATTTCTAATTGTCTCAGGACAATTAGAGGAAAAAGAGGCAGCAGTCAAAAAAGCACCATTTTTTCCCTTTGGATGTTGGTTATATTCAGATGTTCATCTTTGCTTCTTCTGATTTGGAAATTTTCAAAGAGCTTCCTTCCCAAAACCTCAGGCGAGAGGAGAATAATCATCTCCACTTCACACAGTTCGCAGTTTAGTAAGTCACTAGTTCAACCTCTGCATGTGTTCTCGAGCACAGCACAGAGCTGGCTTATGTCAGAAGGCAGCCTCTGAAAACAAAGAGGAGTTAATAACAGATGAACAAACAACTGCTTGCCCTGCCTTTTCCTGATGTTTTGCATGCTCTTTAGCTTGTGATGAAAGCAGCAATAATTTGCATCTGTAGGTGTGCTTATTGCTTCCAAACAAGTAGCCTTTTATTTGTTTGTTTGTTTACTGATTGATTTATTGTGTAGTGATGAAGCTTTTCATATGCTAAATAAAGCAACAGGGAACCTTAGACCCAGGCAGGTAAAGATTTCCACAGATGAGACATTTGCCTTCAAAATCAAATCCACTTTAAACTGTTGCTTAGTATGAAATAAGAGTAAATTTAACCAAGCAGCATGACGCTTTCGTTTTCTTCCCACAGTTTCTGGCCCTGAGAGACAGGTCTGTCCCTTTTCTTGTTTCCATGCCCTATGACTTACCATAGAGCAGGGACAGCAGAGGTAATGTGGTTTCATGGTATTGGTGTGGGGGAAAACGCCACCTTAATCCTGTACTGGATAGAAGTCGTCTAATTTTCATCTCGTGTTCCAGTGTAAATTGAGGTTCACTTTGTTTGACCCAGCTGAACTGCTTTCCTCTGTTCGAAGTACCTAGTCCTCCAGCTGGCTCTGAATTTCAGTGCAGACTGTACAGCTCGGTGCTTCTGTGCCTCAACTGTCCTGTTTAGCAATCACCATTTCCTATCACAGCAAATGGAAATCTCAGGGGATTCTCAAGACCCCTGTTGTGGACTGCTGGCGTCGCTGCGATTCCACGGAACTGAGCCAACAGGCTCCAAAGCAAGCGTTATTGGAGCCAAATGATCTCAACAAATTCCCTTCATGCCCCTGAATCAGAGGTGGATGTGTCTTCACAAGGATCCACGTTCCTTTTGTGCCTTCTGACAGTTCAGCTTGTGGAAATACGCCTGGATCTCTGGTAACTGAGAGGATGAAGGGAAAGCCATTTGCGCATCCTCACCGAATCCAGAGACCGGCACTCCTGTACAGTACAAAGCACTATAAACCCAGGTCACGAGCGCAAGTGACAACTTTAAAAACACAACATTAGCTGATAAATTTTAATTACAAAGTGGTATTGTGACACCGTAGCCAGCGGTTTCACCTGGGTTTCTGTATTTAATAGCGTTGTCTTCCATCCACACTGGGGTAAAGAGAACTGTTGGTGCCAATTTTTCTCAGACCTGCTACGTTGTCGTGAAACGCGCACGCTCGAGCAGAAAAGCATCTGCGGAGAGCGAAGGCGGGTCTGTGTCTGCGGCATGAGCTGCAGGTCTGGGCTCTAGCATGACTGGATAAGTCTTCTCATTTATTTGTTGTTCTGTTCCTGTTTCTTGTTTACCTTCATTTCATTTTTTGTTTTCAGTTGACATGTGGTCAGTAGGGTGCATCATGGGAGAAATGATTAAAGGTGCTGTGTTGTTTCCTGGCACCGATCGTATCCTTCCTAGCAGCCGTTTTGGCCTCAGTAGGTGCTTCCAGTCCTTCCCCCTCCAGCCCCCTCCTGGTAGACTAGTGCTGACCTACATCTGTGCTGCACCTAAAGGGCTGGGTTAAGTCCCGCTGCAAAATCCTTCCAACCCCGATGTCAATAACCTGTGACTGCTGCTCAGCCTTAGGGGGAAACTGCAGTGAGCATAGCGTGAGGAGGTGGAAACCAAACCCCTACGTGGTCCGTCAGAATCACTCCCTGCAGCCAGGACCACTTGTTTTCAGCTTTGTTATTATAAATGACTCTTTATTAATTTGACGGGGCGGGGGGGTGTGTTTCATAAATGGCAGGTTTTTTAAGTTCAGGCTGTGTCCTGGTAGGTACAACTCACTGTTTACATCAGGATGGCGTGTGAGAGGCTCTGCGTTTTAGGACTGAGGTATGATTAACTCAGATATGGTTCTAGAAATGTTTGTTTGTTTGCTTGTTTTCTCTGCAAGTGGTATTAGAGTAGGAAAGTAAGAAATGGCTTCAGTTTGGGGACGGTTTCTGCTTCCCGAGACTAAAATTATCACTGAGCTTTGTATCAGTTTGATGACTCAAAAAGCTGGGAATTTCCTTGGAAACTGCTGTAGTGGACTGCAGTCTGTCATTTTTATTTCATTAAGTACACGTAGCTCTTATGGGAAAGCAGAACGTATTTTTTGACAGCAAGAAGTGATTTATAGATAAATGCATTAAATCAGTGGGCAAGAGGTCCGAGGAGTCTGGGTATGGGTCCGTTTCCCTTAGAGACCGTTCTGCATTCAGGACTGAGGCAGCCACAATTCTTACTTTATTTGATGCTTTATTAAAGCTTTGAGAAATACTGTTATTTATCACATTGTGAAAGTGGTTTCTTCTTGTGCACAACAGCAACTGAGCTCCACACATGTTTGGTCTAACTCCAGTGATTACACAAATGAGAAATGGAGATGACCTGTGTATAAGATTTCCTTCTAATTTAAACTTTATACTCAGATGAAAGAGGAGTTTCCAGCCGTTATTCATTTTTTATGCAACTTTCTTTGAACATGTGTCCATGTACACTTGTGTGTGTGTATGTATATATACATACTTATTAATCCCATTCAGCACATCACTTTGGCCTCATTCACACTTCAAAGGATTCAATATTTTCATGAAATTGTGGGGAAAGTAATATCTAGAGCATTAAAGAAATGAAAGTCAGCAATTATTTATTGTGTTCACAGCCTTGTCTAGTACGGTTCTGATTTGTGTTTTCTCCAAAGTGTTGGATGAGCACACGCATACTGACATTAATGCTAAAACTCCCATGTGTTTTCGTGTGGTCTGGAGCCCATCTCATCTGCACACGTGAAAGTAAACCCTCCCCTTCTGTGTGTCAATGTAAGTCATTAGCGTCTACTTGTTCTGCTCCAAGGTTTGGCCAAGGCCATGCTTGTGTTCTCTGTGATTGTGGAATGAGAAATTTAAGTGTGGGGATGAACGTAGAGCAGTGTTGTAGTCAGAACTGGTTTTATGTTAATAGACCTAAGTTTTTTAAAATAGCATTTTAAGAAATTCCCACGTAAGTACAAAACATGTCTTATACAGCGCTTCAAGAACTGGTTTCTTTGACACAGCTGCATACTTGTTCAATCTTGCAAAGCCTCTCTAATTAAACCGTTGTGTGAAGTTTAGTATTGCAATAACCCCACAGAAATTGGCGTTACCAGCTGCTGATTTGTTTGGGATTGTTCTATAATTGAGTTCGCATTCTTCGTTTGTATTTACGTTGCTGAATTTGCACTGTCTTTTATGTACGGCTCTGCTTTTCTCCTGCTGTTCCATGACTGTCTGTGCTGTGAACAGAGGATGATGCTGTTGTTCTCTCACGCTGCTGAGCATCCCTCCTCAAAGCTACCTCTACTCCACATCCATCCCCCCAGCTCTCTCCTGCTGCTGAGCAGCCGCTGGCAGGTTTTCAGCACTTCTTGCTCCTGTGCCAGTCTGTGCAGCTGAAAACCAGTCAGAAAGCTGCTCGGGCAGCCCAGCCTGCTGAGACTGATGACCTCATGGCATCTTCTTCCTGAAACCTGCATAGAAAATGCTTATCGTTCCTGTAGATAAGATTATTTCTTCAGAGATGTGATTGAGCTGGGCAACTGTATAATTCATCAGCAGGGACTATGAGCCCGAAGAGCTTGAGGGCAGTGTATTTAAGGATGTATTTAAGTGTAGAAGGAGCAAGAGTAAATAGAAATCTAATTCTTAAAAACAAACAAAAAAATCTTCCTCTTCAACATAAAATGGGTGTAAAGCATACCAGAATTTGTTATCAGCAATATTTTCTTCACAGGCAGTGCATCATTTCACCACCACACCATGATCTGAAGGGTATTTAATACTAATTTGCGTCAATTTTTACACATAAATGTGAAAAGCAATTTTGAACCAGAAGGATTTTTGGTGTATGCACGTGATGCAGTTAACTCAGTTAATTGTGAGCTAAAGGGTTTATGAAACTTCTTTTCAATGTTGATGCAGTAGTTCTGCTTACAGAGGAACTATTACCATGAAGCTTAGATATCCTCGTGCCTTGAGCGAGGAGAACATGGCACCAGGGCTGGTGGTGTGACATCGGGAACAATTTGGAAAGCTGACTGTACTTGTGCAAGAGTTGACTCTTGTTCCATGTGTTCTCAAAATTTTCTAGGGGAGACTGCTACTCTTTTCTCACCACTGCAGAGATGATCTGAAGGAGTTAAGAAGGTGCCTCAGTCCGTGGTAAACTGTGAAAGTGGTAGTTCTGCGTGGAATTTTTTTTAGGGTGTTTTTAAACTGCTGAGTGCATTTGGGCAGACAGAGAAGAACGTGCCATTGAGTTCTGTAACTGGGAATGCTTAGGGAGACAAGTGTGTATGTAGTAGAGAGATGCAGGTTAGCATGATGTCAGCTTCTCTAAATCACAGCTGGCCACATCGCTTAGAGAGCCTTGTTCTACAACTGCAACCACGTTAGGTATGGCACAGGGATCGGGGTATGGGCTTTTTATTTACAGTTCTACATTTCATTTGGAAGGTATTTAATATAGCTCATGTTCATAGGCTGCCTCCTAGGCTAGGTACATGATCACCACACGTTTCAAAGACACAAGCGTACCACGACAGAAGGTTCTAGAAGCAGCCTAGAGTACTGCAGTTAGACACTGCAGTGGTGAAAAGACGTCCCTGAGGGAAATGGTCATACTTACCCAAAGGCAAGACTGCAATTCTGCGCTGCCATGATTGGGCTATCCAGCAAGCACGGATTTGCTTGCTGCTGCGTAAACAAAGATGCTCAGCAACTGAATGAAGTGATGGCTAAAAAAAAATAGAAGTTGAAAGTTTTAGTGAAGGTGTCATTATAGACATGAACCCAAAGGGTTAATGACAGCTACGCAACCAACACTTGGTCTCCTAACTTCCAGATGATCACTGGTAATCTCTTGAAGTCATTTATGAGCTACATGTAATTTGTATTATACCACATGTTCTGTTATCGCTCATAAAGAGCAGCCACTCCTCTTAAAGTTGCAAAATATTTTCTGTTGCAGTCTAATTTTTAATAATGCCACGTTCTTCTCCAAGTGTTCACCTTCTTACAGAAAATGTTCTACACTTGCTGTCCCGTCAGATGCTAGCGTTTGCAATTTCTTTTGTGTGTTTTCTGTAAACTGTGGTGACATCATTATGTAAATTGTAGGACTGTGGAAAAAACACATACCTGACATGGATGTCTCCCACAGTGAAGCTGGTTAGTTTGGCTTTTATTAAGCGTGATTCTCCACCATCACCGCCGTCCAGCACAATTCCAACGGCTTTGTTACAAACAGGCATTTTGGCAGAATAACTTGCATTTTCTTGATGCTTGAGAAGGATTTTAGGAAGAGGCTTTTCTAGCACAGCCACATTTTGGAGTAGTGCGGAAAAGCCACGATCGGTCTCTGCTGACCGTAGATTTGCAACAGAAGTTTCTGCCCCCACTTTTTTCAGGAAGAGAAACATGAATGATTACAATAAAGTTACTGCTAAAGGTTAAACGGCTGAGCACTGACATGTTTCTGACTGCCAGGGAAGAATGAATTGGCTTACCTATCCATGCATCATAGCATGTTGCTTTTTGTATTGCAGTAGAGTTAAAGCATCCTACCGCAAACGGCAGCTTCTCTTGCAAAACCATGCTGTCAAACATAAGAGAATATAATGCTTCACTCAAAGAAAACACTGATATACACAGACATGATGAGAAGGAAAAGGAAAAATTATTGCCGTTTTGAGGGTAGCTAGCTTAAGCACAAAGAATAATTCATTGTCTAAACTTCATTTTTTAACCACAAGCTATTAATTTGTGTGACTGTAGATTGAGACAGAGAAGTATTGCAAGTTTCCCCTTATAGCCAAGCTGCATTTCCTTGGTTGCTTTGACTATTTGCAGAGATGTAATTTAAGTGAAGTCTGCAGGCCAGCTGGAGGAGCAGCAGTGATCGCTATTTCACACTTCTGAAACACATTGCATCAATGCACACCTTGCATCGATGGGAATAGAAGCAAAAGCGATGGTAAACTTTCAGCCTGTACCTCTAAATAGCTGACTTGACTGTGAAATCTGATTTTTCCAATAGAAATACATTATTGTGCTTTCAAAATATTATTTTCCCATTAGAGGTTTTGTGCATTTGCTTTGGAAAATACGTCTCTTAATCTGCAGTTCAGATTCTGGTTATTCTCCAAATATTTAGGAAGCAGAGGACAACAGCCCTTGAGTGCAAAAAGAAGAGTTGTTTGGGAAGCTTGAGGCAGTTGGAGGCATCACTCAATTATAAATCTTCATTCTATGTTCTTAAATAAGCTGCTTCGCTGTAACATTGCATGGCCATCTTGGTGTTTGTTAAACTGTCACGATATTAGTGCCAGGGACAAGCTATACATCCAGATGAGATCCCTTCCTCTGTCTGAAGTCAGACAGATGATGTGGTGCATACTGGACATATTTTCCTTCATCCTGTTTGGGGCAAGCGACAGCTGAGGTGTTTCAGATAGCTTTAAAGCAGGCATTTCATCATCTTCCAGACTCTCGGGTTGTAATTCTTTCCAGCTTCCAGTCTGCCCCACATTTGTTTGATTTCAAGGGGGAAAACAAGGTCTTCTCTTAGCAGAAGTTTTTATTCTTTAATTTATTTTTTTTTTGCTCAAATACAGGTTAACCTTTTCTGGCCTGGAAATTTCTGTCAGTTACGTGATCATTAACTCGTAGTTCCATTTTTTCAGTTGGTGTGCAAATAACACCCGTAGTCACAATCACTCGTTGGTTAACGTCACCTGCAGTAGGTTTTGGTTCACATTAGGACCATTCTTTAGTTGCAGCGGTTTAACCCCAGCCAGCAACTAAACACTCACAGTAGATCCAAACCACAGCACTGTACCAGCTACTAGCAAGAAAATTAACTCTATCCTGGCCAAAATCAGGACAATAGTAACATTTGGGTTTTGTGGAATTGCTGAAGGTCATTCTGACTGCCAGCTAGAGAAACCCTCTCCTTGCTTCAATTCGTAGACCTCAGGGTTTTTTCAAAAGTATTGGTTGTTTAATCTCATATCATGACTGATACAACCTCTCATCGTCAGGTGCACCACAGATGCATTACAACTGGTGACTCCATAAAACATAACCATGAAATGGGGCCAGACCAGTATTCAGCGAGAACATCATTGCATTCTCGAATGTTTTTGTGTATTGGACCTCAGAATATGATCTAGTGCTAGGAAGGCCTGGGTAAGTGGAGAAACACTATTAGAGAGAAAACGTCTGTCCATCTGACTGAGAAATGGTCTGTCTCCACCTGCTCCTGCTGGGCATGGGTTTGCTATTGCTATAATTAGGGCAAAAACAGGTCCTAAGTGCTCCATCACGACAATTTGTGTGTGTATGTGTATAGACACAGAGAGAGAGATCAAATGAATATATTTTATTGAAGGCTTTTGGCAGTATTTGAGCAACGTCAGTCAGAAATAATACAGTAAAGAAGCACAATTATCCATTATTCAAAACCTGTCCCTGAATTTGCTGTGACGTAAAGCCTGACGGTTTTGGCCCGTGGTGCAAGCCAGGGCTGCCAAAGCTCCAGTGCTGTCCTCCTGCAAATCAAGGCTGCTCAAGGAAGAGAACACGGTGGCTCGGTCAGCTCTGTTGCCTTCAGCTGTCATCTTTGCACTGATGACTTAGGAAGCTTCATCCCTTAAAATCTTGTAGTTGTGGGTGGTAGCCCTCTTGTTTGGCGTCTCTTAGCGAGAGCCTTTCCGTCAGCTTAGAAAACGTTGTGCAGTGGGCACTGCCCCATTGTCTGAGGCTTTTCCTTCTCCCCTCTCCATCACCGTCGATACTGGTTCTCACCATGTGGGCCCTAGTCTGGGATCGTTTTGTACTCTTTTTCCTCTATCAGATACATCCAGAGCATCTTAGTACATCGTCTCCCTCAACATGTCCAAACCCCACAACATCCTGTAACCCCAAAGACCTCTCTCTGTTTGGCCTTCATTAATTGCCTGAGAAATGATTAACCTGCTCTGTGTAAGCGTAAGTTTCTGAGATCTCATTGGAAGCACGTCCTGTATTTGGACCCCCCGATTGTCAATCGGTCATCGCCTCAGCCCGTGCAGGTGATGCTTCCAGGGATGCTTTTATAGCCTGGCTTTCTCACCCACTCAGCTTCTCTCGGCACAACTAACCGCACCTCCATTTCTGTATTCTCTCTTCTCTGCAAAGCATTTAGACCTCTAGATTTTCAAGTTCCTCAGGAAGGAACTTCTGCTTCTGAAATGGTCCAGCCAGCCAACAATGAGGTGTGTTAAACTGAGTACAAGTTTAAAATGTCAAAATGCTATTTTCTAATAAAATGTTTAATGAAATATTCAGGCTGCTCTTTGAGCAGCTGTAGTCGTAGATAACTTGGTTGTTGTTGCAATTCTTTAGTTATTTGTGGAAAAAAATATGTTCTTCATGAACAACACAAGATGGATAGAACCTACCTACAGCCTAGATTTCTATTCTGTTCTCTGGTATGTGTGTGGGGAAGGGGTTGTTCTACATGAACCTTTGATTTAGTTGAAGAAATGGAAGTTAGTCAGAGAAATCTTTGCAGACCACTCCCATTTCTAGCAGCCTTTTCCAGCTGAAATTCAAACCATTCAAAACACTGTTTCAGCGTTCTGAAAGCATGTGCTTAAATTGTTTCTATTCCTTTAAAAGATTTTGATTAATAAAGATGCAATTTTAAAATGAGTGATCTGATTTTTGTTCAAATAAGACAGTTCAGGTGAACCCAAATTAAGTCTGTCTTGACTTCTCAAGGTATGTGAAAATTCTAAGTTTCCATTTCCCTAAACCAAGACAATTTTTTGAAAATCTGAAATTGCTATTACAACAAAGAGCTGGGTTTTGCCTGCCTTTTTTTCTTCTTCTGTTAACCCAATTTCTCTCCTCGATTGTGAGGAACTGTGCTTAGTATTTGGGAAACTCCTCCACACTTATGACACTCGTGCCAATAATAACTGAGAAGAATAATTTTTTTCAAAAATGGCTGTGCTGCAGTGCTTTGAATGTTTGTCTTTTAAAAGCTTTTTATTTCCAGTATGTTCTTAATGAAACTCCATCATATTTCTCAGCATCAATGTACCCGTAGCTGCATGTACTCTTCCTTTATGTTGTCATCAGATTCTGAGCGCTGTGAATCAGTGTGATGTAGAGAAGGTACTGAGCTTATAGGCATTTGCTTTTTTTTTTTTTTGGCACAGTAAGGCTTGTTCTGAACATGGCTGGAAGAGCTACGTAAGACCTATCAGATGCCTAACTGTTATCTCAAGAAAACTCTAGAAATCAACACCAAAACAAACAAACCCCTCAGAACAAACTGCCTGCAATACCATTTCTTTTTCAGCATGCGAGCCCGTTTCTTACTAGTCAGTAAGTTTAGCAGTGTAGCCGTCACATTTGCAGTTAAACATCTGTCTGTGCCTGAGGCATCATTTGTCTACAGAAAAGAGTCCCAGCGCATTCTTAAAAAATCCAGTAAATTGCTTTTGAGGTGTTGCTGGTTAGATAGTTTCAGCAAAATTAGCACCAGTAATGTTACTGGAGAGCAGATGAGTTGAAGGCGGCTGCTGTCCCACGCAGAACTCCTTTGAACCAGCCAGGTCTCGCTCTCCACAAACCGAACAGAGAAGGCGGGTGAGCACGTTGTGCCTCCCTGCTGCACCCGCGCAGCCAAGGTGACAGAGAGGCAATCACCTGCATGAAAACAATGGGAGTGCAAGTCATGGGATCGCAAGTTAAAAGTTGTAACAAGTGTTGACCCAAAGAGAGGGAGCTGTGTATTTTCCCGTGGCGTGGTGGGTTTAGGATTGCACGATGCCCTCAAGAAAGTGTAGTTTTGAGATAGCGTTTTGCCCTTTGCAAGCTGTAGGACCTGGAGACGTAATGATGAAAAGAGATAGTGACTGTAAAGGTGTTGTGAAGGGAGTTAAACACCTCTGAGAACTCCTAGAGAGCACTCAAAAGAAATGGCAGGAGACTGCACTGGGGCATGCGTTCTGTTTTCCTTAACTACTGATGCTCAGATATTGATCAGTGGAATAAAGTTATTGAGCAGCTGGGAACACCCTGTCCAGAATTTATGAAGAAGCTACAGCCGACGGTACGGAACTACGTTGAGAACAGACCCAAGTATGCTGGCCTCACTTTCCCCAAACTTTTTCCAGACTCTCTCTTCCCAGCCGACTCGGAACACAACAAACTCAAAGGTACGTCTGACAAAGGCACATGCCAACAGCCACGATGCAATAAAAGTTTTTTTCAATTTTTCTTCTCTAGTGTCTGTGTAGATATATAGTAACACTTTTGCTCTTAATCTCTTTACATTTTTGTTCCTCTCATTTTTATTTACACCGGAAATAATTTTCAGTATGGAAGAGTTTAGAGCACTACATTGATAGTAATACTAAAATACATGCAGGTTTTTTTGTTTTTTTTTTTTAACATGGGTTTAGATATATATTTGCTACAAACTCTAAATAATAAAAACGGTTTGGGTAATAGAAGGATGAGTTTGTGGCCTGATAGGCACAATGGGCTCTATTATCACATACAATAAATCAACGTTTGTTGTGAAGGCACCCACAAAACAGACATCAGTAGCTAACCAAAATGTGGGATTATTGCAACCAAAATCGCCCAGCACTCCAACAGACCAGTAAACTCAGATGTCAGGCAGGAATATACTGCTACACAACTAGTTCCTAAGCTTTAAGGAATAGTCTTTTTAGAAAGACGAACCAGAACGAGTGCACGCTCACTTATAAAAGGGAAAACCTCCCGCTCAGGAGTACCCAGAAATGGGGTCACTCACCCAAAAGCGGGCAAGGGCTCGCACAGGGATATCTCCAGAAGAAATATTCACTCACCAAAGGGAGAGATGAAGGGTCACTTGATCCCAGGATGTTTCTCTGGATGGTGTCCCAATCCAAGGGGAGAGTCCCTGACTGCAAAACCCGCTTGCTCCAAGGAGGACCAACTCAGAATTGGCTCTCTGGCAGGACCTCATCCATACCCTAGTCGAGTCTGAACGGTGCTCATGGTAGTTAGTTGGGGGCGAACACAGGACACAGGCAGGCTGAGGGCCTGGACCGTGTGGTGCCGAGCTGATCGAGGTTTTAACGGCTGTGAGGAGCCGAGCTGATCTTTGCCAGGTCTTTGGCAAGCCCTGGTCTTCGTCAGCTCTTTGCAGGACAGCTGTACCTGTCACAGTGTTGTCATATAAACCACAACGTATGTATAAGCGTGTACACTTCTGTAGGGGAGGATGATGTCTCCCACTGATTTAAACTGTTGGTGGGACAAACAAGACTTACGCAGTTCCAAGACATGGCCATACCAGTATGTGTTGATCCCAGGCTGCAGATTGGACATTATTGCTTCTAATGGGATGCTTTAAGATAATCCTGACACCTATGCCTCACTAAAATATTTAATGCCTCCCAGCAGGCTAGGTAAAAATCTGTAAAACATTCTGAAAAGTTGGGGTGTTTTTCTGGGCCACTGTAAGAGTGCCAGGCTTTGGTTTAGTAATGTCATGATTTTAAGCTTCATTATGCGAGCTTTTGTTTTCTGAATCTGGCAGTAATAAAAATACCTCAAGCGCGTTTTTCTTCAGTATATTATTCAGCCCTCTATATGGAATCTGCATATGCCATGTGAAATCTCACTGAAGCTTGTTTAGGCTACTAATGGTATGCAGCCCTGATGCTGGCACTGTCCTAATGAATCTGACCTGGAATGATGACTGAAGAACTCTTGCTATAAGGCAAGGGGCAGAAGTACCTATACAATCTTTAAGAGGGTTGTGTCGTTGTTACTTTCCTAACCCAGTGATTGTTTTGCACTAATACTATGTTTATCTGATTTCATTGTTCTAGCCAGCCAAGCCAGGGACCTTCTATCAAAGATGCTAGTCATTGACCCGGCCAAGCGAATATCAGTAGATGAAGCCTTACAGCATCCATACATTAATGTCTGGTATGACCCAGCAGAAGTGGAGGCGGTAAGTGAGGCGTGACTCCTTACTTCGGTCTGCTGAATGCAGATATAATTCATGGATTCTCTCTGCTTTACAGCAGCTTGATAATGAGCATCCTATAAAGAAACTGTGGTGGTGGGACTGCGGTGGTCTTTGGACTTACATGAAATGAGATCTGTAGAGACGGGATGTATCTCTTTGTTAGATTAGCTAACAATAGGTGGGATAAGCAAAAAAAATTAAAGCATGTGGAGCCATTTTCTTCTAGACAACATGAAGAAAGGATTTTGAACCCAGTAGCTGTCATAAAATATTCCTTAAAATGAAGCAGGGGCACATGTTTTTGAGGGCCACAGTTCAACGTTCATTATCATGTACACTGTGTGCAAACAGAAATGGCATTTTTCCTATAATCCTGTCATCCTCTAGACACCTCTCCATCTATCTCGATGAGGCTGGTGTTAACAGGAATAAGAGCAATCCGTAGGCACTTCAGTGACGTTGTATAATAGATACAGGTATAAATTCAAAGATATTCTCTGTAATACTGTGACTGAAACATGTGAAAGCAGAGCTCAGTACTTCAACAGGTTTAGAAATCTTACTCTGAGTAAACTTCAGCAGCAGATGGAATGCACCACACCCCGTTAAATTTCATGTGCATAGGCTTTTGGCAGCGTGTGTTACTTACAAGCGCTTTATCGGGGACAGTTCTGCCATCTAGAGAGCCTTTAGTTTTTGTGTCCTGTTTACTTGTCTTCAAGAAAGAAGTTTATCAGTCTGAAGTGCAAACATTTGACACCCTGCAGTATTTTACCCTCGGCATGTACCTTTTGGTTTCACATCCCCCTCAAAGCTCTCATTCCAGTCAAATACTTTTGTTTTATTTCTATGTATTTCTTAGCTCTGTTTTACAGAACTATTCTGATGTCAGAACTGAGATTTTGGTCCCTCTGTAGATGTGCTTTGCCTGTGAATTTTACCATGGAGAGCCACTTCTGATGCAGAACAGGAAGGGAAATCAGTACAGTGGATATTTTGATGTAATGGTTTGCCCAATGTCCAGATGTATGCTCTTAGTTGCATTTCAGATAGAAGCCGAAGTTGAATTTTTGTCATAATGAGATTGCCCTTTTTAGAAGGAAAAACTTGCCGTACACACCTAGAATCACAGCTGCTATTGAACCTTGTATTACTGTCCTCTTACACAAACAGAGATCGGGGGTACATCTATGGCTGAAGAGACTGGTTTAATTTCTGATTACCGAGTCCTTGTGTGATCTAAAACAAACCACTATCAAACGAATCCTTTCTTTGAATTGGGACTGTAAAACAGGAATAATAATTACTCGTTTTGCCTGCCGGGTGAATTGGCTGGTGTCTAACAAGCACGAGAGCCTGCAGTGATTACATTCCGGTTCATTGAGGCATTAGTCTCTCACCTGCACCTCCTGTCACCACAGATACCTGTGCACACGTGGTGCCATAAGCTATCAAATCACACTCCTTGCATTTTCGCTGCATTTAATTGTTCGGTAAACGACTAGAGAAGGTGTAAAGCAGTGGAAAACCGAACTGCCATTGCTCCCATAGTACCTCAAAGGACGTTCTGTGAAGAAGAAGCAGCACCTTTAAACGTTCAACTTCAAATGCTCTGTGGTGTCCCAGTTATTTGCAGTTTGCCTCTTTGTGTGAATTGCATCTTTTTAGATAACCCTCTGTTCTCTTCACCCACCTGGTTCTTTGCAGTTACTGTGTCGTTAACATGAGCTGAACATCAGCGTCTCCAGCTGCTTTCTCTGACTCTCTTAGCTTCAACGTTTTCTCTTCCAAAACATGCTATATCCAGTCAATAACATACAACAGAATCATACTAATTCTTTTGTTATGAGTACTTTAACAGTGAAGTGTTACTGATTTTTTTTTTTACACCGATCACTCTAAGGTACAGAGACCCTTCTCTTGAGATCACAGCAAGTTAAAAACCAGGAAGGTTCAGCTTGTGTGCAATGTAACCTAAACAGAAGAACACGGGATTAAGAATTATTTTTCAGAGTGCTAGAAACTCTAGAAAGAGCCTGGCTTCACTTGACACTCATTATTTTTCCAATTTCACGATTAACAGTTTACTAACTTCTAAATTTCCATCCGGTCACACTGACACACCTTCAGTGGCTCGCTGTGAACCATTTACTAATTATTTTCTGGAGAAAGCTTAACTCAGTTGGATTTTCTTTGCCTCTTGATTCAGCTGTTGGAGCACAGTCGGTCCATGTTAGTCCTCAGTGTCTCTATGGTGCAATAACTTTCTGAGATTCATGGGAGATTGGTGGCTTTCTGTTCTTTCTTAAAAGAATGTCCTGAGGTTCTTGGACTGCTACTAACCGGCAGTGCATCAATGAGGAGTGGTTGTTGCTACATTGGAGAGAAAGTTTTATTTGTGCGTTCGTGTTACAGCTTCCACTTCTGGCTGAACGCTCTGATCGGTTCCGATTAGTTCTCTACAAGAACTGCAAGGTGCCTTATGTGATAAACTGGTTTGTTCCTAACATGAGTGATTGAGTGCTGCAAGCATGAAGTAATTTGTTTCCTCTTGGAAAAAGCTGTCTTGGTGTGCACAGAAGGCTGCATCCATCTGTCTGTGACCTCAGACATGGACCAGGGAATCTAATGTAACATCCAGAATACCTTCTTGGGAGTATCTGTGCCGACATCCGTCTTAAATGATTACAGTTTTGTGCAGTAGTGTCAGGGGTCAGGGCTGGGCCAGCCACTAGACAAATGACAGACTCCCTCTGTAAACCCCGCTCCCCTCCCAAAGGGGAAGAGAAAGGGAATAAGGGAGAGAGACTTCTGGGCTGGGAAGAAAACTAAAACTGCTTTGATGAGAATAATAACAGTAAAATGAAATATATACAAATATATACAATACCAATATCGAACCCAACCATGCCCCCACCTCCATGCCCCCGATGACAACCACGTCCCCATCACCACTGATGCTGTGGGCAGGCACTGGGGAAGGGCCAGGCTGGGCTCAGCAGCCGATGGGAACCAGATGCAGGAGCTGGATTCCAGAACTGGATTCAGGAACGCACTGATCTGGGTCAAAGGCAGAATGGACAGAGTCCTCCTTGGACACCAGCTACTGAAGAGAGTTGACCCTTGTGATCCCTCAGCTTTATACTGAATATGACATATATGGGAATTACAATCAAAAGATTCTTTGCATTTCTCTCAAATAAATACTTCAGTATACTGAAATATCCGTCTTGTTACAGTCGCAGAATAGTTAGGACCAAATTCAGTAAACAATTCCTAATGCCGTGTATTAAGTATGTCATGACCACTGGGGAAATGACTATCGTCTTATGTATTTGGGTTAGATCTTGCCAACTTTGGAGCAGGGGTGGGAGTTGGTATTCATCAAAAAACGTCCAACAAATGAGCTCTTTGAGAGGTAGGTACTTTCATTGATTCACTTAATAATCTGACTCTATGAATTTGTCTATACTGAACTAAACCTCAGAAGTTATAACAGGGTACTATCACTTAGGTTTTGGGGAAAAAAAAAAAAAACAAAACCCAAAACCTCAGGGACATCAGTACAAAGAACAGATTGCAGTCTGATTCTTCCAGCTTCATCTTAGAGTTTCCAATTCCAATTTGAAAGGAACAAGTAATTTTCCCAGGTCTTGGTAAGTTATTTTATTAATATGTGCTATGAAATAAGTGTACCAGCACATTTCATCAGTCACTTTTCTAATAGATCTCTGAATCTAGCCCACTGAATTTTGGAAGGCAGAAATGGAATTTACATCTGCCACTGGACATCAGTTCTGCATCTGAACCTGTTTCTAGATGTAAACCAGAAGACAATTCTAGATCAAAGCACTATTAAAGTGTGTTGAAATCCTCACACTACTAGTCTAGGTCCTTTTCGTCCACAAACTATGCCGTAATTTGTGAAGCTTATAAAACTGCCTTGTGGAAAAGGTAGAGAAATGTATACGGATCACTAACTGTTACACTGAATGCAGTTAAAAGTTTGTCCCAGTGTGGTCTCATCTTTTTGTACATACCTCAGCTGTGTTTGGCAGCCAGCTTTTATATGTGAAGGACAAAAGCAAACAAAAGACTACAGTCTAAATGTCTTTTTCAAACAATTTAGCCCCATTTTTCCTTATGCTTATTCATGTACGGATTTAGGATCTGTGTTCGTGATCGGAACCACAGAATCACAGAATCATTTTGGTTGGAAGAGACCTTGAAGATCATCAAGTCTAACCACTCACCCTGCACTGCCGGGGTCCCTAAACCATGTCCCCCAGCACCACATCCACACGTCTGTTAAACACCTCCAGGCATGGGGACTGCACCACCTCCCTGGGCAGCCTGTTCCAATGCTTTACCATCCTTAACAAAATTTTCCTAATATCCAACCCAAATCTCCCCTGGTGCAGCTGGGGCCATTTCCTCTCATCCTACCACTTGTTTACCTGGGAGAAGAGACCACCCCCCACCTTACTACAACCTCCTTTCAGGTAGTTGTAGAGAGTGATGAAGTCACCCTTGTCTCCTTTTCTCCAGACTAAACAATCCCAGTTCCCTCAGCTGCTCCTCATAGGACTTGTTATCTAAACCCTTCACCACCTTCATTGTCCTTCTTTGGACATGCTTCAGCACCTCAACGTCCTTCTTGCAGTGAGGGGCCCAAAACTGGACGCAGTACTCAAGGTGTGGCCTCACCAGTGCCCAGTACAGGGGGACAACCACTGCCCTGCTCCTGCTGGCCAGAACATGTATCTGCCTAAGGTGGGGCTGCTACTATTCTCAGTGTGTAATAAGTTGCATTAAATTGTTTGTGTTCCCTATCTGGAAAATTTTCAGCCCAAGGAAGAGACGGTGATAATTTCTCTTTCCATGACAGTCTTGCAAACTTACATAATAGGTAAAGCAATGAAAAGAGATTGAGCTGATGTGGAGCACAGTATCCAATATTATTCAAACTAATGTCCTTTGCAACACTTGTTCAACTCTCCTCTGTCTCTTAAAGGTATCTTGGCCATTTTTGAAGCATTTTTCCCCTGGTATCTTTACCCCACGATGATCTTTTGTTAAAACAGGTTCTAGGTGGGTATTTGTGTTCCGTATTTCACTACAAATGCCATAGTTTGTCAGCATCAGATATTTTTTCACCCTCTTTTTTGTATTTTCCTTAAGGTAATCATGAGCCTTACTAGTTTGCAACTGCTTGCTCCTGTACTTTACAAATATACTGTTTCAAAGCCTGTGAATTTTTTTTTTTTTACAATTGCATTCAGTGAGTCTTCTCTTGTGTCAGAATCTGGCTTCAGCAACTGGTCTCATCCAAGGTGCATAAATTTCTTTTTCCTGTCTGAGAACAAAGCTTTAGAGACAGAAATTCAAGAAAAGCCTGGTCATCTTTAACTCAATAAAAGCTCAACACTTCAATTCTCTGTGGTCTGTGTTCTGGCCTGAGCTGAATTACATCACTCCAGGTGTGATGAACAGGCAGATCAGAACTCCTGTGAGCCAGAAGGATCAGGAGCGCTCTACAGAAGCTTACTAGGTACTGCAGTGTTCTTCATCTCTCACTCTCTTCCTTTACTCAAGGATGTATACTGTATTTGGGGATGTACCTCTCTGTTAGATTTCAAGTAATAGCTCTTGCTGATTCCTGGCAAACGGAGAAGAAAAGCTGTAAGCCAGATTTTACATTCTGTCTTTGTGTATCACAGACGACAGGTACTAACCACAATTTTTGCTTTGCCTTCCAGAAGCGGGCCTTGTCTCTTCCTTGTCTCTTCTTCACCCCCCTAGCTCACAGCTTCAGAGGTTTGTGCCTGTTTCAAATCAGGTGGCAGATCATACAAAAGGAGCCTTAGCTATTGACTGCAAAGTGGGCAACGAAGGATGGAGTGGAGGGGAGAAAGGATGGACTAGCAAAGATGTATATTCTGTCACTTCCTTAGGGAAAGTTGGAGAGGAACATCTGGCACCTTCATGAATTGTCCTTTAGGGTTTGCAGCATGATGAGGCTCTATGAAGAAACCCTGCTTTTTCACGCACTGCCCTGCAAACGTGCAGGCCAGGGAACCTGCCAAGAGCAACAGGAGAATGAGTGATGAAGATGTGTGTGGTCCATTGCATTGTGCTTCACTTTCCACTGTTTTTCCTGATTGCCCCAGTGGGACTTAGCAGCCTGCACTGTGTTGCATCTGCCCGTGTTTACTGCGCTCTCTTTTGTAGCACTTGATACGCACTTCTCCACAAAGTGAAGTATTTCATCATGTGACTAAAGGTTTGGTAGTGGTGTGGTGGTTTGTTTTGGGTTTGTTATTTTTGAGTCCTCCTCCCGTAGTGTGCAACACGAGGCAGGATTCCTTTCACTATCAATAACACTATACAGAAACTAGGATCCAAAGGGATTAAACAAGATGCTGTTTTCAACCAGTATAGCATCGGAGGGGATTTAGTTAACTTAGGTGTCTAGCTAGATTACTCCTTCTTCCCAATCAATGGTTTCATCCAAAGCAGCTAGGTATCTGCTGTACGGTATTCATTTGGTTCAGACACCTAGGAGGACAGGTAACTGAAAGCATTCTATGTGACAGGAGTTTTTAAGTGAGCTGTTGGAGTATCATGAAGTGTCAGTGTGTGTGGAGTAGACCATGAAGAGCACTGAAGACAGAGCAGGGAATAAGCAGAGAGTTTGGTGTCCAGGTATAAGCTGGAGATGGTGAGCCTCTATGTCTGCCCAGCTTTACAGCATGATGAATGTGAGGGAAACAGATAAAATAGCCCTGTCCAGTTAAAAAGCAGACTAGTGAGACAGTTACGATCCCTTTTTATATGTCTGCTAAAGGTTTATGGTCTTTGGCAGGCTATAAGGGGGCAATAAAACCATTGTCTCAAATCTAATGGGCACAGACTGTACCCTCTGCTGTGTCACGGCCTTAAACTCTTCTGGTCAGCCTTAAACGCCCTGTTGTGATTCCTTGATGCAGCGAGGAGACAGTATGTCACCAGATGTGGTACTGGCTGTCCGCTAACAGCAGGAGGTTACAGAAACGGTGCCGTGACTCGCCCACAGGCTTCGGCATTCAAACCACATCCAAAGCCATCTACAGGTCTCAAACATCATATTTCCTGTCACAAACAGGCCTGGCACCGTTTGTAAGCTTACCTTGGAGTGAGCGGGTAAGCTAGGGTTTGGGTTTAGGGGAAATCATGTCTAACACAATAGCCTATTAACCAGCTTCTTTTGAGCCCACTCGGCTTGCCACAGAACCGTTGATAATGAAATCACAGTTTTAGATTCTCTAGAGCATACATCACTGCTTAAAAATTAATAGTGTTAATCGCAGTTAAGGTAATTTCTGTATTGAACCTGTTGTAACTAAAATGCATGGTTTTAAAACGTACAGATAATGTGTGTTTATGACTGCGTGGAATTCTTAAGATTTTAGGAACTGTGGAAATCTGTTATCAGTCTTCACACAGAACTTATATGTAGGGAAACGAGAGTGCAAAGGGGAAAAGTATTATTTACTAATATTACACAGAAAACCTATTGTAAAATCAGAGTAGGAACCTGTAGACCTTAATTCTCTTTTCTTTGTTTCAGTTAAAGGTTCCTTCTTCCCTGGATGTTACATGCAGAAACTGACTCAGTTCCACTTTTAAAAAAAAATTACAAGTATTACTCTCATGTTACGATATTTACTTTTCCTACGTCACAGCGTTTGCACTATTATCATGAAAAAAATAAGACACATGATACCTTTTCTCCCTCAAAGTGCTCTTGTCTATTTTTAGGAAAGAAGATGTTTCAACATGCCTTGCCTTCACGTGTAGACTATCCTGTTTATTGTAGATAATCTCAATATCTCCCTGATGACATATTAGCTTCTCTGTTTTCTTGTCTGAAAATGCTGAGCTTGAGACTTTGTTTTCATTTACACAGCTGCCTTTTTTTTAAATTGCTTTACATTCTTATCCTTCATTGAAATGATCTGTGAATAAATCCCAAATCTGATATTTAATTTTTCATATCTCCTCTAATGTTTATGCGATGCTGCCTATATGCATGTTACTGGTTTTATCCCAAAACGTTTAAATTGTTGTGAACAGAATGGATTCCTAGACACGTGCTTTAGAATAGCTTTAGCACTGCCACTTGGGTGGCTCCGAAATCACATTTCAGAACCCTTGTGCTGGTTCTTCTCTAGGACTGTGTTAGTTTGAGCTGCCTGGTCTCCGTATTGTTGGCATTAGAAATTTTGAATGGGGGAGATACCTATTTTTTATTGGTATCAAAGTCACATTCTTATGCAAGACTGTAGCTACCTTCTACTCCTCCCCTTATTATGTTATTTCATAAAAAATTAACAAAGTATTTTTTGGCCAAAAAAGATTTGCTTGCACGTTTCTGGAAGATGCTACCTTAGAAGGATTTTTGCTGTGTAGGGGCAATTGTTTAAAAGTTAATCTTGCACATTTTTCCTTCACGTATAAATTACTTTTAGAAACTTTTGAGTATCTGTGTGATCTCCTACTTAGGGAATAGTATTGTTCCATTCCATGGGAACAAATCTAGCAGAAAGTTTGCCATAGATTATTATCTCATGTCTTCTGTTAACTGCTTTCAAAATTCGTCTCAGATTTTACTCTACCTGTAGTTATTGCTTGTTATCTGACATATGTCATGCGTTAGAAGAGAGATGATGTAGAAAATGGAAAGATCAGGTGTTAAAAATAGTCCTTTTAAGCATTTCTCTATGCTGACAGAATTTTCAACAGTGATAGATTTTGTGGAGTTTTATTCACTGCAACTCACGCTGCCTTCATTATTGGTTTTATTTTCAGAGGATTTATATTTCACTGGGGTATCTCTGCATCTAGGACCAGCCACAAGGGGCTGAGTCATGAATTATCATTCATTTTTGTGTGCATGCCAGCCTGTGTGTTACCTGTTACTGATGTGATGCTGTTTCCTACAATGCTTATGAAGAGAGTTTGGTTTGCAGTCCTCAGTGCGAGGTACTGCCCAGTATAGAAACTGCTGCTATATGGTCTTGGCCCTGTGTAAACTATCTATGACCAGGTGTTAACATAGGCTGTTCAGAGGAATTTCAAACTTCATAGTCCGTCATAAGAAAAAAAAAAACCCATCTCTTATTTTACCTGTGAGTGCCGAGCATCCATGATCATGGAGAAGCACACTGGAGAGCTCTGTGTCCTTGGCAAACACTTCAGTGGAGATGTCACCTGGACTACAGGTGACACTTCATGGCAAAATCAAGGCTATCAGGCTGTGTGTCTTTTCTCGGATTCTTTTCTCTTGCTCAGCCCAGTGTGTATAGATTAGTAGCTAAAGTCTTTGGTGATCTGCCACAGGGTTTTTTTAGCAGTCAGTTACCGGGTTTGGTTTTCTGCTTAGAGGTCGATGGCTCATCCGTTGTCTCACGAAAGAAGTTTGCAGCTCTGCTTTGTACACAGGCATGGAAATTTCCTCTAGTCAGCAACATCTATCCATTTATAGCTGATTAATTATGGAAGCTGAACACAGCTCTGCAGCAATCTTTCTTCACGTCAGTGAGTAGTTGAAGAGTAGTTAGAGAAGAAAGAGGCATTTCTTTTCTTTTTCTTTTCCAAACTGAACTAAAGCTTTTTCTGCCTTCTTGTTGTGCATATCTGCAAGCTGTTCAGTCATCTGTGTGTGGTCAAATAATCCTGACTGCTGCTGAATGATATCCTTACAGCCCAGCTGTTCCGAAACAGTTCCTTTGATGCATACTGTGCATGGAGTTTTCCAAAAGGCTTTGAAGGAGTCCAAGGGACACATGGGCAGAGAGACATCTCTTCTTCCATATCCATAGCTGAGATCATGCCCAGCCCAATGTGGAGTCCCTGGGCAATGCGGGGTGAAATCCAAGGCCCTTGACACTTTTCTCTCTAGCTAAAGAATCTTCAGGCCTCTGGTGACAGCAACACTGGTGTACTTTGGCTGGAACTGCAAAAATAGATATATAAATGGCATCAGTAACGCAATCTAGGTTGTAGCAATACACAAAGGAAGTTTTACATTCATCTGTTATGAGGATCTAAGCCATTTAACAAATTGTTTAACCTCACACCAGTAATTTTTTTTACAGCCCCCATTGCCTCTGTTATTTGTATATTGCTAATTCTACCATTGCCTTGTACAGTGCTCCACAGCTACTCCCCCAACCCTGCCATTTTGGGAACAGATGCACTGTTCCTTGGCACTCCTGCCAAGCTTTCTAAAGCTTTCTAAAAACAGCGCATCCCAAAGTCTCCACTGTGCTGGCACAAGCTCTGCAGAGGCAGGGACAGAGATGGCAGGATTTATTCCAGTGTGAGCCCCAGCCCATTCCCTTTGCTTCCTAGCAGTGGCATACATACCAATCCACGTTGCTTTGGGGAAGTGAGAATACAGCAGCCTCAACATACGTTTTGCCTTTTTCTCTAATGAAAAGCTTTTCCTCCCTGGATATTAGAAATGTATTTAACAAATCCAGTAGTCTCCTGGTATTTATCTGTCCACATAAAAAACTCTGTCTTTTGTGGGGTTTAGCTTTTTCTGGGAGTGTTGATTTTTTCAGAAAAAAGTCCGTGTGGATATTTTCTGGATTTTTTTTGTCATTTTTATTACATTCAATGAATGTTAGATTTAATGCAAACCTATTTTAAACATCCTTTTGTAAAATGTAAAAGTTAAGAATCACTGGAACAAAGTATTATTTTAATATCTGCAAGAAAAATATAGTTCATTCCTTCTCTTCTGCATCCAAAAAAAATAGATTCTACTCTTTGTTATTGTTGACAGTGTAATTGCTTACAAATCAATCTGATTTGGGGAGAAAATGGTTACCTTAAACTGAAGCTAGATGCTGCCACCCGTAGGCTTGATCCACACTCTGCTTTGGCTTAATGCTATTTTACCTATGCTTTAGTTTGTACAGGTTTCAGAAAAACCCTGTAACTCTCAGTTGGGATGTGCTGTACGAAGGATTTTTAAGAATGTCTATAATACTGTGGCTGCGTCCACATAGAAAATTAAGTGATGAACTCAGTCATTTTCTAAGGCATTTGAGTTAGGCAGTAAAGTCATTTTTAGGCCAGGCTTTGCACCAAGACTGAAATCATGTGCCCAGGAGGACCTGGGTATGGCAGCTGCTGCGTCTGCTCCATTGCTGTGACAATGCAGGTGTTAAAATCCTCTCTTCCTTCCGCTAATTTTAGAAACTGATTAAAAAAAACAAGTTAGCAGAAAATGAGTGGTCAGCCTGGAGGGGTTATCTCTGTTGATCACGATGTATTAAGGTTTGTGGTTCTTAGGAAAATTAATGAGGATCATGGGAAAATAAATTAATTCCTGGAAGTGTTGTGGTATTCTCAGCTCAGCTCTGTGCCTTAAATCAATAAAAATATGTCGTAGAGGCTCATTTCCTTGTGTCAGGGAATTTAGATGGGAAAGCTTCGCTTCTCCCAGCACGAGAGCACAGGACTGGCCTCTTGGTGGAGTACCATTCACCTACGTTCTGCACAGATATCAGAGGTTATACATCCTGCCTGTGCAAAGAGGAGGGATTTATTCACATCATTAACATGCTGAATATTTTTTACCCTTTGCTCTCATGTTCCTGCCAAGAGCCATGTTTTATAGCTGTGGGTTCTGCTAACTCACAAATAAAGATCTGCAGTATAAACACCAGTACAGCAGTAGAATCCTGTGCAGGTGCAGTTTCTGGCATCCTGTGTACAGAGTTTGGTTGCTCTCCCTCGATTTTCTTCATAGCAAAATAGGAGTTTCATAACAAATGACATTATTCTGGGCTCTCTCCCTGGAAAATGTCTTTGTTTCCAAAATGTGTTTATCTAGGAAATAATTTTTTGTGCTTTTCTTGTTGCCTATTAGCCAACTATATCTGCTTAAGACATAGCTGAAATAAATTAGAAGAGACATAAGCCAAAGATTTTGTGATTGTGTTAACTGAGGTCAGGAATGTGCATCTGATGACTTGTTCCTCTTGATTCTGTAATCTGTGTTTGGGAATTGAAGTAGTGAAGGAATCTATCTTACTTCTGGCTGGGGGGGAAATACCCCTGTTTTTCTTTGGAATGTGTAAACAGTGTTTACACTTGGTAGGAGCCATTTTACTCACAACCTGTGCTTTTCATAAGTCCCTCCCTGAAGCTTTCAGAAAGAAAGGTACTTGCACGGTGATCTTGTCCAACGTGGTTTACCTGCTTTCCCTCCACCCGACAGAGAAGCAGTGGGTCCGCTGCTATGATTCAGACTACAGCTCAGCCAAATGCCTTCCCTTCCGCTTCCAAAAAAAGCCAAGAGCCAGTTATGTAGTGGAACTGACAGCCCCTGCAAGTCTCCTACACACCCCACCAGGGTTTACTTGTCTTCTCCAGCTTTCTCTGCTATCCCCTGGGAGGAAATGCATGCTGCAGGGCTGGCTGAGTGGCTGAGCAGGAGTCCAGCAGGCTCAGCTGGAAGAGTGGAGCTTACTTACCACAAGGTGCTGGTCAGTGGTGAGGCTCACCTGCGCTTTTTTGTTCAGCTCGCTGGTATCACAATCAGCAGAAACATGGAGTCCTCACAAAGACTGCATCAATTTTTGTCAAATCTATCTTAAGCTTCTGGATTGGCTGGAAGGGACCGAGAAGTGTTGTTATGCTGAGTAAGAGAACAGCTGCATTGGTTTTGGGCTCAGATTTCTTACGTGGTTGTATCTTACCTTGCTGATGTAGCAAAACCTCAGGTACCCCTGCTGAGGCACTCACTTCAACACATGGTTCAGGTTTGCTCTCAGCACTTTCTGAGGTATGAGACTTGGCAATCCAGGACTTCAACTCATTCTCTTGTCTTTAGCCATGATAGAAATGTCACTGTGCAGGAACTTCTTTTGTTTTCAGTGGACTCATCCAGTTCAGTTATATAATTGTCCTGGTCCATGTTAAATCACTAAGCTATTACTTTATCAGTCGTATCTGTGTAGCATGTAAATAGCTTAATGGACTGATGTTGTTAGAGTCAACTAACTAATTCTCCACTTCTTAGACTAACTAATTCCTCAACTTCTAACTAATTCTCAACTTCTTAGTGAATCAGAAAACAGCTTGGTAAAATGCATTTAATAGTAGGATGTTTTGAAAGGGATGCAGTGGCTGAGTACCCAAGATGAAAGTTAGAGGAAATACTTAAAAGTGAGAAAAGTATCGTAGATCTTGTTTCCGTCTTCATGAGATACCTTTACCTCAGATGCTGGTAGAAGGAACGAGGAGAGCATTCTCTGACTTGCTTGGCTGCTGTATTTGGCAGCTAACATCAGGACAGACAATGAACACATGGCTTAGCTGCCCAATCAAAGCAGGTATTCAGTCTCTTGGAAACTCTAGCTGCCTTTGTCTCAGTAAGTTCTAGGATCTGCTACTTCTGTGACATTCTCATCAACTAAAAAAGAGAGCAAAAAAGCAAAGGTCAAAGCAAAGTTACTTAGAAATATGTATACTGGAAAGCTTAGGAATTTGGAACATGGATCAGAAATTCTGACGGAGATTTACTTAAAAATTAGAGTTGCACTGAGAAGTTTGTATAGCAGTGAGTATGATGCCTAAAGGGCAACTTAAAAATTAATATAGTAATACTATTACTAATTAATCAGCATTGGTATTTGTCTGGTACTCTGACAGTACTTTCTCTGCTAGTACAGACAATCTGTGTGTGAAGTTCCTGGGCTCAGTATAAGCACAATGGCATTGTTGACCTGGGTTCTGTTTCTACTGCAACTACGACTCTTGTTTAAAAGAGGTATAGGGAGAAGCACCTTGATTTCTTCTACATAAAGAGTTGCATTCCAGAAGCGTTATTCCCTTTAACATTCAAATGTGTTTCAGGTGGTTTTGCATGTACAGAATGGATAACAGAGAGGGAGAAAAGAATTTATCTTCACTTAAATAATTACTCCTAATTATTTCACTATGAAGGGCAATCAACTAAGTAGCTTTGTTTCTCTCCTGCAGCCTCCTCCTCAGATATATGATAAACAGCTGGATGAAAGGGAACATACAATTGAGGAATGGAAAGGTAATCGCGGTTTAGAATTACATGGGAAGGGGTATTTCAGTGGCAAAACAGCCACGTCCCACCACCAAGCGCATCTGTGTAAAACTAAAAGCATTCCTGTGACATGAAGAATTGACACTAGCCCTATGAAGTGGTGTTTTGGTAGCCAAAATATAAGAAATGTCCTGAGGACTATCGTTACCTTCCCAGGTTAACGTCAACACAGGAGGTGCTTCACGGAAATCTAAGGATATCACCTGGAGAGCAGAATACTGTTCAGTAGGATGATGCGTTAGAATTTTACCCACAGTAAAAAGCACTGTATTACTGTGCTGCTTCATTTTTAGAAAGTACAGCGTTAAAAGATCGTATGTTCTAGTCTAACCCTGTTTTCTCAATTCAGCTCCAAAAAGAGATGATAAGAGAGGGAGTGAATGGAAGAGAGAGCTCTTAGGTGAGTAGAGCTCTCAGACCCATGAGGACAAGGTAGGGCAGACCTAGGGAGCTTATAGGAAGGCTGCGACACTGTGTCTCATGATCGTTGTTTTGTTCCTGGTCACAGGCACTGGTTCCTGGTTGTAACTGTTGCATTTCTCTCTTACAGAACTCATCTACAAAGAAGTAATGAATTCTGAAGAAAAGACTAAAAATGGTGTAGTTAAAGGACAGCCTTCTCCTTCAGGTACTCAGCCCCATTGAATGACTTGGATGTGTTTTCTGTACTGACAAAAAGAATCAAGATAGCTGAAGCACTTGGGCTACACTTGCAGTTGTGTAGAACAATGAAGCAGTTTTTTATGAAATTCAGTGCTTCTAATGGGTTGACCTTTATTACTTGTGCTCCAGTGTCACGTTAATACTTAAAAATTGGACTGCTTGCTGTTTGAGATATAGTTGTCCTGGTATTCTCTACGGAAAGATCTGCAGTGACAGATTATATTCCTGCGGGTGGGGAGGCTTATCTCACACTATTATTATCCTACTGCTTACGGATGGATAACTGAACTAATACTCTGCTAGCTGATGGAAGCAGAACTGGTGATGTTAGCACATATCCATCTGTTGGACACGTGACACTGCACGCCCCCATGTAAGCATCTGATACCTACTCCAACAGTTTATCCTGTCAGAATCCCAGTAACATTAGAACAACTTGCTGACAAGCTTGGTTGACACTTCGATGAGAAGGGAAAGCTGTCTTCAAACAGATTCTTAAAGTCCGGTTACAAAAAAAGTACAACTAAGTTTTATCTGAGGAAAATTCCCGTCAGCAGTCTTTTCACAGAAATGCAAACTGTGACTGCCAGTACACAGAAATAAATATTTGTGAAGGTACATTTTCACCGTCAGATGAGAAGTGCCCAGATTTTGAGCACAGTGTTCCACTAGTGTTTAGGGGTAAAACTACCTTCTGCAGAGCCTTTCCTCGCAGGAAAATCATTTAATTCAGAGTTCTCTTTATATTTTCAGAGAGTTTTGGGTTTTGGTTTTTTTTTTTTTTGCATTCTCATTTTTCACTTGCTGCATAGCTAACATTGTTAGAACAAGAATGCATCATTAGTGACTGCCAGGACAAGGGGAAACCTGGCAGCAATGTAGGGAGTTAATAATAGCGTGCTGGATGGTAATATCAGAGCGCTAGCACTGCACCTGGATTTTGACATCGATGAAGATACTGAAAACAATCCATTGTGTTCTTGCCGAGTAGCAAACAAAATATAGGACTTGCAGATTTAATTTACCAAACTATGTACCACCACTGAACAGAAATCTGGGGCCATGGCAAGTGTCTGATAAATCCTCATTGTTAAATCTCTCTCTCCTACAGAATGGTGGTTGCAGTCTGATTTATGATCAAGAAACATTGTAGTTGCTGTTTTCAGGAATGTACTACCCAGGGATTTCTTTATGTTCTGGTTTTTCTGTGTGGAAGGTTTTTATTGGTTATGTAAAACATTTCCAAACATACAGAATTGCCATTTCTCACCTGTCTTTCTTTTGTGGTTCCCCTTTGACTGTTTCTGGATTGTTAGGCACCAGCAAGTATAGCGACTATTTAAAAATTGCTCTGAGATGAGGCTGTTCTATGAAACGGTGGATTTCCTGGTTTTCATCATTTTGTGAGCCTGACGATTTTTTTCAGCTGAATGAGATACTGAAAGACAGAGGTAAAATGAGTCACTACGTCTGAGCATGAGGGAGATAAGGGACACTCTACAGACACAGTGCTCGTTGGTCAGCGTTCTTGGCAAGAATTCGGAAGGCTAAGATTTGGTGCTCTATCAGTAATCATAGCAAGCAAGCTGGAGATGTATTTCAGTGATTACTTGATCAGAGCTTTTGGGGAGGCAGCTGAAGTTGACAGCACCAATAATAGTTGTCTATTGATAGCACAGGCTGTTTAAAGTGCCTGTGTATCGGGGTGTCAGTCACTTGGCGCTTCCTCTTGTCCTGTGAAGAATTAGTTAATACAACGTACAAGCTTGGGACTTGGAGGGGAACCTCAAGCGCTCATGTCACGCTCATGAACAAAATTAACTGTGTCTAAAACTGTTCTCTACAGATACTTCTGCTGCCTCTTCAAAAAAAAAAACTCTGTAGGCTATTGTTTTCAAAAAGCTTTTTGTATTGCATTGCCTAAATATTTTTTTGTTGTTGTTGTAGTTTTACTCTGTTATTTCTTGTGCTGTCTCCAGAAAACATGAAGAACAGTTCCATCCATCTTTCTATCGGGCAGCTTTTAGCTCATGTATATTCTATTATCGCATCCCTAATCAGTCTTCCTTCCTTTGAACTTCACTACCCACATCTTTCAAACTTACTGCTTTTCTCTACACTTTATCTAGCTGACTTCCATCTTTCATAGATCACAGTGTCCAAACCTATCTGCTTAAGGCATGAGTAATGCTGAATTGAGTGGAAAGATTTGCATGTAGGTGTGTATATATGTTGCATAAATACGTAAGAAACACGTGCGCACAACATATGCGTGTTCACACGCACACACTCTTCCTATGTCACAGAATTTCCAAACGGTTCTGGTTTATTTATAAATCCAGCTGCTATACCCCTTACTGACATGCTTGCTATTCAAAGGGTCTGTGCCATATTATTACTCAGCTGGGAGAATAAAAGTGATGAGAATAAAATGGTTTCTCCGTGGAACTCAGTCACAACAATACATGTGAGAAATAGCTGCTAAACTTAATCAATCTTCAGGATTGTTGACTAATTCACACCTTATAAAATCAATATATATGCCTTTTATACACCTATATCCTCTCCAAAATACACACACACATATATATGTTTTATATATACATTTGTGGCTATTACACAAGCATATGTGCAACCTTCTGTTGAGTCTCCTTCTGGGTTCCACAGAAGATGTATTATTTATTTTAAATTACTCACTTTATCAAGAAGTGCAGTAGAACTTTTCACTAGCAGTCACAGGATTCTTTGTTCTGTCATTTCTGAAGCAGAAAACCGGAGGATATAAACTAGTTTATGCAAAGATATGGGAGGAATTTACTAATACTCTTTTCTATTTGGTTAAGGCATTTTTAAAAAGTGTTTCTGACAGGTATTATCAAACAGCAGGTATTTCCATTGAATTAAAAAATTAATTCAAGGCTGTAGATTATTTAGGATTAAACTTAATTTCTGTCCAAAGTAACTAACCTTGCTGCTGTTTGCAGATTTCATCCACTGAGACACTGCATAGTACCTAACCTCCTCTCACACTCCCCCCTAGTCTTCATTACCCAGCTACAGTTTCACACCTAACATTTTCAACTGTCTTCTCATTCCTGAACACTGAAAACAGTAAATAGCTACCCGTGATACCTGCCATAGTAAACAGCTTACCTGTAGAGTAAATAGCACTGATCTTAGTGCAGCTTACTCTTAGCAGTTCTCTTTCTGGCTTAAAATTGCTCGTTCATTCCTCCCTTCCAGCCTTTCAGTTGCTCTCTGATTTTGTCAGTTTTACTGCTGTCACCCAAGAACTGCTGGACACCTTTAGTAGCTCTCTTCTGTCGTTGCAGAGTATAAATTAAGCAGCTGATGGACTTGCCAAGCATTGTAACATGGGGTACCAAGAGTTACTAGCTACAAGACTTATATGAAGTAGAGCAAATCCCCAAGGCAAACCCAAGGCTTTTTTTTTTTTTTTGGAAACAGAAAAAGCTGCAGTTCCCCTTTCATTTTCCACCCTCACTTCTGAACCACTTTGCAACTGAATTCTTAAAGGCACTTCTATAGGTGCTATTTAACTAGGGCTTCACAGGAGCCTTCTGAGGAAGAAATCCCTCCTTTACGTCAGGGAAGCTGACATGTGGCGTAGAAGAGTAGCTGTCAAATCAATGGCAGAGCCAGGAGCAGATCCCAGGAGCCGTTTCTCACCTGCTCTAGCCTTTTGCTCTTTTCCTTGACCCTGCAGTGAACAAGAAGCTTCCTGCCAAGCAGCAAATTCATAGATGGGGCTCCTCTTCTCTTTTGAATGCTCCTGTGTCATTTCTGCACTATTTCACCAGGCACCCATCCCTTCAGGAACAAGCTGCTGCAGCACCAGGCAGGTGCTGAGCATAGCAAACGAAGTGTTAGTTATCGACTAAACAGCTTTTATTTGGTCTTCTGAGTGCTGCTGCGTAAGTGCTGCTTTGTGCTGAGGAATTCTTTAATTCTGTCATTTAGGTCTGGTGAGGTTTCTTTTGGTTTTGTGGGTACTTTGTGAGTCCGAGTGCTTTGGGGCTGCAACACCGACGATCAGGTCTGTGTGTATGTGTCACATGGAATTGTGCTGAAGGCTAAGAATAACCTCAGAAATGCACTTTCCAGAAACTTATGGGCTGAGTTGGTACTTGCTGAAATGAACATCGCAGGGTTCATCCAATTCAGCGGTGCTGAATCAGACAGAGTGTAACAAAATCTTCACCTGTGCAATTTCTGCAGCTATTTCTTCGGTTGTTTTGCCTAAGTAAGTTGATGGCACACTCATCAAAGAAAGCTGCACAGCAACAGTCTGACCAAAAGTCGATTGAACCTACTGGAATTTCTTCCATTTGATTGCTGGGACAGTATCCATGACTTAATGACAGGATTCTGTCCAGCAGTGTAAACATTTAGAAAGGTATATTGTTTAGTCATTAATAGCATTAAATTCAGTTCTGTTTTGACTATATCTAAATGTGTTTCTCTTGACTGATTAGTATTTTCGTAAAAGGCCACATGGTTTAATAACATGTAAACATGAAGTAGCAGTATTGTACTGGGTGATTACTGATCAATATCAATGAGGTACATGCAAGTAACTCTAGAAAAACAAATCTCATGTTGGACAAGACGGATGATTATTGTCTGCAGTCATCAATGAGATGTCATTGAAATGCCCCGTCATTTTGGAGCATTTTCAAAATTAACTATTATGTTGTCCAAATGTATCAGGAAAGTAAACTGATTTAAGGGTTCTTCTGATGCCAGAATATCTTTGTACTACTGCAACAGCAGAAAGCAGTTCCCATGTGGAGCTCTGAATGTGAGCGTATCTGTCTCTCTTTTCTGCATATTTATAGCGGATGTGTATAAAGGAAGAAAAGGTTGAGGAAAATAGAAGAGTGGTTGGAGGTCTGGTAGGATGACTTGGTTTCTCAAAGTAATGTTTTTATTGCAAACTTGAAAGTGATAGAAATCCTTTCCTTTTGGCCACAGCATCACATATTTTGCCTAGGCTGTATAGACGGCTATTAATTTCTGTATGAAGAATATATGAGTTTTGTAATTTTACTAGGTGTGGTTTTTATTAGGTGTGTTCTCTTGCTTTTTGAGGCAATAGATGTTAGTTTCTGTGCATTTCAAGGAAACGAAAATCTGTAAAAGTTAGCCAAGAAAACTTTTTGGCCACAAGAATGAAACGGCATCTCTCTGTAGACCAAAGATCTGTGTGTCACAGTGACTAGCTACGATTTCCAGCTGTGCAATATCATGTAAAATGACATCTTTTATTGTCATGAATATTTAATGAAAAGTAAGGTATCCCTCTCAAACTGCAGACAGTGTTAATTTTGGTGGAAAGAGGACAAGAAAACATTGCCTGAAAGTTCAATGGAAAAAAAAAAATGCGATCAAAGTGTTGTTTGCTACTCTGAGAAATTAAGTACGAGCTGAGATAATGGGCAAAGTGATGGCTGAGCAGTCCTGGGTGCACAATAAATACATTCTTCATGTGGCTTTGTATTTATCACACAGTTATCTGCATTTCTAGGACAGAGAGTTTCTGACAATACTCAGGGATGTGATAAATGTCGAGTCAACATTAATGATAATCTCATGAAGGTACATTCTTTGTTTCACAAAGTCAAAGTAATTTTTTGGGTAATAGCTGGTACCATCATCATTTACAGTGGACACGTAAACTTGGATGTGCAAAAATACTGTCACAACTGGGATGAAATCCTGGGCTTAGTTACCTAGTGTTTAACAAGAGGAAGAAACGAGCCTTGTCTCCCCCCACAGCCATCACCTTTGCATTGCCACTCATTCTGCTAAACTAGCTGGAAGAAAACTAGGATTTTATGAGAGAGCATGGGGGATTGGGTTGGGGTTTTTTACTGTTTGATCCTAGTAGGCACCTGATTGCTGGGTGTTTTGTAACTCTAAGAAGGATAGAAAGAAGTGTAGCGACAGACACCACAAGAGCTATAACTCTTCAAAACAGATTGTTGAGGGACAGAATTTCCTGGTAAAATATTCAGTATTATCCAATGCCTGAAGTTTGTATGGCCCATTTTCTGTTAATGTTTGTCATTGTTTAAAATAGTCTGTGTCCTTAGATGCCTGTTGCCATAGGTGAGTATCCTTTGCTTTTTAAACTGTGAGAAGTTCTTGGAGTTGCAGGTTTAATCACGTTGGTGTTCGTTTTCGTAGCACAGGTGCAGCAGTGAACAGCAGTGAAAGCCTCCCTCCATCCTCATCTGTCAATGACATCTCATCCATGTCCACGGATCAAACACTGGCGTCTGACACAGACAGCAGCCTGGAAGCTTCTGCAGGACCCCTCGGTTGTTGCAGGTGACTAGCCGCCTGCCTGCGAAACCCAGCGTTCTTCAGAGGATGATGTAATTTAGGAGGAAGAATTAACAGGAGTTAAGAGATGAAAAGGAAGAGAAATAAAATACAAATATTTAAATGAAACAAACAGATCTTTTCAGCCTGCTTCTCCTACAGAGTTATGTAATACAGCTAAGCTCAAGTGTATATTTAACTTATAGTTGCTCTGCTTTGGTCTTCTTCCAATGATGCTTACTGGGGGGAAAAAAAAGGAACTGAAAAATCCTTTCTTTTTACCCCCTCCCCATAAGATGCAAAATTAATGGCTGCAAAACCAGCAACCTGCAACTGTCCTTTTCACACTGGCATGACAAGGTGTGCAGTAGCCACTCTCAAACGTACGAGTGTGTATCTGCCTTCACTCTCTGTTCTGTTGCCTTCTGCCCAGTGAGGCAGATAGGGATATACATTAATTTTTCTTCATATATGAATAGCACATCCACACACATGCCAATAGAATTCTGGCAGTGTATGCAGCTGTGTGCCTATAGGAACATGCACATCTGCATATGTACTTAGTGTGCGCTCCACAACTAAATGGCCCAGTTGAGACGAACTACATAACTACACAGGTGATATTACCAGTATATACTCTATCTGTTCACTGATGAGGTTGCATATCTTGTATGAGGATTTGTGGAAGTGTAAATAACCACATCGAACTGTGGCTCCTTCAGACACTTGAAGATGTAGCACCAAAATTTCTGCGGAGAGTTGTATATATATATTGGAGTAATATCCAGTTTGTCTTGAAAGAAGAAGCCACAGAGCTTCATAGAAAAATGTTTGTGAGTGTTAAGACTTGCTGTTCTGATTTTTAGAGGAGGGATGCCAAGCTAAGACCAGGTTAGAAGGAAGCACATGCATCTTTGCAAGCTACAGGGAACAAGAGTGAAGGATTGTAATGCATGTCTAAGCCCAGAAAGATTTATCTCAGTACGCAACTTTTCCTGTCAATGTTAGGTGAGTTCTTAGCTCATAGACAGGCTCACTATTATGAATTACGTATATGATTGTGCATTAGGGGCGTGACAGGGTTGGGGAAGAGGCAGATTGTGATCAAAAGGACATGCAACAACTTGTTTGTATTTTACGTCTAGATCTTTCCTAGGTTAAATAGAGAAAGGATGTTTGTGACCCACTCCCTCTCAGTGTACAGTTGCCGCTTGGAGGTTGTTTTCCCTTTAAATCTTTCCCTTGCAGGGATTTCCGCTACAAAGAGGACAGGCCTTCTCTAGGTGCATTTGGCTGTTCATTTGTTCGTGACAAATCATCTGACTCCCCAGGAAGTTTTATCGGCTATGTTACATGGAAAAAAATCACAGCGTGTATGGGTCTGGTATTCCCACATTCAAAGCAATGACAGAGGTTATCAATCAGCTGGTGCTGGGCTGAAAGGGTTGCCATCAGGGGTCTTAGGGCAGTTTTGACAAGTTCTGAAGAACCCAGTGCTTGAATATCAAATTGATTTTACCAGGTAATAATACATAGGATTCCCAGTAAGTCAGCAATTGTTTTTACCAGAGAATGGCAAAACTCCACAGAGAATTTTAGAAGTGCTGAATGTTTTTCCAGCCAAAACAGCAATTAGCATTTTCCACTGCAAGATCATAATTACCTGGGTTGGAAATTAACTAAAATTTGAGTCATCTCTTACCAAAGTGTGCCATGTAAACTGAAATGAGCTAAATCATACTCTAATGATTTTCCAAATGTCAAAGAGGGAAACTGTTCAGAATGTATTACTGGATACTTTAAACTCCCTAATTCCTATGCATTAAAAACTCTACCAAAATAGGACTGTTCTATTTGGTGGCTTACAAGCCTGCCATTCTGTGGTACGAAAAAAAAAATGGAGTATCAAATCAGATTTTGTTCAATGGAAAGAGAGCAAAGAAAAAAACCTCTCCAGGGTGGGAGGAGAGAAGACAAAAATTAAGTGGGTATAAAATAACGTCAGAATTGGCAGGTCTGAGCTATCTCAAAATTACTATAGGATTTTTTTTTTCCCCAGCTACATTTTCAATAGGTTTTTATGGAAATCTTTTTGAGAATAAAATTAGGTTGATAATTTTCTGAAAACTCAGAACAGTAGTTGTAAAAGCAATAATTTACTACTGCTGAAAATATTTAGCAATATTCTCTTAAGCCATGAAACACCAAGTCGTTGTTGAGTGATCTAACTCTTACTTCAAAGCCAGGGATCATAGTATCGAATGGTAAACAGCAATGCCCTGTAGGTATGAAGGCAATAACACCAAGGGTGACTTCTTAGCAATAACGAAATATATCACCTCCAGATTTAACTCACCATAGATATATATTAGTAATATTCAGGTGACTAATATCTGCTTTACATTCCTTAATGTGCACCGGTTGGGTGTGTTATTTAAAGAAAACAAGAAAAAAGTGCCTCAACGAGGCAAAGCTGTATATAAGAGAACCTGCAAAAATACCACAAATGTAGACTGTAAAAACTCAGAACAATCACAGGTCATTGCTAGTGATATTATGGAGACATGGCGTAGGCAATAGCAGAGAAGCCAGTTAGAGTAGACAAATGTCAAGGCCAAAAAACGCGCTCTTAGTCCCATGGTGTAACTCAGTCCTGTTTGGGTTCGTGAGCGCTGAGTGGAGAACCAGGCACCATAGAAGATGTCCTATTGATCATCGCTGAATGAACCCACAGCATGGAAGTTCTAGAGCTTTATTCCTTGAAGCCCTGATTCCGCTAAGCACCAGTGCTTGTACGGACTTTTAATGGAGAATGAAATAGAGAATGAATAGGGATGCATACATCATTTTAACTAGCATGTACTTTTGTCCTTTGCTCAGCAGCGATCGACATCAGCATGTGCTTAAGTGCCTTGCTGAAATGGGGCCTGAAAGAATTACTGCTTCTCTTTTTGTCCTCAAATTAATCACAGCAGCTCCATCTGGGGGAGTAGGCTGGGGCCGTCCACACTGGACACTAGAAAAAAAGCCATCAATGAAGAAAAGCAATAGTTCTTTACAGTTCTGGTCCGTGGATGTCCAAACGGAAGTAGCGGCCATCAGACGGGACTCGTATCCTTTGTTTCGCTTTGTGTCAGGAAGTTGGTGCCGTCAGCTGACACCTTACAAGAATGCATGTACTCTTGAATAAAAGATTGCAGTAATGTTCTGTAGCTGTGTTAAGGTAAACTAAATTTTTCTTTCACATTCTACAAGTTTTGATACCCTTCCCTTCAAGTCTATATTCCAATATTCTGTTCATGATAGATGCTTCTCTTATTTTTCTTGCCAGCGATCTTTTAAATCTACCTCTGTTTAAAACGTTTCTAAATAATACTTGAGTAACAATTTTCACCTCATTCTTTGAGGTTTGCAGTTATAACCATAATTGCCACTTCTGCAGAGATGTAGGAAACTGGGAAGCCAGAGATCTGTGACAGATGTTCCAAGGTATTTAGGCACTACAGGGGCACTCAGAGAGCCAGTGCCAGAAGTGGCACATCTTACAACAGTGTGAATGGCAGCTGGACACCTTGGTGTTTTTGAAAAGATGCCCAAGAGCCTACTGGCATCTTAAGCGGCCGAATACCTATGAAATTTTGTCCCAGGTGGCTTACTTAGGTCACACGGATAGACATCAGCAGGGTGAGGGAAATGCCAGAAGCATCCTAACTCTCAGGGGCTGCTTATAGCACTAGCTGCAAAAAGCAGCATCGAGAAGTTAGAGAGGAAAGTTTCTACACAACATTCCTGCTTTATTTTCAGATGCAGTACTTCTGGACAGTATGAGAAACTAAAAGAGAAAACAAAATCAGAATTGCTCTTAAAAGACCCTTCCCCCATTTTTATTCTCCCTGATGAGTTTAAATGAGGATGAGGTATTAAATCACCTCAAGTTGATGTAAGGTTATGCATGCTTTCAATCAAAAATTTTCTGTAGCTTTGGAAATCAGTCTTCGGATACTGACATAGTGGCTGGAATAGTGTCTTGTGAGTTTTGACTATATCCCTTTAAAATGTGATAGATGTTTGAGTTGGTCACACGCTGGTTTATGCAAATCGCATCGTAGTTGATAGTCCTTCCACACTGTCTAGAATTCCATGGCACAGATAGATTCAGGACTCTTAGCACTGAACCACTCTGCTAAACTTATAACCAAGAATAGATTTATATATATGGTTTTAACTTCATATATATTTCTTTACATTCATTCAAGCTTCGGGCCTACGATACTGAAGAAATTGGATTTGTTGCAGTGCCTTTAGGAAGTTTTCCAAAGCAGTGCTACTTGACTGATTTAGATGGTGTTTTAATGTTTGTCAGCGAGCACCAGTGATTTCTTTTCCACTAACATACCTTCTCATTAAAAATATGCTAATAGTCAGTTTTAGAACTGCCTGACAGAGTCAGTTACAGCAAATCTCCCAGAATTTTTATTTAAAAAAAAAGGAAAAATATATTTTGAGTATCCTGAAATCATTGTAAAATGTAATTGGAATATTTTAATTCAAAATAACTTCTAATCCACACTATTTATACCACAAGTTTTGCAGTATTTCAAAGGATCAAAAATTATTTTAGTTTCAGATCTAGCTATATTTCTTCATGCTTATTGAGATTTTAAAATGTGTGAATTCAAACATGCAAAAACAAAGAAGAAAAAAAGACATTTTGCAACAAACTCTCTACTTCCAGGGAGAACAACATGAAAGAAAACCTGCAGGGAAGAGTTAGACTTTTCTTTTAAAAACTCGGAGTTAGTGGTTCACTCTAAAACTTCAGGGTTTTTTTCCTTTGCTTCTGCATGTGTGTGTAGGAAAGAGAGGGAGTGCATACGGACGTGGTTTTTAGAACCTATGTTCTATTCGTATTCGATCCAAGTTCTCAGCGTGGATAAAGAGCGTAATTCTAACATAATCACGCATCTTCAAGAATCTGATGGCTGTGCTTATTTGAACTTCCACCACTTTACAAAGGACACAGTTAACTAATTGCAAGTTCAAGGGGATCTTTTGCACACACACACACAAAAAGTGAATCATCATGCAGTAGGTTTCAGTATTCCACGAAGTTATGATGTCTTAACTCGTAAGATGCTTGGGGAAGGCAGGGGAATGGTGAATGTGTCGTCTTCACTTGACGAGCTGGAAAACAGACCTGTCCAGTGGAATTTCGTGGAGTCTGCGCAGCGTATAAAGAACTTGCCAGCGTGGCCTGATTTTTTTTTTTTTCTTTTCTTTGGTTTTTTTTCAAATGAACTATTGATTGCAAGGGGTGAATTGTTTAACTTAATTTCTGTTCAGGCTCATTGACCCCAGGCAAGTTCGAATTTTAAAGAGGGTTTGATTTGACAGAAGAATGTTGAAAAACTTCAAGTGAGGCTAATGGTGCCTTTTTACCTGAGAGCGGAAAGCTGAAAAGCACATATTGAAGGAAGACACAGTCAATTTGGGAAACAAATATATGCCTACCATGCTTATCATTTCAGATAGGTAAGCCTGTCCCTTTTGCTGATTTTCACTGAACAGGGCCATTCTTGTCTTCTGGAAAGCAAGGTATTTATAATGTAAATAGCTGTATGGATTTTTTTTTTCCTTCCTCTGTAACTAATATATAATAACCCAACACACTGCTTCTGTTAAACCTTTTCCAATGAGGCCGCTGTATGCCTAAATATGGTTGACCTCCGACCTTTTCCTAAATCAGTCACATGCTGAAAAGGAGGGTGTTGGAGGTTTCAGTGTACATATAGAATCATGTATATTTAATAAAATGAGTAAGTGGGACTTATGGCCAGTATACATTAAGCCACAACAGTGACAGAGCTCCAGATCTTAACTAGCAAACCCAACTGTTCACCTTGCCATGTCCATCCTGTAATAAGATCTAAGTTGCACCTGCCTGTAGTTCTGCATGATCAGACTTCAAAGTATAACTAACAAGATCTGTAATGTATCAGTGTTTATAAATGTAGATGTGAAAAAAAAAGAAAAAGGAAAAACTTGACCAACAAAAGAAAATCAACAACAGCAACAGTTCAGGATCAAGACTGGAAGATGAGACGTGTCTAATTTTGTTGTGCAGTTATAGCTGAGAAGAACCACCAGTGTCAGTCAGTATAAATGGACTGCAGTAGTGACGTTTGTAAAGGAACCGGCCTTATTCCCATCTTGGTTTGTTCTCACCCTGTTTCCCTTCGATCATCTGTTGTTCCCTGTAGTACAGGGGAGAACAGGGCCTCAGTCATCAGCGTTTCATGGGTCAACGCTGCATCAATGAGTTCTGCTTTCTGTTCATTTAGCAGTTACTGAACTAAGATGGGATCTCATGCTCTCCCATGTGTCGAAAGGAATCCTGTCAGAGCTTCCTCATGAGGATACTCTTCTCACTGCTGTCTTGACTCCTGTCAGTTGAATGACTTTGCAGTGTTCCAAATAAACAGCACAACGCAGCAAACCATATTGATTGAGGGCTTCATTACACGTGTGTTGTGCATCTGTACTTTCACAGGGGCTCAAAGTCATCCAGGGACAGGACTCAGTTGAAATATGGTATGTACTCTATGCATGACGCCTGTTATTACACCTTTATGACCTTATAGTGGTAAAACTGCTGATCTTTACAGATGTGGATTTGGACCATCTTTTTTCTGGAGGAAAATTGTAGTGAACCTCGGTCCTTATCCCACAAACCACTCGCTCCCAGCCAGAGCAGCTAAGTGGAAGTTAAAGCGGTGCGAGGACCTGCTGGGGGGCCGTGCACAAGGGTGAATTTCATGCTGTTTGAATGTGATCTTGCCAAAAAGCCTGTATGTCTAGCAGAGGAGACTGTGACTGTTCTATAAGGAGTGTTTGTGTTGTTTACTTTTAAACAAGCTTTGCTAATTAAAATAGTGTATTCCTGAGTCCTATTTGAATGGCATGAAGGGTGTGAATGAAGAAGATACAAAGAGTGCTCATACAGCCCTCCTGGCTGCTTGTTTCTTTTCCTTCAGCCCTCGATAGGGCTCACAGATAAAGTTGTAAAATGTTGACGTTGCCAGGATTACAAAATCCAGGCAGTGCTCCTTCGGATGTGCTTCATACGCTTCATCCTGTATACCGCCATTCATTTAAGAAGCATTTACAGCACTACAGAAGTGTAAAGGTATCTTAATGCGTATGACACTTGGACTTTTTTTCTTGAAGTAGCTTAAGAGTTTATTCCTCTGATTGGCTGCCCAAAAATATGGGGGGGGAAATGACCACATGACCAGACAGAATGAAGAAAAACTGCCATGTAAAGGCTAGTCTTTATCCCATCTCTTCCCCCATCAAAAAAATGTAAAACAAAATCAAGCCAACCACAACAACAACAAAAAAAAGACCCAAACCAAAACACAAAAAACCCAAAACCACCACACCAACTGCAGTTACTCTTTGGGGACCGATTTCTCACAAAGTTGAACACACTTCTCTCCAAGTGAGAAAAGAACAAAAAGGAGAGGGACACCGCCTTTTGGAAACAATGCTGGTTTTCTCAGTTCTTGCACAAGCTGTCTGTGCCTGTTACATTGCCAAGCAAGTCAAGGGACATATTTATGTTTGGATTTATCATGTGTAGAGGTGAAGAGAAAGATCACAAGCAGCACTCCGTCAAAACCATTTGAAGGGGGGGAACTACAGAAAAGAAGGAATTAATGCACCTCGTAAGCACTGTAAAGAAAGAAATTCTTGCAGTTATTGGTACTTGAATGCCATTTCAAACATCCTGTGGAGAACCGGTGCTTTGCTGTGATTTGCTAAAACAGGACAGTTTTCAAGGTCTTGTCTTCTCCCGGTCGGTATCTGCAGAGATGGGCTAAGCTACAGCATATAACGCAAACCTCTGATTCGCAGTGGCTAGGGAATTTTGGCTTTGTGGTTCTTACCACAAAATGGGAAGGACAGGGACCAGCTTTTTTGTTTCACTGGGTACCTTTTGAGACAATTGAAGCTTCGTCTTTTTTTGAGAGAGGTTTGCCCCTTTCAGGAGTCAGAAATTTTATGACCATACTTCAGTGATTTACACAATCATTAAATCCAGATCTGAAGCTGTAACTATGATTTAGCTTCAAAGAACCCAGAGTCCGAAATTCCAGGAAATACAAAGGTGTATTTGAACAGAATGGGTCTATCTCCTATAATGGTCCTTGGTATTCAGTGGAGTACCTTTTGTAGCAACAGACCAGCCCTGGAATTTTTCTTCAGTCAGCTTGCGTGATGGCCTAACCATCTCTTGTTTGGTAACGGGCAGTATGTGCCGGCACACCGATGGGCTGTAGCAAATCCATGGAATAATCTGTGTAGAAGCAGAGTTGAAAGGAGAGGAGAGTGCCTCTGCGAAATTGCCCCTCCCTCTCTGCTTGAGGCGAATGAATGGGATGAAGGTCAGTGAGTAACTTTGTGCTCAAACTGACGAACGTTCACTGTGGTGGTGTGAGGCCCATTAAGCACGCTGAGTTCACAGTCCCCGTACAGTATGTATGGCTGTTGGGATCTGCATGTGGGAGTCACTGTCTACATTGATGGCAGAGTTGAAGTTTTACTTCTCCTGTGGACTTCTCTGCTAGAGGCTGTTTAGTTTGGGTTCTGTTTCTATGTGTGTGCTGATGCTTAGAAAGCAACAATTCTGCAGGCTCCATCCCTGCACTGTGGCTGGGACTCTCTGCAAGTACGTGCAGACCAAGTCTGAGATTATCTTGCTTTTCAACGTGTTTTCCCAAACCCTCCGTTAATGGTATAGCTTGGAGCCTGAATTGCAAGTCTGCTGTGCCTCCAAGAAAACACGGTTATTGGTACAGCCAGGGAGGAAGTTTAGCTGGTTAAATTAATATTGATTTCCTAATGTATTTGTCTTATTTTGAAATTCACTGCTGGGAAGGAGTAACTTGGTTGTCTCCTGATGTTTCTGTATGATGTTCTGTCCACAATCCAGGACCACTTACTATGAAATAGTAAATAGGGTGCTGGAGAAAATAGCTCTCTTTCTGAATAAGTCTATGTAATGGATAGGCTGGACCTTTTCTTAAGGAAGACCCGTTACGGGACTGTTGTTAACTGGAAGATTTTAGCCTTTCTTGCATCACAAGCCTGGAACTAACAATGGGGTTATTTAACATTTCTCTAGGCTGATTTTGAAACTAATCCCACCTTTACTTCACATCTAATGTTGGAGAATAAGGGGAATTATCTTTGATTCTTACAAACTCGTGAGGCAGAAATTACAAAGAAGTAGCCACTACGACAAAACACCCCTTCCATTTTCCAGAACAATTAATGGCTTAATGTGTGGATGAGGTAAGAAGCTGTACAAGGACCCCTTCCTGCTGCTAGGTAAAGACGTGTCTGATGCTACAAGATTAAGCTGTGCTAGTGATTAAGAAATTGATGGCAATTACTATGAAAACATCTTTAGGTCTTGATTTCCCATCAACAAATGGTCAGAAAGATTACCTCTGGGATTTTTTGTTTTGGAAGATAGGTTTGTGCCCATGTTTTGCTGGATTTGTCCTCAGCGTTCTCTAGATGATATTCCTGCTCTTGCAGTAGTCTTACCTTTTCAGTTCAGCTGTATCATCTTAGAAGGGAAAGGATTTGTTTTAAGTGTTCTCATCAGAATGCTAACTCGCAGCTAGACTAAATCTTCACCTCTTGGTTTTCTTCTTTTTTATATGAATCATTACCCTAAGTACTTCAATCACAAAAGCCCTGGAGGTACGTCACTAAAGGGTGCTGGTAAATGCGCGCACCCCACACCTGTTTTCCAGAGAGCAGTCTGCCTCTTAGGGAAAGATTTGTGGATGTAGGTGTTCTGGGGGGAAAGGAGACTCTGAACGTCAGCCTCAATCCAGGATTAACAGGGTTTGAGCACAGGTAAATCTCAAACATGAACAAAAGCTCTCTGCAGTAAAATTGGAAGTACTCCAGCATCCAGCACATAACTGAATGGACTGAAGGATGAGGCTCTGGTTTTGAAATCGATGAACATTATGAGAAGTAGTCCAGGAATCAAACCGAACACCACTGAATTTCAGAGTTCCAATGAGACAGAACGTTGTCCAAATTCTTCTTCAAAAGCCTGATGCCACGTAACAGAGCAGAACGCGTAGCTGTGCTGTCAGAGCAGGAATCCCCTGACATTTTTAGTGTATGTCTTTCTGAAATGTCCGTTAGTAGGATTATTGTGATTCTCTGCATAAAAGAAAACACTAATTTTTGGCAACGTGCAGACCTCTCAATCTTTTTTTCACCGGAAAGGAGGAAAGAAGCATCTCCTTCAACAACACTGCAGGAAAATACCATGCTGCTTACTGCAGGTGGGTCAGTGAGAGAATGCTGGCCAGGTTTCGGCACAGTTGTACTCCTCAATTTTAGCTTTCTGTCTCCGTTTTGGCACAAGCACAAGACAAGCTGAGTTGGCATGGCAATAAAATTACAGAATGTATTGCTAAAATAATTCATTTACCAACAGTGTCGTGTGATTTCTGAAATAAATGAAGTTTTACTTTTCCCCTTTGGCCATAATTACTCGCATGAGCACGTTGACAGGATAACCAAGCTGTCCATCAGTTTTAGCGTTGGGTTTTTAAGCCGTTAGCACTGAGACAAAGGTAAACGCTCACAGGTACTGAGTGCGGAGGGGCTGTGATTCCACATGAAATTTGCACTGTGTTGCAACCAGTTCCTGGGACTACCCAGTAACTGGGGAGAAAAAAAATACCGAAAAAATCCCCCCAAAACCAAAAATGCAGAAGTGCAGTGCAAAGACTTTTTTTAAAGGTGGTGGAGGAAGGTGAGCACGGTTATGGCAGCTTCTGCTCCGTGTTAGATGAGATCCCTCACCCAGGTTACTGTGCTCATCTTACGCCTCTGGACGTGGGGATGCACAGGGGAAGGCTGCCGCCTGCAGGCAGAAAATGTGCCGAACGCTCCAGCGAGAGCAATATCGAGCGAACCCGTCAGAGCCTGTAAATCATCTGCTTGTTGCGTTTCTTCTCCAGCCAGACTGACCCTGGACAGTTCACCGTGTGCTTGATGGTCTGCAGCATGTCTTGAACAAAGCATAATTCTACATTTCCAGTAAGTTTTCATTAATTTTTCTTCATTTTCCAATAAATTTTGTGTATGAATGTATGTAACTCACTCCCTGTAGCATAGGTGATGGCAGTAAAGATGGTCAGATGAGGAGAACTGAGGGGCAGATTATGGTGTTCGGGTAGATTTGGCCACCACCGATCTGTTCAAAACTATTTGGAGTCCTGGAAGTAAAAGGTCACGAAGGATTTAGACAATTACCTTTTACAAACTTTCAACTGTCTGATCTGTGTCCAACTTGAAATTACATAGTGAAAACTTCTTCCAGCGGAGCATACAAAAAATGTGTCCCAATAGACAGGCTATGCAAGCAGATTTCTCTTCTATTCAGACAGCTCGGCCATCAGATAGCACTACCACTGCACAACACCATCATGCTGGGAAATTGCTGTGTGTTAAGTTCTTTTCTCTGCAAATCTCTGTTCTAGTGGTTTTCTTTTTTTCTGTTTTTTTCCACTTTAACAGAAAGACGGTCTCTGAACCATATCTTAAATACGCCTTCCTTCAATTTCCAGTAGTATTCAAAACAAGATGGAGCTTTCTGACTTAGCAAGTACCTTTTGGCATGTGCACAGAACATTCCTCTGGTTAAATTACTCTATTTAACACAACGCAATTCTCAAGAAGGAAGATGTTGCTAATCTCTGTTTCCTGTTCTCTGAGGACTCCTCTTTGGTGGACTCTGTCCTGATGGTATATGGGCTCTCTCCAGCCATTCCACCGGAGGTAGTATAGATTAAAAAAAGGAATTGCCATGGTATCTGAATCTGTCATTGACTCTGCTTCCTGTGTTTCTCACTTTGGAGGCTGACAAGTCTTATGTCCAGTGTGGTATGTAATGTAGTAACATCTGCTTTGTTATCCAGGAACAATCACAGAACCATAGAATGGTTTGGATTGGAAGTGACATTTAAAGGTTATCTAGTCCAGCCCCTCTGCAGTGAGCAGGGACATCTTCAACTAGATCGATTTGCTCAAAGCCCCATCCAGCGTGTCCTTGCACACTTCAGGGGGGGGGGCATCCACAACTTCTCTGGGCAACCTGTTCCATTATCTCACCACCCTCACAGTAATTAATTTCTTCCTTTTATCTCACCTAAATCTACCTTCTTTTAGTTTAAAACCATTACCCCTTGTCCTATCACAACAGGCCCTACTTAAAAGATTGTCCCTATCTTTCTCACAGGCCACCTTTAGGTACTGAAAGACTGCAAGAAGGTCTTCCCGGAGCCTGCTCTTCTCCGGGTTGAACAACTCCAACTCTTTCAGACTTTCTTCATAGCAGAGCTGCTCCATCCCTCTCATCATTTTTGTGGCTCTCCTCTGGACCTGCTCTAACAGGTCCGTTGTCTTTCCTGTGCTGAGATCTCTGGGGCTGGATGCAGTAGTCCAGTCACCAGTACAACCAGACTATAGAGAGATCAACCTTGTCATAATATTAATTAGTCCTTATCTCTATAATAACTTCTTTAGCAGTGGAAACAGTCAGGAGTGGCAGACTGGAGTTGAAAGAAATCACACATAACTGCTGTGAGTAATCCTGCCTTAGACTAAACTTTCCTTTAGGTCTAGACAATTGAACCTGATGTTCCCACACAGAGAAACACTATAACGCTTAGAAAACATTCATCTTGCCAAGTGATACAGCCTGTATCTTCTGTTTTTAAGCTGTAGTGGATTTATTTATTAGGGCTACTCCATCAGCTCAGGAAAAAAGGTCTCAAGTATAATAGCGTCCAGTAGTTATCATATCTCTCATTTCATCATGCCAGAGAAGCTGCTTAAATTGATGATTACATCCAAATTCCTGCTACATTGCCTGTTAGAAGTGTATTACGAGCAAAGCAAAACATTTTATTGCATCAATATTACGATGGTGCTGTGAAGAGCTAATGGCTTTGCACCTCATAGTGAAGTGCATGCAGGGAATTAATATTTTCATTGATTGGATGGTGGAGGCGATGCACGGTTATTATACAGGGAACAGCTACATAATATAGTAAGTGCACACAAGAGCATTTTTTCTCCTTCACAAAAGAGCATTAAGTGAAAGAGCAGTCAGAGCAGTAGCAACACAGCAACTAACTGAAAAGTTGTAATTAATTCACCAAGCTAAATGGAAAATATTTCCTTACCAATTTTTGTTTGTTGTCTCACAGGCTAAGAACTAGTGTTTGGTTTGCCCATGGGAGCCTCTTCTAACTGACTCACATGGCTCTGACCTACCCATTCAGATAGTTTCAAACCTAAAAGATTAATGGAGGCAGCTCCTAAGGCTGGGAAAGAAAATTACTATTCTTTAACTGAGCAGGACTTAAAATAGCAATTAAAAGAACTAACATGATGGTCATAAAAGTATGGGTCATGTACTTTTATCCTTTAAAGTACCGTTTAAAGTTTAACCCTTTTCCTCCACGTTCTTGGCACGCTAAAATCTTGTCCTCCCCTTTCAGGACAAAAATGTTGTAGGAGTAGAGTTTACTAGTGTGCTGCATTACAGCCTCCTCCTCCTGTCAGTCGTGGATGCCACAGCAGTATAAAGTCAAGACCTCAGTGAGAAAGGGAGACGCAGGTACTTGCTGCAGTCATTCCTGCACCGAAGATCCCATGTGTGCATTCTCCTTTACTAACAACACCCACACAGGTCCAAGGCTGTATCCCTTGTGCAGGCGAAAACTTCTCCTTCGCTGTCTAAGAGGAGATTTGGCTGAACAAGGAGGTCAGAATCAGGGTCAAACCTTCTATACCGATGTAGACAGGGGAAGAAACTGTTTAACTGCTGAGACTAAACGTAATTATTTTCTGTGAAATAACTAAATAAATAGCAGCTCAGATGGGTTTGTCTCGGTTTTCTTTTGTACTGATTGTGACTGATTTTGTTCTGGTGTGGTTTCTTTACAGCAGTGTAAGAGTCTGACAGCCCCATCCCCTTCTTTGCACCCTGAATTTCATCTTCAGGCACCACCAGACTTTTCAGAAAAGTAAAATAATTCCAGGAAAAAATTTACCTGTGTCTCCTATCCTGATCTAATTACATTTTTTTTTAGAAGGAAGAACCATAAAGACACTTAAGATTTTAAAGTTTCTCTGAATGAATAAACAGTACATGTATGTGATTGGAAATAAAAGCAAGTCTTTGAAGTCAGAACCACAGTGCAGGCTGCCTCATACACTTCCACCTCTCAAACCCCGCTTTTCAAGAGTCGCATTATTGCCAAATTTAGTGCAGTCAGGTTTGACAACTGCCCTTTGGAGAACCACAAAGCAAATAAAAAAACTTTGCCTTGCAGTTTAGAGGTACTGGATGGAGTTAGTTTTGGTACTGTAATACTCTGGCTTTTGGTGGTAAATATTTGTCGTGATATAATATTTTCAGCCACTTACTTGACAAAAAAAAATTAAAGAGCGATGGATATACTGAACTAGAAAACAATTTACTGCCAGGGTTAATTCTGGTTCATTTTTTTTTCTAACACTTTGGTATTCAGGAACGGTATAAAATGTTAGCTACACTTACCTTACTGCTTTCATTACAACTGTTTCTCTTACAATTCCAAACTATTTACAACCACAGCACTGAGGAAAAACCTTGGTTTTCCTCCAGACATTGTTCATAAATACCTTTTATACAAAGATGTAAACTTTATTCAATGAGAGATTGGATTCGTGTGGAAATAGGAAGCTACTCTGATTTAAAAAAAAAAAGTGAAGTGGTTTTCATGTTTTATCTTGGCCATTTATTATCTTACAATTTTGGCTAGGATGCTAGATATACATTAAATATCTAACATTTCCAACAGTGTTCTGAAGTTTCACCACCACTAGGACATTTCTTCCAAGTGATAAAAATTAAATCAGGTTTTATGCAGGGAATCTGAAACTCATTCTATGTTGACATTACATTTTTATAAAATCTATTTACATCTTTCTTTTTAGTCAAGGACAGATCCAGTGGCACAAACAGCACAACCACAGTGTATCCTATAGTTTTAATAATTAATTTTTTTTTTTTTAAGCTGTCAGGATTTCCATTTTGTTATCTCCAGTGTACCTGTCCTACAAGGGCTGCCTTGCATTGATGTTGGCCGTTTGCATAACTGCTACGGCTCTTTTGTTACCTGTAGCACCCTGTGATTCCTCAGATGTCTTAGTAGAAGAGCTACAGATCCGGACTGGCCATCTGTTAGCATACCTTAAACAAGTGGCAAATTTAATTTCCTATGTTCTGAGCTAAACTCGCCAGGATGGCTACATCTCCACTCAAAATCATGTTCAGAAAACCAATCACCTCCCTTTTCCCCACTCATTTTTATAAGAAATAAGAGATTGCCAAAGGTGTCACAAATAACGAGACTAAGATGTCCATTAAGGAGCTTTTGTTTTGCTGATGATGCAAAGTTTTTATTATCCTGCACACAGTCTGAATTAAAATTTGCCTGGGTCTCCCTGTATTTAAGAACCTGCGAAGCCAGATACCAATTTATCAGTTATCAATTATAAAAAGATAGCTTGCGTTCCTAAAGAATGTAACAGAGAAGAGAAATAGAGGTAAGAGATTTATTATTGTTTAACTCATCTATGAATGCTAAAGCATGCAGGAGACAGCAAGAGACTGAAGGTAAATTTCATTACAAAGAAAGTAAAAGAAGGTACAGACAAAACACATGTATAAAAATAACTAGTATAAATAACTGCAGAGTATCAGCCACCCTCACCTCTTTATTCAAACAGCATTACAGGACCATAGATTTGGGGCAGAAAGATGCTATTCCAGGAAGCTGACTGTTCTGGTGTTTTGAAGGAGACAAAGGTTTTGGTCACAGCGTCCATGCTAATGGTGTGCCAGCTGTGCCAAGGATGTGTCGCTCCACTGCAAGTACTTGCAACATAGAACGTGAAATACCAAACAGGCTTGACACCCAAGCATGAAGATGGCAAAATATTAGACTGAAAGATTACTTGGCATGCTAATTTCAAGTGCATTTCTTAGACTCTCTGATTTTATTCATTATTTGCTTGAACAATGAAAGAAAGGATGTCCAGGGTGAAGAGGGAGCTGCTTTGGTTTTCTCAGAGCAGAACAGATGCGCATCAGACTGCGGTCCCTTGTGTAAGGAATATATTTCAGTTCTGCAGCATTGCTAAGATAAAATTTACAAAATCAGCTGAGTTTCAGATTTGTTTGCTTGAACATTTAAGTCAGTGGACTTAGTCTGTGGTTTTCAGTAAAGTATGTTTCTGGAACAGAAGATAATATCTACAGTGTTACGCCAGTTACAAGTGGGCAGTACACTAAATTACCTGCTTTTGGATTATTGTTTTGCTAGTATCCTGTGATAGCAAGTACTCTAGCAGTGTCATAAAAAAATATCCTCTGGACCCCTTCTTGGGTAATAATTATTCAACTAATGGTACCGAGGACTTGACTTTGAGCTTAAGCAGGCACAGTTAATCAGTGCAGCTTCATTGACTTCAGCGTGCCTACGGCAACATCGGCAAATGATCTTGCAACATCTCTCTTCAGAGAAAAACCACATTGCATTCCATTTTCTAAAACAGAATAGTTCTTGTTATACTTCCTAGGCTTCATACTGTATTATTTGAACACCTGAAGTATTAGTTAGGAAGACAGAGACAAATGACACTGGCATTGAAGTAGACTAATGCACTTGCACAAAAACTGCTTTAAACTGAGATTTTCTAGGTATAAAATAAAGCAGATGCTGCACTGCTGGTGAAAGCACCTCCCAGCTAGAGCAGGACAGAAAAGAGATGGAAAGAGATGAGCCACTGGTGGAAACATACAGGATGTTTCAAGTCAAAGGGTGAAACAAGGCTGTAGAGAATTACCAACACACGAGCAGCAAGTTTTAGTTGGGCACAGAAGTGGCTAAGAAGGCAACCAAGCACGAAGTCATCTCATTCCCACTTCTGCAGAAGGACTGTGGTCATGCCACAGAATTCTGACCTCCCTGAATCCGGAAATTCTTAGGAAAGCTACAGGAAAGGACTGTGTGACTGCCAGAGTCTAAGTGCAGGGTAGCATCAGACAGGCAAGAAAGACAGGCAAGGAAACTACCATGTGCTACTGCAAGGGATTAGCTTGTTTTCTTAGGTAAGTTCCACAAGCAGATCACATTGTCGCTGCATGTGGGACATCAGTTGTGAGTCAATTATCTCCAGTGAAGTCTTCTGTACCATGGCAGTTTACACCAGGGAAGAAGACTGCAGATGCAGTGAAGTAACCGAAAACCCCTGCTCTGGATTGGAGCAGGTGAAGAGCAAGTTAACGTGTACAACTCCAATGACTGCTGATTGTTGATGGCTCATGTATACGGTATTTTTTAAATTATGAGGACTTCCCCACAGGGTTTTTTTACTATTATTATTTCCACCCAAGACACAAGGACAACTCTTTAACTACAAAGGATTTGAGAAGAAAAGATACCAGCCCACACAGTGGAATTTTGGAAGGAATTCCTCTTTTTTTGCCATTTCCAAATTACACCATAAGACCGCTCTCATCCTCCCTTGTTTTCTTTTTGTAAGTACTTTTCTTCTTAGTGATACTCAGAAAACCTTGATTTAGGGCCCAACAAGTAAGAAAAATCTTGGTTTTTCTTAAATGCAAGAAACATCTGCTTTTAGCCCCCAAATCTGGGTTGTCTATTCATGGAAAAGCAACCGCAGCATTTGATTTGGGTGTGCAGTCAGTCTGCTTGAATAATTCCAAAGACTGAATAACCACACTATACTTGTTTTGAACAAACATGAGCCATCTGCAGGCTCATGTTTACTTACACACACTACTGATCAGACTACTTAAAAAATAAGTTCACAATTTACATGCAGAGAAGTCATAAATCAGAGGGCAGACTTCTCCAGCGAAGTACTTCAGAAACATTTGAGCTAATGTGGCTTCAATTCTCAGCCTTGCTCCACTCACCAGGTAAGTTTCTTGAGCATTGCTGACACAGACTAGCCTGCTGTCAAAAAGAAGAAGGTTGATTCATATTAAAATCAAGTAATGTCATGTCTGCTTCTCCTCAGAAGAAAGAAAAATGACAATCTAATAATGGAACTTGTCAGGCTTACTTGTATAAAATACGCTGCTTATATTGGTATAAGGCAGCCATCCAGCAGCGAATAAAAATCTTACAGCCTATTTTTAAAAATACTAATGTATTTCCCCAGGAACTGTGAAAAGATAAGTTCTTCAAATTTTCAGTGATCTCCAGATAAATTAATTTTCCATAATTCACATTTTAACTCTCACTCCTACACAGCCTAAAAAATGTGGTTATTTTCCTCTGGTGATTTCATACCTAATTATGTATTCCTACAGCTATTTAGCAATGATAAATTCACTCTGATTAGAACAAGAAATGAAAAGAATATATTCTTTCATATTTTGTTTCCTGCATGTGCATAATGCATGGTTAAGTTTGCTTGTTTAAATCTCTTCCTGATAAGCCTTGGAGACAATGGTTCTATTTAAAAGTTGTAAAGGAAATAATTGACACGAAATAGTTTCCTGTAATAGAAAAGAGATTTCTCCCCAAATGCATCCAGCTAAAGGTTTGGGCCAGCATCTGATCTGATAGCACATGCTAAACACCCTTATCTTGAGCTTCATTTTAAACTGTCATACAAACCAGGTAAGTTAGTGATAGACTTGGTCATACTCCACTTTGGTGCATTCCCCTGAATTTCTTTTTGTTTGTTCAAAACACCTTCTATTAATTTTCTTTCACCGTGTTTTTTCTTCCTTTTTCTTCCTAACAGTTACATGAAAGCTGGCCAGCTTCTGCCTCTGTCTATGAGACTTCCAAATCAAGAATCTCCATGAGCGTTTAAATTATGACTTCCTCAAACCCTTAAAGTACTAGCATTTTCCGGATTGCCAGGCAGACACTGTTTAATGGGAAAGCCTCACACAATTACAGGTACGTCTAGATTAGGCTTCTTCAATTTTCCTGGTTCATCCCTGATTCAGTACTGTCCTGTCACCCAGAAGGATGTGCCCATTCAGTCTCGAGGGGGAGCTGTCAAAGTCATGACAGCTCACACCTTGCTGTTACGGACTGCAGACCCTTTGTGACTGGACATCAGCTGTCTACCTCATGGGTGTGGAGCTCTGGTTCCCCAAAACCCTTGGTGCTGGCTCTCTAGAGGACCATTCTCCATATAGTCTATAGAAAGGGCAGAGAGTGTCCCTACTAAGGAAGAACCATCTCTGAACACTTAAATTAAAAGTTAACAGCTGGGGAGAGAGGAAGGAAAAAGTAGAGCATCCACTGGCAGAAAAGGAAAATACCAGGTAGTCAGGAAAAACAGGAGTCATTACTGAAATGGGTGATCTCTATGCACGTCTATAAATGGAGCAGGGTCAGCTTTTCCTTAACAAGGTACAAAAATTCAGTTACAAGAATACGTACTACTGCTTCGATCCCAAATCCAGAAATAGCCTGACATACTTGAAGGTGTCAAGGTACTTCTCTGTGGTATTTTGGTACATGAGGGTCAGAAAATATTTTGTGGAAAAACATATGCCAACATTTTTCTCTGTAAATAATGGCAGTTTCCCAATCCTGACCTTAGGTAGACCTACTATGATATGTAGCACAGGGGACTAAGTGTTATTTGTAGTTGTGCAATAGTATAATCCAAGTAATAAGAGCACTCCATTAATGACGACCTCTATGCAATTTTTTTCCTCCAGCTTTAACTAGTAATGTGGTTATGATTTGCTGTCACGGCATGCTGTATGATTTGAATATACCCCTTCAACATTTTGCAGTCATGGTAAGCGTGCCTTCCCTATGGCACTATTATTTTCTATTTCCATGCAATGGGATAAATGACATAGAGATGTGGACAACACAATTAAATCCTAGCAGAAGAAACAGAGAAAAATTACACGTTTTCTGCTTAAATGGGAATTAAACACTTCAAAAAGCTTCTTTGAGGACTTTCCTTTTAGAATGAGATTATTCTTTGCAGCAGTGGTAACAAAAGACAGATAAGGTCTCACTGGTGGCTCTGTTTTCTCATCACTCAAATGTCATGGCACAGATTGTGCTGTCCAGACATATAGCAGACACTTGAATTAGTAGACTTTCCCCTTTCCGACGCTGCATCTGTCATGGATGTGCCTGTCTCCAGAGCTGCTGTGAATGTGGCAGACAAGTGCTGTGCCTCAAGCATTGTTACCAAACAAGAGTCTCTCTGAGAGCTCCCTGACGTGCTCCTCAGCCTGTCGCACCAACCCACGCTCTGACCTCAGTGACGCAGCTCTGCTCTCATGTCACAGACTTTACACCCAGCCCTTCCATGCACATCTCCCTCCTTAAGCCTGCGGCATGCAACCAGCTCAACCCCGGCAACTCGAACTCCGGCTAATCTCACCTTTGCAATGCGTGCTCAGTTCATTAGTTACGTATGCAGTCCCAGCTCTTGCTTTCAATCGGCAATCTTTATGTGGGGAGGAAGGCAGGCAGGAGCATCCAAGGCCTGAAATTTCCTTACCTGTTGCGGACGCATGATACAGGAACTCTTGGCTTTGCTGGTGTCTCTGTTCACTGATGATATCGTGCCATGGACTGCCGCGGTTCACGGGGGAAAGAAGATGCATAAAGGGCTTGCCAATTTAATGATGCTATGAAAAGGAAGGCACCATCACATGCTGCTGCATCAGTCCACTCTGTGTTGCTATTTCCCCTATTAATGGATTCGGCCATCATTGCGTGGTTCATGATGATGACTGACTGTAATTGACATAATAAGATGCATTCCATGAGTGCAAAGTAGTTGGATTGTAATTATTCATGTGATAAGTATACATAGTACATTTTGTGCTTGGGTTCTTAACAATACAAGCTGCCAAGCAAAGAGAATGAGGTACAGTTTCTTTGATTTTTAGGTAGCATGGGTAAATTAGTTAAAGTAGTGTCAAGCCAGAGTCGCAACCTCAGAACAGTGGAAATTACTCAAAAGATCAGAACATTCTTCCACTCTGACTGTACTTTCACACACGAAATTCTTCTGCAAACGTAGCCGGAAATGCTCCTTGTGTGCAATGCCCTGTAATTTCTAAACATGCTGAGTAAAGATTTTATTTAAAAGCATAAACTAGTGGTTCCACTATAAGGAAGTGTTTTACAAAGAAGCCCTTTGAAATTTAAATAATATAGTCTTCTACCTAACAATCTCCACAGTTGCAAGGAGAAAAGGGCATGATTTAAATTCAAAATAGAACATATTTGAAAGGTAGTGAAATAAGAACAGATGAATAACTATTGCTATGTGTAGCCAGAGGAAAACCTTCCAGAGACTAACCAGGAGTCTCATTCCTTCTGGACTACCAGCTTTTCTGTAGGAAGAGCGTGGGACTGGAAGTCCGATACTTTGCCCCAAGTTTCCTTTGTAACCCTAAATATATCAGGTCAAGCCTCAGTTTTTCCTCCTTTGAAATGTGAATATTACCTTTCCATATGGTTTGTGAGATTTAGCATATCAATATAGCAACCTGCTTTGAAAGCTTCAAGAGGCAGGAGTTACAGATGGCAAAACATTATCAGGCATAGAATGACACATGAAAATACATAATTGGGATTATAAAACCAGAACTTAAAATTAAGCACTTCATTAACACTTGACCCAAACTGTCATGTTCCCTTTACAGGGATTAAACAATGACCTGGCCTTTAGAAGTGAGAAACTTTTCCAAGGGCATGTTTCTATTGCAAACTGCTTTCCGTCTCTGCTTGTTCTAAAAGTACTTTATGGCCAGGGGATACTAAAGAAATTTCTCTTTGGGGTGAATGACTGTTATAAATTCTGTTACGATTTCCAGTTGTGGAAATATATACTAAATGGTAACATAAACAAGATTGTCCAACATACTGTGTCATCTCCTTCATACTTCAAAAATAATTTCCAGTTAACAAAGCAGTAAAATGTTATTAAGGGAGGCAATGTGACACAGAAATGGGAAAGAAGTGTCTGAAAATTATTATATAATTGTATAATTAAACTATATTTTATATAATTTTTATAAATACATAATTACTACCATGAAAGCTTGGTGATAGTAAGCCATTAAGAAAGCAAAACGTCTGCACAAATGCACAAGCATGTACGCTTATTCCAATAAAATTAAAAGTAACCCATTTCAAGTGGGCATAACTATGTGGAAAGGTTGCAACTTCTGGGGTAGAACTCAGTCCCTTTAGTTTGACAAAGTAAGTTTTGTTTGATTAGATAAAAAACTATAATCACCTATTCCAGCACGCAGCTTTTTAAAAGCTCTGTTTTGTACTACAACTTTAACAAGTATATTAAAATAATCCTCATTCTCACCTAAGAACAGAGAGGCATTTCTTAAGAGCAAAGCAGCTTTTTGGTCAAATTAATTCACAGCTTTTTATGGCAAATGTGAGTAGACACGTAAATTAGAGTAGTTTATAGAGTAAATAGGGGAAACAATCATTGTCCCCTATAGAGTCAGATTATGATCACTGCAACATCAGTGTAAACCTGGAGTAACTTCACAGGTTGCAAGGTAATTACTCTGCATTTACTCTGGTGGAACCCTTGTAGAGAAGAGATTTAGGTAGAAGAGATTTACAGACAGGTAGAAGAGATTTTGGTGAGTATGGGATAAAATTCTAGCACCATTAAAGGTAGTATCAATATTTCTAAGGCATTAGATGTATTTTCTTATTTCAGTTTTCTTTTGACTCTTTGATAGTTCTTTTAGCAGTTTTTACAGGGATTCTACTCCTGTAATTCTGTGATTCTCTCGCTGTTTCCCTGGAGTCTACTTTCAGCCTTTTTTTGCTGGTTGTTTCAAAGCATTTAATAATTCGACAGTTTGCATTAGTGTCTCATCATTATCTCTTCATCCATGGATATTTTGATCTTTACTGAGATATTTAGTCATCTGTAATGTCAGCCATCTCTTTATGTATGCTTTGGTGCTACCAAAAATGTAATGAACCAAGTTTTGTTCCTGAATAGATGACCCTGGGAATATAAAAAGCATAAAGAAAATACTAAGCACGGTTCCCAGGACCAGAGAGTTTGGCATATTGTTGCTACAACCAGTGTCTCCAGTGATGTGAGCAATGACGGAAACTGCAAAAAATTCTCTCAGATGTCAACAAAGAGAATCAATGGTAAAGAAGTTCTGGAAGAAAGTTGGGTCATGTTAACTTGATTTGTATTTCTTTTACTGTTTTTGCTACCTTCTAATAAAAAGTACTGAAATTAATATATTCAATTCTCATCCCTTTCAATCAGGTTTAAGATCATGCATCTGAACATGCACATACTCGCTAGTCAAAAATAGCAAAACTGTGCAATCCTTAATGATTAGTATAAAAACCTTACTTTCCAGTCATTTCTATCGCCTTAGAAAAGTGAGATTTGATTAAGCAGAAAAATTTATTGAGTAGCCTCAGGAATTTCAACAGCTCTGGAAGTATAATAAAATAGTGCATGTGAGCTGTAAATGCTGGATCTACATGATAGATTGTTTGCCTGCAGACATTCGCTCACTGAAACCACCATTGTGCACCATTCATTGCATGACATCATTAAAAACAGACATAAAGGATGACCCCCAAATTATAGCAGTTACCAATAGATAAGCAGAATTTCTTGTTGACATGTGAGTATTGAAGATCACTGCAAAATAGAAAGCTGTAATTTGTACAAGAGAGAGCTTTCTCTGTTTAAGGGAACTATGAAGCTTTTACTGTGTTCAGCAAAAGCCATACTAGCACTTGCACACAGGATGATGCTAAGTTGCATTGCAGCAGTAGAGCAATGAATTTGATGAAGAGAAACACAATGCTTTTCAATGTCAGAGAGCTACAACAAAGGAAAATTCAAAATCCAAATTGTCTGCCTGGCCTTTAAAATTTGGACAGCCGAAAGCCATCAGTTATGGAATTATAGAAACACTAAAATTTTGGAAAAAATCCTCTTCTCTGCAACCCCCTCCCCCATCACCGCAACTTGTCTAGACTTTGGTCTGTCCCTTTACACAATCTAGCTACTGTTGATGTGAGAGCCTTTTCTTCAAAACCGGCCGTAGTCTGGGACAGCCTTTGTGCATTTCTCAGCCTTGGTGACCCTTCATCTCATTTCAAATCTCAAATAAAACCAACTCCTTTTCTCCTACTCTCCTTATACATTTTAATGTCTCTCTTCCACTGCTGCAATTTAACTCTTGACTGTAATACTCCCAAACAAAACGTTCATTAAGATAGACTCCAAAGTTAAATGCAGAAAGGACCTGTTTGAACAAGCAGTTTCTGTCTGAGCAAGATTGTTCTTCACTGTGTATTTACTACTCATTCAACCAGACTGGTTTTAAGTATCTAAAGCTAATTAGCTTCTGTAAATTAGGTTTTCTTGAAGGTTATCCTCAAGAGCTCTAAGTCGTGGTGTAGGAAATATTTTCCTAGTACAAGCTCTAATTTTTTTCTGTTTTACATGGTACATATGTAACTATACTCCCAAATGGGTTTCAGGCCTCGCTTCTGCAGCTGTACTGATAGAGGGCCAACCAGCACGCTTTAGATCTCATTGGCATTAGCCTACCAGATGGATTTCATTGCAGATGGGGACCGAAAAGACTTCCTTCCTCTCACTGACATTCAGCCTTACCAGATGTTTGTAGGCAGCGTTCTCCCTGTCCCTTGATTGTCATGTAGCCAAAGAACATTAAATGGCTAATAGTTCTAAAGGGATTTGTGAATCGAGCTGCCAAACTTCAGACACCACTTACTGTGTTCTTTTTGAACATAAGGTCCCTATTTGGACACCAAAACTGGGAGACACCCAAAGCTAATTGTCGCTTTTGAAAATCCCAGACAGTCACTGTACTAAGACTTAATCTTACTCAGAGATTTAATCTTTGTGGTAGCTATTTTCTCTTTATTGCTTCTTTCTGAACAACTCATGTAATTGTCTTAGAATCTTTTAGATAATATAAGTACAATACCTAATCCCAAGCACAAACACAGGCTGGGTGATGGAGAGCAGCCCTGTGAGAAGGACTTGGGGGTGTTGGTGGATGAAAAACTGAATACGAGGCAGCAATGCGCGCTCACGGCCCAGAAAGCCCATCGCATCCTGGGCTGCATCCAAAGAAGCGTGGCCAGCAGGAAGGTGATTCTCCCCCTCTGCTCCACTCTCATGAGACCCCACCTGGAGCACTGTGCTCCCCAGCATAAGAAAGACATAGACCTGTTCAAGGGGGGTCAGAGGAGGAGGGTCATGAAGATGATCAGGGGGCTGGAGCACCTCCCCTGTTAGGACAGGCTGAGAGAGTTGGGGTTATTCATCTTGGAGAAGGCTACGGAGGAGACCTTATAGTGGTCTTCCAGTACTTAAAGGGGGCCTACAGGAAAGATGGGGAGGGACTCAGGGAGTGTAATGATAGGACATGGGGTAATGGTTTCAAACTGAAAGAGGGTAGATTTAGGTTAGATATAAGGAAGAAATTCTTTACTGTGAGGATGGTGAGACACTGGAACAGGTTGCCCAGAGAAGCTGTGGATGCTCCCTCACTACAAGTGTTCAAGATCAGGTTGGATGGGGCTTTGAGCAACCCGATCTAGTAGAAGATGTCCCTGCCCATGGCAGGGGTGTTGGAACTAGATGATCTTTAAGGTCCCTTCCAACGCAACCCATTCTGTGATTCTATGATAATACCCTAATACAGGTAGAAGGCGCTTTGCAGGCCAAGAACTTGCATGTGAGTTGACCTAAGATGCAGTTATGTTGGGCTTTTTTCTTTTATCTTTTTTTTTATGGTTTTCTTTAGTCGCGAGGTGTGAATAGTCAGACTTAGTCTTCCTCTGAATTGACTTTTACATGTACACTTCAGCATGCCACACAATTTTTGACTCCTCGGTTACCCATAAGCATGAGATTAAGTGAGAGTTCGAGTTTATGTACAGGTTTTGTCCTGATACACAGTCGAGGTGTGGCCAGACATGCATTCCAAACCAGGAACTTGGAGGTGCTCTTGAGTCCCCCAGTTTAGAGACAGATAAAGGCATACCTATTTATTAAGGAAGTTTCAACAAGAACAGTAGATAATGTAATTTGGCTTTTTTTTTTTCCCCCCCTAAGCAAAGTTGCACTACACTACACAAAAGCTATGAGTAAACAATGCAAGGTTTTGATGGTGAAGCATATTTATTTGCCAGACATTCTCTGCAGAGGAAAATGTAAAGTTTTTTAAGACTTAAGCATGGAAACAGCTAGCTCTGAACAGCTAAGAAAAAAGTCACACCCAGGAATCTATTAAGTGAAGTACTGGCATGTCAGTCTTTGCGGTAAATGTACGTTGTGTTCATGACAAATGGCAGAAGTGCCACACTGACAAAAGCCAGTTCATTCTCCCACAGTGGAGGCAGTCCAGGGCATCGGTCTTTGTGCACAATGTGTTATGTCTTTTAGTCTGTGATGTAAGAAATTTCTAAAGTTAGGATAATGTTTTCCACGTATTTGCATCCCTGTAAAATGCACAGTAGGTGAAGATGGAAATTACATTTTTCATTAATTCTAAGCTCCAAGTTTCCTTGGTGAAGATGTTTAATTAAAAAAAAAAAAAATCCAATAGTCTAGTGAGATAATTGTTAAGGCATTCTCATACATTTACAAGGCTAAGGAAAATGCTGTCTCAAACGGATGTTCATTAGTAGAATGAAGAACAAGGAACTAAATTTTCTTTAGAGGAAAGTAAATGACAATCAAATTTGCAGTCTTTTAAGAGAGGTGACTTTTTGAGGAGGAGCCTTCAATATTCAGAGGGATATTCTCGTACAAGAAGACAGTATTGCCTTGTTATGTATGTTGGGTTTTAAAATATCCGTAAGTCCTATTTTACTCATTCTGTTTACGTGAAATAAGGTATCTTTGCAAAAAACCATATTCCTACAAAGAGTTATTTCTGTGCCCCATCTTCAAATACAGGAAAAAAGACAGAATATATAGCAACATGGGTTATAGCAACTATAAATTGACCCGAGGCACAGAAGCAGTGTTTTAGGATAAAATCTACTACAGATCGTCAACAGCCATTAGAAAAAATTATTTGAGCAAGACACTAACCTGTAGAAAGATGAGGTGGGCCCTCGCCATGGAATGTGTAGATATACAGAGACCAAAATGAGGGCGTGCAGGAAATGTGGATGCCAATATATTCAGTTCACCTTAAAATGTAAGTAGATAGCTATCGACTTCAGGAACTTGTATTACAAGAAAATAATATTTAAATTACCTCCCTAAAACCATCTCGGATTACTGTAGCCTCTTAAAATGTTAATTAGTTCTACTACTCACATTTATTTTTTGTTATGTCTTACACAAAGTCACTGACACTACTACATAGGGCAGACGCACTTTGGTGTTTAATACTTAGTACAGAGGAATTGGTATTTAGTTATGAAACACTCACAGCCAAATATTTTTTGTTTATTGTAGGGCAACTGTTTCCACAAAAATGTTTGGGTGCTGTTTTTCTGTTTGTTTTTTGGTTTTTTGGGGTCTTTTTTAGTAGAAATGGTTCTTCTAGACTATAATTCTGAAAATGTTCATTGTCACATAGCCTGAATTTGGGGCCACATCTATGGTGACAGCATTCTTTGCAACTAGAAGGACTTTTCCTACCTTGTGACTATTTCCTTTGTGGCTCCACGAAGGGAGTAGCTCGTGCTCCCCAGAGGAACCCACCAGCGAAGCTCCAGCCCCATGGCACAAGGGGTCAGTGGGGCCCTGCAGTGGGTCTCATATTCAAAGTGCAAAAAGAAGCCTCATAAAAAAACAAAAAACAAACAAAAAAACAAAACAAAAACCCCACAACAAACTTTTCCCCTAGCCAAGTAGAACTTTTAGTCACCAATCTGTCTGACAGACTAAAAAAAAATGGGCCATATTTGAAAACTTGGTCATTAAAGTTTTTGTATGGCTTGGCTTTGTGCAACTTCTTTTCCTTTTTTCTCTCCCCTGAACAACGTGCCAGCGGTCTGGCTGGTGACGGAAAACGAACGGTCTGCTGGCGGATGGCTCCCCTCCCGCCTTCCCCATCCCTTCCGACCCCTCAGCGACGGGTGGCTGCTCGAAAGGACGCGGCGCCCCGGGGTCAGAGAAGCAAGGCGCTCCCTTTAGGCGCCAAGGACGGCGAGCAGCCAGATCCCCCCCGAAAAATCCCGCCTTTGGGAGCAAGCACAGGTTGCCGTTACCAGCGCCGTAGTTTACCGCCAAGAGACTCAACCCTCGAGCCACCCTCGGGCTCCAGCCGGCCGCTGACGGAGGGAAGGGGCCGGGGCAGGGGCCGGGCCGGCCCGGGCCGGGCGCTGCGGGAGAGGGCGGGGCCGAGCCTGTGTCAGCAGCTTCCCCGCCGCCTCGGGGGCGCTAGGGAGGGAGGGAGGAGAGGGAGCGGCCGTCGGGGGCGGAGGGCGGCTGCGCGGCCGCCTCCACGCGCTGCTGGCGGCCCTGAGGGGGCAGCGGCCGGCGGAGCGGCGCGGAGCGGACCGGGCCGGCGAGGCCAGGCGGCCGCGGTGGGTACCCGCGCCCGCTAGCCGGGTCGGAGAGGCGGCTGCTAGCGGCGGGCCGGCCGTGCGCGGGGTGAGGGGAGGACGGAGGGAGCCGCGGGGCGGGGAGCGCCGCCGCTCCCGCCCCCTCCGCGCCGTGCGGGAGAGGGGCGCCGGAGCCGGCGCGCGGCGCGGGGGGCGATGCTGCTCCGCTCTGACTCCCTTCCCGCGCTGCCTCGCAGGCGCCCGGCACAGCCTTGCGCGAGCGCTGCTGCGGGGGAGGGCAAAGGTGCGGGCTCCTCGGCTCCGTCACCGCCCTGCCTGCGCGAACGGCGTCTCTAGACCGGCCGGTAGGTCCGCGGCCCCCCCGGGCCCCTCGTCCCCGCGGGCCGCTGCGGGTTTCGGGCCCCGGGGAGGTGCGCGGGCAGGGTGAAGTACCGGGCCCGCGCCCGTGCGGTGCTAGCGCAGGGTGGCAGCCCTGGCCGCGTAGCGCCGCGGGGTGTGGAAGGAGCGAGAGAAAGGCTGCACAAAGCTGCCTTGGCTGGCGCTGGTTCTCCCCCTGGACGTTCTGCCCGGGCCGCCTCTGGCTTTGAACGGGGCTTTCGGTAACAGCGGTGCAGGGCTGGGGGGTGGCGGCTGGCGGCGGCGCAGCGCTCCGAACCAAACCGAGCAGCCCCTCGGAATGTCTTAACAGAGGGCAACTTTTTGCCTTGTTAACGCTTTTTGGAGGAACAGAAGAAGTAGAAATCTGTTGGCCGGTGATGAGAAATAGCGTAGGTTTCATTGGCTTTTTATCTCCTAGCAATCGACACCTCCGCAGACCGCAGGATAATCTCTCTCATATTCTAGATTGTGTCATTCTCTTTAAATTGCATGTTTAAAACAACAAAGGCAGTGACTTCATAGGGAACCGCCAGGAGCTGTGCTCTGTACCCCTCCTGTTTATTGGGGAAACCTTTGGGAACCGGTTTGGTTTTGTAGGTTGGATCAGAAGTAAATGTGGGACATGAAGACTGTAAGGTTGGTTGCAGGTAATCTGTGTCTAGCCATCTTATTAAGGTGTGAGTTTTGGAGAAGGGAATATGAAAGTCTTTGCATGTGGAACGAGCTGGGGCAGTAACTGTGATCAGTTCGTGAAGCCTTTTCAGTGGGAGGAGAACGTGTTTTGTGAAACTCTGCAGTGAAACTGGGCTAGAACATGCAGCCTTTCTTCCGCGGCCTGAACCTCATGTGAGAAAGCTGTCACTGAATCCGTAAGTTCCTAGGTGTCTTGACTCCCAGGTCATTCGTTTGGGCTCTGGCAAGTAAAGTGATGACATTTAATGCCTGAAGTAATGACTTCAGAGCAGGACTGTTTTCTGTGTTCACATGATGCATTAGGCCTCTGACTGATACTCTGCCTGTGCGAGTCCGTCTTTGGATGACCAGAAATATGTTAAAGACATTTCTGCAAGAGTTAGAATTAACCAGGCTAGAGATACGAATAGAAAAACAACCTATATAGTTTGGTTCTTGTGCAAGAAATACTGATGAGGAAAGAGTAAATCTAGTCTTAGAATCTTTTGGTACAGCAGTTACAACAGAATTTACTACCACTCCTAGTGCTATCAAACATACCCATCTGTTCAGCTTTCACGTTGGGCATATTGTTTCATCTGGAGTGTCTTTTTTATCTGCCAACAAGCACGTCTTTCCATAAACAGTTTTTAAATATAAGCAATAATGTAAGGAAAGAAAAGAATGACAGCAAGAGATAGAAAAATCTGCAGTCTAACTTAAAGATATTTTATTACTGGTTTTTAACCTAACAATCCTTTCTGATGTCTGGAAAAGCACATAACATAAATTCTTCCCATAATAGGACTTTTTTTTTTTTGCTTTTGCTGTTGCATGATGAAAAATTCCAACCTTTTGTAGATGAGGGATTTTGTATTGGGTTTTTTTTTTCCTGTTCAGAGTGTGATTTTTTTTTTTTTTTTTCTTTTAAGTTAAAGGTGAATAAAAGTAGATACCAGATGTAAAAGCAGAGAGATCGTATCACCGGGTGTTGTTATAACAGCTTAATTAAAAAAAAACCCTCTTTGTTCTGAGACTGTTCTTGAGTGGAGTTGGAGACTGAGAGCCACAGACTTGAGGACACTTCAGTGGACGGAAGAGCAGGCATGAAACAAGGAAGTATCTGTGGGAGAAGAATGGGCTGAATGTTAAGGAGTGAGTGCCCAGCACATATTTTCACCAGGATAACAGAGCGTATGGAGAGGATGGGATTCAGTAGTCCATTCACAGCTTCACAGGCCTTTGAAGGTAAAAGCGGGCTGTGATACAGATGAGTGGTAAATAACCACTGTAACTGGACATCCTGAGCCTGTGATAACTTGTGCATAGCGTTGTCAGTTTGGATGCCTCAAAGGGATGTGGCGAAGCGGCCTAGGAGAGGGAGGAGATTGCATTTCTGCACGTGGGAAGTTACCAAGGCACAAATGTGCCTGTTCCAGTGGGAAGGAAGGTGGTGTGTTTCTTTGCCTTTTTTTTTTTTTTTCCCCTTTATGGTGGGATTTTTTCAGCTATGTGGTTCTTATAGATATCACAGTAAGTATCGCAGTGAAGGACTGTAAGTTAAAATGCAGTCTTTTGTCTGTTTACATTTTAAAGAGCACAGCAAAGCAAATATTTTCACTTTTACATGTGGAACAGAAATTATTTGGCACATAGCTATTTTCTGCCAACCAAATGCAGGTACGAACAATAATAATTAGCAGCTGTGTAGCACAATAAATCTTCAAAGTGTCTTCAAATCTTAATCAGCAAACCTTAATAGTATGCTATCCCTGCAAGAGAGGTAATTAGACAGATAAAATGAGACTGGGCAGACTCTTAAATGGAGTTTATTGTTGAAGTGCTAGTCAGTTGGACAAAGCTTCTCTTTATCGCTGAAGTCTCTGAACACTGCTGTACATCAAATGGCTTCAAATATTTATATGTTGAAATACATAACAATATGGCCCAGAGGGCCTAGTTAATTTAGCCATCTTCCCGTTCAAAGTCCTTTGCAGTTAAGGAAACCTTACACTCAAAAGTCTCTCTAGGGTAAGATCAGCTCTCTAAGGGAAATGGTTTTCTTTTGAAGAGCTTTCCAGTTTACTCAGGTGACAAGCCTAGAGCCTTTAGTCCATTGATGATATTGGTAAAATTCAAAGTGATTTCTCTAGGAGTCTGTTAAACCTAAGAACCTCTAAGTGTTGTTCTGGCTGCTGCGTTCTGGCTGTTTGAGAGGGAGTGTTGGTTAACAGCCCAATGCTCTGTCAGTCACCTTTTTTTTTTCTCTCTGCTTACAGAAAAACTGGCTGGAGTTTTACTGTTTCAAAATGAGCTAGTCAGTGAGACAGAGAGACTGGAAAGCAAGTCTTGGTAGTGTCTTGGTGCAGAAAACGTTTGTAAGCATTTGCCCTGAGCTGTTCCTTACCATGGGACAAGCGTGGATGGAAAGCTATGAATACCAGAGTAAGTTAATGTTGTATGTCGCCAGTTAACTATTAATGAAATCTGTGCATCTGTAAAGAAGGGTGGAACTTCTGAAAGAAGTGTTTCCCAGCCCCACCTCCTCCTGAAGTGCAGAGAAGGAAGCTGGCATTTACAGATGGGAAGGGCAGAAGAAGACTCTTTGGTGCCATTTTTATTTTGTCCGGGATTCTCGTTCTCCTATGCTAGTTAAATACCTGGTGAGCAACTAGGCATATTCTTTGTGCATCATTATCTATTAAAATGGTTTCATAAAAGGCAATGAATTGAGTAGGCTGCCTTGGGACAATGATATGCCTTGTGAGTTTGAAATCCAATTGCCAGGATAGAAATCTGCTCCAGTTAGCTTATGAAACACTTTAGGAAGAGTAACAGAAGTGAGGCGGCTTTGTTCTCAGGGTTTCATCTGTGTTCTTGATCTTTATGTGTAAATCTAATATGCCACAGAAATGTCTGCAGGTTATATGTCAAGAATTAAAGGAGATGTAGTATTAAAACTGCTGATTTTTGATTGCTGGTATTTATAGGGAATATGTAGTTCTGTGGGATGTTGAGTGTTATGAAGGATTTGTAGATTACAGGGTAATGTCAGATTTAGGACTAAGTGTTGTGTCAGCTCATTGTTCCTGCTTCAGTCTGTTAAATTAGTTGAGATGGGGCACTTGGAAAAGAGAGGGAAGCTTTTATGTCCCGTTTTGTAACTAGAAGTAAAGCTCAGGGGGAAGAACTGACTGTCCTAAAAATGATGAGAATTTCAGTGCACAAGTTTGGAATTGGACACAAACCCCTTCATGAACTAATCCGATGTTGTCAAACCACATTGCCTTTTTCAGGAAACTCTCAGATGTGAAGACTTTCGACTTCTGTGTCAGAGGAAGGATATGATTTTCTAGGGTGTTCTCCCAAGTCTGGATAAAGAATCTTTTTTTCGTTTCTTGAAAATTGTCTTAGTAAAGAACATTTGTCAGTGTCTGTGGGAGAGATTTGGGAAGGAACATCCTATAGAGCTTGCTGGAATTTTTGAATGTGAATCTGAAAATGGTTTTCATATGGTGTTGACATCTCTGAGTATTTCTGTATAGTGTAGATACTTGGTTTCAGGTGCGTACACTAAGAGGTACCTCAGAAGTAGCAAAACTGAAGTCTGTTTTATTTAGAAAAAAAAATGTTGAGCTGGAAAGCTACTTGTGTGACTCTTCTTGAACAGTGCCCTTGCAGGTGACTTATAATTTTGCTGTAAGTTTGAAACTGATGCTGAGTTTGATAGGAAATGCTTCTGATTGCTTTTTTTCTCAAGTAAGAGAACTTAAACAGAGGCTGTTTCCCATCAGACCTTTCCCTGAAATCCAATTTTGTTTGTTTCTCTATACTTTGTTGAGGGGAGAAAGCTGTTAGCTCATAAAAATGCCTCATGTTTTGAAAGTAGAATGTACTTTCCATCTTAATGAATTCTAGACTTTTACTGGATAAATCAATGGAAGTACCAGGTTCTCCTGTGCTTCATACCCAGTATCACAACAGCTGTAAAAGCTGGTTTGACTACATCTATATACGTAGGTAGGTGCAGCTGATGTTCTTTACCAGCCAGATGACATTAGTCTTTCCTAGGAGGTTCCAGGATGTCCTTGTATGTTGGAATCTTACCACCACTGCTGTGTGCTGTGTGAAACTAATGATACTAACTCCTTGCGATAGCATAGTTACGCCAGTGTGTTAGAAATGGTTGTGTTCTCTGTTGACTTCAGGGCTATTTCAAAATGTACATTGAAAGGCATAAGGAGATGTTAATGTAAATAATATTTACAGTAAAGTTGCATGCTTGGAGAAGTAAGCTTCTCTGAGTCTGATGTCCGTTCTGTAGACTGTCTTCATTTTTATTCATGCAAGAGCTAGTGTTACACTGAGGCAGTGGACAGACCCTCAAAACCTGTTACAGAAAAAACCCGGGGAACTGAGTGCAACGGCTTTCTAAGTTATTACGGAGTACAGGCAGAACATGGCTTATCTCATCATCTCAAGGGTTATAGACACTGACATTTGCAGTTCCCTGTTTGTGCAGGGGAATTTGTTCCCAGTGATTAATTTTATATTTTGGGTGAGGATTTTTTTCCCTTTTTAATATTAATTTCTTTATCATCACAACTGTGTGTGTTGATTGGCTACTGTATTTTTCAGGTTTTTGCATAGACATGAGTGGCTACAAGGAGGACATAAAAAAACCCCAATAAACTTGTGATGCTGGTGGTTCCAGGGCTTTCTTAGGATCACCAGGGAAAGGTAATGGGGCTTGTCGCATAAAGCCACATCTGCTGTGCAGCAGGTGTTCAGAGTGTAGGACATTGCTGTTGAAATATTGACTACAGAATTTCAAGCTTGTAAACAATGTAATTTGTTATTTGTTACTTATTCTGTCTTTTATATAAATTTTATATAAATTGTATATGTTATTTGTTCAGTCTTTATATAAATTTTCTCCCTAGTTTGCTCATCAGAGTATCCGTACTGTAAAAAATCTTGCTGATTCTCCTTCTCACAATTCATCAAGTGCAACAGTATGTTATTACTGATTTTACCCATTTCTCTCTTCACACAACTTATTATTTCAGCAAAGAGAAAAATTAGAGAAGGGAAAGGGAGCGGATGTTTTGCCTTTTAGTATCTTTACTGTAAAATCAGTAAGTGGTAAAACTCTTCCTGGTGCTTAGGATTATGGTCAATGAAATAGTAGCTCGCTTTTCCCAAGTCAATGCAAAGCTGTATTTGCCTTTAGTGAATTGACTTGGGAGTTTGAATCCCAGGCAAGTGAACAGTCAGTACAGTGATACAAGTGCTACTTTTATTCTTCACTTTCTAATGTCAGTGAGTAAGAGCACTCTTACTTTGAGAGACATCTCTGTAGTATATGTTGCTGACTGGACAATTGCGTGGTTACGTTTATGTAGAGTTATCCCTCCAGCAGCCTAATTAAAGACTATATGTAACTTCCTTAAATGGGATGTTCCAACAGGTGATAAATACTGTTTTCTCCTACAGAGTTTTTGTTAGGGCATTTCAAGTGCCTTAGTACGTTTTAACTATTTTTCAATGATTGAGGTGTGGTTTTTTGTTTGTTTCTTCTTCTGAAGCCAGTTTGCTTTCATCTTCTGCAAGTTTCAGAATTGGACTTCTTCACATTAATTTGACTTGTAGGAAATGAGGGAGTACTACCTGTATGAATGTATTAATCAGAGAATTATTTGTCAATAAACTCTCTCTGCACTTTTCAGTAAAGGATTTATCATCTCAGATAGGTTTTTAGGGGGAAAGAGATTCTGTCCAGCCTTCAAGACTGTCTTTTAGAGTTCTTGTATATCTTCTGTCATGTTTTCTCTGTTCTTAGACCAGTGCCCTGCACTTGAAAGAATTTCCTCTTAACTGTTTGAAGGAGAGCTTCAGAAATGCTTGCAGAAAAAGTCAGCTTATTGATCAGTGGTAGAAAACTGTACAAGGAGCAGCAGCAAAAAATGATAGCACATCTAATGAACCCACTGAAATATTTAAAAAAAAAAAAAATCTGTGGATTGCAATCTAGGGAGAATTAAGATTTTATTGCTATTTTTCTGTAAAAGTAATTTTGACATTTGTGCATGCTGGTGTTTGGCATCTGAACTGATAAACCTTTAAGAGCAATGAGAATGTCCCTGCTAACTCCACTAGAAATTTGAGTGGAATGCGTATGGAATAGAAACGCTGCTGACATCCTTATTGATATTTAGCATTACAATAGACAATGCAGTATTTATCTGTATGTCTGTAAATTAAGAAAAAGTGTTCTCACAGGAATAGCAGTTGTGAAAGAGTAAATAGCTTGTGTCTGAAAAAGGAAGAAATGGTTTAACAAGCCAGCTAGAATATATCTGTACAGCACCTGGAAGACTTGGACCTAGAAGGCCTAGCTTGTGAGAACAGCATTAGAAAAACAGGGGGTTTTGGCACTGCACACAGTTTAAAAAAGAAGGTGGTGGGAGGGTGTGGAAGAAAAGAGTGAGGTCTTTCAGGGTATGCTGGAGCACATTCAGTTCCTTCTAGTCTAGGTTTATAGGCTTTACCTAAATGTCCCTATCATCTCCTGTGCTGGTGGTGGAGGCTTCTGTGAGGTGAAGTTTCTCCCTGATAAAAGGTGGGATGAGTTTTCAGGCCTGTGAACTTGAAAGTACTTTTGGGTCTCTGAGCTTAATAGTCATGTTTAAAGCCTTTCAGGGTTTATAATTATCTCATGTGGTGTGGTTTTTTCATTTCCTTGTTTTCTTGGGTTTTTTAGAACTGTTGGTCCTTGTCCTTTTTTATTGTGAGGACGTTCAAACTCAAAAAATCGGAAACTTGCCCAGGAAGTCCACTATAACAATCTATTTAATAAGAATTGCAAGACACTAAGTTTTTGAGGAAACCCTGAAGCATTAAACTTAGGTTTCCTGAAAGAGGTTTCTTCTGATGCTGTTTATCTGGCAAATGCACGTGCTTAGCAAAACAAGCTAATTGCCAAGAACCTTAAATTTCGTGCAGTTTAATTTTTCAGTGTGCCCTGTCATTGCAATCTCTTGAATGACCTTAATAAAGAATTTAAAGATTATCTGATTATAAAGATTTGCTAGCTGGCGGTGATGAAAATCTGTTTCATCAACTATATAGACTCATTTATTGAGTGGCTTTGCAGTTCGGTTATCTCATGGGCGGCACAGCCAAATCAGCCTGGAGCTCTAAGCACATGGGTTAACGTGTAGAACTGATGGGTGAAATAGCTTTGCAAAGCTCCTCTATGTCAAATTAAAATATGCATGCTCAAGATGATTGTTACGAGACTCTTGTCTTTTTTCAGAAGAGCGTGGTACATTGTAAAAATTAACTCCGTGGTTTGTTTGTTTCCAGTATTTTTTGATACTATTGTCTCACATAAACTAAAGCAAACGCTAGTTCTTATTGGCAACAGTTCCAGCAAGAACAGTTTTCTCCCTTTTTGCTTGCTCGCTGGGACAATTCTATGCTCTGTGAATTTGTGGACTATGGTATGTAAAGGGCGAAACCCTTAATCCAGCTTTTGGTGTTTTGTCACAAAAAACTAAGGAAAACCATAAAAGGGCTTTTATTATAATTTAGTAATTTTATTTGCATGCATTGTCTTCAGAATAGAAACTGGTTTGTACGCTGGAAGGTGGATTGGAAGGTGGAAGGTGATTTGTCAGTTACTGTGATGGTAGCGCACACCACAAAGGTTGGTGAAAGAAAATGTTTTCTGATATCATCCATAGCTGCAAACATTGACTGCTAAGTGGATGGTAAAAGTGAGGCGTTACGGGTTCCTTCAAGACTCTTAGCATGTTCTTCTCTAGTGAAGTTTGAGAAGACAGGTTACTCTTCATAGCAAACAAAAGAAAATACTCTTTGTGAACTGCTTAGTTACAGCTGTGTTTCTGGAACAAAATGTCATGTGGAGTAGAAGTGTAAACGCGTTCAGAAAGGGATTAGAGAAATTATCAGAACGGAGACCATTAGTGACTATTAGATTTGGCTGTGCAGCTCTAACCTTCAGCTCAGCATCTCAATAAACTGGTGATTGCCGGGGAAGGGTGATGGGAGAGGTGATCTTGTATTGAACGTTGCTTAGGCTTCCAAATACCGAAAGAGATAGGAAGTTCCTCCAAACTGAAAACATTAACTTCTTTAACATTAAAAAAAAAAAAAAAACCTTAATAAGAAATCTTCCTTTCCAATCTGCCTTTGAAGCTTGCGTGTGTCCACATGGGCTGACTTGCTGTTCAATGAAGAACCCGAGGAATCCAGACACTGGGAACTGCTGTGCTGTCCATGAAAGTCTGCGGTACAGTAGCGTGTTGGTTGCAGTGGTCATGACTGTATCTGAAAGATGACAGAAATTTCCATCTATCTGAAGAAATATAAACAGGACATTGAGCTGTCTGGTTCAAGCTGCAGTTCCTTGCTTGTTTTTTCATCCTTTCTGTCATGGAATCCTTATTCCCTTTTCTTTGGACCCCTTAAGGGGGGATTAAATGATGGATAGTCAAGTAATCAAGGGAGTTAATTGCACACATACAACTCTAGAGTAAAAATAGTTGCTTGGGAAGAGAGGACAAAAAGCAGCATTTTCTATTAGAAATTTATACCATTTATGTACTGAAATGGCAAGTAAAATTTTTTTTAAAATATACCCATTTTTTCAAGTTTGCAAATACTATATTCATGATGAAGAAAATTTGCATTGTTGTAAAAGTTCTAGCCATGCATGGAAAGGCTGGAAGTTGGTATATTGTGTACAGGCCATATTGCGTAAGACTTGTGCTCTTAGGTTTTGCAGGGGGTGAAAATTGGTTTTGTGTTGGTGTGGTGTTTTATGTTTATTTTAGGTAGTTCTGGTTAGAGTTTTCTTGGGTCTCCATGAAATAAGAGTTACAGGGTTTAAGCTGCTGTACAAGGAATTATCAAATTGATTTAGAAGGCAGTGAAATTGGATGCATTTTTTAACTGGCCTAACTCCCTGTGGTCCAGCTGCATCAATAAAAGATTCGAGTGCTGTTATATTATCCTTCTATTCTCCTTTCACTTAATACCTCACCAGGGCAGTGGGTTCAAAGGTTAATACGACCTTCTGCTTGGTCCCATTCCAATACAGCAAGTGTAATTTGTACATAGGCATTATCTGAGTATGTCCTCAGTCTGAGAAGCTCTCCATTGTTGTTCATAGGAATGTTCTTAAAAGAAAAGAAAGATGGTGCTGTGATTCACTTTCTTCTCACGGTTCCTAGGCCTGCAGAGGAAAAGTTTCTGCGAGTTCGTCCTTGTTATGCAGCCAAGGGTGTAATACAGCTCTTTGTCCTGTAACTCTACTAATAGGAATGTATTTATCATCCAGACAAAGCAAAACTTCCCTGAACTCTGTTTTTTGGTGACAGTGGGCTTGGCATTGTGTCATGGGAGGAGGCGCTGCTATCTTGTTTTTCCTGTTTTTGTTGGCAGTGCCATCTTCTGTAGCTTGCTCTGTCCTGTAATCTCTCCAAGTACCAAAATATTATGGAGTGCAGATAATGATCAGACGGAGTCTTTGTCCATTCTAGTGTGTGAAGCTAAATCAAATTATGATTATCATGGATTATCGCTCTATCTTCACTATAGATCAGGCAGTCTGTTTTGTGTGGAAGATCTAGTTATAGTTCTATAAATCACCCTTGCAGATTTTTCATGTTGCTATCAAATGATGCTGAAGCTTATGTTCCTTGTGGTGAGGGTCCTTTTTACACTCTGAACCTCACTCACTTTCTTGGCTCAGAAACCATAAGCTTGGTAAGGATTTGAAGCTGGGCAGCAATAACAGGTAGATGAGTCTGTTGTGAAAGAGAAATGGCATGTTTTCCCGTCCAAAAGGAAAAGGACTAATAAGCACATCACCTTTGAGGGCAGTTAAGACATGGAGAATATCATGGCTGTAAGACTGAATAAGTAATGTGTAACCTCTGAATTTAGGATGAATCATAAATTGGGTGTGTGTTAGAAATTTGTTCAAGGGGCAGTATAGTTAATTTAACAATTGTTAAGTTGTAAGCAACATACTGAATCATGTGGTATATAATTACATATTTTTCTGTGCGGTGAACAGAGTGACAGGCTGAGGGACTCTAGTTAACCAGTCACATTCCGATTAACTTGTATAATTTTGGTACAAAGCCATATGTGCTGTGTCAACTCATGTTTTAGAGCAAGATCGTGATTTCCTAACCATAGGCATTCCAAATGTTCAAGTGGCTTTGTCTACTAATTAATCTGGAGCTAAAACCTCCTAATTGCAGGATTTAAACTAGATGGTATAAGCTACTTGGGAAGGTTTTGGCCTCCATAAAGAGCTCATTTAAAAAGCAAGCGTCCGTGACCAAAAAACTTAATGTTCTGTATGTAGTCTTTCAACTGATAGGTATCTCTAGACAAGCTGCTGAATTAGTTGGTGATAGCTGTCCCATGGACTGTGCTGTTCTCAATAACTGTCTGAAGTGCATCTACAGAGTTGAGTGGAGCAGATGGGCAAACAGTAGGTAAAACTTGGTAAATGTTATCAGTTACAGGGAATGGATCAACTATGGATGAATAAAGAAAGCCTGCCTTTAAAACACAGTATTTATTCAATACCTGCAAGACGGTGGTGAGTAATGTGCTTAGACACCCTGCTAAGGAGAGATGTAACCGAGAACCTAAATGAGTTAATTTCACACATACAACTCTAGAGTAAAAATAGTTGCTTGGGAAGAGAGGACAAAAAGCAGCATTTTCTATTAGAAATTTATACCATTTATGTACTGAAATGGCAAGTACAATTTTTTTAATAATATACCCATTTTTGCTATTGAAAGCTTGAGAAATACTGAAGGATGGAAACACCAACAGCAGATGACTGAGGATTTTGGGAAATCCTATAATGGACCAATAGGGAATAATACCCTTCCTGTAAAGCTTGTTGTCTTTTTGCTGGGCAACAGGTCTGTATAACAGCCTGAAAGCATACACTGCATGTTTTCTGTGCTCTCTCAGATTTTCGTGCCCTGCAGATTTGTTACTGGTTGGGAGTGTTTGTTCATATTCTCTTTAGTCTTAAATTATATTTCTGTATATGCAAGTATGGAAGGAGGTGCAGAAACAAAGGATCTGAGAGGACAAACGATCACCTTAGTTGGCACAGATTCTGTGCTTGGTACAAGGAGGTTTTAGGTAGGAGAAGGAACCTCCATGTGCAGACACTGTGTGCGTTTACCTTGTAGCTCAATTACCTTCTATATTATCCAGTTAGGGTTTTTTTGTTGTTATTCATTTCACCAAATACTGTTTAATATAGTTCATGTCTGGACCTTATTGGTAGCTCACCTAAATTACATTACATTGACAGATTCTCAGTTACTAGGTGAAAAAATGAGATGTTTTCTGTTCAAGGACAGCATTAATGGGTTTCTGACAGTTTGCTCCTCTTCAGGAAGGGGAATCATCTTTTTTATCACTTGAACAGCAGGTAAGTGCCTTCAAGAAGTAGCGGTTAAATAGGTTACTTTTTCTCAGAAAGTCAGTCACTTTTGGAGAGAAGAACTTGCCGTGAAGCCCCTTATGAGGACAGGTCCATACACAGATGATGAATGCCATTGAAATGGTTGTACCCTTTAAGACTTGTTCGTGCTACACTTACAGTACCACATGTGTAGAACAAAGAGGTGGTTTCTGGACAGATGGAAGTCTGTTACTACCATTGCAGCCCATCTGCCGGTATCAAATCTGTTTTCACAAATGCTTACAGAATCTTACTTTAAATCTGTCTTGGCCAAAACCTTTAATAGGCTTTAGAGACCCTTTAACAAGGCTTTTAGGTAGTTGATACTGACTTCTCGAAATAGATCAGTTTTCCTGGCCCTTTACAAATCTACTTGTCCTTCAGGGTTTTTCTCCTATTCTGCAGCAGAAACTTAAAACAAAAATAAATTGATCGATGTATATAAAGTATATGCATGCAGACAAATGCATGTATAGATTTTATATAGATAGACGGTAACATAATACATGCATATGTATATGCACATATATATGTGTGGGGACACACGCACTCTTTCTCACACAGGTGCGCACTATAAAAGCACATCCTTCCTGAAGGCTGACATGAAGTTCAGAGTGCCAGGTATGTAACTTCACTTGCCCGTGCTTCTCATTTCCTTAAAATCAGTCTGCCTTCGTTTGAAGAGAATGTTATAAGGCAGCAGCTTAACACTTGTCTTTCTAATCACTCTGTGTAGGAAGAGTTGTTCCATGGACAAGTCAAATACAACCAGCTGCCTGTTCACATCTCTGCTGTTCCCTCAGAGTGTACAAATTTCCTGAGCACATCTCAATATAAGAGTGAGATATCATCAGATATCTCTGTTTTGAAGAGATACTTGAAGTTGGTTCTCATTCGGAAATGTATGAAGTTGCTTTATAAAATTATTCACTGATTCCCCCTTGCTTAAGATTTCTTCAGCGTAAATCTTTTTAGAAGTTTTTACACCTAACAGGACATTTTATCATAGACCTTTTTAATTGTGCTTCTGGGCCTATAAAAAGTATAAACCTTGAGCCTTGAACTGCGATGTCAGAATAGAGAAAGGGTCTCTGTCTGAAAGCAAACATTTTTTTCTTTTCCTGCTATGGACAAGTGAAGAAAACGCAGTGCTCTTTTAATATGACTTGATATTTGCTGCTGTGCTTTGAATTAGAGTTTTCTTCAGCTTACAGATAAGCAGAGCAAGGATCTCTCAGCTTATGCCTTGGTTCTAAAGATGCAAATGCTCTTGTATATACAGTTCTTGACAGATGAAACGTAGGTCTATGTTCTGTCTTGTCTGTTTTTCAGTGTAGAAATTCAGACTTTCACAATAAGAATTAGTCATCACTTGTGTGAGTAATACCTTTAGTCCCAGACAGGTGAGTTCACAGATAAGATATCCGTGGTGTCGTCTAGCTGCAGACCTTGTAATGTTCTGTTCCTTATGCCATATAACCCTTCTTCTGTTTGGTTTGGTTTTTTTGTCTCCCCAGAAAAGAAACACATCATAACTGTCTGGGCAGGCAGCACACTTTTTTTTTCTCTTGTGCAGCAAGTCTTGTGATTCTGTGGTGTTGACTCTGTTGTAGAGTATATGCAGTTGCTTGAAGAAGTCTAAATTTCCAAGAAGTTGGGAATATTCCTGTCCTCAGCATGAAAGACTGAAAAAATGGTGCAAGATGGACCCTCCAGATGGATAGCGCCTTCAGGCATCCTAAAGTTTGAGCACATGATCACTTCTTCCCTCAGCTGTAGGGTGGCTTCAGCATAGTCCCTGGCAGTTACCAGGAACTAAAACATCGCTCAGGGTCCTGGCTGAGATGAATGTTGTTATTTGGGAGATGGTCCATCTCCATCAGTAGTTGTTTGGACTCTCATCAGCTGTTTTCACTGAGTCTGAAGCAGAAAAAATGTGAGTGAGGATGTAGATCATCTTAGGCCATTGAAGACAGAAAGCTGTTGGATTATTTGTAGCAACTGATTAGCAGAAGAGAACACTTGCTAGGTCCTAACTTTTAAATTGGTTGGTTTTTTATTTTCATAGGAAGTAAGTATGTACAAGTCCAGTTTAGTAGAAATACTGGTAGGTTAGATGATCATGTGAGAGTTTGTTAGCTCTCATATCGAACTAAATGTGTACTTACACAAAACCGTTGTAGTATGCAGCTTCTTTGTCTGTATATGCCTACAGTAGAGCAGTGCTGAAGGGATCAAATGCAGATGGATGTCATTTTCAAACTTGTTCTATTACTTGGCCATCTTTTCTTCTGTTGTCAGGTATTGTTTACTTCCCAGACAGAACATATGAAGTGGCTGTTAGTATGAACTCTCCTCTGGATGCTAGAGGTTTATTGTGGTTGAGTGCTCAAGGTATGCTCCCTGCTAGTGGTCTGCATTCTTGTCGTGAGTTTGCAAGGGTGCTGCTTTCAAACTAAAACCGCAACAGAATTGTTCCTGAAACCAGTACATTTCTCACACAAATACCGTACGTTGGATTGTTCTAGCTATGGAAACTACTTTGGTGCCATAAGAAAGTATGTCTTCTGCTAATTTCTTTTTCCAAAATGTCTGGTAGTGGGGTTTTTTGGATTTTGGGGTTTTTTTGCTCACATCTACCCTTCTCCCACAGGGGGAAGAATCTAAAAGTCAAAGTGAAGCCTGTAGCTCACCCACCATAACAACAGCAAAAGTCATTTGTTGAAGGATTGGACATGAATAGATAGGACTTAAATATGGTTTTGAAACACTGTGTGGTAGGGTCAGTCTTTATACTTGTTAAGAGTATGTTGACTTTAATAGTGACTTACAAATATACTACAATCCCAATACTTTATTACTAAGGTTGGTGGGTATTAAAAATTATTTTTTCCCAATATTTTAGCACATTAACCAAAAAAAAAAAAGCTGTAAAACTTCCTAAAGTTAACTTTCTCTTTCTAATGCCACATCCAAGAAATTTGAGGTCTTTTACTCTCTTGGCATACTGCGCTTAGTTTCGTGCTGATCCAGTTGTGCTGCCTTCATTTGCTTTGGTTATTGCATTGGTGCAAGGGGCTGTCGTACTGAGAAGAGGCATTTATGAAGCAAGGTACCATTTCACGTTACTGAGACTGGAAGGGTTAATATCTGACAGTATCAGAACGCCTCAGTACTCAAGGATTTATCTAATGCAGTAAATTTTGTATCACCTTGTTACCACAGGAGAAACCTTAAGCCAAGTTTTTAAAAACCCATCCTAAAGTAAGTTTATCCACTAGGGAAGTTTAACTGTTGAGCAATACCGGCTTAATTTGCACCTGTTAAATCAGGGAAACTTGTAGATTCACTGGATTTCTATTCTGTGGAAATTTTATGTTTTGGTGTTGTGTATTTGATCATTGTTCTTCTCAAACATTGGGGCCTGATTTTAAAGAAAATTATAGTGATATGAAAAAGCACTTATTCTGTACAATTGTCAGCACTTGACTTGCTCTTCAGAGCCTCATTGTCTTGTATTAAAATGCCACTGATGATGGGAAGTGGTACCTATTGACTTAGTGCTTCCTTGTGATGCTGGTATTTGAATCGTGTGTGCTACTGTTTCTACTCCTCTGACAATAACTTTCATTCCTTCTTCAGCTCTACTATGAGCTGCGAGTGAATAAGGACAGCGTTCAGTCATGACCTTTTTATAGTATGTGAGGAATGTGCACCTCTTGTATGCAACGATAGAATAGCTCCTGGACTAAAGCTGGAGGTGCCTTCTTAGTTTCTCTTAGCGTAGTCTGTCCTTGCTGTTGTGCCAGTGCACGTCACCCACAGATCTAGCAACAGTTTTGTACCCCAGTGTGCTTCATGTCACTGTACACTGAAAAAAACCAGTATGGAAGGACACCAGGGAAGTCACCTTCATCAAGACTGTGGCACAGCCTGGAATTTCTGTTGTAAGTGAAGCTGTATGATAGACAGTGCATCACTACCTCGTGAAGTTATGTTGTCAATAGTAAGATGTGTTTCACTTGTGATTATTTCATGTCATTAGAAGAGTTTTGTCTGATACATTTGAATAAGGGTATTACTGGTTGATCTCTTATTTGAAAAGTGTTACTATTTTGCCCAGCTGTCTTCCAGTTCTGAAATTTCTGCTTTTCCATTTATAAAACTTGTCTTAGTCACAGGTCCTTTGTTCCTAATTAGCAATTAAAATGGAAGTTGTAGGTATGAGAAGTGCACCTAGGAGACGTGCCTCTCCAAGGTGGAGCAGATCAGCAGCAAAATAAGGGAGTTGCCCAAGGATCTCACACCGACAATTAAACTAAGAGAGGGATACGGGAGTCATGCCCCGATTTATGTGGATTAAGCTTACTTTGTAGTGATAATTATATACTCTTCTGAATAAAATTTTAATATCAGATGTGAAACATCAGCTACCCTGATGTATAAAAGAATATTCTACGGTTGCCTAGAAAACATGACTTTCATGATTATATACATTTTGGACTGGATTTACTAGTTTGCCTTGCATGAAGCCTCAGATAAACAAGTTTATCTGGTTCTGGTGATAGACAGAAAAGCAAGGGAGGGAGTCAGCAATAACCCTTGCTTGTCTCCCGTTGTGAGTTCAGTCCAATGCCAAAAGCTGCTTTCTTTCCACCTTCCAGGAAAGAAAGCAAGCACTTCTTGAGTAAAATAAACACCCTGGAGGTGCGAGCCAAGATTCTCAATATGTCACATTCTTCTGTCTTCCAGACATGGGAGTATGAGACTGATTTAAGGCTTTGGGAGGGGAAATGCTAACATCTCATGTTACAGTGAGTTAGAGAGCATCGCTTTGTGCTCAAATAAAAGGCCCTGTACTTCTGGGAGTGTCCTCATGTTCTTTGTGGTTTATCACAAATTTGAGCTAGTTTCTGTTCCTTTACTTAGGAGGTTTGAGCTGAAGCGGAAAGCTATCGGTTTGAGGAGAAGATGCAATTTTAAAGAAATTTTCTTGGTGCAGTTTGAGGATTGACCCAGGAGCATGGGACTGTTTTGATGAATTTTCATCCTGTCTGCCTACAGGAGATAAGAAGAGGGGAGCACAGAAGGAAAAATGTGAGTGGAAGAAGCTAATCTCTTCCACAGCTGGGGGGAGGAAGTTCTTGGGTGGTAATACTAATCTCTGCTGACCTCTCCAAAACGAAGGCGGAAGGAATAGTGTTTCCTAAGATACTGTTATCAAGTAGCTGATTGAATGAAAAGCACCATGGAAGTGCATTTGTTTGCAAATGCTTAGATTCACATGATTTCTGGCAGCTATTTAAAGACTTTGAAAAAGAGGTGGAAGACAGGGTTTGGCTATTTGTCCCCTCTTTGTAGAAGTGAAAAAACATGGTCATGGCACAAGTGTTTGTTTCCTTATCCTTCAAGACAATAAATGAGAATAACGTGCATTGACTTGAGAGCAGGATTCTAAAAAACAACAAAAAAAAGAAATTCTTTAAACGTGGTTGACTTGATTAGCTTGTATATTTGCCTTGATTGCGTGCTTGGCTTGAATATTTGCAAATAATGCCTTATTTTGTGGACAGTCTATGCAAACTGGACCTGCAACTGTAGGAAACCATTTTATGTGCACCCAGCTAAGTATGTGCATATTTGAAAATAAGGTTTCAAAGGCTATTGAAGCGCAAGCTTTCTAACTTGGCTCTGTGGTTCTGCACATAAGCACAGTTTCAGCAACAGTATTATTGGGGATAAACTAATTGATAGATGAACTCCAGGTCTTCTTCAGGGGCGTAAGATGTGGGTCAATATAAATACATAGGATAGACGCCAGCATTCTAAAATTACAGGGCATGGTAATGACTGCAGATGCTTCGGTTCTGAAATGGGAGAGGCCAGACTTTCAAAACTTCAGGTATAGTTCTAGTTTGGTTTCACTGGGATGTGTGCATATTGAGTTCTTATAGAAAGTACTTCACGCATACTGAGTGCTGAATAAAAGTGTCACTGTTTTATTTTTAGGCAGCTAATCGTGGCTTTAGAAAGGTGAATTTTAAGAGGTTCTTTTGGGCAGAATTGTCTGGTTACATGTGCTTCTGCTTTCTGGCCTTTGTATCTACAGAAAGGCTGAGAAGGTCTCTTTGCTTATTCACTAAGACAAAAGTGCTCCTCAGAAATTGCCACTTTTTACCTAAGTATACCTGTGGAACAAAGGGGCAATAATGCTCATTTTAGGGACAAATAAAGTCAACTAGTAGTGTTTTATGTGGGAGAAATAGGGTGGGGTTTTTTTCACCACAGAAAATATTTTGCATGTATATAGAACCTTCTTGCTATCGCTTTTCTCTGTTTTAAATTTTATCAAAGGATAAAAATGAATACCAGAGTATTTTATGTCATTATCTAGAAACAACATTTATATATTCTAGGGGGTTTTTTTACTGCTTCTAGCACATCTGAAAAAAACCCTACAGAGTGTGTGACCAGAGCTCTCCATGTTTCTTGGCAGTGTATTCTGATGAGATGTCAAATAACCGTGAGGTACTGCAGGCATCTTAGCTTATGTTATTAAAGCACAGTTTTGACTGAGAGATTTGGTTCTGAAGTTACAACATGGGGGAAAATGCTGATGCAGAAGGTAAAGAAAAAAAGAAAAGGATGTGTTTCTAAAACCAAAACGAAGTTGTCAAGCAATGGTTAAGTTGAAGCAGTTTAGTATTTTGACTTTCAGTCTGGTTTTAGAAACCTTTTGACAAAGTTACTGATATGATAGTCTTTATTAAACGCAGTTATAGCAGTAGCTTCTTCATATTTCAGCTGACAAGAGTTCAGTAAAATCTAGAAAGAATAGATCTTTAAACTTTTCCTAATTCTTGGTTGCTGTTGAAGACCTTCAATTTAAAATTCTAAATGCATAAGGAAAATAGTAGGTGGTTGGGGGAAATGAAATTTGAGCATTTAATTTCTGCGCTGCATACGTAAGTAATTAAAAAGTGAGATGTTCCAAAAACTTTGCAAGCTGTAGGGGGGGAAAAAAAAGTATATGCCTTGCAAATAGTCATTTTGACAGTATTACTTGGTGTGAGCGGCTGCTCCTGTCATGCTTTTCCTCTCTCCTGGTTTCGCTGGGACAGAATCCTAAGCCAGCCATCGACCAGCAGGCCATTAGCAGTTTCGAGTCAGCCAGGGCAGCTGACCCGAGTTGGCTCACAGGTGTATCCCATACCATAAAGCTCATTATAAAGGAAGAAATTTGCTGAGGTGAGGAGGATAGCTTGCTCAGGCCTCTGCTGACCCTGCTTGTCTTCTTTCTTCTGCTCCTGAGGACAACGTTGTGACCACTGTACATTCACTGGGCTGAGTATCGCTTTGTGCGCTTTACGTTGGCATTTTGGTAGGAGTTTGGCTCTTTCATTAAATGTGTTTTCATTTCAACCCATGGGTCTGCTCTCCTTTTCCTGATTCCCCCTTCTTGGCTGGGGAGGGATCACCAGGTGATAGAGCAACTGCTCTAGTGTAGCCCCAGGTACGGCTGAACACCCTCTTACCTTGGACTGAGAGTGCCAGGCTGCCTCGTGCACCATGCTGACGCTGCCTGGATGTTCCATAGGTGGTGTGGTTTTAACACGTCCTGTTGGGACTGTGGCGCGTAGGGGCGAGGAGGTCGCCGAGCTTGCTTCACAGGGAAGAGACAGAACTACCCATCCCACTCATGAGGGAGTGTATAAGCTGTCTGCCTTAGAGGGAGGAGCTGGCGGTTGGTCCTCATGAGGTAAACAGGTTTTTTAAAGGAAGCGTTTGAGATATGGGAGAGGCCTTTGGCTTAAGCACCGTTCTTTCTTGGAACTGTGCTGCCTGTATGGCTTAGGGCTGAATGGCGTGAGGAGTGAGAAATTGCACTCAGGGCTTGTTGATACAAATGATTTACACCTGAATTTACTCTCTTGCCCTGGAGCAAGAGCGAGCTGCCTCCACATGATGCAACTCCTTTCCTGTGGAAATTGTACTCCTGTATGATCTGGGAGTAAGCTGTCCCAGAGCAAGCACCCTGAAAGTAATGTGCGTGGCTATGCTTCTCCAGTGTGAACTATTTTAATTTGTCCATTGTCTTCCTACATTGTGTCGTGCTTTCTGCTGTGTATGTCCCTTTTCGGATGTTAGGCTGTGATCTTCTGTGGGTTTTGGGTGTATGGGGAATCCACACCTTCACAGTTCATGCTGAGTTCATACCACCTAGCCCTTTGACATGCCTTCTGACCATGACTGCACCAGGACTCCTCACCTTGTGAAGCAAGGTGCAGAAACAGGATGTGCTTAGCTTTGTAAGCCTCCCGATCCCATCTCCAGCTGAGTGTGAGTGTGGCTTCGTATTAAAATGTCACCATAATGCCACCCCAAGGAAAAAGGTAGGGAACCCATCTGTAGAAGGTGCACCTTTCAATGTTCTTTAATCTGTCCACTTTTATTACAAGGAGAGAAAGGAACAGGGCACAACAGATCTTGCTTGCCTTAAATGAAGAGGAGGCAGAGAGAGGACTCGCTGCAAGGAAATGGCCTGACAGGAACCTAAGAGTCCACTGAGAACTCTGCCAGTCAGCTTGATACCCTGAAAAACACCAGGTCTGCCGGGAGCCTCTCTGGAAGTTTGAAGCAAACTAGTTTGTACTGTTAGTACAAGAGAAAAGTCTTCATTTTACATGCTGTTTTCTGTCATTTTAGGCCAATAATTTTCAGCTTTCCTGATACCCTCTTACCCTCTCTCCTTGGATTAGCCCTTCTTTGCTCAATTTAGATCATCTAAAAGTTTACCCTTCGTGGAGGTAATTCATCTTTACTTTGTCTTCTCTTCCCTGCATTATAAGAGGTTACTGTTTTCAGTCTGTTGTCCCCTGTTGCTATCACACAGCTTCCTTTTTCTAAGTCCTTAGCCGTAGGAGTTTAAATAGACGTTTTAAATGGCAATTCATTTTAATTGGAAAATTAGCATTATACAACTATATAACCATGGATGTAATTGCAGTTAGAGGGCTAAGAGGTGAAGATAGGCAGTCTGAATAGTTCTGATACGGGATTCTGTGAAAGCTTGGTAGTGTCATTATGTTGCAATTTATCAAAATGTTCAGGCATTACACAAAAGTAAAAGTTTTGTTTGTACTGAGCACTTAGTGCTTCAGCTTCTGTATTCACTAAGGACCAGAGGCTATTGATGGCTCCCAGAATCTAAGGAGACAGCAAATTTGGAAGAATTGTGCATTGCAAGTGTTACCATTCCTACAAATTTCTCCATGTGAAAAAACTGTCACAAATAAACTGGTGGGGAAGAAGTATGTTTTGAGCCAGGCACTTTCACTGACAGCTTAATTGTGTTAAATTAATGATGCCTGGCTGTGAAACAGGTGGACTGTACAGATGGAGAGCTCTGGCCATGCATTTGTCTGCAAACACTTCACCCCAACTTGCTTCAGTCAGTTCCTTGGTGGCAGAGACTGTTTCATGGCAGCTTTCATCTTCATAACCAATCTGTTGGCCTGCTCTTTGCTGTGACAGATTTCAGGATAGTTTTGAGGAAGAAGAGTTAGCAGATAAGTTACCGAAAAGTTACCAGAACAGATATGCTGCAATGAGGGTCCCCACTCAAACCCCAGCTTGTGCTGTTATGCACGTGACTGGTTTTGTAAGGGTAGATGTTTTGTTGTCTTCTGCTTGGTCTTTCAAAATCAATTTGAAATGTTTTGGGTTAGGTGTGTTGTGATGTCTGTGTTTGTTGAGCTACTGCTATCTGTAATACACAAGCAGATCTTGTTGCTTACACTGCTACAGCTGAGGCCAGCGTGACTGAGGGGATAGTCAAACACTTGTTACTGTGAGCAAGAAACTTTTTTTTGTAGGATTCTTTTACTGTTCACATAACATGTTCGGGAGTTTGAGCAGATGTGCTTACAGTCTCTACTGTCGTTAAATAGGGAATCGGCTTATATCTGCTACAGAACAGTCTAGACTATTATTTAGTCACAGCAAAAAGGAGTTGGGATTTTGCAGCATGGGGAAAAGTGGAGTGGCAGAGAAGGATTTTTGTGGAGATTCTTGGTGGTGATGTTATGCTCAGCGTAATTCCTTTAGAATATTTATCTCTGGCTTTCCATGCATTTATTCCAAGTCTGTATTGGTCCATAGCTTTCCATTTTGAATGGTGTGTTTTCTCCTTGCGGTTCAGATTTCATTTTTCTTTTTAAATGTGGTCTGGATCTGTCTTCCCTTCCATTAACTTTTGCTCATGACTTTTGAACATTAATTACTGAAAATATATCTGGCTTAGTAAATATGCAGAATAATTGAATACTAAAAACTGGCAAGCTGTGAAGTAAGGAAAAATAAGCTCTCTGGGATGAAATGCAGCCAGCAATATGTAATTTTTCAATAGCATAGTAAAGAATTATAGCTGAAAGGGCTCTGGGTTAGTATTTCAGCTAGAAATGGCAGGATATTTAGTCTTTTATATTGCCATGGTATGGGTATGAGCCTGGTTATCTGGAAGCATAAAAACCATGGAAGGCATGAAACCGCCTAGACAGCTGTGCAACTAAATATAGCTAGTTGACCTGTGCTCCTTGCAAACTGTTAGATTAACATCCGAGGGTGTGCATCCGAGCTGGGTTTGTGTACTGATGGGGGAGGCTCTGGCTAGTTGATGGGAGGCGAGGGGGAGGAACCTCCAGCAGTCAGCTAAAGCACTTGATGGTAATTACTGATCTCAGGACAATAAGGCATTGCTTGTGGAACTGTCATTTCCATTTCCAGCGGCAACTTTGGAGCCTTTGAGACCTAACAGACTTGTCACTGATGATTGTCAGGCTTTGGCCCTAGGCTCTTACTGTGGCTCGCTGCCTCAAGATGTTGTTGTTTGGGCTTTGGAGAGCAGCAGAGACGCAGAAGCGACTGCAGCTGCATCTCAATCTGAAATATAAATTGGTGCGAGCGCTCTAATCTAAGAACATTTAGTGTCCATAGAAAGCTAAAGTAATTAAGCAGACGCATGATTTATTTGCTCCTGAGCTTAGTGAAATGATGAAACTTCGACTTTGTCAGAGTATTTAGTGATGTGTCCTTCAGACTTCAAAATGGTTTTGGACAACTGAATATCATATTGTGTTATGGTGAAAATGATTTAACTCTTTGAAAAAATATTAAGGCCTGACCTCTTGTAGCTGGGGAAGGAAGTCTTTATTTGTTTTCTGGGGACGTAATACTGAGGATGCTGCTAACAGTTTTACTTTATTTTCTTAACTGTGTGAAGAAGCTGAACAAAGCAGATAACTGTGAGTTCCACAGCTTGCTTGCTTGCATTTTTGCAGGCAGTGCTTATTATTTGGTCACGAATATAAACAGCCTTGTGAAAATATATCCGAAGAGCTTCCTCTCCTAACAGCAGCTTGACTGACTTCAACCTGTCAAAATAACATTAATAGCTGATTTACGTTAATAAACCTGTAACTACTAATCATTCTGTCACTTTTTTAAACAGAGCAAACCCTTGCCGATAGCATGTGGACTAGTGCCAGCTTGTTGAGTGTATTTATTTAGTAGCCTATAATATTAATATGGATCACAGTTGTCTTAACCCAAGTTTTTCTTCTGCATAGTAGCAGGTGCTCAAAGTTCTTTATTGTCATGGTGAATGTTTTGTAGTATTTATATTTGATGGGTTCTGTTAATGTTAGAGAATTTCTGTGGCTGTGAGTTGAGCGTGGGTTATTACTACATGAGTGCTACGTGCAAGGAGAGGATAACTTATGTATTCTTAAATCAGTCTGTTTTATTTCCCAGGTAACATGCATGTATCACTGGCAGAGGCTTTGGAGGTTCGAGGAGGGCCATTGCAAGAAGAGGAAATATGGGCTATTTTGAATCAAAGTGCAGAGAGCCTTCAAGAACTATTCAGAAAAGGTGAGTGTTTTTAAAGACTCCTACGTACAGAACTGGAAACATCTTTGTTATATTTACATGTCATATAAGTATACCCCCTTGTTCCTCCTAGACTGTAAACCCAAATAACAACTTTCTCCTAGGTTATCTTTGGGTAAAGTGCCTAGCTGCACCCCTGCCCGAGGGATGTTTTCAATCATCACTTCATGTTCTTGTCAGGACCCATGGCACATTCAGTTCCATGTGGTGACAATTTCACGTTGGCAGGAAGCTGTCACAGAGTCTTTGCGTTAATTTAGACTCAAAGAAATGGGATTAAAACATAGAAAAAATTATAAAGAAGTGTGAGACCATTGGAGCAGTTTGGTCCTGAAGGGGACATAGAAATGGGAATAGTGCTGTGCAGCCATGACCAGTCCGCTCTGAATTTAGCCTCAAGTGAGGCAAGGGTGAGCCACTGAAAACTTGTCCAGAGGGCTAGGTGTCATTCCCCAGAATGCAATTTGAAAGACATATATAGCTGCTGAGAGGAATATGGTGGCTTGTAGTACTTTAAAGGGGTAGGAGTAAGTATCTCTTTTCCCCCACTGCCCCAACTTAGCAGGCTCTAAGTTGAGCATCTGCAATATTGCTCATGATTTTTTTTTTTAGCACTAGATTTAAGTATGGAACCATTCCTCTTCCTTTCTTTTCTTTAAAATCTGTAAATCTTTAAGCCCTTTCCCCCTCTTTTTTGCTTTTTATAGCAATAAATGATTAACTCAAATACTGAACTTTGGTGACATCACTAACCTGGCCTCAGAGTATATGTTCCCGTGACACATCTTAGTGTTTCAGCAAATTTATGGGGGCCATCTCCTTTTCTAAGCATGGATATGTAAGCTAACTCAGTTTTATTCAGGAAAAATCAAAAGCTCACACTTTGAAAGTAGCCATTGTTTGGCCGCGTTATTATGCAAGGGCTACGTCTTCATTACTGAGGGCAACTTCTGTCGTATTTTTGCGTGCATTTGGCTTACAATTTCATCAAGATTCAACATTTAAGTTGTTTTGGGGTTGCTTTTTTTGCAAATTTGGTTTAGACAATCTGTCAAGTCAGACACTAGCTCTGTCCTATACTTTGCACAACCTCTGAAAGTGGCCTCTGTCGGATGCTCGAAAAGACTCCAGAGAAAGCATATGTCAGCAGAAACTGCCATAACAGCGTTTGACTTCTGATCAAGCTTGACTTAGGGTTATAAATGTGAAATTTTATCCACTCTGAAATATTTTTTAGTAGGCAAATTATGGGTAGTTTTGATATGTATGGGACATAAAAATCACAGCCCTTGTGTGGTAAGCAGCGTTCCTTACTGGGAATGCCTAGTTTATGGTTGCAATTTGACCAACTGTCCTGCCTTGTCCCTCTGCTGCTTGTCTTGCAAGAAAGGGAAAGCCAGTGTCGTCTTTCCTCTCTTTCTCTCTTTGTTGTGTCTCAGAATCAGAGGAATGATTTTTTTAAGAATGTAAGTTGTTGAGATCAAATGAGATCTTGTCTAAAGAGAGATCTTGAATGATTAGAGGTTTACTCTTGTACACTTTACAGGAAACATCACATTGAGCTTCATCTTGAAATCCACCTGAAATATCACAGTAGCATGAGTATAAAGTAGTGAAACCACTTAAGATCTTATCCTAGGTCTAAATATTTTTCAAGAAGGAAGTCTCCACTGAAAATAAGAGCTCACCCTTTCTTGGCCGGAGGGTAGTGCAGAAAAGAGTTACTGCAATTACTATGAAGGCTGCTTGTAAGCAATGAGAATGAGAACACGGTCAGCTCCCCTTCAGAGGGACAAGTACTGAAAGATGAGAGCACAAAATGGAAAGCTGCCCCAGGACTTCTGGTACGTGCTTTTAAGGTAGGGGAACATTGGCCAGCCAAGACTGGCCAAGGTGGTAGAAGTTTCCAATCTTACTTCCTATCAGTGAAGACCAACACAAAAATTCAGATAAAATCAGTGCCGAAGAATCTGTCTCTTCTTGGAAATAAAGCTGTTTTATTGAGTTGTTTTTCTGCTAGTTCAGCAACCGATTTTCAGTTGCATGCTACTAATTAACCTGGGATACAGCCCTGTGGTAAAATGCGCTTCAAGAAACACCCAAATGAAAGAGCTTTACTAAGTAGCTAAGGCTAACAAACCTCCCAGCAAGATTAGGGTAACCAGTCAGTCTTTAATGAAGATTTGACTTCATTAAAGAAGTCAATGAAAAAGAAGAAAACTAAGAAAACAATCTAGAAAGTTTTTTTGGTCATCTTGAATATCCATTTATGTGCTATCTTGTAAAGATGTGTTGCAGAGATGCAGGAACAGAGAATGCAGAGATCCCTTCCTGTAGGCTTGTCTGACTCTTTTTTTTTTTTCTTTATTTGTGGAAGACAAACAAGGCATCCTAGAGAAATCCTGTTTTCCTTGGTCAAATTTCAGACCTAGCGTACGGCATGGACGAGCTGTTCTATGGCAGAGGACGAGTTTCCAGAACTGACCAATTGCTCCTGGGCAGAGGGCAATGAGGCAAGCTTTCATCTTCTGCAAGTTGATAGTGTTCTCGGCTCCAGCCAGTCTCAGAGATGCTCTTTTCTTCTTCCTCCTATAGCTCTGGAGTCCCTGAGCATGCTGTTCTGTAACAAAATCTAAGCTTTGAATGCTTTCTCTATTAAGTTTCTTTTAAAAATATAAAATAAAGCATATTGTTCGACAGTCTATGGTCCAACTGTTTTGAAATGAGTGGGATAAAAAGGCCATGGAAATCATCAACTCTTATATTGCCATCTGTTGGCATCCGCCCTGCAGCAGCCCAGCAACCACACACACTTGAAGGAATTACCAGCCCAAGTAACCATTTATTTATTTACATAATCCTTGTAGAGTTTTGGTAGTCAGTTTGAGGTTGAGAATCCTTGCTATTACTCCATTAACTGAGAATGTGTTCTTCAATGAATTTGTTAAAGTAATTTCAGGAAATTGGGGTAAAATGCCCAAAATAAGCTTCTGTTACAGATTTGATGACTTCTTGATTTATACAAGTTCTGCATGTCTTTTAGTGAGTCTATCTTATTATCCATCAAAGCACTGAGTTAAAGAAGCATAGAATGAAAATCCACGTTTTACGTGGTTAATCACATATCCTACCATGTCTAATTCAGTCACTGATACAGAAGTGTGCATATTTTTATGCCTGTTTGTATTTACAATTCAAACAGGTGTTGAACTCTTTTGAAACCAATTTGTGAAGTGTTTTTATTGTTATAAGCAGTGAAAGATTGGATTGGAATGCCCAGTTGCTGATGGCTGATTTAGAAGATCAGCTGTGGTAGCTGTCGTGTCAGCATATTCTAAGCTGTTAAATGGGGGAGAAAGACAATGTGCTACTCGGTTGCAGATCTGACATCAGTTGTACTAGCGACGTTGAGATTAATCTGGAGATTTGAAAAGGCCGATACCAGACCTGCCCTTCTCTTACATCTGTTTAATTGTGTGCAACAACTGTTTTGTTGAGAGGGTGTATCAGCTGTTTCAGACATGCTGTATCTTGTACTCAGTACTCCATGAGGTCAAAGGAACGTGTCTTTGAAGTGTCTCAAATGTGAGCGTGTAAGTGTAGGGAGCATGCTGTGCTCTCTGCTGCTGCGAGTTATAAACCAGGCATCCCTCTAATTTGGTAGGTTTAACTGGAAAAGATTTATCAAAACTTGGAAGTGGGAAGGATTTCAGATGTCTCTTATGCCGCTCCTATACTGAAGCACGTATTGTGGATTCTGATGATAGCTGGACCTTATGTTTCAAGACGCATTTAAAGGGAGAGGGAAGAGAAGGTGAGGAAATGAGGCTGGTAATAGAAAGGCAGGTTAAGCAAGGAAAGTTTACAAATTGTCTTGCATGTTTGTGTATGAGAAATCAGTATGTAAGGAAAAGTAATATGATCTGAAAGTGGGTGTAAAAGAAGGTGTGTTTGGAGGGGACCTGTAAATCTTGTCAACAGTCATACTGTTGCATCCGCTTAGCTTGGGTAAGTATAATGAAAAGAAGGAAGCCAGAGTGTGAAATGCATTGAAGAGAACTAATGGTGGGTCCCAGGTAGTCATAGACCTAGTTGGGACGGAGAGGGAAATGGAATGTTTTGGTGGACAAGAGGGAAAACACAATGCGGGGAGGGGAGTGGGGAAATCTAAAAAAAAAAAAAAATCCTCATTTTCCAGCCACTGCTGCTCCTTGCTGGCAGCTGTTAGGTGATTGTTTTTTCCCTTTTTCCCTTTACCAGTAATTGTTGCAGAAAGATTGGGGTTTTTTCACCTTCTGGTAACATTTGGTCTTTTGGTTGCTTAGGCTTTTGTGGGTTTGGTGATTTTGTTTGTTTGTTTAAACATCTCCTCCCCTGCCCTCTGAGACTTGGCTACTACTTGCACTCTTTCCAGAACTCTCTGCTGGATGTGACCAAGGTAACAGTAAAGCGTAGCACGGTGTTACGCTGACTGAGAAGCATCTCGGGAACAACATGGGTGATCTTAGAAACTAATTGTTCACCCCGTTTCTTGCTCCAGTATTCTCAGGAAAGAGAGAATTTCAGTTAGCCTCTCAGCACCCCTCCTTGTGCTGCTGGTTTGCAGGTGGCTCAGTATCACATCAGAACTCTGCTCAGCCCCGTCCCTTTGTGCCCAGGGGAGAGGTAGCAGAAGGGCTGCAGCGCTGCGTCCCCGGCACTCCAGGCGTGCAAGGACACGCTGCACCAGCTCAAAGGAGTAGTAGGACTTGCAGCATAGGTGGTCCCTTGTGCTGGCGTAATCCTGGCCTGTCTAGAGACAAATCTACCTGCCTTCAGCCTGGCCTAAGCGTAACAATCTGCAGGTTCCTTTGTGCTAGGAGAAATCTTACTTGTCTCAGTTAGGGTGTAGAGCAAAGCAAAGAGAAAGATTCGAAGTGTTGAAAACCTTGCATATGTTTTTCAGGTGCTCTGTGCTTTTTTAAGGTGCTTCTTTTGTGTCCTGAAAGAGCTGAACTGCACATCAGTTTTGACCGTTTCTGCTAATGGCTGTGGCCTCAGAGAGAGGTGGGAAAAAACAAAACTGAAGGAGCTCATATGGTGTATGTAGTTTGGGAATTCAGAATCACCTGCTGTTAATATAGTAAAATGGAGCCGTTTTAAATTTCTACCCCAATGGATTGTCTCGTATGTTGTGGGGGTTTTTTTTCATCTTTGGCTGCTTGTATCCTGTTAAACCATGTCAAGGGCTGTTTTAAAAGACTTCCCTTTGTTTGGCAGGTTCTGTGTAGCTGAAGGTTATTTCAGTTTTTATTGCATTTAAGATCAGTTCGCTCTCTCGCTTTAAGACCAGGCTGTTTATCTCTGTCTTGGCACCGCTTGTTGAACTGTGCTCTCGCAAGTGTTCTGTTACCAAGTTGCATAGTTCTGGCGTTGACGCAGAAGGCTGGCAGCTCTAGCGCGGCTGAAAGCCTGCTGGTTAGAAAATTGACCAGAAGCTGTATCTGGAATTCCAGTGCTTTTAGAAAGAGGGGGTTGGATCTCTTTGGGGTTTGTTTATTTGGTTTGTTTGGTTTTTTCCCTTTTCCCTGTATTTTGAGGAGTGTGTTTCCCTTACTGCTCTTGTAAATTCTTCCGACAGCTTAAATGGAAGATGACACGACTACTGTGACTGGAAACTAGTTTCTGTTGTTTTCCTATGGTCCTTGGCTATTTGATGCATTGCATCTTTGTTATTTTTTTACGTGGTACAAACATGTGAAAGTTAAGAGTAGAGTTACTTAAAAATATTTTTCTTAGCTTACATCTCTATAGTAGGAGATTTCGGACAGTTATTTTGGTTTACAATGGATGCCTTAAGGAAGGACATGGAGAATGAGTTGTTTTATTCCCATCCTTTGAAACAGAAGATTAGATTCCCAAAGCTGTGTTGTAGGCAATATGATCTGCTATGTTAGTTAAGAGCTACTCAAAGAGGAAGCTAAGGAAACACCAACAAAACGAGCTTAGCAAAATCAGCCCTTACTCTAAACTTATAATTAATCACATTCGTTGTACATTGTTTCAGATCGTGAAGATTGATTGTGGATGAAAGTATTTTACATGGATCAATAAATTCAGCCACTACATCTGTAGGGGACAAGTGCATGCTCCAAAGTTTGTTTAAATTAATATTAGGAAGAAGACTTCAGGCTAAATGTGGGGGGGGGTTATTGTTCTTGAAACCAAGTTGTGTTTCTGCCTCATTAACTCTTGTTTCTGTAGTATATTTCAGAATATGAAGAGTTCATGTGTATTTAAAGTCTTTGTCATATGAAATTTTAAGGATAAAGTCTCCACATTACTTCAGGTTCCTGGGTTGGGGTTTCTAAGCAGAAATCTTCTAACATTTTGAAATGTTTACACACAGAACTCGTGAAAAATGCAGTAGTTACCCGCAGCGTTATTTTTGGAAGTTGCTGGCCAGCTAAGGACGTCTTTCTAAAAATGCTTTGCTATATAATCTTTTCTTGAGTATGTATAAGAGGAAAGATCTTTCCATCTTCACGTTTCTTCTGTTCAGCACGTGAACTTACTGCCACAACAGTGCACAAGAGTTGTTTCTGTTTGGTTTCAGAGGAAGTGGGGTTAGGGGTATAGTACAAAATGTCATCTGTTGGGGCTGGTAGGAACAGATAATGTTATTTCATTCTTCATCAAAATTTTATTTAATTCAGTTGAATGAAGTAAATTTCCACTACTTCTGCTATGTATGGTGTTTAAAGTTCTTGCTGGGGGAGTTTTCTTCGGCTCATCTTGGTTTTAAATTTACATATTTGATGGCTTTTTCACAACATGAGATCTTCCTCCACTCTGGTTTTGAAGTTGGCCGTGTTAAGAGAAGATATCTATAGAGGTAATATCGTTTGCTTCATGCAAAGAGTCTTGCTACGCACTGCACTGAAACCATCTCTCGGACTTGATTGATTATTTTTACTACTGTATCAAGCAGATATTCTGTTGTGGCCATTAAATAGAGTGATTCCAGGCTTAAATCTTCTTGTAGTTAGGGGTTGATTGGATTGCTGTGGGAAAGAGGGAGAATGAGTACGGTGGTGTAAGGATCGGTAATGAACGTCTGCACAAAATTCAGAATTTCTTCTCTTGACCAGATTTATATGGTGGTGTTCACGTAGCTCACCAAATGCACTTCTTTGGATGTTGATTGGATTTTGGTTGTTTATAATACCTTGATAAATTCCATATTTGGAAATATTTGAAGTCACACTGGAGGAGGCCTAGAAACAGATACTTGTACAGCTTTAGTTGGGCCGTGAGTTTTATTTAGGGTAGCTTAATGTTGACATTGGTAGGTTTAAGTAACATGCATTGCTCTGTCCCTTGTGATTTTACTTACTGAAGTAGGGTAAGAAAATGCTCTGAGATCTTGTCTCTGCATATAGGAGAGAGATCATCATGTATTGTTTAGTATTTTTTAGGATATTTTGGGGGTTTAGGGGCTTTTTTATTTTCTTGGTATGTGACAAAGACCTCTGGTTTCCCTGGGGGGCTCAACAGTTTTATATGAGAGCTTAAATTGGTTTGGCCTATGTGATCAGAGATACCATCCATCAATTACTTATTTCTTTTGGATCCGGGGGGAAAGCTGGAGCAGTGAAGTAACTCCCCTGAGGCAAGAAGACCGAGCCTCTCATGTATGTCATAAAAAGCAGGGCAGGAAACCAGCTCTGCACTGTAAGATGCTTGTACTGGCTTTCAGCAAAACACACTGGCATTTTAACATCCATTTAAAAAAACTGTAACAAATCCTTTGGTTCTCAGGTGATTAAAACAACTTGAAATAATTACTTGAAGTAAACACTGTAAGATTTTTCTGTTTCTAGAATGTTTGTGGCCCTCAATCGTCCTCTTCCTTTTTAAAGCAAAATTCTGCATAGTGATTTAAGCTATATGCAGAAAAATGTGTACATTAGTCTTAGACTGAAAAATGAATTATTGGGTTCTCTACTGAATGATATCTCTTGCACACATTGGGGAAATTTCTTGAGCTTCAGGGTCTGTAAGTTGGGACTTTTTAATAATTGTACTACCAGGTGGTTATTTTAATTTTGCTTTGGTGTCATGGAATGTAGAAAGCCTAAAAGCAATTTCTTAGCTTCTTTCGGAGAAAGGGGAGTTGGAAGAAATTGAAGGACTTACTTGGTAGATCCTTTTACATCTGATACCTGTAAGCAGTAATTTAATACAGCTCCTGAGAGATTAGAAATATTCTAGATTACCAGATAATTGAACAGGCTAGGAACCAGCACTGTAGGAACATCGTGAGCTGATAGGAGAGTGGAAAATGTTCTTAGTGCCGGAGTTGGAGGAGGAAATTATTGTTCTGCTATTGTTGCTTACTATGTAGAGGGAAAAGAAAGCCTTATCCTTCAAATGCATGTATCCTCAGATCTTTGATATGCCGTGTAGCAGAAAACAGAGCAAGTTCCTCTTTGCTTAAGGAAAAATAACAGTTACCTTTTATTTTTACTGAGAGAAAAGCTTATGCCTCCTGCAGTGGAACTGAGCTGATTTGCTGTTTGAAGTGTAGAAAAAATTATCTTGACTGAAGGAAATGGTCTTTTCTCCTGCCTTAGTTAACTTTTACTTTCAAGGTAGATTTTGGGGTTTAACACCTTCCCTCATACGTGTGGCCTGTTTCTCCCCCTCCCGAGCTCCTCACCCCTCACCATTTGTTTTTTTCTAGTAGGTCTGTGGCCAGGCGTTTGACAGCAGTATTAGCAGACGTCGGAAACATAGCTGGCAAACTGCATGTTCATCGTGTAGGAAATTTTATGTGGCACTTTTTAGTTCTCCTATTTCAGTGCCTGTTTTGTTATTTTCAAGTATTAACCATAGTGCTTGAATGGATGATCTTACTATGGTTTCAGGTTTATTCTTTCTCCACTTCCACTGCTGCCTAGAATTATTCTTTTCTTTTTCACTTTTGAAATATTTTTTTTTCTTTAGGCTAAAAAGAACTTCTGTGCCCCAAAAACTTTTCTGGTTTGTCCACTTCTATCAGCTACTCTAATAAGGAGTATTTCCTCTCACTACTAACTCTGCCTTCTCGCTTCATATCACTGCTGTTGCAGCAGGTAACTCTTCTTATTGTAGGAATTAGCCTTCATGACATGCGCACTACAAAATGTGATCATTTTGTGTCAGCTGTAACATAAATAACCTGAGGACACAAGAGCTTGTGAGTATTTTAGCAGGAGCTTCCTGAGCTTGCTGTTATGAATAATAGCAAAGAATAGTAAAAAGATACAGGCATTACTCCTTAGTGTGATTAAAATTGAGGTGGTGGTTGTGGTGGTGAAGCAGCACAGGTGGAAAAAGAAGCAGGAATCTATTAATAATGTGTAGGCTCATATTAAACGTGTCTTTGAGCCAATAAAATAATGTCAAGCAAGAGCATCAAACAATGTTGCTTTAATTTCATTTTTGGGTTGTTTTTTCCCCCCTTTCAAATACAGCTGATCCTGCTGCTCTGGGATTTATCATTTCTCCGTGGTCTCTTCTGTTGCTTCCATCTGGCAGTGTATCATTTACTGATGAAAATGTCTCCCAACAAGACCTGCGAGCATTCACAGCACCGGAGGTTCTGCAGAACCATTCGCTGTCATCTCTGTCAGATGTTGAAAAGGTACAGTACTTCTTCCCTGACAGACAGCTGTTGATCCTCTCACAAAATAGCTTTATACAGTCCTTTTTGTCTCCCTGTGGTTCTTGATTTGTGTGTGTAATTGTTGATTTCTTTTGTCGGGGGCGGGGGGAGGGATCCTCCTACTTCATTCGTAGAAGTGGAATGGTGATTGTGATTGTATGTGCTTATGAAGAAGTGTCTGTGTACAGGTAGATCTCTGTCACGTGTGCTACTGACAGCCGTACTTGAGCAATAGCTGCACAGAATAACTAATCATTGAACTGGTAGTAAGGAACACTTCACCACCTTTTCCTGAAGGATTTCAGTGACATCAACAATTTTCTTTTTTTTTTTTTTTTTTTTGTGCAAAATGCATCTGAGAGGTAAGCAAAGGAATTACTCAAGCAGTCCAGGGCTTCAAAAAATGGGATATTCCTACACTCATCTCAGAAGAAAAAGTTTTTTAATTACCATATGTATCCCTCCATTACATGCAAAATTGCTCCTTTCCACCTTCCTTTTTTTTTTAACTCTTCCCCAAGGGAGGATGTTCAGTCAGGTAAGGTTTGTATATGGGATCTCTTTCAGGTCATTGATATGCACAGTCAAAATGACCAGCTCCTCAGATGTTTTCTTAACGGTAATTTGTTGCAAATGGTAATGCTTTCTCCAGAAAACCATCCCCTTGGCCTGGTCAAAGATGTTTAGAGGTGGGAGTAAGAAGGAAGCTGAGCTCTGTTTGCATCCCCTTGGCTTCTCTGGATCCATAATCCTTAACAGAAGGAAGCTAGCCGCAGCCAGTGTTGTAATCTGGGAACAATTATGACATTTGGCAGTCTTCCTCCAGGAAGAATAGCAACGTGCTCTTATTCCAGAGGAACCGAGTGTTGGTGTTGATCGCACTGTTTCCTCAGTTACTCGCAAACCCTTTAGACATCCTTCTTACCCTACAGTATACTCAAAATTAATGGTATAATAAAATATGTATATAATTTTATCTATGACAAAACTATAAGCTATTAGCAACCTAGATTGAAAGTTCTAAGAAAAGTAAAAATAACACTGACATCAATGGAAATTCAGGATCGGTTTGTAGAATGCAGCTGCCAAGCTCTGCAGTTTATCTTCTTTCAAAAGAGAATGCTGTTGAAGACAGTAACGTTACCTCTAGTGCCAACTCTGAAGTTAATCTACAAAACAGGCCTTTAAAATCACCAGAAAAAAGTTTTGAAATTACATGTTTATGACCTTTGTCAGAGCTGATTGCATGCTTTGTTCTGTGCTAGTATCCATTCAGTATGTTGCTTTTCTCTTTTGAAATAGAGAACTGTTACTATTAAAAGCTGTGCTATGATATTTCTGTATCTCAAACTTTAGGAAGAAAGTACTCAGAGGGGCCGCGGTGGCCTGTAAACTCCAGCACAGAGCATACCAGTAGGCAATGGCCAGATCCTGGCGTTCCACACTTACGCAGCGCTGATTAACCCTCTTCGATTATGGCTGCGTGAAGTCATTTCATGGTATCAGTATCACCTTGCTGGCTGGAGGGTGATGACAAAATTGGGTGTCAGGCCTCAGCAGCTGTGGTTCTGTTTTCGCTGGGAAGCAGTTGGATGTGGAATTAGGCAAGCTTTGGCTGTATGTAAGTTACTCATACAGTCACGTATAAACTAAATAAAACCCTTTAGCTTGTGGTGTTCAGCGTTAGCTTTAGGCTGAAGCTTCAGACTTTGGGCTTGAGATGAAATAACCTGGTTGGTGTTTGAACTCTACGTGATTTCTGCATGTGCTTTGCTCATGCTGGGGGCAGAAGATTAACAGTTCTGATACCCTGGGGTGCTACAAAAACGTGTGAAAAACATTTGCTGCTACTATTCCCGTTTCAAGCCTTGTGGATAAATCACAGAGCTGTTCTCCTAGTGTGGTAGTCACGTCTGGGTGCAGTGAAGGTCAGCCAGGATCTGAAGATGGGTCTGAGAGTTACTCATCCTGCATTTGCTCATGCGAAACTCTCCAGCTGAATCCTTAGGGATATACCTTTGTGTACAAAGAATTGAAGACTTTTCATAATGGCAATGGTATATACCAGTACGTGTAAAAACAATCTTTGATGATGCATCAGGTTTAAAAAAAAAAAAAAAAGACAGGAGTATCTCCAAAATTGGTTTATAATCCCCCAGTTGGGAACTTCATGTTTCTTAGGTCTTGCTGTCTGCAGTGACTTCTAACATTTAAAGTTGGTTTGTTTTTTTGATTTGGTTTCAGTTTTTGGTTTTTTGGGCTTTGGTTTTGGTTTTTTTTTTTTTTTTTTTTGTTCTGTAACAACTTTACTTGCTAACACAAAGTAGCAGTGTATTCAAGGATAAATATTACAAAAAATTGTAGTCAGTCAGAGAATACCCTTTAATTCCAAGACAGCCAGTCAATTTGAATATCAATTACGTCTGAGGTACCTGCAAGCTTATTGGAAATAGAATAAGTAAACTGTTCAAAATTGCAATGAAAGATTAATTTGGGAAATGAATTTATATATTGTGGAAAATATTAGAAATATCACAATACAAAAAAGAACTAGTATTTTTGAATAAATGCTTTCGTTTTTATAAGATTCATGTTATATGCCTCTAAATTAAGGATTACCTCACCTGGAGAGAGAGAAGGTTTGGGTTTTCACAACACAATTTTTCAATAGATGGTTTTTGCCTAGATTTCATGCTGGAATTCCCTCTTATGTAAGGAACTTGACCTAGTGCTGCACAAACCTCAAGCAGTAAAGATCTAGTAAACAGGCTGTTATGGGATTAATTTTTTTCCCTCTTGACTATCTGACGCAACCTAAGGCTGTCGAACTATACTGAGCGTTTGGAAATTCTTAAGCGGAACTGTCAAACACTAATTCAGCCGCAATATGGCTATCTGATTTGGTTTTTTAAGTTCAGGTGTATGAAGTAGGAGAGAGTTGCATGATATGTGTGCAGGCATTAAGTTCAAAAAGATGAGTTTAATGGATATGTAGTGGACACATTTTTGTTTTCTGTGTACTAGTTGTACTTGGAAATGTTGTACTTGGAAAACCTTCTGAAGTTAATATGAAGCTTGCAATCCCATAGATGGAGTTGATGGAGTACTGCGTCACAAACTGTTTCACTTCGCTTCACCTTGGAAAGCTGTTTTCACATAGATTAGTAGGGCAGCGTGTTTTAGTTTAGAGGTCTGATGGCATGGTTGTCAAGTAACATTCTTGTGAAGCATGATGCGTTTTTTGTTTTTTGAAATAACTTGCGTTATGTTGAAGCTCAGAATCATAGAATGATAGAATATCCTGAGTTGGAAGGGACCTGTGAGGATCACCGAGTCCACTCCGGACTCCACAGAGCACTGTCCAAACAATTCTTGACACTGGGAGACAGAGTCACGACCACTTCTCTGATAAGAATTAACAGTTTTGATAATAGACTTTTAAAGTGCTGTTCTTGTATTTTTTGGGGCGCAAGGAGTTGGGAAGCTTTTTTTTGTTTTAGTTTTTTCTTTGCTTTTTTTTTTTTTGGTGTATGTCTGTGTGGTGTTTCGGGTTTTACTGGGGGCGGGGGGGAGCTGGTCTGAAAAGGTTTTTTTGCATGCATTATTATCCTGAAAGTGTATTCACCTTTTACTATATAGCTGTTGTATATCTGAATATATAAGGAAGACTCTCTGGTATTTTAGTTGGCAGTGTAATGGGTAAGAAATGAAATATGGAACAATTTTCTTGTTATTTGAAAGATAATGTTTCTGGTTGAATGGGGCAGTGGTATTATCTGAGAACCTTAATCCTTCTTGATGTCATCTGTCCTAATCTGCTCTTCGCACAGAACAGAGCCCTTTGGTGGCAAGTGGTCGCTTTCTGGGAGAGGAGGCTGATGGGCGAGCACTTGTTAAGTACCCAGTGCTGGCTAGATATTTGCATCTAGTATAAAGCTGTGTCTCATCTGCTCCTGTGTATAACACTGCTGCGATCCGACCGGACCAGGCAGCAAAGTTTGCCTCTTTGTTTTCGTTTCTGAGTGTGATAGTGGAGAAATTGCCCATGGTTCTGCTCCAGCTTTCTCACAGAGAAAAGCATCATTTCTCTATTTTTCTCGACTTGAATATCCTTCTCACACAGCTGTCTGAATGCCCGCCAGCGGACTCTGTTCCTGTCTTCGGTGTTTGTCAGTCAGCTAGGCTGAGCTGTACTAGTGAGTAACCACGTGTCAGCAGTATCTGGTACATCGCTGCCTTACCCCGACTGAAAACTGTGTCCTGCACCGACTCCTGTCCTGTGCTAGACACCATCCCACAAGATTAAAGTGGCAGAAGTTTAGGATGGGAGTGCTTCTCTGAGTACGTTGAATTCCAATTGTATATGAATAAAGTGTGTTGAATTTACAAGATCAATTTTAATAACATGTTGCTTCTAAGTATCTTTAGTAATTACTTCCTTACCCTGTCACAAAGCTGTCTATTGCTCTTTCGAATTCAGAAAGAGGAAACTTTCTTCTGTTTTACAATAGAAATCTAAAAATACATCATAGTTTTGTTTTGGGGTTAATTCCTGGCACAGTGCCGTAATGGTATAATGTCTTTCAAGCAGTCTGGTCTAAAAAGAAAAATATTTATGCGTCATCCTTTTTCTGAGTCTTTGAGAATATATTATTTTGTCGTCTTAAGGAGGCTAAGAGACTCCTCAGAAGAGAGGTGAATTCTCTTGTATGACCATAAGCTAGTTCTAGATGTGTCATTTTACACAACTCTATGTATTTAGTATGGGAAGAAGAAAATGCCTTTGTAATTTCATAGGTTCTGTTGAGTCCATCCATTACCTTCGTACACTCAATTTGCACCCGAGTTTTTAAAATCTTTATATGAAGTACTTGAGTCTGGACAGATCTTGTCAATGTGAGGACTTAAGTAAGATGTTTTGCTTTTAGTTGGTGAAGAGGCTGACTTAAGCAAATAGCTTTTAATTTATCGCTGTCCTTATAACTCATTGTTCATTGCTTGCACAATTACTTAATAAACTTGTTGCTTTAAGTAGCACAAATATTTCTAATAGCTTGGTAGAAAGAGCCGTCACTAGTGTATGTTACTTATACAGTACAGAAGAACTGGGGTTTTTTCTGCATTTACTTACCTGTTTTGTTTCATAGTGATCTACAGTGGCAGTATGTGTTTGTGCTCTTAATTCTGCAGTATTTAAAGGTTTTATTCACTGTCCTGATGGGCTAATATGTTAAAGACATTAATATGATTAATATTGATATTAATCATTAATTATGTGTGTAATGATTATGTATTTGTATCAATACCAATAATATTACCAATAATACATTAAGGTAACTGCTTTATACATCGATGCTCTCATGTTCATGACTTCTTTTCCTTTGATCCCAATCTTAGGGATCTCTTGATAGTAGTAGCCCACTGTTTGAGGTCTGCCTTGCCTTCAGACTGAAGTTTGAAGGATGCTTAGACACAACCATGTAGTTTGTACCGCACCCCAGGCTGATTGCATGGATTACATGTGCTTCTGGCATTAATGTGAGATGAGAGCTTAAAATCAGAGAAGACAAGAAGCGCTGGTTAGATGTAGTACATTTTGTAGCAGTAGGATTTTCTTCTCTGACCCTCGTGGCAAAGGAGAGGAACAACCTGAAAGACAACTGAGCTTAAATACCAGGTGTATATATATAGGCAAAATGACATTAAGTTAGTTGCTCTAAAGTTCTGCTTTGTGTCTCCTGTCCTGTTCAATGAGTTGACAAATGTCTTGTATCTTGTGACAGGTCCATATTTATTCTCTCGGTATGGCACTGTTTTGGGGAGCTGACCATGAAGTTCCTCAAAGTCAGGTGAGTTCAGATTTGATTTTGCTTAATATTGCAACTTCAGACGTGATAGTTTGAATCTGCGTTTGAGTTAACACGGGGGTGTTTCTTTCCTGTACTTGGAGCTTTTTCCTGTGGAGTGTGTGAGTGTGGTGGTAGTCTTGCAGAAGGAAGGTGCTGATATTACAGTTTTGTTAGTTTCTGCTGAGATATATCTGGGCTAGTCTATCTTGTAGTGTCACAGGCAGTTTAAGCTGCTGACAAAGGAGAAAATTATTTGGTTTAGTTTAGGCTTATATAAAAACAAATATTTAAATGACATTGTTCCCTTACTCATAATAAAGCAACTTGTTCTCTATGTTGCCGTAACGTCTGTGAGTCTGGACTTGGCACATAGAGATGCTTGGCACAGTGGCCAAGAAAGGGTACGAATTGTTTGGAACAGGGAGTAGACTCTTGCTATTGACTTGTCAGTCAATACAGACACAGTTGCAGACTCCTGAGAGCTGAATGTTACTGCTCAGCGTTTGTTTTGGGTTTTTTTTTTTTTCCACACATGCAGCAGAAGTCCTAGACTGTCTTTCCAAAACCGACTGAAGATTATGTGATTCATCATCTTCCTGGGAGCTCCCTCCTCAGCCCCAATTAAACTTTTAGAAGTCAATATCTAAAAGAGAGGAAAAGAGGATGAAATGTATCCGAAAAAGCATTTAACGATGGACTTGCAGTTGTGGGATTTGGCAGAGCATTGTGCAGCTCAAGGAGATAAGCTATTGCTGCTTCATATTTGGGTTCAGTCCTACTAGTTGGTGTTATGTGTAAGGGTAAGGAAGGAAATTTTGGATGGCTTTTTGGCAATTTAAGTGTTCAGTTCCTTTTATTTTCTTCAACAGAGTGGTGTTTGGGTTCTCAGTTGTACTGATTTGGAAGTAGCTGCCTGAATGCAAAAGTCAGAAAATTGGAAGCTACGACTGTTTTAGGAATACTTATTTCTAATGCTTACTGGGCCTGTCCCAAAAGCCCCAGTATTTTCTTAGACAGCTACTCCCTTCCTTTGCTCTCCTGTCTTGTATGAGAAGAAAGGAATAGTGTTCAGTGGTAGTGGAAGAGTGACTTAAGGTAGATAGAGGTGGGCGTGAATTTTAGTCCCCTTTGTTTCTTCCTTTGGTACTGTATTGTAGCAACAGCATCACAGTAATGCAGTGGGAAGGAGTGTTCTACCTTTTGATACGACGATATTTTTCCAAAGACAGCGTGTCCAGGTATGCCTGGAAAGAAGGGAGGAGCAGAAGTCTAGAATTTGCTTTTGGGATGTTCTCATATGGTGCCTCTACTCTGTGGAGTTAGTGAAGGCAAAAGGACAATCTGTGTATGGCATTGCTTTTAACTGTTAATTTGCCTGTGCAGATATTCCCTTTTACACTTCTTTTTTTTCCCCCCATATTTGGCTGTCGATCTTGGTTAATGAGATACTTCTCTGCTGGGAGTGTGGTTGAGCAAGTGTGATGTTGGATTAAAAAACTGGCTGGATGGCCAGGCCCAAAGAGCAGTGGTGAATAGAGTCAAATCCAGTTGGTGTCCAGTCACCAATGGTGTCCACCAGGGCTCAGTTCTGGGGCCTTCCTCTTCAACACCTTTATCAACGATCTGGGTGAGGGGATTGAGTGCACCCTCAGTAAGTTTGCAGATGACACCAAGTTAGGTCGGAGTGTTGATCTGCTGGAGGGTAGAGAGACTCTACAGAGGGATCTGGACAGGCTGGATCGATGGGCTGAGGCCAGCGGTATGAGGTTCAAGAAGGCCAAGTGCCAGGTCCTGCACTTGGGTCACAACAACCCCCTGCAACACTACAGGCTTGGGGAAGTGCGGCTGGAAAGCAGCCTGGTGGAAAAGAACCTGGGGGTTGGCAACCAGCGGAATATGAGCCAGCAGCATGCCCGGGTGGCCAAGAAGGCCAGTGGCATCCTGGCTTGTATCAGAGTGCGGCCAGCAGGAGTAGGGAAGTCATTGTCCCCCTGTACTCGGCACTGGTGAGGCGGCAGCTCAAATCTGTGTTCGGTTTTGGACCCTGCATTACAAGAAGGACGTTGAGGTGCTGGAGCATGTCCAAAGTATAGCAACGAAGGTGGTGAAGGTTCTAGAGCATAAGTCTTTATGAGGAGCAGCTGAGGGAGGTTGTAGTGAGGTGGGAGTCAGTCTCTTCTCCCAAGTAACAATCGATAGGACAAGAGGAAATGGCCTCAAGTTGTGCCAGAGTAGGTTTAGATTGGATATGAGAAAAAATTTCTTAACTGAAAGCATTGTCAAGCATTTGAACACGCTGCCCAGGGAAGTGGTGGAGTCCCATCCATGGAGGTATTTAAAAGACAGATAGATGTGGTGCTTAGGGACTTGGCTTAGCGGTGGGATAGTGGTTGGACTTGATCTTGAGGTTTCTTCCAACCAAACGGTTCTATGAGTCTATGTTTATAATTAGCTAAAGTGCTAAATCAGTAGATGGGAAAAGTCTGCTATGCTAATTAAGTCCGGGTGGTCCAGAATTCTGTGTGGGTTTTTTTAATGGTACAGTTAGGAGTACTAATACAGGGAAGATTATAATGGTTTGAAGTGCTCTGTGATGCAAAAAGCATGACAATGCTTGAACTTTGTGGGTAACCACCCGCTTTGGCAGAGTTGCAGAGCAGAAAGCTCAAGTGCCTTCAGCATCTGAGAACAAGTGTTATCACTGACTGTGGCATACCCTGAGGAGTGATATTCCATGTACAGTGTGCTGGATTAACTGAATGAGTAGAGGATAATTAAATCTAGGCTGTTCTTAGCCACATGGGTGTTGTCCTGCAGCTGTCCTTCCTTAACTGGTGGTTTTGCTGGTTTATTCCTTATTTTTTTTTTTGTTGATACTGTGTGACGATGTCGCTGGGCTTTGGAAATACTAACGCAGCTGCTGCAAAATACTGGTGAGGTGAGGAACCGTAGAAAATGAATGTAGCAGACAGAGGGTTCCAAAATGATTGTAATGAGGATTGAATTTTATGTTTGTGACTGGTGGAATGTTCAAAAACAAAGAAAATTCACTAGTCATTAAGCCCTTGTGAGAAAGGAAAGCGTTGGTGTCCTGACATTAAAGATCGGGCAGCTTGTTTGGACCAGATTGTTGCTGAGTAGGCTGAATACCCGCCCTGGTTTACAACTGCTGTTTTTTCACCACCTAGATGGTGACTTTCAAATTGGCACTTGTATAATGTAGGCGGTAAGTCTCACAAATAGTTATTTTACTGTGTTGAATGACTTCTGTTTCTGTGTGTACCGCAAGTAACTATTAAAAGTGATTCTCCTATCCCTCCTGTTCTTGTTTGTCGCTAGCCCATAAAACTTGGAGACCATCTCAACAGCATACTCCTCGGCATGTGTGAAGATAGCATTTACGCCCGCGTATCTGTACGGACTGTTCTGGATGCTTGCAGTGCCCACATAAGGAACAGTAACTGTGCCCCTTCTTTTTCATACGTGAAAGAGTTGGTCAGACTGGTTATGGGAAGCCTGTCTGGGGTAAGTCTGTGTCAGCATTTGCGGAATAATAAAGATGAGCAGGTAGGGAGCGAAGGTGGTAATTCAGAGTCACTCTGCAGTCATCTTCCTCTTATTTTACTATGCTGCGATTCTGATAAGGGTGAGTGGTGAAAGGAGAGAACCCTTTCTCTCCCCTTGTAACAGTTCCTACCTGGAATGTGCATTCACAACTGCTGTTTCTGAGGAAGATAATTCTGTGAACTGTTTGTCTTCATTGAAAGAAAAGTAGGGAGAAATGGGAGAATAAAAAACTTCATGAACTCTGGGTCAAGCCTTAGATTTGAGGGTACTTGAAATGTTTACAGTATGGCTGTGAACTCTTTTTTTTTTTTTTTTTCCCCCCCCCAAAGTTATGCTTGACTTTTGGAGAGTTGCTTATTAATAGGAAGAGGGACTTTTTAGGTGGTGTGCCAATTCTCTTGCCCTTGTGCTCTGCTCCTGGATATGATAATTGTGGAGGACGTTATTGTCTAATGATGACAAATACGTTAAACTATTTTCAGGAGTGAGAAACTGCATGAAGTCATCTTGCAAAGTTACTATTCTTGACAGGCAACTCTCCCTTCACCTAAACCATTACAACAACTTCAGAACAGTTAAGTAATTTCAAGACTGAGTAGAAAGGAAGGGCGTAAATTGTCGATATTGTTAGATTGCTGTCTGGCCAATACTCGCTTTCCTGGTTCTGTTTCTGATTATAACAAATGCCAAGTGGTTTATTATTGCTGGAATGATACCACGTGATGGCCCTAAATTTTATCTGTTTTTTGTCTCATAGGGAGGTGCCAATGTAAAAATTGGTGTCTGGAGAGACAGCACTGTAATTGCAAGAAAAATGTTTGACTTGATAATGATTCCTTTTAAAAAAAAATGTGATGATCAAATTTTTTGATAGTTTCTTCATAAACCTTGCTTGGAAAGGCTTGCATGGGATGACTGGTCCCTGTATTTGTCTAATATTTGGCAGCAGCTGGTTATGACAGGCCTGAGGTCCACAGAGTATTGCCTAGTCTGTGAGGTGACGCCTGTCAGTCAGGTCCTTCTCACTGGGATGTCTGATGTCCTGTGTAGTTCCTAGGGTAGTGTAGTTGCTGCACAGTGGAGCTAGTCTGTGACGCAATGAAATAAAGGCCTACAAGTGAAGCGATTAATATATAGATCCAAACCTTAAATCAAGCCACAAGCTATAGAAACAGCCACTGTGGAGAGTGAGTCGTTAGTCTCCAAGTTCCTAATGGCCCTTTTTTCTGCTTTTCCTCATCTTGCTCTTGTCGGCAGGCTTTCAGAGGAAGTCTGAGATTAGTGAGACAGACTAAGCTAGACCAGCTGTCAAAGAAAGCAGTAGTGGTCCTGAATGCACGTGCTGAAATCCAGCAGAGACCTGAATCCAGCAAGTGTTGGAACTCCTGTCTCCTATACCACGTTGATAATGGAGGAGCGGGACTATTGGCGGTTGTGCAGTGCTGAAGCTTTGCTAACCTCCTCAATTTCCTCTGCCAGTAACCTCTTAACCTGATTCGTGATGTGTTGCTGCATTGGCTTTGCAAGCCAAGAACAGATCAGCTGAGTGGAACCCAGTGTAGACGGAACAGTGGCATAGCTGTGCTGCTGTGCTTTCGTGCACCTTAGCTAGCCGCCCCTGCTGGTTTTAGTGTTTAGAGTTCTGCATGTGGGCTGGAATATTGAAGTTAGGAAGAAAAGCATATAGAATGTTTTTTCAGAACTATAGTACAACTTGCTATTCCAAGGTCAGCCTGCCTGCAGATTAGCCTTATCAAAGGCTAGAGAGATCTTAGCTCTGTAACTTGTCATTTAGAGGCCTCTGAAGCACAGCGGAGAGGTCCTGTTTGAATGTTTTCACTTCCGATGTTAATGTGCTTTGTAAAGGGCAATACAGCACAAAACTGATCCGATCTGTTAAATGCTAATTGTGTCGAGTTGTAACTGCAATGGATAGGCGGCTGCTTGAGTTCTTCTCACTTCCCAGCTAAGCCACTGTCCAAGTTATGCCAAGTCCCACCATGTCAAAAGTTCTCACTAAAGCTTTGTTGTAGCAAATAAGCTGCTCTTTGAATGTGAACATGTGAAATACTTTTTTTTTTTGGGGGGGGGGGTTAAAAAAAAAAAAGCTAGAAGTTAGTGGGAGTATGTAAGCTTGACACGCGAAAGAAATGTGCCTGAGGGGCTAAAGAAGAGACTTCTCACAAATGCATGAGATTTCACATGTGTAATAAGTTGTGTGAGGTATCAGCCTAAAAGTATCAGGTACAAGACAATTTTTCCTGCTACACAGAAAACTCCTCAGGCCAATCACGACTTCCAGTCCTGTTGCAACCATAGAACATGGTTTCTGAGCATTGCTGTCTCTTCAGTTTGCTGTAGGGGTGGAATGTATTGACATTATACACTTGTGAACTTAGAAAAAAGTAAACCAAATGTATGCCAAAAATAATGCACAGATTATTCAGATACGGATAATTCTAGATGTTCTCACTGATGAACCTGGTTTTTTATGAAAAACGTTTGAGCTTCCAGTCTGAACTTGAACCTAGCTGTTTGGCACCAGCTTATGTTGTGCATTTACGTAACGGACATTTCTATCGTACTAATGTGAACTCTTTCCACGTTTGATTTTGCGTTACTGCCTGTTTTGCAGGTGGACCAGCTTTCTTGCAATGGAGATAGAAAATTGCAGCCAGACAGGAGCCAGGCTATTCGGGAGAGGCTGAGGGGAAAAGGACTTCCCACAGGTAAGTGCTTCATTGCAGTATGGGTTATGGCAATAAATGCAGCCCTGCGGAAGACCAAGTTTGGGTAGATTTTGCAGCCAAAGAAATGGAATAGTGGAGGACTTGCTGACATTCACAGAATTCTGGTGGTTCACTGTCCAGCTAAGCATTGGTGACGTGAGAATAATTGTTTCAAGAAAATACATGTCTTTTTCCAGTTTAGTCCTGATGGTAGGAACAGGTTTTAAAGGTTCTCGGCCAAAAACGTTTCTGGAGAGAAGGAATCTTCAGCTGAAGGTAGCTCAGTTAGAGGAACAGGTAGCAACTTTTCCTACTTCCTTCTTTCCTGTGGACTCTGCTTTCTCTTCATAGCTGTAGTTGCACACTGCCTTTTCCCCTGCTTCGCAGACAGCCATGGACTCTCTTCTCTACACGCAAAGCTTTTTTCCTGAAAAGAGGTGTATGTTCCATTTCAGTTCTGCTGTGCTTTGGCAGCGTGAGGTGGGCGGACAGGGATGCATTCTTTCTTCAGGGAAGTAAGGAAGGAGCAAACTGGAGGGGCAGGGAGGAGACAGACTGTTTTTAGAGGTAGACTGTTGCTGTTGCCACTGTGGAGGAGAAGGAATAAAGTGATGTAATTTGACAACTGATGCTGGCCATAACTTCATTAGATGTCCTTGTTTATGGTCAGTGGCCGCATCAGCTCTGTACTAGGCTTCTCAGACAAGAGGATGTACTCTTCCAAAAGATTGGCCTTTTATTTTTCTGAAGAATTGTGGGACCGGATAGAAGCATTTTATAAGGCGTCAGCTTGAACCGCTCTTAAGTCATTGTGATGCAGGCAGTGAGATGTGATACTCAGGTGAGACCATTCTTGCCTTAAAATGTTCATCTGTAAATGGAGAATCTCGGTGCCAGGATGTGACATCACCCCCAAATACTCAAAACCATAAGTGTTAGTGACACAATGTTTTCATCCACCTCACGTTATCTTTTTGCCTGTTTACCACAAGTAAACTTGAAACGAAGTTATGTTGCTGACGTGCTTGAGTTGCTCCTCCGTTTTTCAGTTCTGTGTCAAGCAACAGTGCAGTGAATTGCAGGAACTGTAATAGCACATGGAGCTGACAGTGGCAATAGGAACTGCAAAAGTTAGATGCAAGTCTGGGAAGGCGTTGGTCATCTTTCTTTATTGATTCGTTTTGAGATGAGTCCTAGATTAGGCTACTTTTTGATGTAAAAACCTTATGTCGGTGGTTGCCAGCCCTTCCAGTACAGCACTATGTGTTTAGGAACAGTTTCTGGTACAAGCTGTCTCTTCCTTTTCTGGCACCAATGCACTGTTCCGACTGCTTTCCCGGGGGCTTTGTTTGCTTCTTAGCTTTTTTCCTTCTTATTATCCAGAATATTTCTGTAGCAATAGGAGATCTGTAGGTATACAGGTCTGGGACTGGATCAATCTAGTCAACTGGATTTGTAAACCGTGTAATGCCTTTGTTTCCTAAACTTCTTAAGCTCTTTCTTAAAATGTATTCTTTCCCTGGTTCCAACCAATTTTTTGTACTTTATTGTTCTGATTGTTAGTTTATTCTTTAACCTTATTCTTCCTAATTTCCAGTGTTGTCATATTCATTTTCTTCATACACCTTTGTTCTTTTGTCATTATTAACCTATTCCATATTTCTTAGCTTTTTTGTTTTTTTAAACTTTAAGCACACTACCGTTTGGTTACTGGCTCAAGCTTTGTCATTTCCATACCCTCTTTTCATCATCTATTCTGCTTTTAATTCCATGATCATCATAAACTGTGTGTCTTGATAATGGTCAGAATATTTGTAAAGTTTTGGAGACATAGCAAGGTTGTTGTTAAACTCTGTTCTCACTGCATTGGCAACCCTGATTATTCTTTTCTTTGTTGTTTCTAGATTTGTTTTCACTAATAACCACTGAACAGTCTTGTGCTGCTTTGCTTTTCATTTTCTTAGGAAATCCTTGGCTTCTTTTTTTTTTGAAATGTTTTATGTGGTTTGAGGGGGCTTTTTTGTTTATTCCTTTTCCTACACACAACTTTGTTTAAGTTTTTTAGCAGGGTTCCGCCCCGAACTAATGTTTGTTCCCAAAGTCTTAAGTCTCTCTTAACAAAAAAAGCTTTTGTTTTAAGTTCTACTAAATTTTGGAGATTGATGTAGTAGCTCCAGCCAGTATCTCCATGGTTTTCTGGCTCAGTACTAGGGTGAATAATATCCCTGTAATGTCTGAAACTTTCTCTGAGGTTGATGTCTTTAACTTGAAGGACGTAGACTAGACGATCTAACTGCTGGTTTTCTATTGTATCCTCTGACTTTAAAGAAGTGTCATGACTAGAATATTCTTTCTTCTTATCCTTGCTTTTTTTTTAATTGCTTAGTATGTAGGACTTTGCTTCTGAGACAGTTGAGAGGTGTTGCTCTTTTTAATTATTGAAAAGGTTCACTTAGGATACAGTGTCTGAATTTCTGAAGGGCTGTGGAGCTGAATGTGTGTCTCACTGCTGTGTGCTCACTTGCCTTCTGGCTCTGCCAGGGATTTCCAGGGTGCCAAGCAGGACAGGTTCCCTGCAACGCGTACGCTTATGACCTCCCTGAATGGGGAAGAGCAACAGGAGTTAAGGGTTCTCTGAGGTGGAGGAGGCCACTTGGCTCAGCCGCTATTGACCAGTAAATTCAACACAGGTTTTTAAGTGAGCTCAGTCAAAATCACTTTTTGAAAGGTTTCTCTTTTGAGGGAACGCCACATTGTCTGAAGAGATCTAATTGAACATAATCTTTACTCAAATAATATTTGTGAAATAAGTGAACTTGATAATCCCCAGACCATTAATTTGGCTGAATAGTCCTCTAACCCCTGTTTCTCTTAAGTTGACTAAAAGTACGTGCATGCGTCGAGTGTTACAGATAATGTGTGGCACCACAGAGAATGAATGGGTTTTGTGCATCACTGTTCCAGGGCAACCTTATTTTTTATGCATCACTCCATGCATGGTCCCGAAGGTACAAGTTGTTATCAGATGCTCTGGAATACTTGATTTTTTCCTGTTTGTATCAAGATGAACTGTCCACCAGCAAAAACATCTTACAGATATTGTGTAGGTTTTATATTTTGGTGTTATGCTTCTTTCTTCTGCTTATTCCTAGAAGTAGAAAATCTTTCTCATGTTTTCTATTATTTGGATCACTATTTAAAAAAAAAAAAAGTAAAAAAAAAAAAAATACTGAACAAAACAACCCCCCCCCCCACCTAACCAAACCAGCTCTAGCTGTTTTCAGTTCCACTTGTCATGTATACTGAGTTATTTATTTGAAAGTTAATGAGGACCCAGTGAAATGTCTATGTGATATTGATAAGGCAGAGCCTGTATTTAATTCAGGGCAATTTAATGCTTGGTTATTTCTTTGTGCAATAGTATGCTGGTTTGCTGGTGCAAATTCTGTCAATAGCAGCACAGATCAGCTGCCCTGGGGACACAGCTTTTAGATCTCTGGAAGAGTGAGCTTTTTTTTCCTCTGTTGACACTGTGCTATTCTGCTGCTGCTTGTAGTTGAAATATATTTCTCTTATTCCAATTGCAAAATGCAGGCACTTAGGCTGGAAGCTACTGGGCATGACTGTGATTGAGTGAACTGTCATTGTAATAAGTTAAAAATTATGTCAGTCATCTTTTATCTAAATGTTTGGGTTTAACTTCCTCTGAAGATATTTTGGGCCCAATTTAGCACTGGGACAATTGGAGGGGAGGAGGGGGTGTGTGTGTGCGCATAAGGACATGTCATAATTTTACCAGCGTGTTTAAGGAAGTAAATATAGTGACCAGAAGTCTTTCCTGGACAGGACAGAAGCCCTGTCTGATACTCACTGAGGTGACATTCGGTTGAGTCATTGTGAAAATCTTAAACAGAATTTTCAATAAATAGAATAGCTGTCATATGGAGAAAAAAGCATAGAGCTAAGGCATTTATTATGAACTTAAGAGTATCAGAATGTTACTACGAGTATCTAATTTAAGATAGCCGATAAGCGGTGCTAAATTCATGAATATAGAGATGGCTCATCGAGAGAGATGTGCTCCTAGTTGGAGAGTAGCTGACTAACTAGATATTTGCAGCTTTGAAAAATGCCAAGATTTTTGCTTTAAGTCTTTGAAAGTCAATGTTAAGATCAGTTTTCCATACTGTGGTCATGCAAAATTGTAATTGCCAGGGCTTTATTGTTGCTTAGGACAAAATGTTTTGAAATATTTTTCCACTTCATGTGTTTAAGTCAGGTATTTTGCTTTCCTTGTGTACCAAGGTTGGATATTTTCAGCTATTAATTTCCATCTTTATTTCTTGAAGATAACTATGAAATGAATAAATAACTTCATGTTAATATTCTCCCCAATTAAATTTTTTTTTGGTCTCTTTTGTGGCTCACTTTCTGCACCAATTTGATGAATGACCTTTATAGCAGGGCTGACTGCAGAAGTAGTTTATTCTCAATTAATATTATAGAATGTTTGCTTTTAGTTAAGTCATACTCAGAATGCAGTATTTAGGAACTGGCGTCGCTAGTAGAAATAAAGTAGTAAAACCTGGTGTGAGTAATCTGAACGAATGACAGTCTCGTACTCAAAACACTTCAGACCTTTAGAGTCTTTACTTCAGGAATTATTTGTGGAAGTTGCTTGATAAAATTCTTGTGGTGTGACAAAAGAGTAGGTAACTGTCAAACTCTTCAAAGCGTAAGGCAAGAATTAGTTCACTGAGTTACTCTTTGCCACCAACGCTGGCACTCATCCTTCAAAAGCATCCGTGCTCTATTTAAAGCCTGGCTGAAATCCCCGTAACTCATACATGCCTGGCAACTTGCTTCCCAGCCCTCTGGTAATGTAAAGCCTGCACCGTGTGTGTTTGTTTACAACGTTCCACCTTATGTTGATAATCTGGGAACACCAAGCTCGGGCCTTTGCAGAGGTACTTCATCTTTTAAAGGCGTTTAGCCAACACATGTCTTGGCTGTGCTTTTATACCGTGCAGGTCTCTGATTTTTAACTCGAGTTGTAATGTTGGGGGCTGTCACGAGTTAACCTTGTATGTTATAATTATACCGTTGGACCCTGCCAAATTGTCTCTGCCAAAAGAATAAATGCCACATTAATAAAGGCTTGAAATTAATTTTAAAGGTATTAAGGTTCACCTTATCTGTATGTAACAGGAAATAATGGGGAAAACTGAACAGAATTTTAGGTGTTGACAAACTCCCTGTTTATTAGACTATATCTCTGTCAGGTGCAGCCAAAATGGTGGGATGTTGTAAACTGAATAAACGATTCTAATGCTAAGCGCTTTTAATTTTAGCAAGAGTTTCTAGTGTTTAGTTACCGTTTTCCAGAATATCAATTACTAATGTAGCTGGCCAGCCAAAACTCTCGGACAAAAGAAAATGTACCCTCTTGCTTTTGTTCCAGGCAAATCAATTGCAGGTTATGTTTTAGTTCCTGATTTGGGTGAAAATGCAGCTTTTAGTCTGTGAAGAAATGGTTTGTAGTGGTGACCTCCATGTGTGAACTGAGGCAGCTTACTCATTTTCTTGCTGAATCCAGGCACACAGATTTACCTTATCAAAAAATACTAAACAAACTTAACTCCATTAACTTGAAAAATCTCTCATCTGGAAATACAATTTTTTTAATTCCCCCTGTCTCCTCAGCATTAGAAAAAAAGAACTGAGTAGGTGGAGAATGACTTCCAGAGTTCAGCAAAAGTAAATGGAAACCAGATGAAGATTTCTTGAGTTTCGTTTTGGGTTTTGGTGGGGTTTTGTTTGTTTATTTTTTAAATATTACTCTTTCACACTCCAGAAACCATGCCTGTTTTCTTCCAATAAGTGTTTCTGTTTGCATTTAGCAGTATTGGTGGTTGGTGTTGGTAGAGATATTTTAAATTGTAGTATAGTTGATACCGGCAAGCTGGAAGCTCAATAAAGCCGTATCGGAAGTGCTGTCGCAGTAGGACTGAGGACAAGCTCAGAACTGGAAGACAAAACAAGGATGGACACAAAGATCAGTGAGGAAACCGAACAAGGGATGTCAAATGCTGTCTCTGTGCAGAAAAGCGGCTGTATCCCTGAGCTTCTCCTGGGTATGTAGACACCCAGGAATGGAGTGTGGCCCTTTTGTCTACTTGGTTGAGAAAAGTACCCAGAAAATTTGGCCCCTAAAGCTGAGTGGGAAAGAGCAGTGGTGCAGCTGTCTTTTCCGCAGAAGTGCTGAGGAAGGAAGAGGGTTTACAAAGTGCTGCTTGGCAAGGTTCGCTACTCCTGTTCTGAACACGATGCCTGGTGTCTGGAGCTGTTTGGTTTTCTGATAGAGGAGCCGTGTCAGTCCAAAGCAGAATGAAAATTGTTTTACAGGATTCATAACTTGGCCATTCCTTGCAGTGCTTTCAGCAGTCCTGGTGTCCAGCTCATTGCTTCCTTCACACAGAATGCATTGTTTTAGGAGTACTTCCATCTGCAGCTTGGAGTTTCTTCACAATTTAAAAAAAGTAAAAATAAAAAGGAGGAGGTGCCATTCCTAGCGGTTGACCCACAGGCCACATCTGCCTCTGTTGTCTTCAGTTTGACCCTTAGCCTGCCCCAAAGGGACTGCAAATCCAACTCCTCCATTAGCTACCCACTCATATTTGAGAAACTAACCGTATTGTCTTGGGACAAGGATTTTTCTGTCATTCTATCTTCTGTACAAAGATGGTGTAGGAGATGTTTTTTAAACTCCTGCATAGTAACTTCCTCTTCTCAGACCTTCCGGTCTGGCAATGATGGTGTGTGCTTTCACATACGTGCGGGTAATGTCTCTCTGCCCCCTCCCCAGTTCCTGTCTCTTCCTCATCCCACGCCCCCTACCATGCGTGCGTGTGTGTGTGTGTGTGTGTATATATATCACAAACTTTGCTAAAATGGAGATGAAAAAAGTATTCTGTTTTGTGTAAACAAAAGAAGGGGACAAGCACAAAGACTTTCAAGAAACTTGAGCTGAGTTTTTATTCAGTAAAACCAGATACAGTGTGTGATGGCAAACACTGACTGTGTTGGCACTTGCGTAATATATGATTAATTGCCCATTTGATCAAGCTGGTACACAAGTAATTGCAGACAGACTGAATTTAGTTAGGAGCAGATAACAACTCTTGCTCAGAGGAAAATCAACCAGATTACTGTCAGTGTGAGTAAAGGATGGTTTGTGCTGATGTCAAAGAGGGTGTAGTTGCATTCATAGCTGAAGACACCAAAGGAAGAAGGAAGCAGATCCGTGGTCATTTATTTAATGTAGCATCTGCTGGTTGAAGGTGTTTGGAAAACTAGCTTTTCATTTTAGCACTACAAGGGAATTTCATTGTGAACTGTTGGTGAGTAATTGCTATTTTTGTTGTATATATTCCCTCACTATATATTATACCTTGGAATCGTGCAATTACTATAATTGCATTTGAATTATTTACAGTAATTATAAATAATTGCACTAATATAACATCAAGTAGAGGATAAACACCCAAGGGCAATATGTGAAATCAAGAACCCAGATACTATTCAGATGAGCACGAAGAAGAGTTTAGTTCAGCAGAGGAGTAATTGGGAGGGGGAAGGCATGCCTTTTGAAGTTACTTACATGCTGTAGTATCTTAATTGCTAATGGCTTGTCCTATCACTGTCACGGACAAGTAGGGAAGCACTTCTCTGTCCTGTTATACTCCTGAATAACTGAAGCATGGAGTAGCTCTGTGTGGTGGCAGGTAAGATACTTGACGTCTTTAGTGAAGCGAAGATCCTTTGGATAATTCTCCAGAGTTTCTGTTACAAATACAAGCCATTTTTTTAAAGGATGTTCATAATATGAGTCTTACCATCTATTATAATTTAAAGATGTAAAAATTCCATTAAGCAGACATCAAAGGTTCCTTTCGATCATTAGTTGGATCTTTATTCTTGATCTATAATTTTTTACTGCTAGTTCTTCTTTTCATTTTCCCACACATTCCATCAAAAAAGTTGGTGGATAAACTACATATTGGCTTAATGAATTTGGACCTGTGTGTGCCATTCAGCTGAAAATATATGTATTAAAGAAGGGCATGTGATTCCTGTCTGCTCTGTTCTGCAGATGTACTGTTACCTGCAAGCTAGACATTTCAGCCTTGTGCTGAAAGAGACCTACTGCTTTAATTTAAGACCCTTGATCTAAGTAATGCTGAGGTGGTGTGCTGAGGAAGTCCAGGGAAAAAAAAAAAGTGAAAATACTGTAACACTTGATTTTGTGACTTAAGTCTATAATAGTACTTTAAAAAAGGAGGAATGAGGACAGATTTAAGATACTGAAAATAGAAGAATTTGTCTGGATGGATTGTTGGTTGCCTAATCCATTTTTTTCACTGGTATCAGCATTTGAGTTTCTTCTGTACTGAGAAGTCCTGTCCTTGATTGTTGACCTCTGCTCTCTGGTGCATTTTTGCCTGGTATAAAGTATGGACCTGAAAGTTCTGTGTTGCTGCTTTGGTTCGGTTTGTCCTCTCAGGATGCCCACTCCCAGGGTGTGCACCCCTTGCTCCCAAACCTCTTCTTTACCTTTCTCTGAGGATGGTTCCTAAACAGCTCATGCTGACACTGTGAGCCACTTTGGGAGAGCTCGTTGAATGGTATTATGTAGGGAGGGATGGATTCTGCAAAGGTAGGAACAAGTGCCAGGACTGGTGAAAAGGGGAAGTGGGAATGGGGAGAGTAATAAAGGAAAGATGAAAGATATCCAAGAGAATTTTACAGTCTCAGCATTGAATACTAAGACGAGCAATAGATTCCTTTGGTTCTTTGTTAAATACTCATGTTGGCTACATAAGCCAATGTGGGCATGAGTTAGACGGGTCTGTAGACATCTCCACTCAGCAGCCTGGAAGTGGAACGTCTCTTGCACTGCTTCCTGGTGGGACAGCTCGTCACATGTCTTATCCTGCAGTCAGCTGAATGAGTGGCAAAGCTGTAGCGATGAGTACTTTCCCAGTCACTGCTGATGAGATAGCCTTCATGGCATTCACTTTTCCTTCATGATGAAGCCTCAGGTGAGTGATGGCTTGGGGAATAGAAAGCATCTCTTGCATGTGAGGCAAGGAGCCTATCTTCCGAGCCTCTGCATGAGCTGGGAGCAGGTTCTGTTACCTCTAGACTGAATGCTACAAGTCTATGGAAAGTACTGCTTTGGTGAGGAGGATGCTCCTTCCTCTCTAGCACTCTTTTTCACGGACAGCTGGGCTCGTTTGCTGCAGTTCTCACCAACATACAACAGATGAAGATTATGTTTCTGGGTGTGCGATGCTAAGGATACTCATACTTAAAATATGATGTGGCTCTTTTCACCAGATGTGATCCTGAACCAAGGTCACGCATCAACGTGCAGAGACTTAAATGATCTTTTGAACCAGGAATGTTTTTCTGAGTCATTACCAAAAATGTACCAAGTAATCCTGAATTTACAGCCTTGGTGGTATATTGGCGTTGCAGCTCTCTGTTTCTCTTGGGGTTTTCTGCTTTGTTTGCCATTGTTTTGTTCAGTAAAGTCTTGTGCATGTAAATACTTTCAGTGTTGAAGAGGTGGTTTGTTTGGATTTTTTTGTATTTTAAAAGAATATGTGAAAACAGTGTGTAGAGGAGGTTGTTTTGGTTTTTTTTCTGACTAAAATTGCCTTGGAACTCTCATTAATGGGGAGAATTCTCAGAGCTCGTTTTGATTTGCTTTGTTGGTGACCATCTTAAATACTGCAGTATTTTGATTTTTATCTCTCTCACAAATGACTGAGGTAAAAATCCCATTTAGGAACATCCGTCCTTGATGTGCATACACATGAATGTGAAGCATGTGTTTGTTGAATGGATATCATCCCGCTGCTTTAGATAGATAGTGGGAACTTCACAGTGGGAGGCTGTTTTTAAAAGGCCTTTTGTGTGTGCGAATACTGTATGTAATTCACCAGCCTTATGAGGGATGTATAGTCTGAAACTAAGAAAATAACATAAGATTTACCTGACCACAAAGATAATCACGTATACTTGAGTTTAGGATTAAAGCCATATTTGTAAAATATGAAGCAATGCGTCAGATCCTTTCGGAAGATTAGTTCATTCTCATTGGCGAAGGTTTTTGGTTTAGTCTCTTGGCTGGAACGTGTGGGAACTGTGTAATTACTTACAAGTCAGTTTTTAGACAATCCAAACCCTAACATTTTACCATCATGTATTTGTGTGTTGGTAAGAAGCAAGGAGCTTATTGGTTGCATTTGTCATGTCTTTTTTTTAAACACCTGTTTTTAGTTCAATATCACAGAAATAGAAATTGAAAACTAACAGCCCCTTTTCAAGTAGAATATCAGAGATGAAAGGTGTAAAGCCATAAGCTTTTAAAGCATTTCTGAGTACAGTTATGAGCATCCTTAAGGCATGCTGTGAAACTCGGTTTGAAAGGATGATAGACTCTAGGTAAAGATCAGCAGGAGCCTACGCTGCAAGTGGGGCAGTTGGTTTCAACTGACTTTGGAAGACAGCAGGCAGCACCATAGAGCTGTCTTTGAAAGCAATAGATAAAACAGTAATTTAATTTGAGCTCATGACTGCTTTCTTCTGTGAGGATGTCTTAGAAGATATCTTAAAAGATGTTTGTGGTAATATCACAGTAGAGAGGAACCTAGCTCTAAGAGAAGCATCACGTGCCGTACTGACTCCACCTGGATGAGCAGGCATTGCTTAGGCAACCCAGCACGGAACTTTTTTAGTTGGGTTTTCTTGTCAGAAGTATCATGATGAGGTTGAGATCGCCATGTTAATGCAGTGTGTATGCTGCACATTGGAAAGGTGAGACTTCGTAATAATTTTTGTAATGTACTTGGTCGGTTAAAGTTATGAGTGGATTACTGCCTGTGTGATCTCTAAAATAGACTTTGGATTTTCGCAACTTTAATAATGCAGAAGCGTTAAAAAACTTTAGTTTGCTAACAAAGTAAGTAGCGATTGGGTTGTCGTTGATGCTAGTTTTTCTCTGGGATGTTACTCTTATAATGGCTATAATTCTTTTACTCTGAACTCAGGAAGGCTTAAGAGTATGAAAGATAAACTTGTAGGTTATCTGCTAGTATTAAGAGATTTGATTTTACTTACTGATGTTTGTAATTAATTCGTAAAATTGGGCTAATACTTTGAGAAAATTTTATGCTCAACGCATACATGATCGTCAGAATTTCTCAGTGACCATGATATGATATTCTTCAGAGAGCACATATCTCATTGATATTATTCCACCTCTGGCAGTTTTATTCTGGGAGCAATTTCACAGTAAGGGAGGGGGAAAAGAGAGAATGTTCATTGGTATGGGCTGCCTCATTTATTAATGAAACATGAAATGTCCAGACTCATAGAATCATTTCAATTTTAGAAGCTCTGTTGTTTTTGGTTTAGAATATTGTCTGGAGAGACTGTCATCACCAAAAACAGTTATTAAAAGAAGATCCAGGATTTTAAAAATTCTTAACTCCACTCTACTGACACTATTGCAGAGCATCTGTAAATCTGTAGAAGAAACCTGGACTTGTCATTAAAAAATTGTAGGTGGTGTCTGTGGGTGTGAGAGGTATGGCTGATTTCAGATTGATCATTAAACAGTATTTCTGGTGATAGTACAGACTATTTTAAAAATAAATGAGAAAACGACATTCAGCATCTGTGTTGTAGTATTATTTTTTAAAATATTAATGCTGAATTATAGTAGGTCATTATTTTTTCTTAAGCACTTCAGAAATAAAATGCCTGTCAGATAGGAAGTAGTTGGAGTTCTGTCTTTACTGACTGAGGCAACCCTTTAAGTAGCCGCCTCAATGTTTTGCATGGCAAAATCAAGGCTGAAATGTGTGCTCACTTTAACAGTAAGTAACTTATGTTGCACTCTTCTGTATTAAGTACAAAATTACATATATGAAATGTCTCCTTATTCCAGGGAAAACATTGGTGGTCGATGTGCCTGATGGACGCAAAGCTCACCTCTCTCAACAGACCATGCTTAACAAAGGACTTAGCAAGTCTATGGGATTTCTGTCCATTAGAGGAACACGAGGTGAAGAAGAGTTTTTCCAGGGTATTTCCACAGATTACAGCTCGGGACAGGAAGATATTTTCTGTCCTCATAGATGTAAAACCAGTGAGTTTGAAAAAAAAGGTCACCTTCATACAGATGTCACTCCCAAGCGGAAAGTATGGGCTTCCTCCACAGATTTGCTTTGCACAACTGACAAGGCAGCTGAGAGGGACCACGCTGGAGGTTCTCACAGGCACAACCATCAGTATGAAGCATTTACAGTACGGACTTCTACTACTACCAGAAACAAGGAAGCAAGATACTCTGATGGGAGCATAGCACTGGATGTCTTTGGACCACAAAAAATGGACCAAACGCGCCATGTGCCAGAGACATCAACTTCTGCAGCAATATCAAGTGCCTTTGACAGGATAAGAGAGAGACAGAAGAAGTTGCAACTTCTGAGGGAAGCTATGAATGTAGAAGGTTAGTGAAGCTTTTTGATTTTCTAAGTATTCCAGTCATTAAACAAAGATTTCTCTTTATGATAAATTTGAGTTCTCTTGTAGCAACTCTTGCAGCTGCTGAGATCTTAATCTTTTTTTTTAGGTAAAGTGAAAGCATTAGAACATCTGTTGCCAATGAAGATAAATATGTTTGTCCAGATTGCTTACCCAGTGAAAATAGTTGATCTCTGTAAGTCAGCCAGTATCAAGTTCATCAATTAAAATTAGAAAAAAAAAAGTTGGTAGCAGCCAATTGTCAAGTAATTTTCCTTGTAGAAAAATCATCATGTCCAGCTATTAGAGATGGATTTATATCCCAGAGGAAAGGGAGAATATAATCTCCAGATCTCTCAGGTTTTACACAGTCTAAGTCTGGATGGTGCAGTTAAGGCCTTAAATATGACATTTTTTTTGGACTCATGTTAAAAGATCTTTACCTCAGTGGAAGCACTTGACAAGAAGTTCCATCAGTTAATTAGGAGGACACACGGGGGAAAAATAGTCTTTGTATTTGTTCTGTGGAAACTTATAAAATGGTCTTTATGCCAAACCCTATAAGGAGAACTGAAAATTTTGTTTGGTTTTAAAAATGTCACGTGATTTTTCAGGGCTTGTAAATTTGAGACAGTTGGATAGAAACTGAAAGCAGCATCATATGCTGCTTGTGGTGGGCTAGGATGCATAATGTAGTCACCTAAGGTATACGATAAGAGTTGTATGTGCAGAGCTTGCTCAGTAATTTATTCAGGTACATTTAAAATCCATACAGTTGAAAACTCAGGGCTGCCTGTCTGTTGTGTGACGGAAATAACTGCAAAAAAACCCCCCAACTTTTGCCTCCTTTTCCTGCACTGAGGTATAAACACGTTTTTATTAAGGTGAGATGATAAAGCCTTTTATGAAGGTTGAATTTCTAAAAATGCCTCTTCATGCCCCTTGTGGCCATTTGGGGTGGTGCTTATATTGCAGTTAGAATGGGAAGCCAATTCTTTCTCTCCCATGCATGTGAGCCTAGTGCTCCAGAAAGAACTGTTATTGAAATGGCATAGGCAATTTTAAAAGCTGCTGTGGTTTCTGTACAAGTTGTACAGACAAGACAGCTGGAGTTTTTTGTGTTATCAAATGAGTATCTTTCACATTATAATGTAATCCTCGCTGGAAGAATGAACATAGATGGAAGTAGTACTGTGGGGATACCATTGTTTATCTCAATAGAAGTTCACTGTTTGTCCTTACCTGCTGAGATGTCTATGGTTTGAGGAAGGTTGGTGGGTTTTTGATTTAAGAGTCTGAAATTGAAGGGGACCATCTCAAGTATATGAGTCAACTCTTTGGAGATAGGCAGCTAACAGAGTTTGACAGGAGGCCACTCCCTGCGTCGAGAAAGCTAGCCTTGTTGTTCAGGAGTGCAGTTCTGTGCAGCTTGGTGTTGCACAACAGCAAAACCAAATGCTTGACCAAACCCATTTTGAGCAAGAGTTTATCATTCTCTTCCCAACAGGTTGGGAGACGGCAGAACACATAATGTGCCCATGCCTTGCAAACTGAGATAGTTCAGATGTGTGAAACTACTCGATTCATAAAGGGAATGGATGAAAGTTCAGTCAAAGTAAACCGAGATCTGGGGCTTAATAGTCACAGCAGCTGAGTGACAAATCAGTATAGGGCAGATTGAGGCAATAGCTAATGACTCACTGCCCATCCTTCTGAATTCACAGTCATTACTCGCTAGGAAAAAATTCACGTACTTTCTCAACAGATAGCTGGGTCGCAGTGTTCATGTCTTCTGAGTTTTCTACTTTCAACAGAAGGTGTGTTTCTTTCCTGAAGTCAGGAGTGTGTGCTCTGGTGTTTTAGGCTTTCCTTTTTTGTTCTTTCTCTTTTGTCAGTTAACTACTTAAAAGTTTTGGGCCAGAACCTAGTTGCGAATGTGAATTTTTAGTAAGAGACAGTTTAAAGAAGTATTTTAGTAAGATGAATGGGGAATAGTTTTTCACGTCGGAGTTAGTTGCTGTTGTGTTTTACAGGGCTTGAGAAGCCTGACTGAAAGTATTCTATTCTGCCTTAACGAGCAGATTCACATGAAGTCTGCTAAGACTTTTTTCTCTTTTCCTTTTCCTTTTTTGTTCCATACGTTTTACTATTCCTTATTTCATATCTTGTTTACAACAGACAAGTCTCTTGAGATCTTTCATAAAAAGAGCCTATTGCTAGTTTAATCTGTTGAAGAAATGCAAAATACAGTGCGTTAGTTTTTTGTGCATTACTGTTGTACGTAGTTTTCAAGCACTTCATGGGTAGACAGATATTTGCAAATGTCAGACATTATCAAGTGCGTGTGGAGTTGCTTTCTGATAGCAACCCGGCCTGGCTGGGAGACAAGAACAACTGTGTGGAAAGCGGTATTAAAATACATCACCGGTCTTGATGAAGGTACTGGTGGCAGTTTCTTGATGCAAGTGTATCTTACTGCCTACCGCTGGTAGTCACATAGCAGGTAGGTGGGTATCAACTAGAAATGGAGTGGAAAGAAGTCCCCAGAAAATGACAGCAACTTGGGACACAGCACAACCTCAAAGGAGAGGCGTTGAAACGAAAACCAGAAAAAGAATAAGGAATTTTGAAAGCTCGTGTAGTCAGATAGAAGGGTTCTGTTCAGTTTGGATGGGGGGTGAATGGGCAAGGAGTCATGGGAACAGGGTTGGTGGTTGGGTGTAGCAGAGAGGACGCAATCTGCCTTCTCTTTGGTAGGTTTGGGGATGTTTTCAATGTGATTGAGTCCCAGTCTAGGTTACAGTTAAGACTGTAAGTTGTATTAAGCATCAGCTTTCGGCTGTCTGTTGGTTTTCAGTTTTTAAATTGTGAAGTGGCATTGGAGTCTCTTCGGTTAAGCTTGGCCAGATAAAACTTCCCTTCTCAAACTACAGGCGAACTTAATTGACATGTGGCTTATTTCTTCCTTAACTGATTTTGGGTTAAGCTGGCAAACTTTTTTGTTACTCATAAAGCCTTAAGGAGCTGACTGTCTGCAAAAAGAAAACGTTCTTATGCAGAGGCTCTGGAATGCCAAGTTTTCACTCAGAACAGATTTTTACGATCCAAACGATAAACGCATGAAAAGTAGAGTTTATAGTGGAAAGAATGACAGAGCTTTAATTACAGCTGTGCTGTAATGGAGTATTTTGTAGTCAGCTGCAGACCATCTAAATTGCCCTATAATCTACAGTGCGAACATCTCAGACTTAGCCTGACAAGCCTTCCAAAGACAGTGTCCTCGTACATGCCTTATTCATGAACTTACTCTTGTATCCGTTACTCCGCTGTACAGTTTGAGTTGAGGTTGTTTATCTCTTGTGTACCAAAGAGGATTGTTTATGATTAGGTGTTTAGCCAGATGGGGGGAAGGGGAAGAGACTGCTATTTGAGTTCAGCTGTAGCCCGTTCCTAACACTGAGAACAGACTCAATAAAAAAAGTGTTAATCTTGCCAAGAGATGAGTGAGTAAGTTCTGCATCTCCGTTGTTACTGTTCATTCTCGGTTTTGTCGTGTAGGTTTTGTGAGCTTAGGCAGAATTGCTTAGAGTTGTGATGTTGTGAGGTGTTAAACCCAAGCAGTTTATCTGTACCAGGAAAGCAGATTTTGGTTTTGTTGTTCCTTTGAAACTTGGAAATTGTTGCTTGGCACCAACTGATAGCGTCCCGTTTCAGAGAGAAAATAATACTGTACGCTTTGTTTTGCAAGCCTGCCTTGCTGCTCAAGAGCGTGAAAGCGTCATCTCCTCTCCCCTGCTCCCAGCTCTCTTTGCCTTCTCGCCCACAAAACTGATTGTATCTGCTGAGATTTATGAAGTGTAAACACACTTCAGTTTTCCTATCTCAGGCCTGCCGTCAACGGGCACAGTACAAGGCGCAAGGCTTGGAGACAGTAGCCTTGCCTGAATCTCTCCCTGCTGTTTGCTTGGGCAGCTTCCCCCCACACACACCTTGTTGAGAGCATACGCGTAATTCGAAGTGAATTGGTTGACATGTTAGTCGAATGTGCATCCCTCTTTTTTATATGCAGTTTTGCTCATGAAGATGTTGTAAACAGGATGCATGAGGGAACAAGGGTAAAGATTGCCTCGGTCCTGGTGGGATACAGGAGCACAAGACCAGTCAGGAGAGTAGTAATATAGCTGGCAGGGTTACACAGTGAACAGGGAGTTAAAAAGAGGGAAGGATACCAAAAAACTGATCGTGCTGAAGCTTTGGAATGCTGAATCCAGGGCTGGGGGAACGGGGGTGGTTTGGGAACATTCTCAGGCCTTTGTTCAATGTTTTTGCAGTTGCGAATCATGTGAATTCCAGAGCCTGAAGTTCTGTTTATCCTTCTTTTTACCTTTGATTTTCTCCAACTGAAAACCCATGTGATTAAGTCTTTTTTTTTTTTTTTTTTTTGTCCACTGATTGCTCTCCTTCATACAGTCAGGAAGAAGCAGCAGTAATATCCTCTGTTCCCAGAGATGAGTCTGTGTCTCCTAAGTCTTCTACGTCTTTATCTCACAAAATGTTTTCATTAGCTACCCTGAAGACTCCTATTACAAAACTTCCATACTACGGCTCCATGTATTTAGGTGTGGAGTTACAGTTAGGGGTAACTCAAATGTCTGGATTTTAAAAGCTCTCTTAGTTTGAAGCTGCATTTTTGAATAAGGGAAAATTTCTGCAGGTAATCAGGCAGCTGTTGGGAGTAAATTTTTCCCAGCAAATTAATTCCCAGGGATTTGAATTTGGGAGCTTCTGTAGGAGTGGGTTCCATAGGAGGTTGGATTTAGGGCAACAGAGGAATAGCTGTTTTACAAACTTCCATCTGTAAATTCAGTCAAGTGTGCGTACTTTCTCTTGTCTTGAATTGTGTGTACTCAGTTCCTGTGCAGGGTAAACGGGAGTCGTTCACACTGGTGTGTCTGTTTGCTTGTGAAAGCAGATTAAGGCTACTTTACGTGTCTCACTGTCATTGTGCTACACTATGACTTAAATTCAGTGGCGGCAAAATGGATACTCATGTGGTTTGTGTGTCCGATAGGGATAAGGTTCGTTAGAACAAATATCAGGAATTGTATTAATGAACCTGAAGGATAGGATAATGGACTGTTACAATTTTAGAAAGACAACTTCCAGCTGTTAATTTTACTGAGACTGCAGAAGTTGGCTTTCAAGGAAAAAGGAAGAAATGTTTGTGGGATTCTGTAAAGCAGAAGTACTTTGGCATCAGCCACTCTTGTTTTATTCTGAGTTATATAGTTTAACGTAAGGTGGTAAATCAGCTCTTACAATTCCATAAATGCACAGCAGAGTGGCACCTGCTTTGTCTGCTTTATTGAGGTTTCAGCAGCTCACATAGTCTGGGATTATCAATTTTTAGTCAACATTCTCAGTTGTATAATACACTTAAATTAAAATAAACAACTTCATTGGCCACATTTTCAGTCTGTGTCCCCTTACATACCTTATCCTAGATGGCATGATTCAGATCCAGAAAAGAAGGGTTCCTTTCCAAGTACAAGACACTGAGTTCTTACCAGACTCTGGAGTAGTTATTTTTAATCTTGCTGTTCTCTTTTCCTGCCTAGCCCTAGAGATGTGTGTTTTCTGCAATTTTACAAGGCTCTGTTTCCTCCTGTCCCTCGGATCCGGCTAGACCCTACGCATCAGATGTCTGTTAGGCTCTCTAGGGAGTCACCGGGCTGGCTGGTGACTTGGGTTGAATGCACAATACAGCTTTTCCGTTTAGAATATGGGTGGTGGGAATCTTGCGAGTTAAAATGAGCTGGTTTCCCTGGAAGGCTGAAGGGATTTATTTCCCATGCGCACTTGGTAGATACAAATCCTTACCAGGGATTTATTCTGGATTTCTATGATCTTCTTGTTAGACCTATGCTGCCTTGCATAAGATAATTGAAGTTTTCTTAGATGGAAAAAAAGGAAACGGAAGAGTAAATATGACTCTAACCTCTTGGTTAAGCTCTCATGAAAGAAACAAGCTCCAGCCTCTCCTAAAGGAAAGTTAATGTGTTTTAAATGGTATTAGAGTAACACTCATAGCTAACAGAGACACCCCCCACCAAACCTCAAAGAGCAAACAAGAGCTCCCTGCTTGTCACGAATCTGCCTGTTTCACTCCCCCATCTTTGTCTTTCTCCTTCTCTGTACAGCCAGTCGTAATTCTGTACTAACGCGTGTTTGAAAACCTGTGTATCTAATGTGAGTCATGGGTTCAGCAGAATGAAACTCCAAGCTGAATGTGGTTCTCTGATTTCTGTTGAAGTTGGCGGAGAGGAGGCTTTCTGTAAGTTACTTGTCTGGGCTTGCACGTCTTGCCTTGCCTAATCGCGTGTTTTGCTATTCTTTGCTGCGCTAGGTGCCTGTAAGGCCATGCTCTGCTGCCTTCGATAGGGAGTTTGAAAAAGCACTGAGCAGCACAAAGGAAGATTCTTCAAGCCGTAACGCTTCATTCATCTCTGCATTTTCGTGCTACCATGTGTTAACCTACATTATTAGTACAAGTTTTATATATTCATTTTAGTTATGCATTCTTAAAACACACAAACTCAGGTTTGTTTTTCTACTAAGGTATGAAATGACTTAAAGTGTTCTGGTAAGAGACTTATCTAAACACTGAAATGTTAAGAACGTTAACTGGTCGAATAATTTTTGCTAGAATGCACTTGATGTTTCTAGACGTTAAATCAATTCTGAAATCTCTCTTCAGTCACCAGAAATTGGAGTGGGGAAAAAAAAAACCCAAACCCACCAACCAACCAAAAAAAAAAAAAGCCCCGAACAACAAACCATACTCATTCAGAAATCCCACAGAACATTGTAAATATGGGAGATAAGTTGTTTTATTGTGTTTAGCTTTTATTGATGTAATCCTTCAGTTCTTTCCCATCCAGACAGGCTAGGAGTTTGTCCTCGTTTCTGAAACTGTTGTATGAAATGCCTAACTTTAACTTGATGCCAGAATTGGAACTTTGTGACCTTTGGAAGCCACTTCTTAATTAGAAGTTTAGCTTGGACGTGATCCATGTGCCTTCTCTGAAGTTAAATCCTGATATGTTACATTAGGATTGAGGAGAATTTGCTGGAGGAGAGGAGGCAGTGTAAATTATTTGGGTCATTTTGCAGGCATTATGGATACAATAGTCTCAATATTTACAATTTAATTGAACGTTTGCAAGTCTGCAGCGCGTATCCTGTTCAGGCCCCAGAAAAGATTAAGTTTGGGAAAGAGGAGGTCCGGTGTTAGGGGATGTACAGAGGGTGTACATGTGTATATACTGGCAGAGACCTGGAATGTGGTTGCCAAAGAGAAGATGCCCCAGCAGCAAACAGTTACACATCTGTACATATTTTCCCCAAACTGAGCAAAGCAAATAAAAATCTAGAGGGTTTATCCCAAACTTGTGTCCATAGGCTGAACAGGCTGATAGTCCTTGATGTAGCGCCACGGGGAAAGCTTGGAAAATGTCTCCAGAACTGGAGCAGAACACCTTTGCTTGTGTTATTTAGGTAAGTTGTGTGGTCTTGCTTAGGGAGAAAGACGTGACAAGAGGCGCGTGGTCCCCTATCTGTCTGTATTGTGAATGCTAGCTAGGCGTCACATGGAGCTCTGTGAAGCCACCGAGAAAAGCAGCCATTGGGAATCCTGCTTTATGTTTCTTGGCTCCTGAACTTACCCCTTGGCCACCAGCAGGGTGCCAACTCCTGCTAACAAGACGAGTCAAGAGAAGTCAAATGCTCTTCAGAGTCAGATAGCAGGCCACCACAAACAAACACTTGTCTCGTGTTTTAACTGCGTGTTTCTGATTTACCAGTTTACATTTATTTTTTGCAAAATTTTACATCTCGAAGAACCAGGATGGAGCCACAATTTGTGTGCAATTCTGGAAACCCAGGCTGCTGACTAGGTGGAAAGAAGTAAATCTGTTTGAAATCTCATATTTGTTGTTCTTTTTCCATCTTTTTGCTTCAAAGTCAGTTTAGCAGACTAGAAAAACCGACAGCTATTAAAACTTCTGGGAAAGAGGAGATCTGTTTTCAGTTAAACATTCTAGTACTGTAGCTCCAGCATCATGTTTGGATTAATGCCTCACTTGAAGAGCTGGAAGCGTTTTAAAAACACATCTCCAAACGCTACCCGCTGAGTTGGCTTTTTATTTCCCATATTAGGAAAGTAATTGTTAGATCGGTGGTAGATTTCTTTGTCGTAAAATCCAGAACACTGAAAGTAGCCATTGTTAAAGACTGAAGCAACCCCACCACCACCCACCCTTCCCCGGTGAATTCTCCTCACCTTGCTGTTGGTTGGTTGGTTAGCAACGTGGAAGCACCGTTACTCGATTCTAAGAGCGATGTGAACTGTCCTTAGGGTTAATTGGGTTGTATGCTGCTGAGCAGCGCAGCTGGGATGGGTCGATTGGTGACATCGCTTGCTTTTCCCAGTTTTGTTAAGGCATCTTGTACCTGGTGGGACGGTGGGGAGCTGTGCAGCCCAAGTGAGCTGGGAGAAATGGGAGAAATGCTGGCTTTTAAGGGGGAAGGTTTTGGAAACAGGTAGTTCAAAATTAGCGTGAACTAGTGTTTGGTCTTGATCTATTGCATTATCTTATATCTTTGTGTCCTCTTCCTATGTGGAGTTCTTCCCCTCTTCCATAGTAAGTCAAATGAGTAGTGCTATTGACAGGGACAGCCTTCTGCAGGTGAAGACACCCACGGTTTGCTCTCTCTTAGACAGGGAAGCATTGATGATCCCAAAACGTGGGAACTTTTTTGTTTCCTGCTTTTAGGCACACTATGTGGTTGGTTGTGGCTTGTGCATAGGAAAGTTCTGGGGTTTTGTTGCACATGTCAAGTACATATCCCTTCTGCGGAGTCCTTTGCTCCAGTATGGTGTTTAAGGAATCCACTACGAGTGGGGACTGAGACTCCTCTGTTGATTTCTCATCACATGCATTTAGCTGTTCTGGTTAATTAAATGTCCTATAGAGGCTTATTAGTTGATTGTTAATCATGTTTTGTCGACATCAAAGAAGAGCTGAATGATGTACAATTCTCCAGTTCCTGCTTTGTCTCTGGGGATGTTTTCCCTATTTCATCGTGAAGGTACCAGGGACTGAGTCCTGGTTGTCGCTTTCTACACTGAAGAGGTGCAAACGAACTGTTTGCACCAGTTTTGTTTGCAGAAGGGATTGCGTTTTGTCTTGGGTTCTGTTGGTTATTCAAATACTATTTTCAGCTTGGAAGTGATGATGAGAGAGAAGTTCGGAGGAGGTGGCTCCATGAGGATAGCCAAGTGAGGCCGGGCAGACCATGAAACGCTCAGGCTGCAGGGACAGAGTGAGACTGGGACTGCACAGCATCCACTGAGGGGATGCTTTCAGACTCCATAGCCACCGACAGGCATTTTAAAATGTTTCGAAAAGATTTTTTTTTTTTTTTAATTCAAATGTTAATTTGTCTTTGATTTTTGCATTAGAACTGTTGCTCTCTTACTCTTCTGATACTCTGATTTAAACTTTCAGAGCCGTTGAGAAGGTACAAATCTTACCACAGCGACGTTTATAGTACTTCGAGTGAAAGTCCATCTGTTATTTCTTCAGAACCAGATTTCAGACAAGGTAAGACTGGTGTTTAGAAAGAGGAAAAAAAAAAAACCACACACAACCCTTCCCCAGAAAACCTAAAAAAGAAACAAACAAAACCCCAAACAAACAAACAAACAAAAAAAAACCCTGAAGAAGAAAGGTCAAGATAAGAAAATAGACCCCAAAAGCACAGTTAAATCTTTAGTAGGAGGCTTGATAATTACCACTAACATGAAGCTGTAAGCTGATCTCACGTAATTACAGCGTTGTGTACAGTTCAGTGTAACTGGCAGTCTGCTCAGAAATGGGTTTGACATTTAGCACTTTGGAAGGGAACTTGGTAGGAAAAGCTGGAAACAGTTTACTTTTTACTGGAGTGATTGTTTTACATAATGCGCTGTCTTCAGAGGCACAAAAATGATTAAGTCAGTGTACAATAACAATAAATTGCGAAAGTTTTATATGGGATATACGTGGTTTAATTATTTTTATATCAGTGGGGGGTTAAATGGTTGGTAATTTATAGGCCAGGGATTTCAGTGTAGTGCAATAGTAGTATATAGCACAGGCTGTTCATATGATAAATTTAACTTCTCTGAAAGCAATGGCTTGGAAAAGCAGGGGATGGTGTGAGGGTTGTTCACTGACACATGGCAGGAGGGGGTTTCTTTATGCAGCAGAAGCGCAGCATGGACGGAAATGCTTGGAGCATTATTTTGAAAGTAGTGCTAGAATGATGACGTCAAGAGAGCACAGTCGATGAAGCAGCCAGCTTTGCAGCAGCGTTGTAGGAGATGGGGACAAACCATTTGATGAAATTGGGGACAGAAAGCAGTAGTTAGCCAGCTGGAGTAGAGCTGCACTGTGTGTATTCTGTACGTACAGAATTCCAGTCCAGCCTCCCTGTGCTTGCTGTGCTTTCAAGCTTCCTTGTCTTTGTCTGTCCTCCTACTTGCTGAGGCTAAGGAGCAGCAACAAGGAGCAAGGCTCCTGTAACACATTTCCCTTCATTTTCTTGCCATTTAGAACAGGCTGTCTGTGGGTTCCAGTCCAAAGTCAACAACTCCTAAGCTTGAGAGCTTAACAACTCCTAAGGCAAACGAGAGCTGCTTTCTGGCTACCAGGAGTAGTATTGCTGAACTCAGTGAAACGACTGTAAAGAAAAAAAAAAAACCAAAACAAAAAAACCCCACCAAAAAAACCCACAAAAGTACCCCACAAAAAAACCCAACAAAAACCTTCCTAAATCAATGTGGCCGTAATGTGTCCTGCAAGAGCTCTACTGCTAGCTCCGTTTATTGAGGGTACGGTAAGAGATGAAGGTGAAGTAGTTTCCAAGATCAAGCTCTAAGGTGGTATCTCAGGTGCTGCTACAGGAAGATGTACCAGCAAAGAAGATAACTATTACAAATAGAATAGCAACTTATGTTGCCAAAAGGAAAAAAAAAATTTTTATAAATTATAAGGAGGAGCCGGATTCCAGGGTCAAAAACGAAACACAGCAGTTCAGCAATACATATATATACTGATTTCTTAACCCCCTTCTTGTAACCTGGATGCGTAATTACTTAGGTGAACTATTTCTGCTCTGGAGTGGGTTTGTATGGTTGTTCTGCCATGTGTGTGTCCCAACTCACGGCTGACAAAGGAATGTGCCACCTTGGAACAGTGTCTATGCAACTGGAGGGTGGGGGGGCAGGGAGGGGTTAATTATGGTTTCTTTCAGGCTTTTCTTAGTGTCCTTCTCCGGAGGACTTGAGTAGTGCAGCTATTCTTGTTGGGGAAGGCTATAAGATCACTTAGAAAATTCAACCTCATAATACTAGTTCGGCTAATACTGTAATGCCATTGTGAAGAACACATGAATCTTGATTCCTTCTAAGTAATCTCCTATGACTGATAAGTCCTTGATTTTTAGACAGGCTTACTCCGTGTGCTTTGTTGCCCAGTCAGGTATTAATTTGTCTTTTGGTTTGCTAGTGAGAAGAAATGAAGGTTTCAAGAGAGATGATGCCAGTGGTGCTTTGCCAGGTGCTGATGATATCTCCACATCGAGCCAAGCTCAGAGGGCCAGGTAAACCCTGTGAAAACAGTGTGTCTTGGAGTGCTTTGTCTTTATCAAAGAAAGTATTCTAAATCTGCAAGGAAATTTTTTAATCCCATCCCAGCTTCTGTTTAAAGTTAAAAAATAGCATGTTATCCTTGAAAGAAAACAGCATTTCAGAATTACCTGTTGCAGTCTGAAGTAGAAGTCTCATGATGCACTGTGGTGCAGAGGCGGGTATACCAGCTAGGAGTCCAAATCCAGTTCCCACGTTTAATGGAGACTGAGCTGTACTCTTTGAATTTGCTATATCTGTCAGAAGGTCAGAGGCTATGTTCTGCTTGAAAATATTTAATAATTTTTATTTTCGTTATACTTTTCTAAAATAAAGTTTTGGAAAGTATTATTATTAATACATATTAATTTGCATTTTTTAAAAATTTAATCAGGAAATTATAATATGCTTTTTTTTTTTTAAAATAAGCCAAAGCCATACATTTGGTTGGTTATTCTGGCAAACTTTTAGTTTATGTTGTGTTTGGATTAAATTTTAATACCTCAGCACTGATTAGGGAGGCCAATTCCATAACAATTTATGCTGTTTCAAATTTATTTTCCTGTGGTGTGTATTTGAAAATCACATCTGTTTGGCTTTTATTTTTCCAAGTGATGTTCATCAGTATTGCTTTAAAAAGTAGCTTCTGCTTTGTACTTCACCTTAATACAGCATCTTTGTACAGCAGAAGTATATCTTGCCATACCTGTTAGGTTTTGCAATTAGTTCCATTCTAATTGTTTGAGAATTATTATTTACACTGACCTTTTGGATTGAAATTTTTTTTTCTCCATTTCTGCCAGATATAGAATCACCTTGGAATATTTTATCAAAATGATTGAAATAATTTTTTTAATAAGGAAAGAAGAAACAAACAAACAAAAGACCCACATGCATTTTCCCCTCTTCCCTCACCACATGGTAACAACAAAGCCTTCTCTCAACAGGTCTTTGCTTTGTTTGGGGTAGATCAGAAGAAAGATTGCTGCTATCCTCAGTGTTTTAGGGTACGTGTATGGTTTTGGCATGAGTTAGATGGGAATTCTGCTCTATGCTATTAAAGACACTTGGGGCTGTCCGAAGGTTGGCACTGTTTCAGATGATGTGGCAAGGCTGTCAGATGGCTCCTCCACGTTCATTTACCATACAGAGTGATGTGCAGTGAGTAGGGCTTAGAGCCATGCTTTCAACCTGGAGATGAAAATAAATATCTGCTTCTTGCACTGACTTCAATGGGTCTGAGCAAGGCAGGGTCTCAGACAAGCTGTATCTGAGTGCGGATGAAGAGAGCAGTTACTTAGAAATGTTAGAGCTTTTGGCGATCTGTGGAGCAACATCACAGGTTTTCTTAGGACTTGCACTTTGCCTGAAAACTGCAAAGACATTTGGAAATGTATGTGTTGTCGTTCCGTGCAGGGGAGAAGTATTTAGGCATTGCTTAGCTGCGTCCAGCTGCTTTGTTGGCAGGAACGTGGTATCTATTCATGTAACAGAATATTAAACTACAGTGTCCAAGCAGCCTGAGAAATCCAGCCTGCCTTGATATGAGAGCGTTTGGGCCAGTATGTGAGCTTTTAGGGCAAATTTTCAAGTGCTTGCTTTACAGGTTTATGTTCTGTTTAACCCGTTTAAAGAGCTGTAAATTTCTGCTTTGCATGGTATGCTGTCTCAGAAAAGTAGACTATTACTACTGTGTGTGTAGAGTGAGCGTAAAGCGCTCTTGTTTTGCCTTTTTCTTTTGGTGAATGCCGCTAAGCCAGCTTTCGTTCTTTGACTTGAGCCCAGGAAAGTTGCCAATTCAACGCTGTGACTATGCTTCAGAATGAAACAGCAGTAATTCGCGGATGCTGATAGAGAACTTTTGCTTCTATTTACAAAATGTTTCAGAAACGGAAAGTAGTATGTGGTATGTAAACGAGTCATGTTGCTGTAAACGCAGCAGGCCTATTATGCAAGTGAAAATGCCATGGTAAAACAGCACGTGCTTTTTCATGGTTCGTTTTACATGAGTTTATATTTCTCTTGTTAAGATTGATACCTTTAATGGACATAATTTGTATTTGTGTGAAATCGAGAAGGAAATGTCATTGTGTAAATGCAGCATCGGCTTACCTGTTCTGCTTAGCAATGGAATTAATTTTACGTGCGTGTAACTATACAGTCTTACTTCAAGGCTTAGTATTTTTTTTTAATGCCCCGTTTCTGCTTGGCCTCCTCTCTGTGCATTTGCTAAATGATACCACTCTGCACTTGTGCAGAGATGGTATGGTGGGGGACCATATATAGTTCTTTACTGACTCTAAGTATCAGCTTTTTTTGACCTATTGAGAAACAGGAAAGCAGCCTGAGCAGAATGTAGTCCTAAGTTAATACTTAGATAATACCTCTGTTAATTGTGTCAGCTAAATAGAAAACAGTGCGTGCTCTCTTTCTCCAACAGCTGTTAAAACTTCCCAGTGCTAACACATGTAGAAGGAATACCATCAAAGATAGCTAGTTAAGCAGGGAGGTTTCTAAGAAAGTAACTTAATATTTTTATTCAGAATACTGCGAGTTGCTGCTTTAAAATGTCATGTGTTGCAGAAGACCATGGCTTTTGTACCTTCATAAGCTCTCAAAGTAAAACTCTTGGTAACAAGTTCCAAGGAGCAGATTCTCAGAGTTTACTGGGGTTTTTTTTGGCTCGTCATTTTATTGCAGAGTTTGGGGAAGTATATGCAAGTTACTTCTTTACTTGAATTCCATCACCACTTGGGAGGCTGTTTCAGTGTTTGTCTCTGTATTCAGAGATACCATCTGTACTTCAGTACATATTAAATTTACTGCTCCTGTCGCATGTCCTTAGAGGCCGTCTGCTTAATTATTCACGGAATTATCCTTGTAAAACTGAGTTGTAAATCAAAAAGAGGGATTTCGATTTGAGGGAGTCTGTCGCCAATATAAAAACGAACTCAAACCAGTGAAGCCGGTCAGAGTTACCAGCCTGTGCAGTTTGTGCTCTTTGGGAGGGCTGGCCTGCTCTTAAACCAGCAGAAGCCATAGATTTTTCAGTGGTACACGCAGCGTGCACTCAAACCCTTCTCTGTGACCGTTGTTACCCTTAAACTTCTTGCGATGCTTTCCTCGTGGCCATGGATACTTGTGTCTGTTTTCTCCTTGCTTTTTGTATTCCTTATTTTTGTCCCCTTTGGTTTTTTTCTTCCTTTACTATGTCTTCCTTTTTCTCTCTAGGAGCAGCAACTGACACGGATCTCTTCCTTCTCTTGCCTTTTCCTTCCACTAGATTTCATTTCCATATCCTTCCTCCCTTACCAAAAGGCATCCATCTTCCTCAATCTATTCTTGACCTTTCTACTGCACTAATCACTAGAGAATGTCTACCTGCTTCCCTTCTTCCAACTTCCTTCCCTGATCCAGTACCTGCCAATTTCTTGGTAAGTACATTAGGTGAGGAGGTCACTTGCTTCCCTCTTTTATAGGGGTCAGCCTTCCAGGTTATTGCTCGCCCACGGTCTTCAGTTAGTAAGGAGCGCTGAGATTCTGGTTTGCAGACAGGCGTTGATGAAAATACAGAGTAGCAACCAAGGGCTGATGAAGTACCACGGGAAACACAATTCTGTGATATTATGTGTTAGGAATGTAATGTGGAATTTTTGTTGTTGTTGGAGTAATAATGTTTGCATATTCTGAACTAAGCGGAAGAGCTCTGCCTGTATCTGTCAACAGTAGGTCTGGTTCTGTAGAATGAGAGATGCGTTCCTAGTCATGGAACCTAAAGAGTGAATCACGCTGATACCCCGCATAGAAAATTGACAGTCTGACCAAGCCAGTTAGTTTTACTTACCTAGGATACTGAAGCATTCTGATTTCTGGTTGGTGATAGCGCTTAGGAAAAATTTTTGAATTTTAAACGAATAGGTTTTTGAGCTTCCTCCCCAGGCACCTGACACCCACTCCAATCTTCAGAGAAACTAATACATGTCAACAATGATGATAAACCAACATAATGATAACACAGAGTAACTTAGGATTGTTTCTCTTGCACAGAGCTGTATGTTATTTAAAAGACAACATTTTTCTGCAGAAGGGGTTTTCACATTGGCAAGTATTTTCAGATAGAGCCAGTTGCACCATGTCCGTCTTTTTCATATCGTCTTTGATAATTTGTAGATACTTGTGTTCTGAAAGTGTTTGCTTTTGTTTTATGTCAAAGCCCATCCTTAGACCTTGATCTGAAGGGCACTCGGGGGTGTATTTAACTTAGTTCATTGTGAATATTCCCACGTATGTTGATCTTAATAAACTTCCTCTTGGTGAAAATCTAAGCACGTGCACAAGTCTTTGCAGGTCCGAGGCCTCTTCTCATGATTTTGTCCTTTTAGGTGCAATTACTAAGCGTGTTGCAGAAAGGAACAGAAGAGGGAGAAGGGAAGCAATGCTATGAGAGCCCTGCCCAAGGGAAGGGATAATGGGCTTACATTAGTACATTTGACTGTAACCATCTATATCCACCCTGAAATTCCACTGGAGGAACTTCAGCATTGTCCTTCTCAGTTTGTGAGAATCTTTAGGTTATTTTAGGTTATTTTAAAAAGCAGGTACATCTTTAAAACTCTGTAGATTATCTTTTCCTGGGAAGGGGCTGTACGTCAGTGTCAGTGCAGAACTTACTCTACATTTATCTGTATTGCTAAACTTCAGTGCAGCTTCAGGGATATGCAAGCTTCAAAAAACTTGCTTTGCTCTTTCATGTTTTTCATTACTCTAACACACCATCTAAACTAATACTTAGCTTGGAATTGCTAGAACTGTGTTTTGGTGCATGCTGTTAATTTGTCTGTGCTTAAAAATTGCCTCTATATAGTTAACAGATGGAGTACATTGTTTTTTCTTGTTTTAGGATTTCTAAATAAGCCTTGATTGGTTTATATTTAGTTTGGGGTTTAAAGGTTGTTTTCTGTAAGCATAGAACAGAAGGAGGGAAGTGGAAGTTGGTGTTCTTTTTCTTGGATTTGTCCTTTCTTCGCATTTACTAACCTCCTGATTGTCAAATAAAAATTACTTTTGTTCACCCAAAATGAGGCATTCCTTCTACAGAGAATAAAATTGGTAGGACATTTGGGATCCACATGTGGTGAGAAAAGAACTGGAGGGTAGGTTGCTGTGTTTTTCAGAAATACTGAGGGGGTTTTTTGGGCTTTTTTTCTCTTTTTCCTTCAGGTTAATAATTTAGCCTCTTAATTTTTTGTGGTGGCAGTGTATCAACCAAGCTGTTCTTAGGAATTAAAAAGAAAAGGTATTTTTTTCAGCAAAATAAGATGATGAAAACATCAGAGTATGATAGTTAGAATAATTTAGTATAATGGTATATTGATACATATATAAATAATTATATAAATATTTCAAGCCATACTGCTGCTCAGGAAATAACAGTGCTGTGCAAAGAGTTCATAAAGAATCTCTAGAGAAAATGATTGGAGCAATATTTACTTACATAAAGTACACTGTTATTTTAGGGGTTTTTTTTTAACGACATGTTTTCGAGCATGCCTTTTTCACAGTCCCTGCTTGGACAGAGAAATTAAGATATTTCCAAAACATTAATATTTTTCTTCCTCCTGTGTGTTCACTGGTTTTGTACTGATTCACTGGGTTTGTACTGTCAAGTATTTTTTTAGACTGCAGCTGAGCCTATATTTTCATACGAATAAATGACAGGCAGCTGTAGAAACTTGACATTTTTGCTCATTTTCTGTGTTGGTGGATTGGTCTCGAGTGCTAACCTCCTGGCTCCTGAATAAATGTTGTGTTTTATGTAGTGTTTGATAACTAGCTTTTGTGTTCTGGGTTTCCGCTTAAGTAAATGCTTAAAGCAGCAGAACATCTTCAGCATAGCTACTGAAGTCTTTCATCCTCTCTGACTGTACCATAGGCCACATGAAGCACCCTTTGAAGGCAATCTAGTAAGTCAAGAAGTGATGCTAAAGCGTCAGGAAGAAGAAGTGATGCAGCTGCAAGCTAGAATGGCTCTCAGGCAGTCCCGACCTAACCTCTACCCAGGAGATGCAATTAGGTCCTCAATGCTTGACATCACGAGAGATCCACTGAGAGAAATAGCCCTGGAAACAGCCATGACACAAAGAAAACTGAGGGTAATGCCCTAATCTTGGTTCAACTCTTACTTTCATTGATGCAGAACAGTGTCTTGACTGAAACCCGTAACGTGAGAGATGCAGAAACTGGGTCCTGTGATAAACAGTCAACTGATTACATACTAGGTGTTTGATGTTGCCCTGATAGGAAATTTTACAGGGTAAAATTCTGAGGTTTTGTGGCATTAGTGGCTATGTGGCCTAAAGCAGTATCAAGAGATTCTAAAACAGACAGCAAGCCTTGAGTAAAGATTGCATCGTTTCAACCACTTCAAATTGCATTTATTTCGCTTAGTGGAATATGGATGTGTCCAACCAGCATCAAAGGTTTCATCAACAAATGAACAAGCTGAGAAGGTGAAAAAGGTGGAGTGTATTCATTTGGCCCTTGGGTTCACCCTGGATCACTGTGCAAAAACTCTCTGTTCCTTTCCCAGCTCCCTTGGTACACAGATGAAATAGAAGATTACAGAGAAAGAGGGAGGCAGAGTTGTAGAGTGGCTGATGTTTAAAAGAGATGATAGCTTGATGCCCTCTGCTGCTGCTTTCAGTGACTTGGATTTATTTATTATTTTTTCAAGGATGGGAAAACTTGAAACAAGACTCAGGTGAATTTGCTGTCCTAATCCAGGGTAATAGTTGCTGTATCTGACTCCAGACCATAGCACTCTGACTAGTTAGTTCATGTAAGCTTTAACTAACCAGGTTGGTTCCTCCTCAGCCCTTAAGAGGTTTACATGCAGATGTTTTAAATATAGTACACAGTAGGCAGTAGCCAATGAAGGTTTCCCCTCAAAAAGTGAATCATGGCCCACTTTTTTAATGTGGTATTAAAGTGGGTGTTGTGCAGAGTGCTTCCATTAACAGTTCGGATGGGTAACCTCCTATAATTTATAGGGTGAATTAGTAGGACATTTATTTGTCTACAGGCAGACAGAAATTGGCCAGGACCTCTACTTGAACCCAGCAGATAGAATTAGGCTGAAACATTTCAGTCTTCAGGAGACAAGATTTGTGTTTGTCATGGTAAAATTGCCCCAATGCAGAAAACCGTAGTAATGTCAGGCAGTTGCTCACTGAGATAAGCCCAGATGGTCCCAATATGCAACCCACACCCTGTATTATAAAGGAAGACAAATAATATCACAGTGTTGGCTTTTTGCCCAGCAAAGGAAGGAAAATATGCCAAATAATAATGTCACCAGCACTGTAGCTTGTCAACGGTATCTGGCAGGCATGCTGGCAAAGTCAGATTCTTTAGACTTGCCAACTCATGGGAGGAACTCAGTACAATTTTTTGAGTTTTGGCCTTTGGTTTCTCTTTGGTATTTGCAGTGCAAGAGTTAACTGTGCCTCATTCTGTTGTCCCAACAACACAGTGTTCATTCATACTCTTGTGATTTGCAGAATTTCTTTGGCCCCGAGTTTGTGAAAATGACAATTGAGCCATTCATCTCCTTGGATCTGCCAAAGTCTATCTTGGTAAGTAAGAAAGGGGCTGTTCAGCAGTCAGTGGCAGGTGAAGTACGTATAACCAACAAATGCGCTTTTGTCACAAGTGTGAATGTTGGTATATTTTATTTCACAACATGTAGACTAAGAAAGGGAAGAATGATGATACCCGGCGTAAAGTAAATGTGATGCTTCTAAGTGGGCAGAAGCTGGAGCTAACTTGTGATACCAAAACGATATGTAAAGATGTCTTTGATATGGTTGTTGCCCATATTGGCTTGGTGGAGCATCACTTGTTTGGATTGGCTACTTTAAGAGGTAAGAACAATGATTTGATGTAACTGACAGGTACAAAATAAGAATTAGCTCCATGATGTTGAGAAAAGATAAGCCGAGACTGCCTGGCATCTATGAAGCATATACTTTGAGTTACCTGCCCTTGTATTGGGTCAACATACATTCCTCAGTGAAGAACAGCTTTGCACAATAAAATTGTACATTTGCTTGAGTAGTGGCAGCTCATCTCGGGCAGCCTTTTCCCCTTGGTGGCCGAGTTTTCTTCCCTGCTGTTCGTTGCCTTCACTCTGCCTAGTACCCCTCAGAGGACATGAGTTCTGTTAGTATGCCCTAGGCAACGTTGCAGCCTCTTGTGGAGTTAGACCTGTAGGGATGCATAGGAGAGCCCCTTGTATAGACGGACCTGTCTTAAGAAAAAAGAATTTACTTCTGAGCTACTAGGTTTTTGTTATTCGAACAGACCTGAAGTTGGACTTTCCACCCCCACTCAGGAGAAGGACCCTGTAGCAGAACCAACGTGTTCAGACCCAAATTTGCAGTCTCACAGGCTGTTGCAGAACTGCAGTGCTCAGAATAGACTATGGTGCTGCATGAGATAGAAGCCCTTACCCCAAGAGTTTACTCTATCCATGGCAGGCTACCAGTGCTCTGGGCAGTTTAGAAAACCTAGAAAACATTTGCAGAAATGTAAATGGGACGGAAGTATAGTAACGGAGGGAAGGAATGAACAGGTTTTGGATTTCCTATGGGATAAGAATTTTGAAATTTTAAAGAAACCCTAGTTCCTATTTTGTAGCTATCACAGAAGGTAACTTTTTTTTTCAATGGTGTCTTTAGGATAACTATAAAATTATTTTTTCTGCCCTTATTCAGTGATGCCTTTAATAGCTATTGTACTTATAAGCCATTGTTAGTCAACAGAAGACCTTACTGTTCAAAACCAAATTGCAGAATTGTAAATCTGCTTGTGAATTGTGAATCTGATGCCCCATCTGGATTTGATTTTAATGTTTCTACCCATGTGCTTCACTTTAACATTCATGGCAGACAATGAATTTTTCTTCGTTGATCCTGACATAAAGCTAAGTAAAGTAGCTCCAGAAGGATGGAAAGAAGAATCGAAAAAAAAGAACAAGCCCCCTGTCAACTTCACTCTGTTTTTTCGCATAAAGTTTTTTGTGGATGATGTCACTCTTATACAGTGAGTATATGGAAAAAAAAAAATTAACCCCCTAATCCCTAAATTTATGGGTAGAAATTGGATATTAATCAAATACTGAAAATTTGCTATCACGGGAAGAGTACCAAAGATGCTGTGGGGTTTCTTTGTGGTTTTTGTTTTGTTTTCCTGTTCTAGGCATACACTGACCTGTCACCAGTATTATCTACAGTTGCGGAAGGACATCCTGGAAGGCAGGATGCACTGTGATGATGAGACAGCCTTATTGTTGGCATCCCTAGCTCTCCAGGCTGAGTATGGAGATTACCAGGCAGAGGTACACCATCAATTTGACCTTTCACTGTGTTCTTGCTGCTGAATTAAAGAACAGACTCTGAGCTGCCACACATGCTTCACAGCTCTGCCCTGGACAGGAGGCTCAGCTGATACGCTGCTGGCAACTTTTGCTGTGGGCAAGTTTTCTTTTAGTCTAATAAAGGGCTGTTGCAGAATCCAGTTCAAGGTCTGGGTATTGAACCCTCTCTCTTCAATGGAAGAAGAGTCAGGCTTGAATAGGAAGAAACCATATCTGAAATTAAGTTCTGGGTCAGGGTTGAGATTCGGAATCCCTCCTCTTACTCAGTTGTAATGTATAATTCTTTGCAAAATTAATGTTTATACTTCATTCATGTTCATGGAGTAGTATATGGAGATGTCATCACAAAAACGTTTCATGTTGTAGGTGCATGGCATGTCATATTTCAGACTAGAACACTATGTCCCGGCTAGAGTGATGGAGAAACTAGATCTGTCTTACATCAAGGAAGAGCTGCCAAAATTGCATAGCACTTACGTGGGTGCATCTGAAAAAGAGACAGAACTAGAATTTTTGAAGGTAAGCGGGGAGCAATTTGAGTCCTTAATCTCTAACTTAAGAAATTCCATGTGGATATATGGGTACAGATCAGGTTCTGAATAACACTGAAAGGAAGAAAGCTGAAAAGATCTTCTCAAAAGACACATCCATCATTACAGGTGAAAAGAAATCATAATAGAAGGGAAGGAAGCCCTTTCACTTTTTTCCCCAATCAGTAGTCGTCCTGCTTTAACTCAAACTAGTTAAAAGCAACTATTGATCCTTGTGTTTACTCCAAAGGAAACTATAATTATGAGGCAGCGCACCCTGCATTCCCTACATCCCTTGTTCTTTCTGTTGGGGAAAAACAGTAAATATTTAAATTATGAAAAGTTTTGTTACAGCCAATACTGTTTATGGTGCTTGGTATGAAGCAGGCCAGAAGCATTACCAAGCAGACTTCCTTGTACACGTACATGTAAGATGATAGGAAAAACATAATCACAGGTATACTTGGTTTACTCTAAAAGGACCCTTTGAGAAATGTAATTATGGGTTTTGCTGCTGTTGCTTGTTAAGCAGCGCAATACAGAGGCTGCAAATGAGTTCTAGGGGTGACAGTTTGCTGCCGAGACACTGGGTAACCATTACACTGTAATTCCACAGTCACGCTGTAGTTCCGTGGTCTCTTTGAGAGGTGATGGAGGAGGCACTCGGCTGACTTTGTCCCTTCTAAGGCTGTTGCTCATTTTGCTCATTTGGTAGAAATGTTCTTTTAACTTAACCTCAGAGTAGGGAACTTGATCCTAGCTAAAGCAAGCCTGACTCAGGGTGGGGTGAGGAGAACAGTTAGATTCCCTTGTTTGATTCATTATGTCAGTCCCTTATGGCAGTCCTGAAGAGACAGCAGCAATGAATGGCTGGGAGTGCAAAGTGAGTGAAACTGCGGGTTTTGTCAGCTATGATGCCTCACTGTGATCACAGAATTGCAGTGTTAATCTAATTCTGTGCTTTAACAAATACGTCAGTCACAAGTGCATCTGTCTAGTTTTAGGTGGCTGCCAGCAATTGCTTTGTGCAAGTTTGACTTGGAGACATTTCTTGATTCATGCTTCTGTTGTTTGATTTTAGTAACTGCTGGCTTCATTTACAGTAGTGTTTGGCAGGTCAAGGGATACTAACAAGACTCATAACCCTCTAGAGCAGCTGATGCATCTCTGTTGTAACATCTCTAAACTGTTTAAGTGGAATCACCAGGCAGAGAGGAATCTTTTTTTTCTAAAATCTATATGTATATATGTGCATATATTAAAATATTTATATAGAAGTGTAATATTTATCTAGAGGTATAAAAAACTTGTAATGGCCTTAACTTCATATTCTTAGAAGTTTCATTGCATTGATCTGTACAGTTGTGTCAGAGGCTCACAGAGTATGGTGTTCATCTTCATCACGTGTTGCCTGAGAAGAGATCCCAAACAGGTATCCTTCTGGGAGTGTGCTCCAAAGGAGTCGTTATTTTTGAAGTTCACAACGGTGCCCGCACACCTGTACTACGCTTCCCGTGGAGAGAGACAAAGAAAATATCCTTCAGTGTAAGTCGGTCTCTTTTCCTCCCTCTCGGCACACATGTCTATATTTGTATCTCCAGATAGTGGGTTTGAGTGTTTGATATATCTGCAAATTAAGCTGCTGTTTTACAGCGTGGTCTGACTACGTTTTGTACGCTGAGCTGTGGTGTATTACGGGATTGAAATAGGAGTTTTGATGTTTTAAAGTAGGGTGGGTTTTTGTTTGTTTGTTTCTTTTCTTAGCTTGCTGCTCAGGTTCCAGCCTCACAGGAGAGTTTAGCACCTATGTTTTGGCAAATCTGTATTTGCGAACTGTGGCTTCCCTGCCTTCCAACGGAAGAGCTGTTGTGAAGACAGATCAAGCGCTGCGTCTTGGGAGAAGCTCTGCCCATGTACTGCGTTTCTGGGCAATCTGCCCTTTCTGCCATATGGGGCATGGGTAGCGAAGGAGCACCAGAGTGAAAACCTTGCATTAGAGGACCGAGTACTGGCGAACGGCAGTACTCAGTGTAACTAGGAGATGCACCTATGTGGCTTTTAAGTTTTATTTCCAAGAGTAGTTAAGTTAAACAATGATGGATGACAGAGACTGACACATGATTTGGACAATAGCAGCCAACTTCAGTGAGTGTGCCATAATCTGGTGCTCATGTGTCAGCTTTTAATGAGATGTTGAGCTTCAAATGCTTACCTTTATACAGGTATTGAAAACAGTACTTCTAACTCTGGTACCTTCTTGAAAAGCTCCAGCCTGTTTCATCTGTTATATGATTTTAACTAGAATTGGTAATCTGAAGTTCGAAGATTACTAAAAAGATAAATTTAAGACCTGGAACATTAACTGATAGATTCCATAATTAGATCGGCATCTAGTTCTTTTTCTCTTGAGTGGCAGCGCCCCTTGTGACTTCATCAGACTCTTTTGAAAACCCCATCCTACAAAATGAGATAGTACTGGTTGTCATTAGTCAGTACTAACAGTAACCGAGACGGGTTAAATAATAATAAAGTACCATCTCAGCTAGCCCAGAAATGGCTTTCAAGTGCTGCTTTGTAAATCACAACTTAGTTTCAACCCCTATTTTAACAGAAATCTCTCCCATCAGTCCATTTTGCTTCAGGAACGTTTGAATGCTGTAGCTATGCACAAGCAAACACAAAACTCTTTGTAGGGTAAAAGAAATCATTGCCTTCAACTTTTTTCTTTCTCCACTCTGTAGAAGAAGAAAATAACTTTGCAGAACACGTCAGATGGTATCAAGCATTCATTTCAGACTGACAATAGTAAGACTTGCCAGTACCTTTTGCATCTCTGCTCTTCCCAGCATAAATTCCAACTGCAGATGAGAACCAGGCAGAGCAACCAAGATACTCAAGACATTGGTAAGGGCTGTGGTGCTGTGTTGGTTTTTAATAGCAATCTGGATGTATTTTTGTAAGGAGAAAAAGTGAACTTGAGCTTTACTAATTCTGCTGAGCGCTACATATGTGTAGTGCTCTACATTTGGAGGGTTTATACTGTAAAGAGAGTCTACTAGCTAAGTTTGTTTGGATTTCATTTAAGGGGGGAAAAAAAGAGTTGGCAGATCACACAGAGCTGGCCCATAGCAGCTCCTCTAATATAAAAGGAATCTAAAAATAGGTCACTATTAGTACTTTCCCATTTGATTAACAGCTTTTGGGGTTTTTTTCAGAAAGAACTTGAAGGTATTTGAGTAATAGGGTTTTTTACCTTTTGCTTAATGTGAAATGAATTGATTGGATAATGTGAAATTACAGATAAAAATGCGAGGGCAAGTACAATAGGGAGCTTTTCATGATGCTGCATCTGTAAGCTGTGAGTGGAGCTGTCTTTATTCCACTTAATGCTTGGTAGACCTAGTAAGCAACAATGCTGGTCAATTTTCTTCAGAGCTGCCACCTGATTTGTGTGTATAATAGAAAATGTAAAGGTGTTCTGTAAAAAAGAAAATATTAATTGGAGAATGCAATCATTGAAACAACCTTCTGTACTAATTTCTTCACTATTTGGAGCAGAGCTCACTTGGCTGGCTGGCCTTCAGCACAGCCTGGCACTGCTATTGTGGTCAGTCTGCCTGCTCATTCTTTCTTTGTTCCCTGTTTTTATCTGTCTGCATTCCAGTTGCTGTTAATCCAGACTTCACCAGCATAGCTGGGATGGAGTTTGACCCGATTGCTGTGGAGATTGTGATCTCTAATTTCAAAAAAAAAAAAAAAGGGGAGGGGGGCAGGAGGGGGGCAGAGGAGGCATGTGGCAGCTATGCAGCCTGTTTTCTGGTCTGTGGGCTCTGCCAAAGTAGTGCAAAAAAATTGGAGGAAGTGACTAAAAGCTGTTGTACTGTTCTCTAACTTCGTGCTTGCTTATTGTGAATCACAAAAGTGGTACATGAAGGGCTTTCTTGACTAGGCAGACTTGGTTGCTCTTACAGATGCAGTATGTGGTGTGCTTTGGGAGTCTGGAAGATAATAGTTTGCTTCTGAGCAGTGCAGATCACATGGAATTCAGAGATCTTGGATTTCATCAATTGTTCATAATGAGAAGCAAGTAAATCAGTATTATGGTTAATTCCATTACACTTGGTTATCAAAAGTAAAAGCAATTCAAGCAATAAGTTTGCTTTTGTCATGACTTTACTGATCCAAATTTATTAGTCATGTTTCTTTCCTGCATAAATATATATGAATATAACAAAGTTACTAGAATAATATTGTAAACATGGGGAAGTATAGTAATGCAGGTAAGAGAAAACAGTGATGAAGCAGCTAGTCAAAATAGCATATTAATTACAAGTACTACTTCCTTTTGTGAGAGCAGTGAAATCCCAGGCAGATTTGGGAAGCGTTATTCTTGGCCTGCAGAATTATCGCGTATATATATATTTTTTTTTTTCCAGAGCCCTTAAAATGTCAGTGAAAACTGGTGATTGGAAACACTCAGCAAAACAGTGAAGAAAAGGGCAGGTGACAGTATTCTTAACTCAAGGCTGATCACCAGAGGAAGTGTATTTAAGGGCTGATTCTGAGTTAACAGCACAGTGAACACGAGCATGTGCCACAAACGCTTGCAGTGTTTGTAGGGTGGAGTAGCAAGACTCCAGAAGATTCATATGCTTTGGAGGATTCTTTAGAAATACAGTTTTACACTGTCTTGCAAGACTCACCTTGATTTCAGCCAGCAAATGGAGAAAATATTTTGAGATGAGGAATAAGGCTTGGCATGCATAGCAATGGTGCAGGAATTTTCGTGGAACGTAACATGAAGGACATAAGGGAGAGCACTTTATAGCCCCTGTGAACCATGACATGTTTTTCACTTGTTGCACTATGTCTTCAGTGACCTGGGAGAAACCATTTTAACCCATGTAAATCTAATAGAAAGAATTAGGCTTGGAAAAGAAAAGGAAAATGCCTCTTGAATAACATTCTTTCTGCATGAATACACAGAGACGAGACACACACAAAAAAAAAAATACTAGCAATTTTATGGTACATAAGAAAGGAGGTAAGCTATAACACAAGGAGTGATGGTTTCTTTTTTGCACAATTTCTGTGGCCGTGCAGTGAACGGAACTGAGCACTGAGTATTGGGATGGATATTTGGATTCCTGAAAGGGCATACAGAAAATCACAAAGATGAAGCGAGGGTTAAGTCAGCCTTACAAAGGAAGAGTTCTGAGGCACGTGAGAATTTTCACTGAAGGTGTTGGCAGAAGGTGTGAAAGGCCCAATATCTATATAGGTAATTGTGTGAAAGTGTTCGTCTGAAATCCATGGGGAAATCCTGTTTGGTGCTTGCAGAGGTTAAGTACAATGTCAAGAGAAGAGATCTTGGAATAGTTTATCAACATGCTCTTCCCCAGAATGGGAACACAAGAGGAAGTGTCTTGATAGCTCCTGTAAGTCAGGAAGCTGAGGTTTGTGCATCTGTGGTCTGATCGAGCAAAACTATTCTTACATAGCTCCTCTGGTCTGTCCGGTGGCCATGGCTAGAGGAGCTGTGGGTAAGAAAGCGGTAGTTGTATACTAATTCACCTTCAAAAAGGAGAAAAAAATACCTTCCACAAGTAAATCTTCTCTGTATGCCTATTACAGAGAGCGCGTGAGTTACCGTTGCAGTTCATTCCTGCCCTAGGTGTTGGAGGAAGGAATGTCTCTTGGAATGGCAGTGCTGAGGTTGCATTTGCCAAATGCCAAATACACTCTCGAATGATGAATACTGTGGCTTTTAGTAAAGCTAATGGATGACGTATACAAAAAGTGGCATTTTCCTTTTGAGTTACAGTGCAGCTTCCTAAAGCAGCTTATTTCCTAGCTGTATGTAGGGTTTAAAAAAAACTAGTTGTCCCTAAATCACAAATAGATATATATATGCAGTTGGGGATTGCTTTTGCTCAGACTTCCCTGTGAACTGACTCCAAGACATCAGTGAAGTTTCTGAAGGGTTCGGATGGCCCGTTTTCCTTTAAGGGCTCTAACCAGCAAGCATGTTGCCACGGCTTATCAAGTTGCTGTGCGAGAGCCAAGCCATGGGACCTTAACTGCCAGCATTAGGAGGCAGTTAGGCTAATAGAAATGAGACCTCCTCAGCTTTTGCTCTGAATTAAGAGGAGTCTAGGCTAAGTAGCATTATCTTGCATTTGCTTTCAGCTAAGCACATCCACCCAGACAGTTCCCATGACTCGGATGACAATAATCTAATTATAACCCAAAACCTGTTTCTCTCTGCTGCTTAAGGGAATCCTAGTTCATGAGTCAAAAAGTATGGCGAACTCCAGTCAACACTTTCTGTTCTATGCTAAAGCATTTAGGAGGTTTCTGGCAGGGGAAGTCCTTAAGTGCCCCTGAGTGAACTGATGTTCTTTAACCACGTAGAGATGCTGCCAAGCCCCCATGACTTTACGACTATACTGTAGGTGTGTCAGGGACTCATGTGAAGAAAAAACCAAGCGACGGATGGATGGAAGTTTGGTTGGATCTGATAGTATAGAGGTGGGGGAGCCCCATTTGTTCAAGTTGTGGAAAAGACGTGTATGAGCAGATTAAGAGAAGTGTAGTCTTCAAGGTTGCTTGGCTTGAGGTTATTATTTGCTTTGCAGAAAGAGATGATGTGCCTGAATATAAGGCACAGCAGTTTAAGAGGGAATATGCGCCTTGTGCAAATAAGGGGGTAAATATGTTGCTCTTCTGTGTTTTTGGAATTCATTGTTGTAGATGGTCAGTTAGTGTAATGTCATGAACTCTAAACTTTGCTTCCTGAGCAAACTACATGGTGGTTGTTTATGTGTACCTGATGATGGTACCTAATTCTGAGCATCTGGAGAAAATAGGCTTTTTGTGAGTTGGTTGTTTAAAAGGCATGCTTTATACAAGAAGGTCACGCTAGCTCTGCTGTATAACTTAAACGTGCTTGGTTTTCTTTTTTTGTTTAAAAAAAAAAAAATATCTACAGAAAGGGCTTCATTTAGGAGCCTAAACCTTCATGCAGACTCTGTCAAAGGTTTCAACATGGGACGAGCCATCAGTACCGGTAGCCTGGCCAGCAGCACTTTGAACCGACTTGCCGTTCGACCTCTGTCTGTTCAATCAGAGATTCTGAAGAGGCTGTCCTGCTCTGAGCTCTCACTCTTCCAGCCGCTTCCTGGCTCTTCAAAGGACAAGAATGAGAAGACTTCGTGGGAGGAAAGACCCAGGGTTATGAGCAAGTCATTTCATGACCTGAGTCAGAGCCACATCTCGGTTTACCCTCCAAGGAAAAATATTATTACGGCTTTGGACTCTTCCCCCCAAAAAATAGAAGACATAATGGGAAGAGTCTGTCAGCAATTACCAAAATTTGATACTGGATCAGCAGCGGGAGCACTAAAACTGAGCAAGTAAGAGTCTCTCTGACCGCCCTGCAAGATATTTGTGTACAGTCAATGTACATTTTGCATCAGTTTTGATTTATTATTCATACCATTATTTTATTACATTGATCCTTCCCTTCCCTCTCCCAACTTCCTCTTCCCTCTGTCTGGTTCCCATTCTCTTCTTCTCCCCTTTAAGTTCAAAATCTCATGCAGGTTTAAGTAGAAGCCCTGAAAGAAAGAAAAATGAATCGGACTCATCATCCGTTGAAGACACCGGTCAAGCCTATGTTGTAGGTCAGCATGCAAAAATAATATTACTGTGTTTACCAACTAACCCCTAAAATTGTTTTGGTTGTAATCCTTTGATATATTTATTAACGGATGGTAGTATTTTGATTTGAAAAAGGGAGCAGAGCATCACATGTTAAAGTAATCCAAGCCAGTTGCCTGTTTATCCTGAATAATTGTTCCAATAAATCAAAAACAACCTCCTCTGGACAGCACCAGTCTGTATGCAGGTGTGCAAAGTATGAGCACTCAACAGTAAAAGCGGTTCCAGAAAACATCTTCCATTTTGTCGCTTCAGTGTTCCATTTTATTGTATGGATCTTGTAATAACTTGCTAGTCTTCACAGTCTGTTCGTCAAGCTTGAACTTTTTTAGTGTTTTCTGTGAAAAGGGTGCGGGGAATGATTTTTGGACGCGAGACTCAGTTTGGCACGAGCTGACTATTGGTTAGTACCTCCTAGCCGTAACTGCACAGTTCTTTTTTTTGTTTGGTTTCATTTGGTTATAATAAGTTAGGTACAAATTTTTTTGCAGCACGTTGCATGTTTCACAACACTCCTGTAATGAGCTAAGCCAGACGTACATACTCCACTTTCTTGGCCAGGATTGGATTGCGCACAGATAGTCTTACTAGGCAGTGAAAATACAGAGTTCACATCAGAAAAACATTCAGAGCACCTAGATAAACTTAAACTTGCACGTTGAGTACATCAACTTTTCATATCTGTGTGTCGTCAGTTCTGGTTATAGGAAGTTCCTTGTCCTAATAATAGAAACTATAACGGCTGAAACATCTGCAGCCTTGGCTTGCTTTTGTTGCTTTGCTTTTACTTCACATTAAAATATTGATTAGTTACAGAACACCAGAAAAGTGGAAGAATATGCAGTTCCTGTAGTGACTGGTTGCAGCCATTTATCCTATGCTTTTAGCTTTACCATGAGTGTTATCACTGCTTACCCATAATCTTCTGGACAGCAGTTTGGATAGGGATCTTAGCTATGTGTTGGAAAGTCCTGCTGAATCACATTGCCTGTGCTGGGGACACACGTTCTTTGCATGATGAAACTCATCAGCTGAAACTTTAGGGTTCAAAAGTTTGGAAAGGGCCAAACTGCTTTCCTAAGCAGCTTGGATTATCTCACCTCACTTACTTTCATAACCTAGTATATTTGTCCTGTATCTGCTTGTCATTGATCATTCCAAAGAAAATATGATTCTGTATGCAAACCAATTTAATGAGGAATACTTGGTTCAAATTGCTTGTTACTGAAGCAACTTACTTGGTCATGTACAAAATCTTACAAGATTCTCGTTGTGTTGGTTTATTAGGTTAGGCATTTTCAGCTAATCCCGTTAGAAATTTCAGTCTTTGACTTAGTTTCTTAAAGATCTGTTAATCTGAAGTTAACGGTGGTTCTAAAGGGCAAACCTTGGCCCTTTCTTTAATGCTTTGCCTTTGCATGAGCTACCGTCTCTCTGAGTCTTGAACTACAACCAAAGTACATGAGTCATTTGGATTTGCTGCTCCAAAACTACATTCGTGTTTATTCACTTTTAAAACAAGCAATCTGATATTGTGAATGAGCTCCTCTTGTGTATTGGGTAAATTGTGAAATACTTCTTGCTAGCTTTCATATTAAAAAAATTAATTCATAACAATGTCTAATATTGCCATTCATGTCGCAGGCGTTAGCTTGAATACTTCGGCAAATCTTCCATCATCAACGCTGTTGAAGGAGAGCGGTAAGTTGATAAATAATACGCCTATAGAATTAATTAAGTCAGTTTGAAGCACTTGTTCTTCACTGTTCCACCTGTCCTGTTTCTTTGCTATTCCTAAATCAAATACCTCTTCCAGTTAGCTGGCTAGGATCTTTTCCTAAATACAACTCCTAATATCTCTTTTGGATTGCTTCTTGGGAGAGACTTTGACATCTGTGTGTAATATTTTTTCAAATATGACTAGTGTCTCTTTAGTTGGAGTCTTGAAGGGTGCTATTACCTAACATACCATGCTCTTCAAAGCTCATTTCTCTTCCTTATCAGGTTACTGGTTCTGTAAAGCCCAAGACTGTGTTTTCTTTTTAGTTCTTTTACTTTTTTGATTTGCCTTGGTTTTGTGGGAGAAAAACTCCTTCTCCAGGTGGTGCAGTCTGTTGCATTCTCTTGCACCGCTGTTTTCTGCTTGTACCAGTGTATGTAGCTCAGTTGTTTTCTGCTGTTCTGGTATTGCGTGGTCCACTTCGGGCAAATGTATGCCAGGCACTCCAGACCAGATGAGTTTTATCCTCTCTAGGTAGAGAATTCACGAGTTCAGACTTACAGTATGCTGGCATTTTCTGAAGTTTCAGGAGACTGGGTTTTTTCCAAATCATGCTGTCTGGGTCTACTTCAGCTTGTTGGAAGCCCTCAGGGGTCACATGATTCTACTGTGAAGATGATCACATTTTGGAAGAGGCAGAATCGGGACCCTGTGAAGTTGCAAATGAGGAAAGAAATTTAAACAAGATAGGTTTTTGTAGATATCTCTAATGTTGGTTGTTTTTCAATGAAGAAACACCATTAAGAGAGCTCACTGCGTAACCTTTTAGTAACTTCATATAATAAGCCTTAGTTTCACTTTTGCCAACATGCTTACATCCTGCCTACCTGAACAGGGCATGTAAACACAGATCAAAACACTTTGCTGAGCAGAGACTAATAAATGTGAAGATTCTAGGGCTCAGTTGTTTTGTGATTCCAAGAGACTATGCTAGGTGCTTTACTCAGGAGAAACGAAAGATTTTATCTGCTAAAGATGGGAGTGAGTTGTAACAGCGTGGTGTGGCTTTTTTAATTGGGACATGGCTTGGAAGATGGAAGTTGGACCCACTAGTTCAGAACAGCTTTTCGGGTTATCAGAGAAGTAGACTTTTTTTTAATGGAATAGAACTTCAAGGCAAACCTGAAGGGAAACATTCAGGTAGTGTCTGATCATGAAATGTTGGCTTTTCAGATAACTCTCTGCAAACAACACAGAACAGAGTTGCCTCACCAGAAAGAGAGATCACTTTGGTGAACTTGAAAAAGCATGAAAAATATGGCTTAGGTAAGTGGCTTTAAAATTGTTGTTGCCAAGTGTGTTCCTAGCAGCCAAAAACAAAATAAAGCTTTCTTGTCTGTAGTGAAGTACTTGTTGCAGGGCTGAGGAAAGCGGAGCAGACAGTAACTGGATTTTGAAAGGGTTTAAGATGCTGAAGCACCTGCTACTGATTTGTTGAGTGATGCTAAGCAAGTCTGTTTCTTAGTTCTTATATATTGTAAGTGTAGGATAATATTTATATTGTGAACTAGTCATCCTAAAAGTTGGCCTTTAAAGTTTATCTCTGTGTTCAGGTACAAGACTTTTGTCTATGTCAACACCTCTCAGTCGTGACAGTTGAAGGCTTTAAACAAGAAAAAAAAAAGACACTATAAAACCATTATAAGCTAATTGTGGAGTGTTTTTCTTACTCTTACAATATTATCAGATGGAAGGCTAATTTGAGGTTTAAGAAGCCTGGAAGACGAGATATTTGCATTCCATTCCTTCTACTATCACTACATTTTTTCATAAACCCACGTAATTTTCCCTGTAGGAGTGAGGAATATTTTGGTGTCACTATTGTGCTTTAGGGAAGTTCTCCAAAGTGTCCTTAAGGACATTGTTCTGTGTGTCATTCAAAAGAGGACTGTAGTACATATTTGAAGGGGACCGGGGGGAAGCGTTTACCCTGCACAGTAACTTGAGTTGACCAAAAAGGAAAGAAATTCATATGACATGCACTGTTTCTTCTCTTTCTTCCCTATGCAGTCTGTGGCACTTCGCTGTTTTAGCTAGAATAGAGATGACCTGATACCTTCTATTTCATTTTTTTTTCTCCATCTTGAACATTCTTCCCAGATTTACCTGGTAGAATTAGCAGAAATAGATTGGAAGCCTCAAAAGACAACAGAGAGTTGAAAAACTGAGTTCTTAAGACCAGAGTCAGACATTTAGGTGAAGCATCTAACAATGGAGAAAATCAGAAATTTTAAGAGAAAATACATTTAATCTGGTCAGCAAGTGAACATTTAATGTACATTAAATTGTACATGAGTGTTTGTACATGTGTTTCTCTTGCCATAGTTGTCTTCTGTAGCCTTCGCTGGAGTTTTCTGAGAAGCCAGCTAGACAGTGCGAATCACTTGCTCAAAAACAGAGAATGCAATAAAGCTTCATCAAAAAAGCTTTACCATTTACTGTTACGTAGCCTTCGTTGAGATGTATAGTTTTCTGTTACATTTATTAGAATGTCTAAGATTTTGTCCATTCTGAAATACAGACTTGTATTGTGTAAAGTTTTGCTGCGATCACTGACGTTTTTGCACACTTTGGGCCTTTTTTAATAGGCTTTCAAATAGTCGGCGGAGAGAAGACAGGGAAACTTGATCTGGGAATTTTTATTCATTCGGTTATTCCTGGAGGGCCAGCTGATCTGGAAGGATCTCTAAAACCAGGTGAATAGTGTGAAAAAGAAGAGGTGTATACATGAAAGAAAAAGCCAAACACATACGAAGCACCGTTTCCACGGCTGTGGGCGTCAGTCCGTTACAAATGCTGACCTGCAGTTACCTTCTGGTTAACTTCTGAAAACTGGTGGTACTTCTTCGTTAAACTACACGAAAACAAAAATCCTTTGAATCAAAGTAAAAAATGGCAAAGCTTGAAGCAGCAGAAAGTTAAAGTTACATATAAAGATGCGTAGTTGTGGTGCTCAGGGACATGGTTTAGGGACCCTGGCAGCGCAGGGTGAGCGGTTGGACTTGGTGATCTTAAAGGTCTCTTCCAGCCAGATAATCCTGCGATAAGGGCTTTACTTGCTATTGTCTCTCTCTATAGATGCTTTGTAGTTTCAATTTGTTTAAAAATCCCAATCCATACTTTGATTATGGAAATAGTGAATGTAACCATATGGCTACTATGGGGGGGGAGGGCGAGAAATTTTACTTCATGTCTGTTCTTTTATCTTTTCATTTTAGTGTGTACCTTGAACTGTACTGCATATTTCTTATTTCACTTCTTGGTTTTTGCTTTTGCAACACGTTTTTCTTACAGCAGAAGAGAAAAGGTAGAAATCATAATATGGAAAGGTTTGCAGGTTTAAAAAGAGGAGATATTCATAACAAGTTCTCGTGGTGTGTTTTAGTTTTTGTGGGTTTTAATGATTAGAGTTCCCTATTCCAGCATCACTTGAATTTTAGTAGTTTTTAACCCGTGCATTACGCAGAGATTTTTAGGCCTGTTCTCCACATTCTCACTGATGGATAAAAATGAGGATGTTAGATTGTATCTGAACAAACCCTTTTGTGCAGGACACCGACTAATATCCGTAAACAGCACAAGTTTGGAAGGTGTCAGCCACCACACAGCGTTAGAAATTCTGGAGAATGCACCTGAAGATGTGACACTTGTTATCTCTCAGCCCAAGGACAAGCTATCCAAAGGTACAGAGAGAAATAGCCCTTATTTTTAAAGAGTTGTTCTTTGAGTTTGAGCGCTTTGCCTTATTTGACACCTTTTGGTAAGGAACTTTCTGTATTCTTTAAAATGCCTAATTCAATCAGCTGAGAGAGCTGTAAAACATCACCTTAACTGCAGTCTCTTCTGTAAACAACCCCAGCCAATGTGTGCTTGAAATTGTGTTCTGAGACTGAACAAAGCAGCATGTTACGGTAACCTTTGGTGAGAACGCATCTGTTGCATCATGAACAGAAGGTTGTCTGCATAATATGAACGAGTAACACCTTACGTGGTTGTAAGCTAGGAAATCTGTGCCGTACTGCAGATAAGATGTTGCCAGCTACTGATGACTGTCTCGTCTCCTGGTTTTCAGCATCATCTAACACTGCGCACGTTAGTAACGGAGCCAGTGGCTATTTAAGGAGGCCACCGTCGGTGCAGGACAATGAGGCAGACTCCTCCTCAGAAGAACACAACTGGTCCCGTGGTCATCAGAGGCCTGTTTTGGGGAGTTTGTCTGGTTTGTCGGGAGGCAAGCGGGATGGAAGCATGAGCTCCCAGGATTCCAGAACCGAGAGTGCCAGCCTGTCTCAGAGCCAGACTGCCAGCTTCTTTGGCAAACGTGCAAGCGGTAGAGCCCAGCAGGATTCTCAGCATTACGCTGGTTCCCAGTCTGGGCTTTCTAAAATGAACGAGAAGAGAAGATCCTTGTCTGACAGTATTCGAGCAAAAAATAAAAGGCCTGGGGTAGTGGAGTCTGTGGAGTATTCTGACCGAGGGGATTCTGACATGGATGAAGCAACTTATTCCAGCAGTCAAGAGCAACAGCCAGCTAAAAAGGCATAGTGTATTTCATATTAATATTTCCCATCACGTAATAGCGGTAATGAAATAGCTGACCGTGGGCATGAATAAGGTTAAAGGATGTGGGGGAAGGACAGCCTAGCCTGCAGCTTATCCTTCTAGTGGCAATTTCTAAGAGGTTGGTGATTTTATTGAAATAAATGGAGAAAGTCACTCCTCTAACTTGAAACAACTTCCCAGCTTCCCAATGTCACAAGATGGGCATGTCTTACAGAGGCAGATTGTGCTTTGGGATGCACGTATAGTGCACTTGTTGACTCTGTAGAAAACCTCCTTTCAATTCTGTGTGTTTGTTGATATGATCGTAGTCTAGTGACCACCCCTAGAGGTAAGTTTATTCATCTGGCAGATAAATTAAGTTTTTCCTAGATTAAAATAGTAGTGACGTAGGACTGGGTAGCAGCAGAACTCATTGTCTTTTGGGATTGATCTAATCCATGGAAAACTGCTCTTGTGTGGTGAAGTTCAGCAGTGAGCCATGCTCTGGATAGAGACAGCTTGCTGCTTCACCTTTCCAAAAGTGCACAATGGCAAGTACTACAAATTAATTCCAAACTTGCAGTGATTCCTCTTTTCAGCTGATGGAGCTTATTCAGTCGAGTTGTAGCAGCTTCTGCAAATTAATCCAACAGAACCTGGGCTGCTCTAGTACTGAAGTACTGTCTTTTCTGTGTTCTATGACCAACTCATTTTGACAATAAAGACTTGGCTGCTGAAGGCCAAGCATGTATCTGCACTAAACCTGTTCAATGACAACAATAGAAAAGTTAAAGCAGTGAGCAGTATGAGGCTTACTAATTGGTGCTTTGCCATGTGGACTCCTTTTGGCTTGGTCTGACTCAAAAACACACCCTTTAAAGTCTTAACTGTAAACTTCTGTTTTAATGACAAATTATTCTCTCTTTTTGTCTTTGTTTTGTGTGTGTGTGTGTGTTTGTTTTTAAATAAAGGAATCTTCCTCAGCGAATGCAACAAAAAAAATGAATTCTAAAAATGTTACTGCAACACTTCTTAAACCTGGAGATATCTTTGAGGTTGAACTAGCCAAAAAAGATAACGGCTTGGGAATAAGTGTCACGGTACTGTTTGACAAGGTTTTTAGATGTTTTCTCTTTTTCTCTACTCCCAGCAACCCATTAAATTGCTAAATTACAAGGAAGCAAAATATTTTGTGGAGTCACTGTTAAGTATATAGTTTTACTGATGTGTGATTAATCTTACCAAAGCTGAAAAGTAATGCTATTTTATACCTGTTTTCTTGTCATCTGCCCTTTAAGTAAGTCTTTGTTGTTTTATCGTGGAGCCCCAAAGTCCTAATAGAATCTTATCACAGAAGCTGCTTTGTGAGTACAAAAAGCAAGATGGTCTTTGTCCCTTGCCTACCTGGTAATGTGGCAAATTTGCAAGGGAGAGAGAAGTGAGACCTTCCCTGACTGGCATCGCAGGCAGTGGCAGGGGTGGTGTTACTTAAGAATATCTATGCATGTCCACGTGCATATCGCATGTTCAGTGTTCTCCCTCTGCTGGAAGAAAGGCAGAAAGCAAAAAACCACTGAAACCAAAGCAAGACCTGGCTGACACTGCCTTCTTGCAATACAAGACAAAAATGTATTTTTAATGGACTAATTGCTCTTTTTTTTTTCCTATAAAATTTTGAAGGTAGTTTATGTTGAGGGCCTGCCGCACTGCAGAGGGGCCCTTCAGGGGAGAATGATTTATAGCTGAGATGCACACATTTTTCACTGCGCCTGTTCTTGTACTGTGTTCAAAAATTCTGGTTGGTTGATTGCCAGACTACAAGGTAATTTGAAAAAGGAGAAGTTGCTTGAATTATAACAATAGAGAGCAGTTATTAGCTGTAGTTCAAACCTGGTGGCTTTCCCTAACTGAGAAACTAAGCTGGCCTTTTCCCAAATGTGGCCATATGGATAAACATGTGGATGGAACGCCAGTTTGCCAGCCCAGCACAGTTTTCATATGTATGGTTAGTGTTATAAAAGGAGCAGAATGAAATTTCTGTTACTTGAGCATCCCAGTCCATTCAAAGTCATACAGCTGTGTTAAGCTTATAACTTAAACAGCTGGAGGAGCAGAGGTTCAGCAGGAGTTACTGAATAGCATCAAGCCTGCTGTACGCATGCTGTGCATGCGTTGGCTTTGTAGAAAGAGTTAACAGATGCAAAACAATGCAAAGCTTTCCCTTACAGGATGATCAAGCGGAACCTTCCTTGACCTTTCCTTTTTCAGCCTCCATTCTGCCCCTCGCATTGCTATCCTGTACAGTGGTGAAAAGGAGGGGTGTACAATTAGCTGGTTTAAGTTTTCACGTGTACTTTGGGAGTAAGCGTGAACACGTGGTTGGTTCCATCCGAGTGTGCAGAGAAGCACTGACAGTGCAGCAGTGAGCCAGAACCATGCAGTGGTTTGAGTTGGAAGGGACCTTTAAAGCTCATCGAATCCAAGCCCCCTGCAGTGCACAGAAAGGCTAAGGCCCTCCAAAAACAATGCCGTTTGAGCTTGAGCAGATTTTTTCAGCTTAGACCTTCAGGCTTGTATGAGCTGAGAGAAAGCCGCACTCCTTAGTCCCCTGTTACATCAGAGGGGGCATAGTGGAGCAGGATACTGCATGGGTGTGCATCTTCTGCTTTGGTGTGCTGTGCTCTCGCCCATCTCTGAGCTTCCATGTGCACGGAAGGTCTGGCATAATGCAGGCGTGTTTCTGCTCAAGGACGTTTATTTGGTTTGGGTGCATTTGCATTGCGATGCATCATGGTTTTACAATCTTCCCACCCTGACTCCGTTCGTTATAAATTGCGTGACTGCAAAACCATGTCTTGTGTAACATTTAGGTTTTGGTAGTTTGGCTGGCTGTTGTTTTTACATGCCGATAGCCCGAGTGCTTCCTGAGTACAGTTTTCCTTGTGTGACACTGTGTTTAATTACTAATCCTAACTGTGAAAAGACTAACAAATCCTATTTTTGCTTTCCATTTAGGGCGGTGTAAATACTAGCATAAGGCATGGTGGTATTTATGTGAAAGCAATTATCCCTAAGGGAGCAGCTGAAGCAGATGGCAGGATAGAAAAAGGTAGTATTTCAGTTCTTTCAGTTGTAACTCTGGCTGTGAAAAATGGTCACGTAACTGTCTGTGGTGGACTTGACCGTACACTGAAGCTGGAAGCTAGGAAATCTGCTTGCCTCCTTTCATTGTACCTCTTTAACGGGGAAGAAGAGCTGTTTTCCCAAGCTACTGCATTTGCAGTTGTCATTTCAAGTGTTGCCCTGATAGCTTGCAGGTGAAGATTAAAAAAAAAAAAATGAAGTGTAGAACAACTGCAGAACCAACAGAAAACTGCTGAGACTCGGTAGGGATAAATAGGAGACAGGCTGCCGGATTTTTTTGCTTTGCACACCCCCCACCCTCATGCAGCCTGTGTTAATGGAGAACAGTTCTCTGTTCCAGCAGTGGAGACAGAGTGCTGTATTATTTGTGACTTCTTGCCTGGCATGCTAAGCAACTCAATATAAAAAAATCACCATAATTGTTACAGCTTTTCTTGTTTGTAAGCCAGGCCACGTTCTGTACTGAAGTGAGCAATTCCACTGTAGACTAAGATGGTAGGTTTTTTTTTTTTGTAAATAGTCTGAGCTTTGTGGCAGGCTATCATTCTGATGGCTAACACTTCCTTTGACATAGGGTTATCCCACAGAATCATTCAGGTTGGAAAAGACCTTTAAGGTCATTGAGTCCAGCCATATAATTTTGTTGCAAAGTTCTCATTTTTACTCAGTGTGGAGGGGAAGGAGAATTTACTTCACTAACTGTCCCTGATAGCTGAGACTTGGGGGTTGCTATGTGTCATAAACCTTTTATAGACAGTGTTCTGCCTACTTTTTCTTAAATTACCAATCGTTTGTAGGTGACCGTGTGCTCTCCGTCAATGGGATTAGTTTGGAAGGTGCTACCCATAAGCAAGCTGTTGAAGCACTGAGAAACACGGGGCAGGTAAGCATCTGCTGGTTCTACTCCTATTTGTGGTAAACCGGATCTTCATGAGTGAAAAAGAGGTAAAGGAACACAAAAGCTTGAATTCTCCACAGTGCCCTGGTTGCTTTAGCTGCGCTTTTTTTAGACTCCTTGGCTTCCCAGGCCGTGAGTCTCACTGCCCAACCTAGTGAAATTCTGGCTCTGTGTGCAGGTGAGAAGTCTGCGTGGAGCTGGTTTTTTCTTGTCCCTGGGCTTCCTAGGAAGGAATCCCGGGGGCACAGGTTGGAAGGCGCTGTAGCACCATGCTACAGGCACGTCCTGAATCTGAACCACTGAGGAGACAAGGGCTTCCATATACGCAGCTCTGTTTGCACGCTGTGTTGGTAGCTTTACTTGAGGTTTGGCTTTTTGGGGTGGCGCTTGATTCTTTCACTGGTGTCTGCTCATTTAATGGGGCTGTTTATGGCAGCTGCTTCATACGTGGAAGTACATGCACACCTGAAAATAGCCAGTGAATGTACGCGTTCAGAGCTGCTAAGGTCTACTATTTGTGCTCGCTTTAGGAAATGCTTTTAACTCTTACTTCCTGCACACATGTGAAAATGACGCTGTCTTTGATGCTTCTTAACCCCCTCACAGCTTTTTTGGAAGAAAACTCTTACTGTGCTGGCAAGTATTTTGCAAGTCCATTGGTGTATTTTGGAGGTTGTCACAGCCCTTAAAATAAGGAACAAATGGAGAATGCACAGGGAGGGAGATGTCTGTAAAGTTTACTGCTGTAAAGCTTAGGACTCTGACAAGTTAGAAACTTGTACTCTAGACTGTGCTATCTCCATGACTGTTGCCCATTAATTGGAGGATGTCTCCTCTCTTTAGGTGGTGCATCTGCTGTTGGAAAAAGGTCAGCTTTCAGTGGCCAAGGTTCATGCTCCAGTAACACCACAATGCACACCTCCAAGTCAGGTGGGGCAATGTGAGTCACAGGAGAAACCAGCGACAAAACCTACAAATGCCAAAGATTACAGCTTTGTCACTGCAGGTCAGGTCACATAGGACAATCGTCTGAACTTCCAAAGCATCTTCTAGTTTTTATAATGTTTTCTTCAAATCTTCTGTAGAGCAGGCAAACAGGGGAAAGAGCTGGTAGGAATCTATATCGAGCCCCTACACGTAATGAAGTCTCTTCCTTTCTGTGCTGTTACATTTGTGTTTAAGGTTTCCTTTCACATCCCGGTGACTTTGTTTAGATACTGTTAATTGTTTGCTCTCTCACTGTTCTTTGTTGTTTCACAATTTCACCAGTCTTGCAGGCCAGGGCAAGGGTGAAGTAAAAGGGATGCTGCGATCTCCAGCGCTGCTAAGGAGTGCTAAGGGGAGGTTTTTTTATATATATGATATAAAAAAATGAGAGCTTCTGTAGCTCCTGCTGTTCCTGTCTAGGTGTGAGAAGGCATCAAGAGCTGGCTGGAGAGAAGAGATTTGTGTAGCTGACTAGAGGTTGGCATATCTCAGCTTCTCTGTGAAAGGCCTGTGACAGTGGAGGAAAGCCTACCGAGATTCGGAAACCACTGCAGATACCTTTTGGTCTTCCTGCATGCCATTTATCCTGACTGACAGGAACTCCAGTTGCTGCTCACACTCGTCTCTGATCAGTGGCTAGAAAGGTTGTGTCACTCTGTGCTTACCAGGCTCCTCAATGGACCTCCCGGGGAACACCCTGGTGGAGACACCCTGGCTTTCCCTATATTGTGGATGTTGTCAGTGCAAGCCAGCAGACTGAGAAGTCATGATCAGCTTTTTGTCGTCTTTAACTTGGGTGGATCTTCTAGATAACGTTTGTGTTCAGTAAAGTGGGAGAAGCCCATGATGGGGAGAATGTGCGTTGTCGTGTCTGGAGTAAGAGCTCCAGCTGCTTTTTTTCATGGCCAGGGTGCTGTAGGAAATAAGTTGTTAATGTTTCTTTTGCAGAGAACACATTTGAGGTAAAGCTGTTGAAGAATAGCTCAGGTCTCGGGTTCAGTTTCTGCCGTGAAGATGACCTTACTCCAGAGCAACTGGGCTCAACTATTGTGAGGGTGAAAAAACTCTTCCCTGGGCAGCCCGCTGCAGAAAGCGGGCAGATAGAAATTGGGGACGTCATTCTGAAAGTGAATGGAGCATCCCTAAAGGGTTTATCCCAGCAGGTTTGTATCTTAGTAGTGAAACTCATGCTGTGGTAGTCCTGCAAGTCTTGGGAGTCCACTTCTAATAATGAATCCCACTGTGGCCGTAGGAAGTCATCTCTGCTCTGAGGGGAACATCTCCGGAAGTCTCTCTTCTCCTTTGTCGGCCACCATCTGGTATACTACCAGATATCGATCCTTCTTTGTTGGTAAGGTGTATGGCATGTGATTTTTTTTTTTTTTTTTTTAAATTGCTATTCTAAGGTTCATTTATTTGATCTAGTGGGTAGGTTAGTTAAATGCAAGATGTACATGGGAAAATGGGGAGGGTGTTCACAGAAACATGGTTCTTATAGTAAATCCCTCAGGAGCGTACTAGGCATTTTGTGAAAATGCTAAAAGAATGCAGGGCTTTATTTTTTTTTTTTTCCCCCCTTCTATTTTGGGACTTAAGACATTGGAAATTAGCTTAATACACTGTTTCTGTGGTGGGGGTTGCTTAAATTTAAGTTATTTTAATACCATTTTCAAACTATAAAAACCACTCAAGTCTGGTGACAGAAATTTAAATGTAGAAATACAAATTTAAATGAAGTTAAAATTAGAGTAAGAGATAAGCAACTGAGCAGACTAATAATACAAATAACTAGTCGTGTAATGAACCTGTTTATAGTATGGAATAACTTGAATAGAACATCACATGTGTTAAAAGAAGATAATAACCAATGAACAAATGACAATTTTCATCTATAATGTTATCACAGATCGGTGTGTTCATGAACACAAGAATTTGGCCACAAAAGTGCAAATTAAGCTTTTAAACTTTGTCTGCTAGCTGACATCATTCGTGGTAATATGTGATTATTGGCGAAACTGTTCTTCATGCTCACGAGAGTTAATAACTTGGCTGAACAGTCTCCGTTTGGCATACGTTGTCATAGTTTTTGTAGCCTGTGGCTTTGTTCTTAAGCTTCCCTTTTTTCCTCCTGTGTGGGATCAGTTTAACTTGAGTTGTAAGCAGTGTGCTCTGGTTGGAAGGAATTTCATGGTAGTTGCCTAGATGACTGTTGGGCGTAGCTTAAAGGCGTGTCAGTAGGCTCTCCAAGGCTAACGCCAAGGGTATATTTGTTTTTCTTAGATGACTTTGCAGTTCTTCAGCAGTTTATATTTCAAACTTCTGCACGCTTTATCTTGGTCAAGTTGCATTGAACTTGGTGAAACTGTGCTATGATATGTTTACACAGTGGAGACAACATCTACATGCATGCAGCCACTGACTAATTGCTTTTGGTAATTTTATGCGGTCTTTGCAACTTTCTTTTGTCATGAAAACTGGAGTTGATTAATTACATGTCCTTGCACTCTGTAGACTCCCATCCATTCACCCCAACAAGTATTTCCAGACGTCAGCAGAGAAGTCTCTGGTGCATCAAATGGAGAACAAGGTGACAGTTCAGATGAAAACGAAACTACTGATCTGAGCAAGAAAAGGCTAAAATCTCCCTCTAGAAGAGACAGCTACAGTGACAGCAGTAGGAGTGGTGACGAGGAGACGATAGACTCACCTGCACAGGTGGGCCTTGGCTGGAGTTCTGTGCTATATGAAACTTCAGATGAAGCTATGACACAGGCACATAGTCAGTGTGAGGCACGTGGTGGTCAGGAGGAGGCTGTTCGCACCATCCTATATTCTGATCAGGAGGCTCCTAGCAAGTCAGAGCTTGACGACAGGTATGCGGTTTATAATGATCCTTATAATATTGCAGAAGGTGTTTACAAAAATAGTTTATTGGACCTATTCATAGAAATACTTTTTTCTTTTGCTTTTTAGATCTGCATGAAGTCCATATATTCATTTACGATTGACAGCTATGTTGTACAACCTGATTCTTGTTTTTTTGCTTGTTTATCTCTAGTAATCTGCCATTGGATTTGCCATTGATCCCAACCTGTAGAACTGTTCCTGATGTTACCACATCTGTTTTAATAAATGACTGTTATGCTCCTCCTACTTCTGAGCTGACTCCACACCTGGGAAGAATGGATTCATTACTTGGCCAGTTGGAAAAAAGTGCCGAAGAATATGAGCCAGTAATATACTATTTCTATCTTTTAGTACCATAAATGTATCTACTGCTGTGGCCAGCTGGAGATTGTTTTAGCCACAGTATTGGGAGTGGCTGGATAGAAGTCAGGCATATTAATTTACAAATGGAATAGTTGTAGGTTATACTTGCACTAACCTGGGTGTGTGCCGTTTGTGACCAGTTAACGGCAGTTGTTCATATTAATGTCTGCAGGCGTTCTCTGACTGGGCTCTGGAGGAGTTGATGGTAACACAGAGGTGTTACCCTCTGTGAACGTGGAGGAATCCATGTGTACATAGGCAGATGTGTATACATTATTTCCTATGTCATTTCAGTCAAACTTGGCATTAAATATGTACATACCTCTAAATCATGTTCTCAGAGGAAGCTTAAATTGCACATATCTTGCTTCTGCTCTTTTGATTTTTTTATGTGGTTGTTCAGAGATCCAAGGATAAATCAGTGCAGCAGGGGTATCAGGAGACTCTGTTCTTTGCTGCGTTTATATCTATGAGCCCCAAAGACTTTTTACTGTGCTGCAAAATGCAGTGTACTTTTGAGACTCTTCTGGGATACACATTTCTGGGGTGGCAGGAAGGGATGAGAAGGGACTCCTGCTTCCCTATCCTCACACAATCTCTTCACAGATTGAAAATCAAGCCTTGATATGTCCCAATTGTAAGAGTCTTTCAGATTACAAAGCTATTCTAGCCCCTATGCCATTTTGAGAAGAAACAAACTGTCCTTTTCTTAGTCCCTTTCTCAAAAGTTTTTGCTAAACGTTCCTGGTGATCTGTGAGTTTCTTTGCAAATGAGGCAGACCTGTAGCTTTCAAATCAGAATTCATGCGAACTAAAATAGGCAAAATATGTCTGTGTGTTCCATTCCGAGATAAGTTAAGGTATTGTATCTCGCTATAGGAAAAGATGTTCACCTACTCTCTTCAGTTGAATAATCCCTGATGTCTTTTTTTGGAAAATGCAGAGCCTCTTTTATATGTGGCAGCTAGTTGAGAGTAAAATAAGGTGTCAGTTTTGGTATGTGCCTTCACAATTTTGTTTAGATCGTAGGCCATGCAAAACTGTAGTCTGTTTGAGTTCATTAGAATCACTTGCTTATTTGAAGCAGCTAAGCTGAGCCTGCTAAGACACGTCTCGGTACTGTCCGGGCTTGTGTTCCACTTAGACCAGTAGGTAAATCAGTTGTCTGTTTCTAACTGTCTTAACTTTGGTAAAGCATTCAAATTGCTTCTGTTTGTCTGTGTTGCAAAGTGCTGTTTTCTTCTCCTAGGAAGTAGAGCTTCGAGTCACTATGACAAAGTCAGAAAAGGGGAGTCTGGGTTTTACAGTGACCAAAGGTAATGATAACATTGGCTGCTACATTCACGACATTGTTCAGGATCCTGCCAAAAGTGATGGGAGACTACGACCTGGAGATCGACTGATAAAAGTGAGAGAAATAATGTTTTCGGATACAGGGATTGCATGAAAAGGTCAACTCTGAGTTAAAAAAAAAAAAAAGTTAGCTCTGTGTGGGCCAAAGTAAATGTCGCTGAGGAACAAAGGCATGCACCTTCTGAGAGGCGTAATTTGATAGCACATAAAAGAAATACAAGTACAAAACCATGTGAGAAGACTGCTGAAGGGAGTTACGGTATATCCCACAGCTAGGTGTGTGTGCAACCACTATTCATGATAGAAAAAAATGGTTTAAAGAGAAAAGCATTCATTGATTAAATAAGATGGTTGTTCAAATATGTTGAGTGGTTGTTGGTCAAATACATCTACGGCTAGCGTTTTGTTAGGAAATAAAATCTAAGGGATTTGCTGTGGAAGAGTTTACCAGCTATGTATCATGTAGTACAGAAATTCATCACAGAATCATAAAATAGTTTGGGTTGGAAGGCATCTTTAAATGTCATCTAATGCAGCCCCCCTGCAGTGAGCAGGGACATCTTCAACTAGATCAGGTTGCTCAGAGCCTCATCCAACCTGGCCTTGAACACTTCTAGGGAGACAGCTTCTCTGGGCAACCTGTGCCAGTGTCTCACCACCCTCACAGTAATTAATTTCTTCCTTATAACTAACCTGAATCTACCTTCTTGTAGTTTAAAACCATTACCCCTTGTCCTGTTGTAACAGGTCCTACTAACAGTTTGTCTCCATCTTTCTTATAAGCTGCCTTTAAATATTGAAAGGCTGCAGTAAGGTGTCCCCAGAGCCTTGTCTTCTCCAGACTGAACAACTCCAACTCTCTCAGTCTTTCTTCAAAGCAGGGGTGCCCCATCCCTCTGATCATTTTTGTGGCCCTCTTCTGGACCTGCTCCAACAGGTCCATGCCTTTCCTGTGCTGAAGATTCCAGAGCTGGATGCCGTATTCCAGGTGGGGTCTCACCAGAGCACAATCATCTCCCACAACCTGCTGGCCACGCTTCTTTTGATGCAGCCCAGGATACAGTTGGCTTTCTGGGATGTGAGGGCACATTGTCAACTCACATCCAGTTTTACATCCACCAATACCCCCAAGGCCTTCTCCACAGAGCTGCTCTCAATCACATCATCCCCCAGCCTGTATTGATGCTGGGGGTTGCCCCAACCCAGGTGCAGGACCTTGCACTTGGCCTTGTTGAACCTCATGAGGCTCACATGGGTCCAGTTCTCCAGCTTGTCCAGTTCCCTCTGGATGGCATCCTTATGTCCCTTATAGTATTAGTTTCTGACTGACTGAAAATTTGCATTTAGGCTTACAGGGACTGTGAGCAATGGTGACAGTGCATAATCCAGAGCGTGTGTGCGAGTCATTACCAGATCAGGACACTGAATCACAGAATCATTTTGCTTGGAAGAAACCTTTAAGATCATCGAGTCACATCGAAGCACTGTTGGGTACTATTTATTAAAAGTTAGGCAAATACAAGTCAAATTGGATGAGGTTGTGAGTCAGACTTTCAGGTCTATGCAGTTACAGCATTCCAGTTTTTTAAATAGGAACAGTAAAATAATACACCTCGTCAGATCGTTTAATATTTTAGACTGTAAACTTGTTTCTTCGCTTGTGAGAGTTCAGTTGCATTTATGTGTTCTGTCTCCTTGGCTTAGGTATGATGAACTGCAGCTGGTGTCAATAAAGCGTCTGTTGTTTTATCCTTTAATGCCAAATGACAACAACAGGAATAGTGACAAATACTTCCACAGTAGTGCTGTTTGACTTGGCACATAACCAGCAGATCTCCGTTTCTCTTCTTTTCGCAGGTTAATGACATTGATGTCACTAACATGAGTCACACCAATGCAGTAAACTTTCTCCGTGCTGCCTCAAAGACTGTCACATTAGTGCTAGGTCGTGTTCTGGAGTTACCCAAGATGCCAGTATTGCCTCATTTACTGCCTGATATTACATTAACGTGCCATAAGGAGGAGCTAGGTAATGCAGAAGTATACTAACTTGTGCTCTAAAGAAAAATTTTTCCCCTTCAGTTACAAGGGAATTACTTTACTTTTTTTTTTTTCTGTCCCCCTCTTTCCTCCTCAGGTTTGTTGTTATCAGGAGGCCATGACAGCCTTTACCAAGTTGTGTATATTAGTGACATTCTGCCTAGATCAGTTGCAGCCAGAGAGGCGAGTCTCCACGTACTAGATATTATCCATTACATTAATGGAGTAAGTACACAGGGAATGACGCTGAAAGAAGCCAGAAGAATGCTGGACACATACCTTCCAAAAGTGGTGCTCAAAGCAACAAGGTGTGTTCTGGAGGCAAATGCTTCCCTGTACTTGGTTTTCTCACCTGATGGTGTGATTATATGGGTGAAACCTGTCCCTGGTATGACAGCCAGAGTGGTACTAGGTGGCATGTTATTGAGACCTGATGCCACAGAAAGGGTCTATTTGCAGGCTTCGTGCTTCAGTAGAGCAGAAGGGTACTTGGTAATTGCTGTGGTTTGTGTTTCTTGGGAAGACAAGGCCATGTCCAGCTATGAAGTGCAAGAGTTCAAAATACCATTTTCAAAATATGGCACAGGTTGTTTAAATACAATTACTTCTTTTTCTTCACACTGCTGCTGAGGGTGGTATAATCATACAATGTCAAAACCCTAGTGTGCCACTGTATTTTCACTGATCTTTTATGGCAATACATCCGTCTAAAATAACTCTCTAGATCACTTTGTTTTAATATTTACGTGGGACTGAAAGATTTTTTTTGAAGTCTTCCAGCTGTGCCTGCAGTTCTTTGCTTCCTCTCTCCCTTTATCCTTCCCACTCTGTTTTGTCCCGGAAGGGAAGGTCCTGAGGTTGCAAGGTTGAATCTTTAGAAGTAGGAACTAATGTAACTACCAGTGTTCAATCTCCCTCATTAAATGTTTTAAATATTCCAAAAGTCTTGTAACAGAAATCACAATTAGCGGTTTTGCTGGTAGTACTTATTTACATCAATGTCTGGTTAATTACCATGATTTATTTTTTTTTTTAATAAAAATTTCCGTAAACATTTCTTTTCATAGAGATGGTCATGCAGTGATTCCAAAACCCAAAAGCCCTGACAGCTCAAATCCATGGCCAGTGAAAGCTAATGGTAAGATTTGCTTGCTTATTTATTGCTTATTGATGGCATTTCTCTTGTAGTTTAGATGTTCTCTCTAATATCAAGCTTAAATCTTTCAAGGAGTTAAAAAAAATCAATCAATTATCATCATCATAATTGTTATTAATAGTAATACTAATGATGTTGTTGTTTCCTTTGACAACAGGGCTGTCCCTATGCCCTTGAAATTAAGAGTCTCATGCTCTACCGACCGATTGGCCATGTGGAGACACGTTGAAGAAGAACACCAGGTTGGAGGTGGTGCTGTAGAAGGCCACCTGCTCTAGCAGCACAGTGGCTTTGCCATCTCCACACCTTGGAGATTAAAAGTCTCCTGCTCTACCAACTGAGCTAGCCAGGCTGCTGTAGCAAGTGGCCTTCTACGGCATCACCTCCAGCCTGGCGCTCTTCCTCAACAGGCCTCCCTACGGCCAGGCCCGGGGTGTGGGCGGGCAGCCATCAGACTTAGCAGAGTTAGTTCTGTTCTAACTCAAACCAGGACATCAGGCGTAAGAATACCAATCTGTTACGTTTGAAAGGGCTTCAGGTCTCCTGTTGGTCTTCTCTTTTTCTAGACCAGAGGAGTTCAAATGGATTTTATTGCTCCTCTCCAGTTTGTTTACATCTCAGTTTTCCTTTTCAAGTGTGGTGCCTCTGGTTGAGGCACATGGCATGAGGTGAAGCCCACCAGTGTCAAGCAGACAGGAAGAATTATTTCCAGGGTTGTGTAGACAGCGTTCCTGTTAATACCTCCTGAGTGAGATGAACTTCCTTTTGCTAAGTAGTTCCCCATTCACTCACTCAGACCCAGGATCCTTTACCCCCTACATTTGCTTCTGTGCAGAGCAATTGCCTATGAAGTTATTTACCATCTTAAGCGTTTGCTTTTTCTTTGAAAGGTGGCACTTTGCATTTGTCTTGAGTCATCATAGTTGCTTTTTTAACGTAGTTTTTCTTTTCCTTTAATGTATCTAAATAACTTTGAGTATTGATCTTGCTTTATGAAATCATTGCAACTCGTTTCAAAAAACTTAGTCAAGATATTCATTAGGAGCAAGCCCTGTAACAATAACTTGGAAGTCCCCAGTTAAAACGCCCTTCCTGTAAATGATCTGTCGTGCATAGGCTCACAAACAAGATATAAGGTTAATCTTAGCCTTTAGTTATTTCATCTACGAGTTTCTTTGTTTGTAAAAGTGTAATGTATATGAAAATCCAGAACTTCACTAGAAGCTAGGTATGGAGCATCTGCTAGTTCCAGACGTAAGCGTGGCAATGTCCAGTGACCAGACAGGCAGAAATGTGATTCATTTCACAACGTGATACTAAATTCCTTGTTTCTTTTATAAAATAATTGATGGGGTCTACTTTAATTTCTGTGAAAAAGTTGCTGTGAAGTCGTGTTTTTCTGGTTTTGTTTAGGTTGTTCCTATGGTGATCCCTGTGATAAAACAGAAAAGACAACTGATGCTTGCTGGCCCAAGGTAAATATTCCTCTGTCGTGTCTATTATCGTTAACCAGAGAAAAGGATCTACTTTATATGCTTTTCAAAAATAAAGAAATTAAGCAATCCATTAATGAAAGTATGCAAACCCACTATTGTCAGTCGATGTGAATAAGCGGTGATCATCATAAATAGGCAAGGTTTTTGCATTGGTCTTCTCTTTCTTTGGGGCGGCTTTATCGAAAGACAAGAGATCTTATGAGAAGGATGCAAGGCTGAGATCCAGAAAACTCCATTCTGTTCAGTTTCTGCAGATGCTTACATGATATATTTACTAGATGGTTTTCTTTCTTTTTTCCCTCCTTTGTTTTTTCTGAGAAATGGTGTGTTGTGGGACCAAAAGTATTGAAGCCTGCATATGTTTTATAAAATAGGTTATGATAACGTTAAATATTACTACGTGTTCTTTTGTTGCTTCTTCATCACCATGTGGTTTTCTTTTTAGTTGCTTTAAAACTTTATTTGCTTTTTTCATGTGAAACTTCTAACACACCTAAAAGCTGCCCACCCATCACCCAGCTATCTCAGACGACAACGCGATATGAATAGGAGCTTTTATTTGTTGCTCAGTAGAGCGGTAAACTTTTTAAGGGTTGCTTGCTGCTCCAGCAAATTGCCAGAATCTTTAAGAGTTACTTCGTATTGTTCTTCACTTTCTTAGATAAATGGCAATGGCATCCTAGGACCTTCTCTGGCAAATACAGAAAACAACATTCATCACCCAGGAGGACAACTGAATCTCTCAGGATCTGGAGATGCACCTTCCCTTGGCTTTACCAATCAGATGTCAGATTTTTCTAAACACAGTGACAAATCAGGTACAAGGAGGTGAAATGGGAGACGGCATTATTCAGTCTTTAGTGTACAAGAGAGTCAAGGCATTGTTGAATAGGCTGAAGTAAGTCAATGTTAGACTGACCATCAGTTTTAAAAAATCATGTCCAAGTTGTGTGCTCTGCTTTAGAGCAATTAGTTGATGTTGGAAGTAGATTTATGAAAATTGGATACTGTGTTAGAGAGAAATGAGGGAAAGCCGTGATAACAGCTGGAAATAATGCCATGGTATGTGCCCCTTCCATTTTTTTTCCCTCAAAACATCCTATATTGGGAGAACTTGACATTTTATATTATATCTCTTTAGAAACAGAGATTCCAGATGATGAGTATTATGATGAGGATGATCACAATGAAGTTGTCCAGTACCTGTTGGATGTTGTAGATGAGGAAGCCCAGAACCTCTTAAATCGTAATAATGCAACTTCAGAGGCTCAGAGCCTTCTACATCTCAAGAAGGCTACATCAGAAGATCAGCTGCCAGGTAACATGAGCCATTAAAAAAGCATATCATTAACAGCAAAATACTTCTTGAAACAAGGTGCCAAGTAAACAATTGATTTGCAAGAGGGAGAGGTGACATCGAACTGATGTATGAACTGTACGTTTCCCGAGTAGAACACAGAGAAATGGTTGCTGATTCCAGTGAATTTCAGATGAAATTTAGTAAGTCAAGTTCTGGTTTGATAAATCTTACTTTAAGTAATCTGGGAAAATTGATCCCAGTCTGGAATTGTCTCTTGAGTGGAATTCATGTTGTTTAGGTACCTGGTTCTGCAACTACCATCATGTTGAATTGCTGGTATGTTTCAACATTTCATTGATTTCAGATTGCACAACTTGGAAATGTGTTGGGATCACTCAAAACCAAACAATTTGCCGACCTGCTTTGTCTCTTTTAGAAAAACCTTTTTTTTTCATTACCTGCTTCTGTCCGTACGCCTTTCTTTTTCTTCATTCCATCTCCTTAGCTGCAGTTGTTATCAACTGAAATTTAGCATGGAGTAGAGTCTGTAGTTCCTTTGTGGTGTCACACTACGTATGTCTGCTCCAACAGATAAAGCAAGATGCTTGCTACTCCTGTAGAGGTTCCTTCTAGAACCTTCCAAAATTATAATTATTTCAGCTCTTTTGCTACTCTTCTAGTTCATTGGATTATTGTCATTGGTCACTACGTTAGAAATCTAAGCTGAATAAGATCATTAGAGCTCCGCTACTTCCAATTTTTTGTAGCTGGGATCTGACCTTTGCAACTGAAGATAAATCGAATCAATAAGATACGGCAGCATGGAACTACAGTAGCAGACAGATACAAGTCAGCTTTTATCCAGCACGTCTTAATTAGGTCTTGTTAATACAAAAAGCAAGTAGAACCTTGTTTTAGACCTGCTGCTGGTCTAAATGTGCCTGAATTGCAGAAGCATTAATGACATGGGAATCTGATTCGCAAGCACTAGCCTGTCCCTCCCTTATGCTGTGGCACAGATGTTCTGTTAGCTCTGCGAACAACCTCACAGGTAATGACAGCTGTTCCATTTCAAAAAGAAAGAAGCCTGAAGTCGGCTTCTCCTGTACAGTAAGACCGCTTCTCCAGCACACTGGTAGCAAAGGGGCTTGAAAGATGTTTCCTGGTTATTCTGGCACCTGTATTCCCTGTGTAGTGCCAGACAGATGTAACAGCGTTCACGTGTGTGAGACGGTGACTCCGGGGCATCTTCGGGTGTTTCTGTGCTGCATCTCCTGATTTTCCCGTTTCAGTGGAGATGAATGGAAGGCTGACAGAAGATAAGTCTGAAGACACAGACTGTGATGGGTCATCTTTACCTGAAGATTTTACGGAGGTGGGATGGCAAGAAGCTGGCAGACATTTGTCAGCTGATTCTGCTTTGTCAGATGCTCTTTCAATATATTATTTTCCTTATAGAACTTGTGGAAATAGCTTTACGTGTCTTTTAAGTGAAACATCTTGGTCAGTAATAGCTGTAAATGGTGTACAAACCCTTATTTTTAAATAGTGTATGATTATCATAAAGTAACTGTATAAGAGAACAGATCATGAAGTTCTTTTGTGCTGTTTCTCATATAAAGCCCAACAGCTGCTGGTTTTTTTTGCCAAAAAGGGTGGTAATAAAATACCTTGTTAGTATTATTTCAGGCATTTAGTCTAAAAGATTTCCTTGATTCCTGCTCAGAGAACCAGTCACAATGAATGACGTGTTGACTTAACTGTCCAAAATGTAAATTTGAGATTTCCTTTCCTCCTATGTTTTCCTAGGTTATGTTCATTAACTTGAATAACATCTATATGTTGTTTCCCCTAATTATTGCATATCCTGTTTTACATCAGTCACTAGATGCCCAGGTTTTGTCTCGTATTTCGAATCAGCAGAACTCTCTCTATCCAGCACACCCAAGCTGGCCTATTAAGCATAAATGGTTTTGTAGAGCTTTTCTTGAGGGGAGGATTGAAATGCCTCCTTCTCCAAGTCTTCTTCATCTGTTGAGAAAGACACGTATAGGAGGACCTGTCATTTAGGGGTAAAGCCATGTTCTGTTCTGCGTAGGAATGGTGGCTTGACAGGGGGGAGAAGTTTTTACTATCCAACTTTACCTCATAAAGGGTTTTTAAGTATTAGAAACAAAAAAGTCAACTGGAACAAATTTTGATGGCTCCACTGCTACTGTGAGTCAGGAACCATTTGAAGATAGCTTTTTGGCCTTGTTACAGTAGAGCCTCTTTCCAAGTGCTCCCTCTTCTCATCCTCTGTTATTTTGGGTTAATGAGGTGGCTAAAAGAGGAAATTCTTTCATTATGCGCTGCTTTGAACTTAGTACCCTTCAGAAGTAGTCCGCGTAATTGTTAATTGTTTAAAATTTACGGTTGGAGGGCGCTATAACTGTCCTTTAATGCGTGTTGAAATATTTCTTCCACTAGCTGACACATGTAAATGGTTTTGAAGATTATTGTGAGATGAAAGTTGTGCCAGAAAGGTAAGATTTCTTTTTGAGAGTTGTTTGAAAGCAAACCTGTCAAGTCTGAAACTCTGAAGAGGGATATGTTATAATGAGGAGGGGTGGGGGAACAGAAACAAAACAACCAACAGAAACCCAAAACGGAAATCCCAACCACCCCCAAACCAAACCAAACCCAATAAAATAGCTGTGCAATTTCTTGTCGAATTGCTCTCTGTCTGTTCTTGTTAGTTAGGCGGGTATAATCTGCCTGAGTGCTGGTCAGCTTTATGTGATTTACTATGCCGTGGTTTTATTTATTCCTTCAACGTGTGTTTGTAACAAGTAACCGGGCTCTGTTTGAACGGCTCCAAGAAACGTAACTCGATTTTTACTAATGATTTGGTACTCCTATGTCAGTGCTGTCTTTAGTTTGAATCTTTACAAGCTTCATGAATGTTACTTCTGGTTTTAGGGCACAGAAACTAAACCATATAGTTGCACTGGTCCATCTGTTCCCATTTGGGTGCTTGGGGCTTAATTTTTTTTTTTTTTTAACATGGAAAACTAAGGATACACCTAGCCAAGTAACTAGCTGTCCCTTCGAGCCACCTTGAATTTTGGGAATTCCCGAGATTGTTTTTCATTGTGAAATAATTTTAGTCTTAAGTGAAGCTTCAGTCAAAGTGTATATACTTCTTCTTATAGTTTGATGAAGTTTCTGGGAGGCTTTGGGTTGAGGCTTGGCACAATTAGCAACATTATGACCTACAACACTAAATACGTTTGTCACCGTCTTCAACAAAGCTAGAAAAGTTTCAGCTGAAAATAGATATTCCAGTGTACAGGTAGTGAATTATGCGAGTGGTACAAATCTGCTATTGGGTGTTACTGGACTGCTTAGCCTTTGAAAACTAATTGCAATGATAGTTATTTCTAGGTTCATGTCTTCCTGCCTCTTTTTACACTGTTACCTTTTTTTCAAATTCCTGCTGGGTGTTTAAAAAAGGAAAAAAAAAAAAAAAAAACAGTGGGTTTTTTGAGATTACTGGTATGGAACCCGTCCAGAAATACTTGTAGCTATAAATTACTTTCTGATGATTTTTTATTAGATTGAAAATGTGTTGGTTATTTCTAGATGTTCTTTCTTACTTCCATACTTTGTCCTCTTATAGATCTCCTCCACAACCTCCCTTGAGCCAAGCAGATGAAGGTGAAATCACATGGGGAAGTGATGAACTGCCGATTGAATCAGTCAGTGAGGAACGTGTAAATAAAGGCAAGAACCTTAACAAATAATCAGTGGAAAACTGAGGATGACATTAAATAAACAAAATGTCAGAAGTAACTTTAAAATGTCCTGGATATGTTTTTGAGGGTGTAATGATAGGTACGATGGAAAGTCTGAGAGCTCAGCAACCCCCTGGGAAGGATCCTTACAGCTTTGTGTAATATGTGAGAGTTAATAGGAACAAGTATTGGCAACATCGCGCTTGTAGGCGTAGTAGAGTTGAAACCAGCCGAGATGCTTTCTCCCATAGTATCTCTCTGACAAAAGCTGTAGCAATAGAGATGTTTGACTGTGATCAGGTCGATATATTGTGTGCTTCACATACCGGCTACTCCATGCTCAAATGAGGCAATATTTCTTCTTTGTCTTGACTCATTCTTCCACTGCTGCTCGACATGGCTGAGTGGAACGCTGCTCAATCTGATACGTTTGGCAGAATCTGGTTTATACTTCCTGAGATAGCATCAGAAATGTCAGTGCCTGAAATGCATACACAGCAGCCTTTCATCCACGTTCATTAAGAAAGGATAATCCGTGTAAACCTTCAGACTAAGTCAGTACGTTTTGGACACTTTTGATTACGACACCAGAGGGACTCTTGGTTTATTAATTTTGTTGTGCTTCAGAGAAATGCTGATGGCCTGACAGAAAGCAAGCTTTATTGGGGAAAAAAAAAGTGTATTTCACACATCTTATGATTACCACTTGAAAGACATGTTGCGTACAAGTGCTAAAAACGAAATCACAGGCTGGAATGTGTAAGTGGAGAGTTCTGAATTTATCCCTGTGTGCATTCATCAGTTTTGTAGGTCATTTTGTGAAGAACATTTAAAATATATCTGAGATTCGTTTCAGTGTATTTATGGGAAGTTCAGGAAAACAATTACTTTGGTTTCTGGGTCCATTAAAGCTGATTTTGCATCATGCCGGTTTTGTTTGTTAATTTGGTTTTGCCTGTCAAACTGAGAGGACATCTGTGTATGCTAGCTGCTGCATGAAGGCTTTCTAGGAAAAACAGGGAGTACAGTAGTGAACAGCTGCAAGGAAACCCAACATTGCACTCCGGTTTATAAGTTTCCCTGGGTTTAGCTATTTATTTATATTTATATCAATCAGTTTTGGTCTTCTGCTAGATTTCCCTTTGGTGACAAATGAAGAGATCTCTGCACTCCCCACTGTGAATGTGCTCCCTGGAGGCAAGTACTCAGGAACCAAACTGAAGTCAGTGATCAGGATGTTGCACGGATTGCTGGAACAGGGAGTCCCTTCTAAAGAGATTGAAGTAAGTAACTATTTGTCCTTTATGTCCTTCTTTTCTAGTATGAAACAGTTAGAAATAGAATGGCTGGTTCATCACTGCCTTAAATACCACAGCTCTTTAATTTGCAGCTCTAAAGGGATGAAAAGACTTCTTTTACCAAAGACTTCTCTCCCTTCCCCCCACTAGCCGCTGAGAGAGATTAGTTTGAACCAGGAATTCCATTCAGAAGTGTGTTCACAGCATTCTCACTTCTGGTAAATTACCAAGTGAATACCACGTTAACAGGGTAAATAAAGGCTTCGAATCTAGCTGCGGAATGTGAAAACAGCCTTGCCAAAGTCTTAAGTGAACTATGTTTCGCTGTATCTCTTTTGGGAGAGAGATAAAATATTTACTGCATAGTAAGTTTTCAATTTGTTTCATTTTCTTAGCTATGTGAAATTAGATTCCTTCCTGTGACTGAAGTGTTTTGCATATCTGCATTGGTATTTTTTAAAATGATTCTGTCTGTGAAAGACTTGGTTACGTAACTGCTCTTCACACTTGTTACCATTCAGCAACTTCTAATGCACGTGAAATTACTTCTTTACAGAACCTGCAGGAGTTAAAACCTTTGGATCAGTGTTTGATTGGACAAGCAAAGGAGAATAGGAAAAAGAACAGATACAAAAACATACTTCCTTGTAAGTCCTGCCTAATCTGAAGTTCACTGTCAGTACTTTGTCACCACCTGTATGGTCAGATGAACTGGATCAGAAGTGGGATGGTTTGATCCCCAGTCCTAGTTCTGCTACTGAGTAGTGGAGGGCAGGAAATGCGCTACTCGTTTTCTACTTTTAAAGCAAGCATTTATAAAGCAGTTTAAGAATGATGAACAATAGACTACTGTAGTAGGTAGGGATGGATCTTCACAGATCCTTTGGTTGTTTCAGCAGAGCCTGTGTAGTAAATGAGATTACACAGAAGGAGCCAGACAAGGTTTTTCCAGTTTTACCCATATAAAATTGGAAAAACAGGCATGTCTACTATTGCCAGTAAATTTCCTGCAGCAAAATTCTGTTTGTTAGGTGGGAGATACATGGAGAAGCATGAACTGACAAGGGTTAGTTCTGAGTGAGAAATATTCAGCCTCAGTTTCAGAGGTGCTGCAGTTGAAATTGCATATCCTGCATGTCTACTGATTTAGCTTTCTCCTCTAGCTATCTTTTAATTGACTCAAAGAGAAGTACTGATTAGTATCCTAAAGCATGTATTGTAGTGGTTTTTTAAAAAAATGTATCTGGAAGCGTCTGTGGAAATGACTACTATGTAAGGCTCAGCATCTCTACTGTGTGCACGCGTAACGCTGAGGTACTTTTGTTGCGTGGGGATTGCAGATGACACCACTAGAGTACCTCTTGGGATTGAAGGCGGATACATCAATGCCAGCTTCATTCGCATGCCGGTGGGGAAGGAAGAGTTTGTTTACATTGCGTGTCAAGGACCTCTCCCTACTACTGTGGCAGACTTCTGGCAAATGGTTTGGGAGCAAAACTGTACTGTGATTGCCATGATGACTCAGGAGGTTGAAGGAGAAAAGATAAAATGCCAGCGTTACTGGCCGGACGTACTCAATAAAACCACTATGATAAATGATAGACTACGGCTTGCTCTTGTAAGACTCCAGCAGCTGAAGGGCTTTATCATTAGAGTGCTGGAGCTGGAAGAGATTCAGGTAAGTGAATCTAATTCTGCATGCTGAGAATCTTTTTCTGAGTGTTGGCATTTTTATCCTCATACTTCTGGCTTGCCTGCGTTCCATCGCTGTGACTACATCAAGAGAGAGGTAACCCAGAGCTTCAACCAGGGATCATTGCTCGGGCAACTCTTCCTCACTGCAGCTTGTGCTAGTCTGTGACCTTTATAGGAGAAGGCGGTTGGGCCAGAGGCTGATCTCATTATGCTAATGAGACTCTAAATTTTGGCTCCCTAGGTGCCTTTGGCCCCCAAAACATATATAGGGATATGAAATTCACTAATAATTCAGCCTGGCTTTTTCATTCCTCTGTGTGGTCAGCTCAGCCTGCACAGTGCACCTTACACTGTTCAGTGACACGCTAGTTATTTTCAGTTTAGCTCATTCTTTTTCTTTTTTTATTGAATTACGGAACACCTTCATTGGGCAAATCTCTCTCTTCTGAGACCGTTTCCTTTGGGAACTTAGCTTTTCTCTTTTTGTTCTTCCCATGTGTTTACATTTTGCTGTTGTTGCTGTTTTTAAACCTCAGACAGGTGAGGTACGGCACGTTTCCCATCTGAACTTCATCGCCTGGCCTGACCATGACACCCCTTCTCAACCAGATGATCTGCTTACTTTTATCTCCTACATGCGGCATGTCCACAAATCGGGACCTATCGTAACTCACTGCAGTGCGGGCATTGGACGATCGGGGACTCTTATTTGTATAGACGTTGTTCTAGGGTTAATCAGCAGAGACCTCGATGTGAGTACCCAAGGGGATGGGATAAGCTGTGCTTCTGACTTGCAGGAAGTGTGTTCCATTGGATCTATTTAATTGTTTAAAGAACATGCCATGCTTTTGAGAGCAGCACGCTGGCCGTGCCTTAATGTCACGTAAATCAGAGTGTAAAATGGCAGTACCTGTGAAATATTTGTTGATGATCCAGGGAGGAAAGACCACTAACATCCACTGGTGCTTGGGTTAGCTCAGGGAAATTTAAGTGTCCTGTTTGACGCCTCAGCAAGCTAACATCGTTAGGTGCCACTGGAGATGCGCCAGGGTATTTTGTAAGGACATCTCCTACTGTAGCGGACTTCCAGCATGTTGCTTGGGAACAGTAGTGTGTTGCCATGATGATTAGGGCAGTCAAAGGACAAGTTTGAACATCTGCCTTACCTGGCTGGACGTACTTGGTGGAACTATAATGCTAAATGGTGTTAGGGCTGAGAGCTGTGGCGCGCAGTTGATGCGAGATCCGTGAACTGTTGGAGGGCAGCTGCAAGCCAGCCAGAGTATCTGTTTAGGCAAGCAAATCAAACTCAGTGCACAAACATCTCTGCTGGAGAGGAGGCTGTGTAATTAACTTTCCCACCATAACCAGGGATATGCTTTCTAGGGTGATCCACAGGAGGATGCTGGCTTCCTTATGTTTGTGTCCTTCAGTGGCCTGGTGTAGCAAACCTTTTTGTGGGTTTGTAGAGAAGATGAGCTATGTCATGCTCAGCTCAGCAGGGTTTCTAAGCACCCACTAAATGTCTAGAACTTTATCGATCTGGAGAAATAAAAAGCATTTTATTAGGTTGCACCAAGGGGCTCTATTTTCTGCGCACTCAGCTCCCGATAAGAGCAAGCGAGCAAGTCTGTGCACAGAGAAAGAAAACAAGAGGAGGAGGATGTCGGTTGTAGGAGGGCTCATCCATATTGCCCAGGGACAGCACCGGCTGGTTATCTACCAGGCTTGCACAGGCTATAGTGAATTGTTGCTTGTTTCACTGCGAACTGTTTAATGTACCTCGTTGGATTCCGTGGTTTGGTGCTGGGGATGTTTCCTTTATATGCATGTGTGTCTTTTTTGAATGTTTAACTTGCTCTTTGTTTTGGTAGTTTGACATCTCAGACCTGGTGCGCAAAATGCGTCTGCAGAGACACGGGATGGTTCAGACAGAGGTGAGTCTGGCTTCCCCAGCTACACACTAAGGGAAAGACCCTGGAATTCCGACTCGGGTGTGCCAGGAAACTTTCTGTGATGCACACAGTGATTGTCTTTATGCCCTCTAATGCACGTTTGTATCACGAGAATTAAATCAGATGGATACCAGTGAGTAGCAGTGCATATTTAACAGTTATAAACGGGTGCAATTTTGAACACGCTGTGCGGTTTGATCTGTGTTTAAAAAAAAAAAAAAAAAAGAAAAAAATTGGGAGTTTTCATCCTCAAAAGCAGGTGTTATAGAGGAAGTCAGTTGAGCTTTTTTGGCTAAAAATTGCATTATAAACTGAAGATAAGGCCTAACTGTAGCTGCTATGAATCACTGATGCTCCCAGAGGTGTCCTGGAATTTTCTTTGAGGAAATATTCAACCAGAAGTTAAATGAATTTTTTAGGAATAATCTAGATCTGGAGCTAATTAACTTGTTAATTAGTCTTGTTAAAATCTGCACTTTTTCACTTTTTCTTTGAACGTGAAGGAATTGTCAAATCATAGTAAAAAAAAAAAAACACAACACCCAAACCCACAAAAATCCCAGCACCAAAAAAACCTAAAACCAAGCCGCAAAACTGTCGGCCCCACCTCACACCCCGACACATGTACCACGGCTCCCCCACCTGTGTCACTGAGCTTAGGGTAAGTGGCACTGCCATCTGAGCTCCGTGTTCGTTGGCGTTGATACCAGACCTTGAAATTCACCTGCTGTCTTCACTTCTGCTTAGGTACGTACTTTGCTTGAGGTGGTTTTGGTATGAAAGGAGGATAAACGTCCCTTACTGAAATGTATCTTCAGTGACGGGGGAGTGCCTGTATTTTAAGTTGAGGTTGCATATTTCTTCACCGTGGGTTTTTTTGTTTTGTGGGGGTGTTATTCAACTGTAGAAATAGTAGTGGAATCAAGGGCTGTGCACCTGTGACGTGCAGGTGAGAGCGAATTGCTGAGGCGGTGCATGCATTTGTCACACGTTCTGCGACGTCCTTTCCCTTGCAGGATCAGTACATTTTCTGCTATCAAGTTGTCCTTTACGTCCTGAATCATCTCCAACATGAAGAACAACAGAGAGGCAAATGAAATACTGAAGCAGAAGGGCTTTTAAAATAAGGAAGCAAGGAGATCTAAAGGCTCTCGAATGTTTTCTTTGTTCTGCCAGTAGTTTCCCAGTCCCTTTCCTCAGTTGCTGTCAAATGTCTTCTCTGTAAAATCTCTCCATCAATTCCATACAAGGTATATAGTTACAAGGAAAAGGGATAGCTCATACAATGCCACTGATTTCTGCAGCCCCGTGGACACATCTATGAGATTTTTGTATAACAGCAGAGAATATTTAAGAAAGCTGCATTTTTTTGCAGTTTCCTTAATATGTGATAAAATACTGAAATAAATATTTTAATTAAAAAAAGTAAATAATAAGAAAAAAGTAATCTTATAATACTTCCTGCAGTTCTGCAATTGTTTTGATGTGTTTTGTTTCTTATGGGGTCGGGGAGTGGGAGGGATGAAGCAGTATTTTTATCCTGGTAAGCTTTATTACAAAGATATTTTACTAGTCTCTTTTAAAAGATTGTTTATGGCACAGAATTTTTGCCCTTTTAGTACAGTTACAGCTATTTTATAGAGGGTATCTTGAAATCAGCATTTAAATGATGCCTGTTAGCATAAGGATAGTAGTAACTGTTTACTGTAAGTATCACAGTTAATAATGTTTACTTCGTAGTTTCATGTATATATTTATATACTTTTACAAAAAAAGCTGAATTATCAGGTGTCTAACCTTATAACTGATTAGGCATCTCCACTCTGTAAATAAAAAATACACCTGAAGTACACTGATCAGTGGGTCTGGGTATGTTTGTGTCCTTGTGACTGACTTTTTTTCTTAGACTCACACAGTATCCTTCGTTGTGGTTGCTGTGCTTCTTAAGAAATTTGCACCAACAGGGATACGCCTATTTTAAATTTTAAGTGTCCTTCTGTTCCTCAGTGTCTGATGGGGGGGAAAAAAACCAAACCCGCAGAGGTGTGGGTTCCTTTCTGGAGAGTTTCCACACTGTGGTGAAAGGAGGAGGATATTCTCCTTCCCTCCTTGTTTTTCAGCATACCTGGGCTTTGAGACTCATATCACATTTTGGGGGGGGGGTTTGCATTTGGATGCTACGACAGTGACAACGTCGTACTCTACTCTGCTTAAAGCAACCAGGTTTGAGGTGGGAGGCAGGGTATCGGGTTCTAAGTAACTCGGTGTTTTAGTGATAGTGTAAACAGTCAAAACTGTTCTGAAAGGAACTCTTCATTTTCTGTTGCTGTATGGGAACCGTGGATGATGAATAACTGCAATCAGCCAGCACAGGGGAGCCTTCAGGGGGTTGAGCAGAATTGCTGTGCCAGCATCCTTAACCAGAACTGAGGCTTGTGACTTGTGCTGTCAGAGGAGAACACCCCCTCAGCTGACGTTCAGACATGAACTTGAACATCACTTGTGCTTTATTTCTACTGATTTTTGTCAGCCAGCCAAGGGGGGTCTGTGGGGAGTTTTATTTCTTAATGGGATGTTAGGGAAGGGGTGGCTGGTTTTGTTTGAAGTGCTACAAAGATCTTGCTGGCTAAGATAATGTGATCTGAAGAATAAATCGTTGGGCTGGGAGTAGATTTTTGATTGCTAATTTCCTCAAGTGGCTCCCAGGAAATGGATTTTGTCTTCCTTGTTGTACCGTGATGGCATCCATAATAAATTACAGTAGGGCCCTGACTGCCACTTCAGTATGATACCCAGATTCCCAAGCAAAGTGTTCTCTGAACAAGTTAACTTGGTCACTGAAGCAGCCTGGGATTCAGTAACAAGGAGCTTTGTGTGGACTAAATTAGCTTCTCAACTCTCCATAAAGCCGGATTGGATATTTCCACTGTCCTTAAGAACAGATACACTGGGATGTCCCATAAAAAAAATACATGGCTTATCCTACATCCGTCTCTTCCTGTGTACTCATAATGCCTTTGAATCATGTATATTTAGATATACGCTTTTTCTATTTCTTTGAGGGGGAAGTACATGTTCAGCATCACATTTTTTCTACTGCTGGGTTATCCTTCACAGACTATAAACCTATTTTATTGCTCTTCATAAAAGTTCAGATGGCTGATTTGCTGTGGAAAATACGGTAGCACACCAGTTTTTCAGCCTTTCCTTGCTAAAGAAGCTGCTGTGTAAGTCTGTGGTACCTCTCAGATCGCCAACATTAGTCATGCTGTCAGTCAGAATTACAGGGATTGTTAAATTCCTGGGGAAGCTTGGGACAGAAATGGTAGCTAACTTCTGTAGGCCATCGCTAGTAGCCCATTGACAGCTGGGCACGAAAGCCACCTCAGAAAATGTTTTCTTCTTCTGGCATCAAGATCACTGAAAAACTTTCAGTGTTACCTCAGACTACTCTTATTACTGATTTTCTGGGTTTTGATGTATTTTGTCCAAATAAACGCAAGTGCCTTTCAGAGCCCATTTTGTGCCTGGCAAGATGTGTACGGACACCAGCTGTACTGGGATTGCTCTAGGGTGACTGTCAGTCTGAGTTTCACTGTTCTTATCATCTTCCTCAGACAGCAGTGCTGCCTGTTCTCCTTAAAATCTGTTGTCCTTCTGAAGCACTTGACAAAGTCCAGGATTTCACTTCACTTTTCACATCACATTTATGTTAATCGCTTGTACATCTGACAAGCCATGCCTAGAGGAGTCACAGGAGGCTGCGACACTGGAATAGTCTATGCAGTAGTACTGTAGACCAAGAACATGCTTTGGATATCGTCTCTGTACCATGTGGCAAACAGAACTGGTTAAAGAAAATCTGCTGGAGTGCAGGCAGCACTGGGAAGTGAAGTCCCTCGCCTTTCCTGTTGACAGGTACAGTGTCACACGGATTGCTCAGTCTGTCAGAAGTGTGGCTTGCTGGGATCGCTTCTCACAGCAGCAGAATATCCCTGCGTGTTGTGCAGGGGCGTCATGGTGTGACCATCTCACAGAGAACTGGTGGACTCTCAGCGAGTGCTTCTAAATGTATTCCATGTCTCTGAGTAGTGCTGCAATCCCAAATGCGGGTGTTAGTCGTGGGTGCAGAAGACAGTCCCATTCCTCTTCATTCTATTCTATTTCTTTTCTCCTTTTGCTACAATTCTCCCTTCCAAACTCCATTGTTTGTGCCTTTGATAATGGGTAAATCCCGGAGACGGCTGAGGTAAGCCTTTGCTCCAGCCACGGCTTTAAAAGTGGAAGGTTATTTTGCAAATGAATGCTTAATAACCTGTCTTAGCATATAGATTTAGTTAAAGAAGATATGCAAAGGAGTTCAGAAAGCATACAGCGGAGTTCTGGGGTTCTGCTTTCCCATTTCCCCAGCAGTGCATCTGTGATCAGAGCTGCAGCTTTACCTTCAGCTGTGTGCGCTGTAGTTGTCGTCGCAAGGAGCAGATCGCTCATGAAAAGCTGTCAACACTTCGAGTTACTGTTCTTGCCTTGAAGTCTTGGCAGAGGTGGAATTCAAAGCCTCAGTAAAGGAGCCTGAGTTTGGTTCCGCCTCTAACAGTGTTGAGCATTCAGACCAAGGCCACTGAAACCCAAGTGCGTTAAGCATTTTGCATGTAACAATTCTCTGTCTCCTTGAGGTGGGTACGCCAACTTCAACGTGCTGAGCAAGCCTGCAGGAGTCTTTTGGACGCTGGACAGGGTGAGAGGATAAAGCGAAAGAGTGCTTGGCTCTGCACTGTAGGATGGGATCGCTTTCTCCACAGCTACTTTGACACTTGTCAAGCAAATAAATTTCTCATGTCACAGGCTTGTGGGTCTAAAAATATCCTGGCCTGGAGTGGTCAAGAGCCTGGAGAGCAGCAGAACTGTAGCAAGTGTATCTTGTACCTCCCGTGCGTGGCCTTTTCTGGAATAGGGCAGGAAGACTGGCCACCGCAGGACCATCTGAAGGCAGACCTTTCCAGCCTATGGGAGCTGGCCCCGGAGAGCGCAGCAGCTGGTTGCCTGTTGCCTTGTTTGTCTCATAGTTGACCCCTGCTCTGATGCCACACAGGCTACTGGAATGTTCAAAACGGGGACTGTCAGCCTGGCACATACAGTCTGTTTGGTTTCCTGTGCTGTCTGTCCATCTTCATGTAAGTTGTGGATTTCCTGAGGTCAAATCTGTCTTTTTGGTTCTGGTATTGTTTAGTGTAGTCTTAGTATGTGACAAGGCTTTTTTTTAGCAGTTAGTTCTCTTAACAATGAATGTCTCAAAGACCAGTGACCTCTGACTTGATAATTAAAATGACTGGTCTAGGTCTCCTTGATGTATCCATGAGAAAAATCTTCATTTACAATAAATGATATTATAAAGGTCAGGTCCTTTTATCTCAGTATCGTTAACAAGTGCTGAAAGCTCTGAACCAGCTGCCACGCTGCCTTGGTGGCTCCTAAAGCTGGCTGTTGGTGTAACGATACAAAGGCATCATTCCCCGTTCCACCGCGGAATTACAGATTATAGGGGAGTGAGTGGCTATCCGGAGGCATTTCCTCAATGGTGGTGTTCCTCCAGCACTGCCAGTCTTCCCACGGGCACCGTTCGATCGCATAACCCAGTGCCCTACAGGAAAGGATGCCGAAGCACAGCTACCTGCTTGGCACAGCTTTTCTCAGGGAACCATAAAGCCCTGGCAAGCAAGGTCAGATTTGTGCAGGAGCTGTGTGAGCCAAGCATACAGTTAAACACACAAAGTTGTCCATTCGTGTGATAATTATTCTGCATTCATCCACTTTCTGTAACCTGTTTTTTCAGGCACGCTGGTTTTCCTTCCCAGCAGAGCCCCATTTTTTGGTTGGTTTGTTTTGAATCCCTGGATCACTGTAAACATTCAGCAATTCTCACAGGCTGTGCTGAGTCCTCACCGTGACTACCTTGCGCTCCCAGCAGCCCAGGCTATTGCCCTGGGCCTTCTGGTCCGTGGACTTTGGATATAAACTGCTTGTCTGGTGATGTGTCGCACTGGCGTGGCGATGGCTGCTTTGGAAATGATCGTTATCTAGGGCAGGATTCAGGAAATATTTGCCTGAGGAGGATTTTTTGTATCTAGCCACATGGATGTACTAGCAGGAACGTTTGACTCAAGAACATTTCCCTTCTTATCCCCCAAATGACCTTCTTTCTCTTTCTATTATGAAGGTTCTTTTGTGGGAGAGACGTTATTTCCGTGTCTCCTGAGTGGGCAGTGACTCGATGGTTTACAGCACAGAGGAATAATGCAATCTTGCAAACAGTGTTCGGTTGTTTTTCTGGATCCGGGCGTGGTATTCGAGGTTCCTACAGATACAATAATCTTCAGCATTCCAAGGTTATGGAAGCGGGCAGAAGACAAGTACAACCATGGGAAGCGTTCTAGGTGCCTTCTCATTCAAGATCTCCCGGCTCCCTAGCGCAATTTATTGTGCAGTCTTGCTGTGTCGTGATGTCCAATTGTCTCATTCACTTAATTTACTGAGATTTACCAGTGTTCTCAGTACTAGGCAGAAACACAAACCTGGGAAATTTATCATCTTACGTGTCCACTCAGTTTCTTTTTGTAAAAATTCACCTTCAGGCCCAAAGAAGCTGCGGTGTGAAAGCACAGCAGAAAGGCGAGGACGGAAAGAAGTGGGTTTGTAAATGGCATTTTAATAGCAGAATCTTCCCCTCCCTGTGGGACATGAAGTTGCCTCACTTGCTGTGTAGGAATCAGCTCCTCCAGGAGAGGGATCGATCCAAATGTGCCAAGTAATCATAATTGTAACAAAGTCCTTATGGGCTTAGGGTCTGGTCAAAGGGTCAGGTTTATTTCAAGAACTTTCTCCTCCATCTAGCTCTTGCCTTAGTCTTTCAAGCAGCTTTTGTGACGAGTGGGTGTTGTATGAGGAGGCTTCAGGCAGTTGGGGTTTTTGGTACTCGTGCCTGTTCAGAGCAGAAGTAGGATGGTCTGAGTTAGGCTGGTGTAAATGGGAACTGGGGGTCTGGCATGGTTAAGAGGTCTGAATGAAGTGTGATAAAGCTGGAGTCAGGACTTCAAGGGTATTGGCTCAGCTTGTGCTCAGAGGGTGGGAGGGGTCTTCTTGTACCAATTGTTGTGCCTTGCAGATTGGATACGGTTTGCAATGTAAGCTTATTCATAGTCGTGGAATACCAGGTTGGAAGGGACCTCAAGGATCCTCCGGTCCAACCTTTCTTGGCAACAGCACAGTCTAGACAAGATGCCCCAGCACCCTGTCCAGCCGGACCTTAGAAATGTCCAGTGTCGGGCAATCCACCACTTCCCCAGGGAGATTATTCCAATGGCTGATTGTGTTCTGGTTGTGAAACATTTTCCTCTTTTGTCCAGTCAGAATCTCCCCATTACCCCCTGTCTTTTCCATGTCATTCCTTGTGAAAAGGGAGTCTCCGTCTTCTTTGTAGCCACCCGTTAAATACTGGAACATGGTGATGAGCCTTCTTCTCTCAAGGCTGAACTAACCCAGGTCTCTCAGCCTTTCCTCATATGGGCGGCTTCCCAGTCCTTTGATCATCTTTATGGCCCTTCTTTGGACCTTCTCCAGCCTGTCCACATCTTTTTTGTACAGTGGGGACCAAAACTGAACACAGTATTCCAGGTATGGCCTGACAGTGGGACACTGACTTCCTTATCTCTGCTGGTGATGCCCTTGTTGATGCAGCCCAACATCCCGTTGGCTTTCTTTGCCGCTGCAGCACACTGCTCACTCATATTGATGTCAAGTGAAATTAAACCTTTGATTTTATTTTCAGTACCTGTAGAAATTCAGGCTGGGAAACTGGGTTAGGTGGAAGGAGGCTGGGCAATTGCTATCTCCCACCTCTGATCAGCCAGCAGAAAGGTTCCTTGGGCTTTAAAGCTGGAAATGATCGCGCAGTTTTGCTTCTGAGTTCAGTGCAGTTTGATCGATCTCAAGTCTCTCGCGGGAAGTGGTGCACTTCTCGCCAGTTGCCAAGGGGAGCTTCTCTGGAGCCAGCCCGGCCCGCAGCGGAGCGGTAGATCTCAGTGTACGGGGGGTTTCCTGAGGTTTTCCTGAGGCAGGGAAACACCAGGAGAGCAGAGACACCTACCAGGAGCTGGCAGCACTTGTGGATGCTGCTGACGGAGCTTGAGCATTGCCAGGGCAATGGCAACAGTGCCTATAAAAGATCTCAGGGAGTGCTGTGACCAGAGCAGCCAAACAGAACGCAGTGTGGCAGCTTGTGCAGAAGGTCACTGAAAGCTCTGCCCGCTCAAGAGGTGAGTTCAACTGGTGGTCAACACCCTCTCAGAAGGAGCTCAGCTATGGTATCCACCAGGCAGAAAGCTCTGTCCTTTGTGCTCACCAGAATGGAAGTGGCAACCCAGATGGACCTCCCATGAAAACATGCAGCCGTCCAGGTCTCAGGCTGCAGGGAGTGCTGGAGCCTTTCACTGGTACCCGCTGGCAGGAGTGAGAGCAGCCACATGCGGTGTGACCAGGCGGATGACCCGCTCAGCCTGGTGGCAGAGCTGCGAGAGGAAGTAGAAAGGTTAAGGAGCATCAGGGAGGCTGAGCAAGAGACAGGCTGGTGGAGCCCAGCTCTGCCCTCCCTCAGACAGAAATGAGAGCACACATCGGAAAATGGCCAAGGTCAAGGACACCCTGTATCCTCCCCCCGCCAGGCCGAAGGCAGCAGCCTAAATGGAAGAAGTGGATGGAGGCAAGTCCATGCTTGGGGTGGCAGGGGAGCTCCCTCCTTGACCACCTGGCCCTCCCAGGTGCCTCTGGACAAGAGGTGTGAGGCTCTGGATGTGGAAGGCCAGTCAGTGGAGGATGTGCATGATGGTCCATCTACACCAGAGGTGTCTCCAAGGTCAAAAGGCCTACCCCCTGTGTCATGACCACGTCCATGAGGAAGAAGAGAGAGGTTTTAGTTGGAAGCAACTCCCTTCTGAGGGCAATAGAGGGTCCAATATGCCAGACAGATGCCCCTCATAGGGAAATCGTAGGTTAAGGATGCCACTAGGAAACTTCCTAGCTTGGTATGGCCCTCAGACTGTTACCCGTTACTGCTCTTCCATGTAGGTGGAGAGGAAGCTGCAACCCATAGTCCAAGAGCAATCAAAAGAGACTTCAGGGCCTTGGGACAGTTGGTGAGGGAATCTGGGGCACAGGTTATTTTTTCCTCTCTCCTTCCGTTGTGGGCAGTGACATTGGAAGAAACAGATCCAGTCTATTAAAACATGGTTTCGTGGCTGGTGTCACCACCACAGTTACAGGGTTTTGGATAATGGAATGGTCTACACAGCACCAGGCTTGCTGGTGTCAGGTGGGATTCACCTTTCTCAAAGGGGGAAGAGAGTCTTTGCTCATGAGCTTGCAGGGCTCATTGACAGGGCTTTAAAGTAGACTTGAAGGTGGAGGGGGATAGTATCTGGCTTGCCTGTGGCAAACTGGGATGATACACACAGGGAGCAGGATGCTAGCGAGGGCCCTCAGCCTGTTGCTCTGAGGCAACCTGGAGCCACTGCAGCCCAGCTGAAGACTTATGGAGATGAGCTGGAGGCTCCTGAGGTAATAGGAACCGACAAAGAAACATTGGTGAAATACCTCAAAGGAACTGAGGGGAGCTCCTCTAAGAAGGTGATGTGGTCACCAGCCCAGCTGACATGCTTCTGCACCAAAGCAGGCAGCATGGGCAATAAGCAGGAGGAGCTGGAAGCCACTGTGCTGCTGCAAAGCTGTGACCTGATGGCCATTACTGAAACTTGGTGGGACAAACCCCACAACAGGAGTGTCGCTGTTGATGGCTACAGGCTGTTCAGAGGGACAGGCGAGGAAGTAAAGGCAGAGGCATTGCCCTCTGTGTCAAGAAATGGATCGTGTGAAGAGCTGTCCCTGAAGAACAGCCACAGCAGGTTGAAAGCTTATGGGTAAGAACCAGAGACCGAGGCAACAAAGGGAACCTTGTGGTTGGTGTCTAATAAAGGCTGCCTGATCAGGGGGAGCCTATTGATGAAGCCTCCTTAGCCCAGCTATAGGAGGCATTGCGCTCGCAGGCTGTTGTCCTGCTGGGGGACCTCAACCACCCCAGCACCTGCGGGAAAAGTAGCACCGTGAGCTGTAGGCAATGCAGGAGACTCCTGGAATGCACTGAGGTAGGTAAGGCGGGTTATAGACAGCCCCAGCAGAGGGGATGCGATGCTGGACCTGATGGTCACCAATGCCAGTGAGCTCATCACTGACGTCAAGACTGGAGGCAGCAGCAGTGGTCACGCACGGGTGGAATTCACAGTCCTGAGGGATACGGGTCAGGTGAAGAGTAAAGTCAGGTCCCGGAATTTTAGGAAAGCAACCTGCCAGCTCTTCTAGGAGTTAGTCAATAGGACCCCCTGGGAGACTGTCTTCAGGGACAAGGGGGTGGAACAGAGCTGAGAGATCTTTAAGGGCGCTTCCCATAGAGTGCAAGAGCTGTTGATCCCCACGTGTAAGAAATCAGGCCAGGAAGGGAAGAGACCGGCACGGCTGAACCGAGACCTGCCGGTCAAACCAAAGAGCAACAAGGAACTGGGCAGGCAGTGGAAGCAGGGACACGTATCCTGGGAAGAGTATAGGGATGCTGCACAGTGGTGTAGGGACGAGGTCAGGAAGGCCAAGGTGCAGCTGGAGCTGAACTTGGCAAGGGATGCAAAGAATAAGAAGAAGAGCTCCTACAGGTATGACCGCCAGAAAAGGACGGTCGAAGAGAGGATACCCCCTCTGATGAACATCACTGGCAAGCTGGTTACAATGGACAAGGAGAAGGCTGAGGTACTCCGCAACATTTTTGCTTCAGTCTTTGATAACCTCTCTTCTCACACCTCCCAAGTTCACAGACCACAAGATGGGGACCAGGGGGGCAAAGTGCCTCCCGCTGTAAGAGAAGTTCAGGTTTGTGACCACCTGAGGAACCTGAATATACATAAGCCTATGAGACCTGATCAGATGCATCCCAGAGTCCTGAGGGAACTGGCTGATGTAGTTGCCAAGTCACTCTCCGTGATATTTGAAAAGTCCTGGCAGTCAGGTGAAGTCCCTGGTGACTGGAAAAGGGGAAATATTGCACCCCTTTTTAAACAGGGTAGAAAGGAGGACCCTGGGAACTACCCACCTGTCAGCCTCACCTCTGCACCTGGAAAGATCATGGAACAGGTCTCCTCCTCGAAGCTATGCTAAAGCCCATGGAGGACAGGCAGGTGATTCAAGACAGCCAGTGTGGCTTCAGGAAGGGCAAGTCCTGCCTAACCAACCTAGTGGCCTTTGATGATGAAGTGACTGAATCGATGGACAGGGGAAGAGCTATGGATGTCACCTATCTGGACTTTTGTAAAGCCCAGTCCCCCACATTGTTCTCTTTGCATTGGAGAGATATGGATTTGATGGGTGGACAGTTCAGTGGATAAGGAATTGGTTGGATGGTCACAACCAGAGGGTAGGGGTCAATGGCTTGATGTCCAGATGGAGATCATTGACATGTGGTGTCTCTCAGGGGTCCACACTGGGACCAGTGCTATGTAGTATCTTCATCAATGACATGGACAGTGGGATTGAGTGCACCCTCAGCAAGTTGTCAGATGACAGCTGAGTGGTGCACCTGGCATGCCAGAGGGACGGGATGCCACCAGGGGTACCTGGACAAGCTGGAGAACTGGACCCATGTGAGCCTCATGAGGTTCAACAAGGCCAAGTGCAAGGTCCTGCACCTGGGTTGGGGCAACCCCCAGCATCAATACAGGCTGGGGGATGATGTGATTGAGAGCAGCTCTGCAGGGAAGGACTGGTGGATGGTACTGGTGAATAAAAGGCTGGACATAAGCCAACGATGTGCACTTGCATCCCAGAAAGCCAACTGTACCCTGGGCTGCACCAAAACAAGTGTGGCCAGCTCCAGATCGAGGGAGGTGATCGTGCCACTCTGCTTCACTGTGGTGAGCCCCCACCTGGAGAACTGTGTCCAGCTCTGGAGTCATCAGCACAAGAAGGACACGGACCTGTCAGAGCCGGTCCAGAGGAGGATCACAAAAACCATCAGAGGGATGGGGCACCTCTGCTATGAGAACAGGCTGAGGGAGTTGGGGTTGTCTGGTCTGGAGAAGAGGAGGCTCCGGGAAGACTTTATCGAGGCCTTTTAGTACTTAAAGGTGGCCTGTGAGAAAGATGGGGACAGTCTTTTTAGCAGGGCCTGTTGCAGCAGGACAAAGGGTGATGGTTTTAAACTAAAAGAGGGGAGATTTAGATATAAGGAAGAAATCTTTTACAGTGGTGGTGGTGAAACACTGACAGGTTGCCCAGAGAGGTGGTAGATGCCATAACCCTGGAACCATTCAAGCTCAGGTTGGACGGGGCTCTCAGCATCCTGGGCTAGTTGAAGATGTCCCTGCTCTTTGCAGGGGGGGTTGGACTAGATGACTTTCCAACCCAAAGCATTCCGTGATTCTATACTGAAGATGAGCTGCTCCATAACCACCTACAGGTTAAACCGTGCACAAAAATGAAATCGTTCAGGCAGCAAGTTTTGGTTAAAGAATCTAATGACTGTGGCTCTTTCAGAAAAATGCAAAGAGAAGTTGGGTTCTGTGGGGGGAGATTGAAAATAAGGCAGCTGAGCACATTGGGTGAGCCAGACATCTTACGCTAATCTGCTATGACAAAAGCTGGAAGCCTTGACAGCTCATTTTGTTGTGCGTACTGGTCATGGAGAGAAAGACATAAGGCTTGTTAATTTGCTTAAATGGTATCATTTTTATGACCTAAAACCATTCCACTTCTGTTGGGTTTTATCAGTACCTCCCTTAAAAGTCACGCCATCATCCACTCGTCTACCAGAATCATGTAGCTCTCTCGAAAACTGAGGCCTCAAAACCAACCGTAAATGCTGGGGTTTGGTGTATTTGCCTACCTGAAGCATTAACTTCTGGAAGATTTCAGAATTTGTAAACATGACGTCCACATGTCCAGCCGTGTCCCTCCCCTGAATACTCCTCTCACAGGTGACTTGGGAGATGCTCGTAGGCTCAGCTTTGCAGTCCCGTCCCTTGGCTGTCACTCAGAGAAAACACGGGTATCTTTGACCTGGATCTCTCTGCATACAATGCAGAGGACAAGGAGCGCTGAACCTGGTGGCTCTGCTTTCTTCCGGCAGCCCAGCGTTTCTCTTACTTCCTTTTTAGGAGAGAAAAACGCCGCTGCAGCTTTAAGTCCAGCTTCTTACTACTTTGCTCTGCAGGCTGGACGCTGTGAATCATTTTCTCTGCAAGAAGTCACCTCACCGTGCAAATTGCGGGTAAGGCCATTTTTACGGAGGGGTTTTTTTTTTTTTTTGGTAAATTATTATTATTATTTAACAGCTTGCAGTGTGTCAAATTAATTTCAAAAGGACAGGGTGAGATTCGAGGAGGGCTTGCTGCTGATTCAGCTTTAACCATAAGTCTCTCTGAGGAGCAGGATAGCCACGTAATCCCTCTTGTTCGAATGCTCCGTAGTGACAGGTTTGTGCTGTAATACTCGGGCTCTGCCGTGTAGAGAGTAGCCTGGCCAGGTACATTGTCTGCATGATAGTTCTCTTTTAGGGGAAGGGTAGACAAAAAAGATTTCTAGAGATGTGACTTACGGCAGCAAGAACACATCTCCACTGTAGAACTGCCCCTTTAACGTGGGTTGCCAGCTGAGAGGCGTCTTTCCTGTAGAGCTGCCCGGCTGGTGAGCAAGGGTGGCCAAGTTCAACCCGCAGCAGAGCAGAAGCGTGTCAACGCAGAGACCCAGGGCTGGTGTGTGGTTCGGAAGGAGCACCATCACTGGGGCACCTATTGATTCTAAAAATAGCTTTCTGAGGATTTCTTGAAGTTTCCTCTGAATCAGCTGCCCCCAGCAAGCAATCGAAACAAGCCCAGAGAGAGGATGGGCATGAGCTGACGCAGCAGTTGCAGTGGATGGGGCGCAGCAAACCAGCATGCAGACATGGCACACAGCGGTCGCCGTATTTCTGCAAAACTCTTAGAAACAGAAGACATTTCAAGGTGTTATGCTGAGGAGGGCATCGTCCTTTTCTCTTTCTTACCTCATGCCTCAGAGTTAGGACAACTAAAAGTCTGTGCTCAAAATCACACGCCTAACCATCCTGTTAGACAATCTGCTGACACTCAAAATATGAACTCAGAATGAAGAAAGGAGTCTTATACAATCAGTATTTAAATAAAGCTGGAAAAAGCAGCTTTGAGACACTGACTAGCACCGAATTCACATTTTAACTCCAATGAGTCTGAATTTAGACTTGGAATGTCCTAGGATACACAGATGTTACTAGATGAATTACTTATTTTCCTGCTCTTCCATACATTCTGAACTAATAGCTACTGCTAAAATTGCTACGAAATAATTCCTGCTAAAGAAACATTTCTCTACCGAACCAAAGGTTGTGTTAGGTGTTGTATTCCCAAGTGTAGGACCTCAGGGTGGTGTTTTGCTATTTTATTTCCCAAGAGCTGCTCTTTGCTCCTGATGACTTGTCTGCCGGAGCCAAGTGCCCAGGCACTGCTCAGTGCCTCAGTCTAGTGTTTTCCAGCCTGAGGCAGGTTTACTGCAGGCTCTGTGATAATTCTCGCCTACTCTTTAGTTACGGGCTGAACCTGCTCAGTAAATCAAAGAGGGCCCACAGGAAGCTGTGTGAAGCAGAGTATTGTGGAAGTGGTTTCTCCTGGTGAGGTTTCTCTCCCGTGTGCAGGAAGCACATACATCCAAAGACACATCTGCAGGATCTGACACAGCTTCTATGAACATCTCTCAGTCTGCATATGTGTGTGGTGAGGGAGTTCTCTCGTAGTCTGATATGAGCCATGTGATGAAAATGTTTCTTGTTAAGAAAAAAAAAAGGAAGACGGCAACAGATTATTTATGGCCAAGAGGCTTCTCAGTCAGTCAGGTCTCCCGGTGTAATTGTTGCTACTCTTTTGCTTCCTACAGCCGTGAACTTCTTAGGAACACTCAACATATTTGACTATAAGATCCTCCTCATTTGCTTCTGGAGTTTGAGGAGAAAGACAAGAACTTAAAAGTCTTGCACATGTCCTTGTGTGAGGAGAGGAAAGCATATATTTCACAAAAAAGTAACTTCACTGCATCTTGCTTTCATGCGTGAGAATTTACTAGCGTATGGGGAAGTTTGTTTAGGGCGGGCTGGCATGCCTGATCGTTTAATGTAGGTATTGGGTACCCCTGAGGCAGAGGAGGACGCAGGCGTCCAGCAGCCCTTGCACTCCACAGCAGCTCCTGTTGCCTGACCCTCCAATGACATGAACGAGCAATACCTCTGACCAAGCACTCCTCCCTTCCCAGGGAGGACAGCACCTTCTCCCCTCCCCTCTTGGGTTATTTCTTTAGCTGGGTAACAACCCCTTCTGAGCTGTACCTGTTCTTTCATGGCCCGTTAATAGGCACTGGTCTTTGTGCTGCGAAAGAGGTGGTTGGGAGCAGACAGTGATCCTTGCGGTCCCTTCCGACCCGGTATTCTAGGATTCTGTGGATCGGATCTGTGGGAAGAGCAACTCTTTGCGCCTCTTCTGCGACAAGCCCTACAGCAGCTCCTCTGCGCTGTTACTGGGCGATGCCCTTCAGCAGGTACCACCAACCTCGGCGGGCTGGAGCTGACGAGGAGCGCCGGCCCAGCGCCGAGCGCCCCGGGGGTCGGGTGGAACCGGCAGTGCCCGCTCAGCCTGCAGAGCTGGCTGCGAGCCACCGCCTGGGCTGCGTCCTCTTGGACAGAAAACCAGCCTGCAGCCATTTCCCTCCAGGACACAGTTTTTTGGTCAACCTCCGTGTCCCGTTAGGAGCGTTGCCTGACGCTCTGAAGGACCGAGCACGGCTGCGTTACTCCTGGCAGAGGCAGGGCCTCTCGCTGCGGGGCCGCTGCGGCGCTCACCGGAGCCGGGCTGGCCTCCGGCCAGAGCCACCGGGCACGGGGCGACTCCCGCCTTTCCGGGCCCCGAGCGGCTCCGGCAGCCAGGGCGGTGATTTCGGCGCAGCCGCGGGGATTTCACCTCCGCCGTTCCCCTGCGTTTCGGGCCGCTCCTCAAGCTCGGTCTTTACCCAGGTGCCAGCCAGAGCGCCCGGCCCGCCCGCTCCGGCCCCGCCCGCACCCGCCCGGGCCGGGCTGAAGGCGAGCGCGAGGCCCGCGGCCGGGGGCGCGCCCGGAACCCCTGGGCGCGCCGGCAGGGGGCGGCCCCGGCCTCCGCGCGACAGCCCGGGGACGAGCCGCGCTCGCGCGGACCGTTCCGCGGAGCCCGGCCGTTGGCGGAGCGGCGGAGGTGAGGGCAGGGGGCCGGGGAGCGGAGCTGAGCGGGGGCGGCCCCGGCGCCTGCCGCTACCCGCGGAGAAGGAGCGGCTGGTGCCAGCGGGGTGGCGGGGCGCCCCGGCAAGCGGCGGCCGCTGCTTCCCGCCGTCGTTTTTGGATGACGCCGCGGCGCGGCCGCTCCGCGGGGCCGCGGGGCGGCTTCCAACCGCCCGCGGCGAGCGGTGCGATGCCGCGGCGTACCGGCAGCGCGGCGGGCAGCGGCTGAGGGCCGCTGCGCTGTCCCGGGGCCAGCGGGGCTGGGCGCAGGACGCCGCTGTGCCCGGCCGCGTTAACGCGGCGGTAACGGCAGGCCCGGCGTCTTTGCAGGGAGGCGTTTTCTCAGGGCTGCTGCATCCCAGCTCTGGACGGTTGTGCTCGGCTGCTGCCCGGTGTTTGCCGCCTGTGGGCGCCGCCGCCCCCCGGTGTGGCAGCGGGCCCGCGGTAGCTGGGGGTCCGCCTGGGCAAGGGGCTGCTCCTGGGTGCTCTGGCTCCGGCAGCGCCAGCGCTGCCCTCCCTCCGACACGGCTGCTGGAGCTCAGCTGCGGCGCTCCCGAGCGGAGGACGGGGGTAACGTGTGTGGAAAAACCCAAGCCGGAGAAGTCAAAACTATCCGTTATTTTTTTTAGTTGTAATAATTCATAGTCTTCTGTGACTGCACATTGAGATGTCCCTTCAGACGATTTGATATGTGCAAATAAATCAAGTTCTGCCCGTGATAATATCATCTCTCTATTAGAAATGACAGCGTTGAAGAGAAGGGAAGCTCCTGAGGTTAACGTTAGGAGCAGCTTCTGCGCTCCGTCAGAGCCGCTGTTTGCCTGTGGCTTGACGGAGAGGGGCAGAAAGAAGAGGAATGCAGATACATCCAGCTAAGGGATGCAGAAATCAGTTGTGCCAAATACAGCACTGCAAGAAACTCATTGAAAATTAAGTAATAAGGGCCACTGGGGTGCCGGCTTTCGTTGCCATGGTGTGGCTGCGGCTCTCTGTGACAGCACGGTTTTGAAAACACAAAACCGATTATGAGGCGTGCAGCTTCTTAACCGACAGCTAGCCTTGCGCTTCCTTTTGGGATAGATGGGAAGTAGAAATTAATAATTGGCAGCGACAGAAAAGTGGCGGCTGCAAAGAGCCTGTCTCTGGGTAAAGCCGGGGAACAAATAACTCCTGACCCCCTTCACCTCAACACTTCTTTGCAGTTCCTGGGCGGCAGTCGGAGCTTTTCAGACTCGGCTCTAGGAGGTTTTCCTGTTCACGAAGACAAGTTGCAGTGGTCAGATCTATCTTAGACTATAAGGTAGGTACATCTGCATCTCACCTGGCTTTTCATGATTAGTGAACTTTAAGCCGCGGTGCTATTCCTGTGTTTTCTTTGCTTTCAGACAGTTTGATGGGAAATACAAATTAACATTAAATGTGGATACATTTTCTTGTAGATTGGTAGAAAATTACTTCTTGGTGGCAAATTTGACCCAATATTCCACTAAGAAGTCCACCTGCATCCGTGAGCTTTGCAACGCATTTGGAAATTTTGCAGCTTGCAGAACTATGTTGCCTGCCTTTCCTAAAAGTGTGAGCTCCTGCAGAGTCAGTTCATGATCATTTCTGTTACGTCTCAGCACGGTAGATTACTTTCCACAGCTAAACCCTGGAATCCATGTCTTTCTTACCTGTTGAAGATGCACAAGGTACACTTGGTCTGTGTCCCTGTTAGTTGTAGCTTTAACTTGGCAGGCTTTTCTTTTAAAGGCAGTACTGGCATTTTTATTTAAGGTGGGATTTAATGCTAAGGATCTAGCCAATCACAAAGTAGTCATATCTTGGTTAGATTATGATGAGGAATCTAGAAGCTTCTGAATATCTTACTTTTTTATGACTTGGGAGAGACTCTTTGGAACAGAAACGACTTGGTGGTGAGCTCCTGATGGCTGTTTTGCTGAGGTATGCAGCTCAGGCATCAGCATTTGAGTAATTAGCCCCCCCAGCTGGCCCTAGCCCCACAGATTAGGAGGCATCCTTGGCTCATGTGGGGTTAAGAGTAGGGGTGGACAGTCTCTTACCCCAGCAGCTCTCCACTTCCTCAGCTGTAATGTCTGGATTAACCTGAACCCAGATGTGTAGAACAGACCTTGGCTCACTAGGGTGCAGTGCAGGTGGGTTACAAGCTGCGCCTCCTAGTCCGCTGGAGGTGCGCTTCGTCCCCATGCAATGGGGTGATTTTTGTTTCACCCTCCAGCTGCCAGCAGGGGTTTATTTATAGTTTTGTAGGTTTATATTTTTGCATTAGTAGTGCTAATCGTTCCTCTTTCTCATCTAAAAGTTATGATGTATCCTAAAGTAGCTTTAGAATCTCTAAGACTTCGGTAAAGCAAGTAGTATAAATGTGACCTTTTCCCACACAGCGAACTCAGACTGTCTCCTTTTGCATTGCCTCATTTTTTGCATGACTGTTAGCGGCAACATTTTTGGAGGACAGGTTAGCAGCTTGTATAAAAGCACCCAGGCATTAATTTCTGTTTTCAGTCTGAAATCCTTGAAGAATGAAATAGATCAAAAAAAAAAAAACAACCAACCAAACCTAAAGAAACAATCTTTACAGAAATGGTTTGTATTTTTTGTATCTAAAAGGCAATTTCCACCAGCCTTTTTGCAAGGGTGCTTCCTGACTGACTCGGAAGGAAAAACTTGGCATCCTAGAGTCCCGGAAACACCAGGGAGGTGTGCTTGGGGCTGCAGGGCGAGAAGCAACACACCTCGCCGAAACTGAGTGCAGGAAGAAACCATTTTAAGGTTTTTGAGCAAAAAGCACTGTTAATAACAGAACAGTTGCTTTGAGAATGAGAAAAGGCATCCTAAGCAAATCAGCCAGCTAGGCTAACTGACGTCGGAGAGAATGACTTGGCAAGGGAGCAGGCTTCGCCACCTCCCTGTTTAGTTCAACGTGTGCGCGCATCTCTACCTGCCTGCGTTCTTGCAATTCCAATTACAACGCCTAGGCATCGGCTGAGGGAACCCCTCTGCACTCTTGAGGACTGGGAGTATAGAATTAAAGAAAAGCTGAAAGAAGCTTGGAATGACTTCTTCCAGTACATGCTTCTTACTTCTCCCACCTTTGTTTATTTTTAAATTCAAGTGGGCCTCTTGTTCTTTTAAGACTGTTTCCCGGCAAAGGTTACGGTTTTGATGATTCTTAGGAGGGAACAAAGATGAAGGGTTTGTTTGCTTACAGATCTGTACTCTACACTTGGCGTGTCTTACTTAGTCTTCCTAGCTGCAGGTTGAGGTGGGTGTCTGACAGGGTTCCTGTCTTTAGTGGCTTGCAGAATGCTTCTCTGATGGTGTTTTACATGGGATTAAAACCGTGACCTAGAGGTGAGCTGCTTCATCAAAGCATCTGTGCTCCTGTTTAATATCACCTGCACTAACCGGGTTCACAAGGTGTCACAGAGCGCTCCTGTAGCCAGCCCCCAGCCGTAAATCATTTTGCTCCCGCAGGAGCGTGAGATGCTGCAGATGAATGTCACAAATGGAAGTGTAAACGTTTTCAGTCGTGTGGCATCCTCCTGGAGGTTTTTTGCTTCTGCTGAGGTGATCTAGGCTTGCTTACCATGGCTTTGCGCTTCCCGGCGTGTTTCTTTTCTTCCCACGTCCTTGTGGACCCTGTCTTGGCTGCACAGGGTACCCACGCGGCAGGGATGTGAAAGCTCTTTCGACGCCAGCGGTTCTGCACACGCTTTGCTTTGCACTGCTGTGAAGTAAAGACGCGTTCGGGGCAGACGGGATGGTGGGAAGCGGGTGTAGGACATAGAGTGAACAAAGAGCTTTGTGTGAGTGTGCTGAGAGCTCACCTCTGCCAGGTGGACGTAAGCAAGGGGGATTTTTAATTTTTCTCCTGTGATCAGCTCAGATGGAGCTAGTTATGTAGTGACTGAAACGTCTCTGTCTCTGAGGGCCCTGCTAGGTGGAACTGCCGTTACAGCGACAGGAGAGGCTTTCTCTCTTGCAGGAATTGCTGCAACATCCTTCCCCTTCTGGTTCCTTCTTGCTTCCTGAATGCAGCTGCTTTGAATTTGTATTGTGTCACCTCTTTAGCTATAGCTGTATTTTTAATGCTCGGTTTCCTCTTCTCTCCTTCCCCTTTCCGCAAACATTTTCTTTCATCGGAGGGCTCTTTGGTTGTCTGGAGGGAGTGCCCTAGTGCCATATTTAGTCTCAAAATGGAAGCAGATATCCTGGAGCCTGTCGCAGGAGCCTGATTTGTCATGCTCTTGGCCAAGCCTGTAGTTCTCTTCAGGAGCTGACCTGAACTGCGGTGTCACTGCTGGGGAAGGGGGAGGATGGCTATCTTGAGGGCTCCTGCTGCTTTGCTCTTCCAAAGAGATGGTTACTAAATGTATTTGGTTGTTCCTAGGCAGTCAAGGCCAATTCCTGCAAACAGTCATTACGATACAGTAATGAGGGTTTGTGGCTCTAACAGATCTCTTGGAAACTAACAGGGCAGGAGCATCCCCAGCATTCACAAGGTTTTCCAGAACTCAGCTGCTTTAACTGTAAGTTTCTTTGATACAGAGATCGTGCCTCAGCCTATCAGTACTGACGATTGTGGAGAAAGCTGTCAACTTAGTGAACAGAAAAATTCCAATTATTTGCTGCCCAATAGATTGCTTACCCAATAAGCATTCTCTTCTTTAGGTTACATTTAACCTTCCTGGCCTGCGGCGTTTCACATCATCATCCTGAACATAATTGAAAGATAATTGAGGCTGCTAGGGAGAATTAGGGGCTTTACACAACTCTGAAAGTATCTCTGAAAGGGTTTTGGGAACAAGCATTGTGTATCTTCTAATTTTGCAGGGCCAAATTATTTTGGAGAGTTAATGTAAAATGGAGATTTTTGGATGGAACACACATAGAAACCTAAATGCAGAGTGTACACAGACACACAGAGACAAAGGAAATAAACATTTAATTTTTTGTTCAGTGTAACAAACATTCTGGACATCACTATACTGTAATGATTTGCTACTTTGGAAATGGAAGATTTTTCATGTTTGCTTATTTGACTGCCTTTTTTCCCCTCTGCTGACTCTGTGGAAGGCTGTTCTTGGGTTGGTCTTTGTGACTGTTGAAACAAAGCTTGGCTGGCATCTACTGAGGACAATGTGCTGCTGTTTCGTAAAAGAGTTGTTAAGTGTCTGTTTTGTCTCTTCCAGATGAGCTGACTCAAATGGAAACATCATAATGGAACCTACAGACAAGCAGAGCGGCAGCAGTGGGTAGGAATTAATTTGATGTAATTCTGGCTTCCAGGTGCTGTTACAAATTTTGAGATGATTTAAAAAAAAATAATCCCCCCCCACCAACGCACGAATCATAATGACTGAGTGGGAGATAAGGAGGTTCAAATCTAACATGTCTTTTACCAAAGAATTGATGCCTTTTGTAATTTTTTTTTTTTTTGGTAACTGTTATGAAATGAACAGTGTTTGACACTGGGTCTCAATGGGACCCTCGCATGGATGGTGGTGCTTAGGGCCATGGTTTAGTGGTGGACTTGGCAGTGTTAGGTTACTGGTTGGACTTGATGATCTTGAGGGTCTTTTCCAACCTAAACGGTTCGATGATTCTCACTGGTGAGAGTGGCCCTTTGTCGCGTGGAAGCTCTACTCGTCACATGGCGTTGAGGTGTTTGCTCTCACATCATGCCCCGATCTCTAGTGGACCAGCCCTGTGGCTTCATATCCTGTCCTGTCTGCAGCCTCAGTGTAGCAGGGAACAACATCACCATCCCTGGCATCTGCAGGACTTTTTGCTACAGTTCCCATTTCTTTCTCATTTAGCTCCTTTCAACTACCAGTGTGCTTTATCCTCACAACACGGGTCAGTGTTCTTTTTGCCCTGTTGTACATGCCATCCTGAGGCATGAAAGGACAGTGATCACTGTGACATCACATTAAGGGGGAGGCATGGGTGGACAGAGATGTTGTGAAGACATCCAAATGCTCTACTGCGCCTCCTCTGCTATTGCTCTCCAAAGAACATCTAACTTCATAACTGTGGTTTTTTTTTTTTTTTTTGGCAATACATCTGCAAGGAATGGGCCTTAAAAAAAAAAAATCTGTTTTCTGGATGGCTTCTGGTTGGAATGCTGTGTATGGCAGTCTGATTAAAAAGCAAACCAAAATCACAGGCGTTTCCTTGTGCCGTGTCCTACATACCTCTCTGCCTCATCTAGGGATTGGATATCGCCACAAAATGAATCTGACAGCTGGAGTGAATCTGAAGAGTACATTGTGTTCTGCACATAGATGTTATCTTGATTCAATTGGAATATAAATCAGGATATTTAACACTCTGCACAGTGCAGTTTCTGACAGCTCCAGTGCCAAAGCCAACAAAGACTATGAACTTCTTTCTGTTGTTTTTAACTGCTTGTGAAAGGTCATACTGGTTATGAAACGTTTTCAGGCATTCCGAATAAGTGGGTAATGTCAAGGAAGGTGATGGAAATTGTTCCTGATGACTGCCAAAAGGTAATAGGGTGCAGCCTGTAGTGCAGTCTGGTTCCCGGGAGAAGGTGATTTCTTTTTAAAATGTTTCCTTCGATTTAAATATTGAAGGAGGAAGGGTTGTTTTCCTCTCTCTTTCTCAGAAATGTTTGATTCCTAACATCTGTAGAGCAATTGCTGTCATAACAGGCTGCATCCAGCTTAGTCTTCTGTTGTTAAAGCGGAAATACCCCTTTGGTTATACTCTTCCCTGCCCTTTTTTTTCAGTGCTGGGCTGGGCTCGGTTTCTTTCCTTCGCCCTGCTGCTCCTCCAGCCTCGCTGTAGCTATGCCGTGTGGGTGAGCCCCCGTGAAATCTAAGCGCGTTTCACGATTTGCCCAGCAAGGGTGTGCTGCTGTGGGTTTGTGACGTGCTGAGTGTGAGACGGTGCTATAGAGCAAGGCTGTGGAGATGTGCTTTGCTGAATCAGGGTCAACGGGGAGTTTTGCTGCCTCAGCCTTCTTCAAACTTGCCGTTGCTTGCAGTGCGCAGCTTCACGTACCTTGTTAAACTGGTTTGTGTATATGCTCGTGCGGATGGTTTTCTGAGGTTTGCTTACTTTCCAACTGTGCTTTGGAGACAGGCGTTTGGGGAAGAGATTAATCTATCTCCTTTTCTCCAGATACGTGGAGCCCTTGAATTTCTCTGGTTTATGGTAGTAGCAGTGTCTGTATGTGCTGCGTGGCTAGCACCTCGACTACCGGTGGAGAAAGCCCTAGACAGGTTTGTGTAGGGTTTGGGATTGCCAGAACGTAAGCAGCTCTTTAAGGACTAACCTCTCTGCAGACAGGTGGCCTCTGGTTTTCTGCAGAGATAGAGAGGAAGTGCAAGGAAGAAGGGTGCTGACAGCCACAGAGGCTCGTGGGGCTGAGGGGTAGGAATTGCCTTGCTGGTCTGGTGCAGCAGAGCCTTTATGGAGCATGGTCCTTAGCTTGACCTGGTACGGAAGTCCCCTTTGCAAATGAAAAGGCTACCTGGGGCTGCTTCAGGCTGGGAATCACAATATCCATTGGACCCTTTTCACCTCTATGTGAAGGACTCACCAGTGACAATAAATGGCAGTGGTGAGATGGATCTCTCTCGTCAACAGAGCTGGGAGAACATGCTCTAATTGAAGGGCAGCAGTGACTCGAGGACTGAAAGTAAGGGGGTGTGTCTGTTTAAAAACTTGATGGGGTACGGTGCGAGGAGGTGTTTTGAAAAGCTTGGTAAGGGCATGAATTTGACCTGTTTCTGGGTATAAACAAAGACATGTTTTACTTTACAGCAAATATATTTCAGGAAAGCTTAGTGGCCATATATGTAATCTAATGATTTTAATATAGCTTGTTACCTATTCCTTCTTCATTGGTACTCTTTGCTTGATTAATTGTTTCACAATACTGAAAGCTTCCAGATTTGGTCCCACAATTTTAATGGGTTATCATACATTTATTAGTATAATGTCATTTTGCCTTTTTTCGCAGAGTTAAGGGATGCCGTGTTCTCCTTTGAACACTCCCTGGTTCAGATCTGTTGAAATCTTGCCACAAAAGTTAGGTACCCATTTCTGTGGTTAACATTTCTTCTTTTGTTGTCATTGTTTATTTTATTTTAATTAACACTTCTTGAAAACAAAGATGTGCAAAGATTTCTTTAATAATAGCCCCCCCATGCATGCCTTCCCAACCCCCTAAATATTTCAGCTGCTTCAGGAGGAATAAGTTGAGTAGAACAAGGCTGAAGATAAAATGTGATTACTTAGAAAATCCATGGGGGTGTGAATTGAGTAGTACTGATCCGAAACTTGGGTAAGGCAGGCTTTGTAAGGGGTGAGCAAGGAGATACCTAGCTTCCTTTTGTAGGAGTGCCAGACCTTGTCATGGATGCAGTAGGTACTGCTTTTAGCATTGTACCAGCATCTGCACCTTATCTGAAAATGTTGTCGCTTTATGCTTGAAACTTGTCCTCTTTAACTCGTAAATCTCAGCTTGCTTTTGGTCTGTATGCCCAGATATGGGGAGGTATATAGCCAGGTGAAATGGCGCAGCGTACATAAAATGCACATAATGTATCCACATCCTGTGCTTTTACCACTGATGCCTGAGGTCGGCAGTCTGGCATTTCCAGGAGTTAAAAATTAAGAAACAATAGCATCCAGGTTGCCTGCACACCTTTGTTTGTTTTTCAGTTGGATTTGCATTTCTATGTAGCGTTTAAATGACAAGCTTCATCTCTGGAAAACTCCATTCTCATTCAATGCATATGTGGATTAGAATGGATCTTCTAAAATTAAAATGCTCACAAATAGCTTAAATACATTTGGAAGGATGATCACTTGTAGGAAGCTTTTTCTGTTAGGTTTTTAAGAAGTACTGCTTTAGTCATCCTCTTTACCTCAGGAATGCAGTTCTGAGCTTAGGGAGAGCTGAAGAGTACGGAAACCTTATTTTATCGATGAGTTTTGTTTGTGTTTTACTTGATGGGGGCAGTTTCCTTCGTTTGCAATACATCTTTCAGAAACAAGGACCTGAAAAAGGGGAAACTTGTATTCCTGATTGGTGAATAAAAAACCAGGTGGGAAAAGCTGCAGTCTGCTGATCTTGAAAACAGATGTAAGGGAGGGCTCTGCAGCTGACAGGATATATATATCCCGACAGAAATCTTTCTTTGGGGAAACTCGGATTTGTCAGACTCAAAATGTTCCACAGTTTTCATCAAATCTTCCAACAGAAATGGCATAATTTTGTTCTTAGGGCAGCTGGTAAGCCAGAAACCGGAGGGGGGGAACGTAAGGTCTCTCGGCCATTCTCTTGGTTGTCCATCTGAAACTTTAAAAAAAGCATCAGAATGGCATTTGCTTCACGTGAAACGTTTGTGGCATAGGATTTCTGAGGCTTTATTCTGGGTGGGATGTTCCACGCTCTGCCCCCCGCCTCCTTCCTGAAAAAAGGAAAGCGTCTGCCAGCGCAGCTCAGGAATTATTACTGGTCTCTGCTGGGAGAAAGCAGGCACTTGCCTGCCTCAGGTCTTTGGAAAACCCCAGGTAAGTCAGTGGGAATGTTGGGATGGTTTAGACAATCCCAAAGTAATGCAGTGTTGTTCAGTTCGTTATCTCCCTTTTTAAAGTTTTGATAGGGAGAATGCTCCGTTTGCCTTTACTGGAAAATTCCTGTTATATCTTCGGCAAACTTGAGATGCTGTTTTCCTCACGTGACGCTTGAGTGTTCCTTGCCTTTCCTTTCCCTGAAGATACCGTCCTAGGAGAGGAGAACAGAGAAGCCCTGCGGTTCAGCAGCCGCGTGTTGTTCTATCACTGGGAGCAGCACTAGGGGAAGTCTAGCCTGAGCATCCTAGTCTTCCAGTCCCTTCCTGCTTCCATCCCTGACAATGTTTTTCCTCGCTTTCAGTAGCTGGCAGGATCTCGATACTCCCCACCTGTGCTGTATGTCAGGGGTTTTTGGGGGTTTTTGTTTGTTTTGTGCTGGCGTTTCAAATGATTTGAGTGTAGCTTTTACTTACAAGCTCTTTTCAGGGGATATGTGTAACGTCATGTTATGGTGACTCCGTTCATCTTTAACTGTTGAGATTAATCCACTTTTTATTTGAATTCACTGTTCAACCAAACTCCGCGTGACAAACTGGGGGAAGAGAGGAGGCCATTGGGTAAAAAAATACCATAGGTTCAGTAACAATTCAGTGGCCACGGCAGGATTTCCCGGGGTGCTTGCCTGTGCTTCACCACTCTATGCTCTTCTGTAAATCCAGCAGGTCCCTAGAAGTCAGGAGGTCCCACGCAACGGGTAGTGGTGCTACTGCTGCAAGAAGCCCGGCTGAGCCGTGGACTGAAAGGACTGAGACAGAGGTTTCAGAAACAAGCCCCAAAGAGCTCGTTATAAGCATTAACACCCTTTCTTCTGTAAGCGCGTGTTTGTCTCCCGGGGTAGGTTTGTCCTGAGGACTAACAGTGGTTTCTAGGTGGTCTGTGATCCTACTGTAGAAGACTCTATCATTGACAGGGGTGTCTTAATTTTTGAGTGCTTGACTTTGCAAAAATAATAGCGTTCTTGTCATCACAATGCACCTGTATTTAAGGTGTATTTTAAAAAATAATAAAGAAAAGCTAGCAGCTATTTCTGCGCCAGTTTTATTTGGACTTCTTTTGATCTCCCCAGAGGTTTGCAGTCTCTTCAGAGCCTCAGCAAAGGTCTCTGCCATGTGCACTGAAGGAACTGATGGTAGGCAGTCCCCACCTGGTAGTGTGCAGCAGGGTTAGATTTTTTTTTTTTCCTTTCTCAGAGGATTTCATAGGCATTAATGAGATGACTGCTGAAATGAAGCAGTTGAGTAATTGACCTGGAGGTTTGTCTCCTTCTGCCCAATTTGCTCACCGTCCTTGCTCTCTTGGAAAGCCTCTGTGCTTCCAGTGCAGGTGCTTCGCCTTGGCACAGCCTTATGTACCTTGGATCAATGCAGAATTTATGCCTTGCCATAAAACTGACGCCCTCTTAAACATCAATCACTTTTCACAATACTGGAATCAAGCATCACTTGAACAAGCGCTTTTCAAGGAGGTGGTCAAAAAACTGCTAGAAACTTTTGATGTGAACAAAACACGTTGTTCTTGACATTTTTTTCCTGGAGAAAGCTTAGCTGTTGCGGAAAATCTATATATTTTTTCCATTATCTATTCTTCTGCCCAAAAGAGATGAGTTTTATTTAATATTCAGGGAGATAACCTGCAGGACATCTCCAGTCTAAGCTATCTTATTTAAGAAAACTCACATGATCAGCTGGAGAGGGTTTTAAATGGGAAGGCAGCTCTGCCTGTTATTTGTCTGTTCCTTTTCCTCGGTCTTTTTTGCCTCTGGACAAGAATGATGTCCATGCACTAGTACATATGGAATCAAGTGGAGCTACGCTTGCAGCTGGTGAGGCACTACTGTACTATAATAAATAACAGAAATTAAGCTAATGATAGGTCAGACTAATGCTTTAAGAGGGGGAAAATGCATTTTGTGATCAAAAGTGACTGAATACCATACAGTCATGGAAGAGATGGGAGGGCATAAGGAAGGGAAGCGGATGGTGGTTTCTGATCTTCCCTTACCAAGGCTTCCACCTTGCAAATTCTTTCCAACAGTGAAAGTGTTTAGATGACTTAGAGAACCCCCTCCTGCTGCCCAATTCAAGCATTCTTAAAACAGAATAAACCGTACGTGCGTTGTGTAAGTATATCTACATATGTTCGGAGTTTCTTGATTGTCTTCACTATGCTCTCTCCTTCTCACATCCTAGGGGAGAGGTAGCAGTCATCTCTTACTGTTTATTCGCCCTGAAACTGTAAAATAAAAATCTAATTAATTCAGTGTCATATTCAAAATGCTGGCTTCTCCCATGAGTACACGATTGCGTATGCAGTGAAATATCTTATTAAAGCTTAGAGTTGTTAAGGTAGTGGAGTGTGTTTTTAAACCTCAGAGCACACAGCAAGTGCAAGACTGCTGCATACATCAAGTGTGTGTGTAGTATACGTAAAATTGGCCTGTTGGGTTTCACTGCATAACCGTTTAAATGCCGTGCTATTAGATGGTGTATGTACGTCCACATCTAGCAATGGAACATGCTACTAGCCGGAAGACAACAAATCACATGCCTTAATTTCCTAAGCAGTTTATCTGTGCAGCCTGTCCAGACAAAAGCTTTGTTTAGTAGTAGAGACAAGGAAGAAGTCTAGAAGTATATAGTTTTTAAAGTTTTCTTGAATAGAGAGCAGGTTCCATCCTGATTAAGTGCAGGCAAAGGATTGAAGATATCCCGTGCTGCTCTGGTGGTCTCTTCATACTGGACTGAAGCACCCAGGCATGTCTTCAGAAACTTTGAAACTGATCTCATGGAAAGGAAAGCGATGCTTTTATTTAATGATTTTTTGAGATGTTACGCATCTGGAAATGTAGTCTGGACTGTGGGCCCTGGTCCAGATTGATTTATAGTCAAGCGGAAGATTTGATGTGTGGTCAATGTCTTGATATTTACCTGAGTGCTTTGGGAACCCAGAGTGCTTAGCATTCCCCTCACCCAGAGAAGTGGGGTGGGCTTAGTTGAAATAGAGGTCTTGGAGAGAGAAATGCTGACTATCATCTGTCGCAGGATTTCTGCAGGGTAGACATGAAGTATTTTGATTGCCTGCTTTGTGCATGCACTTACCCCTCTGTAATTGTATAAAGGGAATATTTTGCTATGTTTAGCAATATTTTGTAGCAGCTTTGATTCAAGTGCAAAATCTCTTGTAATACATAGAAAATGGTTACAGCCTGTGTGTTTGAGTAGCTGTGAAAAACACCAGTTAGCAGGTTCTCAAGGAGGTGTGGATTCCCCAGGTCTTGGCAAGATGTGGGAGCTGTGGGGTAGCCAGAAGCGTCACTTCCATGTTGGTATTCTGCATTTGCAGCACTGGATGTGCAGTGTTCAGCGTAGTAGAGTGGTGCATTTTTATTTCTTTGCTTAAACAGCAGAATGGCATGTTGGAGGAGCCTTATATTTGCGATCTTGAGAGAGCTTTCTTCCTATCAATAGCTTACAAATCTTCAAAAGTCCTGTAACAGTCTAGATAGATGTAGGGGGAAACCCACAAAACTCGGTGATGAGACTTTGGGATAGAGGCATAGATTTTAACTCCTTTCCTTTCTTTTCACAGTAACCCTTCTTTCAAAAAGAAGCGTTTTCTTATTGCTTGCATGAAACATACAGATGAATAAGACTAAATGAATTCTTAATTACTTAAAAATAAGCAGATAGTCTTAAATAATTACATGCTCCCGTGCCTTTTTCCTTGTTTTCTAATGTCTTTAGCTGAAATTGCAAAAGATAATTACATATATAACTCTCCAAGGCAAACAGGATCTTGCTTTTTCTTTGGAAAACTCCAAAATTGTGGCTGGATAGCAGTTTAGTGCTGGTATTGGTATGTTTAATTATCAGTGCTTTTGGTTATACTTACTAAGAACTTTCCAGCAGCAGTTAAATATATTCTTATCTCCGTTAGACTCTCAGCATTGTTATTTTCCACAGCTTTCCATTGGGAGAGAAGTTCCTTGAAGCGATGTGTGAGCTTGAGAGAGGATGTGGGATCTTTTTTTAAGTCATGATTTAAAATGCTATCATTAAGCCGTAGGAAGCAGCGAAGCACGCATTTTGAAAGCTGCAGTTCCTCTTATTTTCTTTTTGTTAATACATGTTGCATTGCATGCCAGACTTTCCTGTGTAAGGCAGGCTGAGTGCCCTGCTGGACGAGATGAACAGGAGTCATCAGTGTGCCCTTGTAGCAAACCATTGCCTGGGCTGCGTTAGCGGGAGAGTGGCTGGCAGGACGCGGGAAGGGATTCCTCTCCTCTGCCCAGTGCTGGGGGAGACCATGCTCCGTAGAAGAGGAGAGACGCTAGGATGCTACAGGAAATGCAGTGCAGAGCTACCAGGACAACCGGGCTGGAGTACACAAAGTGCAGGAGAGGCTGAGGATGCTGAGTTTGTCCTGATGGTCAAGAGAAGGACAAGGAGGGTTTTATTCCTGTTGCTACCTGGTGGGAGTAGAGAGCAGGTAGAGAGAGCAGACTTCTCTCAGACATGAACCGTGGAAGGATGAGAGGCAATGGATGCGTTTTGTAACATGGGAAATTAGATAGCAAGAGCAGGGGCCTGGAGAGATTGTAGGATCTACAGCCCCAGTAAAACTTTATCTAAGTTGGTCGTGTTTTGAGGGCAGAAGGTAGATTAACTCACATCTGGATGTCCCAGGCACCTAAATTGTTCTGCAATGCTGTCTTGCAAAATAAAAAAGTGGAGGAAAAAACCCCAAACCCCAAAAAACAACCAAATTTAAGACCTGAAATATTTATTTAAGAAACTTCAGTTTCTTGTGCCCCAAGTGACAGTCCGGCTATCCTCAGTTTCTCCTCCTTCCCTCATCGCTATCTAATAACTCATCAACATGCGACAGCTGGTTAGAAGAGACCAGCAGTGGTACGAGGTCTGGGGTACTCCTTTGGGATCCAAAATGCTTTTTTTAAGGTTGAAGAGAGGAGAAATACTTCACCTAAGAAGAGTCAGCAGCTTGTGAATGCAGCTGCAGCGGTGGCGGTCCCCACAGCAGTCGTGGCTTTTTCTGACCGCACAGTGCTGAAGCTGCTCTCCTAGTGACAAAAGCTTGCACATGGTGTATCCGCGTAGCATTCCTGCCTCACCATGGCTTGCTTTGTTCATTTGGCCCTTTCCTGGCTGAGGGTGAGGTGAGTTTCACTGGGGTTGTGTCTTATCTGAAGGTTATAAAAATCCCCTGGTTAGAAAATCAATTAGTTCAACATCAGCAAAAGAAAAACGCGTAAAGGAAGCAAAAAGCCCCCCTCCAGGTTATGACACAGTTGAAGGCAGCAGCACGAGGATGTAGACAGGAATTTTCTAGCTTGTTTTTCTGTAGTACCTCACAAGAGAGTTGTAATTCACACAATACAGTGAAGGGCAGAGTGGAAAACTCCAGACCTGGTGTTGAGATGATCGGAGCCATTCTTTAAATAAAGCCCGTGGGGGAAAAAGACAAAAGTATCATTTTTACCATGTGAGGCAACCTATATATTCCGAACCTTGCTGAAAGGTCACGTGGTCACTAGTACAAAGTTACCAGAGTTAAGAGCCTGAATTAGGCTTCTGGGGAAGAGAGATGCTTCTGCTTTCTTGAGGGAGCTCTAATATTTGTACTTTGAATTTATAAAATGCTGCAAAATAGGAAGCATTAGCCAGTGTTAGCGACTCTCATGCTGGTCGGCAGTTTGCCTCTTTGAAGACCCCCGCTGCAATCCAGGATGCTTGTCTTTCCTTCTAGGCTTTGCTGTGGGCCATCGCGGTGATGTTGGGCGAGTCACGGCACCTGTCTTCTGTACCCTGCTCATGACTCGATGAGATTGACACTGGTGCCTTTGGAGATGCCCTTAGTGAAAAGTGGTGTGTGAGGATTTCCTGTTAACCTTGTTACCTCCACACCCCAGGACGTAGGCGGTAATCGTCTCTTGCTGCCTTCTGTGTGATCTCATTTACAAGGGAAATTTGCACCAAACAGCTACTTCTGCAAGATCAGTTTTAAGTTAAAAAGTGCGTACAGGAGTGAGTTTGTAAGTGTGACGTGTATGCTTTGCTGGGAGTCGGGGTTGTGTCACAGGTACTGTCTCCAGCCGTGGGTGTCTGCTGCTTGGATAACTTGTTATGAGTAATTTTGGCCAGCCCTGGTGGGTTTCCTTATTTGTTAATTCCAGTGAAGGTGTCATCTTCAGAGACGGTGGTGGTTTTACTCACACTTTTAGGACTTCACGTAACTTCACAAAACGCTGGGTGTGGGTTTTGGTTTTGTCGGTATGGTTTTGTTTGGGTCGAGTTTCAAACGGGGTTTTTTTGGGAATTCTTAATAGACATTGTCCGTTATCAAGGTGACACCTCAAATCCCCAATCGCTTAGGAGCAGTTGAGCCTGTTACCTGATTACTTTATAATCAGAGCCACTTGTTCTTTTCTGGTTTTCTATTTACAACCTTTCCTTTTGGGGCAAAAACAAGAAACAGGGAAAACGGAAACATTTTCTGATTGGTTTTATATTTTTAAACGATGTATTTAAAATTATATGTTTGTAGAAGCTTTAAGTAAATGGCTTTTTAAAGTTATTATTCGCCATGGATGGCGTATAAACCTGGTGTCTGCTGAGTGCCACGAGCTGTGCTTTAAAAAAGAAAATCAGGAGGAATACATTGTTGTTGCAGTGCTGGTAGAAATCTTAGCTGTGTATAGTCTGCTGGAAAAGCTGAAGGGCTCTCGGGTAAATACTGCTGCCTGCTGAATGCCTGGTGAATCACTGGCTGAAAGGAGTTGCAGGAATAGTTTGTTTTTATAATTGTGCCAAGGAACACCCAGAGCAAAGGACAGGTATTGCTGCTTGCTGAGTGAGTCTCCAGACCGCAGTCGGGGCTAGAGCCCAGAAGAAATTGATTTTTTTTTTTTTTTTTGAAGTTTCTCAGCCTGCACTGTCCGTCCAGCAGGCTGCACCTGCGAGGTGACCTCGCAGCGTGCTCAGGTTCCCATTCGCGACAGCCGCGTGGCCAGAGGGGAGCCACGTTCACAGCTGGGTGCTGTGTTTGAGTATTTTGAAAACTGCGCCGGCCCTTGGCGTTTGTTTCTCTACCGGAAAAACCCGAACAAGACCCGCCGCCCCCGAGAGGCGGCAGGCGGCAGGCGGCGGGGAGCTGGTACCGGCAGCAGCAGCCGCGGCCGCATCGCCCGGTTCCTCGCGCGCGCTCCCGCCCGCCGCCCCGTTTCCACCAAGGCCCCGCGGCGAGGCTGCGGGTGCCAGGGCGCGGGCCCGCGGGCAGGGAGCACCCGCGGCCCCCGCGCGCCCGGCCCTGGCGGCACGACACGTCCATTTTAGGAGGCCGGGTCGTACCATGGAAGCGTTGATACAAAAGGGGGAGGTGGCCCGCCGCGGGCAGCGGGGCTGCGTGAGCTGCTGCAGAGCTCGCTCTCCCCAAAGCAGCGGAGGGAGAAGCGGGCAGCGGGACCCGCCGGCGTGCGGCGCTGACGCTCGCAGGCTGCGGGCCGGCGCTCGGCCTGCCAGCGGGGCTCTGCGGTCCCCCCCCGCGCCGAACGTGCGCGGGCCGCGCCGCCGGCCGGGCGCGCAGCGAGCCGGGGGAGGGCCCGGTGCCCGGATGTCGATCAAAATGAGCGTAACCCAGCCCCGCGCCGGGCAGCCCGGGCTCGGCAAACCGGGGCTCCGGCGGCCGCGGGCTCGCTGACAGCTCGGAGGGGCGCACCCGCGGCGGGCGGACGGGCGGGCCGCGGCAGATGGCAGTGAGGGTTTCGGCAGCGGGGTAGAGCCTGGGCAGCCGGGGAACGAGCTCATGGACAGAGGACGCTTGGCGGTGTGAACTTGGCGATGGCTGCCCAGTCGAGGTACGGCATCCAGTCGCTTTTCCCTCTGCTGGGGCGTTTCGGGGGGGCGTTTCGCAGGCCGGTGCTGGGAATGATGCCCTCGCTCCTTTTCGGGCACGGGTTGCTTTCGATTTTTGTGCAGGGTTTCACAGGAATGAGTCTGGAGACGCGTCCTGGGCGGAATTTGGTCACAGAAGTGCCCACAGCCTCCTCTCGGCACAGACTTTAAAACCGAGTCTTAACTGCGCCCTGTCGGATCTCACCCTACCCAAGCTAATAGCTCTTCGAAACTGATTTTCTTCTCCCTCCTGGACTTGTCTATGATTTTTTTGGTTTTTTCCCCTGTAACCAGCCTAGTGCAGAGAGGCTTCTGTGAGTCGATATTTTATGAGTAAGTGGTTTATACGGGGCTGGATTGGAGAGCCGGCTGTATAAAATGGAAGCAGATGGAGTCGGCTCGGGTGCGAATCAGCGGGATGGGTGGGAGGGTGGGAAATGACTGAAGAGTATGCAAACCCATGAACCCATCGAGTTGCTGTCAAAGAGCAAAATTCCAACGGTTATACCGATCTTGTTTCTTTAAAAACGCAGTTAGGTGAAAAGTATTTCACCAGCTTCTTGCTTGCTCTCCGCGGGGCAGCCTGTCTGAAGGACGTTTCCCACTCAGCGTGGGGGAGGCAGCTTTTCTTAACTCAGTGCTTGGTGAAGCAGTGCTATTTAAGGTACCTGTTAAATGCCTTTGAGCTCGTACCTTGCTTTAATGGACATTTCAGAAATGCCGAAGAGAGAAACTGCCTTTTTTTTTTTTCCTTTTTAGTCCCACACCAAACAGCCACCCTGCCCTCTTCCAGGCAGGAGAAGAAAATTAGACATGGTGGCGTATCCTACCCAGAAGTTTGGCGCTCGCAGCGCGTTTTCACAGTGGTGCTTCTCAGCAGGTTCGAAGCCAAGAGCTGGCTTTAAATTACAAACTGCAAAATGACAGAGCCCTGAGGTTTGGGCAGAAAGGACAGGAAGATTGATTGCTTCGTTAACAGCTGAACTCTCCTCCAGCTCCGGCTGCCTGCGCTCTCTGCATGCGGGCAGACGGGCAGTACTTAACAAAGAGGCAAAGGTTCAATTTTTCAGCATCGTTTTTTGCTTTGTCTGATCACTTATTTGTGTGATTTACTGCCCTGCATTATCAGCCCAGCCCGTTGCTTTAGTAGGGCCGCGTGCGAAGAGAGGATACGGCATAAATCTTAGTGCCGCTGTCTGGCTTTGAAGCTTGACTTGTCTCCGGCATCAGGGACGTGCTTGATGTCTCCGAGGTTGCACAGCCATTTTCTTGGGTGGCAGGAGGGCACGTGGGAGGCAGGTCCTGGTAGTAGCCCCTAGCCTCAGAAAACTAGCCGAGAAAGGGCCAGGCTGAGTCAACCACATCCCTGACTTTTAAGATGGGCCACACAGAGTGAAATTGTACACATTAAGTGATTCAAACTCAAAGTGAGGAAAATGGGCCGAGGGCTGGGTCCAGGGGGCTGAAGTACTACGGGGTAGGTGAAAGGACCATGCCCCACACCTCCCATTTGAGACTGGCTTGGGGACAAGGTGGGCACCTGCCATTCTGTACCCTTCCTTCTCCTCCATCGTGTGCGTTGGCTTTTTCTTTTGTCAGGATGCTGTGAGGCACTCAGGCTGTAAAACTGTGTCAGAGCATTTCAGCTGAGTGAGAAGGTAACCTCTGGAAGCTTGAATATCAGTGTTAAAGCCTTATTTTGCCTTTATATTACTTATTTTAAGACATTTAAAGAGAGTAGGAGTGAATATGAGCAGCAGAAATTAACCTCTGGCAGGAGAAGGGGTTACGTTTGCCAGAAAGCGTGGTGCTTGTGGTATTTCTCTTTTGGTGGCACAGAGCAGCGGGGGTATCCATCTCAGTCCAAGAGATTTGTGCTTTGTGGATGCGTAGAAGCTTTTCTTCAACAGCGAAGGATGAATTCATATTCACAATAAATAGTTTGAGTTACACTGCCTGGGACTGAGAGGCCACACGTCTCCAGAAATCATTTGCCAATCCATGTCGGAGGGTTTACTGTGCTGGGTAGCTGACAGAAGATGCGGGTGAGCTTTCTGTTTACATTTCTCCTTAGTAAAAAAATAATACAAACCCTTTCTGCAAGCTCAGTAAATTACTGATGAGGTGATATGATAGAGAGCACTGTAATGTTTTGGGTATCACTGTGTACAGGGCCTTCAGGCACTCTTCCATCTGCTTGGTTTGCTCTGTCTGACATGCTGTACGTTTCAGCCAGTGAAAGGGATGTGACTTTGGGGGTGGTGCTTGTTTGGTAACAAAGTCCTGCATCCTTTCTTTAGCTTCAGTGCTGAGGTGCTGGGCAGCTCACCTAGCACTTGGGTTTCACTGTTTTGAAGGGTGCAAGGGTAAGTAAAACAAGGTGATAAAATATGCCTATTGCTGCTCTTCAGCATTTTAAAAACCATAATAGTGATGACTGAGAAACTAATGCGCTAATGGATGATGTAACATTTTTTTAAATAGTAAATCTTAGGAAATGATTACCTGGCAAGTTGGGTATGATTGTGTTTCAGCTGTTTGAGAACGATCAGCCAATGGCTGCTGTAAATAGCTTATATCTAGAGACATTAGGTGGAGAAACTATCCTGTAGTTAGCAGTTTTTTATATGTAATGTAGATTTTCTTTTTTTTTTTTAAGTTGCTAGCTGAGCCATAGGTTTGCAGCTGTAGCTTTTATGCACTCAGTTCTGGAACATGCAGATGATCTGTTGCCTGTAGTGTCCCTGGGCAACTGGACTCGTGTCAGGTTTTTTTGTTATATTCAGGAACATGTGAGCAGAAGCAGAATGGATCTGCATGAGGACAAGTTTACGGTCTTTTTGAATGAAGTGTGATATTCATTGCGTGCCACTCAGCTGCTCTGAGATACAGCAAGACCCCCAGGAGATGTGGAACGGACTGGCACCTGCAGTCACTACCGGCTACTATCAGTGAGGCATGAGGATATGGATCCTTAACCGAGTGGTGGAGCCCATCTCTCTTCAGCTTCCCTGTTCATTAAAATGTGTGCTCTACTGCACCAATTGCAAGCTGAGGATCTTTAGATGAATAGCTGCTTTTTTGAAGGTGTAGGCTGCTTTTCTTAGGCTGGTTGGGATCATTTTAAAATTATCTGTAGGCACTGTTGGTTACACTTATTTTATTTAAAATTGGTGGATAAATACTTTGTGGTTATGGATGCTAAGAATTTCCAACTGTCATATAACTTGATTTTCAAACTGCTCATGATTAGTCTGATTGCAGGTATGCAGAATGAATGCAATTTCCTAATTTTTGTACGTAGGTGAATACAGTAGCAGAGTCAGAGCAACATGAAAACTGAGCTGTCATCCCTGCTGGGCTCACCTTGCTCTTTCTCCCAAGTCAGCCCTGTAGAGAAGGGTAATGATGGACAGCAGTCTGGGAAGCCCTCTGGTTCCACCCTCTAAAGCCAAGTTGTATCAGCTGAAGCCAGAAGAGGCTTGAAATGAGGCTGTACCACTTATTTCAACAGAAAGAGGTGATGCTGTGCAGAGCTAAAATGTGGCCATAGCTGCATTTAAAACATGGTAAACACAGCAAAACAGTTTCTTCTAAAGGGAATCACACTGACTTGTTTCCCTGAGGAGAAGCTGCATTGAATGATGCAGCTTGATTTAGTTCAGTGGTGTTTCACAGCTTTCCAGGCCAGATCTAAAGACATGTTTCATAACTTGTTTGTTTCTTGGGTCCTGTTGATACAGGCAAATGCCAGTATTGGTGATGCTGCATTCCAGTCAGCTGAGGTAGGTGAAGAAGGGCTGAAACAACGTCTTGTTGGAGTTTAGCTGTCTATTGAAAGCTAAAATATCCTGTGAACCCCTCTTGGTTTTGCTCGTATGTTGCTACTAGCCCTGCCTATAGGAACGCAACCCTGTTTTCTCCAGAACAAAACGCCTAGCTGATCCATGGCATGTTTTGTGGGCTGCTGGGGGTTTTCAGTTCATAGTTCCTTCTGGCCTGGACTTACTGAACCTAGAGTCTCTTGCTTTGGGCCAACCTGCAGCTGAAGCTCCCCCACAGAGAAGAGATGCTCACGAGGGGGTGGATTTTTCAAGCAGGTTTGTTGGTTTGGGGTTTGGTTTTGTTTTTCCTTCTGTGAGGGTTCCAAGTTTTAATAGGCCCTTGAAAACTTTGAAACACTATTGTCGTGGTATACCTGAGCTGATGTAGAAGGCAGCGTTTCCTTAGAACACACAATTTTCCTGGGTCTGAATCTGTACTGTAGAGAGGCATCTTCTCACTGATTTTTACAAGCAAATAATTTTCTAGCTCAACTGCAAGATGCAACACAAACGGGAGGAAACAAGCTTTTAATGAACTGCATAAATTCTCCTCAGTGCTTTCCTTCTGGGCATAGTCATAGTGAATGATGTCTTAAAGCTTTTAAATGCCTTTAAAATATAATAGAAAGCTGTGTGGGTAAAGTATGTAGGAATGCTGTGAAGACATTTTTCTTCATGAAGCGGACTACAGTGAAGCGAGGAAGAGTTCTCCACCGAGTGTAGGGTGTCTTCCTAAGACCTGGCTCAGGCGTGAGGGGGTCAGGAGCGCAGAGGCTGGTTTACTGCCTAGCTCATGAAGCAACATGACGGAAGAGTTCCTTCACTGTAGGGATGCCTGAGCCTCCAAAAGAAAATGGAAAGGCTTGAACACAGCATGGAGATTTTTTTTTCCCTGTGGTATGTTACAGTGAAAAAAGTGGCTGTGTTATATTTTGCAATTTTGGCTGCTGCAGTTCATCTGTGTCCCTAATAAAAACATGGGAGAATCCTTCCCACTCATCTTTCTGCTGTGTTGGCTGCTTTGTGCAGAGCTAGCCGTCAGGTCTCTTGTACTCTGCTGAGGTGCAGAAATTGTTTATCACCTTATTTTACTGCAGAGGTTTTAAAAAGTGCATTTATTTTGCTGCCTTGTAAGGAAGGGACAGGTGTCAGGCAGGGAGAAAAAGCAGGTGCATGGGCACAAATCTTCGTTTGAGGAGTGCTCTGCTAGCATTAATACTGTTTTCAGCATTGTCAAGCTGAGATGTCTGGGCAGGTTTGAGTAGGGAACCATTTGTCTCCTGGATTAGTTTAGGCTTAGATATTGTTTAGTGTGTATAGTTGTCTTTTTTAGTTGTACTGAGTGTTTGTTGTACCACTGACTGACCTAAAGTTTTCCTTTAGTGGTGTTGTTGCAATGTTACTGGTCAGGTTAAAAGAAAATAATGTCCCTGCTTTAATTTTTAGAGAAAGTTCAACAAGCAAATTGTTAATGTTTAACCTCAGAGACCACAGTAAAACTCATTCTCAGAACTGTAAAGAAAATGTGGGTTTCATTTTTGTACTTGTTTAAAAAAAAAAAAAAAAAAGGCAACATAAACCAACAAAATGCCCCTACCCTCAGTTCACCAAACCCTAAGCAGGAAGAATACGGCAGAAGCCCTTTTTAAAAAGGAACAAAATAACAAGCTCACAAGCATATGATAGTATTTTTATTCTATATGGTTTTTTGCTTAGAATACCATATACTGTGTAATCTATAAGCAGCAAACGATGTATCCGTCAATGTAAGAACATCTCCTTCATGGCACAGTGGCGTTCAGCCGCTGGCGTGGGTATGTGAGGTACGTGAGAGAGCGTGTGCCCCTTCCCTGGGCTGAGTGATGGGTACGACAGTTCAAACCATGGGCACCTGCTGGCACCTGAAATTGAAAGGAATTATTGAAATGTGTAGTGGTAAAGGGATATTTACATCTCTGGAGAGCTGATGATGGGGTAAGAAATTGCTTTCAGTATTCTTGTGCTTCCGCAGTTTGTTAGATTGTGCTTCAGAAGGTATTGCTGAGATAGTTAATCTTTGCAAGCACAGCTTAGAACCTCTCCCTCATAACTGGTTGGCAGCTATTTCTCAATAATCCTCTCCCTGCAGTAGGCTGTTTTTGAAAAATCATCCTAACGGGAAGACAGCGGGTATGCTGGCAATTCAGAAGTGCTTTTTGCTCTTTTCCCCGTCCCCACAGCCCTCGGCAGAACAAGGTGTTCTAGCAAAAGTTGTTTTTCCCGGTGCCAGTAAGCTTGTGGTTCTGCCGAGAACGGGCTGTCAGACTCCGGAGCTATTTCTTCGTGCCTTTGCTAAAGTAACATGCTCACAGAAAGAGAGCGTGGGCTGGCTGGGCTGCGGAGCAGAGAGCTTGGCTTATCTTTTTCGGACTCCTTTAGCATTGCCATTACCTCGAGGCCCCTGTCCCTGGTGGCTGCTGTATCTGTCTGTCACTGCAGCTTTCAGACCGTGTTTACTGCGAAAAATTCTGCTGGCACAGCTAAAAGCGTGGACAGCAGACACACTGCAGAGGTGAGGGGACTGTGTGGCCAAAGCTTAGTGTAAACTCCACGATACCGGGGAATACCGCTGCTTTTTCTGGGACATGGCTTCAGGGGAGATGGCTGTGGGGTGTGGATGAAGCTGTGTTGCCTGAAGAGCTCTTCTGGACCACGGTGTCTCCCTTCTTTGCTGACACCCTGGAGACTCCTTGTAGCGAGACAGTCCGCTTTGTCCAGCAGTCAGCTCTGAACTGGTGAGGGAAAACACTCCCTGTCCGGTGGGACCATGTTTGTTTCCTGCAGCCCAGCCCGAAGGCAGCTCTTAAATTTCACTGAAATGTTACACCCTCCTTTTCATGTTGTTTTTGAAGTTACTTCTAGAATTATCTATCCGTATAAATTTTTAAAAAACACTAACCCCTCTGCGGTTTATAGATAGGCAAATGAAGACACCTCGTGCACAAATCACTGGGTTCATAGGATGCGCTGCTTTTGGAGAAGCTTGGGTTTTGTCCATTTCTGGTGCAATATAGCCTGGCACGAGGAATGCAGTTACTTCTCTGTTCTTGGTGGGTATCCCTCTGGCAAAAATAGTTTAATTTGTACAGCTACTTTTTTTTTTTTTAAACCATTGTGTCACATCTTCAGTGTGTGAGTGAGGTGAGTCCATTTGGTTCTGGTACTTGTTTTGGCAGGGGGAAATGGGGAGAATGGAAAGCAGTAACTAGAAATGACATGATGATCCTTGAGATTTGGTATCACGTTGTCTCTTGTGATTCTTGTGCTGAACCGTGGTTACTGCCTGAGGTAACACATGAAAAATAAACCCATCACCTTTCTCGGAGACGGCCGTTATGGGGCCTGCTGTCACCAGTGCAATACTCAGCTGTGGCTGGTCTGTTTGCCATTCTCTCACTTGTGCCTCTCTTCAGTATTTGCTAGCAGAAAGCCAAGCCCACTTGGAAAGTCTTCAGTCGCAGCCTGGCTTGCAGTGAATTTAGTCTGTGTGGCAGGGCGATCTTGGCTGGTGGATACCCACATTTGAGGGGCGTCCCAATCTGGCGAGGGACATTTGCTGTAGGATGCTTTCCTCATGGTTGTCTCTTGAGCAGGCTGATAGGAAACTTATGGCAATACTCAAAGCAGTGCTTCTCCCTTCAAAAATATTCCTCTAGTTTTAAAACTTTAAGATGTCAGTTCAGAATGTCAATTCCGTGTCTCAGAAATTATTAAATACATGAAGTTTTGGGTTTCTGATTTAATACATGATATTCTATAACTTTCATTCTGGAAACAAGATGAACGAGTCTCTTAATATTTAATGGGAATGTGATCACTTTGCTGAGGTTTTGGAACACTGTTAATGATCTTTATCTGCTGGCAAACCCCTGTACCTTTTACATGGGTTGGCTTCAGCAAACGACTAAGAGGCTTTCTTTGCTTAGCTAGTGTTTGTGACCCTCCTAAGAGGAGATGCCTGGTTCTGTGTAATAGACTACGAGAGTAAAAAACCTACTAGTCTAGAGCTTAAGAAAATTCTGTGTAAATGCCCAAATTGGGGAGAGACAGAAAAATTAGGTAGAATCATGTTCTTTGAGAAAGTCTAATCTGCTTTTAGAAACACTGTAATAATGAGATGTATTCAGAGATATGGGGGATTTTTCCCATTGCATTCTGCTTGAAAAGCAGTTGACTCATACACTGAGGCATTAAAAATAATAGACCAAAAAACTTCCTAAATTGGCTAACTTGGAAAAATTCAGTAACTCAGTGTTTCTCCTTTGAAAAACATCTTTTGGTCGTTTAGTGAATTAAGTGCCACAAAGCTTTCCCTTGTAGTTCTCTTATTTATTTGTGACAAAAACGGCACCAGAACTCCCAGCCTTTCCTGTTAAAAGCATATGCTGATAAAGTAATGCCTGTATGCCTTTTGTTCTTCTAGGTATAGGGAGGTTTTAAAGTTATCGAGCTATCGGGATAAAAATGATGTGATGCATGAAAGAGCTTGGCAGAAATTCCCTCCTGCTGGGAAAACCCAGTGTTTGTAAGTTAGGTGGTACAATGTAATCAAGAAATAGCAAGTGAGAAAGCTGAAAGAGAACACTAATAATGCTGTAAAGACGTGCCATCTAGCTGTAACAGATGTTAGTGTGTTTTTTCCATAAGTTACTTATGGGGAAAAAAATTATTTTTGGCATATCATTCAGCAAGTTTCATTTGGGGGGAGAAAAAGCTTTCCTTTCTCGACTTTCTTAGCAAGATACCAGTGTTTGTACTAAGCAGTTTTGTAGCTTACTAGGAACCATTAGTAACAACAGCTGAAGGGAGTTATTAGCTTAAATTCATCTCTCACAAAAATTAGTATGTCTGAGTATAAAGATGTGCTTAAGGCTTGGGTGTGAATAGCTATGCATTTTATCTGCAGACTGCAGCCTTTTTTTGCAAGGATAAACCACACTGAAAACTCATTTTTTATCAAATGCTTTCTATGCAGATACATGGAATTGTGCCTGTAAGGCATCCTAGCCAGTCTGGGATGAAGAATTTATCTTGGGAAAGAAAAAGAAAAAATGTTAACAATTTTTTATGCAGCAGAGCCTAGACTTTCCCTCTGAAGATACCCTTAACTTTTTATTGCTGGTGTTCTCTCCTCCTTCCAGACCAGCTTCCAACTCTTGGTGGGTAAATGGGATGACCTCAACCTTGGTTCCAAGCGAGCCAAAAGGAGACATACTCAAACTGGAATTTCTCTACCTGCCTTAGCATGTTGCTGAGCATAGTGTAGTGCTGTTGCTTGATGGTGCAACTCTGCACAAGGAGGACCACAGACGATTAAAACGGATGGATGAAATTGTCAGTCTGCAGCAATTAAACTTGGCTCCCAAGCTGGTTCTTCTGTTACTTAAATATGTGAATCAGTCTGGTGCCTAATGATTTGGAAAGTGAGTTTTCTTTCTAAACGAACTGACCTACAGTAGATAGGCTTCTCTCAGTATGTATTCCTTTTTCATACACCTTTGGAGGGATAGACTGAATTTGCGGGCAGGGAGCCTATTGCTGTTCCTTTCTCTTACAGTGTAGGCAGCTGATGTAGTCTGTCACTACATTTCACAGCCAGAACCTTCTTTCTGCAATTCTTAAATAAATGAAAGCAGTTTGTAATTGTCACATAATCTGATAGTAGCATGCAAAAGCTTCTCAGGCTTTGTTTTGGCAGCTGTATTGGTGTGTGTGTTAATTAGTGTTGTTTCACTATTTGAACAAGTTGTGAGAGAATTTATCACAAAAACAGCATCTGTGCTATTTAAAAACAACACCCTAAAACAATAAAAAAGAAAACCACACACACACAACCCCCCCCAGCCCTATGCTGTAATGCTTATAAAGCCAGGTGTGATCTGAGTTAATTCCTAAATCTAATGAACATTTAGTTGACATTCCATCCTTTGGACTGAACCTTGTGTCATTTTGTGGCCAAATACAGTTGTTTCAGTCCTTAACCTAAGAACTGACTTGGTATCTGTGCTGTACTTAATTATAGAGAGACAGATTTGGAGCACAGGGTGTCTTCGGTCGAAAGCCTTGCATTCAGGACCGTTTTCACTCGGCTCCGTTAAGAGGGCTTATTCCTGTAGCTTTGTGATTTAGCAGTAATGATTTGTTCTAGCCAAACTGTGGGGAGGGGAGAAAAAAAATCCTTTTTTCAGCTATAGCAAAAGAAAAACTAAAAAGTAATATTTAAAAATATTCCCCCCCTTGAAAAGTCTGATAGAAATGCCATATGAAAAAAAATACTCTGAAGTATTATAGAGTCACTCCTTTCTGTGACCCAACCTCATCTTTTGCTTTTTCTTTTGATGGATTTCTGTATTAGCCATCCTTTCCTCTTTTCCTATGGTCCATTGCTTTCTAGCTGTTAATTTGATGGGCAAGGGGTGTCATACATGGGGCAGATGAAAAAGTATGCAACTTATGGACAGGGAAATACTAGGAAAATGACTTCTTTACTTCCTTGTTCCTTTATACATTGATTAAATAGCAAGTTAATGTTCTTTTTTTTAAAAAAAAATTGCTTCCTTGAAAATGGGCCCTCCTCCTTCCTCTCAGCCTAATAACGGAAATGTACAGATGATAATAGTGATTTTTTTTTGTTTGTTTGTTCAATAATTTCTTTCTTTTCCCTGGGGAAGTCCCTGAACGATGAGAACTAGAATGTGAAGGATAAAAAACCAGTAGCAGTCACTGGGATTAATATGATGCCTTTAAAAAGTCTTTTAAGTCATGCCATTTTCTTAGAAGGTCCTTGAACTATTATTTCATCCCTTCCTCTTCATTTTCCCGTTGGTGAGTTAGTGCAAATAAGATGGAGTGCAAGTGTGGTGCAGGCACTGACTCGATACAGATCTTGGATCCTGCTGGCATGCAGCAAAGTCTCAGTGGAAAGTGGGAAACCAGAGGAGGGTGGAAATGGTGTGTGTGAATTCAGCTGGCCAAGGGTGTGCTGCAAGGTGAGGCAGGGGTGGGAGGCGATGTGCTGGGGCTCAGCAGGGTCTGGGTGGAAGGTGCTGTTACAGCTGCGGCTCTGAGTTCCCGAGGGTTTTTCTACTTTGGTCTCCTTCAGGGCCAGATTGTAGCCTTCTGCATGTACACTCAGTTCCAGCTGATGTATTCCCTCCACGCCTTTTGAGGGGCTTAAACTGTGTATTACAAGGCCATGAACTACTTTGGTGAAAGGAGAAATCTAGATTCGTACCTGGTTTTGTAGTTTCCTTCGGCTTCAGGCTTTCAAGTCCAGTTCAAGAAAGCATTAAAGAGCTGCACTGCAGCTTGTGCCCAGAATGAATTCTTGACCTGGAGCTTCTGCAGTGAGGATGGTGTTTTGCATGTGTATAAGCAGGTGCCCAAAATTGGTTCCTGATTCACTGCTCGAAACTGAGGAATGACTTCTACATGTGCGCATGACAGAGAGCAAAAGAGAAGTGGCAGAGGGGAGGGATATTAATCTTACCATTTCCTTTGTCCTTCCTCTGCTGTGTGTATTGCTACAATCATCATATTTCTAAGCAGGGCTGTCTTAAGTGAAAAAACGTGGAACAGGAAAATGCAGAAATAGGCACTCTCTCTGTTCTTTCCTTCCTCAAGTGGCTTCCAGAAATGCTTCTACATAACAAGTTTGTTGTGCAAAATGTCTGCTCTTTTGTGGTTGCGTGTTTAGTAACTGCAACAACTAAGCAGTAGAGTAAGATGGAAAAGATACAGAATATATTGGGAAGCGTGTGCTGAGATTTTAGGGAGATTTAGTTATCCTGTGGTTAAAAAAAAAAAAATTTCCCAAGTCCCTATGATCAGCTTGTGTTTTCTTGAAATTACCTAGCTTTCCACAGATGACTTGGCTGGATGTTGCTTGGTTTATTTGGGGTGTTAGCTGCTGTTGGTGGTGTTATTCATTGTGATGGTGGACGCTTCATTAATGAGTCGCTGGGGCAGCGAGAGGCTCCAGAGAGATGAAGCAATCCAGAGGAAGCATGCCCTGTGATGACGCAGGAAGCCGTCTGGTTGGAAGCAGGTTGTTCAAGAGGCTTACTACGCTTGACACTGCATGTGGTTCTCGATGGAGTCAGGGTGCGAGGGGAAAATGCAGCAGCCTACACAGAAGAATTTAAGACCTTCTTCAGGAGTTTGACACAATGGTTACTGGAGGGCATCTGCTCGGTCCCTTGGAGAGCAAAGCTCAGACCTCCTGCCTTGTGCTCAGGGCGATGATTTAAGTGTCATTTGGAACGTGTGTGGGAGGGCAGGGGATGAGGAACCCCTGGGAGAGGCAGTGCTGATTCATTCTACTTCTGAACTGTCCGTCGCCACCGTGGCACTGAGGACAGAGACTCAAAGAAGCTGTTGATTGTTACTGTGAAAATACTTAAGGGCAGAGGGTCCGATGGATTTTGTCGGAGAAGGCAATGTATCCCTGGAAGACATCCTGAATCACCACTGAGTGGACAAAATGCTTTATATGCCTGGCAAAACTCCTCCCTTGTATTCCCGCAGCACTCTGGTGTAATTTTCCAGTCTTGGTCGCAAGCTTGGCACAAGATCACCACCATTATTGTCTGGGCAGACGTGACTTCCTTTGAGAGCAGTAGTTTGCCCAGACAAAAGGACAGCTAGTTGGGAACAGTCTTGGAAAGATACCAATCCCTTCAATCACTGAGAAGGTTAAAACTAGAAACAAAATGGTACAGTCTCTGGAAACCAATGAATTAGAAGAGCTATAATGTAATTAACAAGAACATTGACTAGTTGCCTGTTACCTGTTAGCTGTCAGGATTTGCTCCTTGAGGAAGGAAAGAAAAGTTGCTGTAGTGTGACCGTTTGTTCTCATAGCTGAGACAGATGTATTTTTAATACGACTGAAGTCGAGCTTCCTCTCTAATTTCCATTTGCAGGAGTTGCATCTAACATCTGTTCACTCCATGTGCTTCCTGCCAAGTTCCAAGGAAGAACATCTTCCTCATTTGTCACAGCCTTTTTACTTTGCAAGGGCTTTGCTGGTGTGGATTGTTTTCAAGGGCTGAAACTAAGCAGACGTGATGAAGGAGGGGGATTTCACCAGTAACCTCCAGTTCTCACAGGTTTAAAATGGATCAGACGGTGGTCGAGGACTTGGGAAAGAGCAACAGAACTGTGCTGCAGAAAAAGAAGGGAGGATAAAAAACCCAAACCAAACAACAAACTGTGAAATGGGGGATGGGGGAACCACTCACAGAAACGGCAAACGTATTTCATTGTCCTGTTCTCTTGGTGGTAAATCTATTGACCGAGGTCACGCGAACGCTTGAATTCTTGAGCCCTGCTTGTGCACTGAAATATAAGGGGCAGGAGTGGTCACTTTTTACAAAAGTCAGACTTCTTGACATTTCTTCCTCTGCCCTTAGAGGCACGAGCAACACTGCTGTGCCAGCAGAACTCCTGCACGTAGGTGTCCAGCCAGTGACCCTTCCCCAGTTCCAACCAAACTCCGGGCAAGAAGTCAACTTCTCCGTTGCTTTCTCCCCAGTGGCCCGTCCATAGTCGTGCTACCTGTCCTCTCGCTGGTTTTGGGACCCTGCACGAGGAGGGTGTCTCTGGTGACCCGTAAGCGCTGCCTGCCCTTCCTGCTTCCTGAAGCACCCGCTGGGTTGCTTCACAGGGGCTCTGCCTGACGGGCATCTGCTCCTGAGACTCCTGCGGCTGCATTACATTTGTTGTTCAATTGTTTAATAAAGTGCTTTTAATGGAAACGTAAAACCGGATAGAAATACAAAGCCTAATGGAATAATCTCTTAATTGCAGTGCTGTAAATGACTATTCAGCACATGATTACTGTACTTGCAGGGGGGGACAGGGGGGAGGAAAGAACATTGAATGAAAGACACTAAACACTTCAGCTGCCAAGAACGATGATTTATTGCCAATCTGAGCATCAGGCTAAGCAGGGCAAATAAACTGACAATAGTAAGTGCTTTTGGAGGTAGAAATTGCCTCATTCAGGGTATTCACTGTGTGGGACACATTAATTCTACCAGGATAAATGCACAAAGAATGATTAATTAATAGTGGCGAGATACTCATGCATGCACTGTCCTTAGGCAACCCAGAAAAAGTATTAATCAGCACATTGCCCAATTATTGGCAGATAACTCCTGGTATGTAGTAGTTTGCCACTTCAGCTAGAAAATTGTCCCTCTGCTTCCCTGTAAAAATCATGGCTTTGGATGTGGTTCACAAAAAATACCTCATGTTTTTAAGCAGCAGAGGAGGTGTGTGCAAGGGCACATTGGCATCATTTTTTGGTGTTGCTGCAAGCCTTTCAAGACACATTAGTCCTTACTGAAGCTGTGTCCATCTTTCAGATACCTCACCTAGGTTAGGCAGCAGCAGGTGAAAAACCCGTTACCTGGGTAGCTTACGTGGCAGTTGGTTTGGTGCACAGCTGTGTGCTCTCCAGAACAGAGCGTTGTTATCAGCGAGGCTGTGCTCCAGGAGCACATGCTGCTCAGGAAGGCAAGGTAAGCATTTTGGAAGCAGCCTTGCTGGTTCCCACCAGCACTCCCCCTTCCCACAATTACTGCGTGGTTTTCTACAGCGTGGTTTCCCCACGCTGTCTAAGAATAAGGATGCGTGACTTCACCTGCTTGCAGAAACTCCTCTGTCGCCCAAGCCTTTCTTTGCATGTTTGGGATGTCCCACGTGCCTGGTGGGACTCTCTCTTTCGGGTGCACATAGACTTAGGCCAAGCACCATGTCCTCACCAAGTGAGCAGGAGAGATCTCCAGCGTTTGCAGGGGGTCTCAGCGCTGCCAAACCCACGCCGCTGTCAGGTGGGCACTGGAGCGAGCTGTTGCTTTTGACCCGAGCCAGGGTATGATGTTCCCAAAGCTGCGTGCACGTGTTGCTAACGATGGTAAAGCTAAGCAGTTCGCTGTTTCTCATCGGCTTTCGATACCAAGGGCAAGATGGGACCTTTGTAAATGGCGGTTCAGATGATGCGAGGAAAACAATTTTGTTTTGTTTTAAATTGGAGAATTAGAAAGATGTTGAATAAATTTGTTGAGAATTGAAGGGGGAAAATATTTGTAGCTTTTTAAATTAGTATTCTGTTAAAGGAGTAGCTTTTTGTAGTTACTAAAAGTAATAGCTTGTGCAAAGTGGACTGCACATAGATATTTTTAAAAAGCAGGTAAAAGGAAAGATAAGATACTTCAGAGTGTATTTTGGAGTGGCAAATGCTTTGCAACATGCATTAGGCATGCATCAGTACCTGCCTAATGCATCCTGTCATGGATTATTGCTCTTGTTGCATAGTTTGAACGATTTCCAAGTCCTTTTGAATAACAATGAGATGCTTTGTTATATAGACATCAGGCTAATGATTCGAATGCAGTTTAAACTCCAGCAGAGAGAGGTATTCAGATACCGAGTATGTGCGCTTAATAAAATTGAACCACAGTTATAAACTGTAGGAAAATTAGCAGGTGGTTGTGTGTGTAGATGGAAAAATTAGGAAATACTTATGCAATAATTATAGTTTGGCAGAAACTGCAGGAAAGGTTTTAAAATAGGCTTTTCAGCGTATAGACAGATCTTTTCTACAAACATTGCTAATCTCTTTCCGTTCCTACTTAGTCCTTGCTATGCAGATAAGACTCGTCCAACCTGTTACTTGGTACATGCTGTTATGTAAGTGGAAAACTCCATAGAAAACCTTTTCATCTGTGCATGATTTGTTTGCTGCTAATTCCTAGGAAAGTACGAAAGAATTTAGATCTTGAATATTCTACAGTTTTTTTCTTAATCTCAAATTAGTTACAGTACTGACCTGTTCGTAGTGCATCAGGTCTGATGTAGTCAATTGTTTGGGGAGGATTTTACTCAGAGAGTGTGTTTCACAAAAAAAAAAAAAAATTACAGATTTGTTTATGTGCTTAATAGGTTTCAGGGGGTTAAAGATTCAGGATGCAGAATCGCACATATTGGTATTTTTGAGGCAGTTTCAAATGCTTATATTTGCAGTTTTTTTACTGTGGGCGTTATTTGCATTAAAGCTTCAGGAGTACATGTGAGCCCACATCTGGGATGGTAGCAGAGGGTAGAAAGGATGACCTCTCTGTGCAGGAAATAAAAGGTGAAAGGCTTTTAGGCTCTGTAACAGCCTCGCTGCCAGCCTTGCAGACTGACAGCATTTAGGAGAGGCTGGGTGAAACCTGGTCTTTGAAAAACGAGGTGGGTGGGTAGGGTTGGAAGTGTGTCAGGGAGCAAACAGGCTTACGTGCTTTGTATCGGTACAGATGGCTCTCTTGTCTCGAGGGGAGAACTGACAAAGTTGTGATGTGCATGTATTTGTGTCATGCAAAGCAAGACAAAGTAATGCTGAAACTGGTGCTCCTGCCACTTGACGTGGTGTGGGGAGTGTGCAGGCGCGTTTTGTGGGGAAATGGTGCTGAAGTTGGGCTGCATGTGAAATGATGTGAGGCACTAAATGGGTGATGACCACATCATGCCTGTGGACCACGTGGCAGTGTGGCTGATAGACTTCGGAGCTGCTTGGCAGAGCGTGGACGAGGGCAGCTGGTAGCAGGCTCCTATGAAAAACTAGTGACATGCTCAGCTGGATGTGCAGGGATGTAAGCTATGTGAGAAGGACTATTACGAGAGAAGAGATTTAAAATGCAGACACATGGAACAACTGCTCACTAAATATTCAGTTTATTTTTTACTAACTATATATCTTGTTAAAATTCTTCTTCAGTGTAGTAGAGAAAATAATGTTGGGGGTTTTTTTAATAGCATTTAGGAAGCTGGTTCTATAAAATCAGCGAACAAAAGGCACATCCGCTTGAATAATTTTAATGTAGTCTTAAAGTAGAAAATGTATTGTATTTGACTTCTTAGACCTGCAGTAAGCATTTATGTATACTCAAAGAACTGATGTAGAAATATAGATTATAAGACTTGAATCCTTGATTTAACTTGCAAAATTATTTCACATGGAAAATTAAACATTGTGTTTTTTCTGCAATATAATAGCTGCTACGAAAGCAGTCATGGTTTCATTTCCTGCAATCAGTAAGGTGGACATACATGGGTGAATCAAAATCTTCTAATTGTGTGTGGGGAAAAAAAGAAATAAAACAGGCCTGGGAAATTAATATTAAAGGCAAAAACTGTTTTTCTTGATTCCTCACTTATTTGGCTTTTTCTCAACAAGTACTAGTTTGCAACAGCCTTTTTACCTAACCTCTCAGATCTCCAAGGTTCGCCAGTAAAAGACATTCTTGTGGAACCTATTTTAAAGAAATAGAAACCTGATTTCATTTTTACATTCAGTTTTTTGTAGATTGCTACTCCAAACGCAGTACGAATGACATATAAATGAATAACAATAACCACAAAAAAGGTATTTCAAGGCAAAAGCGAAGGAGCGGGTCGGATGGGTCTTAAGTAGGGTGAGATGTGGGTTTTACCCTACGCGTTTTCGCAGGCAAACCTGGAACGGTTCATCTGAGGTGCTGGGTTTCTGCCACTGCGAGGAGGAAATCAGCGGCACATGGGTACGGTGGGAGATTTCATGCAGCGCTTCACTGAGGAAAGCCTTCAGACCGATGGGGCAGCAGCCAGTAACCACTCCTGTCCATTCACGTATGCCTTATCAGCATTAGAAACAGTAATATTTTGCTGTGTGTTGATAAAACAGCCCAGTCATGGCCTCTGTGTTGTGCTAGGCAGCACCTCCTCGCTGTGCCGGGCAGTTGTGCACGGGCGTGCAGGCAGTGAAAGGCTATCCCTGCTCCGAAAGGCTTGCTGCTTACCGTGCCGTGGTTACCTAATTCCTGTGCTCACATAACTGACTTAGAGACCGTGTAACAGAAAGATTTGGCATGGAGATAATAGCTGAAGCAGTGTGGTGCGAGAGGATCCAGCCAGGCTTAACAAAACTTGAGTTTTGGCACTCTTCCACTGATTTTACTGCAGTTTTACATCATTTTCCTGAGCTGGGCTTTGTAAGCTAACACTTGAGTTAGATTTATTAATGGGTCTTAGGCTGACTTAAACAACTGGGAAAAGGGCACAGGTGTTTTTATTATGAGTGGCATGCTGATAATCAAGAGGGAGAAGCGTTGTGGGAAGGGATAATGCTGCAGCGCAGTCCATTCCTGAGTGGGGAGAGTTGTTCGAGGCGCTGTAATGCTGGTGGAGAGCAGATGTTGAGCTGGGTTTCTAGTGGGTGTACTCCCCTGAACTTTTCTTACTGCCCTCCTATTGTCTGAACACTGTCTTATCCAGACAGATTGCCGCTGTGCTGCTATTACCATGGCTGCATTCGAGTTCATTTGTACTTTCTTAATTCGCAGCAGTTGCTGAGTGTTAAAACCCACCTTGCAGCAAACTCCAGGTGCTGCAGAGGGTGGAGTAAGTACCACTGAGACATTTACTTCGACAGTCGCTGATGCATAGTAGCTTGTTACTCTGCTGCCAGCGTGCCTGCACTTGCCCTGTGGCAAGTTAGGTTGCTTTCTGTTGATGGAAGACTGTATGACCATCTTTGACTTGTAAATCCATAAAAATGGGAAAAGGTCACTTCTGGTAAGAAGTAGATCTTGGTCTTGTGTTCAGGATGGGTTTGCATGTGAGGCAGCTGGTTTACAAGCTGAACTCTGGCTACAGGAAGAATTAACTGCAGTAAATTTTTAACCAAACTAGACTGTAGGTAGCATGCTGAAGTAGAAGACTGGTTCCTTTTTCAGAAGGCTGTGTGCTATGGCAACAGTGCTTTTGCAGCCCTGGGTTAATGTGGTACGTCCATGGTTACTTAAACACGCTCTTTCCCTAGTGAGATTTGATCCTAGGTCACTTCCTTTGGAAAGTACTTTGCATCTGTGTTGTACTGTGATGTTTAGACTGGGTGGAGCAAGGTCAGCCCTGGAGAGTGACTGGGCTGTGTGTGAATGCGTTTTTCTACTGTCTTTATCTGCCTCATCCTCATCTGAGGAAATCAAAATGAGAGTACATCAGTAGAGATAATTTTTCCTTTCCATTGACGCTTGGAGCAGGAGGTGTTTAGAAATGGTGTGAGTATGGGACCAGTTGAAGGAAAAGTAGAACGGAGTGGGATAAGAGAGTAAATTAGCTGCATGATCGCTGTGGGGACAGGAGTAGGAACGGAGCAGCTGACCTTTGAAATCTGGTTTTCCTGTGTTTTGATGGTGGATGTTTTCTCTCTGAGTAGACCCACAGTTTATGTTCTGGTAGAAAGGCTACACCCCAAGTGTTTGTCGATGGTGCCAAGGCCAGCAGCCTTTGATCTAGAAAGGCATGAGGTAAGTACCTTTGAAGGGTAAATGTCTTTTCTGTTTGTGTGATCGTTTCCTCAGGCTTTTTTACAGGCAGGTCTTGGGGTAATGTGGGTGAGCATTCCCCTCCCTGTTAGAGCAGGATCTGCTCAGCGGGGAATGCTTTTCTCCAAACAGACCAATTCTCAGACAAAGCCAGGATGTAACACGCTGTCATAAGGACCTGGGTGTTCATTTCTGAAGGTACCAGCTAAGCTTAAACCAGATTGGTCTTGGGTCTGAGAGCATGTGTTTGCTCAGCTGTGCAGCAGAGGAGTGTAACTGTGTTAGAGGCTGACTGAAGTCTCCCATTTGGTAAGAAAAGTGAAGTTTGAAGTAACTCACTCGTCACTGTCACTTCTGCAAAAGTAACCGCAGTCATTTGGGCATGCATGTATCTACATCCTGGCCAGGCTAACTTTTTGATTCTTGCTCATGAAGTGAGAAGAAACCTAGATGGGCTCCTTTTGACTGCAAAAGCTGCTCACATGTAAGTTCAGTCTTTCCCCAGTTGGGTCATCATAACCAAGGCTGCTTGGTGTGCCACTGCAAGGGGGCCCGTGGAGCCTGGGGAGCAGTCTTGCACTCAGGTCCCACCCTGGGCTGTATAGCTAGAGCTGCTCCATCGGTGCTGCAGCCGAGGCACCAGCAGCTTTGTCTGAATCTCTGTGCGCACTCAGTTACTGAAATAGTACTTGAGCTGCAGATCTTCACTCACCTACCCAAGAAGACATACGTGCCTTCAGGGCTGAAAGGCAGTTGGACCACTTACTTGGCTTGGGGAAATCCTGAGATGTGTGCTTGACGAATTAGGCTGCTGTATCCAGAGTGCCTTGTCTCTTAAGAGGTGAAGTGGTCAGGAATTTTCATTGCATGTACCTGGTGATTTAAATTTTTCACATTTTCTCCTTTGTCTGCCACATCCAGATCAGACAAAGCCTTAAGTTCATCATTGTTCCAATGCCTGTCTGCTCTCCTTGTAATTACACTTCACACCTCCACACCTTCTTAGAAGCCCTCCCAGTATATTTGCATTTAGATAGAGAATGACGCTTTTGTGTTCCCCATGTAACTTATAATTAACACCTTCTCTGACAGTGTTCTATTAACATCGGTGTCCATGGGATGAGGTTGAAAGCCTGGGTTTCTTTAGAAACTTCATTTCTGCAGCATCACAAGTAGAGACTGCCTCTTGGTTTGTTCAGGTGCTTTGACTACGGCAACGCAGTTAAGTGCTGTTACTGAAGAAACTAAGTGAAGATTGTGTAAACTGAAGTATTTGTCACGTTTTCCGAAATTTTCTAGGTTGCTGTTGTATGTGACTGGTAAGTGAGGCTGGCCCTCAGCATGAGCTCCTGCTTTTTGTTGGGAGCATCTTTCTGCTAACGGGCTGTCCTGGTTTTGCTGGGACAGAATCATAGGCAGCCAGGGGCTGCAGGCCATTAGCAGTTCAGAGTCAGCCAGGGCAGCGGACCCTGGTGCACCCCATAGCATAGAGCTCGTTATAAAGGGAGAGGTTTGCTGAGGAGAGGGGAGCCTCTTGCTTGGGCTCCTGAACCTGCTGCTCTTCATCCTCCCGAGGACTGCTTTCCCGTTTATTGTGACCACTGTACGTTTGCTGGGCTGAGCATAATTTTGTATAATTTATATTGGCATTTGGTACGAGTTTGGGTGTTTCATTAAATCCGTTCTCATTTAAGCCCGTGGGTCTCCCCTCCTTTTCCTGATCCCCCTTTTTGACTGGGGTGGGGTCACTGGGTGATAGAGCAACTGCTCTAGTTTAGCCCCAGATGGGGCTGAACACAGACCAAGGCTCTGACTGTTTGCGTGCTGTACTCTGGCCTCTGGGGTTTGGGAGCGGGCGTTTGTTTGTGTGGGTATAGAACACAAGCCTCTTGTGAGGCTTTTTTGCTTCTTGCAATTAAAAGCTTTCTGCTCGTAGGGTAAATGATGTGTCTGTGGAGACCGAGGAACAGTTGACTCAGGTAGGAGAGCTCCCATCACTGTGGAGGAGAGGAGGAATGGGATGCCCTGCTCCTTAGGGGAGCCCCGCAGCGCTCCTGGTGGAAGCACTTTCAGCTGGAGAATGCCAAACCTTGGTTTAAAGTTTCCAAGGCCTATCTGGTGCGGTATTGCTGTAATAGCTTTCATTTATGACTAAACAGAAATTAGATTTCAAACATTTCAGTGTGTGAGGGGAAAATCCAAGTCATATCCCTTGCATTTGTTTGCCTTTTTTGAGCAGGCAGAGGTCGTTGCTGTCAATCATTTGCATCTTTTCACAAATCTTCTTTTTCCTCTTTTGATGCTACAGTGGTTTGTAGACCGTGGGTTGAGAAACACTGCTCTGAATCCCGGGGTGTGTTCTGAAGCACATAGCCATTTGAGGGTTTTAGGCTCAGTTCTGTGAAGGGTTTGTCGTGTTTGAAGAACATCTGAGAGTTCCGAATTCCTGCACTGGGCGCTGCAGGGGCTCAGCTCTTCTCAGGAAATGTTGAGGCTTATTCCTGGGAACTGCTTGACAAAGAAAGGCCTATTGATGCCGAAAGGAAGCAAAACCCTTTTAATGGCTGAGTAATGAATATATTTTTAAACTTGGCAACAGCAATAGGAAACAAATAAGTAAGAATTTGAACCCAAAGCTCACCGTGAAAGAGCAGAGTGAGAAGACGCTTCATGATACATAGGTAGAACTGATTTTCTTTTTTTTTTTTCCTTCCCCTCTGGCAAAAGCCAACTTAGCTTCTACTTAGGCAGCAGGGAACTGCCAGTTTGCTTGTTATAACATCCTGGCTATTCTCCTCTTCAATTTTTTGGTGTAACCTAGAGGGCTGTGTATTTAAAACACAGGAAGAGGTGTATTCAGCATCATTTTCCCATATAGCTTGAAAGGAAAGCTTGCAGCCGTACTGGATTTTCTTGGAACATTATTTTTGTCCAAACATATTTGCCAGAAGATTTCTTACAATTACTGTGAAAGTACGGATGGGCTGTGGGCTTTGAGCTTTTCTAATGCTGCTGTTGTACAGCCGGTAAACAGGGCTGGGTAGATGTTGAGCTGAAGGAGCCAGAGGAAGCAAAAACTTTAAAAACAAATTCCAGCTCCTGTTTCTCCAGCGTGAAGATACATGTTTGTGAAAGGCATGTACCAAAGCTGTTTGATGATGATGCAGAAAATAATTGACCAACTGTACCATCTGTTGCGCTTCTGCCATATGTTTTCCTCTTATCATTTGTTTCTGTTCAAACTGTGCATGTTCTGTGAAATAATGTTTCATGTGAAACACAACTTTAAAATATCCAGCAAGTCACAACTTGATGTTTCCAGGAAGAGAAGGAGACAAAAGGTTAGGACGAGGTATTTTTGATGCTATTTGGTATTAACTTTAATGTCGTCCTTTCATCTGCTTGTCTTACTGTCAGGCAAGCTGCTTAGGTGATACAGTGTAAGAGCCGAGCACATTGGTGATGCTCGCTGACTCTCTGTGCCATTCATTTGTCCGTGTTTCTTTTCAAGCTGATGGGCTGATGAAGGAAACTGCATATTTAATCGTTGTAGATGTGATCCTGGTGATTCTTTGGGGAGACTTTCAGAGCGGCAGAGCCAGGGCACTGCAGCGAGGCTGTTACAGCACATCCGTGTGATTTCTGTTTAATCTTTTTCGGGGGTGATATGTCTTGCCTTGAAGTTAAACCAGAACATGTCTTTCAATCTTGAGAAATGTTGATCAGCAGCTTCTTGTGATTAAAAAAAAAAAGTCCATTTTAATGACAAAACAGCTTTAATAAATTTGTGATTTCCTGCAGTTGTACTAAAAGGAAATGTTCTCTCTTAATGTTTCGGAGGAAGAGGTTCTGAGAAGGAAGTGAGCGTCATTTGCATGTTTGCTTTGAGTCTTTCTCCACCCCCTGCTGCTGGAATAATTCCTTTTGGGAACCAGCAACAGATTTTATTACAGTTAAAACTAAAGCAGATTTTTATTTTCATTTAATTTTCATTCAGAGAACACACAGGACAGGAGGAGAGGCAGCATTTCTTCCTGCACCAGTCTATTTTTTGAAAATGTGACCACATAGACTGGATTGTCACATATCAGCATTTGAAACCCTGTGGTAAGAATTGTCACATCACTGAGAGCGGCTTCAGAGCATGTTGATGTTTTCACGGTTTCTGTTACAGACCCACGCCTGGATGGTGTCCTGGGTGAGGGTGTATGCTTCACAGAACTTTCTGAACGCAGTCTCTTGTTCCTGGAGCCAGTGAACTGCCTCCTCCACCTTGGACTGCTGGGAACCTAGGAGTGTTTTACTGTTTCAGTGTGTAGCCAAGCGTGATTTGGATTTTTTGGGGGGAGGGAGGGATTTGTACACATGTTTACTTCTTGTGCAACACTTTCGAAGATGATCAAAACTGAACTAGTGTTTCAGGGCAGACATCCAGTCTCATCTGCCTGTTTGAACACATGGGATATTTGGGTTTTTCTGGTGACATGTTGCGTGTAGCCCAGCTACAGAGAGTGCAGCACTATTTGTAACTCTCAAATTTTGAACTGTCTCCCTCCCGAAGACGGGCAGGGTGGGACTGCGAAGTCCCCTAGCTCCCAGGCTCCCACATGCTTGGCACACTGGTGTTAAGACTGGAGGTCCAGTTTCCCAAAGCATTTCCACAAGTTGGTAAGGAAGAGCTTAGGGGTGGTTTTGGTTTGGAGGTTTTTTGAGTGCCCGCTCTAGACAGATGTAAATATCAATGCTGCTAATGTGGGGACGTTCCTGAAGAACAGGAGCTGGGGTTCACCCTGCAGCTTTGTCAGTAGTGAGGTTAGGGCTCCATCCGTGCATGCACGAGAGACAGCTTGCTGGAGCCTGGCAGGCAACTTCGTGCCCGGGTTTCCTCAGCACCGGGCAGGCTGTGCAGACCTCCTCTCCTTTTGGCATGGGCCCACTCAGGGCCTGAGCTGGCTGTGGTTCGCTGATGCTTTCTGCCTGGCTTCCTAACACGGACTTTGGGGAAACTGTGCAGTGTTATAAGTTACAGTACAGCCCAGGTTAAGCTTTAAAGAGCGTATTGACAAATAACCTAAATGGCCAAGTTAGTGGTAGACAGAAACAGTGTCTCCACTGATGCTGAGACTAGGATAACTGCAGGCTTATTGAAAAAAGTGGACGCGTCAGGAGACAGCATATGCTTCTGCTCTGAATTAGGAATGCCATCTAGCATAATACAACTTACTCCTTTAAATAAAAGCCCCTCAGTATGAGATGAGGTGGTGTGCATGGGAAGTTGACACCTACGTGAGAAAATATAAAAATTAAAATCAGTTTTAGCCATTGTCTTGAAGTAGTTTAAGACTTTGTCTGTAACTTAAGGGAAGGCTGAGCCTCTCAACTGCATGACCAAATAAGTAGCCACTCGGTGTTTATTCTGCTACCCTTCTGCTTTTAAAACTGTACCTCCTTCTGTGCACTGAAGTTGGAGGAAGACTCGGAATGAAAATGGGTTTGATCTGTTTCAAAAAGGGAGACAGATGGTGGATGCTGATCCTGAACAGCAAAACGGAGGGGAATGGCCCCTTGCCTGGCTCAACGGGTAGTCAGCTGTGCGTGGCCAGCAGCCTGGGCCACTAGTCACCATGGCAGCACAAGGTCTGCAGTAGTAACACCGCCTGAAGAAGCTGGCTGAGCAGTGCCCGGGACGTGCGAGAGCACCCCCGTCTGCCAGGCTGGCCTGGAGCAGGCACGTTCGTCTTCTTTTAAAACTGCAGGAACGGGCATTGCGACAAAAAAGCGGTGTCCCTTCCCATCCCCTCCATCCCTCCTCGCTTTCTCTTCACACAGTCCTTAAAAAGAATTTATTGCTGGGAAGAGAGCTCGGGGTCAAGGAAGGTTCAGGGAAAGAAAAGGCCTTCAGAGGTATTCCAGCTGCTGGTTTTGCATTTGGAGTTCAGCGTCGGGATGCGTATAGGAAGGATGGCTCCTTCTCATAGTCAATACTACTGTTGCAAGCGACACAAGTTACCGTTTTTAGGGCTTTCCTTTTGTTTGAATGTAATGAGAACCTCTGAGCAAAACACCTTAATTGCTCTGAATGTGGATGCTCGCCAGCCTAGAAATAGAAGGATATCCGTAATCCACGTGGAAGCAGCGCAGTGGTTTAGTAGAAAACAATTTGCAGGGTCATAATATGTGGCTTGGGGGTTGGTGCTTTGTTTGTTTTTATTGCTTCTGTTAGCTTTTAAACTACTTGCAAGTTAGAGCAAGAGAAGCCCCTAAGTTGAGAACTAGTGAGACATTTACAGCAAGGCATGAGGTGAAACAAGAACCCTGATCAGCCAGTGCTGACAGCAGATTTTATCCTGGGAGAACAAATACGAGGTTTTCCCTGGTTCTTTCAACATGTCAGACTGATGTTCTCCTTGCCTCTTTTCCACTGCTTGTGCATGCATGTGCTCATATGTGTTCTCTTTTGTCTTAACAGTTAAGACTTGATGTTATTGTTATGGAAGTTTGAGGTAAAGAGGATGGAAAACATGAATAATAATATTGTGCTAATGCTTGGGTTTATGATTAACATTTATGAACTCAAAAAACCATTAAATACTTGCAGGCTGTTTGGTTTGGGAGGGGTAGAGTGGGGTTTTTTTTTGTTTATTTGGGTTATTTTTTGGTTTTTGGTTTTGTTGTTTTTTTGGAAGATGCAGAAGCTGAACCTTGTGAGCTGATGTATAATGTCCAATGATTTCATTTTGCTGGAGGTTTGCTCATCTGTGCCCAAGGTCAGGCCTGTTTTGCATGACTGAAGAATGCGCTCTCGTTGCCCAGCGCAAAAGTCTGTTGAAACCGCTAAGAATTTTTTGCCTGTTTCAGTGGGCTTTGGCTCACCCTCCTGCTTTGCAAGTTCTAACACAAGACTTGATCAGACTTTCCGCTTGCAGAGTCTCAGTGTGGAGTGACCCAACCTCTCACTGCACTTCCAGCCAGGGAGATGATACACATGTAGTTACACTGCTATTCGAGGGTCAACACTGATGCCTTTCAGTCTTGCTGTACTGCTGATGGTGAGGTGCTGTTCTGCATTTTCCTTCAAGAATAGTAATCTGAACAGCGTACCGTTCCTACCCTTTTTACCCAGCAACCACAGAAAAAACCTGTTAAAACGAAGTCGTGTTCTGTACAGGGTGAACATGTGGATCCCCACTGACTCCCCGCATCGGCCATCTGGCATGTGGAAATCGTACCCAGCTTTTTAACTGGATCCATCTGAAGTATTGCATGTATTTGTTTGTTTAAGAAAGTTGATCTGCATTATCCCCTTGCTAGTGAGTCTTATGTGAAGAGGCTGATCAGAGGAGCACATTTGAGATTACTGCTGAAAGCTAGACAGTCGGGGGATAGTGAAGTCATTGCAAGGTAGGATGCTTGACCCTAGTAGCGTGGAGAGGATGTTACTCAAAATCCTCAGTGCTTTACAGGAATGGCCACTACTACAGTAATGCGCTTGGAAAGATCAAATACTATTGTATGTGCCTTACCAAATAATAATGCAGATTATAAAGTGATGTGTTAATAGGGTGGTATGCTCTAGTAGTGATGTTAGTTTTTGAAAGGTAACCGAGGTTGTGAGAGAGGTTGTGAATGGGTCTGTTAGAAGAGAAGTTGCTCTTTTGGCGTGACAGTGTTCCCCAAGAGACTCGTGTTTAACCTCGAGGCTTTTATGTCTTTTTTCTGTCCCGTCTGAAAGAGGCAAACAATCTCTTACCTGCAAAGATAAAATGAGATTGGCTTGTTTCAAAAGAATCTGTTCTAAAAAGAGGTGGATTGTCTGTGGCATTTCTCCTTCAGTATTGTTTAGATGAACATTTTAAACCACTTAGATTTCTTGTCATCTTGAGCTTCAGCAAAGAGCTACGCCAGCTTACTTGTCTCTTGGAGGGCTGGATCTGAAGTGTGCCACAACAATCTGCGAACGGCAGTAGCAAGATCTATTTTGGGGAAAGCTAGCACAGTATCTGCGTGCGCTGTGTACTCCAGCCAACACCGTGAGTAATTTAGTGAGTACTAGGGAGAAAACAAACAAAACCGAGTATGTCTATTTAGTGTCGCTGTTGTATTAGAAAGTACTGCATGCATCTGAGTGCTTGTTGTCCTTGGTGCGGATCAATACAGAAACAGTAACGGGGCAGGCGGAGATGTCAGCAGCGTTGTGCAGACCAAAGCGGGAGAAGGAGCTTTGCTCTCTGTCACACTTGTAAAAAGTCTTTTAATTTCCTGTGTGTTGTTCTGACTATCGAAGGATTATACCTGAAGAACCGACAGGGAAAAACAAGACTGAGAAAACAGCTGATGCTCAAGGAGGAGTTAAAATCAACTTAAAATTGTCCTTTTGTACCTTCAGCATTTCGCTGAATACTGTTATTAGGCTCAAAAACATAGTTGGTGATAGCTTCAAAAGGAACTGGGAAAGAGCTGGAGCTGAGCACCTCGGTGTAATAAGAGTCTTGATTAGTCCAAACACATCAGAAGAGCTGCTTGCAAGAGAGTTGTGTAATTTGCAGGCAAAGAGGCTGGGAAATGGCAAGGAGCGGGGACTGCTGCTAAGGGCAGTGAGTTTGTTCCTTTGCCCTCCCGACTGTGATGGCTTGAGTGCTTGTGCAGCCATGGGGGGAAACGGACAGGGGACCGATGCGGGGAGAGGAGCTGATTGATCCAGTGCCCGGCAGAAAATTGTGCCCATCCAAAAAAAACATACAGTTGGCATGTGTTCCTGACACTGGCTCGTAGTGTCACAGATGGGAGGAGAGGAAGTTTCAGAGGTCGTCTTCAAGCTGAAAGCCAGCATTTTAACTGTAAAAAACATCTTTTGTGGGATTTTCATGCTTGCACTTAAGGGAATTCTTTTGGTTTATAGAAAGGATAATTACAGAATCATTTTTTACTTCCTGACATGTTTGGAAAATGGTGTTTCATTCAGTAAAAATTTTCCAGATAACTTGAAGAAATATGTTTGAAACACGCTGTCAACTTGAAATGCATTCACATAAAAAATCATTTGCACGCATATGATTTCACATAGTAGATATAGTCAAGATTGCTTCTAGTTTGCCTTATAATTCCTTCTAATTTTTTGTTTTCTGCAGCTGGTATCTCCCATATCTGGCAGCACAAATGTTTCCCAGCATACACAGGACAACTGACCAACTAACTGCTTCTAGATGTGAAATTGCTCACATGCAAAATGACAGCAGATGCACAGAGGAAGTGCTTCTGTTATATACTTGTAACAGAAGTATGGTGCATATTTAATGAATCAGTGATCTGTGATTATGTTTTTTATTTTTAAAAATAATTTTAGAAATTGTTAGCAGAAGTGGGGTACATAATGCTTACTGGAAACTTCTGTTTTGTTTTGTTTGGAAACAGTTCAGCACTAAGAAAGTTGGAAACTATTTTAAGTGTGCACAGTCTAACCCCTGAGTGTATTTTTTTCTGTCTTAGTGACACAAGTACATCCTTGCTGCAGTTCCATATATGGACATTTGCCATCAGACAGCCTTGTTTTCCACCACTTACACTGAGTCAGGAAACTGCCTCTGTAGGAGTCAGACCTATTGGTTAACTGTTACAGCAAAGCTACTACTCTACCTCTCCTTTAGGGTTGACTAAACTTTCAGTAGGTGATACCACTGGTGTGGTATTTGAGAAAACGTGACTGGTGGGGAAGACATGATGACTCCCTTCCAAACCTGGGACACTTGAGTAGTTGAGCGTACCAAGGAGAATATAGGAATTGTATGTTTGCAGTAGACAGTGCAGTAGAGTAGCAATAAGCGAGGAGAGAAATACCTCCATCCACATACCATGCATGCATGCTTTAACTTCCCAAATGCCCGTAAATAGCAGAGTGATAGATTCCCTTATTTTCAGAAAGCGTTTCGCAGGAGAGGTGTAGTTTAAAGGATCTGGTTTTCCATGAAGTCATCCTGCTGTGCATACGACACAGCTTTACTGCTGTTTTGTTGTGAGGCTGGTGGAATTGAGTGCATGCATGTGTGCTTGAGGAACAGAGTGATTCAACCTGGTGTCTTCCAAATTTCTGAGACCTTTTCTTTAAATACATTTTCATGATTGCTTTAAATGCAACTGCATGGTTGGCCAGGTAAGCAGCTTTCCAAATGTCCAGTTAGAGTAGAGAGCGAGTTTTCAAGCCTGATGATAAAGTAGGCAGAATTCAATCACTGAAAGTGGCGGTACCTTCAAAATCGGTGATTCTTACTCTCAGGTGAAGAGTCAGGGTGGAAGTCTGGAAGAGAACAAAATGGTGTTTTTCACATCGATCGTTGCAACTGGATTTGCCAGCTATGTACTTGTCACCCATGTCGATGACTTCTCAGTTTGTGTTTCACAATTTCATGTATGAATATTTTGCCCCTTCCCCCGCTTCTTGATGTGTGGTATCAGGAGTAGAAATCGCTGAGCAGGATGCGTAGCATACCTTGTATGTTACATAACTGCGTGAGATAGCAAATACGTCACATAACTTGATTTGTCAGCTATAACCCCCCTGTGGGTTTCAAAATTACATTCGTGTGGATGTATACCATTGTCTGAAAACCACGGTTTCTGTACAGAGTAGGCACTTGTTGATAACACTGGTGTAAAGTGTTAACCATCCTTTTTCTCTCTTTCTGAAAGCTTGTACAATGAGGACAGAAACTTGCTGCGTATTCGAGAGAAAGAGAGGCGGAATCAAGAGGCTCTTCAGGAGAAAGACAGGCTCCTTGAGAAGACTCCCCTCTTTGCAGAACCCTACAAGGTAGTGGTAGGGGAGCCTGTGGTGGAGGGAGAGGAGGATAGAGGGTGGGGTGGAAGAGGAGAGCTGTGACCTCTGCATATGGTATAGCAGGCTTGAGAACAGTATGTGCAAACACAGAATTGTCCCACCTGCTTAACTTAAATTCTTCAGGGTATGTGCTTAAAGCTCTGTAGATGGTGCAAGTGCAGTACAGGCTTTGGGTTGGGCAGGTTTCCTGTAGTCTGGGAGATTGAGGGAGAGTGCTCAAGAGCAGGTTGGCTGCCTGCCTGCCTGCAGCTGAGGTTGAAACAAACTGGTCTGATGTTAGTGTTCCTGAAGACTGCAGGCACACCTGTAGCCTTGGCTTGGAAGAACTAAAACTGATGAGAGCAGTCCCACTTGCTTTGGACAGACTGCATGCGGGATCAAGACGAGCTTGCATAACTTCACTTGTAGTGATGCATGGTCATTAAAATAAGGTCCTGAAGAATGTCTTTTGTTGAGCTGAATCTCTTGGGGTGGGTGGTCTGTGCTTTTTAAATTTCCACCTCTCTGTTCCGTTGCAGACTAATAAAGAAGATGAGTTGTCAAGCCGAATTCAGAACATGCTGGGCAATTATGAGGAGGTCAAGGAGTTCATCAGCAACAAAACCCATCAGGATCTTATAGGGATTCCGAAAAGCGTTGCTCCTCTGATCCCACAAGGAAAGCCTGATCGCCCAGGCTTTCCCGAAAAGACCAGCCATACATTACCATCTTCATTCCACTGCACAACCCGCCATCCACCCGTGGGACCCATGGTTGTAGCTCCTCCCCCTCCAAGCTGCTCCATTCAGTACCAAAAGGCACAATCAAGAACAGAACCAGCTTCAGGTTTGCACACCAAGAGTCACAGCTTATCCAATAGTCGGAGCCAAGGTCAAGAACAGAGTCATGGTGGCCAGGAAAGTCACGCAAGTTTTCACCACAAGCGAAATGACGGGCGTGTCATTGGTGAAAGTTGTGCTAATGAACTGCAGGCCTCCTCCCTTTTGACGCTTTCTCCATTGCTGTCATCTTTGTCTTCTCCAGTGGCACCACTGTCACCTCTACATTCCAGCCAGCATATCAATTCCAGGTCACAGAACAGCAGCAAAAGTCATGGGCCGACCTACAGTCAAACAAAATCATCTCAGGACCCAGTGACAGGATCACAGGAGAAGGAAAGTCGGGACAGCTCAACTGTTAACCTAACCAGCACCGCTCAGCCTTCCTCTCAGACTTTCCCCCCACCTTTGCCATCAAAAACCAGTGCAATGCAGCAGAAACCAACTGCCTATGTCAGACCAATGGATGGCCAAGATCAGGCGCCAGTTGAATCACCGGAGCTCAAACCTCTCCTTGAGGAATACCATGGAGAACCCTATGAAAAAATCTCAGATTTGAAGGCAAATGCCAAAGCCAAACTATCCAAATTGGAAATCCCTTCTGAGCCCACAGAGGTGAGTGCGATTGTTGGGGTGCTCTGTTACTGGTGCAAGACAGTTCAGCTGTGGGAGGACAGGTCATCAAAGGGCAGAGGCTACTGGAAGCAATGATGGCTGTACATGCGCTACTGTGTTTAGAAGGGTGCATTTTGAGGTTGGCTTTTGCTGACCTGGGTGAGGTGTCTGTTTGGATGGTGACAATGCATTGCTTGCTGTGATTCTGCGGTTTTCTCAGTGAGCCTGCAGCAGGTTTTATGATTAGCGAGACTGTTCCTGTTACTATGATTTTTGTTTTGCCTGTAAAGAAATGTTGAGAAGGAGAAGGGTGAAGTGATACGCTGAGAAGGTCGAGTGGTGATGTACCTGCAGTTCATACATGCAGAGTGTCAGTACTCAGTGTGAGTGCTGGTGGGTAGAGACTCCAGATCCTCACTGAATATCGGAACAGCTGACTCTGCAGTGAGTTCTGTGATCACCTGGTAGGTTGAAGGGGTTTGAGGCTTTGTGGTAAGTGACTGTGAGCACCACAGGGTTCTCCCAAGGAAGTTTGTAAGATATCACCATAGGCCCTCAGGAAAGTATTAACGTGAACAAGAAAACGCTTGTAGATTTTTGCTACCTTCCTCAGGAAGCATGACAGCATTCTGTCTCCTGCTTCATCAAATGTTTTTTGTGCAAGTTCTGAAGCTTTAAGTAAATCTTATGTGGAGGTGGAATTCTCCATGATAAGCAAGGTGCTAAAAGTTTGTAAAAATTTTCATTTGAGCAAAGAAGATGCCCTCTTTCTTATCCCAACTACGAGCAAAACTCTGCTATGTGGGGTTTTTTTTTTTTTTTCTTATGAGCAGGAGGCAGCCTGGGCAGCAAGCTGGAGCATACCTCCATTCTAGTCACTACACTTGTACATTCTCTGCCAAGAACTGAGAGGGCTGTTGCAGAGGACATTGCATGTAAACCTGGTTATTCCTGCTAATCTGAGAACAGCTTCTTCCTAATATGTGTTATTTTCTTGAGCACGGAACACTAGCTTCTTCATTTGCCCTGTGTTTAAAAACGAATGATGTTTGGGGGCTTAGATTTCAATCTTCAGTTAGTCTGCAGTTGTATTTCTCTCTTCGGATGCTTTTTTGTCTTTCATTCTGCTCGTTTGGTCATGTTCATGGAATGCTCTTTTCGAGGTTGAGATGTTTCAGTTAGGTTGAGTGCAGTAAGGCTGAGTGCAGAGGATTACAGACTAGCACATGCAAAATTCATAATGCTGTTGCTCTTGCACTATTTAAGTGGCCCTCTTGCCAGAGGGAAGAAAACTTCTGAGAATATGGGGTTTTTTTGCAAAGTTCTCCTTGCATCCTGAGTTGGTTAGAGATCTGTGCAGTGGGTGGTGAGACTGGTGCAGCTGAGCTGGTTGGATTAGTCTGTTCTAGCTTTCACTTGAGAGGGTAGTGGTTAGAGTGGTTGGGGAAGGCTTTTTCACAGATTTCAGAAGGCATCTCTCACCTGCATTTGGGCGGTGCTGTGAAGTCCAGGGGCTTCACAAGGAGCATGCATGTTGTTTAGGAGACTATTAGGAATTCTTAGAGAAAGGGGATGGCTGGAATTATAACTGCTTCTTAACCAGGTGGTAAAACGGTCCTTTCCTTTATTTTGACATAGCAAAGTTCCTTGTTGTATGCCATCGGTGTTTGCTGACCCCAGGACCACCTATCTAATTTGTTGTGTGTGGTGGAGGTAGAAGCCTTGGATTTCTCAGATGTGTGCCGTAGGTTAAAATGGCTTGAAGTTCACACTGGTAAAGCAGTGGGAGAGGAGGAGCAGTGTTGTTTTACATGTGGTGTTCAGCTCTTTTTCGTTGAGCCCTTTGAAGCCCATGGTTTCAGCGGACCAGCGCACCGATTCTGCCTGCCCTACCTTGAGGCTCAGCCTCCTGCAAGCTCAAAGACACTTGGTTCCTAGGTGCGTTTGGCAGTTTTACTATGCTCATTCTTCAGCACTGAGAATATTGCTATGCACTATGGGATGTAGGATCCCACAATGCTGACCGAGGGCAGCTGGGCGAGGAGAGCTATGGAGATAGTTTTCAAATTGTATTTTGCTTCTGTAATAAAAAGGGAGAGTGTGAGTGCGATCCGCTTTTCATGGAAAAGCGTGTTGATCAGCTGCAAATGACCATAGGTGATTTCTTGTGGAAAATGAGAGGAAACTGGCAAAATTACATCGTTGAGAAGTTGGGAAAAGACTTTCATGCTGAGAGACTTAATTTGCTTCAAAGTAGGTTTGGCATTACACATCATACCTCAAAATAGGAAGCGCGCTGTAGTCTGCATTTCATTATTGACCGGCTATTTTACTTTTGGGGGAGAAGTAAAGCAGTGCAGGGCCTTACCTGCTGCATTACCCATTCTTCATTATCCCTTGCCAAAAAGGTAAAGGGCATTTCTGGATTTAAAACTAATCTTTTTTTTTTTTGAGCGGTCATGCTTATTTTTCAGAAATGAGACTTCCTTGTTCTCTCCCAACTCTCCTGGTCCCAGTTCTATTTTCACTGATCTCTTTTCCCATCCCTGTGCTTTTTATGTCATCTCGTGTATCTCTGGTTTAATATGATTTCAGATAGGGCAGCAGTAGCCGTGATGCTGTATGCTGAATGAAACTTCTTTCTCACTTTCCACTGAGCACGACTCTGAATCCAAATGCCCATATAAATCCTATAGCTGCCAGACCACGAGTAGTGTTAACCATGCTGACGCAGGAGTGCCGTTAGATCTGTGGCAGAGCAAGAACATAATAGAAAGGGCATTGAAGATGATGGAAGAAATGGGTTTGCACAAACCAGAATGCTGGTTTTAATTATATGCTTAGCTGATTTCGAAGCCGGTACATGAAGCCTTTTATGAATATGCTGCATGATCCTCATTTGAGGTAGGTATCTTTAAGCTGTGACCTCTGACTTTTCTATGCATGGACGTTTTGGATAATGGCTCTGTAAGCTCTAGTGAAAAATCCACGTCTTCATTTTCTGCTTGTTTCAGGCTTGTCGTTATCATATTTACTTCAGTTTGGTTTCAAAGATTAACGTCTGTTTGATGATTCAGTCTTTCACTGGAGCGTGAAGAGGAAGAAATAGTGTGGTTGCACACCTGCATTTATTCCCTGTGTGCTGGATGGTGCGGTACGAGAGAGGTGATTGGGGAACAAGGCTGGGCTGGTTTGCTTTTAGGAGTATACCAGTGGGGCACGTTGCGTGCAGGTGAACGATTGATCCACATAAAGGATCTCGGGAAGGCTTATCAGGAGGTCCTTTGGCTGAAAGGTTGGCCCTCCCTTTTGTTTGTGGTGAAACAGGAGCTGCGGGGAGGCTCCTGCCCTCCCCTGACCCTGACAGTGAATAGGGCTAGACTGGAAGAAAGTCTGCTGTTCTTCCTCCCAGCAACTGGGAGCATGGGTTTACAAATCTTATTTAAACTGAACAACCACATGACAAATACACTTTTTCCCATGATCTCCCTTGACATCGTTTAGGAAAGCCATTTCTTCTGCCACATGTTTTTTGGCTAATTGAATTTCTAAGGCGTGTGTCACCTGCAGCTGTGAATTCATTATTGACAGCTTCTGTTCCTGGCAACACTGACAAGTTAAGCCTTCCAGTCTGAATAGACAAGCACATCGCTGTAGAGTGAATTAATCCACAGAGGATAACTGTGCAGTGACTCACTGCATTCACATAAAGAAACTGAATTTTTCCCCTCTTCCCCAAAGAAAAACCTTCACTTTCAAACGTCATCCCCGTCTCTTTAAAGCATGGTTCCAAATTTAATGTGAGAAGACTTGAAAATACAGCATACTTGAAACTTAGATGTATCCCTTCTCTTCATGTGCCAGCTTTTACCTCTTCCCCCAGCACCTAAACAAAGATGCTTTTAAAGCCATTCTCTCTTTTCATGTCTTTAGGAGAGCCACAGCACCAACAGAGACCCTTGTATTACCTCCACTGACAAAGACTGTGATGTCTTAAAGGGAATTGCCTTGACAGCAGGGCCAAGAAGCAGCCAGGCTGTTTTGAGAGGGAGTGTTTATAAATCCTCAAGCATTATTAAGAGCATGGTGTCTGGAGGAATGTAGAGCACTTTATGCTCACTGAACATTTGGCTTTGTTTTTCTGGCAGTTTTATAAGCATTAGCAAGTAGCTACTTTTATCTCATGTAATGAGACCTCATCAGACTCTCCTCTTTCACCCACCATCTGGGAAGCAAATAGGGAAGCCACCAATTTAAAAAACCAAAACAACGACGAACAGTGACTTTAGTAAACACTGTATTATCCTTGAAGCACAGTGTACACACTAATACCTCTGTGTTCAGAGTGGAATTGCTGTCATTAAGCTCCGTTTACCTCAGCTTAGGAATGGTCACCAGTTAAAAGATGATTGTTGCATAGCATATAGTGATGACTGCATACCTAGAAAGGAGTTCGGATGACCAAAATAAAAAGTCCATTCTAGATAAAGAAGTTTTCACTGACTTCTCTCCATGGCAACTGAGCTTTTCTGCTGGCAGGTGTGGTCAGACAAGTGAACCCTGTAAACTAGAAATAAATATTTTGGTTTAATCCTGCGATCTTTAAAAATTAAAATCTTCAAAAATATATATATAGCACTTTCATTTGGGCTTACCTAATGAGTACAGAGTATTTAGTATTAAGCTACTATTGTCTTTCTACCAAGCTTGTATTTATTTTATCATTTACTGAATAGAAGAGAGATTGGCCTCTTTTTTTTCCCCCTCTTCCCTTTGTATTCGTTTTTTTGATTCTTTTTTTCCCCTGCTTTGCACCAAGAGAGGTAACAAGGTTGTTACTTCTGTGTCTCCTCTGCTGCCCTCTTCTTAGTCAGAGGTGCCTTACATGGTTGGAGAAGGGTTTCCTTGCTTCGCCAAAAGCATTGGTAAAGCTATCCTTTTGTTGGGGTGTGATTGCGAAAGAAGCGGATTAAACACGAATGACAATTATTACTACTAGATTTTGAATGTTTGCTTATGGTCTCTGGAACACAAAGTGCCCTGAAAGAGCTGGAGGGTGAGAGCATGCGGGGCAAGGAGCAGGTGGTTGATTCCAAAGCCAGAAGGGCATCTTGTATTGTTGCTTCAGTTTAACCAGACTCTGATGTTCAAAGTTCATGTGTTAGACTGCAGAAGTCATAAATTAATTAATCGTCCTCTTTGCTTGAAGAAGGTGCACTCAGGTCCAGCTCTCAGCTGCAAGGCTGTTCGAGTTTGAGGTCCTTGCTTGTTCGCTTGGCTTTTATGCAAAATGCCAAGTAACAGGGGAGTTGTTTCAAAACAATTAAACCATCAAAAGGGGTATTGTGTGTCCTTGCTGCTTGGAAGCCCAACTAGGGAGTATGAGTGTGTGGAAAGGAACAGGGACCCTGCATCTGCCCAGAATGAGTGGTGAGGATGGGGAAGGAGTGGGTGCCAAGAAACACTGTTTCTGAGAGAGCCCTTGAGTCCTGGCCAGCCTTCTCCCATCAAGTATGGATGGGCTTAGCTCTTTGGCTTACACCAAACCTGACTTCTCTCCATAGAGTGTCTGTGGGCACCACTGCAGAACGTTTGTCCAAATTTGGTTGTTAAACCCATCACTTTGACAAAGCAGTGGAAGACTGAGAAAGAGTAGTTAGATGGAGATTTGCAAATCCTGCAGAGAGCGAGAGCAGGATAGCTGAGGTCAGGCAAGATTTTCCACAAACTGTGCTGCATCTTTCCAGATGACTCAGAAGGCAGTGTCGCGTCCAGACTGCTGTGAGAAACTCGGGCTTAAAGGAGCTGCCATAGCGTACTAATCACTGGGAAGTTTTTTCATTGATGTTTCTAGGTTGTTCTTCCTGTGAAGGGTTTGTGATCAGCCGTCCTTACTGGAATCAGTTATGATTCCAGCACAGCATTTAGACCGTCACCTTTCTCATTGTCAACCATAAAGAGTGCTATGTTTAAAAAGGAGAGACAAAAAAAGAAAAAGGGAAGAAAACCTGTGATCCTCTGCAGTTTGCAAAGTGCCTGTTAAATGTCATGTATGTAAACAGCTGCTTTTTTCCTGTGGTAACCCATTTTGCATCACTGGCTGCGTGTTAATGAGTAAAACGAATATCCTACAGTTGTGGGTACGAGTAATTTTCCAAACCTTCATCTGTACAGTGGGGACTAACAACATACACACAAATTTTATAAAGGAAGGTAAAGGTTTCCTAACTCTTTTTCAAGCCGTGGTTGTCTCGTGCCAGCTGTGTGAATTGGTACCTGCTCGAAAGCGTGAGCGGGAGGTAGCGTGTACCACTGGGGCTGCAGTTACGGTAGGGTTGCTGTGGTTTGAGGGACTGTGTGGAGTTTGTGGGCTGTGGTGCTGCCTGTGAGTGAGTCCCAGGGAAGGAGGAAAGGAAGCATCGTTTGAAGGGGGCTAAAACCAGACTGTTTAAGAGTCTGCTCCATCTTGCGGGAGTTTCCTATGAGGATGCTTTCCTGTGCTATAATTGCTAACCGAAACCAAGTCAAACTTGCAGAGCTTGTCTGCAAGCTGTGCTTAGTTTGAAGTTTGTGGTCTCTATTTTAGTCCTTCGGAAAAGCTTGTGTGCCTGAAGGCCTGACTTGGGTTTTTTTCTGCTGAAGCACTTAGTCTAATAAGTAGTAGTGTCTCTTTCTGGGAACCTGGAATCGCGTGTCTTGACAAATATCATTGCTTCAGTTTCATGGTTACATTGATAGAACTCAAAAGATGAGTAAAATTATAATGCTGTGAGTCCTACCTTCTAACTTTGAAAGCTGCACCATTGCTGTCGTTACTTAAACCTGTGCTGCCCAGCCTCCACCCCCAGTGATGATGGTAAGGTCCTTTGCCAGAGCTGCTTGGTGAAAGTTAAATTTCTGCAGAAGGACCCAGCCTCGAGACCAGTAGCAATTACCCGACCCTGAACCGCGTTCTGAACTTGAAGCCAAGCATCCAAATGCACCTTGCAGGTGGTTGCGGTATAGCCGGCTTCACTTACTTCTGAACAGCAAGGTGTCTAGTTCTAGTTGGGTGAATGACAAATGCTACTGCTTCTCTAGAGCTGCCTTAGAAAAATGGGGAACTATTATTTCTAACTTTTTTTTTTTAACTAATGAAGTTTTCTGTGCAAATCTTTTAAACGCAGAGGAAGCCCGTGCCTTTGCAGACAAAGCTTGGCTGCTTTGATAGCAGCTTAAGATGAGCAAAATTCAATGAAGGGAACAGACTGCACTTATGTTAAAAAAAAAATAGTAGCAGTCTGAGAACGGAAACGGCATTCCCTGACTGTCAGGTGGGCACTGCAGTTGCATCAGCATTACTGGTTTGCAAAGCAGCTCGTTTGGGATGGTGAGCTTGGAAGGGAGGAAAAGAACTACCAGCTGCTGGGGTGGCGTGTCAGGAAGGGATTGTTGGGCTGGTTGGTTTAAACTGTGTTGTTAAACTGAAGCAGTTGTTTTCAAACCTTGTAGTAATTGTCTGACATTCCTGCTGAAAATCTGTGTGGAAACAACAAAACCCAAACCCTTTGTGTTAACCTGTGGTTATTGTTCTTACGGGTCTCCAGCGGCGACTGCTGGTATGCAAAACTGTTGTCCACATAGGGTAAAATGTACTCATGTAGTGGCATCTCACAGGGGGAATTGTTGTGGGGAAGAAACAGCGAGAAAAATAGAACGCGAGTTCCTTTCTTGTGGGTGCACATCATGATCAAAATTCAAGGAGATCGAGATTAGCAGCAGAAACATTACAAGAGACGGTTCATGCTGCTAATACAGTGGTTTTTACTGCCCAGTATTGTGACTAATAAACAAAAGTGATCTGGAGAGCCTGAGGAGAAAGCTAAGAGCAGATGACAGCTGAACCTTCCAAGGAGGTGACTTCAAAGACAGCACTGAAGGCAGGGAGAGGTGGCAGGCGACATGCATGTTAATGACCTCAAAACACAAGCCAGCCCCGGACAGCTTATCGCTGCCACTTTCCAAAGTACAGACAGACATTCATTTCTGAGGAGGAGGAGGTGGCTGGGGTGGCCCCAACTGTTCTTCTGCCTGGACTCCAGACTCCATGGTCCTGCGGTTGTAAGGTCTTTGATTGTAGGAAGTATAAAAAGTTTTGGTTTTTTTTCCTTAAATTTTAGTTGTAATTCTGAGGGGGAAAAAAAACCTTAACAAAACCACAAACCCATGGTCTTTTGAAAAATCCATGTTGCAGCTGGTGTTAGGCAGACAATTTTCTTTTAGCTTGCAGTGATAAGCTTGTTAAAATGAAAAGCTGAAGAGTAGCTTTATTTCTGACCTGGTATCAGTTTAAATGTGAGATACGTCTAAGGTTTGTTTAAAAATCATTTATGATTTCTTTAAGAATTCCTTTGGAGTTTGAAGTAGAAAATTCTTCTGTCCTGTGCATGGCTTGCTTAATCAGTCCTCTGCAACTCAGACTGCATTGGTGAGGGAATATTTTGGAGACCTGTATGGAAGACTGCACACTTCAATGGAGCCTTAAAGCTGCAGTATCTTATCCTCTGTTAAAGTAAAATGAAACAGACAAAAAAAAAAAAAAAAAAAAAAAAAGAACAGCTCATTGGAGACTGTAAATCACAATTCCTTCGTCTCTTTCCCTCCACCTGCATTTACGTTGCATTGGGTTTTCCCAGTATTTTCTCCCCTACCACCTTTCCTTGCCGTACCAAGGCAGGGGGCAGTGGGAAGGGTGCAGTGGGCAAGATGAGGGGGAGTTGAACATGGTGAAGCTCTGGAAGTTACTTCTCCATAGATGAAAGCATATGTCAGCTTTTCACGATACGTGGTTAGCTAGCCATTCATCAGCCTTCCCATTGTAAGCATCTCTTACGGCATTTGTCACTGGAGTTTATCTTATCTCGTGGAATAAAATGCCTAGATCTGGGATGGCACTTGCTGTAAAATACGACACAAGCCATTTGCTTAGAAGAAACTGAACTTTGATTCCACCGCTATCCTCTTACTGGGCATGGTGGTTGGCACTTTGGAAAACATCAAGGGTGTCAACCTGCATCTTTGTAAGGGGATGGATTGTATGTGTTTCTAGGACGATTGGGGGTTTCAGTTACTTTTTTTTTTTTAAATCACTTGCCATTTATTTTTATAGTTTCTTCATGTGTATATATAATGGTAGTTTAATAGACTTGTAACAGAAATTAGTCTGATCAACTGCATTTTATTTTTCTGGCTCTCTTTTGTATAAGAAAAATTTAAAAACAAAAAAACCAAACCCAAGCAAAAAACCCCTCAAGTTTGCTATAAGGGCTGAAACTGAGCTATGTCATTCCCAGTAAACATCCCTAATAACTCGTACATAAACATCCAAAGCTGTGCAGTCTGAGGCCTTTCTCGTAACCCATAAGTATTGCGATAAGCCTGAGCTCAAATTAATTGCAACCAGAGAAAAGCTAACTACAAGATTCTCTACTGCTGCTTGTGAAATCAAGTGCCCAAAGATGTATCCTTTTACCTGAGTCTTCTCCATGGCCCGTTTTTGGTTCTCAGAAGTGAAATCAGTTGGTACCTTGTATGCTCTTACATTGCCATCGCTTCTTTCCCCGCCCTCGTGTAGCAGCTGTATTGCAGGTACGTGCCGAAGCGCTGACCCTCATCCCGGCTCTTTGGGGGTGGCTCCATGGGCACGAGCAGTTTGGGGCTTTGACAGAGCACTGCTGGTGATGAGGTCGAGGTTGCATACAGCCTTTGCATCTTTAGAGACAGAAACAGATGTTGGCTTCTCACGTTTTCTCTCACTTGATGTGCGTGTGTGTGTTAGAGGAGAAATCAAAGTCAGTCCCAGTGGTTGGGGCAAATTATATGGCAGTGCTGGTTTTTGGTGCTCTCTGTTCTGGTTTGTTTTTCCCTAAACCAAGCCATAGCATGCAGGTGTAATTATGTAAACAGAAAAAGCTACTTGTTATATTTAATAGGTGAGTCCCACTGGATGTGCCTTGTTGGAATTCCCTTGTGTGCTGCTCCTTTGCAAGAAGACACACACTTTATCCAGGCTGGAAATAAACCAGCAATAAAATGCCAAAGCAGCTCTAATAGCTCACGTGAAATGCTCTCCACCAAGCTGTTTAGATTTTTTTAAACTCTCCGCACCATTTCTTGCACAAGTGGAAAGTGCGAAAGGGACAGATGTTGCCAGTTGGAACTGTACAGCAGGAAGGCAAATATTGCTAAGCAACCGTCTGCTTGAGAGAGCATTTTTCGGAGAGGAGCCAAGGGAGTTATGCCTGGGAGCGCTCGCAGCTTCTCATGGCTCCGTGCGAGGAAAGAGATTAAAAGTTCTTTCCTGTCAGGGCTGACGCCGCCAGCACAAAACACACCATAACCTATTGACACTGATTAGGACTGACAAAGGAATGTATGAAAACAGAAAATCTCCCCTGCCATGTAGGAAGGCAGTAAGACATGTTCACAGAGGTAAGTGCACCACACAGACGTGGCTCAGCACTCAGCTGCCTCTGCCCGGGCTGCGTCCGGCGTGGGCTTCAGCGGGAGTAGCTGAAACCCAGGCAGGGCGGCCAGGCTTCGTGGAGTCTGGGAAGGGGCCTCGCCTGGGTCCAGCTTTTGTGTCTGGGAGCAGGTCACTGAAGAATGGGCTGGTTGGGGGCTGTGTGCCAGGCTGGAGGTCATTCTTGTGAATGCCACTGGAGATACTCCCTCAGAGAGTGAATTTGCCTGTTTCAAGCCTCTGAATTATGTTGGCAATATATCCCTGGTGTCTTGTTCAAGAGACGTTTTCAGGAACGAAACAGATCTGTCTTCCCGCATTGGGCATCACATTAATACTCTGGTGCTATTTTGAGCCCCTTCTGGTCTTCAATCTGATTCTTTGCGTTGTTTGAGTGAAGAAACGGTTAGCACGTGCTCTGTATTTTATTTCTTACTTCATGAGATTGTTCCTGGGTACCAGTGAACCACAGTGGAAGTGGCATTTTGCAGCTTCAGGATGCTCCGTAGGCATCATCTGCATCCACACAGTTATGCTCGTTTTGACAAGTCTGGTGATACTGCTCTTGCTCCTGGGGCTCTCCTGTGAGTGCAGTGCTCTTGCCCTGCAGCCAAAAGTTGCTGTGCTGAAGTATCGGTAGCTTTCTGGTTTTCAATGAGCAGTCCTACTGAGGGGAGAAAAGTTTTCCTGCGGTTTTGATGATGAGGACCTTGAGAGGGCAGCTGGTGTAGTCCTGTATCACAGAAGTGATCCCAGTGCAACCTGGTAGGGCGTGAGGTTGCCAGCGCTCACCGAAGAAGGCAGCGTGTAACCAGCGCCACCTCAGGGGCGGTGATACTGGCTACAGCACCGCTTTAAGGTCCTTGGCAGGGCTGGGGTCAGAGTGGGGGTCCAGCTCTCGGTGAGCAGCCCTGGGGCAGGGGGCCTGACCTCTGTGGTCTCCAGCATTGGCTCTTCTGAAGCTGATGGCTGGCGCAAACCCAGTGATAAGCCGATCCTGAATTGCAGTGGCTCTGGCTGATGTGCTGTTCTGTTTCCAAAGTTTGGCTGTACCAGTATGTTAATTTTTAAAATTACATTCAAAAGTAGTGACATTCCTGCCCTGGCGTACCACTTGGCCCAGTCTGTTTTCTATCAGTTACGCCTCTCTTACTCGTTTCCTTGTGTGGTTATTCTGTGCTTCGGAGTTTCAGGTCTCATTTTTCATTATCTCTGATGTCTAATGATGTTACTGTCCAAATTATCTTTAATGTTCTCCCTCCCTTCCAGCTTTAGCTGCCAGTTTTCATCATCATAGTGATGAGCATTTATTACTTAGGCAATAAATTAGTTTTAAGCAGCAGAATATTTTAATCCCCGGATAGAAAAGGTGGTATTTGTACCTTTTTGATCTCATGCTTTTCAACATCCTAATTGCTCTTTCTAAACTTGCAATAGCAGTATTATATTTTCTTGCCAAATTGTTCAATTGGTCAGACAGTTCATGAACGTCACCAGATACTGAGATGCTCTTTTTGCATGCAGTCAGGTGTAGCAAATAGTGCGAGACACGGTCCTGGCAGTCCATCCTCTCGGAGCAAAAGGTCCGGGTGCCGTTCCCAGACAGACTCTGCTCTCAGCCCAGCTGCCTTTGCATATACCCAGCCACACGGAAAACAAACCGCAGCTGCCCGTGAACACGACTTAGCACTTGTTTCACACCCGGCAAGGGCTTGATGCTGGAAAGAGTCCTGTGCCCCCTCCCTTCCCCACAGCTACCTTCACCTCGCGAAAGGTTTTACTGCTTCCTGTGAGTCCTGCTTCTCCGGAATTCTGAGTTCAACCGCTTTGCCCTTTCTGCCTAGTCTTAAGATGGAGCTTTTCTTGAATCAAAGGAGGAAGGAACAAGTGTGGTGTTTGCCTTGGCTGCTCAGTAGTACTGGACTCATGGACTAATGTTGAACTGGTTACTCACTTTTGATATTTAAAGCTGAAAAAAAAACGGAACTTTACTTAAACTCTCATTACTTGCAGGAACTCCAGTTAGGTTGACTTATCCAGATGTGCACTTTCCTGTCAAGATAATTAGTAACTGTCGCTATTCAATGCATTGCTGTAGAGCTTAGATTATGCCAGAGTCAGAAATACTACATTGGCTGGCTTACTAAGCTTCATTAAGTCGAAAGAAAAACGTGTCTATTAAAAACCCCCAAGTTCTCAGATCTCTTTTCCTCTTTCACTGCTTGAATGTAGAAAGAATAGCGACAACACAGCCATACTTACTTTTTCCTTTTCTTGAGAGATGTTGAGAAAATTGAGTTTCTGGATTAGCAGAATTTTGACTGAACTTAGTCCTCTTGAATCAGAGCCTAAATTCAAATATTAGTTTTAATGCATTGTTGAATTCAATAAACAAAGCACGCCCAAAGGGAGAAATTCCTGAAGTTTAGAGGACAAACCCACAGAAATGCAGAAAATTTTGAGTGAGCAGTTCCCCATGATTTTTAAGGCTAACTGCTGTATGTATTTACAGGGGGTTTTTTTGTGTGTGTGTCTCTAGAATGAACATACTGGCAGGGTGACTGCACATTTTAAAATTCTATTGTAAAATAAACAATGTGTGGAATGATGCCTTGTTAATGCTGTGGTGTGTATTTCTTTTAAAGCTTGTAGTCTGGGGTGTTTAAATGTGGCGTAAGAGCACTAGGTTTTTTTTAAATATGCCTTATGCGTGTTGCATTTTTAATAGCACTGGTTTATGAAGAACGCTGTAGGTTTTGGAAGGTGGAGGGTGAAATCATGTAACAGAAGAAAAAGTCATGTCAAGATTTGGATCCCGCCAACCTACTCCCCTTTATACAAGGAATATTTTGGTTCCTTTCATCAGCCTGTCAGCTCATTGCTGTTCAGACTAAGTTGCAATTCAGACTTGCTTGGATGCCATCTGTTCGCTGAAGGTGGAAGGTGCAGTATCTTCAGCCTGCATGTTTTCACTTGGAGCAAGCATTTCACTAAAGGTGTTCTTGGCTGTCAGGTTGCTTGTCTGTCTGCAGCTTTGCTTTGTTAATCCTTGGTTGGATGTGCTGAGAGAATACCATCTGGGCTTTACTGATGAAGAGGACAGGCTGCCTTCCCTTGCCGCCTTGTTTAGCTGCACTGCAGAGCGCTGTGAGCTCCGTTCCTTTTCCTTCCCCTCTCCACTAATAACAGCATTCATGTTACCACAGTAATACTGCATGTTTTCATAATGAAAGCAAGAAGGTAACCCGTGTGCTATTTATTTTTCCCTTTGCTATGGCAGCAGTAACCCCTTGGGTATGTCCTACCCTTTCCTTAGACATTTCCTCTGAGTCCTATGGCCACAGCCTTCTGTGCTGCAAACGTAGGGAAACGCTCGTTGTCCAGCTCGCAGGAGTTTGTTTGGGGATTGCATGCGAAACTATCCCGACGCAGACTGCGTGAGGGGACGTAAAGGACAAATTGCAGTACACAAAGTTGTTGAGCTCGATCCATCGTATGACTATGAATTATTAACCTGGCTGTTCACGTCCCTCAAGTATTTCAGATGGTTTGAGTATTTTGCTACTGGTTCATGGAAACTTTTCACACAAATATTGTGTGTATTGTCATATGAGGAAACTATAGACAGTGAAACAGTAATACAGAAAATCTGGAAATGAGCGTAGTGGACGAGAGCCACAAGTCATTAAATCTTCTCCAGTTTGCTGTCCCCAAAAGCTGCTTAGGGGAAAGATCCAAAAAGCTTTTCCTTAGGGAGAGGTTGGCTGGGGTCTTGGTAATTCTTGTAGCCATCTCCCCTTGGTTGGATTTTAAAAGCCATTCAGATGGTATGCTAAATAAGCAAAAAAGCTGCTTTTCCCCTCCAGATTAGACAGACAAGGGAAGAAACAATGAACCTGACCCTCTCCTGTCCTCTCCGCATCCGCTTTGTTTTCTAACAGCTATGCGAGCCTGGCAGGCTGGTGGCCTGCAGCCTTCCCAATACACCTGATTGAGAGGGATGGCTTCTGAAATGCCAGCCCCGTAGGGAGCTCAGTACCTCCTGCTTCACTGAGCTGCACGTAAGAGATGTATGTGACAGCTCCACAGCGCGTAAGCCTGGCTGTAAAGCATTTCTTGGACTTGGCAAACGCTCTCTGCAGTCTTTAATGCAGGGTTTAGGGGATGATAAAAATTTCTTTTAAGGAAGCTTATGCTTTGAATCATAGCGGAGGCAAACATCTTCTACCTACAGATTTTAAACAGTAGTTGTAGACGGGTTGTTGAAGGCACAGCATGAGCAAAGCAGGTCCTAGAAGGCTGTGTCGAGCCCTCGCCTCTGCACCCGTGGGGCGAACAAGCGGGGTGTGCCGCAGGCTTTACACTGAGCGCGCAAAGCTGTTTGCTGAGGAGAGAATGGAAGTGTCTGGGTGTATGTTCAGTCAAGTAATAATAATCATCTCCTAGGAGCGGGCATGATCGGTCTTGGACGCTGCTTTTGCAGCTGCGCGTTAAGCTCCTTCAGCAGGTAGTTTTGTATACTGGGAAGCGTGACCAGGTACTTGGTGGACACGACTTGCTGTGTCTTCCAGTCTCCTATGGCAAGAAGGGGAGTTTTCTAAGAGACCTGTCCAATGCTCACCTCCGAGAGGATACCTTTCATATGTGTATGCATGACTTAATAAGGCATTTTGCTGTCCCAACTCCAAAACATCAAATCTAGAAATACTCTGTTGGCATTTGGGTCACTTGTAAAACAATTACGAAAGCAGCCTTTACGAGCAAAAGGATATCCTGCTATTTTTTTTCCCCACAGGTTGAGTTCCTTGGTTTAGAAGCATTTAAAAACATTTCTTAAATTTCCATTAAGGTTTAAAAATAGCACCTAGGCTCTTTCTCTGTTAAGAACTTTGCTTTCCTAAGGAAAAAAAATGAAACTCCTGTCCTTTCAACACATGTGCTTTCTTCTTTCTTTTTTTCCTTTGGGAATACTATCCCTGCACCCACGAACAAGCATCCCTTTATTTACTTCCCTCCTGCTTGCCCTCTCTGTTGATGCACCGGTGCTGGTGGCCGATGCCTTCTGGCTGCCCTCCGCGTTGTGTGGTCTGTCCCCGACCACAGTGCAGAGCTTTGCTGGGTGCTGGCCGGGACTGGGGAGGCTGCTCCAGGCTGCAGCCTGCCTCTCCAGTTCCTTTGTTTTCCAAATTTTTATTTGTGGTGGTGGCAATGCAGAGAGGCAGCATGGGGTACGGCTGTTCAAAACAGGCGCACGACTAAAAGGTCTTGGTTCAGAAAAGCACTCCTGTTAATTATTAACACAGTGTGAGATCCTGCATCTCCAGGTCTTGTTTATTGAGTCATTAAGGGGAAGTGCACCAAGTGTCACCACTGTCACAATAAATCTAACCTGGCTTGCTTTTCAAGGAGAAAGTGGTGTTTGGAAAGGGAAAATGGTTCTGAGGGACAGCAGCAGTTAATTATCTGAGGTGATAACCCAGAGCCACAGGACACCTCTCACCACCACAACCCCAGATTTCCTTGATGGTCTTAACAAATGTAGTTACTGTTTTCTTACCTTTCCATTGAACTCAAAGATGAAGATTTACCATCAAATAATTTCTCAAGATCACGTTAAGGGGTTTGGAAATGAAGTATACTAGATGTAATGAAGTAATGCCTTCTGTATTACTGTTTCCATGGAAGAGAAACCATACCAGTGCCAAGGTTAGGGCTGACGTTGGAAGTTAGCCTCCTTGAAGACCGTAGTTCCTATGTGACCGAAGCTATTTCCAGTGTGAATACCCCGGGTTTGTGATGCTGGCACTGAGCATCCGTAGGACGTACAGTAGTGGTCAAGAATGAGATGGGAAAGAACGGAAGTTTGGGAAATGTGTAGGTTTTCAAGTGTTGCTAGTTTATTTTTGATTAAAGCAGTTGATTTGAGAGCTGAAGTGCATCCTTTGTACTCACTTGTATTGTTAAAAAGTATCTTAATTCACAGATTTTTTTTTTTTTTTTTAAAAAAAAACAAAACCAGAACAAAACAAAAACCAACTAACCAAAGAGTAGCTAGGCTTGGCTTGAATCTAATTGAATAGAATTTATTTGCCAAATGCTATTTGCTTTTAAGACCCTAATTCCTCCAGACCTCCAGCAAAACACGGACCCTGAAGTGGTTAAATCACTTTAGGAAGTAAAGCTCGAGCTTCTGAGAAATTTGAAACCTATGAATTATGTACCCCATCATTTGAATTTCCTAACTTGTGATGCATTTTTATTTAATTATGGCACTTCGTGGTTTTCAGATAGCTTTGCTATAGTTGATGTATCACACGCACATATGTATTAGCCTTGATACAGCATTGCTACTAATGAGCATGTATTAAATTTTGCAGATAATGTTGATGCACCCTAATACATGATTTCGTGTTATTTTTCTTTAGAAAAATGTTAAAAATCATTATCTTTCAACCAGGTCTGAGCTGTTTTCTGCTCCAGCTCCCAGAATAATAATATCAAGGCTGTGATTTCTCCTCCTGCCTGCTCCTTTCCTATGACTATTTTATACTAGCAAAAATTCATATGTAAATTTAGTGATGTCAGCAGAGTACAGATTTATTTATTAATCTGACAGGTATTATCAACAAAATCTTCTGTGACATGAGTTCAGTTTAGTTCTGCTACTTGTACAGCTTTATCTGTATCAGTTGCGGTGGACAGCTTTTTTCTGGAGTAGGCTAGGAGTCAGGCTACTCAAAATACTGTAAAAAGTATGTCTCATGGAATAGATTGAGGCGAGGTGGTTTTGGAAGTGAGAAAATACATGAAATCGTTACTTGCTGCTCTCACCTAAATGCTTTTCATACCTTCAACACTTCCATTGAAAGACAGCTTGCGTTTGTTCTGAAGGGGAGGACACAGACTCAGCCTGGTATGGACACAGTACTTACAGATTTGTGTAAAGCCGCGTTAAAAGTTATGTACCGGAGAGATTTTAAGGGGACAGTAGCTACGAGAGGTTTGCAGGATCACGGCATCAGAATTAGATTATTGAGAGGTACTATACAGATGGTAATTACAAAGAGGAGGTGCTTTGTGCAGAGTTCCTTTATGTAGAGCAATTTACTAGTGAATTAATCAGCCTTGGCTGGAGTTCTGGTCTGCATGACTCTATGCAGGTGCTGCTGCACTTAATTTTCATGTTTGGTTTGTTTGGATTTAAATTATGTTATTACTAGATGAAGGGTAGCAAGGGATGCACAAATTTATTTCAGCAACTCAAGATTTTTGAAGAATCCTTTATTAAAAACATATCAATGGTCCGTTCCCCCAGAACACAAAACCTTTTGCTCCTTCAGACGAAGGAAGACAAAACAGTGATTTTTTTTCTTTTTTCTTATGCTGTTTGAACACAAGGAGGAGGCCCGTGCATTTATTTTTAGACTGAGCAAAATAATCCATCTGAGAGTTAGAAAAGCGTGTAAAATCTTTAAAGAATGTTTTATTTCCTCCAGGCGCCCACACGGGAACACGACAGTACAACCATTGTTGACTGAGCATTTTGATGTAAAATGCTTAAATTGCCAGGATCATTCAGCGTCAGCCGAAGAAAGCAAGAGCAGAAGTTCATGGCAGTGGCTTGGTCTGTTTTCAGACCTGCGATGAGGGCGGTGGCAGGCTGGAGCTGCTATTTTTCTCTTGAGAGCTGGGCTGCTGGGTTGACGTTGGGGCAGGAGCAGGAGAGTGCCTGGGGTGTAGCATTGTTTCAGTGGAATAACTTCGGCGTTGCCTTGGGAAGGAGAGGAGTGGGCTTAAATGGGTTGCGCTCGTGAAACCGTCCATAGGGGACGCGGCTATATGCAAATGGCTGGTTAAATGCTGGTGCCCGCAGAGGACCTGAAGTGACACCCAGAGAAATGATTTTTCGAAGGTTCCCATGGACTTTGAGGCTGGCGGATTGGAGTTGTAGTCTACGATGAAGCCTTGTGTGCCATAAACAAGCAAGCAGCATAATCACAAATGTTAAAAGTATTTATAATGTAATTTTAAAAATTTTGTCTCGCTGTACATTTCTGTAGTGCCTCCTCATCGTTTTAGGGTGCAGAAAGCACAAAGTATAACCTGGTGTTTGTTTTTCCTGAAATACAGAAGTGAACCTTAATGCTCTAAGCAATGTCAAGCAGATCTACTTTGCCTTTGCTTTGATTTGCTGGGATTATTCCAGTCGTGCTCCGCTATGTTCAAGTCGCTGAGAGGGGAGACGTGGGATGTGTTGCTTGTTTCAGCTCATCCTTCATCACTAAACCCACCCAGCCGGCTACCCGAAGCTGGTACAAAGCTCAAACAAGTGCGCTGCCAAAAGTATTTTTTACAGCTGCTGCAGCGTGCGGTGCCTTGTTAGTACTGCGCTAGAGCCAAATTTCTTCTCTTTCCACAAAGATAGTCTGCTAACGAGGTTCTTATAAAATTGGTTTTCTGTTTCAGTTTTCCTTGTGTTTAACTCCCTCTTCTTGTCCTTCCTCTTCTACTTTTTTGTGTCTTTTTTGTTGTGGTTGTAGCGTTTTTGTTGAAGAAAGGTGAGCTTTCTTCTGTGCTTCTGTGCTAAAAATGCGTCTTGCGGTAATTTTAACCTCCTGTGAAAATTAAACCTCGTCTTCAGCAACCTGCTGAGAAAATTGCCATCCCTTCTCACGGGGTTTGTCAGCTTCCCGAATTTCCTAGAACAGCTCAAGCTGTTGTTACAGGGACTCTGCGGCCAAATAGTATCTGTGCTTTATTTTACGGTGTAATGAAACCTCAGGCAATATTCTGCCTAACAAAATGGCCTTTAAAGTCTGTAGCTATAATTTATGAAGCTAATCATTAAGGACATGCTTAGCTCTGTACAATTTAAGATTTTAAGCAAATGATGTCAATGAAGATTTTACAACTAGATAATAAAAGCCTCTTTGTAGTCTGAGTTTCTGAAATAAACGTTTTTGAGCTTAATACAAAAATAGCACCAAGGAAAGCCTAAACGCATGCAAGTATTCCCACACTGAAGTCAGGGAAGGGATAGCTTCATCCTTAAAATACAGCTTGTTTCGAAGTCTGCACAATCTTTTATCTGTTTTATTACTGTCTTAATCCAGAGCTCGTGGCCAACAGTGCAAAGATTTGCTTATCTCATTGTTTTAGCTCAAATTCCAAATTCTTCCTTTTAAAAATGCTAATACTTTTTTGTATGAACTTTAAAAAAGAAACAAACCAACCTGAATTTCTGAACCTCAAAGAAATCAGAAGAAAGTCTTTTATTAACTACCTGCCTGCACATCTTTCTCGTATTCGATGCGGTTTTGCTGCTTTCGTTTGCTCTTCATCGGTGTCACCGGTTCCCCTGCGTAGTCAGCTCTCCTGTGGTGTCTCTAACTACAGCAGCAGCGATAGTGATGTTTTCCCACCCTATGTTCTTGCAGAAACACGTTTACGAATGCAGGTGACGTATCTGAATAACTTTGACTGTATGTGTATTTTGGGTTAACCACATGCCCTTTGAGTCGGCTTCTCCTGCTGCTTCCGAATCCCCGCAGCGTTGCAGGTGGCGCAGGAACGCGGTAGGGAAACTCCTGGCTATCCCCAGTGCCGGCTGCGCCTTCCCCACAGCCTGCTGTGCAGCAGGGATGCTGCCGCTCCGCGCCGCGGTGCGCGAAGCCCTGCAGAGCGCCCGGGGCTTGTTCTGTCCTGTCCCCAGCGCGGCGGGCTCTGCAGCCCCGCAGCGCTGTGAAGAGGAGCCAGCTGGCTCCAAAACCTGTGCTCCTGCTGTGTGTGCTGTTTGCTGATCTCGATCCTCCACCAGTAACGTTGGTGCAGGATTTACTTTTGACTTCAGGTTGCTCTCCCAAGCCTGGACCCACCCATAGGCAGGGAAAGTTGGCATGGCAGCAGACATCAACCGTTTGGTTTCTCCCTCGGTAGGTGAAATCGGGTTCACCCAAGTGGTTGGTGGTGCCCGATCTGAACGAACTGCATTATATTAGAAGGGGTGGAAGCTGATAAAACCTGTGGGTTGGAAACAAAAATGTGGTTTTACGCCCCAGAGAGCTTTTGAGGTTAAGTTTAATCAGCATGTCCTGCACTTCAAAACCAAGTTATGATTTTGTTTCCAATCTGTTTAGCTACAAGCGATTAAAAGAACTCCTGATCTGTGTGTGGTTCAGAGCACTGAGGTAAAAACAGTGCCTTGGACTGGGTTAGGACACGTGAGAAAACGGAGTGTAATGACACAATCTTACCTATTCGTGTGCTTTCTAGGGAAAAGGAAATTTGCTGGTAGCAAAACATACGCTGATTGCATGGGAGGTGTTCTTTGAGTCTTTTTGAAAATGTAAAATACCCAGTTCGTAAAGTTTTTAAAATTACTATTTTCAAGTTGTGCCAGTATCGGGTGCAATATAAGAGGCACCTCAGCTTTGTAGAACACGAAGAATTGTGACGCTTTTTCACTGCGGTTCATGGGAGTTTTAGCACTGAGGCGGTAGGTTAAGCTGTGAACTGTACTCTTCCAGAGATGATTTTACCGCGGGTGCTTGGCTCTGGATCCAAAGGGTTTACCCAACGCTAGCAGCTGTGTAAGGTTAAGACCCTTGCTCCCTCCAGGAGCACTGAGCACTCGTGGGAATGTGCACCCTTTGCCCTTGGCTGCACCACTTCTGGTCCTCAGCTGATGCTGCGGCCGCCTGGTCAACGGGGCTGAACCAGCAGGCGGGGGATGATCGTCTGCCAGGTCAAGTCCTGGACTGTCTCAGTGCAGGCTCAGGCCAGTGCCAGGAAAAGGGACGGGCAGCATTGGGGTGCACATGCTGAGGGATCAGGCAGTTGCTTGTCCTGGCAGCCCCTGAGGGCTGCATTGCCTTCCCTGTGCTGTCACCCTTGAGCTGTTTCTGCTTCAAAATTGTTTTTCTTCATCTTCCCTTCTCCTCCCTGTCTTCCACTCCAGGCAAAGAGTTCAAAATGAGCGTCCTGCTTTCGGTGACTGCTGGTGGCTGACTTGCTCGCCTGCCCAGCAGACTTGCAGGGCTAATTTTTTACCTCAAGGCTGCTGGTTTGGGTGGGATTATTTTATAGCACTTCCTCTTGGGTCTTCTGAGATTCATGACTGCTAAACGAAATGCTGTTTCCTATAAGGTTCACGCTTAATGCTGGCTGAGACAACACAAGGTGAATAGAAATACAAAGCTGACAGCTGTCAGGCATGATAATGTTAGAATTGCTGTCAGTCCTGATTTGCGTCTCTGTTCCCCTACGCGGGGGAGTAAGAGAATTTTGTCCAATTGAGTGGATACCGTATGGAGGATTGTTAGGGAACCTCTCTATCTGCAAAATAAACATTTAGCTAGTTAAGTTGGGAAGACTTTTTGTCTGTCCCTTAAGAAAGGGTTCCCCAGGCATCAGACACTTTGGGAGTCAGTAAGCGCCTGAAAGAAGGATCTGTTGAACAAGTGCACCGTGTCTGCAGCAAGATATAAACATCTTTTAAAAACATGCTTAAAGGCCCCTCATGCTGATGGTTTGCTTGCAGGATGGTGCCTGTCTGACTAGAAATTAGTTTAATCACAAAGTATTCACACAGTCTTCATACTTGTTCTGATAAATGCTTTCCTAAATAGATAATGAGGAATTGCTGCTTCAGCTTTCCCTGAAAGCAGCTTTGTCGCCACATCCTCTAAAAAACCCGAATGGTTTCAGATCATTGGACCTGTCTTTGTATCATAGATGTATTTTAATCAGTTTTGTGCTAGGAAACATTCAAACATACTTGGCAGAGAATCTGCTTGGTGTCTGATGTTCTTTAAGGTAGACTGTGAAAACCTTTATCAGTGTCTGTCTGCTGTGTGTGTTTGGATCAACAAGGTCATTTGAGATTCCAACTCTATCAGCCCTTTTCAATACATTATTGCATCCATAATCCAGATTAATAGAGGCTTGGCTAAAATATGTATTGTCTCTCTTGTTGGCTGTGTCTGTGTGTGTGTGCATCTCACATCTCTGTGTAGTATGGGGAGGGCAGATCTTTAACTGCACAAAAATGCAGGTGGGAAGTTGTTTTGAAGGGTTTGTTAATGTGCTGTCCCTAGGGTGACTTGTGTGCGAGTAGAAGAGTCCATTAATACACAAGATCTCCTCCTGCTCTGAGCTGGTTACGCGTGCATTGGTGAAGTGAGGACAGGAGGGTAGATTTTTGGTCTGATTTTGTCCTGCCTGTTTTCAAACTAACCCTTCATGCGTACACATGTGATCTTCATTGCATTCAAGTGGCAAAAGCCTGTGCGGTTGACGTGAAAAAACAAATATAAAACTAAATATTTAATATTAAAATATAGTAGTAAATGGTAAGCAGCTGTAAATGTGAACTTTTTCTTTAGCATGAACAGGCGACCTTCTCTGCTGATAATTGCAGTGACAAAGCTCTCATTAGGAAACAAAGACAACTGACAACACAGCGAAGGGCATGGAACTCATCATTGGCTTTTCCCATCCTTGCTGCACTGCTCGCTGGGGTTTTCTCAGCACTAGTAATTGAGTTGGATCCTAGGCAAAGAGCAATAGCTGCCATGCTTGAGTTACACACTCACACGCTCTGCAAATCCATTTCGGTGAGGAGGAGGTACCAGGCAGCGTATGAAATTCAGGCATGCTGTAGCTGTTCTTCTCTCCTGTGCCGCCCAAGTATCTACAGGTACGAGTTTTACCTGAGATCAAGACGATGGAGAAGCCCAGGGTTTGTTTGCGTGCAGGATATCGGAAGGGCAGCTTTAAATGGGCTGTGACAGCAGAAGCATAGGACTAAGCAGTCAGGTGGGAATTACTGAGATGAGAAGGAATGCAAAGCTCCAACACCTTTATGCTTGCCTGAAAGGCAGCCCCTATCTGTTCCAGTTAATATCTGCTTCCAGACCTCCTCTCCTCATCTTTGCACAATCTATACGCTGTTAACACCACTGGTGTCAAAAAAAGCCCACACTTCTCAGCGGTGCTCTTTGGTGTCTTCTGAAAATAATGCATGGCCATCTCTGTCTTGGAAAAGATTTTTTTTTGACAGCCTGCTTGAAACTATTCTACCACAGCCTCCTGATGAGGCAAGCTATTTAAAAGCAGGCAGAAAGCCTCAGCACCCCACTTCCATGCATGAGAGCCATATGGTCCTTCAGCTCCATTTGGCACATGTGGCAGAGCAGGATAAAAATGTGTGCTGTAATTTTTAGCAGAACACCTTTTAAAAAAAGAAACCACCTTAGAAGCCCTTTGACCCCATCTTCATTAACAAAAAAACCACTGCTTATTCCTTGTAGTATCGATGGCAAAACTTTATTTTTAAAAAATGCCCGGTTTTTTAGATTCCCAGCTTTGGCCAGTGTTGACTGTGTTGTGCCAGCGAGGAGAAAGCCAGGCTTCTGCAAGGATCCTTTCAACACCTCTCTTTCTTCCCCCTTCCCACTCTAGCCGTCAGGCTGCGACCAAGGAGCAGGGTACTGGTCCCTCCTGCTGCGGCAATCTGGTGGGTGTAAGGTGTCAGCAGGAAAAGAGCACGGCGGTGGCAGGGTTGGGCTGTCCCTTCCTAGTTGTGGCTCTGCGCTGCTTCTGGGTGATGTTTGGGTGTGTAGCCAGTGGGTCCTCCTTGTGTACCAGGTGGTTCCTCAAGCGGTTTAGTCTGATTTTGGATGAGTTTTATTATCCCAATTTCCCTGTTCATCTCTCTTCAGCGCGTCTAACAGAGCTGTGCAAGGCTTGGGGCACGAGCAGAGCTTTGTGCTCGTCAAAGTGTGTGTTTGTAGAATGGCTCGTGAGGAGAGGACTTGGAGGTATTTCTGGGAGTTTTGTCACACGGTTGCTATGCAGCTTGAATTGAGTGCCTGTGCAGATTTTAAATTTTTTCTAAATTAAGAGCTCCCTGTCGTCTCTTGAGAGTGTGTGCATCTGTGCATTTTTCCAAGCCTGCTGTAGTAAAGGCAGACTGGTTCCTACTATAGCTGCTTAGGTTTGTGTAGATGCTTGAAATCATATTGACCCAATCCTGAAGTCCTTTTCAGCTCAGGATCGAAGTAGTCCTGAATCCTTCAGTGGATGGGTTTTTAGGCTTTTAATGGGCAAGGGTAAATCCCATCACATAGTCAAATCATCAGATCACGTGCTGCTTATGGGAGAGGGGACCACACAAAGTCTTTCACAGCCAAATTTCTATTAGATGCTTTAACTGTTAATTGTGCTTCTTTTCTCCTCCTTTAGGATAAGGAAAGCTACTTTTCTTGTGATTGAATGCATTATGGTACAGGAGACAAACGTTTTACCTCCTCAGGGGAAGCATGATGCTGTAGAGCAAAGCAAAATAGTCTTGATCTGGTCAGCTGCAGTAGACTGTGATGTAGCTTGCAAAATTTCTGCAGGTCTCTAGCCTTTGAGTTGTTTATGCTCTGATATGTCTTTATTACTCTGGTAAAGAAACTGTGTTAAACTTTATCACACAAGCAGGTGGTACTTTTATACCTTTTTGTTTTTTGGATGCATTATTTTGTTGTGCTCTGTGTGTGTCAGGAGGCAGCAGGGGAGTTGCTGGAATCTGTCGGAATTCATCAGTTAACCTCTCTGAAGTAACTTTCTCAATTGCATTTTCCCAGAAGGACGACAGGTATAGCCGTGCTGTCCGTATTGCAGATATGGTACCTCTTTTTAGATTTTATTTAAACTTTTGTAGGTATCGAGATTTCTTCTTGGCTGAGGGCACTCAGGATGTAGGTGATTTTGTGCCACTGCCAAGGGAGTGGATGTGGAACCTAGGTCATGCTGGTCTGAGCTATTCTGCTGAAGTTACGTTGAACCAAAAGGTCTGAGTGAAGTCCTTTTCAGATAATTTCAGCTACACTTAGCAGTATTTCAGGCATATTGCCTTGTAGCACTGTCTTCTGTTAACATTGTTAGCTCTTTGCAAAATATTACTTGGACAGTTGTGCAGGTTGGTGAGTTGGAAAAATTTATATATTGCAAATGTTATGAAAAGGAGAGAATGTGCCAGTGTCTCACCATTTTAATGGCATGTTCCTTGTTCTTTGGTGACTGAAAGAGGCTTAAAAGTCATATTAATGGTAGTCTCTGCTTTTTTCTGTGGTCAAAATTTATTTAATGGCTTTGGCTTTATTTTTCCCCAGCTTTTTATTCCAAAAACCTTAAAACGAAACTTACACTTGACATTGTGAAATATCTTTTATGTCAATTAAGTCTGTGAACCCTCATCAAAGAGGTACTTGATCTTTTCTTGATGACCTTTTTAAACCTTGCTCTTTGCTTTTTAAGCTTGCAAGTAAGGAGGTCAGCTATTAAATTAGCCTTGCAAAACCTATTATGGAAATTCATCAGTCCAGATTCTGTGCCCATCATATGTTAGCATATGATTTTAGATTTGATCCTTAAATTTTCAGCCACGTAACAGCCATGAACCACGTTACACGGTCTGTGTCTGGCTGGGATTTTTGTGGATAAGCACTGTAAATTTCAAAGGTGGCAGTTTCTTCTGCCTGCCTTCCTGAAGTGGTTTTCTGTCTTTCTGAACCAAGGTTTCTTTCCACGTTACATCCATTTATTTAAACTCTCCACGAGTCTGTGAGCCTGCATCGGTAGGGGAACGGGGCTGGAGTCTTGGGTCATATGTGAGTACCTGCTTGTGGCTGGATGCGCACGGCTGGCTCTGGGGGTGCCTTCTGGTGGGGGGCAGCATGCTGCCCTGCAGACCTTTTTGGAGGCTGCGAGATCACTTGGAATGAGGCCTTTGCTTGAGCAAAACTGGGCTTTCTGGAACATGAGTTGTTGCTGAGTGGGGTGGCTGGTATCGAAGCACAGCATCAGTTTGGATGGAAAAGTTGGCATTATGAAGCAAAACCAAACCAAAACCCCAGTGAACCAACGGTTCTTGATGTCCCAGGATTGTGCTTGACCTTGGCCATCAAAACGTTCGGTGAGTTGCACTCAGAGGCATCTGTGTTATTCACAAACTGCCAGGGAGTATGAATGTGGCACGAGGAAATCCTAGCTGGAGACGGTGCAGATGTCAGTGTCAGCCAGCAAATGCGTGCAAGGCTTAAGTCGAGTTGTCCGTGGGAGTATGCTATGGTGTCGCTCCCTGCAAAGGCTCTAAAAGTGCTAGCAGGGATATACAGCAACATGTAGTGTTTGATCTTCTACACCCGGCGGAGCTGATCTCATCTCACTTATTTCTTTGGCTTTATGGCTTTTTAACTCTTCGAGCAATGTTGTATTTCTTCTTTTCCCTAAACTCTTCTCTTAATTCTGGCAAAGACAGCCCTTGCTGCTGGGTGGTAATTGTGGTTTAACGGTAGTTTACAGGCTGAAACACAGCAGAGGTGTGACTTGAAGGAAAAAAAACCCCAAACCAAAAACCAGACAAAAAATTACTGAGCATGCAGAACAACCCAGCTTTGTAAAAGATGAGGAGTCCTCGGACGCTCAGCTAGGACGGAGGGAAAGGGTGCCTGCCTGCCCTCTCCAGGGCCAGCGGGTTTGGGGTGCAGAGCTGTGGTAGAAACAACAATCGCAGTCCTACTCGAGAGACAGGAGGGTCCCCCACTGCAGTCAAATGGCTCTGGCCAGTTTTGTTGTGGTTTTGGCACTGAAAACAAATTTTCTGTGCACGTCCCAAACAGTTTGTGATTTTAATCTCTAGAGCAAACGTTTCACCATGTATTTGATAGGGGTGTTGCAGGTCCATTTATGGGCAGCATTTCTGTTTGCCCGTTGCACGTTGTACTGCTAATGAAAGTACCATTCGGTTTGTCACTCTAAGGGTGTAGCAAGATAACAGAACAAAGATTAAAGATGCCTGAAAACTCATGCTCTTCAGGGATAGTCTCCAGTGGGGGCGTGGGCTTTCTAGTGCTCCCTAACTTACTGGCTCTGGGATTAAACTGCCAGCCAAAGAGGAACCCCTCATACCTTATCTTCTGTATCTCCAGAGCCACACGTATTTGGGGGGCATGTATTTAAACCCTGTGTCCTAAAAAAACAAAGATAGAGGTCCTTGTGCTGCCAGTGCAGACTTCTGCAGTAGTTGTTTGGTCTTGTGTTTGCTTTCCTTTATATTTTTGTGCCGTGAGGAAAGGGGTTTCTGCTAAGCCACTGGACCTGTGTAGAACAGCAGTCAGTCACTGAAAGTGCCCTCAGGGTAATGATAAATCCTCCTGACAATTGCACTATAAATTCTCATTGTCTGTAAACCTGCATCAATTTCAAAGCCTCTTTGGGTTTATCTGAAAGACATTCAGGAAGGGGTGTGAGCTGTTTGGAAACGATAAGAGAGGTCCAAACTGGCTATTGCAGATATTCTCTGATTCTCAGGTTAATTGAATTCTACTTTTGTCTTCAGTTATCACCTCATAAAACTTAATTTTCTGGGGAAAGCAAACTGATTTTGATTTGTTGCAATTGATCCGTTGCAGAGAGAGTTTTTGAATACTTCATCCAGGCAGGATCTTGCTTCCTTATCTGTTTTGTGGGAGGGGTTTTTCATGTGGTACTCTCATGGGATATCTCAGGACCTTTCTGAAGCAATCTGCTAGTTGACTGCTGCTTTTCTGTACCACAAGGTGCAAGTTTCTGTGTCTGCTGTTCACCAGCTACTGAGAAGTAAATTAGATGGTTGAGCTACCAGGTTAAGCTTGCTGGTAAGAAAGAGAGGAAAAGAGGGATCCCTTTTTGGCACTGTCAGTTATGAAACATCCCGATCTCTTGCTACGTGGTAGGCGTTCCCTGCTGGTTGCTCTCCCTCTCCACTCCTCCTGCTTGCCGTGGGGCACTTCTGCAGGTCTTGCTAGATCCCAGCCTCTTGCTTTCATTGGTGTGACTCTTCTGGCCGTGCCTCAGCTTCCATTTGTCTTTGGGTAAGTGAGGTCAGAAGTGTGTGATTTTCTGAAGAAAAGTCAAATCTTTGCCAAATGAGCTCTGCTTTGATGAGAGCTTTATGTAGACACAGACAAATGAGGTGGCAGGGAGAAGAGAGCCCTCTTCTCCTCCTCTCCCTCCAATGTAAATAGTGCAGCATATGGGAAACAGATGAGTGACTTCTCTGTGAGAGTGCTGACGACGATGCTTTTTGACTTAAAGTGTTCGCTTGCTTTGCTGCTTATCTTCCGGGGAAGATCCTTCTGACTGGGCACTGTAGCTCACTGCCCTCTTCCTTTAACATGAGGGAAGTCTTCCTGCCCTTTCCCTTTCAGCAATTGCACCAATTGCTTGATGTTTCCATTGAATCTCTTTTTTACAGGCAAGGAGCTGGTCTTGGATGCATTTTGCTCGTTATAACTAATCAGCTTTTTGGTTGTTTTTCATTTCAATTTCCTTTAATGATACCGGTTAGGAAGGGACGTGTAAATGGCAGGTACTTTTAAAAGACATGCCTCGCTAGTAGATGAGATGTGTCAAAGTGAAGTGGTATTCCCTATGGCCGGGTGGCGGGTCAGTGTGCGGAAGCAGTGTGGGTCCTGCTGCACAGCATCCCCAGCACCTGCTGCTGCCAGCGGCACTGCTGCTGCATCCCCTCCTGCCATGCACAGCCTGGGCATGGGGCAGGCAGGCTCCGTCCGAAGGCATCGCCACTTGCCGTGGCTGTGCAGCTACCCTTGTCCCCTCGTGCCTGGGGAGCCGGAGGCATTTGCTCTGCTTGTGACAGCCCCTGCCTTGCCCAGCAATGTCTGCGCCGCTGATGCGTAGTGGTGTGTGTATGCAGGGAGGTGTCCTGCCAGGAGCCACTAAGTGGTTCTGCTGATACATTAAAAGCAGATTTCTGTGTTTGCACGAGCTGCAATGTCTGCCGTTTGTTATATCATTGGCAAATATTGGCATTAGTTTTGCTTTGTACTCTTCCCCAGAGCTGCATCGTGCCTGGACTCGTGAGCCTGGTTGAAGGCAGCTGCAGGTGCTGCCACGGCTGTTCTCCGGTCCCCTTCAGCTGGCACTGGAGGCATGCCAGGGTACCACCAGGGAGCTGGCCTCCCTTCAGAGGTCCTCACCACACTTGCGTTGGGGAGCCCTGGCCCTCGCCAGGCGGGCATGTGGTGGTCATTGCCTGGGCTCCGGTGAAATAGGCGGCGGAGGTGCAGGAACAGTCCTTCAATCCAGATCGTCTGCAGGCTTTTCCAGAAATCACCGTGTTGCTCCTACCTGGCTGTACATCCAAGGTTTTATTCTGAACTGCACAATTTACAATTGTATTGCTTTTCTATTTTTTAATGATAGTTTATGTTCCCATGAGTCCAAGAGCTGGTATTCAAGGGTCTGGTGCATGATTCCTCCACTTAAAACCACCTCTACTGTCCCTTTCAGTCTTAGGGCTTTATGCTGGCTGCTTTTTCTGCAGCATGCACCTGGATGCCTGGAATAACACAAGTCATGAAACAAGGAGAATCCTGTCAGCTGAATGAGCACCATTGTTTAATGAGCTGTTTCACTTGCCTTCTTTTTCATCTTTATTAGAATATGTCTTCTACTAAAGACTTGACAACAACGGGCTTTGTAGTAGTGCATTATTACTTGCCCTTCTGATGGGGTTTTTAGTTCTTACTAGCATTTTATTATTAATGGACTTCTATGAAAGAACCATTCGTAAGCAAATGTTTGATGATTGCATCTGTTTGTCTCATGTCAATTGGTAAAACCAAAACAAACTCATGCTGCTTCCCTCTTTTTTGTTGTAGCAAACCTTACCCAGTGATGTCCACTCCATTGAAGAAATTTTGAAGGTAGGTGCTCTTAAATAATAAAGGATCTCTGTGTTTGCTTATATTTTGCACACGTTAAGGTAGCCTGTGTTGAAAAAGTATTGCTCTGCTTCTATTCTGTCAGCAGATGTTGCAATCACTAGAAGTGTGTTTTGGGCTATGCTGTGGAGAAGTAAAGACAAAAGTTAGTCTCAGGTACAGCTGGAGTTGTAAGACCAGTCTTTCTATCAGTATATAAGTGTAATACAGTCTGGTGCAGTCCAAGAGCCAGACTGACAAGTCACCTGAAACAGCCAGACTGCTCCTTTGTCGAGTCAGGGGCTTGCTGTTATTACAGAGCATACTTCCAGCAGAGGTGCTGGACATGCTCCTTCCTCGCTGTGCTGCCAGCCCCAGCAGCGTGCCCCTGAACAGCAACACGCACCAGCATCCTTCCCACCCGCCTGCGCATGGCGCTGCTGCTGGGTGCGTCTCCTTCACTCTGGTGCTTGTCCATTCGTGCAAAGCGAAGCCAGCTCTGATGCAGAGCTGGCTCTGTGACCTCGCCTCAGAGCTGGCTCTGTGAGCAGTGCACAGCCTGCCAGTAGCTGGGTCTGAGCGTGTGTCACCCGTTCGCTGTGCACGGTGTGAAAATGCACTGTGATCTGCGAGCCGGTCATGCCGATACTGAAAAGGCAGTTCCTTGTTGTCAAATACTACTCTGAGAAATCACAGTCCTAACAGAGGAGTTTCATGTCTGTGATTCACTTCCTTTACTGTTGCTTCAGGTTGCAAAATCCTGATGCCTTTATTGCTCTCGAGAAGCTGTTGTTGGGGCAGCGTTTCAGCTGAAAGGTAGTTGTGCCCAGGTACTCGCTAACTGCTGTGTAGCATGAGTAGTCTGCCTGGAAGTATGGCATCCTTTCACGTTTCAGGAGACGTCCTGTTTTCTTGCTTGTTAGTAACGCATAACACTATTTTTGTAGCGACCACATAGAAGCACGTGCAAATACGTGAAGAGGTTTGGTGCAGTGTATGGAGAAGTTTATCACCTATTGAAAGATTGCACGGCTAGTGAGTAAAGTGAGCAATGAACTCAGCAGCGGGAGGGGAAGAGGTGCAGGCAGAGGTGATGACAGTGCGATCAAAGAGTTACCCAGTTAGCTGTAGGCTACTCCTGGTTCTTGCACAGAGACCCCTGTAGCTTGCTCTGATCCCTGCTTATAGAACCAAAGGTAGCGATGTGGTTTCATTCCCTCTAAACCTTTGCATTTCATGTTATTCCTAATAGGTAGGAAACCAGGGATGCTTCTGAACTTCCACATTTGTGCTGTGATGAAAAAATGGCACTTGTAATTATGACGCAGTAGAGATTTTCACACTTCAGTCCATTTGGTGCCAAAAGTACAAGAATTTACTTTTCCCTGACACGTTCCTTATTAATTTCTTTGAAGCCCCTGAGCAAACCATGTGGTTCCTGCGCATCGTGAGATGCATTCAGCGTTGCTGTAACTCCTAACTTTGAGCTGAGCGAAGTGCCAGTATTCTGTTACTCTGTATGCCGCTTTCTTCAGGAATTTGACAGGGAAGGGTTGTGATGACGGTCTGGACGGGGACGGCAGGTGCACACCTTAAATCCAGAGGTGATGTTGGGCTGGAAGGGGAAATCCTGAGATAACTACTCCTGGAAAGGCAAGGAGGGTGGCAGGCCAGCCATAGGAATTAACTTGCTTCTTGGAGCAAATACTGTGTTCTTCAGGATTTAAAACTTGAGGATTAGGAGCCGGGAAAAGTCTGTCTGGTGTGATTTCACCAAGTTGGTGCTGAATTTCTAAGCCCCATGTTTGCCAAAGGCCTTGTCTAGATTAACCCCCATTACAGTATTTTAGCACACGTTCAAGACAAAGATCCTTGTGTGTGTTAGGTTTTTCACGTTTGTTCGTTGCAGTGCGAGCCAAGGCTTTGGCATGCTCTTCTGGGCTCAGCTGCGGTGCCAGAAGCAGCAGGTTGGAGGTCGATCTCGCCTGTTGAGCCCTACCCCGTGGGTCTGGTGTTTGTGCTCTGCCTTCACCTGGACCATGGCTGAGCCCAAGACCACGGCACCTGGTAGTGATGGTGGGTGAGCGTATGGACAGGGAAACCGGGCAGAAGGATTCCTAAAGACGTAGCGCATCAGGCGGTCTCTTTCTTTGGTTTAAAGCTACGTCCTGGAGCTCTGCAACAGCGATGTCTTGGTGGATCAGAGCAGAAGCCAGTGTTTCAGGCAGAAGAGCCTGGGGAACAGCTGGCAGTCAGAGCTCTCTGGCTGACCCCCTCAAGTTAGGAAAATCCTTTCAGAGTGTTGTTTTGCTGTAAGGGCATATAAGAACTTGCGTAATAGGAAAGTCCTGCACTTTGAAAACCTCAGAACTACTCGTATACAGGTTTTATTTACTTTTCCCTTTATTAACTGTGATAGCTGTAAGGCTGAGACCTAGTCGTGCAAACAGAGTAAGTACTTGACTCTCTACAAGCTTTGCTGAGGTCGCTGTTATTTGGGCAATGCAAGAATGCCTGCAGAAAAGGAGCAAGTACTCGCCGTGGTCTGGTTGCCACACTCAAAGGCGGACTTGTCGGGGCAGTACTGTCTCTTGGGTTTATGACTGGGTCGACAGGGACTTTAATAGAGAAGTATTACATCTCTTTAGGGTAAGACTTCACCTGTGTGTGTCAGCCAAAGTACTGTAAGGCACTTCTCTCAATCTCTTCCCAGGAAATGACCCACTCGTGGCCACCTCCCCTGACAGCTATTCATACGCCTAGTACAGCAGAGCCTTCCAAATTTCCGTTCCCAGCAAAGGTAAAACACCCCCTTTTTGTCAGGCTTCTGATAATTTTGAGGAGAGCTTTTGGGCTCTTGCATGTGTTTTCATCTGGGTTTCTCCTCCTTTCATAGATGAAGGCTGTTAGGAGAGATTGTCTTTTGACAAAGTCAGATAAATTAACGCGCAATGGATCTCGTTGTGTGATGGCTGCGTGCAACACATCATTTTACTGAGGATAAGATCAGATTGTGCTTCTCAGTAATTGTTTTTAAGTGGGCTATATGGTAGTGTAATTCTCTTTCCTCTTTAAGCAAACTTACCTATTTTTAGAGCTGTAAGATGCTTGAGCCAGAGGAGGGGATGAATGAATAATGTTTCAATGACTTACACATTCGTTATAGCCGTGGGCTTCAGATGCGACTGCTTTTCAGAAAAATTGTAAGCATCTCCCTCGGTTGCAGCACAAACCCCACTTTATTGTCAATAAAAATATTTGCTGATTGTGTTAAACAGAAGTGTTTGGCAGCTCTTATGAAAATTGTTTTTTAATACTTGTTCAAAAATGCACATACTACTAAAGTGCTAGCACCACATTTTTGGTGGCAGTAGCGTGTGTCGCATCTCTGCGAAGTTATATCAGGCCAGCTTAGACTATTGGACACTTCAAAGTCATACTTTGACAAGTTAGTGAAAAGTCTTTATTACAGTAAGTAACATGTGGAAAACAAATCATCTGTATGCTGCTATTAAGAGAGAGCTGATTGATTTTATTCTCAACTTGTACTTTGTCCTTCCTTTCTAGGAATCACAGCATGTTGGATCTGTAGCACAGAATCAGAGTAAGTAGAAATCCAAAGAAAACACCCTTATGTGTGTATTGACAGATAGTTTTGTGTGTTGTGTGTTATATATTGAGAACACCAAATGTTTACATTGATTAAGGAGCAGGATTTCCTGTGCTTTGTTGAACAGTGATGAATTTAGGAAATGCTTAAGAGATTGTTTACATTCATTACCTAGAAATTAAGGCAGCAGTTTGGCAGAGAACAGTATTTCATTTGGAGTGACGAATAATCTCAGGGGCAAACAATTACCTGCTGAAAAAGTAACTTTCAAGTCTGATGCTCAGAGACCGTAGAGTAAAATAGGCTACAAGAGAGGCAAGTAAAACCAACCAATTAATTTTTGATTTACAGAACAGCATGACGCACCTTCAAAAACGTTGCCTAGTTCTCAATCAAGAACATCGTAAGTAACCAGACTCAGTTCCCATCTTTACTTCGCAGTTACTTAAAAGAACCTGGAATGAATTAAAATTTGGTTTACTGGAATATCCTGAAGACTAAGGCTTTATCGGTCTGATTTTTCTCAGCAAATTTCAATGCAGGGAATTTTCCTCAACAGAAACATTACTGTTTCATGACTATTATGACTGTGTTAAAACAAAACTGAAGGGAAAAAACCTCCAACTGTTAATGTACCAGATTGAAGAGGGGTTTTTTAATCTTTTAATCTGTGACTACTTAACCTCTTGTCACACTTAGTGCTATTCAAACGATAACAATGCATTCAGCTGACGTAAACAATAAGGGATATGAACTGAATGGGATCAACTCTGCATGTTGTTTTGAAGCCTGTAAGGGACACAACTATGAACACTATGAAAACTAGGGTAAAACCTTAAAGCAGTTGTATGGTATAAGTTTCTGCAATTGTCCAAGGAAAAGGATTCTAAAAAGTGTTGTGTTGTCTTAGTTTTTATTTTAAAAACAAACAAATCTTTCTTGTGGACTTTCTAAAAACCTCGATTTATATTCTGATAATGTTCACTAGTTACAAAGTGGGGTGAAGAGGAAATTTCCATAGCTTTTTTAATAGCATTTATATATTTCTTTACACTTCTATTATTTTATAATTTTCTTTATATATTTCTTCTTTTTCCTATCGTGTTATGTTTTCGCTCAGATGAGAGCTTCTTAGAATTTGAGTCTCAGCGTAAGATGTTTATGCATAATCACTATCAAAGTTTTACAAGGCCGGGAAGGAACGCGAACTAATAAATTAATCACTCCAATAGCAAATTTTTAAGTTGGCGGATAAAATTACTTGGTGCTGTCCTTGTAGATGAAAGTGGTTATCTACGGATTAGGTTAATTGCAGAATTTGTTGGAGAGTAGTTCTGTGTGGGCTGGTGTTAGCCTTTCAGGATTAACCTGGCCAGATGGCGGCATTGATAGGTTCTGAGCCCCGAGTTACAAATAGAAATCTTTCCACGTCTGGAAGGCTAAGGGCTCCACGTGCAAGGCAATTGCCAAACCATTAAATGCCTGTCAGTTCATGGGATACCTAAAGATCTCATGTTACTCCGTGATACGTTGTTCCATGGAAGGCTGCAAACTACAGACTACAAAGCTTATTCCACTCGTTTTTCTTTCCCTTATCATGAGCAATTTAATAAAAATCCCAAACAACTGGGCTGTTCACAAGTAAGAGGAAGAGCATCTCTCCGTCTTAGTTGAGATTGTAGAATTTTGCGCACAAGCTCTGTAAGATCTGTATAACAGCTTTTTTCGTGCTGTCCCGGCATCACCCAGAGGACCCTTGCTGGCTGGGAGCGTGGGGGATAGTGTCTTGCTGAGCAGTCAGCTACTCCCTTGATCCATTCTTTATTTTGCTCCTCCTTCTTCCACCCCAGCTTGCTTCTCCTGAATGATTTCTGGAAATTTTCATTGCACTATTAAAAATACTATTTTCAACTGCTGCAGGCGCTGCCTTCCTCCTCAGCTAGCCTACAACCATTGTCTTTATTTCAGCTCTTCTCAGCTGCTTGTAAAAATCCCTCTGGCGCTTGAGTCAGTTTTCCAGGCAGCAGAGAGAGGAGACTTTTATTGTAGCCAAGAATCTGAAAATACTCCTTTCTTAGCCTGAAGGTCCAGAATTGTAAATTTGGCATGGTATGTAGCTCTCTCCTTGGCCAACACCCCCTCTCTGCTCAGCATTCTTGCGGACACTTCAGAGCCAGGGCTCATCCACCAGGGCCGTGTGTACCCACAATTGGTGAAGGTGGTTGAAACAAGAAGAACGGTGGCTTAGGTTTATGTCCAGAATGGAGTGAAGAAAGATTTGCCCAAGGACCTCCTCTACATCTTTCCCTTGAACTGATGCATCCCTTCACTTTTTTTCTTTTTCTTTTGTTTTCATTTGCACAACAGGGATTGCTTTCTTCGCTGTGTAAAGCACACGTGGCTGTCTGAGAATTCAGCTTCTAGGAGTAGCTCACGTTACAGATTCTAGCTGACTGAAAACAAACCGCGTTTGTGCCGGTTAACTAGAAGTTGAGATTCCGGTGCGCCTGGATGTCCAAATTAAGCATTCAGCTTTACAGAGCACGCAGTGGTTTCCCAGATGGCTTTCAGGTTTGAATACAGCCCTGAAGTTAGCACCTGGCGGTGCTGGAATGGAAGCAGCCCTTCCTTTAAAAGGGGAGCTGCTAAGCTCATTCTTGGTGCTGCATCTTTAATCAGCTGGCAGAGAGGGACCAGCCTGTGCTTTTAGTGGGGTGGTTTGGCAAGCGGTGTTAATTTTAGTGCCGCTTCTCTCTCTAAAAGAGAGAAGCTATTTTAAAATAGCTTTACAGGGAGATTGATGGTGTGTCTATAAGCTACAAGTGAAAACTTGACATCTATTCACTCCTGAGCTAATTAAAGCATTAAAACTATTAAAGCAGATTTATTTTCTTTGGAAAATTTAACAGTTTGCTGAAACCTTGTTTTGGGGAAACAGTCTTTGTCTATCCTTCCAGAAGTATGACTCATTTGAAGTTTTAGTGGTGTTCTTTGATCCTACATTGTACTTGAGTAGTTGCAATGTTCTTTTAAGCTGATGCATTTTGTTTACCAGCAGGTCAGGTGGAAAAGGCAGTCTTTTTTATTACAAACAGGTAAATCAGGTTTAAAAGATGATCTAGTGTCTCCTTGCATTATCCTCTTGTCTCTAAAGGAAATACATCAGTAGTCCACAATTCTTAAAGCAAAACAAAAAACCAAAAACATTTTCAGAACTTTTTGGCATCTCTGGCAGTTTTTTTCTTTATCGCCTTTGAAGGACTCCTTCCCCAACGGGCTGGAAAAAAAAATAAACAGAATTCACTGAGATGCCATTAGACATTTGGCCAAAGTGCCCAGAACTGCAGAGAGTGGCTGTATTGTTGCTGTTCTTTTTCCGTTTTGGTGTTGGATTGGCAGTGAGCTTCAGCTCTAGCCCACATGCGACGCTGGCTCAGGCAGGATTGCTGCACACTGCATGTTATTTGCCTTCGGTAGGAAATTCAGGGACCTCATTTTCCAAGGTGGTGTCTCATGGCGCTTCCCTTCAGTGTTTACTCAAAGAGGAGCAAGAGGTGATTGCCACCAAGAAGGTGTGTAAGGAAATGAGGTGGCAGAGGCTGGGAGATGGAGGAGGTTAGTCACAGGAGAATGGCAAAGTCAAAACGCCTGAACAAACAAAACACTTAGGTCTTCACAAGTGTAATCAGACAGAGCCCTTGTGCACTGAGAACCATCAGTGAGGTACTCGGGGCTGTGGGGTCAGCACCTTGGCAAGGAAATATCACCTGTATGGGGAGGGGTTGGCTCTCTACTGGTAGGCACAGGAGACCCAAGGGTCATCTTTGTGAAAGAAACCCAAAGGGTTTCTTCATGTTGTCCTGCTCTGAGGACAGGAGCAGATGCGTTACTTCTGGTTTGTGGCATTGTTTGTTGTGAGACTCTGGGCAGCTTCCTGCAGTAGACGTGGTCCCATTTCAATGGAAGTATCTCCATTCATGTCAGCTGCTTTGGTAGGAGTGTAAAATGGTTGGTCTTCGTGGGGATAGTGTTTAAATAAGGAAACAACTTTTTTGTTCAAGGTTTTTACTCCTCTGTTTTCACGAAATCATAAAAGCAAACTGCTCAGGGTCATTAGAGGTGACCCACAGAGGTGTAAATCTTTTTCACTTTGTAATTTGACATGAAGGCTTGAAAGAGTGTGAAAGTTTGTCTAGTACTACTTTCCCTAACAAGCATCAAGAACACTAACTCTCTCCCTTTTCCAAGGTGATGTGGTTCACTGGGGGTCTGTCATGTTTTCTTACTATAAAATGTGTTGTGATACAGGCTTGGAGGCTTGCTTTTCTTATTTTGGCATAAGAAAAATTTCTCACAGAGATTCCTTAGTTTGAAATGAGGTTGAAATAAACAGTGTTGACCTGATTGATTAAAACCTCTGTCTCGGTTCCCAAGCTTTTTATCCCATTTGGGGATTACTTGTGTAATTCTCTGGGTTGAGGAGTCGGTCTCCAGCTAGTTTCAAAATTTGAATCACTATACTGATGAATAGCAAGCGTCGTACATGTCTGTTTTCCTATTCCGTTTGATGCACGATTGCCAAAGACAGGGATAACAACTTGGGAGAACTTTGGGTCTCTCTCCGCAGAGCCTTCCCTTCCAATCTTCTGAGGACCTCGGTAATGCATTGAAGTTGCAGGCAGTAGTTTCCACCTGCAGGCAGAGGACTAAATTATGCTTTTGGAAACGTTTGCAGGCAGCCTGATCTCTACTCTAGCAATAGTAAAACAGAGTTTGTGCCTCCCCACTTGTAAACTGCTCTGAGTATCTGAACTGCTCGATGTTGTGGTTACTGCTGAGATGCACAGGAGCACGTAATTCACTGTATAGAAAAGAAATAAGAGATAGGCTTGACCTTGGCTTTTACTTATGTGCGATCGGAGACTTCAGCAGTAAAAAGAGAACCCCTGTGACAGAGGAAATATTCACAGCCCCTAAGAGCAGAGGGTGTGAACATGCACAGCTTCTGGTGCAAAGACGATGCTTTCTGTCTCTTGGGGAGCCAGTGCAGGCTGATAGCGTGCTAGCCTCCTGCTGTACAAGGATCAGACTTCTTCCAGCCCGCCCGGCTCTTTTCGGTGTCCTAGGTAGCCTTGGTTGGCTGGGTTAGGTTGCTAGGTAACCGTTGCTAAGGAGCATCCCCCTCACCGCACTTGGACTTTGTTGTCTGTAGAAGGCAGCCAGTGGTACTGTTCTCCACTGCCAAATGTCCTGAGAGCAGTTGGAAGCGCAGTAAAGTGCCTAGGTTGTTCTACCACTTGATCATTCCTTCAGGTAACGACAGGGTTTAGCAAATTGGGTATGCAGAATGTTCAAAAAGTGGGGGGGACAGGGAGGGGGAGCGGGGGGTGGTTTGTTTTGGCAAGCGCAAACCAAGTCTTTTTCAGTGTCTGCTGCTTGAAAATGTGCCTGCCTCAGCTGATGTTTATCTTCTGGTTGTTTTTCAGAATGCTCCACGATGACCTGCACCTCAGTGATAGTGAAGAGAGTGGCGACGAGCAAGTCAGTTTTAGATGTTTTATACACTAGGCACACAGACATCCCTTTAAATCATCACGACTTGTGGTGTTCTTAGTTCCTGAAGCTAACCTTTCCTCCCCCTCTCCTCTTTTGTTTTTGTGAACAAAACAGGTTGTTGAAACGCCACCTACTTCACTTGCTCCTCCAAGGTACGGGTTTGTTCCCAAACTACTAGCTAGACCAAACCAGGAGGAAAAACAAAACTACTTCTTATAGATGGGGTAGATGGGTAGGGGTTCCTGGCTTCTCTTGCAGATACAGGCTTTGGCTTTTAGCTGTCTGAAGCTGCTGTTGAAAATTAGCTTTAGTTGTGTGGGGTTTTACAGAAAGCTCCGATTAGAAATGAATAATCTTGGCATGCTGTATTTTGCCTATGAACCAGAATTGTATTTCCCCAGCTGTTCCCATCTTTTCTCCCCTTCTGCCAGTGTATAGGTAGATTGCACTGAAGTTAATGGGATTTTCAGTTGTGGGAATGATGGCTGAGGTGTGAGTCCAGTTTTAGCTCAGAAGGAAGCCCAAAACAGCCAAGTGGGGGAAGAATATAAAAGGGTTAGGTAGACTCATAGAGGCTGTTTCAGCTTCTCCTGATCAGGCAGCTGATGGTAGGCAGTTCCTGCCATGTATTGTTAATCAGAAGCAATATTCAAGGTAGACGGAACAGCCATGTGCCAGCATTAAAGGGAGAAAGGTGTAGAAGGCCAGAATTTTTCCTACAGAAGAGCACTGACATACATTTTTGGCTTGATATCTATATTCTTCAAGCACAGGGTAATGGTTAACAAAGTCAGACTTGCAGAAGGGCACGCCGATTCTTGGCATGATCTGAGTGTCTGCAAGCTCTTGAAATAAAGTGTTCTCACAGTATCAGTCTGGATCAGCAAGGAGCTTGCCTCCAAATCATCCAAGTGTGGTGATACAGACATGGGAAGCAGTTTTCAAAGTGAAAAACACAAGATTTTTATTTCCTAAGGCCATTTCTAAACAAAAAGGAGCTGTGCATGAAAGTTATGGCTCTCCCTCAGTTCCGTCCACTCCCATTGTCAGTGCTGGAGGAAAACACTTTTGAGTAGGGGAGGGTGTTGTAAAAAACGCTTCTGCTTGACATGGTCATTAATGAAACGGTTACAGCACTTTGACCAAGTAACCAAAGAATTAGTAAAAACTTAAGGGGGGTGGGGGGCGGTGAGAATACAAAGAAGAGAAACCATCCTGAAATGTATGTTGCTGTATTGGAAAGTTTTCTTTTGAGGGTTGGGGCTCTCAGAAAAGCACTTGTCAGTTTGGGCTGTTTTTTAAACTTCGGTTGGCTAAATGCAGCTTCCTATTGTATTTCCTGCTTACATATCTATCTGACTGGGTTGGAGGTGAAGGTTTTATTTCCAGAGGTGTGGGGTTTTTTTTTTTTATTCTGATGCTTTATCTCTTTTGAGTATGGCAACGTATGCCTTTGGCCTTTTCCCCTCTCAGTGCCAAAACACAGGGTTTCAGTTTTATTTTTGAATTCTGCCATGTCAATATAATACTTAAGTAACCGTCACCCATGCTGCTTTCTAATTTTATCTCCTGGTGGCCTTGCAGTGCCCTACAGTCCCAGCCCAAGAGTGTGGCATCTGCACATTCCAGCAGCCTGGAGTCAGGGAGCACCAGTGGCACAGACAGTTCTTCAGACTCAGAGACGGAGAGCAACTCGAGTGACAGCGAAGGAAACGACCCTCCAAGAGCGTCAGTGCCCGAGGTGAATGCAAATGAAGTGTGAAGGCTGCTTAATACAGCCTCTTGCCTCAGACTCCCTGCTGTCTGAACGCAGTCAGGACAGGAGACCTGGAATATTGTCACTGTTCAGGTGTCCCCTTGACATCTTTGCTGCATCATCAGACTTTTCTTGCCTGTTGCTTCCTTTCCAGGATTTGTCAATTAAGTAACCCTTAGTAACAGCATAATTAGATTTTTTCACGCCTAACCTTGACATGTTCCCCCTTCTGCTTTGGCATAATTGTCTAGCACTCCTGGGGGCGTTAGTGCCTTCACTGGCGAGATGCAAGCAAGGCGCAGGTGAGAAGCAGAGCTTGTTTGGCGCCCACCTCTGCCTGTGCGGTTTTTCTGGATGCTGAGGCTGTGGGCTGCTTCAGGGTGAGACCAGTTTACTGATGCGTTAAGTGGAGCTGCTGCCTCTCTGCAGCTCCTGTGCATGAGTGACAGATTCAGCTTCTCCCAGATCGCAGCTGAAGTGATCAGACCTGCAGGGAGGGCTGGAATGTGCTTAGGCTTGCTTCTGTTGAATTTGGCTCGGGTAGTGCTGCACTGGCATTTCTGAGGCTTTTATTGGGAAAAGCAGACAAACAGAACTTGATGCCTTAAAGTTTCATAATTGAGACCATGCATTTTTTTAAAAACCTGCTGCAGAAGTGCTCAGGTCCCATGGTTTCAAACAGTTCCTCCAGCTTGCAAATCATTCCCAGGCCAGTGCAAGGTGATATCCTGTGGACCACAGCTGCTATAAACCAATCCGCTGAGAGTTTTGAGGTACTCACAAAGCCCAGAAACCTTGTAATTTATTTCTTACACGACTCCCCTCCATCCCTAGCTTTCCTTTCTTTTGCCTTAGAGGCAGATGAACAGATAAGAATCTGATGTGCAGAAAACAAGCCTTGAGAAAGCGTATCTTTTCATGTCGCATCTAATACGCTTTACCCTCCGGCAGTTCGGTTGCAAACTTTGCCTTGTGCAATGTGGGTGTCTTTGGAAGGAAACAGATGTTATACTCCTCTTTCACCAAATACAGCCTGGCTTGTCCTGAAAATGCTGGATTCTAAGATCTTTCTCACTCTGGAGAAGTCCTAGCTATTTGCTGTTGAGCATTTTACCTTTTTTAATTCAGCAAACTGTTCATCCATGGTGCTTAAGGAGCGGGTTAGTGCACATGGCCTGTTTGTTTATAGTCAGTTCTTTGCATGCAAAAGCACGGGCTCTAAGACCTATAGGCAATAGTTCCTTTTTAAAAAAAAAACAACCCTCTTACTGTCCTTTGAGTTTGGAAAACCTAATGAAAACCCATGTGATGGTGTAGATCACAAAGAAGAGAACTGATGGTGGAAGTGCTAGAAAAGGATCAGAGTATGCCCCTGTCTGATAGCTACCTGCGTTATAAACTGAAGTTTACTAAGTCTTTCGGCCAAGTTTGTATAGTGTTTGGGGAAAAAAAAAAAAAAAGCTCTTCAGTGGCTAATAAGTTAAAATTCCAATGAAAATAAAGCAGATTTGTGTTAGTGCAAAAGTATGACACAAAACAACGGAATTTGTGGTTTATTTTTACTTACAAACCCATGGTAAAACCAAACTTTTTTTAAACCGGGTTTCTAGATTGACTCATTCAAACACGGTTGAAGATGTCTTGTTTATCTACGTGTTCTATAGCGAGTTGAGTCTGGATAGAAAAGAAAATCACAGCAGAAGAGATTCATTAGTCTTGGAAAACCTTTCATATACTAGGCTTTCTCTTTTGGGGGAAGAGTTGTGACTCTTCGCAGAAGCGAGAGTTGTGCCTGGGGAGAATCGGTCAGGGCAGGAGTGTAGCTGTGCTCTGATGGTGCCCAGATAGTGAGCTACACGTTTGAGGGATGCTGACACGTATGTGGTATTTTCAGAACAGGCCCCAGAGAATCATGACCCTGATCTGCAGCTTCTGTTGTCTGTTTTAGGGTTACTTGGGTTTGCTGTTATCCTTATTTGTCAGACAACTCTTGGATCAGACAGGGCTTGTAGCAACCGCGTTATCTGACCAGACCTCAGTCATTGCTCATGCCTTGTTTGACCCAGAGGGAAGTTAGTGTTGGGTTGTATAGGCAGAGGTCTCGGAAGAGGTTGGACTTGTGCTAGCCATACAGTTTCTTTTGGTATATGGTTTACTTTTGCTTAAACCACAGAAGTCTGACAGCCTACCTGTCAGACTTCAAACAGATGTGGTACAGCTACTTGTGCATTTTGAAAGCAGTGCTGCCTGCAAACAACCTTCCAAAGGCATCAGGAGGACAGTACCTAATTTTTACAATTGCTGATTTTTTTTATCTGTTGTCTGATTGTGCAACGATGTTGGTTAGTGGCAAACAAAGGTGAAGCTTTCATTTAGGGTGGTCTCTTACTGAGTGACAGGTGGGGTTAACAGATATCCAAGAGTGCTGCGCAACACGTTTGACGTGCAAAAATGAGGTCTGTATTTCTGAAGTAAGTGTTCATGTGCACATGCTAGAGCATCCACACTGTCTCATGGTCCTTCACTTTCAAGGTCTTTTAACAGTAAGGGGACATTTTACCGGGTTCTGGTAAGCTGTGCTAGGATGGAAATAGCCCATAAAGGCATCGGTCTTGCATCCTTCCTTTCTCTTTTTGCCTGTAGCCTGACCCACCAACTTCTAATAAGTGGCAGCTCGACAACTGGCTAACCAAGGTGAACCCACCAGCAGTGCCAACCGAGAGTCTCAGCGAAATCGCCCATGGGGATGGACATGAGGAGGGCAAGGAGCAGGGGCAGGACGTCAGCAGCAACTCCTCGCACCAGCATGCCGAGCCGAGGGAGCCTCATCACAAGAGCTCTGACCAAGCAGCCAGGGATCCTCAGGACGCGCATCTTCTGACCGAAAGCAACTGCCAGAAGTCTCCCGTGTGCATCGAGGACAGACAGACTGTGGGTAACGAAAGGCCTGACAAGGCCCCAGTGCACGAGGGGCCCAAGGTGAACAGTGACTCCGTTCCTTTTGAGGCCAGAGACCAGTCTTCCAGAGACAAGACAAAAGTCAAAACAAAAGGGAAGCCAAAATCTAGTAACAGAAAAGACCTGAAGCCGTCACTGCAAGAGCTCCCTGAGAACAGAAAGCCCAAGAGCTCCCACCAGGACGATGCCAAATCCTTCTTGGACCCCAAGATCATGAGAGATGTTTTGCTTGGCAGTGCCCAGGAGCATCTTGCTCTCAGTCCCCTTCCTCAGGGCCAGGACTCAAGCTCCACCGGAACTAGCGGCCACACGCCTGCCATCGTGGCCAGAGAGGATTTTCACAAGGAGAAGCTTTCCTCGCCTACCAGGGAGAAAAAGTTGCCCTCGCCAGTGAGAGACTCCACTACCCGTCAGTCCCTTATGGTGAAAATACCTTTCTCTCTGCTGTCAAGAGTCCCCCAGCCCCCTGGGAAAGGCAGTCACCAGAAGAGTGGAGAGGCCAAGGAACTCACCAGTGCAAGGAAGCAGGACTCTGAACGGAAAACTGCGGGCACTCCTGACAAGTCCCTTCAAAAGAGGAAGGTGAGAGGTGGAGGTGGAGGTGGGTTTGTACAAGGACCAAGGTGGCACATGTGGAGAGTTCGTTTCCACTTGATAGGTTGGGAGTGAAACCATTATGCTCCTCCCATAAAGGTGTTCTCAAACTTCTAAAAAACTTCTGGTTTTTGTGTATCAACACTGTCCACAGATGTTTCTTGCTGGTCACAAATCCCCTGCTGAGCAAATGAAAAGCCCTGTAAGCTAACAAATACTTCTGGTGTTTTAAAACATTTTTTTTTTTTTGCTGTGTTTTCTTGAAATACTAGTTCTCTCAGACAACAAAAGCCCAGCCCTCCTGTGTCAGAGGAGCTTTTGACACGTGGCTGGCCAGCCCCCGGTAGCATCTGTGGTTTGCTCTGGCTTTCAACCCAAGCAGAGCTTTGTAGGGCTGCGGTGCCCCCTCCCACCACAACCCCTTTAAAAGCACCTCCCAGACTGTGCAGTCGTCTGCGCTGTCCATTTAACGTCCGCAGTGGCAGAGCACCTTGCCTGCGGTTTGGGGAGGTTGCCGGAGGGAGAACCGACCCAGGCTGCCCTGGGCTGTGGTGGTCTGGTTTGTCCACACATCCACCTCCTGCTGCCTTCAGCCACGCAGCCGCAGTCCGGATAGTGTAGTCTTTTCCTGTGTGCAGTCATTCATTTCCATGAAAGAGTTGTGATTTCTTGTGGACGCAGAGGAATGAATTCTGCAGGTGTGAACTGTGTTATTACTAGGGTTGGTGGCAGCAGCCCGGTGCCTTTCACTTTTCTGTAAATGCAGACTTTTAACTGAACCCGGTTCACTGATAGTAACAATCATCACTAAACCCTGCTTTGGATTTCAGCGCAGGGATAAATACGTAGAAAACTTCTTTGTTTTTTCCCTGGAGCTGCTGGGCTGCTAGCAGCGATGCTAATGCTTAAAAGATGCATGTGTCCAGGAAGGGACAGAGTCCTTCAGCTGTAATCGCTGCTTTCCCTTGAATTACAAGACAGTCCTTCGTTTAACTGAGATGGTGGTTGCTCACAAGGTTTTTTTGGGAAGCAAATTCCCAAAGGGAATACTTCCAGCCAGTCAGTTCAGCTGCACAAAGAGTTGGCTGCAGGTCTCATTGTGAATAGGTATTTGCTGTGGACATTTCAGTGCCTTATACCTCTTTGGTCCTCTTCACAGAGCAGGTGGCTTCGTATGTGTGGGTGAATAACCTTGGTTCCCGGGTGGGTTTCATTTAGTCATTTGCTGAACTCCTCGTAGCTGTGGGGGAGAATTGAGAAGAGCAGGGAAATGGTGAAGAAACTTGGGAGACCCCGGCAGGCCCCCTCTTGCAGAGCAGTGGGAGGAGGGTAAACAGGCAGTAAATCTGTCACTTATCCTGTGTCTCAAAGACCCCAGAGGTGCTGTGCTGTTCGATGTTAGACATGTCTTCCCGTGCAGTCCAAGTGTCTGCAGGAAAACCCCCCTCAGAGCCGTGCTGTCTGTATTATGTCAGCGTGCATCAGTGTCCTCGGAGGCTCAGGCTTCATCGCAGCCGGCTAGGTCAGGTACAGCTGTCCGACAGCTTTTGTGGCAGTGTGGAGCTCAACGTGAGGAACAGTTTAAGGACATGGTCTAAGTGCTGGAGCCTTGCCCTGAGCACGCTGACAGAGGTAGACTCTGTGCTGAGCACAGCCCACTGAGCTCTATCACAGTGACGTAAATCTGGAGGTACTCCTGGGAGAGAGATGTAAAGTCCTGGAGTTCTTTTGGCTACCACGCTGACTGATAAGTGCGGTTTCTGTTAAATTTCCTTGGCTTGTAGCAAATTATTCTGAAATTTTTCATTCAAGTGAGCTGATGATTTTCATGCTTTGTATTGTTAGATCTATGGAGTGCAATTAAAAAGTATTATTTATTACCAGTCTGCCTTAATAGTTCCTGTTCTGGAAGACAATGGCAGTGATTTTAACTGACTGTTTAAAATTTCACCTATATTGGATTCTTGTTAATAAAACCAAAACCCCTTGCACATCTGGGGAATCTGAGTGATCTGTCTCTACTGATTTTTCCTTCCATTTGATAAGGCATATCACAAAACATAATTACTTGCACCTCATGCCTTTGCCAGGAGCAATCTGAATACATTTCTGCATGAGTTATACTGAGTGGAAGAAATAAGCCGATCCAGAACAGATAAAATGCTTATTTTCAGCAGTGGAAGGTGCCTTTATTTTGATTACTGTTAGCAACAAGAGGTTTAGCAGTTCCATCCCTGCCACTACAACAAAATTAATCTATCCAATAAAAGTAGATTAAATGTCATTTTAGGATACTTGTCAGTGAGCTTGAAATCTATATCCACTGTGCTCTGGGTTTCCACTTTGTTAGTTCCAATGCCATCTTTTCTTTTCTTTAACCAGAATCAGTCAAACTTAGCTGTATTGGTCTGTACTTTATATAAACATTCAAAACCTGAGTGATTTTTTTTTTTTTCCTTCTTGTTAGGGGAAAGTGGAGGAGGAGACTGATAGAAAGAAAATGAAATCAGAAAAAGGAACAAAATCATTGCAGCCCTCAGCTGCCAAAGACTCCAGTAAATCAAAGTGAGTATACAGTGGTGGGGTGGCAGAAAGATTCGTAAAACTGAGCCTTTCTTAAAAAGATTAAGGTGAAGAACGTATCTCCTGTCCTTGTGCTCATGAATTTGCTTATAACATCACGTGTCTTCTGAAACTTAATCTGCTGCAGATTTGTCTTTACATCCTGGAAGCAGCCATGTGGCTGTGGGAGTGTAATCTATTTGCCTTTTTATGTACTGCAGATGCGAAGTGATACTTGGGCGGTACCTGTCTCCCTCTCCCTTCTTAATGCTGAGGATTATGGTTCTAAGCTCAAGCATAAGCTGATGTTTCGTAGGCTGGTTATCCTCCCATACATGGTTGATGCTGTTACAAAAGCGTTGAATGTTGTGACATTTGTACTGATTTCTAACAGTTGAGATGAGGATGAAGACTTCACCATTTTAAATAGGAACTCGTCCATCCCGCAGCTTGTGTTGTTGCATGCTCTGATCCATATATTACACGTAGCTCAAAAAAATCTGTTTATGCTGCAAGAAATTGTCAGTTGTGCCCATACTACCTTTCCTTCTAAGCTGGTAGGCTTCTAAGCTGTACTGCTGTCTTTCAGACCAGACACGGGAGACAAATTTCTGAAAAAAAAATGATGTGTTGTTTGAGTTGCAGACAGCATAGTAGCTGTCTGCTGGGATGCGGGAGTTGTTCCCCCTTCTCCAAACTACAGTGGTGGTACTCTGCCAGCAGATGATTGCCCTAGCTGATCTGGGAGATGGCAGCCGTTCTGTGGGGAGCAGTGTATGCTTGTTCTGCATGATAATTTAGGGGTTTCAGGAGGTGGCAAGTTGAAGTTGTCTGCTTATTGCAGAGGGATTTTACTAGATGACCTTTAAATGTCCCTTCCAACCCAAAACCGTTCTAAGAGTCTGTGAACTTTTTTTTTTTTTTCACTATTCTGGGTTTTGCTGTCGTACTTATTTTGGACCAGTTTGCTCTCCCTGCATAGGAAGCAGCAGAAGGCTTTTTATCAGATTCGTGATACTTCACATCCCTTTGAAGCTCTTAGTAAGGTGAGATGATGTTGTGAACACGTTTTGCACATGGAGAAAGTAAGGTGCAGACAAATTGAATTTCTTGCACAGACTCCCCCTGCAAACAGGTGAAATAGCTGAACGTGTAGCCTGGAAGTCATGACTCTCATTCCCATGACTGAGCAATCATGTTCGTAGCGGAGAGAGCCTCTTGGGAAAGGATCTTGTACTACGTGTAACTGTATGGCCATCAGTTTTTGCTTGGTGATCATTGCAGTTTTCTTAATTGGGCAAGTCCTGGTGAAAGAGAAGCCATTTGTTAATGCTGATACTGTGTGCTTCCTCAGCTGGTTTTGCTGTCACCGGTGACGGGCTTTGACCAGCACTTAGTAGCTGGCTGCTGGTGCACGCAGTGTCTGTGCCAGGTCGGACTTGTCTCCTCACAGCTGAGGACACAGAGGTGAACAGGACGGATATGGCAGAGCTCTGTTTTCTCACCTTGCTGCCACGCGAGGCTGCTGGGATGCTCCAGAAGCACGTGCATATGCAGCTTCCCCTTTCCCTAACCAAACCAAGATGCTGCAGTGCCAATAGGCCTTTCACTGGGACTGACCCAGATTTGTACAGGGATGAACTATGCAAAGTCTGGTCCAGAAAACAGATTTGTATCTAGAGATCGGTGGGGGTAAGAAGTGTTTCCCTTCTCCACTAAAATCATCTTGGTTTTTTGTTTTGTTTTTGTATGTGACCAAAATGACACACAACCAACGTGCCTTTTGACTGGTGACGCTGGCTGCAGATTCAGGTGGCCCGTACGGCCAGGAATTGATCCTTTATTCCAGCACAGCGTTTGCAGTGCTTCTGGTAGATCTGCTGGACCTCGCCCTGTAGTTTGTGCACCAGTGTACTGCCAACATTTTGGCTAAGCCTTTGCTAGTGCAAACCCTTCTAAGAGCCTTTTTTCAAGAGGAGAGGCTCGGGCAGCAGTCATGAGCTATTGCATACAATTCATGCTTGAGGTGTGACGTTGGATTGGTATGTAGCACTGAGGTTTGTGTCCTGACAATGTGAGGAAACTGCTCTTCTACAGAGAAAGCATTGACGTACTCGTAAAGCACTGAGATGTTGGGGCTAACATGTCGCTGAGTAAAGGGATATTTCGGCTGTGGTAATAATGGAAGGGCTTTAGTTCTGGGGTTTATCCCTCCCTTTTCTCAGTGCAAATGAGCACCCCTTTTAGCCACGGTCTGGCTTTCAGAGTGGGAACGATAGATACGTTTTTGGGGAGAGAGGGCTCCCTCTCTTTTGGAGGCCAGGGGGTGCCGCTGTACTCTGTGTAAAATAGTCCTTTCTGGAGCATCAGCTGAACAAAGGTAGTGAAGCTGCAGAGCACATGTGCGGTGAGTAGGAATGGGAAAAAGTGGGTTGTGGAAGAGAGGAGAGAACTGTCCCATGTACAGAAGACTGAAGCAAGATGTGTTATGTCATGCTTCAGTCTTCTCACTGGGTTTACTTTAATTTCCTCCTCTTCTGATGCTGCAGTCTGTGAGTTGGGATTCACTGATCAGTGTTTGCTTGGAAACTTTTGAGAGGCTGAATAAAAGTGTTGTAAATGGTGCTGCTTAGAACTGATGGTGTTCCCTGGTAATCCTAACTTCAGATGATCAGAAATCTGATATGCCACTGTATTATTACTTGTGATAGTCTCTGCCATTTAAAAGCACAGCATTTAAAATCTCTCTCACTTGAATCCTCTTGAGTAAGCATTGTCTAGTTGAGCTGGCAAGTCTTAAAGGAACAACTTGGTTTCGTTCTGTCAAAGCATGTACAGGATCAAGTGTCAGGATGAGTATTTCTGACCACAGAAGATAGCTTCTACCATAATGGGGAGGGAGAGGTAGTGCTGCAGGCCATTTGCCTTGTTGGGTGATTTGTCCCAGGGAATTTAATCATCGTAATTACCCCGCTCCCTCTTTCAGTGAAAAGGAGCTGTGTTGGAGGGTGCCTTTTTTGCAACATGCTGATAATCTGGTTGCAAGTCCTTACTCCAAGAACAAGTTCTGAGGCTTATTCCTACTTGGAAAGCAACTTGCTTGTATGTTGTTGGTGGCTGAAGCTGTGGTATCTAATGCAGGATGAAGTCCCTGAAGTTTCCTTTTGCTTTTGTTCGATTCTTTATGTTAACAAGTCATCTCACACTTCCAGAGAAATTGAAAAAGAATTGGTACATGACATAACTAAGTTTTTTTAAAAAATCCCTACATTATATATACGCCATATTAATCTCAATTGCTGAATTTGCTTCCCATCTCCAGAGCATCAAAAGCTTCATCTGAAACCCAGAAGAAAGATCTCCTACCCCCACCACTGCCACCTGTGCCTCCTGCACATCCTGCACCAAAGTCAACTAAGATGGCCCGAAAGAGACCCATAAGTGAAAGCGGGGAGCTTTCTGCCGTAGATAACACTGCCAGGAACAAGAGCAACCACAAGGATCCTTTGTTCCCCAAGCACAAGAAACTGGAGAGAAATCATGCTGAACTGTTGACGGGCATCAAAGTAGGTATCCGTTATAACTGGTGGGATGTTTCTTGCAACCCGTGGGTACTGTGTGATTCTCTTTAGAAACATGCTCTGAGGATACTAAAAAGGAAGGAAGCTGAACTAGCCGCCAGAGAAAGCTCTTTGAAGCATTTTTGCCCCTTTAACGGCTACCTGTGACTGTATGCTGCTAGCCCGAAAGCCCTCATTGTAACTTCTCTGCTGAATTTCCATAAGGAGTGACTCTGTAAAACCAAAGGCAAGAGAAACATGATTGTGGTAGCAACTGTTTCCGACTGTAGGCGACTGCAAGTACAATATCGGTGTAAAAATAAGGGTGTTTACAAAAAGAAAGCCTGGATTACTTAAGAAACAAGCAACCTGTTTTCTTGATGGCGACCTGTGTATAAGCTTTTATAACTTGCTTGCAAAACCGTTAATGATTCTTGCAGCTGGTTCTTTGCATTTTTGGCTTATGAAATTCAATTATATTGCTGTTTACTGGTAGCTGGTGTGTGGTCTAGGTTGTTATGTGTGTGTGTGTGTTAAAACAGACAGTGCATGCTCTATCAGCTGGTTTCTAACTACTTGTTTTTTCCTGATAATGTAGTTAGTAATGGAGAATCATCGATTGCTGTGTGGTTAAGCTGGAAATAAGTGTGAATGGATATTACCCGTTCCTGCCTTGGCTAGTGGCCATGAAAAATGTGCTGCTCGCAGCCTTACTGCTATCTCAGCTGTTGTGCAAGGAAACCTGCTACTTAATGTCTCCGTTCTTGGGAAATGTTTAAATGGTATTAAGCCTTACTAGCAGTCAGGCAAGAAGCCAAGTTTCCCGTTCCGTTATTGGTGGGGAAGAGGGTAAGAAGATGGGGGAGAGTGGAGAATAGACTATGCCTGGGACAAATGAACATCTTTTTCTTGAAATTTAGGAAAAGCAGGCTTTGGAACTGGTTTGGGTGTATCTCTCTAACCAGCTTTATCTCTGCTCTGTGTTTTTTCAGGGATCTGTAGGGTATGTCCCAAATCCTTTCCCAGTGCCTTCTTTGCCAAATGGTACTTCCAAGCCAAGGAAACCTCAACTCAAGTTTGAAAAGTAAGTTTTTGTTTTACACTCCTCATCTGTACTTTTCAAAGGCACCCGTTAAGGCTGGCCCTGCAGCCACCCTGGCTTTGCTTCTTAACGGGAACATCTTTTGGGAGAATAGAGGGAGGGAGAGATGTCTGAGACCTGCCCTGCGCTGCTTTCTCGTGTCTGGGACTTACCCCACCCACCACAAGGCAGAGGTCTCGTTACAACAGTTCTTGGTTTGAGGGAAGCAACTCTAGAAATCAGGTACCTTTTAACTCTGAGAGGAGGTGTCTCTTGTGCCTACCTACAAGTAGTGGGTTTTGATTTTTCTGATTGTTGACAAGCGGCAAGGCAGGCAACTGACTTTTTCTGAGAGGGCATGACTTTTTACTTGCTGTTTTTGTTAATGTACAGGGGGGCAGTGTGCTGTTTGCACAGGGAATAGATTAGCCCGTGCACAGAAATATGTGCTGTCCAACTTTATCATCATTTATGTGTTAATTAAGACCAAGACTTGTAGAAGCCTTGGTGACCCTATCTCTTGGAAGCAGATAATTTGAATGCAAGTTCTTTTGGTCTGAGTGTCTGATACATTTTGACTGAAACACAGAGTAAACTTTTTTGTATTTGTGGTATTGTACTTGAGGAATGATAGGAGATCACATAACTACTATTATTCAATGGGAGCGAAGAAGTAAACTTGGCGTCATAGTAGCCTAACCCCTGGTGGTTTTTTTATTTTGAAATGTAAGTTTTCAATGTTATTCTAATTACATTTTTGAAGAAATCAATTAGTTTTGTCTGTGTATTCAGCTGCTGTTCAGTATTTCTGAACATGCAGACAACATTCTTTTAGTGACTATCATAATTGTAACGTGTGTTTAATAAGGCTGTAGCAGGCTTACCAAAACAGGATGTTTGGACTCAGCATCCTCTAGGTATGAAAGTAAAATTTATAATTATCCTACCCTTTTTCTCTGTTTTTCTCCCTCTGTCCCCAATTCAGAGAGAGTCCAGTACAATACTACATAGAAGAGGCCAAGAGGCTGAAGCACAAAGCTGATGCAATGGTAAGTCTTGGCCCTGTGCTAGAAATATTAACCAGCTCTTGCATTCGGACCTGATACATGCACGCACGTGAATAAGATTCACGGGCTCACGTTACTTCCATACTCCATCCTTGGAGTGTGTTCAAGTCATATGTGGGAAGGCTGTCTTTATTTGCCAAATGTTTAGACATTTCCCGTTGTTACAAACGCATCTAGGGAATATTCCTAGAGAACAAGCTTCAGAACTGACGTTGCCTGAGGTCTGTTTGCTTTGCAGAGCTATCACAAAGTCCTTGGAAGATAGATGGAGCACTTAGTTTTAAGACAGTTTACTTGGAAACATCAGGATGCTGATGGTAATCGTGATGCTGGTGAACAAGACTTGAAAGTGCCCTTTGCAGATGTAACTGGCTTTCTCTGCTATGTGCAGTTTAACAATGTGCATGAATAAACATTTCTTTTTTGCTAATTGTGGCTCAGTCAGCTAATGTACATTTGCTACTTGCCATTTATCTGTGAAAATGGAGTGAGTGAATACTGCAGTGGGAAGGCGCCATGTGCCTCTCACGAGGCAGGCCTCCAAGACCAGACAATAATATAAAAAAAAAAGTGAAGATAATAAATTACTTGAGGAAAACATTGAGCAAGAGGGAGAGATACAAATAGCCAAAGCACACAAAGCTGATAACTAGGACCATACTAGCGGTTCTGCTGAGAACTCTTTAATTGCCACCTGGAGACCTGACTTGCATCTTTTTCTTTCTTCAAATCCTGCCTAACTAGGGGTTAAAAAGGAATTCAGGCACACTTGAGAGAAATAGTTTATGTCTTAGTCTAAAAATGAGAATTTTCTTCCTAATAGACCGACAAGACTGGAAAGGCCATTCAGTACCTAGATGCTGCCCTTTCCTTCATTGAATATGGGATTGCCTTGGAATCGGATTCACGAGCACCAAAAACAGCTTACAGCATATTCTGCGACACCATAGATCTCATCAAGTAAGCAGTTTTCAAAGTGTGATGGTTAGGCAGCATGTTTGGAGGGGAGGGGTTAGTTGCATTGGCTGTTTACAACTGTGGCAGCTCTGGATTCCCCCCATGGAGCAGACTTCGGGTCGCTGTACAAGCGTGAGACAGACAGACCCTCAAGAGGCACCAGAGACAAATCATTTGAAATATTTCAGCATGGCTTATCAGAAGTTGGCACCATGTCCTCCTCAGCATCTGAGCCTTGCAGCTGAGGTACCCCAAAGGGCACCGGTTATGGCGGTCACGGGCATGAACGAGTTCTTACCCAGATTTGAAGTTGCTTTGGCATGTGAGCTCAGTAGTATTTCAGTTTAAAAAAAGCAAAACAACAACATAGCATATGGAAGAACAGTTTCTGCCCCAAAGGTGTTGCAGCTTGATTGAAGGCAGATTTTGCTAGTTTCTCCCATGTGTCTTTCTACCAGTACGCTTTATTGAGGTTTCTTTTAACAACCTTTCCCATTTAGTTTCACAGCCATAGTAGATCTATGTAGATAGTAGATAGTATGACATATACGGAGAGCACCACCCAAGGAACCGGGTATTGGATAGAAGAGAGACAGGTATCAGTTTATTCATATTGAAATTACAGGTCAAGTGTTTTCAAGAGCTGGTTTGACCTCTTGCCTTAGAGCTGAAACAGCTGGCAGCATTTTTTTGTGGTAGACCTCAAACTTTTTAAATTACATTGCTTGCTTTCTGGTCTGGATGGACTTTATTTCCAAGATACCGTTGTTGCTTTGTTTTCAAAAAGGAGACTTGCTTGGTTAGTTGGTTGTTTTTAAAGGACATATTTCCTCTTGAGATGTCAGTCTTGCCCTTAAACACTCGAATTATTATTTCACCTTCAGTAGCAGGAGTACCTCTTCTGGGCCCGGGCTTGTAGGTGGCCCGTGGGGGTCATGTAGTTGTAGGGGTGTTGCCTGTTAATCAGTGTAAGAGGAGGGCGAGTCACACAAGGGGCCCTATCTGTCCCTGCTGCGCGGAAAGCAAGGTATTTTGAGACGCAGTTCTCTGTTCGAGATCATACAAAGCGCTCAGTGCCAGGACTAACTTCGTCCTGACTGTGGACCAGTCTTTGAGGTAATGACATGCACTGGTTTTTCATAAACAGGGACTTCAGAGCACTGATGGCTGACAAGATTCTGTTTATGTTATTTCCTTAGATACGTCATGACACTGAAATCCGTTGCGGACAGCTCAGCATCTTCACGTGAAAAAATCTTTGCTGTGTTATGGTGCGTAACTGTGTTTCTGTGCCTTCGTATTCTTGAGAGCACGTAAGGGCTTTCACCTAAGGTGAAAAAGTGTGATTTGGCTGCCCAGGTTTGAGCTGTGTAACTGAAGCTGTAGCTGAACATAGCTGAGGCACTTCTAGAAAGGTACTTAGTCTGTGACACCTATAAGAGGCTGTGCCCTTTTTTATGTAAAAGGCCAGACATGGCCCTTTCTCGTTCGGCTTTTTCCCCTTGTGATTTTTTTCACAGAGTATTTTTTTTAAGATGAGTAGAAGGAGAAGAAAATCTGAGCTTTCTTGGCTCTTGTACAGCTGATGCGTGCCTGCCTCTGTCCCCCGAGGCTGATAACTGCCGAGCAGGCAGCAGCGAGTGTGACCGCTGATGCTTGGATGTGTTTCTGTTCACAGCATGCGCTGCCAGTCCGTTCTGCACATGGCAATGTTTCGTTACAAAAAAGACACTGCAATAAAGTACTCCAGGATCCTGAATGACCACTTCAAGGTAGAACACCTGTATTATTGAGCTGCCAACTGGGTGGCTGTGGTAGTTACTGATGTTGGCTTAATAGTCCAAACCTAACCTGAGTTCTGTTCCTTGCTGCAGAGTTTTGCCAAAGTAACACAAGCACCTTCTCCATGTGTTGCAAGGTAAGATTTAAAAATACATACATTGTAATGTATCTTTAAGGGTGTGAATGAAAACAATAGCCAGAGTATGAATGTCGCAAGCTCCATTTGAGAGTGCCTCAGCACTCGCTCTTTTTTGCCACCTGAAGGCATACTGTTAGGGGGCACATCTTTTCTTGCTGGAAAGCAGAGTATTCTCCACGAGCGAAGCAGGTCAGAGGAGCAAGGAAGGTATTGTCACTATGCTGTTTCAGAGCCTCTGTTGTTGTCATCTTGGTTCTGTTAGAGATCCCTTGAGACTTAATGGGATACCATCCCCATCTCCACGGACACTGTCCAGTCAGATTATGTCCTTACCCTGTTGTAGCATAACTTTGAGATGATGCTTTAATATTTTTCTCTCTAGCTTATTCACCAATTAAGAAAAAACAAACTAATTTTCTCATTTTTGAGTTACTGAGCATTTTGTCCTTCCTGTGTATCTGCAGTAGCGTTGCTGTGTATGTGGCAACAAAAGTAAAAGGCAAGCTGTCACATAAGAGTTGACCCGATGCCCGGCAGCCTGAGCATGTGTTCTAATGATAATGGGAAAGAGTTTTTCTCTGTGCTGTGGTAATTGTGTTTGACAGATAGCTACCTGGCTCCACGTTCCTTGCATACTCTGCGGTTGAGAGAGGATTGTTTGGTCTTTAATAGTGATGCTGAAATTCCAGTTATTTTTCAGCGACCTGCTTGGTGCAGTTTATTGGGAAGTAAATGGGCTCCCAAGAGCAATGGTGGAAGCCCTCTCATACCAGTGGCTAAAATTAGGTTGGTCAAAGTAGTGGGGGTGAAGCAATGTGATGAAGCCAGCCTGTGTCTGGAAGGCAGGCAGCTGACTGCATTTAGCTTCCCTAGGTCTATAAATAAGTATGTGTAGGCTGACCTGGCAGCTTTGACTAGCTGTCAGAGAGCTCCAGCTTCCATATGTGGGGAGCTTCAGCATGCCTGAAAGGAAGTCATTAGGAAAACACTTGGGTACATCTGGTGAAGGCTTCCACAGGTAGGCTGTAGATTTTGGAAGGTGGATGGTGGCCCTTTCTGATGTCTGGTCCTCATTTTCTTTTGTCAAGGGGATTCCTTATTGTCGCAACCACTTAAAAAACCTCAGCCTTGCACTTGAAGGACAATTACTTGTTACGTAGCTGAACACATCTCAGTTTTCAACACTCCATACTGCAGGTCTGGATGATACCAGATAGCTTCTGGCAGAGGATAGTTTTGTGACAAGACATTGAAGTAAAGTGTTCGTGATGGTGTTTCTTTCTCCTGCAGAAGCACAGGCATGCCTTCTCCTCTTTCTCCAACGCCCTCTCCTGCTGGTTCTGTGAGTTCTCAGCCAGGATCGAATGCTAGCAACTGCAGTGGCAACAGTGTTGACTCTTCAGTCACTGTCCCCTGTAATATCCTAAGCATCACCACTTCCTACGTCAACATCACTTCCTATGTCCTCTATGCGTATGATATTTGGGAAAAGGCTAATGTGTTGGCCAGGAAGAATAAGGGTAAGTTTTTGCCCTCTGGCTTTCCTGTCTTGTGTGTTGTGCTTTATGCGTATGTACTTGCTGAAATCCTAACTCTCAGTATAGCAAACACCGTACCTAAAGATCAAAGCATTAAATGTGTCGAAATAGACAGCTCTGACATATTGGCAGAGATACTTGATGGTGATATATGATGAGTGTTCCAATTAAAAGGTTGTCTTGGCATCCTCAAATGTCTAAGAGCTAAGGGAGGAGGGTATCAAGTGCAGGAAGCCAGCCAACTCGCTTCCTGGTAACACAAGAAACCTAAGGGGGGTTTTGTTGTTTTGTTTTCCCTTTGGGTCGCTTAGTTTTTCTAAGTTGGTTCACCTTGTTTAAAAACAGCTTTTTGGTCTGTAGCTTTGTGTTTTAGTTTGTCAAACTTCCAAGTATGTTTTCTTGAAAACCATGAAGCTGGCTTCCCTCTGTAACAGAGAAGCTGAGCAGCACTCGAATTGGAGTCCTTACCGGGTGCGTGGCCAGTATTTGCCAGTAGCATTTCCTAAAGTTGCTGCTAATTTTATTTTATAATTTTGTTGTTAAAAACAATGTATTGCCCTATGGTACAAGCAGCGGTGAATAAGCAAAAGCCCTAGAGTAGGTGCAGCTCAGTCTGTAACCTGCCTTCCCATGTGCCATTTGCTCGGTGATTTTTCATAAAACACCAAGTTTTGTGAGCTACTGCAGGCGAAGGGATGTATTGCCACAATTCTGTTGGCAGACTTGCAAAAGAAAATAAGCACGATGTGCCTGGCTGATTTGTTGGAAGGCTGTAAAAGTACTCATACTAATGAGGCAGTTGCCGAAATGCAAAAGGGCTTTGTAAGTCACCTTTGAGTAAAGACACTCCAGTTGTTGGCTGTCCTCTGAGCAAGTCTGTGCTTGCAGCAGCAATTTATGGGCGGTATTTTGGATTATGTCCTCAAAGGCTGATAAAAGACTGTCATGTAAAGGAGCAGTTGGGTGCTGCTGGTGAGCCGGAGGAATGAGACATGGAGGAGAACCTGTGGGAGCAGCACAGTCTTGCATGAATCAAGACGGAATCAAAACCTGCTCTGCGTTGCAGTTTGGATGTACGGGATGATGGCTGGGGCAGTAAATGCTCCCAAGGGAGTGGATCTGTGCAGGAGAACTCTAAACACTCGCGCAGGCTCTGGCAGTTGTTGTTACTTGAGGACGGTGGAGGAGTTTCAGAACTGGAACTTGTTGACATTCGGTGTAACATACAGATGCTAAGAGGTGCAGCGAGTGAGTACGTAAGACTGAAAAAAAAAAGGCCACATCCTTGATTCTTCTGTGCAACTCATAGGGCATAAGAAAAGGAAGGAACAGTGGCCTTCAGCGATTGCGTTCCCTTAAAGAGCGAAATCAAAAGTTCGTGGAAAGCAGTTAGTTGTAACTGATGTCCAAGTCACTTGTGCAGAGCTGAGGTGCTTTCGGGTGGGTCTGCCACCAGGTGCTTCCAGCGCAGGAGCCAGCTCTTGGCGTAGTACAGAGCAGAGGTTCTGTATGACGAGCAGCATCCTGAGGCTGTGACAGGTTGTCTTCTGGCCTCTGATCTCCCACGGCAAGGACGAGCTGAGGGTGCCTGTGTGTGCCTGAAGTCACGCTCCTTTTGCACGGTGCTGTGGTCACAGATCATGCTATCTTCTGTTTGCTTAGGCAGGGGGGTTGGACTCCTTGTCTCTGCTTACAGCTCTTCTGTTGCCCATGGAGGAAATGGATATCCATTTTGTAAACAAAAGCAGGAAAATTGGAAAACACGTTCTCTGCTTCTCACTTGGAAAGTATGAGTATGAAGCATTGTGCTCTCTGCTTCGGAAGAGTTCCTTGCACAGCCAAGCAGAAATTTTCAGCCTCCAGGTTCAATCTTGTATGTAAAAAAAAAAAAAAAAAAAAAAACCCACAAAAAAAAAAACACAATCTTTGTATGTAAAAAAAAAAAAAAAAAAACCAAAAAAAACCCCACAAACAAAAAACCCAACAAACAAACAAAAAAAAACCAAACCCAAACGAGAGTGGCCAGTTTCTGAAAAGGTACCTGGCAACACGATCCAGGCCAGAGGGACTGAGGGACTGGGGTGAGCTGGGATGAGCCACGGAATGTCTTGGAAAGGTGACTAGAAAGAAATAGGTGTGGTAATTTCCCACAGTTTGCTGTCACCTGCACAGATGGTTTCCAGCACAGAGCAGGACGTGCATCCCACCGGCACCTCCCAGCAGGCTCAGATATGCTGCAGGAGCCATCTCCTGCCTGTGCCGGAGGATGTGGCGCCTGTCACAGCCACTGGACAATGACAGATGCTCTCTGTCCCTGCTCTCCCTGCCCCTGATTCCCAAATGGGAGAAAGAGTGAGGGGGGAGACTTACAGATTAGAAAAGAAAACTAAAACTGCTTTAATGAGAGTAATAATAATAATAAAATTATATGTACAATACCAACACCGAACCCAACCCCTTATGGCACCACGTCCCCATCACCACTGATGCTGTGGGCAGGCACTGGGGAAGGGCCAGGCTGGGCTCAGCAGCACGGGAACCAGATGCAGGAGCTGGGTTCCAGAGCTGGATTCAGGAGTGCACGGGTTGGGATCAAAGGCAGAACGGACAGAGCCCCTCAGGTGCAGGATGGAAGGACTCTGTTAAATCTGCCTGACGCGCCCAGCTATAAGCAACGCCAATCAGAGCTGTATAGTCTGGCAAACTATACAGTTTTTTAAACTGTGCAGTTGAGAAATCATGTCTCGTAGGTTTGACGATGGATGAAGGAAAGGGACCAGTCCAGTGAAAGCTCTGTGTGCGTCCTTGCTCAGGAAGACACTCAAATCTGGCTTCTTTAAAACCTGGGGGAAGCACACAGGGGCTGGGGTGGAACACCCAAACCTTTGCCTATCTTATCATGGAGTCTTGGTGTCCTTTTAAAGCCGGTGCTTGGGGAGGCTGTTCAGCGTGTGGATGTGTGTATGAGTTCGTTTTCCTCTTGCACACCCTGCCTCATTTGCCTGTTACGCTTCCCAGCCTTCTAATATCGCTGAGCTCGGCATTAACAGCGTGTTTAATGGGACTTGCCAGCTGAGGGTGCTGCTCTTGTTGCCCCTCGCTGCCGCTTCATCTCTCAGATACGCCTGTTGTTTGAAACCAACCAAATGTTTTCTCTCTTCCTCCCCCTTTTCCAGAGTTTTTTGCTGAACTCAGCACAGCGACGTGCACTCTGGAACTGAGCAGTAGCGTGACCGAACTGGTACACTACACTAGACAAGGTTTACAGCGGCTGAGACTGGAACAAATTCGCCTTAACTGGTGCTCAAGATGGATAAGTACCTTGAACTTTTTTGCACTTTTGAAGCCTCAGAAACAGTCTAACTTGTTGAATTGTTGGGTATAAAGCACCTACAAGGGAAAATAAATTGACGTAGAAGGGTTACACTGGAAAAACTTTGAACTGTGTTTTTAGGGTAGCGCTTTGCTGCCTTGAAAAAGCCTCAGCATTGATGGCACCTTCCTTTAAAACAATGAAGTGCAATGAATTGTCTGAATGGCTTAATGTATTGATGGTCTATAAACATTTCTATGATGAATAACCAGCAGGACAATAATCACACATGAAGAAGTGCCGACAAGAAGGAAATCTGCCTCCAAAGGTTATTATGCAACATCCCACAGTCTGCGACAGTTGTGTGCCCAAAAGATGTCAGAGAAGGGTTTTTGCAAGCATGGATGCAATCTTGGTGTCTTTGTTCCTCAGGTGGCAAGTAGCATCCTCATCAGAACCAAACAGCATTATTTACAAGAGCAGCAGCAAAGCGGTCTGCCTTGCCTGCTTTCCACCTCCCCCTCTTGCAATTGTCAGCCAGCTCCTGTCCTAAGAATTGGGGGAAGCCACTACCTTCCGTGCTGCAAGGTCACTTTTTATGTCATCGCTGCTTTGATGGTCTTCCTCGCTGTGCCCTCGCACTCATACGCCCTTAGCACTCGGACTGTGTTACTAGGGTCTTGCTTGGTTTAAGCCTTGTAAGCCAAACACAGTTTGGGTGGTAAAATGACCAGGTGCGGTCGGAAACAGCTCTGCCTCTCTTCTGGTGGAGGGACATCACTCACACTGAGGACTCCTTGTCCAGTTGCTTTTCATTGTTTCGATGGGTGGGGGTGGACAGCTGTACTTAGGTCACTGTGATTGCTTGGACATTGTTTGAGCTTACACGGGGAGGAATCGCTTTTGAAGGAGAGACTAAGTGTCTGAATGAGGAACATAAGACAAATTTTGTGTTTGGATATTTGCCTGAACCGTTGTTGGTCTTGGTGATATCTTAAGAGGAGGATTTGGTACCATCCTTCCTGTGGGAGATAACTCATGCGCTCTTTCTTAACCAAACTACAGGAGGGGCGCAGTGACTTAGAAATCCGTCAAAGGAACGTGAAAGGGGATAAGCTGTTTGCAAGCATTTTTCCCTTCTCAGAAGCTGCAGTTTTGAAATGGCAGTTTTGCAGGTGACAATAACAGTGAAGGCAGCATCTGCGGCATTCCTATATCCAGCAAGATGACACCCTTCTCTACCCAAAGATTGCCTGTTGTGTGACAGCAGCATTCCTGCCGTCATGGAATCTAATAGCGTGCCTTAGCCCTCTGGTCCCCTCTTGCATCCCTTGCCCTATCTCTGACAGACCTGTGGGATTAGTGAAAAGAAGGGCGATGTCCCAAAATAAGTGTCTTACAGGAAGAAGTCACTCCCTTTCCACATAATTTCAGGATGGAGGGGCAGGTCTGCGCACGTGCAGCAGTGCCCCATTTGTAAAACACCTGCTTGTGGATTTGAGGCTCACAAAAATGGACAGTAAACCAGTATCAGCAAAAGGTCGATATTTCCAGAAGTGGTTTTCTGTAGAAATGGCCCCTGCCACAGGGAAGCCTGGGGTCATCGTGCCTCTGGGAGGAGCTGGCAGGAGCTTCCTGTGCTCTGCCCTAGTGTGGAGCACGAGGGAGCTCTCCTTCTCAGCCTCCCCTGGCAGCGCAGGACCGCTGGGCTCCTGGTTGGGTCTTCCTGCACCTTCAAGGGACCGTCCTTTACGTTCACTTTGTTAAAAGCCTTAGTGCGTTTCAGGGATAAGCTGTCCTAACCGGTGGAAGGAAGGTCCGCATCCTCCTCCCAGTTTTTACCTATCAAACTTCACTTGCGCTCCTCCCCGCCCCAGGAGGAGCACTGCTCTGAGTAAGCCCAGGAACAGAGAGAGGCTCCACGTTCCCTGTTTTGTTCTCAGGAAGCATGGGGATGGCCAGCCGGCCTGAAGGCTTGACGTGCACTTTGGAGCTCGATTCCAGACTAGTGGGTCGATGCCGCCTTCTGACCTTGTCTTGAAACAAGCTATTTTTAGGATCACCAGCTGAGGAAGGAAGGAACGAAGAAAGCTTTAATCGAATCTGAAAAACCCCGTGGGAGTCTGCCAGAACTGTGGCAGGCTGTTAGGAGCAAGCGTAAGGTGAAAGAGGGACACGGGTCCCCCTTGTCTTTCACATCATGTGCACCCTTCTCCACCCTGCTGCCAGGCCAGGTTCCTGTCAGAGAGCCGCTTGCTCACAGCTTGCCCCCCTGGGGGGGACCGCTGCTGCAACCCCCAGGCAGGGTGCGTGCTTGCCCCTGTCCTGCGTCCAGCTCAGCGCAGCCCACAGGGGCACCGGCTCCTGTCCTCGCCTGCCCTTTGCTGCCCAGATGGCGATTGATCTGTTGCCCTGCTCCGAGGAAAGTTGATGCGAGGGCATCGGGCGAGCAAAGCCGGTAAGTAGACACCCAGCGAAGGCAGCTGAACCGCTGGCATTGTGTCTTACAGCTGGGAAAAGGCAGCACGTGCTCTGCTACCACGTGGAAACAGTCGTGCGAGGGCTGCTCCTGCTCCCAGGGCAAACTCCTGCGGGGTTTGGAGGAGATGAAATCACGGGCACTTTGTGTCATAGGCATGTGGGGAGCTATTGGGGGCTCTCATTTTGAAAGCAATCGGTGGAAGCATCAGTACTAAGCTACACAGCAAGAAGCTAGGTTTTGTTTCAGGTCATGGAGAAGGACTTTAATAGGTAATTGTTAAAAGCCTTGTATTTAAGCCTTGAGCCAGGTCAGAGGCCTGCAGACGTTTAGGAAAGATGCTCATCGTTTCAGCTGAGCCTGTTCAGAGCCTTAAAAAAAGCCAAACCAACCAAATAAATAAAATAAAAAACTCCAAACAACAAAAAAACCCCAAAATACAACAGCAGAGGAAATAGTATTTGCCATTAGGAAACAAACCGTGATCCAAGGAAAGAGAGAGGTGATAGTTGGTCCGAGACGAGAGGAGGCAGCTATGGTGGCAAAGCAGCATCATTTCCATGCAATATTTATTTAGACGAAATAATCCTGTGTTGAATTGTCAAATGTTCTATTTTTAAGATGCCGTTTATTTAATAGTTGAAAACTCCCCTTACACGGAGACAGTGATCTCTTCTGTAACTGAAAGTCAAAGTCTGACTGCAGCGTCCTTGTTTTGGTTTTTGTCTCCTCCCCTCCCTCCCGGTTCCCATTATCAATCTGTACATCTTAAACGTATTTTGGGGATAGATGTCCCTCTTGTACATAACCCTGTGTGTGATGGAGTTTCCGAGATGGTTGATTCATTCATATGGGGAAATAAACAATAAATGAAGTAGCCTGTTTGTTATGAGTTGTTGCAAGAGTCCTCGTGTTCCCAGCTTCTTGTGGAGACGTGGCGATGTGCCTTTTCTCTCCGAATGGCCGTAGTGTTCCCTTCGAATGAGGTTGAAGTGTGAATTTCTGTACAAGAATTCTCTGTTTCAGTTCCTGCCCTGTTTATCACCCCTTGCCCCTTTCAGAACAAGAATGGTGCAATCTAGATGCTCAGAGTGACAGAGTGTCCACAGCTCCAGACATCTGCCTCCTGTCCTCCCAAAGCGGATTCGGGGAGGATTGTGCTGGGTCAGCCGCTGACGGCCGGCAGAAGCCTGGCTCCGAATGCTCGCCGCGGGAAAATCCCACGGCTTGGTTTCGTCAGCTGAACAGCTAAATAAGAAAACAAGGAGGCAAGCTGCAGAAAGAGTGTTTGGAGCATAGTGCTCTGTGTTTGCCACAAAGCTCTTGCAGGGCTTGCTTCTGGGAGGAGGGTCTGCTCAGATCTACTTCATGGTATGTTTCTGGCCGTGCCCTTCCTGTTTGGGGCTTTTCCCAGTTTTGGTTTTATGGCAGACATGTAGCTGTTCCTTGGAAGAACGATTTTGCATCTTTCTGTGCACTATTGTGATACCGTTCCTGTGTATCATTCAGGTCCTTTCTGCAACGGGCACTGCACCTAAGATGTTTGCCAATAACGATGTGGTTTTCTAACGAAGTGTGTAAATTGTAGAGGATACTGAAACCTGTGTGAATACCCACTCGGCGAGGGGTAGTTAGACACGAGCTCTTGTCTGTCGGTCAGGATGGAGCTGCTTTTCCTGGGTCACTCGCATCCTCTGCCCCGCCGTTTTCTTGCCCCTCGCACGCCAAGAGGTACGTTCCCACACTACTTGCTTGGGGCAAAAAGCGAGGAGCGTTAGTTTTGGAGGTCGGAAGGAGGTGGCAGGAGATGGAAGGAGGGATATACAGAGGAAGGAGGTGTGATGTGCCGGGAGGGTCATCCAAAAAAACAGGGAGGGAGGAGGAGGAGGGAGCAGGAGGCCATGGGACTGGCCGCGGGCAGCGACCACCCCACTCAGCTTCCTGCCTGGGGCAGCGGCCCCTCTGGGCTAAATGGCCACAAATATTTTGGGATTGTTTTCCTGTAACGTGCTGGTGGTGTTCATTTATTGAGCCTTTATTGACCAAACCTGATTTTGCAACCCGTGTTTAGTTCATTCTGAGGTTTGTTAGACGTTCTAGAACAGCTTGCTTTCTGTCTTTGGCTTGGCTTACCCTTTTCAAAGACAAATGTTATTTGTGGGAAAAGAGCTGCAGTAAAGGGGATTGCAGTTTCTCAGCCCTGTGCTGCTCTCCAGACGCCAAAAATAGCCTGTTGGCAGCCCGTGCTCCTTTATATTAACTGCACTTTTATTAACCCCCATCACTACCCAAAACCAGCAGTGTTGCAGGGCATTTCCATCAGCATTTCGGAACGTGTTCCCATCCGCTGTGTGTTCCTGAAATAAGGACTTGTGCGTTTTACAACAGCCGCACGTGATCACCGCTGTTCTGCAGTGCACCTTTTTGTCAAGGTACAGGGTTCCTGGAATTCCACTGTGTTTTTCTCCTCTCCTACTCACTGTTGCTGAGGTTAAGGTTTTCTTTGAGTCCACCAACAGGCCAACGTTCACCTTCTGTTGCACCAGCAAAACTGCACCCTGATAGCTTTTTTTCTGTTCTCTTTCAATATTTGAAGGCGTGTATCACCCTGGATGTGGTCTGCGGCAGCGGAAAAGGTATTTCTGCAAGTTGCTCCAACCTGCACAACTTTGTGCTTGTTACACGTGAGGTGCAGCGGGCTCTGAACTTGCCCGTGAGCTCTCCTCGCTGTTCAGAGAAGAGCTAGTTAGGATGCACAGTTAGGCTTACGCTTTGTCTTGTGTTTCTGGAAGGCCCTGGGAAACGGGATGAGCAAGATGCAGCCTGCAAAGAGGGCAGGAGCTGCACATCGTGTGGGCGGTGGTTTCTTTGCGACATGAATGCACCCAGCAGTGTCGTGGGCACCGCAGGGCTCGTGTCTCAGGTAACGCAAGGTGGGACGTGAACTGTGGCGCGCTGGGCAAACAGCTGCCAGCCACCCCATCCGTGCATTTCTGGGTCATCTCTGCAGGATTTCTATTTCAATTGTTATCATCTAGGGTTGTGGGTTGGTTTTCACCCCACTTTACTCATCATTTTAGAGCATAAAAAAATCTGCAGTTCTCAGTGAGAACGTCTGTAACAAGTGACTGCCAGGTTTCCTGAACATGGAACATAGGTCTTAAATCTGTAGCAGTCCTTCGTCCTGTGGGCAGTGACGCGCCAGTCCTCCCTGTCAAAGCAGCTCTACGCACGCTGGGACACAGCCGCTGCCCGGGTGCGGGAAAGGCACGATGTCTTAGAGCCCCGTGGGGAAAAGAGGGTGCCAGACCTCCTCCAGAACGAGTCTCCAGTGGGAAAAGATGTGCAGGTGATTGAGGGGAGGAGACTGGTGTGTTTGGCTTCAGCACTGAATCTGCAGTCTGAGGCTTCTGTGAATTAGAAGTAGCTGCCTTTTGTAGTCCTTGAAAAAAGGCAGAAATCAGATCTGTGAGGCAGCTTTTAAAAAAAGGTAAATAAAAATCTCTCCAAAAAGTTGTGCCACAGATCTTTGGCTTGTCTTCCGCACTGAGGATGAATTACTGTGTGTGCGTGTGTATATATTTTATACATATATATAAAATTAAAATATGAATTTTACTTCCTTGCCTTCAAGTTCTTCAGATGAAAGTGACGCTGGTCAAAATTATAAAAATTAAATGAAAACCAAGCTGCCAGGGGAGGGGGAGTTTCTCGCTTTGCTGATCTGAAGCTCAGGTGTCTCCCCCTCGCCGGTGCTCTGCTCGCGCAGATTGCACGAGCGCAGCCGCGGGGTGCAGCTGCGCTCGGAGGGGAGGCTGGATGTGGTTCTGCAACGCCTGAATATGCCGGGCATCTTCCTTGGCTTCTGGTTGAATTTCTTGGCAATGCTCAAGAGCACGAACTTGCCGCTGTCTTCACCCCACTGCCGCCTTTTGAGGGAAGATAGCAAAATGTTGGGTTTCAAGTTTTTTAACCTCGAAGTTTGAAGTTCATCCTGACGAGACTGCGATGCTGGGAGTCATTCGTAAGTACTGCTTTGGCAAAATATTCAAGCATGTTTCCGAATCCCGTTCATTTTGCACAAGACTGGGGTGTGTTTCACTGGGCCAGGCGTCCTCAGGAGCTCTCTGTACCTGGTACGTACGTGTTTTCCTTTTAACTCGCTCCTTATCACGGTGTACGTAATAGTCCGGTACTGTCTTTTGGTTGATAACACAGAAAAGACGCCAGCAGTTACTGGTTGCTTTTGTCTGACAGCATTGACCTTCTTTCAGTGGGGAGAACTTTAATTAAGGGTGGTACCTAACGTTCTGCTAAAAACCAGTCATCAGTGGGCGTGAATGGGCACCACACTCCTGCAGAGGGCTGAGTCTCAGCCGGACCCCCGGGTTGGAGGTAGCGGTGTTGGGCTAATGACTGCAGCAGGGCTGTGCTGTGTGATTCTGTGGCCGCAGGCTCTCCAGGGCAGGGCAGGCGTATGCCCACATCAGCTTTCCTTCTTTCCCCGTCCGACGGGCTGCAGTGGAGGGAGTGCTGGCGTGCTTAGAGCAGCGTTGGTGCCAAGGTGAAACGGGATTCATGCGAAAGCTGAAGTGCGTGGTGCGGAGAGGGGCTGGCCCTTGGGGGAGCAGGGAGTTGTACATCTTTGGTGGTAATTAGGTAAGATGGGTGATGATTAGCTGACCTAGGGGTGCTCCAGCAACCCGCATCGCATGGGGAGGGATAAAAAGCCAGGAAAGCATCTGGGGGGGAAGCAGAGCCAGGTGTGAGGCGCTGGAAAGGAAGAGGGTAAGAGACAGAGACGTATGGTGGTCTCATGGAGGTACAAGGAGACCTTGGGAGCCAAACAGCAGCAGCAAGAGCAGCTAGGACGTCTGCTGAGGTGGGAAGAAAGAAGGCTGTTTGACTCTGCTCTTCCATTCCTGGCTTTCCATCCTGCATTGGCCAGATTTTGGCTGCCGCTCGTACCAAAAAAAAGTGCAAGAAAAGCACCAGAAGAGTGAGATCCAGGAGGAGCGAGTTTGCCCCGTGGCACGACGTGCAATGACAAGGTGACAGGTAACGCAGTCTCTGGCGGCTGTGACGTGCCGTTGTTTCAATCCGGCGGCTGTTCAGCTGCAGATGTGACTCGGGCTGTGTCAGAACAGCACGCTGTTCGCTATCGCATTCTCCCGGCAGCCTGTGCTGAGTTAGGGGGGTTGACGTGCACCATCCTGGGGTTTTTTTTTTCTTTCTTGGAAACGTGTGTAGGGAAAGATAATTTGCTTATGATTCTTGGCCTGAGTTAAGTCTTACCCGTCAGGCAAGTAAAGATACCAAAATGTTTCCCGTTGGGTGCGTAACCAGAGCCAAGGCTCGCTCCACTCCCAGGAACGGCTATAGCTGCCTAGATCATGAGTTTTCAGGGCTATTAATGTAACACACATCAGAGAAGTTCTCCCGTGGGATGCTGCCGGGTGGCAGGGGCACTTCAGAGTGCGTTCTCTTCATCGCAGCCCCGTGTCTTACTGTTGTTGCAATAAGGGAATAAAGTCTCATAAGGCTGAACCAAGCAAATGGGGGGGGGGGAGGGGGCACGAATAACAATGGTTTATTTACATGCAACGTACAGGTTCTTTTGGGTTGCCGTTGATAAATTGATGAACTGCAGGGTAACTGTAGCTTATTACTAGAGAAACAGCCAACGCTATCAGTCTGACACCGAAGAAGCTGCACCCTGCCCGTTGCAGCCCGGCCGCTTGGTAAAACAAGCTTGTCGGATGCACGAATAGGGCAATAGAAACAAGTACAGGCACAATTACAAATAAAATACACCCGGGGAGAAGGAACGTCACTCAGCGTGGCTGAGGTAAAGAATCACCCACAAGGCGTCCCGGGGCGGGGGGGATGGAGGGATGGAGAGGGGACAAATCCGTCAATCCATCCTTCCGATGTGGTTCCGAATCATCTCCTGCCCTGTTTTAGGGAGGGCATTGGGGCAATATTTGTACCCAGTAGACGTGCTGTGGGTGGGACTGTAGATAAGCTTATCGCTCGTGTTAATTGCACCAAGTCCGCTGATTTCCACCAGTACGGGGTGTCTGTAACAGCTCGTTTGGTCCAGGAAGAATGCGCCCCGTTTCACGCTCCTCCAGGCGCTGAGATCGAACCAACCACCAGATACGGATCGAGCGATAGTTGTAGTTCTGATCGCCACATCGCGTCGAATTTTATCAACAAAGAGCTTGCAGGCATCCGGCTGCTTTGTGAGCATGACTTAGGGGACTTGGTCTTTCTGCTGTGACTTTGTGCTCCCTCCAGCTGTCCCTGTCGGGCCGCTGGCGGCCACAGCCCCGAACGCAGGTTGTGTGCGCTCCTTGGAACATCGATGAGCTGTTCCGGTGGAAAACTTGGGGCAGTTGTGTATTCGCATGGGCTTTTTGCTTGGAGTGATGGAATACGACAACCCCTGCGGAGCAGACACATAGCTGCCTGCTGACTTCTTTTGTGTGCTGGAACAGCTTCAGAATGAAACGCTGGAATCCAAGGAATTGCTTTAAAATGCCGCGAAGTGACAGCAACACCAGCCTTGCTGACAGAGCCAGGAAAGAATTACAAATATAAGTTTCATCTCCTGGCCAGGAGTGCTTTATTTGCTGCCAGTTCCAGCTGAGAGAACAGCCAAAGGTTTAGAAAACAAATGCAGATGTGGTAAAGCAGCCAGCAAAAAAATTTAAGGGAAGCAGCTGGAATAAAGTGCTCGGGTCTGCAAAAGCAATGTTGGAAATAGTTCTAGAAGTAGTTTCAGCCTAAATGAAGATAGAAAGCCCCACTTAACTGTGGGGGTAATCTGGAGTTTTGGACTTCCCAGGCATGTGTTCTGTTTAGGCTCAAACAGGTTAACTGGCTGATTTTTTTATCACCTGATGAACTTGTCCCGTCTCAGCGGACACGCAGCAAACGAGGCAAACGCAGCCGCTGCGGTTTCTCTTTGCAGTTCAGGGCAGTTACGCCGGGCTGGGGTCGTTGAGAAGCTGCGCAATCAGTGTTGCATTCTGTGCGCTCGATTTTTATCTTCAGCAAACCTTTCCTTACTCAGGCGCGTCCCTGAGGCCTGCCCCCCGGTTTCCGCAGTGTTTGCCTCTGTAGATGCTTTCCCCTGTTGACGTGAATTTTCTCAGGCAGCTCATTTCCAACTCCTGGAAGAGATGGAATCGCTCCGGAGTGAAAATGCTGTTGCAAGCGGAGCTGAGGCACGGAACTGCGGTCATGCAGTTGGGCTGCAGGAAAGCAGCCTGGGTTTAGGTAAATGCACACAAAAGCTCGGAACAGCAAACGATCTCGTAAAGTGTCCTGGGGCGTTGGTAGCCTTATTGCTGCTGGACTGTCTGCACCTCTATTGCTAGGGCTCGAATGCAGCTGGATCGAGCACAGAGGAACAGGCTGTTCAGCCCAAGAGTTAGTTTCGGCATCTGCTGCTGGTCATGCTGGTGGCTCTTGTGCTTTAGGTAATTACCTTCCCGCTGCTCTGAAGAAAGAAATGTCTTGCCAGATCACAAGCAGGAGAGCTTCCTTGGTTTTGATGAATAAATTGCTTCTGACGTGTCTGGTCTGCCCTACGTGCATGCATGCTGCGGGAGTTAGCGCTGACACTGGAGTAACTGCCCCCAGATCCCACCGCATCTGAGCTCCGGGAGACAGACACGGGATCCTTCCAGCACCTGCTGGGATCACTGGTACCTCCTGCATGCGGGCGGCGGCCCTTGGCCGGTGCCCGTTGGGTACGTGGGGCGCGGGCACAGCCCTCTGCCAAGGCTGGGCTGTCCTCAGGGCTGCATCCCCCTCTGCAGGCAGACAGACCTCTCGGTGGAATCGTTTTCTCTCAGCCGGTGTTCGAGCAGGAGGGAAGGCTGTAGTTTTTCTGACGGGACTAGAAGTGCACGCAGATACTGCGTTTACATTTTAAAATACACAAGTAGCACGTGCATCACCTTCAACGCCTGCTGCCCACGTCTGAGTATTTGAGCAGGAGGTCTAATCCAAACAGTTTTGCTGTGAGCACGGCTCCGGGAGGAATGAGATGTCTTCGGGGAAGCGCAATATTAAAAAGTATTCGAAGCTGTGAAACTATAACCAAGTTCTCACAATCCCCTTTGAACGCAAAGAATAAGGTATGAATTTAAGATTATTTTGAAAGGATATACTTTACAAAATTGAAATAAACACTAATACGTTGGAGATTCTTGCATCATCGTGGTGTTATGGCATGTCCTGAAAAAAATACAATCAAAAATCACTATTTGAATGGAGCAATCCGAAATATAACTTCGAGTGAAATCTTCACTGCCAGACTAAAATATCCTGTCGACAAAACTGTGGGCGGCACAGATGATGCGCTGCCTGTGGCTGTGGTATGGTTGGGAGGAATGGGGAAGCCAGAGTCCTGAGGTGAGGAGCAGCATCGTGCATGAGGGCTGCTGTGGGGCAGCAGGAGAGCTGAGACAAGGAGGTGGCGTGTCCCAGGAGCTGGACAGGCAGCGGGACGACTCGTAAGCACTGGCTGCACGCACGTTACTGCAGATACACAGCCAACGGGGCTTGTCAAAAGTGGTCCAGAGCCTGGTCTAGTTCCTCCTGCAAGCTCATGACGTGGTTAAAATGAGCAGGTTGGAAACTTTGATGTGGACAACTGTGACCACACGCAATTCTCCCAAAATGATTTTTCCTTGGTGTTTAAGGATGTACTTCATTAACAACAGTCATCTTTGGCTTTCTGATTTTTTATGGGTGAGGTCAAGGCTTTTAGATGCAGTAACAATTCTGCATTTAGGACCAGAAGTGCATCACGTTTATATGCCATGATTTCATGACCTTGAGCGTTTCAAGATTTGACTATCGTGAATCCCGAGTTTAGTTTTACACTAGAAGGCGGGGTGGGAGTTGGGGCCTGCTGCCGCTGGCGGGCTGCCTCGCCACCCGGAGCCAGGGAGGGCTGCTTTGTTCCCTCAGCCTGGGAGGCCTTACTCCTGTGTCACCGTTATCCTGTTCCCAGTGCTGGAAGAGGAAAAAACCAGTTTGCTGGTGTTAAATAAGAACAGCTTCATATGCAGTAAGTCGTTATGGTTTGTTGCCACAGTAATTCTACACTTTTTTATGTTTTCACATCGTTATCACATTTCCAGCAACAGTGTTCTTAAAAAACCGTTCTGCACAAAATAATTGTAGTTCTAGTGCCACGTAAGAATAATGTGGACACCACTGTACTGGCAACAGGGTTGTTCCTTGTAAACCTGTTTTGCGGTTTTGCTGCCAGCCCTTAACAAGACGCCCCCAGAAGCCTGAGCACAAACGTTACTGGGGGTGTGCGAATTGAAACGGAACAGAAGTGTCTGTCTTACGACCGCGTTCAGACCTAGTACCATCTGACCTCCAGCTACAGGGTGGGCAGCAGAACTCCTCCCACGCTGTACAGAAGCCCAGTGTTTGTTGTAACCTTACTTCCCTGCTGAACGCGTGCGTCTGGAAGGCGATCGCTGTCAGTGTGGTCCAGAGGTGTGGGAGTTACAGGCTGCACTCACGGGTGCCAGCACTGTCCCCCCCAAGAGGAGAAATGTATCAGCGGGCACAGTCAGTGTTACTTTGGGGAGAGCTTGGCTTTTTTTTTTCTCCATTCTTTTTGTTAGCCAGGACATCCACGTTTGGTTCCAGAGAGGGAACCCGCACCAATTATTTCCACCCCTTCCCAGCCAGATCAAGAGCCACACAGGTGACCGCATCCTCGCACAGGAGCATAAGGTGGTAGCAGGGTGGCACGGCTCATAGCTGCTGTAACACAGGATTTTCCCTGCTGACAGTGGCTTCCTTTTGAGAATTAAGCTCTGCAGAAACCAAGAAATGCTCAATGTTGTCATGTTTCCCCACAACAGCATGCTCCAGTCATATTATAAACAGGGTGCTTTGAAGTACAAACGTTTTATTGCAATGTTTCATTATTTACAGTACCGTTCATTTTGTCCCTGGGTGCTACCCAAGGGCAAGCCATTTGAAACAGAAAAGCTAAATGACGGTAACTCCACGGCAAAACGTCACTGGGCCTCATGCTCGTGCTGTCCTGCCTCTTCCCTGGTACTGAATGCAGAGAAGTTTTGCTGCTCCCCCCGGTCACTTACTTGGAACAACCTGGTAAGGTGAAACTTTGGTCACAAAGGATTGTCAGTTGTTGGTCTGTTCAAGGTGATGCAGGAACAGGGACCTGCAGTCTTTCCAGCTGCACTTTACTCAGGATTCAGGGTTCCTGACTGTGTAAGAAGACGCCTTTGTACACAGCACTGTCAAGTTCGTATTTCAATGTTTGATATAAGTACTGGTTTATTTCCAATTCTTTTGTTGCCGATTCTCTTTGGTTTATGTAAGCTTTAAGATATCTACCTGTTTTGAGGCTTAACTATCTTAAAAGAGCCAGTAGCTCTAGAATGTCATCTCTAGAGCTGCACTTAAAAGTCTTCACAGAGCACTGCAACTTGTATTACGTGTTTCCATTGCATATAAAAGTGGTGATTCAGTCACCACCGAAGCCTACAGTTGCACACACCATCATCTCAAAGTAGGAAAAACTCACTGGTTACTTCAGGAATTGACCTCTCAACAGAACCTTGTCTTTTGGGGAGGGGATAGTTACTACAAATTTTACTGAAGACTTGGGAGTTGCAGTACTGCAGTGGCTAAACTCAGGTGAAGAATCTTTTCGGCTTTCTACCAAGTGTACTAGCTTGAGAAAGTACTTTGAAAGACAGGTTTCAGACTGAGACCTGCCCCTTCCTCTGCTGCCAGCAGTCCCTTGGGAGAAGGACAGTGAACCTCTCCACTCCAGTTATCTTAGTGTGCAACAGGGATGTTGTTACCTTGTGAAACTGGAGCCGCTTTGTGTTACAAAGCTTCGTCAATTAGGAAATGTTTAAGACTGCATTCCTGAAAGTAAGTTACGTTAAATGGTACAAGTCCTCCAGAAAACATGTAGCTGGGCTGTTGGGTAGGGCTCAGCAGTACTAACTGCTGCCTGCTCTCCTCTCTCCGTGCCTGGTTTATGGTTCAGTAACAGCTGCCCCTAATGATTCTGAAATTACAACTTGTCAAAAAGGGGATGATTGCAGCTCTTGGCAGGTTTTCTCCTCTGAGTCACACTTTTATTCCATTTTCACAGGCTTCTCTGTATCACTATTGATAGAAAGCCACAGAAAGCTTTACAGTTGCAGAAGGTAACACTTTCACAAAGGAAATGTATTGCTTTTATTTCTTAACCTACTATACAAAACACGGTGTTTAAAAGCTCTGCAGCCCCTCCCTACTGTCCTTCCCCTGGAGTCTGGAGGAGGCAGCAGAGTCTACATGCAGTCAACAACATTGGTGGATCCTTGGCCCATGTCCCGGATCTGGCTGCTGAGACAAGAGCACACAGCCACGCCTGCCCCTGCCCTGCAGTGTGACACGGAGCCGACGAGTTCCCACCTAAAGAAGATGGCAGAGGAAAAAAAGAAAAGTAAGTTCCAGTCCTTTCTGAGCAACTTGAAAGTATTTCTTTTCTGTGTCTGAAATTCCATTGTACAGCCTAGCTATTTACTTAGTACAAAAATACACCCCACTAGTTTTTTCTTATTATTTCTCTGGTAAATTTAGTGCAAAATCAGATTGAAACAACCAGAAGAGTATCGATTCTTACTGAATGAAGGGAAGAGGACAAGGGATGAGGTGGCAGAGGAGCATAAATACTTAGAAGAACCTGGCAGCGTAAGCAGCACCGCTGCACTCCTGACGCTAGTCATGGATATTACTCAGTTATGACCAGGAAACAACAGACTCCTGCCGCACACTATTTCTGTTATGTTGTGTTTTGATACAGGCAGATTTCATTGTCTTATTAAGCCAAATAAAAATTTTTAAATTACCTATTCACTATGGGGTCAAATGCTTCCACTGTATTCAGGTACGCGTTGCCATTATGACCTCCAACTGCAAAAATTTTACCCATCAGCGTCGCTATGCCAACACCACCCCTCGGAGTTGTAAGCTCTGCTACATATTCCCATTTGTTACTGCGTGGGTCAAACCGCTCCACCGAGCTCAGGGGAGAGTTGTCATCAAAGCCACCTGCGAAGAATCATCACATCATCTGGTTTTAGCCACTTCTAGTGCTGGTGATATCCAGGACTGGCATTATCAGGCTGTTCTCAGCATTCAGTGGGCTAGTGTCCAGCTCTACTCCTTTACATAAATTTTACAAGCTCCTAAAAATGAATCTGTTAGATTAAGCTCTCTCTCCTGTCACCATACAAGCATCACCAAGAGTGACAGTTTTCTTCTACTCGAGTTGCAAGGAGAGGTATTTCTGTTATTTTTCTCCTTGAATTTATCTTACACATAGTTAGAATGAAACAACAACTAATTTGGAATAGAAACCAACTAAGACCAGTAAAAGGGTGGTCCTGATTTTATTTTGGCTTAAGCAAAATACATTCTTGCAGTGTTTTCAAATTACGGTGTTGAGTAAGGGGAAAAAAAACCCCTCAAGTAAGACTTCAGTGATGTATCCCCTTGCTGGGGCAGCCGTCGGAGAAGCATTTTACTCAAAACTACTTTAACTACTTGCAACAGTACCCAAGGCAGAGCTCTGCAACTATCCCTACGGCATACCTGCCTGGCATCCTTCCCCCCTCAGGAAAGCAGGTAAACGCAAACTAGAGCAGAACAAGGCAGGCCTAGGACAACAGGCTGTGGAATAAGTGCAATCACTGTGCAAAAAAGCTACTGCCGTCTACACTCAAAATGGAAGTAGGAGTTCTTGAGAAGTGTGTGAACTTAAGAATCATTTTCCTAAAAGGAAACTCAGGATTAGTGAGTCTCGAGAGGATTTTCTATATAGGCATGTTGTCCTGAACAGTACAGACCTCTTGAAATGTGGGTTAGGAACTGCTTTTCATTCGTAACATACCTTTAAGTGTGCCCCGGTTGTCCTTGCTTTCTTCTGCCCAAGAACACAAAGTACAGGTTGGGTCTATCTGTTCCCCAGTTCCTCTAGCAACAGCAGCCTCTTCCAAGTGCCAGTTCTTGGCAGAAACAACAGTACAAAATGCCACATCCCTACTCACCGACAACGTACAAGCAGCCGTGGAGCTCGCTGACACCGTTGCCAGCTCTTCGCTGACCCATCTCTTTCACTTCTATCCACTTATCCAAATGGGGATCGTATTTCTCCACACTGGAAAGAGACGCCACACCGTCATTGCCACCCACAGCATAAACGTGGTTCTGGAAAACAGTTGCATAGAGAAAGATGATTTCTAATGGATATGTATTTACTCAGCTTTTTGTAAGCGATGTTGAAATTATAGGAAAACATGGGGTATCTATACAGTCCTAAGTATTTACATTTATTTAAGAATTGCACCAAAAGACTTAATTATCTAACACCTTGTAAATGCTATCGTCCAATAAAAGCAGTGAAAAAGTTACATGGTGTTGCGATACTTTGCAGCATATACGTGGCGACAGGGGGATTTTCTATATTTAGTTGAAATTCACAGTAACTTTTTAGCTTATGTTAAAAATACACAGCAACCACCACTTCAGAAAATTCCACTCTTTTGAATGCGGTAGGTTCAGATTATCTGGGGGCTGCTACTGAGTATCATCAGCAGTTGGGTAAAACTGGAGATAACTGCAGTCCTATCTTTAGATGCAAAGCAACACTCCAATTTACAGATTTAGGTATTTTTAAAGGTTAACTACTAAATCTGTGATAAAAAATAAAAGATAATCTACTTTCATAAATTAATAGTGTTTAAACAAATGTCCTGCGTCGGTTTTTTTTTGTCAGATTTAAGTATTGCTTTCCATTCTTTCTCTTCCCTCACAAAAAAAAAATGTCAGTACCTTTATAGTAACCATGACAAACCAGAGTCTTCTGAACAAGACATGAAGCATCAGCTGGATGTTGTTGGAAGGGCCCTGATACTTGCTCCCAGTACCTCAGGGAGCACGGTTCAGTTTGATATGTTATCCTAAATATCCCCACTTTTTGCACAGTTCCATAGGATTTTGATGATGACCAGAGCTTCTCAGGCCCACCAGCTGCATTTTGTTTAAAATCTTGTGTTTTGCCTTGTAAAAGCAGATTTGAAAAGGGTCAGTTCTTGAGTTGGCTCCGACTTGGGAGGAAACAGTCACTTACCACAAGGGCTACAGAGCCAACTCCTCCCCTGGGCGTGTTCATTGGGGCAACTGAACTCCACAGGTCAGACTCAGTGTCGTATCTTTCCACATCGCTGAAGCAAGTGTGGTCATCTAAACCTCCTATTGCGTAAATGGGGCCACCAAGGGAGGCAAGAGCGATTCCTCTCCTAAGAAAACCACAGGATCAATACCTCAGTGCAAGTCCTTAAGGAAAGGCAATAGCACAGACGCATCAAGTGCAATGTTACCTGACTGGCACCTGTTTCAAACTATGGGAAAAACGTAATGAAAATTTAAAAGTGAAGTTTGTAATAGACGACGACTAGCAACTGTGGCTGGCCCTCTGAACACCCGTGTCAGTCTTGCAGCTTTATCTTGAAAGTCTTTCGTATGTTTGCAGCTTCCCATTAAAGGGGCTCTAGAGTTCTATCTTAACTTCACCTCAGCTCTCCCAGGCACCTGTACGTTATTGTGTCATCCATGGACAGGACTGTTGCAATTAGAATATTTTCAGACTGCAAAAGACAAAGTTCCTGTTTAAAAAATAAAATAATGGTGAAATAGAATAAAGGCAGGAGGCATGGACTACTGAATGTCACCTAAGGTCCAAGTCCTCTACTTACGTGCTTGGATGTTGTGAGATTGTCATGAGCATGAGATTGTGCTGAGGGACAGGGTTTAGGGACCCTGGCAGTGCAGGATGAATGGTTGCACTCGATGATCTTAAAGATCTCTTCCAACCAAAATGATTCTGTGTCTTAGTTATTTGATTTCTCTATTTCTGTACTGAATTTTACACCTCCTGTCTTGTTTTATTGACTCCGATGGAGAACCAAAACCTGCTGGTTTTAGCGTTGTTGGTACAGCTGCTGCTACAATTTGGGCATGAATGTTTTTGGAGGTGATATTAATACATATTAAAAGGCAAACCTCTGCTGGATATTAGATGACTGAACTGTAGTGAGATTTAATTGCAATTTCCTTCATTCTGCTATTTTCGATTAAGTCTGTGTTAAATAGTTCTCAGCTTTTTTTCCTACCGCGTCTACCAATATGAGAGTACAATCAGTACTACAAAATTAAAGGTATGGTCTAGAATGCAAGCATTAAGTTTCTGCTTAACTACCAATACAGGTGACTTACCATTTTCTATAGAACAAACATTGTGGGATTATCTTAAATATACTGTGGCTTATCTTAAATTGCCTCAGCAGATAAGGAGACAGCATCAGTGGTGGCAGTTTTTTCTCAAGTAAGTATTCGGACACCGCCTCCATGAATGGGAGGGGTGGAGCGTAGCCAAGGGGCACAGCAGCCCTTTCATTTATCAAGGTACAGAGTTAGAAATGTCACAGAAATGTAGGGCTGATGTTTGCCGAGAATATGCCCCGAGGACGGTGGCAGGAGGAAGGAAGAGGAGCAAGAAGCCACTTTTAGGAGTCTGAATCTTCTACTTTGATTAGGTCACAGCTACAAATAGCTTTAGGACTTAGCCATGCTGAGTAATTTATTTGTACACAATGCTTTTAGAAACAACATGTAACAAAATGGAATGTAGATTTAAGGAGGCTGATTCCAATGACAACAGAAACGAAAAATTACAGATCTGCGAGTCCAGTAGCTCCTTAAAAGGATCTTAAATGTCAAAAGGCAAGAAAAATCCTCAATCTGACTTTCAGTGGTTTAATGTTTCTGACCTTTTGTGGGAAAACCATAGGCAGCTGTTGGTTTCTTGGACATGTTCTCCTGGCAGCTATCTTGCTCATTCTTAAAAAGAGAAAAAAACCCCATAGAACCAGTTAATCAGGTTCAAGTTCTTTACTGGTGTTCTGGGTTCAGCTAGGACAGGGTTAACGTCCACAGGCAGGACAGCTGGACTGAACCAGCCAATGAGATATGCGATACCATACGGACATCATGTACGAATAAGGGGGGGCTGCAGAGGAGCACAGTTTCACACAGTGGTGCGGCTGGGCTCAGCGCAGCAGCGGTAAGCAGTGCATTGTATATCACTCGCTTTATTATTGTTATTACTGTCGTTTTCTCTCTCTGTGTTGTTCAAGTAAACTCTTCTCATCTTAACCCACATGGTTTGACTTTACTCTCTTTCTTGTTCAAACCATGACAATTAGGCATAGCAGAAAGGCCCTACGTATCAGAATGTAAGCACAGCTGGAGCAAAAGAGCTCTCTGCCCCAGAAGTCAGCCCCCTCAAAAAAAAAAAAAAAGGATAATAGAGCGACAGAAGAAAGCCAAAGTATAAACATAACTAATATTAACAGCTAGGGTCTCTCCCTAGAGAGAGGGATTATGCAGTTTTGCACTGAAATACTTATAGTATGTTATGCACAACTTTGTGTTTGTGCAAATACGTGATGAATGCAAGTATGCAGTGCAGATTTGTGTTTGCTTTAGAGCTAGTAAAAGTTGTTTGATAGCATAAAGCCCCAAGATAGGGAAAAAAAAATTTCCTAAAAATAGCATACTTTGGAAACCTGAATAAAGGCAGGACACACATGATGTTTTTCAGCATCAGCAAGAGATGGTATATGACAGACTAGGACTTAAATTTTGCATCGCAGGACACGCACCTCCTTGTGTTCATGGACGCCTTCATCATCCACTTGTTTGTGAGAGGATCAAATACTTCCATGCTTTCTAAGTGTTCATTTCCATCGTGTCCACCTACTGCGTAGACTTTACCTAAAACACATACATATCTGTTGATACAGAGATTGCTTGGAAACATTTCCATTTTCATTTATGCAATATCCTTGATTACATGAAGACAAAAAGCTCAAATGAAGGTTAAAATTTTCAAGTGTTTTCAATATCAGGATTTTACTAAGTACAGACTTTGCATTTTTATATGCTGTACTCAGGCAGATCTGTTCTAACTTGGGCTTTTATACAAACTTTGAGATATGTAGACAAAAAATCTCTCCATAACTCGAGTACTGCAGGTCAGATCAGTTTTGGACATTTCTATCAGTCTCTCCAGATTTTCTGTGGAGAATAAAAGATGTCTGTTCTGCTACAGCAACACAGGGGCTACCATGGACAAGGAAAAGCTGCATCATGGGTGTTAAAGCTGCTCTGGACTGCACGGACCTGGTTTTGGAAGATGGAGACCCAAAAATAAAGGTAAGTCTGGTCTTGGAAGAGTTATGATCTTAGTGACTTGCCTGTATGGATTTAAGCATGAAAGGAACTAGTAAGAGTACAAAGCAAATTCTGGGTGACTCTGCTGTGTAAGACCATTTCTTTATGAATGGATTAAAAAAAAATTAAATCACTCATTAAGGTAAGAGGCTGTATACAGCTTACAGAATCATAGAATAGTTTGAGTTGGAAAAGGTCATCTAGACCAACCGCCCCTGCAGTGAGCAGGGACATCTTCACCTAGATCAGGTTGCTCAGAGCCCCATCCAATCTGACCTTGAATTTGAGGGATGGGGCATCTACCACCTCTCTGTGCCAGTGTTTCACCACCCTCATTGTAAAAAATGTCTTCCTTGTATCTAGTCTAAATCTCCCCTCTTTCACTTTAAAACAATTACGCCATGTCCTATTACAACAGCCCCTACTAAAAAGTTTGCTCCCAGCTTTCTTATGAGCCCCGTTTAGGTATTGAAGGCCGCAGTGAGGTCCCCTCAAAGCCTTGCCTTCTCCAGGCTGAACAACCCCAACTGTCTCAGTTGCAGTAATGTCTTTTCAGTAAGCATGCTCTCAGATTGTTTCAGAACCAAAATCCCCTTCATGGAGAAGCTTTACTAAATTGAAGAATATCCAACTATTAAGCCACTGCAAGACATTTATTTGGTAAAATTACTAATTCTAGCAAAAGGAGCAAACAAGTGCCTTTTGAAGAGGGTTGTTTGAATAGGGTTACTGACCTCCCACAGAGATCACACCCACGTGCCTTCTCCTGCTGTTCATTTCAGGGCCGAAGAACCATTTGTTCTTACTGATAGAGTAACATTCAATGCTGCGAAATGGGTCGCCTGATCCACCTCTACCACCAACACAGAACAGCACACCTGAAGAAGACAAAACAGGTTCCAGAAAACTAGCAGGAGATGGGGGAGTTGTACAGCAAAGTGAACTGAAAATCATGTAGTTGAGGAGACGTATTTCACTTCAAGGGGCACAGTCACTGCCCTGCATATTTGGATGCTGGATTTTGGCCTTGCTTGACACACTGCTATGGCAATTAACTATATATGCTCTTGCAAAAAAAATGCATATTTTAAATACGCTTTTTGCGATTTTGCTTAGGGAGATAAACAGGTTGTTTGTTAAATATAACAATGTAAAAATTAGGATTTGGAGTCTAATATTCATCACTCACTTTTGGTGTAGGTTAGCCAAAGAGTTTAAAAGTTAGCTTGACCTTCTCACACCAAAACTTATCTGTCCACTATTTTCAGTATAGCTTTGAGCATACTGCCCAGTCATCACATACATACTTAACAGTTCTAGCTGTAATACAGATAGAGCCAATCAGAATAAATAATGCTTTAAAGAAAGAAAATGACTGCTTGAGTTCTGCTAGGAAAACAGTACATTGCCTAATTACCAGAGAGGTACACAACGGCTTTCCCCATTTTGCATTAAGTTATTAGCAACCATTTATACCAAGCTATCTAACCCTGCACAGATGCGCCACCTTTTCTCCACACCGCTCCCTACTGGATAATCAGACACACATTTAATTACCAGCAGTCTGCTTCCTTGGTGTTGTGCGAATGGAGTACTCAAAGTCTGGCACTGCCCTGCTGCTCAGGTGAAGGTGGTAGTTTCTTGCTTCATCCAGCAAATCCCTACATTTTAGATTCTGCTTGACAATCTCTTCCTTTGCCACAACACCCATAAGGAAACAAATGGGCAAGAGAGGCAGCCGTACCTGACAGAAACGAACACAGTTGGAGTAACTGGCTGAACTGACTGAGTCTCAGCATTTACAGTGATGCACGCATAACAGATGGCAGCTTCCGGGCCAGCTGGCAGCCTCACGCTCTTCATTAAAAAGAGCGGCTTTCATATGTTTTTTTCCAGAATAACAGTGATATGAACAGTTCTTTTTAGTGACAAGCGTTTGCTACAACCATTTGTATTTAAGCAGCAGTGCAGAACTGTCCCTTGGACCAGGCTGAGCTGAGGAAGAAGTGCTGCTGCCTGTACTGCAACTGCACCTGCCTGGCATGACGCAGTCAGCATCTGTGACTTCACCAGGACAGCCCATGTCAGGTTACTCTGTTGAGGGTATGAATTTTCAGCTCATTGCTATGCCAGCATAAGAGGGCTTTCGCTAGAATGGTTCATTTTCTTTGGGTGCCATGTCAGAAAAGAAATACCATCAGCATTAACTAAGAGTCTATTAAGGAGGTATTGCTAGTGCAGCAACACCTTTCTCTAGTATAGACTTGACAGACAACAGGATTAAAAAAAACAAAGGTTGAGAGCTATTTGTTTCCTTCCCCAAATCCTCCCTGTGGTTCCCCAGAAGAGAGCTGGTGACCAGGCTGAGGAATGGGAGGCTCTTTCTGGGTGAGGCTATACAGGTGGTCACTGCCCACCCCAGTGACAGGGCAGATCTCTCCAAGGTCAGCCTCTCCAAGACTGCCTTGAAATGTCCTCCTCTCCGTAGTCAGTTATTTCAGCAAACCTTTCATTTGTCCCTGTGAGAGAAACGGTGAGGAATATGAAGTACAATCAGGCGCAAAGGTGGGACAGGTGTTAGGAAGGAACTGAAGCAAACCAACATCTGACTCCCTAAGGTTTGGTGTTAACGCTGTCAAGCAGCTCCCAATTAGCTCAGCAGGAATGGTGAAGAAGTCCAGCATCTCCAGTGCTTCTCAGAGCAGCAGGACGGTGCTGTTATATGGCTGACAAGTGTCCCTGTCTTCAAGTAAGCAAGTGTCTCTACCAGTTCTTTCTTACCCACTTGCTTCCAGTTCCACTTCTTTTAATTTGGCCTGATTATTTTAGGCTGATCAAAAGCACCACCACAGCCCTGCTAATAGACTCATGAGGGTAGTGGTGCAATAAGAACTCAAGGCTGACAAATTCAGAACCTCATTATAACAATGAAACCCATGAGGCTGATTATGATGTGGATAGAAACTGTCAAGAAGCCCAGCCATGTTTTCTGCTAGCAATAATGTCCAAACCAACTGATGGGTCTATACACTCTGACAAATAACCCATAATTACAGGAAGGGGTTTATTTACTTTTTCATTGCTTCGTTCTATATTCTAGTTTCCATTACTAGAACAAAGCTGTTAATCTCATCTGCTAGCACAACTGGGCAATAAAAATCTTTTTTAATAATTTTTTTTTAAATCTCAAATTATATTGCTTGAAAATCTAATTATAGTTTACTAAAGAACAATTTTTCTATGAAAAACCACATGCTAGTCTAGCCAAAACTGAAGGTTTTTGGAAGACAGTTAATAAACAGTTGTGATCTTTCACCAGGAAATGTGAAAAATGATGCATGAGGACAATGACAGCAGCATGTTAGTGGACCTCTCATTACTCACATAATGCCAATATTAGCAATTCTGCCAATGTAAAATACTCAAGTTGGAGTTCAGTGACAACTGAAACAGCACAGTTGATACTACCTGCTAAGATCCATAGGGCATTTTGCAGCGCATGGGATGTACCCCCCTCCTCCCCAGCACAGGTTCTCCACACCTGTCTCAAATACTGTATTTTAAACTCCCATAACCAGAACATATGGAGCTTGAATTACTAAAGTACCTAATGGCTTGACAGGACGCGGTCCAGTGGGTGGTTAAGTAAGTTAAGCTCAGTGATCTTTTAATACCTGTATGTGTTTCTTTCAGAAGCAGTGGACTCTCATCAAGTCTAGACAAACTGCAAACTCCTTTTGGATTGTACAAGTAACCAACAGTGTTAGTTCAGTGGTCATTAAAGGGTCTAGCATATGTTTCCCAGCAAGGCTGGCAGGGGTAACACATCTTGGTCTTTTGTTAATTAAATATACAGAAAGTTTTAGAAGTAGCACAACTTGATGTGACACATATCTGTTACGGTTTTACTTTCCTAGCCACATAAAAAAACCTCCTCAACAGCTTTGCTCTCCTTTCTTAAGTACAAGTACTTACCAGCAAGGGAAGGGAGCATTTCAAGCTGTAGCAGTATCAAACCAAGTGAAGTGATGCCTTTATGTTCTCCACTATGTGTAAATCTAAGAAATTTTTGCTCTAACACAGATGCAGCAATTTGTTGTCTCCCCACCTCCCAGCCATAAGTATAAAGAAGTGAGTACTTTTGTCTCTACAGAAACTGGAGAATACTACTTCCTGATATTAAAGAGATCTAACCTGCTTCCACTGTCAACTTACAACTGTGAATACCAGCTGAGGCACCAACTGCAGAGAACATTTTTCACCTTGAGATCTACCTACGTAAAAACAGTTGATTATACAACTAAACCAGGGACAAGACAGGTGCCTCGATCTGCCCTACCTGTGCAAGTATCTCATCCAGCCACGTAGCGTGATGCTGTGGATTGGCCAGCAGCCACTTGATAGCGGCGTTGTAAACTTGCTTTTCGTTTTCAATATTCAGGTCACTGGAGGACAGGAGTTTATGGAGGTGCTGTGGTGACACGCTTACAAAGTCTTCGCACTCCACCACTTCTGTAAAATGTTCGCAAGCATACTGATCGGCCATGTCCATCAAGTCAATGCGGTTGTGACTCTCTGCAAATGCCCTGACTGCCAGGCAGTTGGAGGGATGGAAGTGCAGCTTCATGTATTCACAGCACGCCTTTGCTACCAGTTCCACCTGAAGAATGCAAGCAGCGTACAAGAGTGGCTGGACGTTATCCACCGTCAGAGTAAGCCGGGAGGAGTACACAAACTTCACCAGGTCTTCTATGGCATCACCATCAAAGTCCCTGATCTCGATCAACTTCTGCTTGGCTTCAGCCATTTCTGAAAGAAACATGGCTCTGAAGTAAGGTATAACACAAGCTAGCACCAGTTTGTGGCAGGAGATAAGCTTTGAACCAACCTGAAAAAAAAGAACAAAAAAACCCCCAATGGAATGTCAGTTCCAGCTATGAAAGTGCCGGGCAGTTAAGCTGAAGTAAGAATTGTGCATTGAGCTACTGTATTTTGTTCAAACAAATTAACTCCATTTGCCCTGTACTTCTGACATTAGACCAGTGCATCCCAAGCAGATCTGAGTTGTAACTTGCCCACCAGATTAGGGCAAGGCCGTAACACAAGGAAGCCACAGTACTGATGCACTGAACATGCTTTTCTTGAAGAGCCGTGTCCTATTTTTTAAATCAAGCATCCTTAGGAACTTTCTACATGCATCTTGGAGACAGGAGGAGACTGCTAGGCACTTGTTTGTTTTATGTGTATTCAGAGACTTTAAGGGGAGGAAGAGGAAATTGTAAAGTGACATTTTTAGACTACTTAATTTAAACCTCTTGACTTTTACCGCTGTTGAGGAATTGATAATGCTGTTTATAGCTTTACTCATGTAAAACCACAGTAATAACAGCTATTACAGGGATTATATAAAAGTTATCAATCACTTCAAGACTTTTAGAAGCTGTTTAGCCACAAAAGATAAAGTATTTCCCATAAAACCAAGGTATTTTTCAAAATTCTGATCATTAAAGGAGAATGTAAATATTGAAGGTAAATGAACAATCCACTACTTACCTGGGTTACAGGAGTGCTTTCTTACAGCCTTTGTCATTCTGCAGTCTGCACTAACATAAAGGGATGGCCAAGTTATGCAACCAGTTTCCCTAACAGACTCAAATTACATGTTCACTTTCAGGTGAAGGGGTTACAGCGAGCTGTCTTGTGATTTAAGAAAAAGGGATAGTTTGGAGTTTTTCCTAACTCTGATTCAATACACAATTGCTCTACCTTTTTTAAGTGTATTAGCCACGCAAGTGTAACCTCCTTGTGAGCAGTACTTTAAGTACGGAAAGCAAACACACATGAAAGAGCATGCAGATTAAAACAGAGGAGAAGATGGATGGTTCAGTGCAGTTAATTAGATCACTGCAGAAGGAACAATTCACAGACCTACCAAATGAATAAAAAACCAGATCAACAGGAGAAAAGCGGAAGGTATGCCACTGGCCAGCTTCTAACAGGGCTGTCCAGGTGAAATTCCAGTTTTTAACTCTTTGGAGCAGAGGAACTCTCCCTGTATGCTCCCATGGTTTATCACTGTTATAGTGTCAGCACTCCAACTAATTACAGTACTGATGCAAAAGGATGCCACCAGTTGGTCTGCTGTATCAGGGAAAGCTCCTAGGCCATTCGCACCTTCAGAGCTTTTTTATTCTGCCCATCAGCCCCTTCTCTAATTAGATCTTTCTTGCTAATTAAGTGGCTTTACTATTTTACCCAAATCTGCTTAATTTTAAATATCTAGTATGTTCTTGGTATCTTGAAATCAGAGCAAAATATGGTAATATGACAGTAAAGGATGTGTGACAATATCACCTTCAGCGTAACATCGCAGAGCTCTCCAGCTTCAAAGAAGTGAAGAAGAGAGCTGTGAAAATCCTTCCAAGCCTCATTTGCTTCAAATACAAAGATGTCATCTTCACCATCACTGTTGGAAGACCTAGTTTGCTGCTGTTGCTGCCGCCTTTTTCCCTTAATCAGATGCTGTTTTGCCTGCTCTGGGACCATGGATTCTGAAGCCATTAGCTATTTCTTCTTTCACTGCATGAAACTTCAAAAACTCCTGCGAAGACAAAATCCAGCCCATCAGAAGTCAAGTCCTAAAATGCAGTTAAGTTCTGTTCATCTTCCTGTTTAACAAAACAAAAAAAGGCAGATGAGACATTAGGTACTGCTAGTACACTTTGATTGCACGTTATACATACCAATTATAATCTTACTTGGGGAAGGTGGGAGGAGAAGGGGGGAAAAAAGACCCACAGTCAAGAATCCTGTGCAGGTACATTTAGGAAAAGCCATTGTCTGCGAACTTGCTGCCAATTTCCTGAGACATGAAAAAGCAAGGATGTACCTTCCAACATTCCTTGAAGTCACTGCTGTGGATGGCAGAGGAACAGGAGGGACGCGGCCCTCAGACAGCTGTGCTTCTTTGGTCCCTAAGATTTCCTAGGTCTCTTCAAAAGCTAAATAATCCTTACATGTTTTGTGCATTTATGCAAATGTAAGCAAAATATAAAAAGCTTCTGTAGAACTATAGAATAAGAATACACACTTAGAGAAGAATCTTGGAATGAAAATTAATTTCCTTTTACTTCGCAACCTTATTAATCCAAGAGATTCATATTTAAAGCATGACAATGAATGTTATGCAAAAAAAAGTTTGCTCCTGCTTGCTAGGTTTTATTTTAGACTGTTTACCCAGCTTAGCTGAAGATATTTAAAGTGTCTTGAGATTTATACAGCTTGGACTAAAGGAATCTTAGCTATACTGACATCACAGCTTTCCCAGGGCTTAAAGAGAAATCAGGAATACCACAGACAGTGGGAAGAAGACTTTTTCTGCTTCTGTCACTCAAATATTTTATTCTTCCTGCTGCTGTGAGCTTCAGTTAGGTTAAATTTTTTTCCAGTTTAGATACTGTATTTTAAGTTTCATCTCTGTGTGTCCAAAAGCCATGAAAGCCAGCTCAGTGAGATTTAGGCTCTGCATCCACATGCTTTGTGGAAGATAATGAAGTCCCCAAGAAAAAATGAAATCCTGTTTGAAAGCATGTATTTACTGACTCAGCTTACAAGCAAGAATTCTGTTACATTTTGGTAAGGAAGCCAATGGATTTGTAAGGTTTTAAGACAAAGTCTCTGGAGAGCATGTTTAGTAGCATGTTGCTCTCTTAACACTGGCTAGCTTTGGGTTTCATGTTTTCTGGTTAATTTATTATGCATTTATTCTTCATTCTATGCCAAGAGTTGATGATTGCTGTAGTTCAGTGATTTCTGCTCATGGACTCCAGTGTTGGAGTAAGTGGACTGACTGAAGCAACAAAAAATTCTACAATAAAAATGTAAGTAAGTCACACATATCTACGAGCAGAACTGAATTTCCTCTGGGATATACTGGAATTGTCCATGTCTCTTACTAAAATTACAACTCCTCATGCTGGAAAAAGATCAGGAAGTGACTTGAGGCAATCATTCTCATTTCTGCTGTAGGTCACAGGGTTGCTGCCAGCTCCATGTCCCGTGCAGTGACAAGGCTATTGGCTGCATTGAGCCAGGCAGGTTAAAGCAAGATCAAACATGCCTAGAATATTCACTAATGGTGCTGTAAGCAAGGTAAGTATTCTTCCTTTAAAAGGTATCTAAAAGAAAGATCTTGCTTCTTCCAAAATCACAAACTAGGTCAAAGATATTACAGGTCACAGGATATTTATGTAGTTTATAGCAAGGAATACCTTTTTCTGCTGAAAACTTCTGTTATGACAGATTTGACAAACTTCTGTATTAAGATGTTTCTCTAGTTAGTTAGGAGGAAAAACCTTGATGTTTTGGTTCTCCTTTTTTAACTTCAAATTAATCCTCCACTACCGGTACTTCCTACCTTTGCTTTGTTTAACATGCCCTTTTAAGAAGTCACTATTGCCATTGAGAGAAGTTAATACAGAGCTTCAGAGACAACCTACTGAAGTTACTAAAGTGAGCATAGACAAGCAAGAGGAAAAAGAGGTAAGTTGAAATGCTCTACAAGGCTTTTGAAAAAGCATCATATGTTGCTTATTCAGAGGTAAGATATAGCGTCCTTAGCCTACGCTTTTACGGAACTCTTGCTCATTTTGGTCCTTGACTGACACTCACTTCAGCGTTCCATAGCTACTCACACCTAACAGTATTTTTACAGACGAGAAGAAACACTCCTTTCAGACAGAACTGCTGCTGACTACTAAACAATAGTTCACAGTTCCCAAAGTAAGGTTTTTCCATGTGGCATATATGCTACATTTATCCTCATGCTTTAACTGTAACTGCACATATACTTTCCAAAACTATTCTTGTGTCTCACTGTAGAAGAGGCTGATGAACATTTTACCTAATTCTGGGTATGACAACACAAACACCATGAGCCTTAAGATAAATCAGTGCTCTTGGGGTGACTTTTTTGTTTTAAATAAACTGAGCAATAACACAAAAGCCAAACATAACTGATTTTAAGCAATGGTTTTCATCTGTATCTGATGCTTGTATCAAGTGAAGCTCTTGGAGGTGCTCTGAGCTCTCACCTGTAAGAAAAGAACTGAGTATATATTGGGATTTACATATTTAGTACCATCCTGGTTTGAGTTAGAATTAATTCTGCTCAGTGATTTTACTTTTCAGCTCAGTCTCTTTTAAGTGACTGCACTTTCTGAAGTTAATGGTGTTATTTTGGAGACAGTGTCTCCTTCTAGAAGTGACAGCACTTGATGTTTACAGTTATGACCAGGGATTGGTATGCAGAAAGGCTCTTGCTTGTACTCACTCCTGTGCAGACCAAGGTCACTGCTCAATTCTGTGTACCGCGGTGGGGATGCAGTAAGTTAGAGGCCGCACCTGCAGGGAGGAGCAGACAGGACAGGAGACCCTGAACTGACCAACAAGGCATTCCATCCCATATATGTTATATTTGGTATAAAGCTGAGAGATCAGAAGGGTCAAGCTCTTTCCTTCAATGGCCAGCATCCAAGGAGGGCTCTGTCCATTCTGCCTTCGACCCCAATCCATGCATTCGTGAATCCAGTCCCAGACACCAGCTCCCGTATCCGGTTCCCATCTGCCACTAAGTCCACTCTGGGACTTGCCCATGAATCACATGTACAAGGGAGCTCCCAGTATGGCAATATCAAATGTGCGTATGGGAACATGAGAGCAAGTTACTGCTCTCATGGTTACTGCTCCTCAGTTAAAAAGAAGTTTCTGTGGTATGTTAAAAATCAACATGTTTAATATAACCTCAAGGAAATATTCAGATAGCAAAGGTCTGACACACTTCAGTTTCATTTTGATGAGACTTTGTGACAGGTAATATCTTAGATAAGATTTTGATTCTTCCCCCAAGTCACCAATTTAGGAACACCTGGTTTCTGTGATACATCTTGGTCATTCAAATCTTTTTAGGTATCTATCCATAAATCCTTTATTTGTCTTAATTACAGCATCTCACAGTTTGAGTCTTCAAACAAATCATCATCTACTATGGAAAGTACCAGCAGTAGCTTTGAAGGATGTCACGGTATATATCCAGTTGGCTGTTAATTGTATCTAGCTTGAGAAATAGCACTGTTATGAATTATATTGTCTAATCTGAAAAATCAAGGGATTTTCACAATCAGAGGTTTAAGGTAAGTCAAGAGCCAGTACCATACTTAACTTCTGTAAAGAGCTGGTCTTATCAACATGGCGCACTACTAGAGTTAAACACAAAGAGAATTAGTATTACTGATGTAAAACACAATAATAATATATTGAAGTATTTGATATACTCTACCACAACCCAGATAGAAGGAGAGAACAGATGTTTCATTTGCAGAAAATACTGGTTTGGGCTGATCTGAATAATTAGCTATAGGCCTTTACTATTCTCAGATTTTAGATAGAACAGAAATGAGTTTTAGTAGTGTTCGATTCAGGATACTAAACTGGAAATATGACGGTCTTGCTGAAGTCATGGAAGTCTGTACATTTTAACTTCAACCCTATTCCTCCTTCCAGCTTTAAGTGGAATGATAAATACTTTTGTCATTACACAGAATTAAAGGAATAGCATATGAAAAGAGCAAGAAGGCAGAGTTGTATTTTCACATCTTTAAATATATAGTTCAATAGTTTAAGAACCACTAGCTAGAAGGATTAATCAGCATTCAGGTTAGCATGCATGATGCTCTGTTAATTATGTACTAAGAATCCACGAACAGAGATATGAGCTGTTCACAGATTTGCTCCCCAGATCAACAGTAATGCAGCAATAACATCCAACTACTTGAGGTTAGTTTAGTACAGGGTGAATGATGCAGGGTTACAGACACAGAGTCTTTCCTCTCTAGAACAAAACACTGCCATGGCCATTAAAAACCTCAATAGCATGTGCTCCCTTTTCATCTTGGCAATAGTACAGCCTAGTATTTTGACTATACTAAAAATATAAGTAAGTGACCATCACAGAAAGTGACTGACTCTAAGGAAACTAAAGGAAGTGCCTCCTTCAAAACATCATCTGTTAGCCCTTGTGGACAGCTGCTTGACGCTTTCTGTGAAGGAGTAACTGAATAAAAAAAAAAAACCCATATGTATTGTTTATAGCTCACTATTGTTTGCTGAGAGCCAGTCAGCAATTTTCTTGTTCAAGAAAAATACTTAGAAATATTGAGAGGTGTGCTGTTCCCAGAGTGCAGCTGTTCTAGACCCTACAGTTTGTGTTCTGGTCCTCAGGCAAGGGACTGAGGATCCCCTCCTAGCTATTCCTCACTATCAGAAAAGCAAGCAGGGAAGTCAGAAGACAAGCAGTTTATCTTGTATCCGATGCAATTCAGGTAACAGTAACATCCTAAAGTGAAGCGTGTTTTATTCAGACATTCTACCTAAGTCTAAAACTGAATTAAGTATAAAACTCCTCAGGTCACACAGAGTATTTATTTTCCATAGAGATAAAACACCTCAAATAATTTTGAAGCAAAAAGAACTTTAAGACATTAGACAGCGGCAGGACATGAATGAGCATCACTCTGTTTTCCCCTATCATGAAATTAAACCCCAGGAATCCTGGCTGACAAGCCAGCCTAGATGTTGGAGTCCATGGCCCCCTCCCCCTGTCAGGCACCTTGGGAGACAGTGCCCCAGAAAGAGGGGATTGTCCTCATTCTTCCCCTGACTCCAGGGAGGAAGATATTTCAGTGATACAGAACAGAAACAAAAGCAAGAATCGCACTATAATTGCAACTAGGCAGTGTTCAAATGAGAGGTATTATGACACCTGTAAATCCAATGCTCTATGAGCAGAGGTTCTGAAGTTGGAAAAAAACAGAAGTCCAGGAGAAATCAAGATACTGGTGAAGTTTCATGAACCATACTGTATGTAATTTTGGTTACCCACCCACAAGACGAACAAAAGCCACATGATGCGCTGTGCAGAGAAGGGCAGTTAGCCTCGCTCAGAAAACAAAAGGGGCTTCTAATTGAAGGAGGTGAGAAATTTGCCTTCTGTAAATGCAAAGTTTGTAGCCCTAGGAGCAGGGAGGTTTTGGAAGTGACTCGAGTACAAACAGACTGCATGGATAAAAATATACACAAGTCTGTACGTGTGGCTGTGTAAAACTAACTTGCCTGAGTGAGTCTCTGTGGGTACTCATATTCTGATGCTGCTGAGCACAAGACGAGATAAGGATATGCAGTGACAAGATCTTCTGCAGTTCAACCCAGCTAACAGAACCAGTCTAGCTGTTGTCCTGTGTTGTACTAAGAAAACTTGAGCATTTAAAAAGGGAGCAGCTGGCAGAGCTAAAGAGGGAGGGAAGTGGGAAGGGCAGGAGGCAGCTGCAGTGCAAACTGCAGCCAAGCAGCAGCTTTGGCAAGAACTGCACAAGCAGCTGTTCACTGTTCAGTCTAGTTACAGGTGCATTGCTAAGAGGGAACATGGGGGGAAAAAAACTGATAGACAAAACAGTGTAGAAAAACCTGACTGCTCTCCCCTTCTCCATTCACCAAGTCCATCAAAGGAGTTAGGGAAACCACATGCAAAATTGCTGAGATGCCCATGCTATTTAGGTCAAATCCGTCAAGGTTGGAAAACAGGGGCAAGTTCAAGTTACACACTGTATTACAAGCCTAACTTCACCATACTTTTCAACAGAAACTTAATTTAACAGGGAAAAAAATTTCAGAAGCCACACATTTAAGTGGTTTAGCTTGTTTAAAACCACCAGGCTTCCTTTTGTGGAAAATCATAAAAAATTTTCTTAGACAACACTAATAAAGAATGTCTACATTCTTGTAGTATTTCAAAGGTTCTTTGCAGGGAAACTGACATGTATTATTATTTTTTGTTACTTGTCACACAGGTAGTTCAGAAAACAGTGAAACAGGTACAGATGGCAACATCTTTCATCTGCTTCTGTAACCAAAACCCCATCAGTGGTGTAGACACACAGTCAAGGAGGACTGCTCTTTCTTGGAAAAATGCAACAGAAAAAGGTGTTTTGTGCAGCATGAGAAGTATAGTCAGATAAAATCTCAGCTGAAAATAATTCTGCCTGGCAATCCCTTAATCTCGTTTTGAGGCAGCTTCTTCCCTGCTTCCTTTCATCTGATTTATGAATATGCTCAACAAAGTTCTGCTGAGGTTCAATCCCAGTTTCCATCGAACACCAGAAAGGCCAGCTGTCTTCTGGCCTTTACGGGATGACAGCTTGACAATTTTGTTCAATTTTGCATAATCAAAACTAAACAACCAACCTAATATGCCATGACTTACTTATGCCTGCTTTACTTTTGCTTCAGAACAACCACCGAAATCCATCAGAAGCCCCAAAACAGAGAAGGAGGACTCTGCTTTGCAAATACAAGTGTACTTAAGAAGTGATTTATTTATGCAACACAACTTTGGGAATATCCAAAAAGTAGAACTGAAAAAAAAGAATGCTACAAATCAGGGGATTTTGTAGGAGCATAGTGAAGTGTTGATAGATATGTAATAAAAATTTTAATTAGTACTTTACATTCCTAAGAACACAGAACAGGGTCTTATCAAGGAGATAATTATTGTCTTCTCTGATGGGCCTGATTGAAAATAACAATAGTCTGCTGGTCTCCACAGCACTGTTTATTCCAGCCCCTCCTGGTAAGTGTTAACGGAGAACAAAATAATTTCTAGGTAATTTGCTAGGTGCCCTTTATCCTGGACATGTAAATCAAAGCAAGGTACCCACTAGAGCTATAGCCAAACACCATTTCCCATATAGCCACCAACCCCATCCACTCAGGGCTCTCTGCCTTAGCTGCCAACCATCAGCATATTCCATCATCATATTCCATCATCTAGAGTCGAGATTCACAGAGGCTGCAGCCTCACATTAGACTCACAAGACAAATGGCTCAAACCATAAGGCAATATTGTCGTCTTTTGCCCCAGAGCTGTAAGACTTCTTCAAAATCTGTTTGAAATCAGGAGAGGGCAGAGATAATACAAGACAAAAGGCTTCACAACCCAAGAAGCTAGAACTATTGATGTAAGAAATTACTGTTACAAAAAATGTTTGGTGAAGCCTGCTGAGAGAGAACTAAGATACTAGCTAACATGGCACTATGCTTCCGTACATCAAATTACTGGCAGTAATTACATGATGATTGTGTCCTCTTGTTAACCACACTGATTAAACTTGCTTTTACAAATAAATGGCCAACTAGAATACTGGATGCCAGGCTAATGACATTTCACTAACAGTTTATATAAAATAACCCAGGATGCGAGTACACTGCTAATCACAAGCTGCACAGAAACTACAGATAGAATCTTGGGATGTTACAAAGCAGACACGATGCTTACATAGCATGAGAACACAGAGACGCTATAGGAGAATCCGCCCAAACTAACTCACAACTTCAGACCCAAATGCTTAAAGAAGGTGGCTGAACCTTTTGCAGCTTAACTTCCATTACAAGCAACCAAAACCACAGGTGATGCACCTGTTAAGGTTTAGCTTGTTACCTTCTGATGAGCTATTTTACCTGCTGTGGTACTGTTCTACAGTCACATGTGAATTGTTTCTTGATTGTACTTCCAGAAGCCTTTGCAACAGGTACTGCTGAGTTTTGTAACTTTTACTACTACAGAACACATAGGAATAACTATGTGAAGGAGGAAACACAGATCTATGAACTAGGAGGCCCAGTTTGGTTTGTGAACTACCTCCAAACCCTTTACAGATAACAGCTCAATTAACTGATACTTCCTAGCAGCCAGTAAGCAACTGGCTTGAGTGGAGATGGGAAGGTGGAACCTATCAAAGCCAGACGGAAGCTCGAGTAGGCAATATAAAGAGCTGGTGGGGTGGTGGTATCTCAGAGTTTCATTTATTTGAGAAGGATGGAGAGGCTAGTTACTCCTGAGGCTCTCCCTGGCAGCAACAGGTAAAGTCTTGCTGGTTTTTAACACAAGAAACCTTTAGTTTGGAGTAACTGAAGTGGCTCTACTTGTTATCCGTTACAAGGTGTCTATAGTAAGCTAACCGAGGCACTAGTTTCTTGGGCTGTGGTCTCCACAGTAGTGAATTACGCGCGGTATCTTGAAACGTGTGGAATCCCAGCTCAGTTTATTTGTGCGTTTTCTGTTTCTGTGCTTGAATCCTGCGGCAACTAAGAGCTCTGCAAGCGCAGGGCTCCACGGGCGCCTCCCGAAGGACAAGCCCCCTGATGCTAGCGCAAGCAGCACGCCACCCCCGTGTGCTCTTGCAAGGGGCGTAATCCAGCCCTGGGTGGTTTGCACCAATTCTAGGTTAATTTACGAGAACTCCACGCTCGGTTTGGGTTTCTGACGACGGTCGCGGCACTAACCCGTTGCGATGATAAAGAAGCGGGCCCGTTAGCGTGCCCGGGGCCGAAGGAGCGCCTCACTGGAGCAGGGGCCGGGCCGCCCTACCCTCCGCCTGGCGGCGCGCTGTGAGGCGGACACGCGTGCTTCAGGGGCAAGAACGGACGTGGGGAGCGGCAAGGAGGAGGAAAAGCCCTCCCGCCCGCGCCAAAGCAAGCAGGACCGCTTCCCGTTACACCTGAGGGGAGCGGGGAGAGTTACATAAAGGCAGGGACAACGCACCATGGCGGCGGCGGGCCCTGACCGAGCGCGGTACGACGGCGAGGGGCAGCCGCGGGGGAAGGGCCCGCCGGCTGAGGAAAGAGGGGAAGGGGGGCGGCGGCGGCGGCCCCGCTGCCTGGGATGACGGACCCGTTCCCTCCCGGTGCCCGCCCCGCTCACCTGCGCTGCCGTGGAGAGCCGGGCTCCGGCGCGGGCCGGCCGGGAGGAGGGGGCGCGCACGCCCGCGCGGGGCAGGGCGGCGGGCGGGGCGCATGCGCCGCGCCGGAGAGGGCGGGGCGGCCGTTGGGGCTGCGGCCCGCGGCCGCGTGTGGGAGTCGAGGCGCGGGCTCGGCGCCCCGCTGCGGCCAGGCCCGCCGGGTTAATGCTCCTTCGGCCTCGGGCTGAAACGTTCCGAAACCCAGCGCTTCTCCTTTGGCCCCACCGCGAAGCAGCCCGCGAGGAGAAGGGAGGGTTTGGCCCGCGTCTGAGCGGATGCTGCATTTTTTCCCTTCTGGCGCTTCCCCGGGCCCGTGCTGTACCCGTCGGGCAGGAGTTGTGTGCTGCGAGGGCTCGAGCGTGCTACAGCGCCCGTGCTTCCAGGGCCACCTCCTAAGAGACACAGGCAGAACGAGCGGCTGAGGGGAGGCAGCGGTACGTGGGGGTTTTGCTGCCGTGAAGTGATGGGCTAGAAGGGAAGTGGGAGAAGGGAATCTTGCTAGTGAAAACTGGAACGTGTGCTCCACCGCTGTTCAACAGTGGGCCAGCAGCAGAGTTCATTTTAGCTCAGGCAGTGGAGAGTGACCACACAAAGCAGCTGCTGCTGCTCCATAGGGCAGGCTTTGATGCAGTGTTGCTGGTGTGAGTTGCTCTGGCCGTACTTTCCTTCATCTTCTGGGGCAAAGGAGAACCACAGGTGTCAGCAGGACCTGATGGCTGTGTACAGTGGCTAATCCTGCAGTGCCAGCTCTACTCATTCATCAAGCAGTATATGAGTAGTTACTCCTCTTGCTATAGTTGGTCTCTGACTATTCTCTTTCCAGTAGAGAGTGGTTTCTGTGAAAAATATCTTTTGGGGGCCAATTTAAAAAAAAAAATTGCACATAAGTAAAGGCGCACAAGCACGTATGCCTAAGCACATCCTAGGTAGGCATCTATCCCAGGGCAGTTTCACAGTGAAAATGAGTCTGTTGGCTCACTGTTCTCTCATAACTGTGTTTCCCTTTCCTGGTTCAGTGCCCTGTACCAAAGCTTATCCACGTTCCTCTTGGCACATAAAAAAGCTGCCCTTCAGTGGGAAGCAAAGGCAAGCAGACCAATTGTCAAGCAGTACCCTCACCTTGTCCCCCCCGAAATCTGAACTAGTGCGATCTCCTAGGTAACACAGATCAGAGTGACCCCACTTCAGATTTTAGAGGAACTATTCTCCATGAGCTGAGAGAGAGGAAAAGGCTGTACCAGCTCCTTCCTCCCCAACGGTTCACTGGCTTGGCCCGTACAGTGTATATATATACATGTCTCTCACAGCACTGCCATACACCCTCTTCAGTGCAGGAATGTGTTTCCTCATTACACACTTTTCCCCCTAGGTTTGTAGTGCCTCTCTTCGCATGTTGAGCAATAAGGGTAAGTCTTGGTTTTGCTTAAAGCTTGGCTTGAGAACTTGAAAAGAGTTGGCAAGATGTTTTACAGGCTGTTAGAATCAAAGAAAGCCCTTATTAAATAAATACATGCCCTGGGAAGTACGAGGCCTCTTAAATAACTGCCTTGGACAAAAGCAAGCACAGCTCGCCAACCGAAACTGCCCTCTGCCTCCAGCCCCACAGTTAAATAGCTTAATAGTTGTTCCAGTTACATACTGCAGAGTTGAAAGCTGGACTCTTACGCTGCATGCCAAGTTCACCGCTATAGATGGGCATAATAATTCTAGGATTTCCTTTTTGCCTGAATACAACACAACTCTGCTGAAAAGCAGGAAAGTGTTTTATAAATCCATGCTTATGTGAGAATTGAGTGGCTGGAGGTTTGCAGTTCCACACAGAATACACAATACTATGTTTAGGAGGAGATGCACACTTATTTTGGAGCTTTTAAAGGCCAAATATCCGACTAAATAACACTGCTATTTGAGCTAGCCTGTCTGAGAACACTATCCAGAACACACCAGAACACTATCCATGGGAAAATGGGAATAATCATTATTATCTAAAATATAACTATTTAATGGGTTTGGGTTCTTATTTCCCACTTATTTCCCCCTGCCATGTATTTCATAGAGGTCAGACTTGGTGAAAATTCAGCAGCAAACAGCTGAAGTGATTATATGATGTGCTGAAGTGCCCAGAGTGCACTAGTTTTGATGAACCCAAAACATTTTAGGTTTTGCATAAATACATCTCAGAAAATTCCAATTCAGCCCTGCTTTAGCGGCTATTTTTCTGAATACAAAAGTCCCAAGCAATCCTTCCCAAATCCATCGCTGTATTTGAAAGGGACCGGTATATATGTGGCAGAGACACTGCTTAGCATGAGCCGGAAGGCTGCGATAGGACAAACTGACCCATACAGACAGACTTCTTGGTCAGAGTGTTAAGAAAGGGGCTTCTCAGCAGGCTCCTGGAACCACAGGCACACAGCCGATGGTCTGATGGGAACAAAATTGTCAGAGCTTTCTGTTTTGCAGTTTCCTCCTTCCCTTCTATTGTAGTACATGCTTTTATTCTTTAGTGGTCTCATAGTTTCTATGTCATATGTCTACAATGTGCAGCCTGGCTGCTGCGTTACTTCCCCAGGCTGGTTTTCTTCAGGTTGAGAGCTTGACACTTAAGAAGTTGTAGGAAATCTTACCTCCCAGCTTCCTGAGACGAGCTCCAGGGATTGGAACAAGGTCATCACTCTGTCCTATAAAAAGGTAGAAGGAATGAGTGGGCAGACTGCTATTCTAGATGAGAAACCAATGCCTATTTCTGGTTTTGAAAGTTAGCGATGCTGCTTGTAATGTGTTGTGGCTCTCATCCAGTGCCCTTGGAAAACACTGAAAAGGCTCCCATCGACTTCAGCAATAGTTTGATCAGGCCTTCAACCCATGAAGACGTCATTATTTAGTTTTGCTGCTGGGGGGACGGGTGGGGGGGGTGGCATAGTGCTCCCCCTCTGCCCTCAGATACATATATCTACTAACTCCTTGTAAGTAGTTATTTATGTGTGTGAGGTATAATTTCTGATGGCAGAAAGAGCTTACCTTTCCCTGAACATGGAGAGACTTTGAGGCTGGATTCCTGGCGATCCATTGTGAGTGTTCTGGTAAATGCTTTTCCTCTGTTCTGTTAGTATATATTGAATAACTTATGTGATTTTGTTCTCTTAAAGACTTGAGTTTATACTGGCTCATTGGGTTAGCAATTGTAGAATCAGAAAACATCTTCTAGAAAACACAGTATTTATAAAATTGCACTGGTCAGGAGTTCCATTTTAGGAAATGGAAATCTGATTAGTCTCCTAATGTATTTAATTAAGTTTATTCAGCCACCTCCTTAGCTCTGCATCAATAATTGAAGAACACAAAAGACTAGCCTGTGTATGCTATGCTGCATGATGCATATTAGTAGTGAAAGAGACCTCAGACTCCTGAGATTTGGACCGTGTCTGAAGTTAGGCAATGTAGAACCTAAGGAATTGGAAGTTTCGTAGCAGGATTGGTGACCATTTAACATAATCTACAACAAAAGAATAAAGCCTGGATGGTTGCTAAACTACTTGGTTGGCTTTAAGGGAGCTGTAAGACTTCAACACTTTATCTCACAGAATCATTTGGTTGGAAGAGACCTTTTTTTTTTTGCATGGTGTCACTTGGCATCGTACATTGCTCCTTGAGTTAGCTGCTGAACGACGAACAATCTGCTTCCCAAACAGGTTACTGCAGAGCTGCACTAACACAGCTGTACTACAGCCAGGCTCCAAGGCAGCAGGTAAGCACAGGGCTATCTGTATATGCAAAACAGCTCTCTCTTAGTGCCACTGAGCCAGCGCTGAGGTGGCTCAGCATTGCACAGCACAGACATTATCTAAAACTGGTTTTAGAGTTCTGAGGATCATGCTTTAGGATTTGGTTGTCTGTGACCCATATTATGTTTTTAAGAACTTGAGAGGATCTACGCTTAGTGTAACTGTGTATGGTGTGTCCTGAAGTTTCATGCTGAGACAGTGTTGTGTGTGACAGGGCAAGACTGGAACAATCCATGGCTTGAAAAATAACTGTCTGAAAAATCTGTACTGCTGCTTTCTTTTATGTAGGCCTGGGGTATACATGGGGTCACGTAAGCCTGCTAGAGAATACTCTCTTTTGGCACATGTGGCCATTCCTTCCTTTTTATTTGTTCCTTGCTCCTGAGGAGAGAGAGCGTGAAGCAAGCTACAGCCACTCCTGCCCCTCAATTGGTTACCAATTAACCATAAGGATTAGGAACAAAATAATCCTTGTCAGTCAGGAATTCTTTATCTAGAAAATGAATAGATAAATGGTGAGTATAAACTATATTCATAAAACGTTGCTTTTTTGGATGACTCTCAGCCACTCATTCCTGATTTGCGTCCATTGCAATTAACAGACATAAAAGGAGTATCCTTTACCAAGGATCACCATAGTCCTGTTTAGAGATACTCACTTGAATCTCAGAAGCAACATAGCTGTGTCAGCTGTAACTGCACCTCTGTTAATTAGTGTGCTAATGTCAGATTGGCTTTGCTCTTATGTTTTCTGTCCTTGTGAGGAATAAAATTTAGCTCACGCTTGATAAAATATTCTTATTGCACTTGTACTCTTTTAAACTTCCTAAAAATGAGAAATGGTTATCAAATGTGTAATTTTAAACTGGCACAGTGGAATCCTGATGTGTCCTGTGGTTGATGTCAGCTGTGTGGCCCAAGCAGAGCTTCCCTGGCCAAACAGAGATCTGTCATATAACAACTAGCCTGAATGTATAAAATGCAGAGCCTTTGTAAGGCAGGATCTGCATCATCCTATCCCAGAGCAAAGGTTTTCTTTTCCATATCGGAGCCATGGAAATTTCATATTTTGTCTTGGTGACTTAATTAAAAAAAAAAAAATTAAGAAAAAACTAAAAAAAAAAGTTTGCATTTGGTTTTCCCTTATAAAATAAAACTTAGCTCAATTTATCTTCCTCAAAATGTTTTACACTTTTTTTTTTTTTGGCTGAAAGTGTTCATTAAATTCACAGGAACTGACATATAGCTCTGAGTGACCTAAAAGGGTACTTCTAAGGAAATAATTAATCTAAAATGTTTTATTTTTTTTTTGTCCCATATTACTCTGCTTGCTGTAGATCTTGATGTAGCCTCCTCCCAGACAAGCTCATTAAAATCCCCTTGGAATTGTACTTGTGTTTAAAACAGTTTTTGATACCATTTTATGTCAAGGAGAGAAAGGAGGATGAAATTGGAGATGTGCCACATGAACAGTGTTTAGTTGGGAAGATAACACTGATGATCAGGCTGAACGGCCAGAGCTGGTGTTAACGGCACATGTATGCTTTAAGGGTTTCGAGAATTGAGCTCCAAGTAAATAATTTTTCCCCCTCATTGTTTTTCATACCGGAGAGATTTAAATCTTGTCTTTTGCCAGTATAATTTCAGTGTGATTACTCAGAAATCACTAGGTGAGTGTAAATGCAGACCACTGCTTCTGCATAATATTCAAAACAGTTATTACATGATCTCTCTTAGAGTGCAGGTATCAGTGCTATAAGGCTTGATAAAATTCTTATATACTATATTCCAGGTCAACTCTTCAAAAGAAACCAGCAGCATTTCATCATCAAAGCTATGTGGTCATCAAAAGATAAGTGCAAGCTCCTGCTCAGTGTTTAGGGTTTTTTTCCCACTAGAGATAACATTGTGATTAGCAAGCTGGTAGGTACGCGTGAACATGAGTGTCTGGATATACCTTTATGTAAAAACACAGTCACTATTGTCACTGGATTGTTTTTGAGCCATGATGATCATATCTTCCTGCTGCAGCATCTGTTTAAGGAGAATGTTTCTTGAAAAATATTTTGATTGTGATGTGTCAGAAAATGCTCAGCTACCAGCTGTGAACATTAAAAGGCTGAGAAGACAGAGGGGCGATAGTTTGCATGAGAGCGTGTTTACTCCTAGTAACACCTGGCTTCTTCGATAAATGTAAGTTTATTCATATTCTAATAGAGATTTTGCAGGAAAACTGTGATCCTCTTAGTGGTGACTTCAAACTGTAGCATAAGTACGGAAAGCAAGAGACCTGTTTGGAAAAGAGCAAAATGCATGACCAGATACTAGATGCAGAATGAAAGACTCTGAAGTATTTAGGGTACCAAAAACTTGTTTCAGGATGGAATTTTGCAGACAGTTTTGCAACACAGTGAACAGCCAGCAATCTCAGATGTGTAATTTTGGTGGAGCAGTAGGGAAAAAAAAACCAGACACAAAAACCCAAACCAAAACAAAAAACCAAACAAAACCCAACCGAACAGAAACCCCTTTCATTGAACTGCTGCTGGGTTCAGGAAGTTTTAGGCATTTGGAAGTCTGTTCTGAAATGCTGCCTAAAATGGCATATTTTTTAATGCATACTGGCATTACCTGCAAGCGTTAAAATGCTATGAGTATTGACCCAGTCATCCAGAAAACACAATTTGGGGTGACTCTCCCAACATTCTGAGTAGGAGTTAAGGACTTTGGAAAAATGCAGCAGAGCCAGTCACCAGAGATGTACTCTCAGACTTTCCTAAAGAGACAGGTCAGGCAGCAGTGCCATGGGGAGCTGTAATACGTGCTATTAGAAATTCAGTAAGACTCGATGTATGACCGAGATGAGCTGAAGCCACTTAGAGACTCCTGAAAATTTTACCTATCTTGATGGAAGACAGTAATTATGAATGTTAAATATTGTCATTAAATATTGTTGTTAAATGTTGTTCTTTCCTCTAATAATGAGCCTCTCAAATTTCAGACCAGTCAGGTCTGCATATATAGCAGACAAAGGGAAATGATCAGAGCTGCTCCTCTGTTTTATTCAGTGTTGATTTGGATGGTGTCCTCGGAAGGCTTCTGCGCCCATAAACTTCCACTCCTCTTGCAAAGCAGATGGTCTCGCCCACACTGCCTGGCCAGCAGCTCTGGCCCCACACTATGCCAGAGCATGTGCTGCCAGACATGGTTATGGGCTAAAACTACGCCAGGAAGCATGCTAACACTTTGACAGCATGGATGACTGCAAAACAGAGCACAAACGTGGTGCCTGCCCGTGTAGCTTACAAACATATCTATAGGGTTTGTGATACCAATAGTTCCTCTTTCATGCCTCCAGCACTGGGGAGCAGAGCAGGGCAGTCACAGCAGTGGTATACATACATACAGCGCACCTGGTCCGTAAAATCCCTGTGCGGTCCTCACACTACTGTGCTTTCTGAAAGTTGAACAGCTGCAAGAGCTGGAGAAGGAGCTCCACAGACCTCTAGCCAATGTCCCGCTGCTTCAGCTGCACTGTTACTCATCTTGTCTGCAGGAGTCTGGGTCAGCTCCAGCAGAGGTATTCAGAGCTAGGCAGTTCCTACTTTTCTCTTGGAGCTTTGTTCTGTTCTTAATTAACACATCATTGGCATTTGGGCCAGACCCTAATTGCATGGCTCAGTGGTGCTGTCATTTTCTTGGCACAGGGCTCCAGTCAGTGCTGTGGCTGAGACAGAGGAGGCAGAGAAGCACTGACTCCAAGAGACGCCTCAGAGGAGACAGAGCAGGAGGCCAGAGACACTAATGTGAGTCATAGTGAATCCTAAGCCAGGGTGTGAGGTACCTCTTCAAAGTTGCGACTTAGCCGTAGGGGTGCTTTCTTGCTCGCATAGGCTCTGGCTAGGCACCCATAATGACCAGACTTTGGGTTGTATGTTGACCAGAAAGAGCACTGAGCGGCCTAGGAGGCTGATGATTCAGTCTGTCACTGGTGTTCAGGAAATGGTCTAAATCCTTCCTTTTGCATCTGTTTCTTTATGTCAAGCAGAAGACTTGCAGTCTCGGGCAACAAGGAGAAGAGGTAGTGGCACTCAGTTGTGACAGGCCTGTCCTTTTAGCAAGAGGTGAATATGTAGCTCAAATAAAAGCAGAAGCAGCACAAAACAAAGAACTTATTTCAAAGTAGACACAAGACATTAAACCACTGTTCTCAGATTTGGGGGATGCCTCTGAGACAGGAAAAAAGAGACTTACAAAATAACACACTGAACATGCATGCAAATAGGCCTCCTTTATCCTTCAGGACTCAAACCTGGTTCTCTCAAATATTTTAGGGTTTGGAGTGTCTTGGTTTAAATACAACCCATGTCTAATCCTCTTTAATTGACTTTTATGGGTTTTTTTGTTTTCATCCCCTGAAATTTGCAAACCCCTCTTTTCCTTTCTTGGCTACAGGAATTTTGCACTACGAAGCAGAAGTTTGTAAGCTGGGATTTTGTTCTTTGCCACACTCTGAAAGTCCTGTCACTTGAACGTTGCATAAGCAAAAAGGAAACCATTTCTGTGTCATTTAGCAACCGCTTGTGCTGCTGGCAGCACAAACTTCTACCTGCTGCCACCTAAGAGCAGGAGGAGCTGGATGACGAGGGTTCTCTTTTCTGAAGAACTTCAGTTTATGGAACAACACGAAATGCTCAGGTGAGCAGGATGGGTTCTACTGGCAAGCACCCGCTTCCAGCTGTGCTGAAGGTGGCAACGTGTTCAGGCCTCCCTCGGATGGCTGCAAGCCAGCAAGTGCCTGCTGCAGCTGGGAGTTGCACAAGTAGGTGGAAAGATAATCTGTGCTCTGGAGAGGTCTTTGACCTGTGTTTCATCAGGTGCTGTCTCTTGTACCACAGGCCAGAGACCTCTGGGGGTTTAACCTCCTGGTCAGGGTGGGTCCCATCAGAGCAGGCCGCTGGCTTGTGATGAGAAGCTGCGAGAAGGCTCATCTGGAGCCTTCCCCCATGCACCCTCTGCCCCCTGGCCTGGCACCCACATTTAAGCCCTGGCCTTGACCCCGGCTGGCGCTTGCGTGAGCTGCGCTGTCGGCGTGCCATGCCTGGTCCTGTACCTCGCTGATCCTGATGTGGCTTCCTGGTGTGACCGTGGACCGGCCTCCTCCCTGCTGTCTGGCCTGGTGGTTGGCAGGCTCTGGCTGACCCTTTCACCATTGCGTTGCCTGCTTTGCCATCCTTGCTCAGCAGCAGTGGGGCAGTGCCCCATCTGTGCAATGCCTGACTTGGCCCCACCTGTGGCAACTGGCATACCTCCTCCTGCCAAGAATCCCCACTCCACTGCTCCCTGCACCTGGAAGGGGCAGAGCAGGGTTGGGAAGGTAAACCTGAGGATCACACAGGGATGTTGTTGCTGCAGCATCTTCTCCAGTCAGCAAGGCAGCATCTCAGATGAGTGGAATATAGAAACCCTCAGTCTGGTACACGTGTTTGAAGAAACAGAAGGAAGAGATGCACGTGAAGGCACACATGTATCCAGTGTCTGTATGGGTGTAGCTTTGTGCTGAGATGAATGTGTTAATTAGTCAAAGTGAAGATGTATTCAAGAGTTTCCAGGAGTTCAGGGCTTCTCTTGCGTTGACATTGTACACAGGTGCAGAAGCCCTGTGGACTTCAACTGAAACTCATCTGCTGCATGTGAACAAAGGCTTTCCTGGCTCAGCATAACCTTGCTCTTTAATACACAAGTCTGACTTTTGGATACTGAATCAAGCAGATGGCAAAATTTTCATTAGGTTGGATTATTTGCCTTGTGACATAAGGAGAAAGGAGAAATATAGTCCGACCTGGTCTGCGTTCTTGAGAAATAAATCATATTCCCTAGCATGCATAAAATGCAGGAGGAGACTCAGTAATTTGTGGAGGAATAATGCACTGCTTTCACAGCAAAATGTTTTAAAGGTGTCTGGGAATTGCAGGTGAGAAGTGTGAAAAATCATCCAGGGAAATAATGTATTACTTGATACCATACCTTTAATGCAACCTCCAGGACCTGGTTATGACTTTCACTGCTGAAAGACACCTTTGCAGTAAAGAACTGTATTTATTCAGAATAAGGCATGTTGATGGTGCTAATGCATAATTGATAATCGATGTCATTAGGTAATACATTATATATAAGCCTGTATCATTTCAGGTACTTGCTATAAAAGCACATGAAATTCAGTGTGCATTAGAGCACATTTTTTTAAATTTAAAAAGTTAAATTGAGGGGCAGCAGGCCACCCACCTCCTCTCTAAATTGCTTCTGCAAGATACCTTTGCTCAGGGATGAGTCCAGATTAACATATCCTCAGGCGATCCCTTTGCACTCAAGCAGGCAGCTGTGCTGGGCTGAAGACGAAGACCGGCTGGGCAGGAATTCCTGTCTGCCTCAGCACTAGGAGATGGAGGCAATATGACATAGAGCCAAAGCAGCCCTTTGGACTTGTAGAGCTGTGTCTCTGCTTTGTTAACACTCTGTGTTATGCAGGTCTGTCCCTGCTGCAGGTGTGGCATAAACCCTTAGGTGTGCTGGGGAATGGTGGCCTGGAAGCATGTGTCTTAGTTCTGCTCTGAATCAAACCAGCTGAAACTACGCTCAGCATATGTTCTGTTTTCACTGGAGCCACTGGGAAATGGGAATCGATTTTTGCTTTTCACTGAGTGCTTCTCTGCCCAACAATTGCATCAAACTTGACTTCAGTCATCTTTCTCAGAACATTCAGAGCACGTTCTGGAAACAACCTGAAAGAGATAATAACATGTAATTAAATGTGGGATAAGAAACTTAAACTAGGGGAAAAAGTTGCACTGCAGGTGAGGAAAGATCTGGTCTGGGAGCAGAATGCGTATATACACACAGACTGAGACTTAACCAAGCATTGTTTCCAAAGAATGCATAACCTTCATCAATCTCTGACTAGTTTTAACTCCAGTTTCAACCATCTCCTTTGTGACAGTTCCAGGACATGTATGTACTGGACATGATTTAGGTTGCAGTACTGCTGCAGGATCCAGGAAATGTTAATATTGAACACAAATGTGTGCATTTGCTTTCTCTTAACATTTAAAACCTTATCAGGTTAGTTTGGGGAATTCTTGGGGGGATGGAACCCCAGGTATCTTTACACCTCCTCATAAAAAGAAATTGAGGTTAGATCCTGTTTGCTGGCATTCACAAACAAGGAATTACCACGTGTTTCATGAGATACTGTAGAAGATAACTGAAAATGATCTGATGTTAATTCCAGATGTGGAACCTGAGCTCTGCTATAAACATCTCCTTAGCAGAGCAGCTACACTGGGGATTAAAGGAGGACATGTAAGAGGACAAATCTTGCTTTACACGGCAGAGAAAGCAGTAGAGCCCTTTTGAAGCTACTTTCCCAGCCTCTGTGACCTCAATCTTTGGTGTTGACGTGAAGAAACAAATGCTGATAAGCAGCAGGTCCTCAGCCCTCACTGGAACTTCTCTGAGGCTGCTGTTTCAGAGAAAGTATTGTTTACAGACCAAACGGAAACAGTGATCTGTAAAGAAAAAATGTTCTCTTGTCTTCCCCCTCCCTCCCTATAAGCCTATAGAGTGGTTGAGTTCTCCAGTGAGATCAGTTTGCTGCAGAAAGTGACTCACAAGGACCTATGAGAGCACTCAACAAAATCTTTCTGTGGATGATGCCTGCTGTTGCCATGAGAAAGAACCACTACGCTATTGCCTTACTTTGTGGTGTGTTATAAAGTATAAGTTTACCTTGAATCAGATGCTACAAATTGAAAGCAGTACACTCAGAAATTATTTTTTATACATGGGTATGGGGTTTTTTTTATTTGATTTTAGTTTAGTTTAGTTTTGTTTTTTCCTACTTACCTTTCAAGAAGTAAAGCAATGCGTTGATTTGATGGAACAAAAACCATTTTCTGATTGGTCAGTATTCCTTCCATCAGGGCCTCTGCAACTTCATCAATCTCCAAAATCTTTCCAAGCCTACAGAGGAAAGCAGACATGAAGAGCTACGGTGGTAAAACAGAGGTGGTACTAGCTGATGTAGGATGCTTCACACATGCACAGACTCAGGTAATTCAAATGCAACCACACTGGGGCGTAAATGACCCCTCAGCCACTCGTGTGGGAGACTTTAAGGAGCAGCAGGACTTGTTGCTGTCAGATTTGTAAACAAGGATGGACATGAACGGACAAGTGCGGACATGTATTCAGAGTGAAGCTAACTAGCCAATTATAGTGTTAGAATAGGCGCGTGAATTTCACTAACGAGCCAATTAACTGTAACCTTGAAGCGCGTGATCAGTGCATGGACGGAAACTCTGTGCCTATAAATATAACTCTGTCGCACTTAATAAACGGACCTTTCTGCACACCATATTGGCGTCTGGGTCTGCTCCGTTCCGGCATGAGGATTGTGTAAACCGCAGCGACAACTCATACAGCCTGTTTTCATACAGTCTGTTGGAGTACAAGGCCTCTAAGCTGGGGTTGGTGTGTAGAGCCTTGATGTAAAGGGGGAAGGACAGGAAGGCCGAGTTTTGATAGCTACCTTGTACGGGGGTTTTTGACAAATCCACTGTTTATGAAAACCGGACAAAGACACGTTGTTTTTATTCCGTCCTTTCCCAGGGTAGACAGCTCTTCTGTCAGAGCTTTATGGAATCCAACTGCAGCAAACTTGCTTGAACTGCAGGAAGGGAGAAGCACAAATGAGAAGGCAGAAATACTATTGCTAGCTTTCTACAAAGGGAATGGCCTAAAGGAGCACGCAGGACTGTCTAGGAGGCAAAAAAAGGTAAGCCAGCTGAGAACAGGGGGCAGGGAATAATTCTACCTTCCCCTGTGCCAGAGTGCCGTGCTGGAATGGACACTGATGCTTGAGGGAGTAATTGCGGAATGCAGAGCGAGTGTCTTTCAGAAAAGGTCACCTTAGTGGCAAACAAACAGGTGAACGTCAGGCATGCTTAGAAAACAACAACTCATGTGCATCCATCGATGGACCTCCCTATTTTCCCAGTGAGAAGATTCTTGGAAGGAACGCAGCCTGAATCTCTACAATTGAGAAGAATGGGCAGGGTAGAAATGGAGAACAGCTCTCGACTGTTTCTCATACCACACGAGAGCATCTCGTGACATTTGCGTGTGAGTTTTGCAATGGAGGAGCATTACGCGTGCAAAAGGTGAGGAACCTGCTGCCAAGAGATTGGTGCGGGCCAAGAGAGGGATTCAGCTCCAAGGATGGAGAACCAGAGAACCAGTTTATTGACTGCTGTCGATTTGGACAGTGTAATCCCAGTAATAGCCCTGGCTGGGGAGTTCTCACATTGCCAGCAGCGAGTGACTCTCTCAAAAGGAGTGTTCCCAGGGGAAGAGTGCTCTGCCTGGAGCTGCTCTGGTAGAGGACTAGATCTCACACAGAATCACAATGTGCAGTCTAACCGTTTTTCTCGTCACGCACCGTGGTTCGAGTGCTTCCAGCAGACACAGGCAATGCATTGACCTTTCAGCTGCATCAGTGAGGTTGCTCACAACCCAGTAAGCAGTATCATGTTCTTACCTTCCGAAAAGTAATTCTATAGGCAAAAAGACATTTTATCTCACGATGGCAAGAAGTGTTTCTATACACTACTGCTGCTGCCACAACAGTAGAAAGAGCCGGGGCTACTCATTAGGGCTTGACTTGACCATACTACCACTCACAGAAGTGCTACTTTCTAAGAAGGAGAAGGGAAGAGGATACCTTTGTTGCTGAGCAAAAGTCTGGATCAGTGAGGGAGAGAAAAAAAGGAGAAGCTTTCTTTAGTTCATGTGTCAAGTGCCTGTTCCTTCTTACAAGCCGTGCTCCTCATTCAGTCAGAGCTAATAAACAAAGTGGTGGGACCCTCCAGGCATCCTTAAGTGCTGGCTGATGTGCTTTTTACCTCCTTAGCACAGTCCTTTGCATGTGTCCCGTTTGGAGGGAGGGTTATTTTGGTTACTCTGTGCTTGCTGATGGAGAAGATGCAATTAAAAAAAAAAACAACCAAAGAGAGCTGATTTTAAAATCACTTACCAATAAGCCACCATGAAAGAAATCACAAAATGACCTGCTGCTGAAGCCACCGTGACAATGTGACCATGGTTGTTGTTCATCATGGCTGGCAGAAAAGCTCTTGTGGTCTTGAATTTCATGTAAACCAAGAGGCAAAAATGGGCGAAGAGAAGGAGGAAAAGAACAATGTTTTCATAGGCATCTTCAACACTGACCCTGCCTCCCATCAATTCAGTGACCAGGGCTATCTCTAATGCTGCATGGTGCTCAGCTGTGGGTGCCCACACCACCTGAAGAGAAGGGCAACCCTCCTACACCTCTGACAGAGAGCAACCCATGTTCAGCTGAGGCCATCAATGGCTACCTCACACAAAGAGAGAATGCAAGGAGAGAATGGAAAAACTGGGCCAGGCTCAGATCAGCAAGAGCTTAGCCAAGTTTCCCAACAGTCTGTCTAGCTGGGGGCCCCTGGGCTATACACACGTGGCAGACGCTTTTGTAATGCACTGGTAGCGCAAAAGAATTGTTAGTCTAAATACGGCTCCTCAAAAATGCCTCCAAAAAACCCCACAGGTAGGAAGATGGCAGTGGCCCTTACCCAGAAGTGAGCAAGGATGTTGACTTCAAACATTCTTTCAATCTGGTGGTCCTGAGTCGAGAGCAGATCAGCAGTTGTAATCACACCAGCGTTGTTCACCAGGATGGAGACATCCCCAATTTCCTTTTTCACCTTTGGGACAGAAAAAACCAGAAAGATGCGTGTCAGTCGTTATCAAAACAACCCAAGTGCAAGGCTGAGCGACAATTACTTTCCTTCTTAATGTTGTTTTTCTTTTAAGGAAGAGGAAGATCATGCCACGTTTCCAGAGGCCGTAGGAACTGTGCGGTGGGATCATGAAATCGGCTTTAGATCTGATGCTTCCCCCTCAATTACTGCCAGTATTTCTAGTCTTCCACACATTGCGCACAGACCCAGATGCTCCGTGTAGTCACAGCTGGGGCTACGGACCTACAGACGCTTTGAGCCGGCTGGTCCGTATCCTTTGCAAGGAAATGTTTCAAATGTCCCCAGATTGTCTGTGCGCTGCTCAGGAAGCTAAACCGCAGACATTCCTTCAGGGGCTGGAAGACCAAGTGCGGCAACGAGGCATAAGATGCCAGAGCCTCACAAACGAGGATGAGACTGGCTGCGATCTCAGAAGCGCTACTTCACTCTCCATACAGAAAGCAGCCAGAAGTGGGGAGGTTCCAGGGGCTTGCGTGATTTGCGTACCATACCTCTTCTCTTGTTTTGCTGCCTTTTCTGAAAATCAAGCATGTTTGGGTAAGCCTCTGCACCTGCCCCTGCTGCCCTACCTTCTCTGCAGCCTTGCAGATTTCCTCCCTTTTGCTGCAGTCCACCACGAAGGCTTGAACAGTGGCTCCCAGCCTTTCGCATTCTGCTGCCGTGTCCTCAACGCCGTGCTGTAAGAGGCAGAAAAGAAAGACACGCGTGCACAGCTGTACCCAGCCCGCGTGCTGCTGCTCGGGCACCACGGCAGGCCAGGCAGAGGCTGAAGATTTGTCCTGAGTGTGTAACCGCTGCCAAGCCGCCAAGTCATTCTGTCAACCCACTAGGCGAGGGCCGAAGTGACTTCACTGTCGCCTTGTCGCCAGGTGCCTTAATGCCGTGCCAGTGGGGACCCATGCACCAAATAGCCCCAGTTCACCAACGGCCTGGGACAGCTCAGCGCTTGGCAGAAGCTGTGCAGGTCCCTGGGGTGGGTGACCAGGCAGCTCCATGCAGCCCCAGCTGCTGCTTGAGGCTGCTGTCTCTCAGGAGGTGGCTTTTGTCGGGGCAGCTGCGTTGGGGAAGCACAGCCCGAGCACGTTCGGGATCCTCCGCCTCCCCTGGCATTGTCCTTCAGGTCCTGCTCACAGCCCCCCTTACAGTGGATTTATTTCCCAGCACCAAAGGCAGGTCTCGCTCGCTACCAAGTTTTTATGCCTTTGCCTTGATCTTTACCGGACGACATTCTGCGTTTGTAGCCGTCCATCCCCCGCTCGCCAAAGGTCTCTTTGCCTTTCCGCTCGGTTTAGCTGAATAAAGAGCCCGAGCTCGTGTAAACATTGACAAGGCAGCTCGACCGCTGTAACGGTGCCAGAGGGCTCGGGGCTCACACGCAGCTCAGCGCAGCGACGCCCGTCACCACCAACAGAGACGCGTCCTCCAGCAACGCGCACGAAGCGCCGGCGACGAGGGGCGCAGCGAGCAGCAGCTCAACCTGCCGCTCCGGAGAAACAGGCTTCTGCCCCGGGCGTGCCGCTACCTGCCAGCCCGGGCAGCGCCTCCCGCAGCGGGCTGCTGGCCGCCGCCTCCCGCCCTCTGGCGGGTCCCCTCTGACGCGCCGCGCAGCCACCTCGCTGACGGGACCCCCGCGGACCCCCGCGCTCCGGAGCAGGGGGAGCCGAACCCGCTGCTGGCGCCCGGCGCCCCCGCGGTGCGCTGGGGCTGCGCTGGGCGCGCTGCCCTCCTGAGGCCGTTCAAACCCGGCGGCCTCGGGGACGGACGAACCGCTCGGGACACGCGGGGTGCCCGTACCTTATTGACGTCCCACAGCACCAGCCTGCTCTGGCGCTTGGCGAACTCGAAGGCAGTTGCTCTGCCGACGCCGTGGCCGGCACCCGTGATGAGAACCAGCTCTCCGCTGACAGACTTTCTCCTCACAGGGACAAAGAGCTTCACGAAAGCCTCCAGGTAGGAGTAGAGCAGCGTGGCCAAGAACAGCAGGAGCTCCAGAAAGGGGCTCATGGTTTCTCGGGAGGCGCTCTGGGTGCCGGACCGGGCGCCGATGCCTGCCTGCCTGCCTGCCTGCCTGCCTGCCTGCCTGTCTGTCTGTCGAGCAGGAGCAGGAGCAGGAGCAGGGTGCGGGTGGCTCCGCGGCCAGCCCCGCGGCTGCCGCCCCGCCTCCTGCGCGCGGCCCGTGAAAGGCGGGGCCCGGCCACAGCTCCGGGGGCGCAGCCACGCCCCGGCGCGCGGCGGTCGGGGAGGGGGCGTGTCCCTCGGAAGGGGGTGGGGAGGGGTGGGTGGGAGGGGGAGGCTGGTGGGCCGGAGGCGCTCGCGATTGGTGTCGCTGCGGCCAATGAGAGGCGAGCTTGTAAAGCCGGCGGCTGGCGGCGGCGGCAGTGGTGGCCGTCGCCGAATCCTTGGCCGCTGAGCGGGCCGCTAGGCCGACCCGGCCCGGCAGGTAGCGGGCGCCTCTCGGTGTTCCCCCCTGGCTGGCGGCCGGGGTCTCGGAGAGGGGGCGGTACCTCGGAGCGGGCTGCCTTGCCCAGCTCCGCGCTGAACTCGGGCAATCGTAGAACGGTTTGTGTTGAAGGGGCCTTAAAGATCATCTAGTTCGCACGGCCCTGCCGTGGGCAGCGAGCCCTTCCCCTTGATCGTGTTGCTCAAAGGACCATCCAAGCTGGCCTTGAAGATTTCCTTGGCGGGGGCATCCACAGCTTCTCTGGGCTTCTAAGAGGTTTTGGTAGATGACATTCAATAAGTTTTGAATAGAATGGATCCCTTAGACTGCTAATGTGTGATTTAGGATGCTGTTTGCTTCGCTTTACTTACTTAGCATGAGTAGCTGGATTTCCTGAAGCCTCAGGCCACAAGCTGTAACCTTTCACAGACTCGCTGAACTCGTACAGAACTTGTCTCTATTCAAGCAAGAGAGGCCTCCAGAGCCAGCACAAAACAGAAGTTAAGGAGGGTACAAGCCTCAAGGGCAGCTGCAGCTGGTCAAGATAAGGGCCTGCTAGCTGGAGGCAGTGAAGGAATCCGATGTGGAGTCAGAAGGTGTCGGAGGATCTCGGGCCAGAATTACCATTGGACCAAAAGGTGCGTGAAAGGCGTGCGGGGATTGCTTGAAGGGCAGGTGCGCTGTCTGTAAGTGTATAAATGCCCAGGGATTTCTTTGTTCAGGTTGGTCCCTTTCCAGAATACTCCAGCTTGGGCTGACCACGCTGCTGTACCGTTCTATTAAATTATTTATTTGTGTAAGATTCTGTGCCTGAGACTCTGCTTTAGGAAACCGAAGGTTCAGACTGTGCTTCTGTAACATGGGTGACATGATCCTGTGTCTCACCATCATCACAGAGCAGGAGGCCAGAGACACTAACCTGAGTCATAGCAAGTCCTAAGCCAGGGTGTGAGGTACCTCTCTTCAAATTTGTGACTTAGCCATAGGTGGCTATATGGAGCTTGCTCGCATAGGCTCCGGCTAGCCACCCATAATGACCAAATGTCCTGGTTTCAGCTGAGGTAGAGTCAATTTTCTCAGGAGTCCTGTGTTTTGGTTTTAGCATGAGAGCAATGTTGCTAACACTCTGATGTTCCAGCTGTTGCTAAGTAGCTCTTATCCCAAGTTCAGGGTTTTTCAGTTTCCCATGTTCTGGCAGCGAGCAGGTGCTCGAGAAGCTGCGGGGAGCATGGCCAGCACAGCTGACCCGAACTAGCCAAAGGGATATTCCATACCACAGAACATGATGCTCAATATATAAACTGGGGGCGGTTGGCCGGGGCACGCGGATCTCTGCTCGGGCATCGGTCAGCAGGTGGTGAGCAGCTGCGTTGTGCATCACTTGTCTTGGGTTTTATTTGTCTCTCTTTTTGCTATATTCAATTTCATTACTATTATTATTATTAATATTGTTGATATTTTTAGTTTAGTTATTAAACTGTCCTTGTTTCAACCCACGAGTTCTATTTTTTTCCCAATTCTCTGCCCCATCCCACTGTGGGGGAGGAGCGGCTGCATGATGATTTATTGATTAAACCACGACAGTCCTTTTTGGTGCCCGACTTGGGGCTCAAAGGGTTGAGATAACAACAGATCTGATCAGAGTGTGTTGAAACAAATTTGTTATAAGTATTCATTGTGTTGGTTTAATAGTTACTGGTCACAGTGTTGGTTCCTTTGCTCTCAGACTTGGTGTGGTAGGTTTTGGAGTTGCATTATGTAATATCTTACTTGCAGTATGTGTTCCCTGTGGCCATTTAAGACCACCACCCAAAGATCAACCCCTGCAACAAGCACTGCAGCTGCTCAAACCCTGGTGCCAGGCGCTGCAGCTCCTCTGACCCCCATGACAGGTGCTGCAGCTCCTCTGGCCCTGGCAATAGGTGATGCAGCTGAACCAGAGAACCAGCCAGGGCCTGTGTCAGTTGCCCTTATACAGAAGAAGAAATACTCAAAAAATCAGTTCACTTAGTAAGGGCTGAGGCATCACTCATTGAGACCAGGAGCGGTCACCATGAGAACAGGAGCGGTCACCATGAGAACAGGAGGAAGAGGCAGAACCAGACATAATCAGCCGATCCCTATCCCTGAGTGAGCTGTAAGATATGCAAAAATATTTCAGTTGTTGTCCAGGCAAACACATTATCACCTGGCTGCTCTGACGCTGGAATAATGGAGCCAGCAGCTTGGAGTTAGAGGGTAAGGAAGCCAAGCAGCTGGGATCCCCGTCTAGGGCAGCGGACATTGACAAAGCAATTGGAAAATGGACACAAGCCCTCAGCCTCTGGAGGTGACTTCTGTCAGGCATAAGGGAAAGGTATCCCTTCAAGGAAGACATTACGTGTCATCCAGGCAAGTGGACTACCATGGAGAAAGGTACTCGGTACCTGAGGGAATTAGCTGTGTGTGAGATGGTTTAGTATGACCCGGACAATGCGCAGTTACAGATCCAGAGTAAATCCAGTGCACGTGACCCATGTGGCAGAAGTTTACATGGAGTGCACCATCATTGTATACCTACTCATTGGCAGTAACAGACTGGAAAGATGAAGGGGGACTGGGATAAGCTTCAGTTGTCTGATGCGGACAGGAAAAGAATCAAGGAGCCCAGAAGGTTTGATGGTTCAATTCTGTCACTGGTGCTCTGGAGATGAATGTTTAAATCATTCCTTTTGCATCTGTTTCTTTCTGCAAAGCAGAAGACTTGCAGCGGTAGGAGACAGAGGAACCATAGCCACATATGGAGTAGCACACAAGTTGCGTAGCCTGGTAATTTCTCTGGGCTGAGAGACTAGATCTGGCAAAGCAGGAGTGAACACAGTCTCCCTTTCCTTAGGTGCAAGTGTGCTGAGACTCTGCAGGAGAGCGCTGTCTAGCATTCCCTAGATGGATTTTGTCTTCCAGTTTAATGCTGCCATAAGCATCTGAATGATGCTCAGGGCAATAGTGGGCCCTGACAGGCCAAATGTCTTGTCTCATGTGTCTTACTGGAGTCAGCCCTTCCCTTGCCTGAGAAGCAGGCTTACTCATTGGGATGATTTGTTTATCTCAGGGGTCTTTCTGAGCTTTTTCTTTGGAATCACTGGACTGAACTGTACCCTTCCTTTGAGCCAGGATTCAAGCCATGAAATAGCAGAAACATGAAAGGTGTGTACCAGGAAAGGCTAGGCTGGGTGGAAAGTTAAGAATGTTTGCCAGCAATACAAGAGGCAATTGTCATATACCTACAAAGAAGTAAAGTACTGATTTAGACTTTGGAGTGGTTAAGGACAAACATTTTGGCAGGAATGCTGCTCTCTGACGGAGCTTTTCAAGCATCTGTATTTTTAGGTCCTTTGGCTCCTCACTAGGTAAGAATAGGTGGAAGTGAACATAATGAAAGAGCCAAACAGATGTGCTCTGGCTTCAAGTGCCTCATATATGTGACAGGACTTTCATCGTAGCAAGAGGTCAATATAGAGCTCAAAAAAAAAAAAAAAAGCAGGGCCAGCACAAAACACACTGGCTTTGGTTTTAAATGGAAACCAAGCCTGAGTATCCTTTAACTTTTTTTTTTTTCCCTAATATGTCCTGAGTTTTTGCAAACCCCTTCTGTCATGCAGGAGCGTCAAATGCTTTACACAAGTCCAGGTAGATGACTGCTCTTCTCTTATCCACCAACCCGTAACCGCATTGTAGAAGGTCATCTTCTGTCACTTGAACCTTGCATGAGCAAAAAGGAAACCATTTCTGTGTCATTTAGCAACCGCTTGTGCTGCTGGCAGCACAAACTTCTACCTGCTGCCACCTAAGAGCAGGAGGAGCTGGATGACGAGGGTTCTCTTTTCTGAAGAACTTCAGTTTATGGAACAACACGAAATGCTCAGGTGAGCAGGATGGGTTCTACTGGCAAGCACCCGCTTCCAGCTGTGCTGAAGGTGGCAACGTGTTCAGGCCTCCCTCGGATGGCTGCAAGCCAGCAAGTGCCTGCTGCAGCTGGGAGTTGCACAAGTAGGTGGAAAGATAATCTGTGCTCTGGAGAGGTCTTTGACCTGTGTTTCATCAGGTGCTGTCTCTTGTACCACAGGCCAGAGACCTCTGGGGGTTTAACCTCCTGGTCAGGGTGGGTCCCATCAGAGCAGGCCGCTGGCTTGTGATGAGAAGCTGCGAGAAGGCTCATCTGGAGCCTTCCCCCATGCACCCTCTGCCCCCTGGCCTGGCACCCACATTTAAGCCCTGGCCTTGACCCCGGCTGGCGCTTGCGTGAGCTGCGCTGTCGGCGTGCCATGCCTGGTCCTGTACCTCGCTGATCCTGATGTGGCTTCCTGGTGTGACCGTGGACCGGCCTCCTCCCTGCTGTCTGGCCTGGTGGTTGGCAGGCTCTGGCTGACCCTTTCACCATTGCGTTGCCTGCTTTGCCGTCCTTGCTTGGACCTGGTTAGGATTTCCATTGCTGAGAGACACCTTTGGGTTAGAAATCTGTTTTTATTGAGAATATGGAGTGTTGATGGTGTCAATGCAGAATGTAATTAGGTGTTACATTGTAATTACACAATGTAATTAGGCGTTATATTACATATAAGCCTGTATTATTTCAGATACTCAACACAAAAGCACACAAAACTGTGACTGTTCAACAGTGCACATTTTTTTAAATTTAAAAAGTTAAATTGAGGGGCAGCAGGCCACCCACCTCCTCTCTAAATTGCTTCTGCAAGATACCTTTGCTCAGGGATGAGTCCAGATTAACATATCCTCAGGTGATCCCTTTGCACTCAAGCAGGCAGCTGTGCTGGGCTGAAGACGAAGACCGGCTGGGCAGGAATTCCTGTCTGCCTCAGCACTAGGAGATGGAGGCAATATGACATAGAGCCAAAGCAGCCCTTTGGACTTGTCGAGCTGTGTCTCTGCTTTGTTAACACTCTGTGTTATGCAGGTCTGTCCCTCCTGCAGGTGTGGCATAAACCCTTAGGTGTGCTGGGGAATGGTGGCCTGGAAGCATGTGTCTTAGTTCTGCTCTGAATCAAACCAGCTGAAACTACGCTCAGCACATGTTCTGTTTTCACTGGAGCCACTGGGAAATGGGAATCGATTTTTGCTTTTCACTGAGTGCTTCTCTGCCCAACAATTGCATCAAACTTGACTTCAGTCATCTTTCTCAGAACATTCAGAGCACGTTCTGGAAACAACCTGAAAGAGATAATAACATGTAATTAAATGTGGGATAAGAAACTTAAATTATGGGAGAAAACAGCATCACAGGTGAGGGAAGCGCACGCACAGACACTAAGACCAAGGCTTAAAGCAGGTGTTATTTGCAAAGAAAACATAGCCCTCAACAATCTCTGTCTAGTTTAACTCCAATCTAACTCATGTCAGTTAATGGCAGTTCTAAGGCTGGGTATCTATTCAGCAGGATTTGGGTTGCAATATTGCTGCAGAATCCAAGAAGGTTCGGTACTGAACAGAGAGGTGTGCATGTGGAGTGGTTTATGCTCTGAAAAGCAGCAGGCTGATGAAAAGATGACATGGTAAAACTGAGGTGCAGTTTCCACTCCTAGGATTTCTTCTCTTAGGAGACATGTCTCTTTGTGTCCCCCTGCCCCAAATGAAGAGAAAAATAAAAGTTATCCTAAGGGCTTTGACAACATTAGGTTTGACTTGTCTATGCTTCTGCAGCCTTGCACTGTCAGCATGCAGCTCTTGGAGATGCAAAAAGACTTAAAACCTTTTTCCCACTGTCTGGTGTCAGGTTTTTCAAAAAAGATATTGCCAAGTGTTTCATGAGATACTGTAGAAGATAACTGAAAAGTTAGCTTAGTTGATCGGATGTTAATTCCAGATGTGGAACCTGAGCTCTGTTATAAACACCACCTCAGCAGAGCAGCTACACTGGGGATTATAGATGTGTGAGAGGACAAGTCTTGCTTTACACGGCAGAGAAAGCAGTAGAGCGCTTTTGAAGCTACTTTCCCAGCTTCTGTGACCTCAATCTTTGGTGTTGACATGGAGAAACAAACACTGGTAAGCAGCAGGTCCTCAGCCCTGACTGGAACTACGCTAAGGCTGCTGGTGTAGAGAAACAGTTCTTAGCAAGCCCAATGGAAATGGCAATCTGTGAATAAAAAGCGGTCTCCTGTTTTCCCCCTCCCTCCCTATAAGCCTATAGAGTGGTTGAGTTCTCCAGTGAGATCAGTTTGCTGCAGAAAGTGACTCACAAGGACCTATGAGAGCACTCAACAAAATCTTTCTGTGGATGATGCCTGCTGTTGCCATGAGAAAGAACCACTGCGCTATTGCCTTACTTTGTGATGTGTTCTTCTCATACTAATATATTTCAGATGGCTGGTTGTTTAAAAAACAATATTCTCTTCTGCAAACAGTTTTTCATTATCTGGTTACTACAGGCATACTGATGTCAAATCTGGACTGATAATAACTGAGTATAGTGATGTCAAACACTGAAGATGAGACAAAGTAGGTGAAACTGGGTTGAATGCTAACTTCTGCTGGCTAGATGTCATTCCAGCGTTTCTCTATGCTGCCAAATCAAATCTTTATACTACCATGAGTGCAAAATGCATTCCCTCATAAAATAAAACTTAATCTTGAATCAGATGTTACATATTTGATGCTTGCACACTCAGATAATTAGCAGCGATACGTTTTTCCTTCTCCCTCTTTTTTTCCTTCGGCTACTTACATTTGAAGAAGTAAAGCAATGCTCAGATTTGACGGAACAAAAACCATGTTCTGGTTGGTCAGTATTCCTTCCATCAGGGCCTTTACAACTTCGTCAATCTCCAAAATCTTTCCAAGCCTACACAGGAAAGCAGACATCAAGAGCTACGGTGGTAAAACAGAGGTGATACTAGCTGATGTAGAATGCTTCACACATGCACAGACTCAGGTAATTCAAATGCAACCACACTGGGGCGTAAATGACCCCTCAGCCACTCGTACAGCCTGTTTTCATACAGTCTGTTGGAGTACAAGGCCTCTAAGCTGGGGTTGGTGTGTAGAGCCTTGATGTAAAGAGGGAAGGACAGGAAGGCTGAGTTTTGATAGCTACCTTGTACGGGGGTTTTTGACAAATCCACTGTTTATGAAAACCGGACAAAGACACGTTGTTTTTATTCCGTCCTTTCCCAGGGTAGACAGCTCTTCTGTCAGAGCTTTATGGAATCCAACTGCAGCAAACTTGCTTGAACTGCAGGAAGGGAGAAGCACAAATGAGAAGGCAGAAATACTATTGCTAGCTTTCTACAAAGGGAATGGCCTAAAGGAGTACGCAGGACTGTCTAGGAGGCAAAAAAAGGTAAGCCAGCTGAGAACAGGGGGCAGGGAATAATTCTACCTTCCCCTGTGCCAGAGTGCCGTGCTGGAATGGACACTGATGCTTGAGGGAGTAATTGCGGAATGCAGAGCGAGTGTCTTTCAGAAAAGGTCACCTTAGTGGCAAACAAACAGGTGAACGTCAGGCATGCTTAGAAAACAACAACTCATGTGCATCCATCGATGGACCTCCCTATTTTCCCAGTGAGAAGATTCTTGGAAGGAACGCAGCCTGAATCTCTACAATTGAGAAGAATGGGCAGGGTAGAAATGGAGAACAGCTCTCGACTGTTTCTCATACCACACGAGAGCATCTCGTGACATTTGCGTGTGAGTTTTGCAATGGAGGAGCATTACGCGTGCAAAAGGTGAGGAACCTGCTGCCAAGAGATTGGTGCGGGCCAAGAGAGGGATTCAGCTCCAAGGATGGAGAACCAGAGAACCAGTTTATTGACTGCTGTCGATTTGGACAGTGTAATCCCAGTAATAGCCCCGGCTGGGGAGTTCTCACATTGCCAGCAGCGAGTGACTCTCTCAAAAGGAGTGTTCCCAGGGGAAGATTGCTCTGCCTGGAGCTGCTCTGGTAGAGGACTAGATCTCTCACAGAATCACAATGTGCAGTCTAACCGTTTTTCTCGTCACGCACCGTGGTTCGAGTGCTTCCAGCAGACACAGGCAATGCATTGACCTTTCAGCTGCATCAGTGAGGTTGCTCACAACCCAGTAAGCAGTATCATGTTCTTACCTTCCGAAAAGTAATTCTATAGGCAAAAAGACATTTTATCTCACGATGGCAAGAAGTGTTTCTATACACTACTGCTGCTGCCACAACAGTAGAAAGAGCCAGGGCTACTCATTAGGGCTTGACTTGACCATACTACCACTCACAGAAGTGCTACTTTCTAAGAAGGAGAAGGGAAGAGGATACCTTTGTTGCTGAGCAAAAGTCTGGATCGATGAGGGAGAGAAAAAAAAGGAGAAGCTTTCTTTAGTTCATGTGTCACGTGCCTGTTCCTCCATACAAGCCTCATTCAGTCAGAGCTAATAAACAAAGTGGTGGGACCCTCCAGGCATCCTTAAGTGCTGGCTGATGTGCTTTTTACCTCCTTAGCACAGTCCTTTGCATGTGTCCCGTTTGGAGGGAGGGTTATTTTGGTTACTCTGTGCTTGCTGATGGAGAAGATGCAATTAAAAAAAAAAACAACCAAAGAGAGCTGATTTTAAAATCACTTACCAATAAGCCACCATGAAAGAAGTCACAAAATGACCTGCTGCTGAAGCCACCGTGACAATGTGACCATGGTTGTTGTTCATCATGGCTGGCAGAAAAGCTCTTGTGGTCTTGAATTTCATGTAAACCAAGAGGCAAAAATGGGCGAAGAGAAGGAGGAAAAGAACAATGTTTTCATAGGCATCTTCAACACTGACCCTGCCTACCATCAATTCAGTGACCAGGGCTATCTCTAATGCTGCATGGTGCTCAGCTGTGGGTGCCCACACCACCTGAAGAGAAGGGCAACCCTCCTACACCTCTGACAGAGAGCAACCCATGTTCAGCTGAGGCCATCAATGGCTACCTCACACAAAGAGAGAATGCAAGGAGAGAATGGAAAAACTGGGCCAGGCTCAGATCCGCAAGAGCTTAGCCAAGTTTCCCAACAGTCTGTCTAGCTGGGGGCCCCTGGGCTATACACACGTGGCAGACGCTTTTGTAATGCACTGGTAGCGCAAAAGAATTGTTAGTCTAAATACGGCTCCTCAAAAATGCCTCCAAAAAACCCCACAGGTAGGAAGATGGCAGTGGCCCTTACCCAGAAGTGAGCAAGGATGTTGACTTCAAACATTCTTTCAATCTGGTGGTCCTGAGTCGAGAGCAGATCAGCAGTTGTAATCACACCAGCGTTGTTCACCAGGATGGAGACATCCCCAATTTCCTTTTTCACCTTTGGGACAGAAAAAACCAGAAAGATGCGTGTCAGTCGTTATCAAAACAACCCAAGTGCAAGGCTGAGCGACAATTACTTTCCTTCTTAATGTTGTTTCTTTTAAGGAAGAGGAAGATCATGCCACGTTTCCAGAGGCCGTAGGAACTGTGCGGTGGGATCATGAAATCGGGTTTAGATCTGATGCTTCCCCCTCAATTACTGCCAGTATTTCTAGTCTTCCACACATTGCGCACAGACCCAGATGCTCCGTGTAGTCACAGCTGGGGCTACGGACCTACAGACGTTTTGAGCCGGCTGGTCCGTATCCTTTGCAAGGAAATGTTTCAAATGTCCCCAGATTGTCTGTGCGCTGCTCAGGAAGCTAAACCGCAGACATTCCTTCAGGGGCTGGAAGACCAAGTGCGGCAACGAGGCATAAGATGCCAGAGCCTCACAAACGAGGATGAGACTGGCTGCGATCTCAGAAGCGCTACTTCACTCTCCATACAGAAAGCAGCCAGAAGCGGGGAGGTTCCAGGGGCTTGCGTGATTTGCGTACCATACCTCTTCTCTTGTTTTGCTGCCTTTTCTGAAAATCAAGCATGTTTGGGTAAGCCTCTGCACCTGCCCCTGCTGCCCTACCTTCTCTGCAGCCTTGCAGATTTCCTCCCTTTTGCTGCAGTCCACCACGAAGGCTTGAACAGTGGCTCCCAGCCTTTCGCATTCTGCTGCCGTGTCCTCAACGCCGTGCTGTAAGAGGCAGAAAAGAAAGACACACGTGCACAGCTGTACCCAGCCCGCGTGCTGCTGCTCGGGCACCACAGCAGGCCAGGCAGAGGCTGAAGATTTGTCCTGAGTGTGTAACCGCTGCCAAGCCGCCAAGTCATTCTGTCAACCCACTAGGCGAGGGCCGAAGTGACTTCACTGTCGCCTTGTCGCCAGGTGCCTTAATGCCGTGCCAGTGGAGACCCGTGCACCAAATAGCCCCAGTTCACCAACGGCCTGGGACAGCTCAGCGCTTGGCAGAAGCTGTGCAGGTCCCTGGGGTGGGTGACCAGGCAGCTCCATGCAGCCCCCGCTGCTGCTTGAGGCTGCTGTCTCTCAGGAGGTGGCTTTTGTCGGGGCAGCTGCGTTGGGGAAGCACAGCCCGAGCACGTTCGGGATCCTCCGCCTCCCCTGGCATTGTCCTTCAGGTCCTGCTCACAGCCCCCCTTACAGTGGATTTATTTCCCAGCACCAAAGGCAGGTCTCGCTCGCTACCAAGTTTTTATGCCTTTGCCTTGATCTTTACCGGACGACATTCTGCGTTTGTAGCCGTCCATCCCCCGCTCGCCAAAGGTCTCTTTGCCTTTCCGCTCGGTTTAGCTGAATAAAGAGCCCGAGCTCGTGTAAACATTGACAAGGCAGCTCGACCGCTGTAACGGTGCCAGAGGGCTCGGGGCTCACACGCAGCTCAGCGCAGCGACGCCCGTCACCACCAACAGAGACGCGTCCTCCAGCAACGCGCACGAAGCGCCGGCGACGAGGGGCGCAGCGAGCAGCAGCTCAACCTGCCGCTCCGGAGAAACAGGCTTCTGCCCCGGGCGTGCCGCTACCTGCCAGCCCGGGCAGCGCCTCCCGCAGCGGGCTGCTGGCCGCCGCCTCCCGCCCTCTGGCGGGTCCCCTCTGACGCGCCGCGCAGCCACCTCGCTGACGGGACCCCCGCGGACCCCCGCGCTCCGGAGCAGGGGGAGCCGAACCCGCTGCTGGCGCCCGGCGCCCCCGCGGTGCGCTGGGGCTGCGCTGGGCGCGCTGCCCTCCTGAGGCCGTTCAAACCCGGCGGCCTCGGGGACGGACGAACCGCTCGGGACACGCGGGGTGCCCGTACCTTATTGACGTCCCACAGCACCAGCCTGCTCTGGCGCTTGGCGAACTCGAAGGCAGTTGCTCTGCCGACGCCGTGGCCGGCACCCGTGATGAGAACCAGCTCTCCGCTGACAGACTTTCTCCTCACAGGGACAAAGAGCTTCACGAAAGCCTCCAGGTAGGAGTAGAGCAGCGTGGCCAAGAACAGCAGGAGCTCCAGAAAGGGGCTCATGGTTTCTCGGGAGGCGCTCTGGGTGCCGGACCGGGCGCCGATGCCTGCCTGCCTGCCTGTCTGTCTGTCTGTCGAGCAGGAGCAGGGGCAGGAGCAGGAGCAGGAGCAGGAGCAGGGTGCGGGTGGCTCCGCGGCCAGCCCCGCGGCTGCCGCCCCTCCTCCTGCGCGCGGCCCGTGAAAGGCGGGGCCCGGCCACAGCTCCGGGGGCGCAGCCACGCCCCGGCGCGCGGCGGTCGGGGAGGGGGCGTGTCCCTCGGAAGGGGGTGGGGAGGGGTGGGTGGGAGGGGGAGGCTGGTGGGCCGGAGGCGCTCGCGATTGGTGTCGCTGCGGCCAATGAGAGGCGAGCTTGTAAAGCCGGCGGCTGGCGGCGGCGGCGGTGGTGGCCGTCGCCGAATCCTTGGCCGCTGAGCGGGCCGCTAGGCCGACCCGGCCCGGCAGGTAGCGGGCGCCTCTCGGTGTTCCCCCCTGGCTGGCGGCTGGGGGCTCGGGGAGGGGGCGGTACCGGGGAGGGGGCGGTATCTCGGAGCGCGCTGGCTCGCTCATCCAGTCCCGTGCTTGCATCTCAGGCCTGGTCACGATCCCAGACCTGTGCAGCTGAGGTGGGGGTTGCCTCTGCCGACGTGGATTGTGGCGGTGTCGATGCTACTCCTTACCGGCCCCCTGCGTGCGGCGACGGTGCCCCGTTTCGCTCGGGTAGTCGCCGTGTTTTCTTTCACTGTTGCACTATCCTCTCAGCCTGCCCGATGTGTTCTCCAGCGCCGCCCGCCCATCAGGTACTGTGGCCTGTGGATGGTGAAGCTGTGCGGTGCCCAGGTTAACCTGCGGCTGGTGCTCCTGCATGAGCTAGGTGGCTGCATGAGTTGGTGGCTCCGCTGACCTTTGGCCGCGTTGAGGGAGCGGCCACCTCATTACTGGGCCAAGATCTCAGGGCTGGTTTGCCATCCCCTGCCAGCTGAGAGGGAGCTTCTCACGGGCTGTGCTGTGTAGCTGAGTGTGTCCCTTTCGAACATGGCCGATACAAAAATGAGGTTGCCCTTTAAAACTAAACTCATGCAGTTGTTGAATAATACAAAAGTGATGTACCATTGACCTGCCTGTAGAGGTTGGCACCATATCAAGTATGCCCATTTCCCCATCGCTGTTAAAGATTTTATGATCCTCAAGTGGTTCGTGAGTTGGCTTGTGCTGAGAACATCACCTGTTTTCTCAACTTCAATCACCTGAATTCTCAACTTCAGCATGAAGCAGAACCTACTCTCCTAGATGTACCTGGAGATCTCATAGCATGAGTGAGAAGTTTAGAACTGCTGTTTTTAAAATAGCCTGGCCTGTTCTGCTAGTTAATCTAACATTCACATCTGGGTTCAAATAACAGAGTTAATACTTAATGTGTGAGTTGCTTTTTTTTAATCTGAAAAGATAATCACCATCACCTTGCTCAGATGTTGTTAAAACCTGGATTTGCAACCTCATTTTTGCAGAGGAGATATTTTTCTTTGTATGCTGGAAGTGATTTGTTATTGATTTTTAAAAGATGCTTTTCCCTCAGAACTTATAAATATCTTGGTTTTAGAGTACTGTAGGTTATAGCCCCATGCTGAGCTTTAAGCCTCTTATCTAGAATAATCCTCTTTATTTTAAAAAAATTGAGTACAGGAAGGTTGCTTTCTGTTTTGAGCAAAATCTTTGTAGAGTTTTTATGAGCCGGTGCTCAGGCACTGTAACCCATTTTGCTATTAAGTGTGTTGACTTGTCTTTCAGCTCCCGAAAACCCATGGCAAAATAAAATTGCTACAGGCCTCGAGTATTTTTTTTCCTTTTAAATTAAGTTGATAGTTCTAGCCTTTTTTGAAATTGAAAAACAAGGTATATGTTCTCTTACTCAGTATTGCACAAAATGGTATTTTGGTGGTCATAGCAACTTGTAGTGCTGTATTGCTCAGACTTTTGGATATTACATTCTGCTCTTACCTGGTCTACCCACTGGATGTGAAAGTGGGACTTTTCTAAGGCTCGGTTGGTTTGTTGATAAAGTGCTCACATGGAGATTTAATGCTCCAGCAGGCCTTCCTGCTGCATTTATGGTAAATATCTTTGAGGTGTTCCTGGTATAGGATTAATAACTGGTCAGTGTTCCACACAGTCCAGAATGGCAGTTCTAGTTCTCAGCTTCTCACTCATGCTATAAAATCTTCCTGTGTGTAGAGGTGTCTTTGTGCTTCAAGAAGCTGAAGGTAAGCTTCAGAATTTGTTGGTCCAGGCATACATTTGCATAATGTCTTAAAGAAGCAATAATGTATTACTGAGAGCTGTATGGTGGAAAAAGCCTAGTCTGTTTTCCTTGCTATAATGTACTGTGCACATTTAAGGTTAACAGGGTTAAAGCCAAGTGAATGAGGTGTTTGCTTCTATTTTTTTTCTTACAGTAACTTGTCTGCAAACTGTTGGTCTCGTCTTCATCCTGTTAACATGTTCAACAATGTTAAGATCTACCACAGCAAAGCTCTAACCTCCCCGTATCCAGGATCACACATTGAGCGTGGCCAAGTTCCTGAAGATAAAGTGGGCTGGCTGATTGAGTGGAAAGATTATAATCCTGTGGAGTACACGGCAATGTCTGTTTTGGCTGGACCCAACTGGGCAGATCCCCAGATCAAGTAAGTGGAAATTGTGGCTCTTTTTTTCTGTGAACATGGAAGCAGGAAACAACGATCAGATGAGTTAATAAGATCATCAGTTAAGTGACATATGATTCTAGTGTAACTTGTGATAATGTGGAATGGTCATTCCTGTGTATGCACGTGTGTAGAAAGATCAGAAGATAATGGCACTTGGGGTTTCAACCTTACCTTCCTTGTTTTCCACTGCTGTGTAAACACATGAACACATGCTTCTCTTTGCTCTCAATTTGGATAGTATTCTGCTGATTGCAAGCCATACTACTCCTCAGACTCCGTAGGGCTGCTGATGTTCTGCTGAGGCATAGCTGGGAAAGTGTCAGGTAATCTTTCAGTAGGTGTTGGTAATACTTGAAAACATAGAGTCAGTTTTTAGGTATTAATGTAACTTCCCGCATGAATTGTGTGGAAGAAGCTAGTCAGTTGTTTGAAACCTGTGATGGTTTGAGAGAAATTGATTTTGGGAAAGGAAATACACTTCTGTAGATGGAGAGCTGCTTCTCTAGCAGTTTTCAGAGGTGCACGTAGGAGATTGGCATTAAGCTAATTTTGAAAATTGATGATTATTAGCTCGTAACTCTGATAAATCATATCTAATAAAAATTTCTGCTCAATTTTTTTAATTGGCAAAATCTTTTTGAGTTTTATCAATGGATAACATCCTTCTGTTCTCTGAGCATAACACCTTTAAAACACTTTGTCTAATGAAAAGCTACAGAGATCCAATGTTAAATACTTTAGAGGGACACACTTATGTCTGCAGAACTAAATACAGAGAGGCTGTAATCAGTAAAGGTTGAGGCTTTATATCCTGTAGAAAAGGCAGGGCCTGCAACTTACGTTCTAGTGGAAACTGCTCATTGGTCAAATGGATGTTGCTGATCTGGTGGTTGATCTTCAAGCTTTTGTGGGGCAGAGGAGTGTTTTGTGAATTAAATTATTCTTTTCCACACAGTGATAAAGGTTTTTCTCCCAAGTTCAATGAGAGAGATGGAGAAGTGGAAAGGAAGAGTCTGGATGGCTTGTACGTGGTTGAAAATGGGAGGCCCCGGTGAGTGTGGGTTTTGTTTGAGTATTCATTTCAGTGATGTAGTTTCAGAGCACTTACAGGTGTACCGGTTTTGATACATGCTACCTGCTAGAACAAAATCCAGATAGTCTCACCTAGAGACAAGAAAAATGATACCTCAGAGCCAGAGAGGTCTTTCTGGAAAAGGGTTGTGGCAGAGAGGCACTAAAAGCTTAGTAAGTACTACCAGAACAGAGGGTCCTGGTGACACTGGAGTGGGAGGATGTCTAACACTGTTAATAGCAGGGTCTGTTGAATTAATTGTTTCCACAGTTTGACCAGGTGTTGGCTTCTGGTGCTTTTGTACCACTTGTGTGCTATGATGGGTTGGTTTCTTCTGCTGACAAATCCTGGCATAGCACAGTTGGGTAATCTCACCTAAAAATAATTCCTTTTCTTTCTGCCTTTTAAACATAATTAATTGAAAGCTCTGTGCATCTATAGTCTTGGAAACTAGATTCCAATTTCAGACAAGGTTATGTGCACAGTGAGACTAACACTTGATCAGGAGTGTCTCGGGACATGAGATCTGGGAAGTGACAAAGCCATTTGGTGTATTTCCTTTCCCTGTACTATCACACAAAAGAGCTTGATGAAGGAGAAAACTCTTGCCTTTGAAAGCATATTGTGGTACTGAATGTATGTTGCTATCCTTTGTTGTTATTTAAGCTTCTTTAAAGCCACTTTTTTAAGAATACTTGGAGCATATTTTACATGTGGGGAAGTCAATATGCTTAATGAACTGTGCCACTTATTTCAGAAATCCAGTGGGAAGGACTGGCCTCACAGGTCGAGGATTGTTAGGGCGCTGGGGACCAAACCATGCTGCTGATCCTGTTGTAACTAGGTAAGGGGTGGGTGGCTGAAAGGTGCCCTGCAGCAGAGAAAAAAAATCACGCATTTTGCTTTTTCTATGCGTCTCTGGACAGGCTATTAGTTTTCACAGACCGTATGCCTGTGTTCCTCTATGTGTAAGCCCATTCAGATATGGGTATCTGAATTGAGAGATATATAGGCATGCAGAAGGTGAATTTCATAATTTTTAAGTCTTTGCCTCTGGAAAAGACTGAGGACTGGCTTCTAATGACAAACAATTGCTTCTGAAATCCTGAGGAATCCTGCAAAAAAAAAAAAAAAGCAATGTGCCTGGTTTTGCTCTGTAAGAAATACTAATTGTGCCTAGTATATTATAGGATGAGGTGGGGTTAGGCTTCTCTTTTTTTTTTTTTTTTTTGGTCAGTGTATGCTCTATTTTAATGGGGCTTTTGCCAGCAGGATCTGTGTGTACATGCTAACTCTTTCACACAAAGAAAGCATTCAGAAAAGATTACGTAGTTAACAAAGGTTCACGCTAGGAAGTGCCATGCTGAAGATAGAACCATGGTGAAAATCATCCTAATGCGTTTTGCTACTTACCCTTTTCAGAAGGCTGCCGATGCTACTGAGTTGTTTCCTTGAAAGTAAAAAGAAATGCTGTTTTTCTTTTGTCTTTGCTTAGATAGCTTTTTGCTTTAACTAGTGGTAGTTGTTAATTCGTTACTGAGGGCAGTGGTGGGCATTATGGGTGAGTGATTTGAAGCTGTTGCAGCCTGCGTGTGCATTCTGTTCTAGCAGAATGCATCCTGACCCTCTCATTATGGATAGGCACAAGGGCAGCTCAGTGAGCATTGCAGCTGACAGGATGTGCTGGACATAGCTCTCAAAGGAGCTGTTGCTATCACCATGGCTACTGAAATGTGGCTCTTGAGTGGTTTGTGTCCTTTTGGCTGAGGAAAATACTGTCAGTAGAGGTGCGAAAAAACTCAGTGTTTTGCCCTTGGATACAGCCTTGTCAGATGGCATCCATTGGTCTGCCCCCGTGACTGTCCTTTCTCCAATTTTCCTGCCCCTGCACAGACCCTCTGCAGCAGGGTACCTTGCTGTTCCTCTCCCAGGCTCTTGTGTCAAGAAGCAGCAAAGCATGTTCTTGTTTGTCATTTGCTGCAGGTGGAAGAGGGACGAAAGTGGCAATAAAGTTGCTCATCCAGTTACTGGCAAGAACATCTTACAGTTCGTAGCTATCAAGAGGAGAGACTGTGGGGAGTGGGCCATTCCAGGGGTAAGAGCAAAGCTCCAGAGACAGTAGACATTTTCCCACTGGTAAGGCCCTGAGCTGATAACTGATGTGTGTGATAAAAGTGTACTTTTTGATGAATGACCTCATGTCACAAAGGTGAGGAGAAATGCTCAAGCCTCAGCTGGTATGCCTTCTGCTCTTTCTGCATTGTGAGGCGGTGTTTGTTATTCAATTCTAACCACGTCTTTTGCTTAACGCAGGCACAATTTAATCTGTTGCATGTTTTGAAGGATTAGTTTGCAACTAAGTGTAAAGTTCCTCCTGTGTCCAGAGTATGATGCAAGTGGATATAATACACTAAGAGCTCGTCAAAGGGAAGTGAAAACAAGTAGAACCTTCGGGATAGTCATCATTTTGTTTTCTCTTTCCTTCTCTAAGGGAATGGTGGATCCAGGGGAGAAAATTAGTGCTACCCTGAAGCGAGAATTTGAGGAGGAGGCCTTGAACTCCTTGCAGAAATCGCCTGAGGACAAAGCAGAATTGGAGAAGCAACTCCACAAGCTCTTCAGCCAGGAACACTTTGTGGTGAGCTCTGTGTCTCTTGTGATAGCCTCTTGAACTATGTATGTAACTCACAGCTGTAAGAAACTTGAAAAAGTGGAGTTGAAATGAAAATAAACGGTGATGCTTGGGTTTTCCTGGAGTAGGAAATGGAAGAGACAGTTGAAAACTCTGTAAGGGCAAATGTATTGTAGGGAAGGAAAAAAAATTCTTATTGATTCCATCTTTTTTTGTTGTGACACTGAGCTTGTTTTTGTTTGTTTGGGGCCTTAGGTGTACAGAGGGTATGTGGATGATCCTCGTAACACTGATAATGCCTGGATGGAGACAGAGGCTGTGAACTATCATGATGAAACTGGTGGGTGTCTCCACATGTGCTCTTAGTTGTCTTTTACTCTATATGTTGGTTAGAAATTGGGACGTGTGTCGGCCTGAGATCGGCAGTGAAATTGAGGGAACATGCAAGTCAGGTGTAAAAATACTGGACTAAAACCAATGGGTGTGAGGGTCTCTTGTCTCCTAAGATGTTCAACCATGACAGGCAGTTGTTGTTCCCCTTTGGTTTCTGACAGTCTTTAACTAAGGAACACACGGTCTTTGGCTGAAAATTATTCATCTGTTAGTTCTAAGCTGTGGACCATGTGCCTTTGTATGGAGATTGAACATTAGACAAGGGTTCCTTCTTGTCACTGTATTCATCTTGAGTTGGTTTAACTTTTCTTTTTCGATGAGTCCAGACTCCAGGTGGAAGCATAGTCTGTTTCTTTTGTTATTTTTCCTTTAGTAGCTAATGTGTGTTTCAGGAGCATTGCCTCTGGCCACTGGCAGGTTTTTACCACATTTATTGCTTTGGTATTGTAATTGCTCTGAGACCTGTTACCTCGGTTACTCTGCCAAAGGAGTTGTTGGGCCTTATTTAGCGTCTATAAATCAGTAGTAATGGGCTTACATTGCTAGTTTTTAGATTGATCTGATATCTTGGGTTCTCATCTCTCACCTTTGAGGATAAATCAGTCTTGTGAGGTGTCTCTGACTTGTTCAGGTTGGTATAGTGACGTTTCCACTGTGTTTTGGGTAGTAGTGGTGACCAGTGGTGAAGTTTCACATGTCACTGGTCCTTGATTTGTCAGCCCCCAGAAACAGTGGAGATGCTGTTTCTTTGGTCTTTGTTTCTAATACACATTTTGTAATACTTCTTAAAGGATTTCTTTGGTTGTTGTCTGTGATGTCCTGGGACTCTTTTGGAAACAGAGTAAGGAACTTTGGAGAGCAATTCAGAAGACTTTTTACATCCTCTTTAAGCACTATTTTTGATTTTGGGGCCTTTAATAACATTTCAATTATTCTGGTTTTCTATAAGCATTTATAAGTTTCAGAATTCAGTTTGTCCAGTAGAATAGTACCTAAGAAAGGAAGCAGTCACATCTTAGCCAAACAAGCAAACAAAAATCAAGGCAGAGGGATTGGCTAAACTTGTGGCAGTGAGTCCGTGTTGTTATAATGATTTCTAGTAACTTGTCATGCTGCTGATAGTACTCTAGGAGTGGTGACAAGGAGTGAACACCATCTCTGTCACTCAGATTTGCCTTAAAATACTGGAAGTATGAAAAAGATTTCTGGTGCAGAGTCATGAGCAACTTAATTGACTTGTCTCTCATAAGCAGTTGAAGTTTCTGCCTGTGAAGGAGCCATGTGGAAGGGTGGAACTGATCAGATGTGAAGCAAAAGCAAGGAAGAAGATGCAATAGCATGTCCTAACTCTTGTTTTGTGAACAGGTGAGACAATGGATAATTTGCCTCTGGAAGCAGGTGATGATGCTGGAGTAGTGAAGTGGGTTGACATCAGTGAGAAGCTCAAGCTGTATGCAAATCATAACTACTTCATTAAGCTTGTGACTGAGAAATGGGGAGCTCACTGGAGTGAGGATCGTGGTCCTGAGTGCCATGAGTGATGTAAACAAGGAATCAATGGACTCCAAGGGCAGAATACCTTTTTCAGCTTTGGAACAGATGACGTTGTCCTTTTCAGTGGAAATGCAGTGAAAATTCCATGAAATTCATCTGGCAAAAACACTTGGCAGTGATAAATAGAAGCCTTCAGATTGCTTCTTTTGATCTCTCAACTAGTGTGAAGTGAGATGAATGTGGAGCTGTTACCTTGTTTTTCTTTCTTGTCTTCATTATTTGCAGATGTTTCATAATATCTGCAGACTTGCATGACAGCACAGATTCTAACTGGTTGTAGTTCAGAAGCCGTTCACTTTAGCTCTGTATTTTTGCACTGATTTTCTTGTTGGAGTATGAATCCTTAAGGAGCGTGAAATTTGTAGGATGATAACTTGAATAATTATTTCATTTAAGTGAGAGATAATAAAGTGAACTTTCTTTTCTGAGTCATTTCACTTAACATGTCTCTTCTGTGATTTTTGTTCTATTTTGAAAGATTGTCACATTTAATCGCTTTCTAGTTTTCAGTGTGGATGGTATTCACATCTGAATGTCTGACAGTGTCTCTACCTAAAAAGATTATTGTTGGAGGGTGTAACTTGAGGACTGATTTCAAGGTTCCTCTCTTCCCACTGCTTATGGTAGTATCGCTGTTGGGGAGACTGTGCCATGAACAAGATCGTTGGAAAGAGCAGTCTTAAAGTATAATCTTGTAAATTGTGGTGGTTTTTTACAGTTTAGGTAATGCAAGTAACTTGCAGTCAGGAGGCTGATGTGGGCCTTCTATAGCATTTAAGCTGATAACGAGAGCAGCACAACAGTTGCTGACATTTCTCCCTGTGTCTTTAATCAAGGCGTAATTGCTGTGAAGTGTGTAGTAGTGTCAAGAATGGGTGACAGTAACAGCTAAAAGTTGTGAGAGAGAGACCTCGGGAGGGGATCTTAATGTTGAGCCCTATGTTGAAGTTGGGTGGTGACACGTAGTCTGGACTTACCCTGTGTAACAGTACTGTGACGTGCTCATGCATTGAGACTATTGGCCAGAGCCTGCTTAACTAGCATTTTAGGGCTTGCTCCTTTTCAGCACCACCCCTTCCTCCCAGTTAGGTAATAAATGTGGAGAAATCACGTGTGTTTATATGGGGAATCCTGGGAATCCCGTAGAGTTATTAGTGTGCTCCTTTCAAAGGAAAAAGTAATGCTAAGAGTTACTAATTTTTTTCTTTCAGTCTTGCTCACCTCTTCCTGCACATTTGATTTCTTCTGTGGTCTTAGTAAAACAGCATAAATGCTTTTTATTGCAGTAGCAGCTTCCAAAGACTTGGTTTATGCAAAAATCTTTCTTCAAATCGTGGTTGCTTGGGCAGAAACGATTTCAATTAACCCATCCTCAGCATAGTATGGAGACTGGGTGATATCTGGTAGGGGCAGATCAGGCCTGTGAGAACCTGTGAAACTCAGGATGGACAAAAGGCATAGCCCACTTCAGAAGTTCCCTTCCCTTTCTATTCCAGGTCTCTGGAAACAGGATCACTTAAATGATTTGGGTGTAATTTTTCTGAAGAGAAGATGAAGACAACTAAGAAATTAAATGCTCAGCATTTATTCAAGCTTAACAACTAATTTACACAAGGTTTGAGAAAGCTATGCACTATAACCCACACTGGCTTCAGCGGGTGGGTGAAACACGACTTGGTTGTTAACTTGTCCTCAGTTTCCAGTGCACTGGTGAGAAGGAGCTGTTGGAAGTTCAAGATTATCTAGAAGCAACAGTGTTCTGTAGGAGACATCCATGGTTTTCCAGGTATCTGCAGAGTGAGAATGGCTGGTTAGAATTAAGTATTTTAATGTGCAATTAATATATTATGCAGAGCAAGCCCCTAGCAGTGTAGTTGGGTTTTGAAAGCATGACCACAAGAGCAGACCCTTCTTAAGGTCATGGGGGGTGAATGTGCAGCTCACCATGGCTGAGAACAAGGGTGACTATACTGTGACATGTCAAAATAGCATGATTGTTTTTTTCTTGAATGTTACTATTTACATATGAAGTGCTTAACATAATGTGCAGTGCTAAAGATGAAAATAGGAGAAAATTTCAGTTCTGAAAGTACTGTATTCAATTAGAATGAGGAGTGCAGATAGAGTAGTGCAGGTAGGAAAACTGCACTGTTGCCATAGCCAGTGAGTTATTCCTGGAAAGCAAAATTTCTGGTGAGGACTGAAAAGATTCTTTACAGTCTTGTGTTAAAGCCTTTATTTAACAGGCTAAGCAGACTTGGTTATGTGGTTTTGGATTGTCATGTTTCCAGGAAAGCTTTCTGGTAGACAATTTTCAGTTGGAATGTGATGGTATGCTGTACAGAATGCAATTACTTTATACGTATCTCAATACCTTACTAATCAGGTCTTGATGCTTACTTGTGTCCTGAAGTTTATTGCATAATTACAAAATTGAACGTTTATAAGTAAGCAAATGTAGTGGCATTTCTTTTTGCTTGGCAAATCTGGGAAATGAGTGATGGGTGATTTTAATTTTTATATTAATGCAAGTAAGATGTGTTGGAAGATGATATTTTTCAGCCCTTCCTGTTGTATCTCTAACTTAAAACTACTTTTTTAAATATCTGAGAGATAATCTATCCAAATGATTGGGTTACCCAAATACTCAAGAATATCTAAGGAACAGCAGCAGAATTTTTTAGGAAGTTTATAACCTCTTACCAAGTTGAAAAAATAGGGGTTTTGTATAAACCTCCCCCCCCCCCCAACCAGTTACCCCATAGAATGCATGTCTGCTAGTTAGAAAGCAAAGTGGATTACTTTCCTCAAGCTTCACAGTCCGTCCCAGCTCCCTTCTATGGTAGTTTGTCATTTGGAAGCTGCTCTTTCAACACCCCCAACAAAGCGCTCCCTGGCCAGCTAGAGCTTCCTGCAGTCTTACACCCCATTGTACTACCAGAGCGTTCAGTTACCTCGGACTTGAGGTCAATCAGCCTGCAGAGCAACCTGGTATCCGGGGTGTCCAAGCCAGTGATGAACATCTTTCAGGGTTGTATTTGGTTGCTGTGAAAAGAGAGTCAGCTTGTGTCAGTATTTTCCTGTTCAGTGCCAAAATCTTAAGTTAAATACAAATGTTGAGAACTAGTGAGATGGTGTTAATTTACAAAGAAGACTTACGTGTTCTTTACTGTCTGATTCGGAGCTTTCAGTTCTGCTATCCTGTAGAAAAATAATTTTTTTTTTTTGAGTAAGGTATAATTCCTGCTGCTTGTATTTTTTTAAAAAGAAAAGACTTACGTGCTCCTTACTGTCTGATTCGAAGCTTTCACTACTGCTATCCTGTAGAAAAAATTTATTTTTTGAGTAAGTTATAATTCCTGTTCCTTGTATTTCTTTAAAAATATTTTTTTAAAAAATTGCCAAGTATTTAATTTTGATTTTTTTTCTTTTTCTATTAGAAAGCAAAGATAGTTTTGCAAAGGAAACTTACTAATCTTCAATGCCTGTAATCCTGTCAGCTGAAATAGCTAATGGAGAAAATTGGTTGGTGAGCTGGGTGTGAACTTGTTACTAGTGCTTATAATTTAGGTTTTTTTAAAGTTTGAGGAGGGCTCAATAATAAGTTGAGAATCTAGAATGTTAATACCATAAATAAGTTTAGGCCTGTACCAAACATGAGTTTTTTTAAGGCTGCTGTGTTAGTTTAAAAGCATGTGATTTCCAATATACAATGGTAACATTTTCGACATTGGATGTGTGTTTAGTTCCTTCTTCAGTACTTACTCTGGGCTCAACAGCAAGAATCATGCTCAGAACACAAGAAAACAACAGGAACCGCATTTTGAGAGAGAGTCCTGTGAAGCAGATTGAAAACAAGGAGTTAGTGTTCTGGTTTTGGCAAAAGGAGAGACGGGGGGTGGGGGTATGGCTCTCCCTCCGGGTGAAAAGAAAGGAAAATCAAACAGCAGGAGCTGTTCCTAGCTGAGTGTGGCTTGCGGCGTGACCTTAACTGTCACGGCTGCATCTTAGTTGCTGATATACCTGGTCAGGATAAGGCGTTATGGAATAAAGCTTGCTCTGCTTCTGCTTCCTGCTGCCTTTTTGGTGCTTAGAGATCTTGTCAGCATTTCACTTCTCACTATTTTTGTCTTTGATTTTTAACTCCCCTTAGTTTTACTCTTTCCTAACAATGCTTATGGAAGCCTTTTGCAATTTTTTGTTCTAAGCAACAGGCGTAGCAGCAGAGCATTGGTATTCTCTTGAGTAGTTATCACATACTTTTTTTCCAGACTCACAGAATGGTCAGCGTTGCAGAGACCTCTGGAAATCGTTTTGTCCATTCCCCAGACACACTCAAACAGGGTCAGCTCGAGCAAGTTGTCTAGGACTGTCCAGTAAGGTTTTGAGCTTTGCCCAGGACAGAGAATCTTCAACCTCCCTGGGCAACCTATACCAGTGCTTGACCACTCTCACTGTGGAAAACAGGTTTTCCTTCCCCTTCACAGTCATGCAGTCTACAGCCATACCCCAAATTAGTTTTTGTTATGAAATCATTAAAGCGTCTGTATTACCTGTGGATTGCATGTTGAACTGCTGGTCAGGGGATCAGCTGAAGTCAGCTGGCTGCGGTGATGGTGGTGTGTGAATGGCTGGTGTCTAGTTATATGGTTTTGAGTGCTGTGGCTTACTCTGGGAAAACCAGAAGACGTCATGAATCATACCCTCTTAAGACCTTTTGGATGTTTACTTAACTTAGGTGGCCACAGTGGTAGTGTCGTGTGATTGGCTGGTGCCTAAATACACAGTTTTGAGTCCCATGGCTTACTCTGGAAAAACCACAAGACGTCATGAATACCCTCTTAAGACCTGTTGGATGTTTAGTTTACTTCTCAGCTGGTAAAGAAGCTAGTGGGTTTTTTGTATGACCCCTACTAATCCTTGGAGGATTGACGGGTTTAGCAATGGAAGTGTGAGTTTATAAAAGGAATATTTGTGGTGTATTTTTTCAATATAGATGTTCTGACTGTAGGGTTCTGCGCTTCAGTGCTGCTGGAGGAATACTTGGGTGACAATGGCTAGAGTACTGAAGCTGCTAACTGAGGGAGTGTTACACATACAAAAATGACCTCCTTTTTCCTGAAGAAATGGGAGCTTGTGAATTAAAGTCGTCGCTACCTTTTGAGGCCAGCTGTATACTGGTAAAGTACTTGCAGTTTGAGAGCTGTGCTTTCTTACATCTAACTATATGCAGGTTAAGCAAAAAGCTATTGAAAGAGAAGTCTCTAAGGTTTCAATTACTGTGTTTACTTGGTCCTTCTGTTTGGTGATTATTTTAGTAGAAAAGTCTGAGCTGGTAAATGAGTTTAAATCAATACATGTATCTAGGGAAAATCTTGAAGGATTCCATTTGGAAGAAGTTGGCATTATGTTGGATCAGTTCAAGACCACTGTCATCAACAGCTCATCTCCATGCTCTTTTCTGGGGACATGTCCGAGGGCATAAAGCATAATACATACTTGTTGGATCACATGTGCACTTGCAGCTTAACAAGGATGCAAGGTGATCTGTAAATTGGTTATAAAGCATCCTATTTGCCTGTTGTGGAGGTAATAGAGTAGATATTCATCATAAAGCACAGGGATGAAAGAGTGGAAGGAGAGTGGAAAGAAGAAAACATAGGGTTTTTTGTAGGATTTTCTACATCGGCATGTTTGCACAGTTATTTGTTGACTAATTGGAAAGATTGTTCTCATCCTTAATCAAAATAACTATTAACAGTGACTGTAAAAAATAAAACCCAAAACTAGATAGAAATGGAAATACACTTCAGGTATATTTGGGAAATGTGCTGAAGTGCTGATTGGTTCTTTTCCTGTAGAGTACCTGCAAGGCCATTGAGGGGAAGAAAATATTATCCAGAGTTTATAGCATAAGGATGTTTTTTGGAGGGGAAGCATTCATGCAAGGCTGATCAGTGTTCTGCCACAAGTGCCACCTGTTGGCATGGACTGTTGAGCCAGAATCCGCAGGAAAGACGGTGGTCGCCTCTATTTCCTTTTTTGGAGACTTCCGTGTGGCCGCGAAGGAGGACTGAAAATAAAACTTCGTACAAACATACCTGCTATCAGTACGGCACTGATAAGGAGATTGATCTCCTTTGGGAAGAGATAAGGCAGCTTGCCTTTGGCAGCTCTATCTTTCTGGTTTGTTAATGTTGGATTAGATCCTGGCACCTCTTCCCACAGAGGGAAGCCACTGAACTGATCAGTGTCAAAACCCTTTTGGAGGAAAGGTTTTGTGAGTTAGCTGCTGTTCAGTGCCAGTCGGTGGAAGCTGGACAGAGGTGGTATTGCTCATTTGTGATATTTATGGCATGCTGTCTGGTTTTAAGCCTAAAGTAACATATACAGCTAAACTGTTTTCTGTTTTTAAGCCTGTTTGTGTTGTCTTGAAGGCTTGGCTTGCAGTGACTCAAACTGTGTTTAACGAAGGACGAGCTCATGCTTGCTTTGAGAGCTGGATGTCCTGCCTCATAGCAGGTTAGACCTAAATGGGTGAGAACGGGCTATTTCTGTTGACTTTATTGTTGTGAGGATTAGTTCACAGGGGTTGTCCTGGATCAGAGGGAAGGATTGTCTGGTCAGCTTTTAAGGCTGTAGCAGTGGATGCTTTGGCTTAGAATATGAGGAAAGAGGAAGTGCAGGTTGGTGTTTCTCCTGGAATATCCCGTATGTTTTCAGTCTTCCATTGGGGTTGGAAGTTACGGCTACATCCTGGACTTTGATATCCTTTAATGGACCTGTCTAAAAACATCTATCCACATCTGCTTTTCTTCCCTTTCTAGAGGGAAAGTCAGTAGGTCGGGTAATTTAAGTTCTGTTCGTGTTATAACCAGCTGCACACAGTGAATAAGACTGAGCCATGGTTTAAGAGTGAGCAGTGAGTGCACGCTCTATACGTGCGTACGTATGTGAATATGTGTGTCTCTGGGTGTGCCTCAAAGGGTGCCTGAGTCTTGGTAGGAATGCAATTTCACCATAGATTCTCTCTTGCAGAGAGGGAAAATACTTAAGACAGAACAGATGTTTAATTTAGGTTCATTAAAACTAAACAAAAACAATCAAGTCTACAGAAGGTCAATAAAATTATCACTAGCTTTATCTTATCTGCTTCACAAAATGAAGAAATAATAAAGATTTAAATATTTGTAAGTTAAGGTAGAGTAGTAAAAATACAGTTCAAGTACTGACAAGGAAACTAGCTATCATTTATCATCCATACAAACTGTCCTTTGTGACCGCACTGCGGGAAGCTGTAAGTTAGAGGAGTTTGAACTGGTGTATTTTCGGAATGGTACAATACATCTTTTTTACAGGACTGTACCAAGGAGGTCTGAAAAGGACTTTTAAGAGTTATTTCTCCCCATGTCCCTCAGCTTTTAAACTGGAGGTCTACTGACACTTAGGAGACAGCAGTCCATAGACACATTTTACAGTATTGCCACAATAGTTTTCATTGCAATCAAATAAACAGGCAAAATTTGAGATGCTGCTTAGTCATGCATTCATATAAGAATATTTGTTTGGGTTTTAATGACCTGTTTTTGAAAAGAGGGGTCAGTTGACCTGGTCCAGTCCTTCCCCTAAAATGAGGAGTTGGACTCGATAATCCTTGTAGGTCCTTTCCAACTTGAGATGTTCTATGATTCTGTAATTTGTAGATTCAATATTGGTGGTACTTGCCCCCCTCGTGGACTACAAGAGCTCAGGTGAGCTCTTTTTCTCATACTGTGACTGCAGCATCTATCTACACAGGCATTAGAAAACGCTCCTTTTCTGTGTCTTGCAGTGGAAAAGCAGAAGTGGCAGCATCACTGAGAATCTCAGCACAGGTGGGATACTGATCTGCTCCCTAATGCGTTCGGTGCTTCACATATCAACATCTGGTGATGGTTGATTGTTGTCCTGCAGAACTTCGACTGTTTAAAAGAAAATCTTCCCGTTTGCCCTGATAAATTCAATTTCATTGTATCTTTTTCTAGTACTTGGTTTGAGTGGAGCAATGGTGAATGTTAGCCTTAGTGGAGAACAGGTCAATGCCTTGTGTGAACTATATTTGATTGTTTTAATGTGGCTGGCTCTTTGCTGTAGAAAGAACAAAGAAGCAATAGGCTGTAGTCAAGCAGAAAAAATGCAATCAAAATTACTTCTTCCCTGAGACACTTGAAGTCCCAGAGAAAGGATCTTTTTCAAATGGAATTAGCACAGAGAATATGCTTTTGTACGTGTAATCCAGCTTCATTTATATACACTCCTGCATGACGTGACAAAATGTGAAGTGGGTGGCAGGTCAGGCTTACGGGAGAAACAGTGAAACTGGTTTTCATGGGGAATAATCTTTTGTGTAAGAAGTTTTTGTGTTGAAAATAATCGTAGCTTGACTCATTGTCTCCCAGAGCATCAGGCTGAAGCTGCACCAGAATTAGCACCCCAAGATGCTTTTCATTGGAAAGGTGACATGGTTCTGGTGAAAGCTATTGCTGCTTTTGCCGCAATAGCATTTGGGGATTCTTCCTTGCAGCAGAGCATGCCTGCAGTGAAGTGCTTGGCTTAAAATCACAAAGTTAATGGGATTCAGCAATAACCTCATTCTGTTCTGTTTTTTATGCCTAAATTGTGCCTGTCTTCAGAGAAGCAGAAGTTGGGAGATGGTGAAAGAAATAGTTAGCATTTCTTAGGAAAAAAGGTCGCAATAGTTGGTGCTTCATTGGGAGGGAGGAAGGAAGAATGTGCCTGCTAAGGAGACTGAGGAGGTGTTGAAGCTGTGATAGCCTCTGCTCCTTGTGATGGTAGACCTGTTGCTAATCCGTCTTTTGACAAGCATCCACACTCACCACGCTCATACAGTTAGCTCATTACACCGTTTGTCAGCAGGAATTCTGCTGTGTGGTATTGGTACTGTTACTGTTGTGTTTCAAGAGGTGGGGGAAGAAGTATCTGAAAAGGGCTGATTTTTTTTAATGTATTTTTAGGAATTATGGTTTAAGGACTGGTGTATATGATCTACACTCTAGTTTTTTCTTCTCCCTTAAATCTAAAATGAAATTTCCATTGAACTGTTGCCTTGATACCTTTCCTTTGACAAAGTTCGGACAAACCTCATATATCTAGCTAGACTTTTATTTTATTTGAGGCTTCTATGCAGAATGTTAAATTGACAATACCATAAACAAAAGAAACAGGTTCTATTTCAAGGTAATCGACTTCAGTATATGGTAAAAACCACATCCTATAATTCTACTGGAGAGTTCTGTGAACAGCTCAGTCATCAGGTTAGTTTAGAGAGATCATGGATACATGTGGGAGAAAACACTGGTTTTTTAGCTATGAACCACTTGGAGTAGCTAAATTTTTCTGCTGTTAATGAATGTAGCACTTGTGTTATTTGGTAAGAGTGCAGTGAACCTTATGCCACTTTTTTCTTGAAAACTATGAAGCTGTATATTATAGAAATAAGAGGGATTCACATATTTCACCAGTTTTGTGGAGCACTGGGGTTGTGTTCAGCCAGGCTTAGAACAGGAGATTCTCATTTATGTCTTCTGCAACAAAGAAGAAAATGTTATTAACATTTGATGCCAAAGAGACGTTTTTATGCTGTATCACGATCAAGAAAGTGATACACTAAAGTTTCAGAGGGCTGCTGTAGGGGAACGCTATCCTTAGAACAAACCAAGTATGGTTGCTGCTATAATTTAGGAGTCATTCATATAGACCCTTTCTTGTTTCTAGTGTTAGGTCTCCTTGATCTGTTTGTGAGCCAAGACTCCCTTCTACCCTCCTGTTCTTAAATGACTGATTCTAAACCCCTCTTTGATGAACGATCATTGGCAGCAGTATACGTGTGTTAGGATAACTCCTTGCAGCTTATGTTAGGATAACTCCTTGCAGCTTACTTCCACACGTGGTTTGTGACTTGTAAACTGTTATCAGAAGAGCTGGAGAAATTCTGGGAAGAGTGAAAGCTCTGCGTGTCTGACCAGAATCAGCCTCCACGTAAAATCAGGGAGTTACTAGTAGGATTTTGAACACATTTCTTCATTCTGCATGTTTAGCCAAATGCCTCCTGTCACATAACTATTCTGGGATTAACCTGTGCTATGGCTACCCTTGCTTAATGACTGGCAGTATCGTTCAGCTGTCACTCATCAGAGGAAGGCAGATTGCAAAAGAATGCCTTATGTGGAATGTAGTCACTTGTAGCTCAAATTGCTGTTGTGACAGCTTCTGTTCAGCTGCTGCCTAACCCTGGAGACATCCCCAGCACAGTAGTACCGAGCTTTTCTCTTTCCTAGAGAAGTCTCGGTGTGGATTGATTGGAACCAAACATCTAGGATTCAGAAACTGTCTCTGCCTAAGCCTTTTGATGCATGCGGTCTGGTGGTCACCATCTGGGCATGTGTGGCATCTGACAGATTAGGTAAAACAGACAGTTTGGCCTGCAACTACAGCATGATGACAGCATTTATGTGGTATTAGTAATCTCAAGGTGAGCATAGTTACTTGGTCAGTGAGAGATTTAGGTTGTTTTCCCTACTTGGCTTGAGATCTTTAAATGCATCTTCAATCCATGTGCTTTGACCACTGATTTAAAAATGCAAGCTCACTTTGCCTTTCCTTTGGCACCGAAAGATAAAATAGAGAGTTTCTTGAGACATGCGGAACATATGGGTTCAGACACCACACAGGAGTGATTTGATGTTTAGTACAAACCACCACCCAATTTTTTCGTCATGGAATATATTACTTTTTCCTATCTTTATAAAACAACTGGAGGCCTTCCACCTTTTGTGGTCTTGTCATTACTGTTCCATTTGCCTCCATGCACAGTAGCCCTGAGCTTCTGCCTACAATTTCTTTCCCTTATGTTGCAGTCTGAGAATGTGCCTAGTCTTGATAGAAACATTTTGTCCTGTACATCTGCCTCTTCTTTTAGGTTTACCTTCCTTAATTCCAAAGCAGTGGCACCATTCCCTCAAAGCAATGAGTTTGTCTTGGTCTCCATCGCACTCTTGGAAGAAACGGATTATGCAGTGTTCCATGGGAACAAGGGAGGCTCTCAAAGACACGAGCTCCGAGTGTGTTAATAATCTGAAAGAAAGACCAGGTATATAGATCTGTATTTCGTTAATAAATCATCAGGATCATTAATCTGCTAGAAGATGACAACAGTGGCTTTGACAGAGGTGCCTCAGTGGATTCTGTTGTGGTGCTTCTGTGGTGCATCTGTCCCAGGTCGTTACAATGATTTATAATCCCGATAAACTAAAATGTTTTAACTGCTATTTACTATCATTTTTTTTTCTAGAACAAGTATTACTTGCTCACAACTCACTGGATGTGGAGTTTTGCTGTTAATCTTCAGGAGATTAAGCTTGCAAAAGGTGCTTAGCTATGTTCTAAGACAGTAGGTGTGGTCAGCATGAGGTGTTGAGGGCCAGCAGCCTTGAAGTATGGATCCCATCTCTGAGTGTCATGGCCACAAGCCTGAAATCTGAGTCACATTCTCAGAAGCTGGGGCCTTCCTCTGAACCGTGACACTGGTGCTGTCTTACCACATCTGCTCTTAAACTGAGAGACTTTTGTAGTATTAGTTGAAAGCTATGGATACCTCACTAGAGAATTACTGCTGACAGGCCTCTGCCCATTGTACTTAGCCTGTTGCTTTTATCTTCAGTAATAACAGGATCTCATAAGCCCTGTTTTCTTCAAGGGTCAGGCCATCAGCAGCTATTAAGACACTGTAGAGCTTAAGGTGTGATTATGAAAGGCAAGAGGATAGCAGGTTCTGACCTAAGACATGGCTCCAGCAAAACAATGAGAGAAGTTCTGTGTTAGAGATGAATGCCTCCTTAGAAGCCAGCATCCCCCTCCTTCTATCAGCTGAGGGACTGGTTCTGTATGTAGAAAATTCTTCGAGTGGTTTAGAAGAGTGAAGCAGCCTGAACTTAAACAGCAAATTGGAACTGAACCGACAAAGATTTTTCTTTACCTGTCAACAGGGTGCTGATCAAGCTGATGAAACTGCCAGTGCACAGGATACACATACATGTGGTAATTTTTCTCAAAGTCATGCAGGAGCAGCTCAACTGGGTGGTCACCAGCCACAAGGCGCTTGTCATTCTGGTAGAGTTTTTTGACCTGAACACAACGGAGAAATTGATACTTCTTGTTTAGGGAGGAAGACCTGTCCTGAAGAGAACTATTCAGCAAGGAGGTGGTTTGGAGACAAAATTGGTAAAATACCGTTCGGGACATGGGTTTTAGTCACAGTTAACTGTGACTGTGAGTCTGTTTTCAGGTACTTTTGTATTGATGGCCAAGTACAAGGTGTGTCTCAAGAACAGAAGAGGAGCTGCTTTTGGTCATTCCAAGGCAGGGATCCCCTGCCCCTGCAAGGGTCCCCTAAACTCTATTGTAATTCCGTCTTGAATCATGCTGTGTGACTGCCTTGAGCCGTTTTCTTCATGGTGAGTCCAAGTCCACCCTTCCTTCCTTTGAATACCTGTGCATTGTCAGCAGACTTTGTCATATACCTTCCTCTTCCAAGTCACTTAACAAAAGCTGCATGGCACAAGTTCTTTCAACCTGTGGAATCCACAGGTGAGCTCTTGGTCGGTTGTTCCCTCTTTATTCTGTCTTTTAACTAGTGATCCCTACCCAAACCTTCCATCTTATGGCTGCTTAGTTTCCTCAAATCCTTTGGAAAATGGCATTGATTGCATGAATTGGATCATTCTTATCTAGATACTGGTTGATCTTTCCAAGAGGTTTGTCAGAAAGCATTTCCCCGAACAGAAGCTGGTTTGCACCAGCGTCTCAAGTGAATGATGTTTATCTAGGTGTGCACTAATTCTGACTTTTCTGCCTCTTGTCTGTAGACACTAACTTCAAAGTAATACACCTGGTTCGCATTTGCTTGGACAGAAGGAACATTCATAGCAGAAATGTCTCAGGTTAAATGAGCGTGAGTGGACACGTAAGTGTATTTTGCGACTTGTGAATCTAAATTGCCTTAAGCAGGAAGGGAATGTTCATGGGAAATGGAAGAACTCACAAGATGTGAACCGGTTTTTTTCACATGGTTAGTCCAGCTCTAACAATGTAACTGCATGGCCTTACTTGACAAGGATGGCTGACCTTAATCCTTTGCTTTTCAGTGAGAAATCCAGAAGTATCCAGATCACGTTCATAGTACTGCATAAGGATGTTTTTGAGCCAGTCTCGCATCCGAAGGGGGAACTGATTCACTTCGTAATCAGTACAGTGGGGGATGTCTGTGTCAAACAGGAAAGCGTTGGTTAACAAGTGATCTGTTAAGTCCCCATTCAAGCATTTCTGAGCCAAGTTAGAATTAATTCTCGCTAGCAAACTTCCAGTTAAGCTTAAAATTGATGGAGCTGTTAATACATAAAATTGGGAATGCAACTATTGGGTTCAGTTATAAATCTACAGTTCTTTGGTGCACATGCTTAACCAATTGTGCAAGCCACAACCTTCATAGATCTGTGCAGCTTCTGAGTGCGGTTGTGCAGTGAAACTGCTCTCCATCCGTTGCATGAAAGCAGAGTTCTTGACAGCAAGGGAATATTCTGGATGAAAGTATATTTTCCTCCCAGGCTATGCAGCAGTTAAAGAGCTTGGAAATCAGTTCTGACTTTCAGATCCTGACTTCTGCATTTGGCATCTAAGTAGGTTTTGGGTTGGTTGTTTTTTTTTTTTCTACTTGACATTTTCATGTATTAACTAGCTGTAAATACTGGTTTTCTGGACAAGGTATTAAAAACCATCTTCAGACGCTATAGCAATGGGAGCATGTAAGACAGTGCCGGGGGGAAGTCAGGGTTGACAACAAATTGGTGTAATGAACAGGAGGGATGGCTTTAGGATTCAGATGCTTAATATCCTTAATTATAGAAAAAGTGACTTTTTAGACATGTTTATAGTTTGAAGATCTTAATTAGCAGATAATTGATGCAGAAGGGGGAGAGCACAGGAAGAAAGCAGGTAACTTAGGGCTAGCTAGTGGTTTAGGCTACTGATTCTTTATAGCTACGTGACTTTTTCATAGAAAAACAAGCCTTACATTTGCAGGGGCCCATATAGTCTAGGTGCAGCTGGCGTCCCATTTTTGTCCCTTCAAGCTGACATTTGGTGCCAAAGAGTTGACATATGCCATCATAAGTCTTATTATCCGTACCACAAACCTAGAGGAGGAGTGAAAAACAAAACCATCCCACCACCACTACTGTGTTGAGAAAAGTTCTGGTCACTCATATAGGCATTACGATAATAATAGTATTGCTAACATACGATGTAGCAGTTGTAAATACCCACAGGGAATACATGGGATCAGAAGTCCTGAAAATTGTAGTTGTTATATGCCTACATAAGGATTAGTTGACTGTACTTACACACCCAGTTCTGAGAAACTCGAGTTGATTTTTGTGTGTAGTAATATAGTTCTGAGATGGTACAGGATTATTACATTAGATACGTACTAGTGTTCAGTCGTGTTCTGAAACATCAGCTGGATAAAAAGACCTTTTAGTGACAGGGAAAAGCTATGATCCCTGAGAGAATTAAATGAAGCAATCTCCTTGGGTACTACGTAGCTACATATGTTCATACTATTCTCAAGCTATAGTCAGTGAATTTGGGTACTTTATACTTACTTTTACAATTACTAAAATCACCCAGAACCATCTGCATGCTTTTTAGGGTAAAATTATTCTAAGTAATAGCATGGGAATGTGTTCTCTTGTAAATGTTTCAGCTGGCTTCCCCCATGCTGTGCACTGAATGAAATACTTACATGCTCATAGTCTTTAGTGGAAGGGCAAGCAGCAGGATCTTGGCAAATGCAGCTGGGTTCCCCTTGTTTATCCACATGGCAGACTTTACCTCTCTTGCAGTGGAAGTTCCTACATGGATCTGGTGATTACAGCAAGAAGGAGGGACTGTTAGAGGGGATGGGACAAAATCAAGTGTTTCTGTCAGGTACTACTGGCAATCAAAGGGACTCTGCTTGACAGAGTCCCCTGGGAGGCAGTCCTGAAGGACGAAGGAGTCCAGCAAGGACATTTTACAAGCAGGAAATCTTTAAGGAGCAGGAGCAGGCTGTCCCAGCGTGCCGTAAGACGAGCTGGCGAGATAGAAGGCTGGCCTGGCTAAATACAGAGCTTTGGCTGGAACTCAGGAAGAAAAAGAAAGTTTGTGGCCTATGGAAGAAGGGGCAGGCCATTCAGGAAGACTACAGGGATTTTGTGAGGTTGTGCAGGGAGAAAATTAGAAGGACTAAAGCCCAACTTGAACGTAATCTGGCCACTGCCATAAAAGACAATTAAAAACGTTCTATAAATTCATTAACAGCAAAAGGAGGACTAAGGAAAAGCTCCATCCTTTATTGGATGCGGGGGGAAACATTGTGACTCTAAGGACTGATATTCACTTCCAGTGTCCGTTGGTGAGACATATCCCATCTGTTCTTGTTGAATCCAGCACTGGCACTTGTCCCTCTTGCAGCTGAATTCAAGCTGCTGTTCTGAAACCGAATGGTTTCAATGCAAGGCCGTTCCCATTACTGCGTACCTGGCACAAATCTGTGCACTGTCTACAAATGTTTTTCACAAACACACAAGTCAATCCAAGGGCATGTGGGAGGGATGCTCTGGGACCATAACTGCAACGCAGGATATGCACAAGCACAGTTTAGTCATGTGAAATCATGTGCTGCCAAAAGCAGAAGAGAAATGCAGACCAGCAGATTTCCCAGCCGCAGGGAGGTAACAGTTACACCATGGCTTTGCTTGTGCCTTACCCATGAGGAGAGCCTTCTTGCTCCCATCGCTTGCACTTTCCACCTCACCATAGGAACTGCCTGTAGTCTTAACCTGTACGGTCACAGAGACATAAGCAGAAATTGTGGTAAATCTTGGGAAGAAAAAAAATACTTGTACAAAATTTTTTCGGGTACAGATATAGAGCTGACTGCTGGGAGCAGAGAGAGGTTGCTATGCAAAATGCATGAGAAGTGCGTAAAACCTCTGGTAGTGTTAAGGTGCTCTGTTATTTGGTGAGAAAAAAATAGGAAGTGGAGAGAGAGAAACAGGAGCTCAGTAAGGCCTGAGCCCCCGGAGGTTCTGCAGTCCCTGACATACAGCAGTATAGTGCCTTGAGGGCGGCAGAATTGGTGCTTCAAGTCTTAGTGTGCACCAGGGCCCTCCAGGTCAGCAAGCATGAACCGCCTCTCCATAGTGCCCGGGAGCAGCAGCACGGTGTGAGGCCACATCAGACATAGGAAGCAGGATAAGGAGGGAAGGGCGCGTCTGCGGTTCTGACTGTTCTTTGGTGCTGTGGAGATGTGCCTGCCCTCTTTCAAATGAACACCTCCTATAATTTTTAAAATATTACAGATCCTTATTTAACAGCCAGAGGAAACCCCTCTCTGTTCTTCTGAAGAGCACCCTTGATAGTCCACTGGTTATCTAATTGTTGGTCGGGGCATGGAAGATCTGGGTGCAGCATCATCCTTTGTCTGAAGGGACAAAGCCCGCATCCTTCGTCTTGTGTGAGAGTGGCCTAGCCACTAGGATCGTAATTATTCCAGGGACTCGAGCCCTGCCTTGCTAAGCTGTCCGCTTCTGTATGGGAGTGTTTAAAATCTTTGGAGAGAGGAGTGAACAGGCTTTCCTAGTCGGCTTGAGATTTGATTCCAGGTTTTGTATTTGTGTATCCATATTTATTTGTAGGTTTCCTTACACAGATCGTTGGGGCTGGAGCTCTCACGTGAGTTGTGCACACTTACTTTATGGTATAATTCATCTAAATGTTGTATGGCAAGTGACGCAGCATGAACCAGATGAATAGCAAATAGAAGGGGAGATGAGATTTCTGCAAATTAAGTAATTATTATACCTGTTTTTCTCCAAAATGTCCTTTCAATCATCAGGAATTTAAATTTGGGGCTGGTCATTCCACGACACCCCCCACCACCACCACCTTTTCCTAGTATTCCAACTTTATTTTAAAGAGAGTTTACCTTATCTTCACTTTCTGTTGAATTCATGCTCTGAACAGAGCTTCTTGTTTCCAGTTGCTGCTCTCTGTCAGAATTAAGTGCCTCCTGACTGTAATTATCTTGTTCAGAGTGAATAAGGTCTTTAATCTCGCCATCTTGATAATCCTCGGTCTCTCTAAGAACTGCAGTGTCATCTTCGGTGGTCCCTTCCCCTTCGTGCTCAATACTGGTGCTCTCCTGGTCATTACTCTGGATTCTCTCCTCTTCCTCATAGGCTGCTTCTTTCCAGGTATTGCTGAAATCTTCCTCGCCATCAACATCACCGCTGTCGTGACCATCGTCATCAACATTACTGTCCTCTGTATCTTGTCTTTTCACCACTGTGTCATGATCACTCTGAGAGTTTACTTGAGCATCTTCTTTCCTCTCTTGGCTTTGCCATTTGTCATCTTCATCTTTATCATGGGTTTTTTGAAAGAGGGGGATTTCTTCTTTATAGGGCTTCTTTTGGTTGTGCTCCCTCTCTTCTTCCTCTAGGTCAAACTTCTCACCATGTCTCTTGGTTATCTGGATTGGTTGACTGGAATCTGTCAGGATTTCGTCAGATTGCATACTGTTTTCATTTTGCTGTCTTTTGTATTGGTTATCTTCATTTGTCTGGTGGCCTTTGTGCATCATATCTCCGTAACCAGTTTCTTCACCCCATTCCTCATCCTCTTCTTCCATACCACCTTCTTCATAACTTTCACTGACTTTTTCGGATAGACCAACTCTATTTTCATTGTACTTCTGCATGTTATGCTCATGATCAAGACTGGCAGCATCCCCTGGATTTTCTGCATTGTCCAGAACATGTCGATTGGCCGTATTGCTGTCTTTCTCATGCCTCCTGAACTGGTAATGCTCAGAGCTGGACTGTTCTCTGCTGCTGCTTCCAGAGTCGCTGTTCTGGTTATCAGAAGTCAAACCTGGTCTATTGTGCAGTACAAGGAAATCGATGCTTTTCAGGCTATTTTTCACTTGATGCTCGCTGCCTGTTCTCCCTTGTTTTCTCGTGGTCTGGTGCTCATTCCTGTGCTCGGCGTCTGGTGGTGATACCTCTGGTTTCAGCTTTTTGTCACTGGGCAGTAAATCACCCTTGTCTACATAGCCTCCATTCTCTTCCTTTGGGGCTTCAGGATGAATATCTTCAGTCTTAAAAATAAAAAATTAACAAGTAGATCAAATAAATTCAAAGATTTATTAAAGTCAATGTTATTTTTTGCCATGTATTGCAAAGCATGACACCCGACTGTTTTCTTTGTAAATGCTCCTCTTAAGCTAGCCCAGAACATGAAATTCACAGCTGATGTAGTTTCCATTTCTCAGTAAATTTGTTCATCTGCCCCTTCTTTTATTGCTAGAGTTTCTGAAGAAGTCTATGCAATTCTGTTTAAGATCTCTTAGGATGTAAATGCATATGGGTGTCTTGTGAAATCTCAAAATGCTTAATTAGTAATTTAGTGTCATAAGTTCAGGCACGTGTTACACTGCAGTTGTTATCACCTCAGTGAAGAGGGATGTGGTTGATACCTTCCTACACGGATACATGGAAGACCTGGGAAGAGAGGGGCGGGGGAGAGAGCACCTTTCACACGGTGTTGTGGTAGTAATTCCGGAGAAGCACGCTGCTTCTTGACTGTTTCATAATCAGCGTGTGCATCTGCTTTGAGTCGCAATACATCATTGCTTCCTAGCTGGATTCGTCAGGAACTGCTGTCTTTGGTGGCAACTACCGTATCATAATATCACTAGTAGGAGTCATAGGTGTTTGCTAAGTGGTTTGTTTTTTTTTTTTTTTTGCATGCTGTCAAGCCAATAGCAAGACTTGTAACTTCAGTAGAAAAGGTTCAAACGCTCGAGAAGAGAGCAGGTTTTAAAATGACTGTTAGCTCATGCTGCAGCAATTGTCTTTGTGCTGCTGTTCGCATCACTGCAGCTGCTGGATGAGTACAGGCACTTCCAACAGCAGTAACACCTGATGTTGTTCAGAAATACACCTATGGGTATTGAGTATCGCTTACTACAATATAGCACCCAACACCGATTTTCCTTAAAGCTTTTGGAGCGTTTCTGAAGATGAGACTCTCTCAGTGCCCAAGTTGCTGGAATAGCATTTCCTTTAGTGTGGGCAGAGTCACGACTGCTTGGAAACAAACCCTCTACTAACAAATACTTACACAAATTTTTAAAAATGGTAGGATTAGAAATATTAATTTGGCTCTTGGCAGATCAGCTATATCCTATTTCCTAATGGCAAGGTGGTATCTGAATGTTTTTCAAGTTTTTACATTGCCTAGTCTACTTGCCGATGCAGGAAAAGCACTAGGCAATATGTTGACTACGTCGTTTCCCACTCAGCTTTTTCAGTGAAAGATTGTATGTTTGCTCAAATCTAACAGAAGTTCAGTGAAGAGCTTTTCCAGATTAAATGCACATGTCTTGAAGACCGTATAAAAAGTGATCCATGTGTTACCAAGCATCTCAAGCTGATATTAAAAATTTGAAAATTTAAGTTTCAAGAACAGAGTTTTTTACGTGTGCGTTTGGGCAGTGCTGTGTGCAACATATCACACGTCCTTAAGTTTAAGCAAAAAGCAGTCTTCTGTGAAGGGCTTCCAGCTCTATAGTGTTAGAAAATATAAGGCCAAAGAGTCCTTAAGATATGGGTGCCTGTATCTGAAGCAGGAGTTTGAGAAAGATGTGGCGTACGTCTTGACAGGATGCCTCATCACGCGCCACAGTCTCAATGCAGAGATGTGCCTGGATGCGGCTTTCAGCTGCTGCTTTTCGTTATACCTTTGTCCCCAGGATAAAATACACTTTTAGAACTCAGTTGCTTGTGAAGATACTTGAGTGTCTTAACAGGCTGCAAGTTTCAGTCAATAGTAGGTGTGATTATCTACCATTAGGGGACGACTGCCCTTTGGCAGATTGTTGCACATTCACTTGGAACTCATGATCCGGGTGCTGCAATGTTGTGTTTTGATGCAAGTGTTTTCTGTATCAGTTTTTCTGGGAGACAGCCGTAGGCTGCAAAGTAGCATAGACGCTGTCATTTGTTCTGGTGGATACTTTATTGGGAAAAGTTAATATTTTGGTTTTTGTAATGCAGAGCACCATCCAGATTGACATGAAAGGCATCTGGAAAGCTGCACAGAGTGGGATACAGTTCATGATTAAAAGGTTAACACGATGGTTGGAATTTTTGCATTTCTTACTACAGAGCATGCTCTGAATTTAGTTGTTCCAAAACATTCATTGGCTTGGAGCCAAGGCCCATTGTGTCTGAACCACAAATGCTTACCAGAATGGTACAATAAAAAGGCATTTTAATTTGGGTCAACCGTGAATGCAAAATTGTGAGCTCTGTGATTAGCAGCATATATGGCATGGGGCTGCTGAAGTCATCTGTCTCATTACCGTCGGGGCTGTGTATCTGGCTTGTCAACCACAGTGTACTTGTCCAAGATGAGCTGTAGTATCTGATGTTCCATATTGTGAATAATGAAACACATGGTGGCTAAAATTCTTACATATTTTAGACTGCTTGTGATCGCTTGGTGTGATAAACCAAGGATTGCGTACTCTTTGTTTACTGGAACAGCAGTAACCACAAGTTTGGCTGTCAGCAGAGCTCATTGTGCGTATGACTATGGGTGTAATGATTTATATGCAGGGATAGATTTAAAGTAATTTTTTCAAATAAGTGAAACTTGTGAGCTTTAGATTTTGTCCTGTTCTGTTTCTAGCTATGTAGTATATGAAGCATGAGATGCTTGGTACTAATTCTTTGGGGTGAGGTGCCTACATTTTTTTAACCTAAATCAAATTCCCAACCCCTACCTATGTGCTAGTGTGTTTTATATATTTGAGATGAACAATATAGGCTGCCTTTTAATGTTTAAAGAACAAGAAGAGTACCTTTTCTGGAGTTTTCTGTCCATGGGTTCCAAGTTTGTAGTTTAAGGGATGGGTCTAGAATAGACAAATACGTTCAATATTTACATGTAAATAAAAATCTTGGAATAATATATTCACAAAATGGGAAATGAAGTGCCCAGTAATAAAAGAATGAGGAGGACTTACTGGAATAGTAAAAGCTGATCCTATGAGACAAATGAAGAGAGCTACAGCCTTCATGCTTTTCAGAGCTCGTAGATGGCAATAGTTAACGGTGCAGTGGTAGGGTTTAGAGGTTTCCTTTCTGCAAGCAACATGCAAAGAAAATAGTTAGGATTTGGGTTTAATGGTCTAGAAATGACTGATGGAAGCAATGTAGTGGCTGCTGAAAGTTGCTTAGTCTGAAGACCCTCAAAATTTCACACAGTGTCCAGTTGTATGTAAACTCAGGTGTTAGACCAGCTTATCTAGAGGGCACTTTGGTCTTAGTTCTTTACAGGACTTAAGCTATATGCTGTGTACGCAAACTCCAGTGGTGTTACTGAAAGGCAGAGTTACGAGAGTACATAGGTTCAGCCCTATAAGTCTTTATCCACTCTTCTGAGATACTACCTTGTGAAAAATGTCCCTTTTTATTTAGTTCTGAGGCAATGCCTGTTGGTGGTATCTCTGCGTCTCCTGGCTGCTCTCCTTTGTGGCTGTAGCAGGAAGAATTAAGTGGTGAAGTTCTGCTCAGTGGGGCTCGAAGCCCAGAAATGCTGTCCGGGCTGCTTGATGGCCGGGAACATTCCTGCTTTGGAAGCAACAATCCCAACTGCTGTGCAGTAGTGTGAGAGATGGATGACTGGAAGAACATACAAGGCATTTAGGAATTTCTTCAGTCTGTGCTAATACGCTCATGTGAGTGAAAGACAGGCAACTCATTTTTACCTTGGATGTCACCAGCAAATTTCTGGCTGTTCTTCCTTGGAAATTGTCTTCTTGGTCTTCAGTCTCCCTTGACCTTTAAAATATTTTCCCTTTCTACCTAACATATGTCCTTTTCCATTGGTTCCCCCTTTCCTAATGAAACACGTATCGTCATGTCCTTAGCTGAAGAACGCTGTATCTTTTCCTGGTTGAACTCCCTGGCATATGGAATTTTGGGGTTTAGATGGTGCCTCCCAGTGGACCTGACTGCTCTAAATTACCCTCCAATGCTGTGTCTTCCTCCTGTGGTACCAGTCCCATTGCGTATCCAGTACAAGGAGCTGCTTGTGACTGGTGGCTGCAAAGTGCCAGACAACTTCAACAGCCATAGTCGCAAAGATTTTCTTCAATGCTGATGGTACTCATGAAGGAAGAGCAGTGGGGGAAGTTGAGGGGACTGTTACAAAAGCTGCAAAGTCTATCACAACAGCCACTTCAACTGGGAGAAAAAAAAAGCATCATACAATGGACTGTGGTCCCTTTTGTCTTTCAGGAGTAAAAGGAGTGTTTCTGCTGGTGTCACTCCATTATTGATTAGACTCCAGGGCCTTCGTGGTGCAATATGTCAAGAGCTTTGCCAGAATCTGGGAGAACGTTTTTGCTTGCTACGTGTAGTCCGTGTGAAGGGTTTTAGATGGTTTGCTGGAGCAGGAGCCAAGTGATTTGCAGCCTGAAGGGTAAAGCTTTTAGTCAGGGGTTGCGGGGGGTGGGGGGAAAGCCCACAAGGAACTCTTCCTGCACGCCTTTTTGCTGCAAAGTTTGTGGCTCATGGCAATGGGGTTTTGGTACTTGCTCTTTCAGTGTTAGAAAGAAAGTAGTAGAATAGCCAGCCTGAGCAGGTGCGGAGAAGAGAAAACTCTTGTGGGTTTTATGTAATATATAGCAATTAAGGTGATGGTGATGAAAGAAATTAAGCATTAACTAATTGTCATATGATGCAAAGATCTGCATTGTGACATTCAATTTTATTACACTGAAATCTAAATGTGAAGACACTTTGTTGTTTTGATTTCCAAATTCGTCCTACAGAACAGAATTTCTAAAACTAAGCCTCAGTAATATATAAGATCAATCGAACTGTCAGTGAAGAACTATGACACAAGAAGCTATTTTAAAAGCTGGAGAAATGCAGGAAAACTTAGTCAAAAGATGAATATGAAATTTCTTGAATATGTTTTTTTGTTTGATTTGGTTCGTTGCGTTGTTTTTTGCCAAGAAACGAGGAATTTAACAATACTTCAGCCTGGGGTTTTGAGAAACCAATGCTAGCTAAGCGTGTTGGGTTTGCATGGCAAGGTTTTGGTAGCAGGGGGCCTATAGAGGTGGCTTTCTGAGAGAAGCTGCTAGAAGCTTCCTTTATGACCAATAGAGCCAGTGCCAGCTGGCTCCAAGATGAACCCACTGCCAGCCAAAGCCGAGCCAATCAGTGATGGTGGTAGAACTTCTGTGATAACGTATTTAAGAGGGGGGAAATACTGTTACACAACAGCACATGGAAGTGAGGAGTGAGACTATGTGAGAGAAACAACTCTGCAGATGCCAAGGTCAGTGAAGAAGGAGGGGGAGGAGGTGCTCCGGGTGCTGGAGCAGAGATTCCCCTGCAGCCTATGGTGAAGGCCATGGTGAGGCAGGCTGTCCCTCTGCAGCCCGTGGAGGTCCATGGTAGCAGATCCACCTGCAGCCCATGGAGGACTCCACGCTGGAGCAGGTGGATACTCAAAGGAGGCTGTGACACTGTAGGAAGCCCGTGCTGGAGCAGACTCCTGGCAGGACTTGGGGACCTGTGGAGAGAGATGAGGCCACTGTGGAGCAGGTTTGCGTGTTGACTTTGCAGGTTGACTTGTGACCCTGTTGGGAACCCACACTGGAGCAGTCTGTTCCTGAAGCACTGCACCCTGTGGAAGGGACCCACGTTAGAGCAGTTTGTTCAGAACCATGGCCCGTGGGAAGGACTCATGCTGGCGAAGTACATGGAGGACTGTCTCCCATGGGAGGGCCCCCACGCTGGAGCAGGGGAAGAGTGTGAGGAGTCCTGCCCCTGAGGAGGAAGGAGTGGCAGAGATAATGTGTGATGGACTGACCACAACCCCCATTCCCCGTCCCCCTGCGCCGCTGCAGGGAAGGAGGAAGTAGAGAAAATCAGGAGCAGAAAGCTCAGGAAGAAGGGAGGGGCGAGTGAAAGGTATTGTGAGATTTTATGTTATTTCTCCATTATCCTACTCTGATTTGGTTGGTAATAAATTAAACTAATGTCCCCAGGTATAGTCTGTTTTGCCCTAGATGGTATTTGCTGAGTGATCTCCCTGTCCTTATCTTGACCCGTGAGTCTTTCATTGTTTTCTCTCCTGTGTCCAGCTGAGGAAGGGGAGTGATAGAGTGTCTTTGGTGGGCACCTGGCATCCAGCCAGGGTCAACCCACCACACCAGGTTCTCCATGCCTTTTTCAGGCTTGGAAAGAGTATGTTTTGCCTGAAACTTGGAGGAGGCAAAAGCTCCCAGTTGTTTATTCCATCGCAGTGGGTTCCCAGCAGGATACCTGTAGCTCAGCTTAAAATGGAAAAAAAAAAATTGAATTGCTTTTCTCGATGTGGATGTGATAATTGCTCTGAGTAAACAACCCCTGAATGACCATTTTTCAGAGGACAGTGCACGTCTGCTGAGCTGAGAGAGCTGAGAGTGCTTTGTGCACGCAGTCTTGCTGAGCGCAGATGCAGTGGGCCACGTTAGCCAGCTCCAAGGTAGGATGAGCAGCTGTTGCACGGTGAAGTACACCCAGCTCGTGACAGCTTCTGCCAGGACTTGAGCAGGTTTGCTTTATGGAGTCGCCTCTCTGAGTATGGGCTAGATACAGCAGCTCTGCGTTGTCATCTCTGTACACATCTGAGGGCCTGCCAAGTACGGCGAAGGTCAGTCCCAGCCTGTGATCACACTTGCAGAAGTGTGTGAAGGGGTAACAGAAACTTTACATCAGTAGATTTTAAAAGGTTGAATGCTTATCCATCTGCTTGGTTTGCTGAACTTGCAATCAGTTACACTTTTCCCTCCAGTAAGGAGAGCTGGAAAAATGGACCCCAAGTTAAATGTTACTTTATTCTTAAGACAAGTGCATTAAAAGGTGCCATTTAAAGATTCATGATTGTGTGTCTTCTGTTTGGAAACCCAAACATTACAAGTTTTAGCTGAGATGACTGCTCAAGTCCTTCAGCCTTCGGTTGCGGAGACTACTGCTCAGGGGTGATTTCACTCCTCATGCTTCTGCAATTGCTGGCGTCTTTGCTGAAACTCAGGCAACGCACTCTTGGGGATCAGAGAGAGCTTAACCCTGACGGGAAGGCTGCACAAGGGCTGCCATTGTAATAGTGTGGCAGCAGTCACTGGAAATACTCATCAATGACATTATTTTTGAGTAGAGGACTTGAAGTGATGGCACCTGGCTCTTGCCTCTCCGCAGCTATGCTCTATCACATGTGTTTTGTACACTAGTCCAGCTCCGTTACCCAGGAATTCACCAGGGTTCACTGTTTCTCGTTGCTCATAGCAGGAATTCTGCCTCTTTAACAAAAAATTACAGAGAATTGCAAGACTAGAGGAGGTGCCAAGTGCAGTCCTTCCTGCTGTCTCCGATTCAGCATTGCTGGCAGCTGCTGAAACAGCAAACCTCCTGCAGCTGGGACCTAGTGTGTTCTCTGGCTTTCTGAACTGCTGCTCAGAAGTGATTAGCTTGCAAAGGCTGTGGCCGAAGGTGACAAATGCTTCATGTTTAACAAAAGAACTCATGCTGGCTGACCTACTTCCAACTCTAGCATTGGCAGAAAATTCTGCACAGGCTTTTGTTGTTAGACCTAACTCTAGAAGATGAAGTTGCCCAATCCCCGGCCATCACTAATGAGCAGGGATGTTGCCTGGCATTTAGAAAAGACAATGGGACAACTTTGGAACTCAGTTTCTCATTGTATGAAATGGTCATGAACGCTCATTTCATGAGGATGAGACTTGGGTGATAAGCTTTTGTCAAAACCTTGAGGCTGGTGAAATGTTTTAAGACACTATGCTTGTTGCAATTATTAAAATGATAGAGAAGTTTCAGAATTGAGATTTTGTACGTATATCCCCAAAGTATCATTGAGAAACCATGTAATGTGATTTTTTTAAAAAAAAAAAAAAATCACCCCATTGAAAACTTTTTTGACTGCAATAAAATTGGATCTCTTGTAATTATTGCAAAAGGTCTTTGCTCGGTGCTATGTCAGGCTTGTTAGCAAGAAATGGTGATGCCCACATCCTCACTGATAAATGCTGTGAAGATGTAGTCCTTGTAGCCAGGTGATGATCGCAGCACTGACACTCTGGGTGGAGTTTTTTGCACAAGTATTTGTGTACAAGGGAAAATTTGTGACTGTGGAAGTGAAGAATTCTCCGTGCAATGCCTGTTCTTTCTATAACCAAGATGTACATATGATACTCTTAAATTGCAGCTGGTACAGTACATTCTTGTGTCTAGATCTGTTTCAAAAGCCCTTATGAGAGCATGTGTGCATACATATGTGTGTAAGCTGGTTCCGGTGTGTACACATACAAAAATAAAAGGCAGAGTTTGAGGCAGAGATCTGATCTGACTAAAAGATTGTAATAATAAAATAAACACCAAAGCACGAAACTATTTAACTCATTCTGTACCAGTAAATAGCTGCTAATGAGAATTGTTCCCTCTGGTACTACCAGTTTTATAGATGCAAAAGCCATTGGTCATAAGTCGTTGACGGCTGAATGCAAAAAACCCAAACCAATACTATTTCAGGACATGTTAAAACAGTTTTTAAATAAACAATTCCCATTAACTTAATAGTTTGATCTGTTAAGCTTCCCTTCTACCAGTGATTTTATTTTCTACTTGAGGAGATCTGTGTTTTCAGGGGTTGGTTGGTTTAGTTTTTTTTTTCCCTCCCAGAGCCTTATGTAGTTTAAGTCCACTTGAAGCCCAAAAAAGCTGCTTTAACTTGATAAGGGTCAAAATGAGACCTGTTTAGTAGCCAGAAATATTTTCTGTATTTGAAATCAATTGGTGGGTTTTGTTGGGAGACAACAAAACCCAAGACCAGGCTTAGTTTCCATCTCTCCTCTCCGTCATGAGAAAAGCAAAAGATGAATCTGCTTCTTGTGGCCTTGTCTGTTGGATTAAGTTTCCTGAACTGGTATTACAGGAGATTGTGACAAATGTTGGGAAATCAGGTCGCACCCTGGCTTTCAGCTGGATGGTTGTATGCTTCTGCAAGAGGCACCTATTTTGCTTGACTCTTGTTGACCATCGCATAATGCTTTGTCATTTTGCAGGATCACAGGGAAAATAATCGTCTCAGCGATAAGATAAAGGTCATCTTTCTCGACACAGTGACTTTGCAGAGTTTTCTCTTAAAAAGAACATTTCTTCCTGTTCTAGGCATAAACATCTGAAATTATCTATCCTTAAAGCAAACAATGATACTCTATGAAAGTTTCAGCTATTCCACAGTAAGTGAAAAAAAAAAAATTGCAGAGGGTTTAGATGCAAGGCATTCTAAGGTTTTAATTAAAAATAAAGAAACAGTACCATAGCAGTAGAAGAGTTGCTCCTTCTTGGTTAGCCACTGAAGAACTGGAAATCCTTGAGCCTTCCAAAATCTTGCTGCTTTTCCAGGGATATATTTTGGTACCTGATATGGACTCTGTCAGAAAGTGTGTTTTGTTGTAAGCTTCAACGAAGGAAGATGATACTCTGTGACTCTTGGTAAAACTAAAGGAAAAAATCTCCTAGGGTTCCATGGGATGAAGCGGGGGTTAATGGGCTAGTGTGATTCTGCTGAATTAATTGAATCAGAAAGACCGTTCAGTGTTCACAGGCTGTGGGCCAGTAGAGCTCAGCCACTGTGTGGGAAGGACATATTTAGTCTTTTGTGGGGAGGGGAGCCAAAGGGAGCGGGTGCAATAGTTTCTGCTGCATTGGCTGGCCCTGGAAGAGCTGAACTAAGGGATCAGCTGGGGCAGTCACGTTGTGAGGCTGGAGGAAAGCAAAGCACGGAGGAGGATGCTGGTTCTTGCTAAACTTTTCAGTGTTGTTTCAATATACTGTACGTGGTGCGTGTAAGCTTGTAAAGAGGAAGGAGGTAGAGGAGTGAAGAACAAAAGTCTAAATTAAAACTGTAAAGAGTAGGATTGGTTGGAGAGTTTTGCATAACTCTTAGGAGTTAGCTATTTTGAAGCTGTTGCCATGGCTATGCTGTCTGTCTGATAGCAACGGTACAGAGCAAGCTGGTGTAAGTGTGGAAACCTCCACAAGCGGTGCCTGCCTGCAGCAGCTGCTTGGTGGCTTTTGGTTTTGTAATGATGCAGGATTAACGAGTTTAATCTTTTTTTTTTTTTTTTTCCCTTCTCATTTCATTATTCCATAAAATGCACCTCCTGAACTGGAACCCGTTCTGGGAGGTTCTCCTATTGTAAAGAGGGGTGCAGATGCACCAACGTAAGAACCTCCAGCGGCATTTGCAGTGAAGTCAGCAGATCAGGCCTCCCATTTCCCATTCCCATGGGAATATCATGTCTTACTAACAAGGACACCTTGCATGTTGTGCTGACGTGGTGGGAAGAGAAGTCAAAGTAAAATGAAATAGTGTGAATGATAAGAACTGTAATGCCAAAGCTGAAAATTCAGTCATTTTGGATAATGTTTTAACGCGGTTTTTTAAGGTAACACTTTCATTAGATTGTACTCTGTTCATCTCAAGTGATTAATGAAAACTGCGAGGAATGTATGAAAATTTACCCTGTTTTCTGTGGACAACTGTGAAGTTTATTGTTAACAACACTTTTTTTAAAAAAGAAAGAAGAGGCTGAAATCACAGCTGAGCCCTCTATCTGTAGACCAAGCAGAAAATAGAACTTCGACAAAACCCCATGAGAAATTCTTTAAATCCTTTCCGCTTTTATCTCTGCTTCTTTGCCTGGAAACTAATTCGTGCCTATTGGAGTTGAAATTCTGCTGGTCTGTCAGCCAGTCAGCATCTGAAAGGAGCAGTGATATTTCTGAACTTGCCCTTTGTGTCTTCTTTTGTGGTGCATTACGAAAAGATGATTGGTTTTATCTATTCAACACTTTGTTGTGTGCCCTGAGCATCCCTTTTTGTACTATCAGATTTGCTTTATTGGGGGATCCCAAATAAGGGCTTTTCTGTGGTTTTTAAAGATTCTGGGTATGGACAGATCCTCTGCTAACAGAAGAAAGATATTCAGGTGGCTCCCCAGAAATTAGAACAGATACACCACTGCTAATCTTACGCTACCTAAGTATTTAGCTCTTTTTCTGGTAAGAATTTTGGATAACGGCTATTAACATTGCCTTGAAATTCTTAATTCATGAAGAAGTGCCAGACTCTGGAGAACTGTGCAGGATCGTGAAACTGAAATTTGGAGAGGTTTGAAGATTGTTTTTGGAAAATGTGTATGTGATTTCTAAGGTTTGCCTGTTTCCGTGTTTAAACAGCTTTCTTGGGACTTACAGGGCAGCGGAGGAGGAAATAGTTTGGTTCTGAGTATGTTGAAGGATTATACATTGTTTGTCAAAGCTGTTACGTATTCGCAAAATATTTCGTTAAATCAAACTTCCTGGTTCTGTGTTTGACAAAACGCTTTGGGTGATAAAAGATCCCTGGTTGTTTTCTGAGTGTCAGCAGGTGGCTTGAGCTTGTCTCAGTGCCATCAGTACAAGCGAGGAAATCTGTAGTCAGTCCCACGGTGTCAGGCAGCCTGATTTTTGGAAACCCTTTCATTGATGGATCAGTAGTTCTCTCACCAGAAAGAGGTGCTGTACCATCATGGTAAAGAGTGGGGACAAGGAGGAAGCCAAGTAGCTGCTGTGCTGGGAAACTGCAACCTAGAAATGATTGTTGTCGTGCATTTGATGATTTATTTTGGAAAGAGAATAATTATATCCAGTCCCCACCTCTGTTTTACTCAGGAGGAAGGACTGGTGTGTGTGACAGCTAGATGACCTTTTAGTGAAGTATATGGCTGCGTCAGTTCTGGCTCAACAATAGAAGGGCATGAATTCATTTAATACCAGTATTACGCCAGAGGTTTGGATATCCTGGCTTGGTCTTTGCTTTGGTTTCCATGTTTCAGAGCTGGTTTTGTAGTCTGTGAGCTGGATGCACCTCAGCAGCTCTGTCAGTGCAGAGATGTTTTCTCATTTCAGTAGACTTTGGACTAAACCCTGATTTAATTAATTCCCCAAATTGCCTGATCCACGCACTGCCATTAGACAGCAGTGAACATGACAGCTCCCATCAACACGGACTTGAGAAGCATTGATGCGTCACTGTGATTTGAGCATCACTGTGTCCCATTTTGGTTGTCTGCTGTACTGTGCGATTATTGATGTACCTCGTATGAAAGGCTTGGTTTCATTTTAGACTTCATCTCTTTAACTGCAGCCTACACTGGTACAGTGAAGTCGTGCATTATTCAGCAGGAGAGTGGGAAAACTGGTACCTGCTGCTCTTCAGTAAGTGTAACCTGCAGCAAGGAGTATGGCTGTTAGAAGGAAAAAACAGAATGTAGAGGGGAGTGAGAGGGAGAATATGCATCAAACAATAAAGCAAGATTAAGCACGGAATAAAGAGTTCTGACAAATGAGTACAGGGAGGTGAAAAAAAAAAAATTGATTTATCCATGTCTCCCTGTGGCAGCTGCTAAATGGACACTTGAAATGAAGAAAAGCAAAAGCTCAGGGGGTTTGCGTTACATTTGTTAGTATGCCCGTCTTGCATTGTATTCCCTGGCAGGAAAGGTCTCTGGGTATGAGTGACTGTGGGAGAGAGGGAGTTCAACTGGAAAGATGGTTGTTATTATTGGAGCCGTCTGCACATCTGCGTGCTCGGTGCAGCTGTCGGCCTTCAGATCTCTGCCCACAAGAGAGTGGTGTTGAGCCATCCACTTCCATACAAGTATGAGGGTTCAATTTGCAGGTTTTTAAAATGTAAAGTACGTTTTAACCTCACTGCTAGTTCCGATTCATAAATAAAGTTTGACTTTTCCATCAAATTTGCTTTAGCTTGAAATGAAAAAACATAAGCAAATTGGAATCCACGTGAGGTTTTTAGAGGAGGTGAAGAAACTGTGCATGTATACTGGCTAGAGTATCCGTGAAATCATACCTAGATTTTCATACTCTGCTTTTTCTCTTTTTACTGGATGGGAAAAAGAAAAAAGAACCACAAAACCCCAGACAGACATGAAACATTTTGAGTCTGACTACAGCCAGGGCGGATCACGCAGTGCTGATGTGCATGCACCACGGCTTGCCAGGTTGTTGCAGATGGTAGTCTGCCAGACGGTGTTGTTAGGGCTCTACGCATCTCTCTGGTTGCCTGTTAGTTATTCATTAACAGCTGATCACAAAATTAAGGGAAGTCTCTGTGTAACTTCCTTACCAAATGGTGCTCCTGAAGCCTCCTGTGAGACGACCTTGGTTGAGGATACCTATATAAATAGCTGAGATTCTCAAAAGACCACAGCCTGTAGCATCTCCTATTTGAACTGTTGGCAAGTGTCGCGTGTCCTCTCCTATTGAAAACAGTTGCTTGGGTTGGTGTGGACTGTGGAGGCATTTCACGGGGAGCTTAGTTTTCTTGAGAGTTAGCCAGGTAGAAAAGCTGGTTGGAGACAGCACGGGGAAAGGAGGCAGCTGGTGCCTCCGACCAGCGCTGTTCAGCCTCGCTTAGTTGTGCGGCACCACGGGAATACCGTGAGGGGTTTTCTGTGCCTCACTCTTCGGGTGCCAGGAGAATATCTAGATATGCATGGCCAGTTGTGACTCTTTAGGTGTCTTCTGATAGATATTTTGATAGGGAAGTTTGCCCAAGTGTTTTTCCATGCATTGCTTTCTAAACAAGTTTACCTACTGAAGAGAAACCACTGGTAATTGCAGTGTTCATATAATACATGTGTGTGAATGCACGTATATTACATTCTCTGGACTAAGTACATTACTCCTTCCTTCTATTTTGCCTCAAAAGAAAGCTCAACTGCCTTCTGAAGGCTCCTTGTATAAAAAGGCTCAGAGTATAAAAATTTCAGTCCAAATTCAGTTTCATTGCAGCTTTTTTGACTCCAAGAGCTGTCCCTCCCAATTAGAGATCAGCAATGTCCCGAGTCCTTTCAAGATCAACAAGCATCTCTTAAGATGAGCTCTGATAAATGCCTATGAGCTGATGATGAATATTTGGAAGCTGAGAGACCTCCTTAGAGGTTTTTCAGTGAAAAATCTCAACAAAGTATGGCATATCACTAAAAACATTTTAAAAAAAAATCACAGAGAGACTAAGAAGTCCTCCTAGCCTGTTACTTGGTCAGCTGTTTCTAAAAACAGATTGAAGAGCCGTACGGGCTATGTGGTTTCACAGTTTATCTTATGCACCAGTCCAGGAGCCCCGCCATTGTCCAGATTTTATTCCATAGAGGAGTTCTGTCTACTTGCATGTTACAATTCCTTTATTTTCTTATGTGATATTTTCTAATCCTTCAGCAATCTTCATTTGTCAAAACCATATATTGCTTTTTAAAAATATTTCTGTTCTTTATGATCTCTCATGTTTATGATCTCTATTGAATGCTGTACTGAGTGTTTTTTTTCTCTTTATGAGAACAAGTGCCAGCCAGGACTCTTGCTGCCAGAAGGTATGGGCATGAGTCACGCTCATAATGCGGGGGACCTGACTCCAAAACTGGCCGAGGCTCTGACGAGGCTGCCTGGGTGCTGCTGCTAAATCGGGCTTTTGCCTTTCGAGGCATGGTACAGTTAGCATATTAGAGACGGTCATCCTGTCTTGTGTGAGCTGCCGCGCTGGCCTGTGTCAGGTTTGACCACGTTGCCTACATAAGCTGAAATTAAATGTTTAAAAGCGAGGGAGAGAAATAAACATCTTTTCCAGCCGGGGAACATTTGACTGCTGTTGGGGAAGAGTTATTTTAAAGCTCAGACTGACTGATGGCTATTTTTGCCTTTCAGCCAGACAGACTCAGCTAATGGGCTGTATTGTTAAAATGTTTTGTTGACCAAATTTTTAAAAAAGAAGAAGAAAAGAGCAGAAAAAGTCCTTAAACCAGCAAGCGGTAGACATGGCTCTAAACTGAAAAGATCTTACCTGCCCCTGAACACTTCCGTAGCTGGGGGCTGCAGAGACGCCCTTTGTCTTGCCATGTCTTTCGGGTGTGCATTGGCTGTGATAACGTGACACAGAGGTGAAGGTCGGTGGGGGTATTTTGAGGGCAGTTCTGCCGAAAGCACTCCTGTTGCACAAGTCACGCCATCTCCAAGTGTGGCTCAAGAGCTGGTGGTTGTTTCACGTAATTGTTTCAGACAAACAGTGCAGTTAAGAGGGGTTGGGGAAAGTGTAAGGCAGAGGCAGTTACCCAGCAGAGCCCGCTGTCCCAGCAGTGTCACACGCTGTTGCGGCTCATCTACCTCGCGGCTGATGTTCCACCGAGTGCCTGCCTTAGGACTGCCTGCGGAGGTGGGTTTGGGTCTCAGGGCGGAGGGTCAAACACGGTTCGTGTTACGGATGGATGCCGTTTCACTCAGCGCTGAACCCGACTGCCACGTGAAGTGGCTCTGCAGCTGATGGCCACACCACGAGACAAGTGTAAGGGGAGAAAAAAGCCCTATCCGCGTGTGATGGGTAAGTTGATGTAAAAAGCATGTTGAGACTCACAAAGGAGCTTGTCAAGACTATTTAATAAGCACTGTGATTTTTGGTGATGACAAGCAGCAAAGCTTTTGTCTGTAAGGACACATAAAAATTGTGCAACACTGCACTTAATCTGTTCCTTGTTGATCCAGGAGTGGCACAGTCTCAGCCTGGAATATCAGCATTTTCTGTCATGGCCCTGGTCCTGCTGCTAATATTCCATACGGCCTGTAATGCTGGCTTCCTCTTGCTCGGGAACTGGCAAAAACCAAGCGTGGATTTGTACAGCTAAACAAGCCCTGCTGTGCTCTTGGTCCTTCTTGCCCTGCCCGCCTCCACGGCAGCATTGCAGGAGCTTCCATTGCTGCGGGGAGCTCCGCGGATGGCAGCTCTTGGAGTTTTTTCCCTCGGCTGAGGGCAGCCAGGCATCGCCCTGGAGCAGGCAGCTGCTCTCAGGGCTGCGCAGGGCACCGGAGGGTTTGGGTACCCCCTGTGGCCTTGTGCCCCAGCTTCTGCCCGGCATAACCACTCCTCTCTTCCCTCAGGTTTTTCCCTTGCTGTGTGCATCCTCAACTCCGTGCAGCTGCCTCATCCTCAGACAGAAATAAATACTGAGGAGCTCGTTGGCTGTGACAGCAGAAAGGTCAGGCTCCTATCAAATCTGCCGTCTGCACGCGTGATGTCTGGCTGCTGACAGCCTCTGGCAAGACAAAGAAGTGTCTGTGGGTGGGCGTAATGTCCGTTGGTCTGCAAGGAATGGTTTTAAAAATACCACTTGTGAATTACCTGATGGGAGCAGTTTTAGAAGGCGATCCATGCCCAGCGCATTTTAGTCCTCTGGTGGGAAACGTATTTGAAGAGAAGTTTATTCCAAAACAAAATGCACTAAACATGAAGGGATAGGGATAGGGACACGGAGAGGAGATAAATACCTTGTGGTCCGAGGCACATCGCTGTTACAGTGGCTGGTGGTTTTCACTGCAGTCCCAACAGCTCCTGGGGCTCTCCCAGCACCAGAAACACAGGAGGCATTTACATGGGCTCGCTTCCCCTCTGGGCAAAGGTTTGGGGTTCGTGTAGCTGGTTTAAGATGTGTGTCTGACTGGTCCTCCGTCAATTCCTTGGATTTTTACACAAATCCATCTCACCTCTTTTGTACGGTTTCTAAATGAGTTTTTGAGTGAAGGCTTCACGGATTACTCCGGATGGTTATGTTTACTCTGGACATTTAAGATGTGTCTCACATAGTAAAACTTCATTTTCTATTTATTTAATCTTCTTGTTATTTACTTTTATTTAAACAGCTTTGGTCGATCGTTTCCTTGCCGTTGCAGGAGCTCCTTGGTAAATTACACAATACTGTTATAAAAGTGTTTCCATTGCCTTTTGCCTAAATGAAGTAAGGATAAGGCAGTAAGAGCTTTCTTTTGATAGGCCTTTTTTTATATGCCTGTTTCGGTGTGTTTTATTAAAAGGGTTTTAGACATCTATCTTTTACTCAAAGACTGGTATTTATTTCCAGGTACACTTCTCTAGCGCGGTCGTCGTTGGACTTCCCGTCTGAACGAGTTATACTAATTTCAGTGCTGAAAATCCAAAAATAGCTGTGGGAAGAGGAATCAAATTATAGTTTTACCATGGGATGAGGAGGTGGGGAGGAGAAGGATGCTGCACCTTCTCCCTGCATGGGCACGGGTTCCTGTCACCCTGTGCTCAGAGGGAAGCAGCACCCAAACCGGGCGCAAACAGAGAACTGTGTGGAGGCACAGTCTTGCAGGGGGCTGTGTCGATCACCTGCCTTCCCCCAGAAATTCAGCTGCTGGGGTCCACAGCCAAAAAAACCCAGCCTGTCGGCAGCACTACACCCTGCAGAGCAAGATCTCCACGGCTGTCGCATTAGGATCTAATTGTTACAGAAAAGGAAAGAATGATTTAGAATATTTCTAGGCATAAAATTCTCAATAATACTATACATTTGCTAGCTTCTTTTTTACCCCTAAAGCCAGAAGCTCCAGGCTTCAGCATTGGTGAGCTGTGCATAGCCGAGGGGTCTGCAGTGTCCGGCACGTGCTCATCTCTTGCTCCCCACACCTGTGCCCCTCCACATGGCATCCCACACCTCCAGCACGGCAGCATTTCCCTGTGCTACCTCGCTGCGTTGGAGTTGTGGCCATAAGCACCTGGCTATCTGTCACGGCTGAACCAAGTGCGGCACACACTGCAGGTGGGTCAGGAACAGCCCAGACAGAGCAAGCCTGGCTGGCGTCAGTCCCCAGCCTGCGCTAGCCCAGCAGCCAGCTTGTGGCTGCCACCGGCAACGGTGATGCCGTGCTGCGGGGCTGCCCTGGTGCAGCGTGCAGCCAGCGTGGGCTGGTTTTTGCTAATGGGTCTATGCTGAGAAATGGGTTTTCTTGAAAAGTTCCCAGAAGTGAGTGTTTTTCGACAATGGAGCATTTGCCTTAATGCTCGGCCAGCTCTCACTAGCTTTATTTTGGGGTTTGGTTTCATTAAAAGGAAGAAAAAATTGGGAGGGGAATCAAATGTAAACCTCCCTTTATTCCATTGATTTTTCAGTTGTGTGACTGGATGTCAGAGGGAATGGAAAGATCCGAGCTTACCTGCGGGGGCACATTAGCTGTATGAAGAGATGATGGCCACGGGCACGGGCAAGGTTTGAACGTGGGCTGGGTAGTGACGTGCTTAAGCCTGCAATGCTGAGGGGAGTGCGGGTGAGACGGATCAGTTTTTGTGATTCTGGCCCCATTTCTTCAGTGAGGAACACGTAGATTCTGCTGAAGGCAGAGGAAGCCTTGGTGTATAAGGTGGGGTGATGCCTCCAGGGATCCTCCCGCAGAGGGAGGAAGTCCTTTCATGGCTCTGCATTCCCATTTGGGCTGCCTCTAGAGAGGTGCCTGGCAGAAGGTGGAGGTCGTGGTGCCACTTCCCTATAGAAAGCCACGAAGTGTACCGTGTAATTACGCCTGGGCAGAGCAGGGCTGCTCCCACACCTTACTGTTAGCATACGTGATTGGCAGGCACTGCCGGAGCTTGCAGACATTTCGAGAGGCACAAATGCTAGAAGCCCTCAGGACACCTTTTGTCAGTGACTTGTGCTCTGAAGTTGCTCAAAAAAGAAATTGCAGGGGAGTGTTGTGCACCTGCTCCAGCTGTGGGACCATGCAGGTTGGGAACAGGTAGCAGCTCCTGACCCTGCTTCCACAGCCAGCACCTTGCCTGCATTTGTGTGCACCAGTCTTCCCTGCTTGGTTAAGAAACGTATCCCCACGCCTTTTTGTTCGCGACTGGTTATGCAAAGGCGTGACTTCTGTGCACGAGGGTAATTGTTTACCCAGTATTCGTTTCTTACAAGCATTTTTTAAAAAGATTTCTTCTTGTATTATCTCCCGTGCAAGATTCTTCTACGCGTTCAGCGCACGGAAAAAAAGCATTGTGCGACAAGAGATTGCGATTAGCGCGCGCAGTCACACGTACGTGACTCCTTTGAGGCGTACCATTGAATTCAGCTGGAGGTTCAACAGAGTGTGACCAGACTTGTCCGGCAGAATTAGCCTGTCATTTACAGTGTGCTCATTTAAGCTGATTGGTACAGAATTACAAAGAACGACGGGGGTGGGAGGGTGGGGAGCTTTATTCATGAATAGATCAAATGAGGAAGAGTGTTAAAGTCATCACATTGTTGAGAGCGAACGGTTGATCCAGCTCTGTAACCGGTGTCTGAATCAGGTAAACTGATTCCGGGGGCGAATAAATAGAAGCTTTTCTAAGTCCAGGTCTTAAAAGCCGGGAGGTTCGACTCCTATTGCAGTCTGTGCGTGTGAAGCAGAAGTGCAGATTCCCACCTCGGGACCGGGGTGGCCGCTGTCAAGAGCTGAGGTGATGTTCCTGAGCTGCCATTGAGCGTGCTGGCAGGACACTGTCCCCCTGTCCTGGGGCTGCTGGTCGAGAGTTTGTACGGGTTTGTCACGTACAACCCCACGTGTTGTTTTCAGGAGAAATATTTCCAGTTAATCATTCCAGGTGTTCCTTTGTCCCTCTGACATTCAAAGCACTGCCTCCCCACTGAGTCATTCCCGTCCTCCCCCCCGTATTTATACGCTTTTTTAGTAACCAAGGCAAATGATTAACATCTCATGGGATTTAATACTCCTTTCTTACAGAAAGCGGTTTAATGTAAGCGTGTAGGTTCCTATACAATGTAGAATAACTTCTACTGGATTTTTATACAATATGGAGTATCATGAAAGATGTGGCTACAGGCCACAGGTAATAATAGTTAATAAAGAGTTAAATCATCAACTAAGAGGAAAGAATTTGCCAGAGTACCTGGGGACTGCCTTTAGGGTTTGCTAAGCCTTTTGCCATGGGAAATGAGGCTGTTCCTGATGAGTCTAATAGCAAAACACCACGTTTCTGGCTGGTGAGGGTGGCAGAGCGGTGCGGAGCTCCTTAGCTGTTGCAAAGCTGTGGGCTTCGCAGCTGCCTCGGGTAAGCGAGAACACATCTGTAGGAGAAGGAAGGAGGAATCCGTCCTTCACACTCCAAGGAAGCAGGCGACTTTGAACTTTCTATTCCCCTACCTCTTCTGCCCTGAGCATCTTTTTCTGGAAGGTTTGACTCCCTTCTCTGCCATGGGCTGAGTGATTTGGCTGTGTGCAGCGTGGGTGCTGTGCTGAATGAGCTCAGCTCAAAGAGGAACTCACCCGATGCACGATGTGGTCCTACGGCTGGGCTTGGCTTGGGTTTTGAACAATGACTGTTGAACTGAGGGCTGTAAGAACAGGAGAAAAAATGCAAATAAAGAAATAGGTCTTTTTGACCATTGGAAAGTGCTTCTGCTGTCCCGGAGATTTAATATCTTCTTGTCATCTATCTTGTGTTTGTTTTCTGTGATTGTATTGGTTGAGACTTCTCTGGTATTGGGGTTTTTTGGGGTGTTTGGAGTTTAGTAGTGGGGCTTTTAACTTTTGATTTGTGGTTCTTTTTTGGTCTTTTTTTTAAAAGCTATTAACATTTTGAAGATAAAGAAAAAAGATGAGTAGGGCTAAGGAAAAGCATGTTGTAAGCATTAGGGTAGAACATCTCGGCTCAAGCATTTCAGGGGTTTAGCTCAAAGCAAACTGGGCAAACTTGGAGACAGGATTTATCATCCCAAGCCAGACCAAGGGTCTGGTAACGCTCTTTCCTCTGAGGCCTGGCACAGGACACACCTGCAAGGAGAGTGCAGACTTTGTCATGACAGATGGTGCTTTAACTGTGGGGCAGGCTTTCTACTCACAGGGTGAGTCAGTGATGGGGACGGACATCTTTCTCTATAGATCTCTGACGGAGTTGTGCACTCTGCACACCCAGAAGGCTGGCTGAAGGCTGAGTTGCCCCAGCGCATCGCTACTCAGCACCTTCATGGAATGAAGCTTATAGTGGAGAAAATGCCGCAAACTGCCTTCTGTCCTCTGGAGGTATGAGACAAACTGCTGCTGGTCTCTTGCTCGCTGCTGTGTTGATGGTGTCTGATGGCTTTCCAGGCTCCCGGGGGACTGTGGTAATGCTTCCTGTCCAGTTACACCGAGCAGCAATAAATTTAGACGCAGTGAGCCATAATGACAGTGCAGGAACCAGAGGAGTGCTGACCGCCCTCCAGGAGGAGGGTCTGGCTCTTTGTACAGATGTCTTCATCCCTCGAGCTTCCAACCCGGTCTTGACCTGTCTGCCCACTCAGGGCAGCGTGTGCCTCAGCATCTCGTGCAGTCCATTCCATACAATCATTTTAATCAGTCGTTTCCTTCTGATGTGTTTGGGTTGGTTTTTTTCCGCTCCCAACAAGAATTCAGAGTACTGTGAAACATTTATAGACGTCTGATAGACGTGCGCAGCGCAGCTGGCCACGTTTCAGACCTGCAACTTGAAGCAGGTCACCTCAAGCTGATGCAAGCACAAAGCCGGCGCCGGCTCCTTGCTGTATTTTATTTCCTGAGAGCACAGAGCTCTGCAATTCCAGCTGGAGCAGGGGGGAGTGCAGGGAGAGGGCTGGAGAGGGCTTTCCATTTCCAGCTTGTGATTGACAAATACTTCCTGCTCCCCCCTCCCAAGGGACTGACTTCTGAGCAGGGAATGATTGTAGAAAATCTTGTACTCTGAATGGAATTTTAGGGGCAGTGAGGAAGGACAGGGGCTATGAAGGGAGACCAGCCTCGTCCTTTGCCCAAAAATGTAGGTGCGAGGGGCTGAGCAGCCTCCGTTTGTAGTGCCTGACTGCGGCGGGCATGTGGGAAGGTCGAGCGTGCCCCAAAAACCAGCAGCTGGCCATTATTTAGCAGCACCACTTTCAGCTCACGTAAAAGAAATGGAGCTGGCACCTTCTTGCAGCTGGAAAAGGTGATCACATCATTACTCCCATGACCGTTTTTAATTGTGGGAGTTAATCGCTTCTCTCTGCATGGAGTCCAGCTCATCTGCCTGCAGCCTCCAGGAGAGACGGGGGCGGCCGCACAGCTCTAGTTTTGACAAGTGCTGCTGCATGGCATTTCTTCTGAGGGAAAAACATTTGGGAAGAGCCTGGAGCCCGTTATTCAGAGAAGGGTGGTCTAAGAATGCTGGAAATGGAAGTGAAGGGAGCGTGGGGCTGATGTGGAAGGTGGGAAGAAAGGGGGTTGGGGGACTTGCCTAGCACTTGTGTTGGGAAAGAGCATGGTACGTCTTGTTGGTAGGACAAGACCAGCACAGCGGTTGCCTTCCTTTAGCCCTGTCACAGAGACTTCGGTCTGCGATGCGTTTCAGCCTGAAATAGGTACCTGAAATACAGCCAATGATTGGAGCCTTGAAAGTGCAGGTTTTCTCTGGCTGTAAAGGAAACTCCATGGCAGACACCTAAGGGGGGTTAATGATCCTCCCCCTGTGCTGTCAGGGGGCAAGGGGAGAGGGCGATTTATCTTGTGCGGAGATTTAGCATTAGGGGGGTCCTGCGTGTGCCTAATTCGGAGCTCCAGGACTCACGCTCCTATAATGTGTTTTTTCTGCCAGTGAGGAGCAACAGCAGATTTTAAAGGCTTAGCAGAAATCAAACCTGTGCCCGCCTCTGCGCTGTGAAAAACACCATGGTAACTTCCATCTGCCGTAGATCGCAGCACCAGTAACTTCGAGGCTTGCTGCCGGGAAGAGCTGAAACATCAACACTGTTCTCTGAACACCTAAAATGTTATCATTCGCTACTGCGCTGTGTGTCACATTAATGCCACGAAACACCGGTAGTGTTTACTCAGACTTCAAGGGCCAGGCACGATGCCTTTGCTCAGATCCCTTGCATGTGCAGAGGAGCCAAAGCCAGGCTGCGTCTCCTCTCTGTGCCCGCAGCTGCCAGCTGAGCTCTGTTCACCTGCAAAGCAGATAGTGATGGGGGAACTCGCCTGGTTTGCCAGGCAGAGCACCCTTCTTTAGCAGAGCCGTGAGCGAGTGAAGCCCTTGGGATTGGGTGCTAGGTAATTCCTGGTGCTAACGCAGCACATAGCGGGGAAACAAATATCTGGGAGGCGAGGTTCTTCCTGCCTGCTCCGTCTGAAAACACAGCACTGCGTTGCAGCGCCTGTCCCCAGTAAGCACTCGGCAAAGGGCTCTGGATTTGGATCCGAGCAGAAGGCAGGACTGGTGCTGTTTGGGAGAGGGCTGAGGATGTGTGCCTTGGGTCCTGCTGTCATCTGGGTCTCTCCTGCTCCCGTTCGTTCATTGATCCTTCCCCTTTTGATGCTTCTGTCAAAACCCATGGACATAATCAGGAGAGAATTGCAACCAGCAACATAAATACTACAAAAATACCTTCGACTGAAAAATTGAGGGAACAGTGGAATTTTTGGAGCAATACTAATTTCTTGAGTGTTTGATGCTGAGATGTCTCGGTTGGCGGGGGAGAGCAGCTGTTATGTGCCTCCACTGTCAGCTTGCTCTCTGCAGTGCCAACTTCTATCTTGGTTTTGGCACCTCTAACCCCTCCTGCTGTCTGCGCTCGTATCTTTTCTCTGTCCTCATGAACACGGCACAGTGCAACTTGTCAAACAGAAAAGTGATATTCCTGCATCTTTTTACCAGCCCTGCAAGTCCTCTCGCCTCTGACTCGGCCACCTCCTCCCTGGTAGCCTGAGGGTGCCAGCTTTAGCCTGCCCAGGTTTTACCCATCTCCCTTGCCCCACTGCTTCCCATCCTGGCTATCTCCAGGGACTGAGCATCTCAGGAGAGTAGGACTTGGGGAAATGCGCAGTGGCATTTAAAACACCCGTCAGATAGCCAGTTCCCTGACCCTCAGTCCATTTCTCACCTCTGGCCTAGCAACGATAATCCTAATTTTTTTTTTTTTTTTTTTTTCTTAAAGGCTTATTGTAAGGTTACTATGTGTGGACTGGGGTTTCCTTTCCGTGCAAAACAATGGCAGAGCTGCTTGGCAGTCTGGCTGAGGCTGTGGGATGCCCTTTGGAAGAGATCTGGGAGACAGACCATGGTCTTTTGACCCAGGGCTATTGGAGGTCGCAGAGACTTGGGGTCAGGGTGCTGGCAGTGAGCTCTGTTGGGTGCGCTGGTGCTGTGGGCATTTTGGGGCCGATGGAGGGGAGGGAGATGACCTCAGGATGGGTGGCTGATGGGGCAGTGAGGGACCCATGTTATAAAAAGCGCCAGGTATGCACAGCTCGTTGTTTATCACCTTCTTGCACAGCAGCACTTGGACGCAAGGCAGGACCAGCTCTTTGGGGGCTGACTTAAATGCAGGTTTGACATTAAAAAAAACCCCAAAAACCAGAACAAAACATGGTAATTGTTGGAGGTATCTAAAAAAGGATGGTGAAGTGAACTCATATCTGGCTGGGGACAGGGGTATAATTTTGCTGCAGGTCGAGAGGAAAATACATCCCACAGTATCTGCGGCAGGGGTTGGGTGGGGCAGAAGAGGAAAAACATCTGCCAAAGGTGTGCGCGTGTGTGAGAGCGAGCGGCTTAACGGTGACCTTCTCAAGGCTGAGGGGCTGTAGGGAGAGCAGCGGGGCCGCACCGGGGGGTCCCTGCCCGGGGGGCAGGAGGAAGGAAAAAAGGTGCTCATCGCACGCGGCGCCTGTGTGGTCCTTGCACAGTCCTCGCAGGGCAGACACGCACGTTACCTAGCTGGTGATAATGGGGGAAAGGCAGGGGGTTTTGGAGGATGCAATTAAGCAGGCATCTACAACAGCAGACTGATACGTCTGGTTTCAGAAGATGCTCAGTCATGCCGTGGTGGCGGCACAGCACATGGGAAGCTTTCTGGATGCTCTGATCTGCAGATGATACATCCCGGGCAAATTCAGATAATCTGCAGTTTATAGAGCCCCGGCTCAATCCTGGCCCTCCTCAAGTTTCCTTAAGTCACTCATTTTGCAGCACCAGCATCTCCTGTGAATCCTTGTAAACCCGCAGCTCTTGCCACATCCCCTGGGCTGTGCCCCCACCTCTGGGAACTCGAGTCCCTGCACCAAGGGGCCGTTGCAGGTGACTGCGGTTTGCCAGGGCTTTGCAGCAGGGTGAGCCAGGAGACGTTTGCTGCTGAAGGCAAACCATTGGTTAGATGTTTGCTGCTGAAGGCAAACCATGGTTCACGGGCTTCCCCAGCCACAGCGGCTCCCTGGAGCAGGGCTCTGCTGTCTGAAGGTCTTTCTTCTACCCGGGGCAGCAGAAACACCTCTTCCCATTTGGGGAGGATGTGCAAACGATCCTCACAGAGCATCAATGCCGTCATTTACACTTTCCCACCAATAAAACACCCGTAGGCACCGTCGTCCTGGCCCCCTCACCGATGCCTATCATCCACGGCTTGTTTGTTGGGGAGAGCCTAGTTTGCAGAGCAGGCACCCGCCGCCTGCTTCAGAGCAACCTATTTGCACTCGCAGCGTGTTATTTTTTATTAGCGGAGAGGAAGTGTTGCGGGCGTGGAGGATTTAGCAGCAGCCTTCCTTCCACCCCGGCTGGGGCAGAGGGAAGAGCTGGGTGTGCAGCAGGGCCGTGCTGGTCCTGTCCTGGGGTTGCACTGTGGGAGGGTGTGTGCACGTGTGGAGGTTTGCAAACCCCCTCTGTGAGTGAGTAGGGGCTCTCTGTGCTGCTGGCTTACTGCGCCGTGGGGAGTACATAACCCATGCTACGCCAAGAAACCCTGGGGTGTAAGCGGTGCGCACACATATATATATAACTACACGTATGTGTCCATGCACATACATGCTCATGCACATGTGCACGTGTTGTCACCCGTGTTTTCCAAGCAGAGGTTTCACATGCTGGCCAGCAGCTGGAAGAAGCACTGGAGGTGCTCCGGTCTCTCCGTGCAGGGGGTAGGATCCTCCTGGCACCCCTCCGCTTAGTATTCCCTTTCTCTCTGGCACGAGTGTCGGCATGAAAATAGGTACGTCCTCTCCTCGCAGCATGGCATTTTGTGCTCTGCCCCAAGGCTCAGGGGAAGACTGAGTTCCAGCGGGGGGAACGGAACGGCCCCGTGGGGGTTTCGGCACCGTGGCCCATGGCACGGGGCAAATGCCACTCCCAAGCGCACGCCTTAGGAGGATGCCATCCCTGGGACGGGATCCGGTGCTCGGCGTGGGTGATGCCCTAGTTGTTTGTGTGTGTCACGGCGGGAAGTGTGTGAACGGAATAAATTTAGCAATCAAAACACCGGCCAGCGCAGTCAGTCATTAACCGCCAGCCCGTCTCGTCATCCTGCAACCACAAGGAGCTTTTTTTAGGGCTGGCGTCCCAGCGGAGGCCGGAGGAAGCGTGGGAGGCCAGTTCCCGACGATGCCTCCGCACGCTGCAGCGCTGCCGCCGGTGCCATTGGCTGCCCCCTGCCCGGGGCCGGCGCCGGCCAGAGGTTAAATGCCCACACGGCCACTCAGGGGCACACAGCCCAGGGCATCCCAACAAAGGCAGGCGGCTCATCCCATCCTGAGCACTGGAGGAGATGCCGGCTTGCACCACACCTCCAGGTAAGGGTTTTGGTTTCTTTGGGTTGTTTTGGCATTGCCTGGAGGGGAAACGGCAACGTTTGGGGACAGGGTTTGTAGATTTTCTTGCAGGTTTTAATAGAAAGCAGGAGAGACCTGTGAGCTGAGATGTCAGTTGTTGCTTCATGATCAGGAGCATGGCTCTGCCCCAGGGCGTTTTGGATGCAGGATGATGTGCGGTGCAGTTAGCGTGCCCTGTGAGGATGCGCTGCTGGGCTACCTGAGAGGTCTTGGAAAGTGAGAGCAGAGCTGGAGGAAAGCCCCTCGGTGCTTTACCTGCCTTTGCAGGCAGCAGTGCGGCTGGGATGCCAGACCAACGCAGTGGCCACTGGAGACGCAGCTCTCCGTGGGATTATCTTACTGGGGGGCTCTGCTTTGAGGTGGCAGGAGGTCGTATGGGGCTGTGGGGAGGGTGGGAGGCACGGCTCTGTAGCCCACAGTCTTACAGCATCGCCCATCTGTGGTGCTAGCGCTCATCATGGCTACTGAGCTCGGGTGACATTTCTGTGGAAAAAGGGAATTTGAAGGAACTTTCTCACTCTTTAATGATGCTTCGACAATAAATCTTGAAGAATATGGCCGGGTATTTCAAATCGCAAGCTAAAGGGAAGTTCTTGTACAGGATGTGCTGGGAGGTGGCATGGGGACAAATCCTTGATTGTTTGATGACCTACTAGGTTGAGAACCACATGCTGGGAACGCTGGGCTGTATTAGTTGAAAGGTCTTTGTGGGGCCAAGTTACAGGCAGGGTCATGTGCAAGTGCTTTGCTCTAGTATCCAAATACTTTGCTCCCTGTTGCAGCCGCAGGGACCACAACGAGCATGAGGGCTGTGTTCCTGGTGCTGCTCCTCTGCACCGTAGCCTGCGCTCACCCTGTAAGTACCCCCCGGACAGGTACTCGAACCCCAAACCCAGGTGTTTTCGCCCAGCCAAGGCGCACTGATCGCTGATCAGATGTCTCCTGGTTGTGTTTAGGTGCCTGGCCGTGAGCCTGCCCGCTCCCGACGCAGCACCCGGCAGGAGGTAAGCCAGGGAGTGTCCCGGTCCCACAGGTGGCAGCCCGTTGCAGAGCAAGTCTGGGATGGGGAGCCAGCCCCAGGCAGGCATCCCTGGACCGGGCACCTGGGGGAAGAGCTGCCGCTTCGGCAGGTCTTTGAGCTTTGTCCATCGACTTATTCTTTTCAAGCTGGGTTGGTTTCATCTCTCATTTGCTTTGCCTCCCTGTGCCTGTTCCCGATTCACATGGTGTGTTCTGCTGTGTTGGTCCTGAAAAAGAAGTTTCTGTGCTCTGAACCACCATGCTTTAGACTTTTCTGGATTGCCCTTTTGTTGGTGGCTACTTTTTTTTTGCCTCAGCAGAAACAGCTGCAGGGATGAAGCGCAAGCAATGAGAAAGGCTTGAGCACTTGCATGGCTTAGGGGCGATCTGCCATCCCCCAGCAGTAGCAGTAAACATGTAGTGGTGTTAAATAAACCAAAGCACTGTGTCGTGTTTTGCCTCTAGGATGCAACAAGCGAAAATTACATCAACAATCTGGGCAACATCCTGGGTGGTGGAGATGACAGACATCCTCCGGCCAATGTGGAGAGAGGGGACAATGCCCTTGCCAGCGATCCGACTAGCGGGAATGCTGTGGGTGAGAAGCTGGGTGAGCACGGTGGCCGAGACAACGGAGGAAGAACTGGGGAGGTTCAGCACCTGAACCAGGTGGACCAAGAGGCCGCAACTGCCCAGGATGGGAACAGCCTTGGTTTCCTGGTGAGTGAGCAGAGAGGGGTGTTTTGCTCTGCCAGAAAAGCACATTTAGCCCCAAATCTGATGTTGGTCAGGGTAGCACTTGGCCTGCATGGTGAGCAGTACTGGTAGCACCTGTGACCTGCAAGCCATTAAATCTGTCTCCATTTGTCGTCTCCGTAGGAAGAGGATGCACGCGATGCTGACAATGGTGATAACGGAGAACATTATGGTGCTGGAGTCAACGGGCTTCCCTCCCATGCCGGTGGGCTCCTGGATGAGGAGGACGACAGTGGGGATGACACCTTTGACGAGAATGGGAAAGAGGAGGGGGGCGAAGGTCCAACTTATGTGGCTGGTGCCGACGGGGCAGGTGAACACGGCCATGATGCTGACCGTGGCGATGCCGGGGCTGGTGGAGGGCACGGTGACAGCAGCAGCAGTAGCAGCAGCGAGAGCACTGGGGCGGACCACTGGCGGTACAGGAGCTACCTTGGCAGACAGTATGAGCAGACCTACAGGCGGGGAGGGGGCAGCAGCAGCAGCCAGGAGGAGGAGGAAAGCTATGACTTTGAGGATGAAGCCATGCAAGGTGATGACCCCTCCATCTTCAACAGGCTGGGCAGCAGCTACAAGGGGCGCCGCACTGGTCCCCGTGCCCTGGGGACCAGCCGAGAGAGTGGCTGGGCAGCTGACCCCCACCGCTGGGAGGAGGGCAACAGCAGGTCCCCAGAGGTGGAGGACACTGACTCAGGAGAAGACAGCCCATCCACAGAGGACAATAGTGAGTCAGAAGAGCCTGTTGCCAGCCAGTCAGAGGAAAATGCCAGCCACTCCAGGGAGGATGGGAATGGGGAGGACAGCCCCTCCAAGGAGAGTGAGGGCAGCAAATCCAGGGAGGACACTGCTGACCTGTCGGATGAAGAGCCAGGGGAGTCCCCAGAGGACATCTCTCAGGAGGTGGTTAGCACATCGAGTGAGCGCAGTGGCAGCCAGTCCCAGGAAGGTCAGGACGACCAGGAGTCTGCCAAGGATAGGAGTGCGGAATCCATGCCTGACACCAAGTCCGAGGAGGATGAAGATGACCAGAGCAAGTCCAGGGAAGATGATGGCAACCAGAGCCAGTCCACAGAAGACACTGTGGAGGATGAGGATGACTCTGACCCTGATGAGGATGTGCCAAGCACATCAACTGAGAGCCAGAGTGCATCTCCAGAGGATGATGACAGCCAAGAGGACACCACAGGCGAGGACACCAGTTCCACAGAGAGCAACAACAGCGAGTCCCAGGAGGATGATGATGATGATGATGATGATGAGAGCTACTCCCAGGAGGACACCACCCATGAGTCCAACAGCCGTGGGGACAACAGCTCACCGCAGAGCCTGGAGAGCAGGAGCCACAAACGGCGTCCAGGCGCCTACCGCCACAAGCCTGCTGTCGACTACGATGACAACGACTGTCAGGACGGGTACTGACGCATGCCCCACAGCCTCGTCAGTGCTGGGGGGCGTGGGGGGATGAGGGGTTTAATTTATTTGCTATATAGCCTGGTTGATTTGTTCCTGGGAAGATGCTGCAGATAAAATGGAGGCAGGTTCCCCAGGGCTCCACCTGGGCACACTGCACAGGGTGTGAAGTGGGAGGTGATGCCAGCCGCAGGGAAAAAGCTGAACTGCAGCAAGAAGAGACGTTTCCTGTACCAAAGCGGAGAGCAGCAGAGAGCTGTGAGTGCCAGCAGGGCGGTGCTGCCCGCTTGCCCCAAGGGCACAGTGGTGGCTCAGCACTCCAGGAGCTGTGCCTGGGCATGCTGGGCAGAAAGACCCCTGTGTTTACCCCTTGTATTTACCTACCAATGCACTAAAAGCATCTGCCCAGATGCCAGTGGGAACATTCTGTTAGCTCCATATCCTGCACATCAGGAGGAAAAGCTGCAGCTGGCGTGCACACACAGGGTGGCATGGGCTCAGTGGTGTGTGAAGTACCACTTCAGGATGGGATGTATGTAATATTTTGTAAGAAATGTACAGAAAACATTCTATTGTATCCTTTTTGCATTTGTATGTCCAAGTTTAAATGTACCCTGATGATTTCTTTAATCACCATTAAAACCATCAAACTCCACAGAAGCGTGCTTTCAGGAGGTGCTGGTTTTCCCTCCTGGGGGAGTCAGGTGCTGCAATTTGGGGTCGGTCTTAAGGGAGCGGGGAGCAAAGGGCAGGCTGTTTGCAGGAGGAGCCACAGCACGCTGCGGTGAGGGGGAAAGCAGAGGCTGGGAGGTGTTTCCAACCCCCTATTTCCAGGTACCCCAAGGGGAGTGGGGTGAAAAAGCTGGCTAATGACCCCAACGAGCTGCGCCTGGGGCTTTGCTATATTATAGCCATTGCCTGCTGCAATAGGAGCAAGGGTTGCTCTGTTCTTCCTGAGGCTCTGGGAAGGAGATGCCCCCAGGGCACCGGGGGTCTCCTGGACCCCTGGCTCTGGGTGCCCACAGTGGCCCCTAGTGCCAGGTCACCTGCAGCAGAGATGCAGGGGAGCAGGGGAAAAGGGTTTGTCATGGGGAAAGCCTCTTTTATGCAGTGTGCCTCGTTTGTTTTTTTTTCACCTACCAGCAAGTAACACACGATTTGTATTAAAGCCCATCCAGGCCCTTCTTACCTGTTGATGTGTATAGGACAAGCTGTACAGCATGGGTACCAAAGCTGACAGAGGAAGCCATGGGCGTAGCTGCACGGTTTTGCAGCCTGGAGTTGTGGCTCTGCAGAGGACAGTCTCCGAGGGGTCAGCGCCAGGGGGTGCCTGCCTTTCAGCCGCCTTGGGGCAGCAGCATCATGCTGGGCATTGCAATACCCAATTCAAGAGCCGGTCAAGAAATGAAATAACATTTTACTACTTACAGCAAAAGTGCACTTGATTTGTCGACTCTACCCACCACTACAAAAGCTGGGAGCTGAACAGCTCCTGGCTTTAGAGGCATTGGTGTCTTCATTTCCACCCAGCGTAAACTTTTTCTACTTCTTTATGATGCGCTCTGAAACGTGCAGCTTCTCCACGCTGCTGTCCTGGGAAAGAGCCCCTTCCTTGACCCTGCCTCCTCCACCCCACTGGTCCTCGCTTCACAGCGGATACCTAGGCTGTGACTTGCCCCGTGTTTGTCGGACCCCTTGTACTAGCTGCGCGAGGAGTTGGGCATGCCGTGACGATGATGATGCCTGTCAGGGTTGAGGGTACCAAAATGCTGGAGCGCAGCCCCATCGCTGGCGTGAGAGACAGCGAGCGCGGCTTTGGCTGCAGCCCAGAGGTGCGGGAGGGGCTGGGGGGCAGCTGTCGCTGTGGTTTGAGATGGTAGTAACGATGTGTTTGCCGGCAGGGCGCCGCTCCGGTGCACCCTTCTGCGTCCGGCGAGCGGTGCTGCGGCTCGGGCACCGGGGACGCCGCGGGCGCCGGCTCTGCCGCGGGGCTGGGGCGCGTCGCCGGGGCCGTCGGGGGCGGGTTTGGCGTGGGGTTTTGGGGCTGGTGGGGATGGGCACCGGGAGATGTTTCTCGGGTGCCTCCGGGAGAGCGAGGGGCGCTCTGCGGTGCGCTCTGCCCGGCAGCAGAACGGCCGAGGCGTCGCAAGGGTGGGAGGAACCGGGCTCCGTGGAACTGCTGCTGGCCGTCCGGGGACGACCCTCGCCGTCCGACCCCCTTGTGCGAGGGGTGCCGGGGCGAGCGGCAGCGCGGCACGGCTGGGGAGGGGGCGCCGCCTTCACCCCGGGAGCCCTCCTCCTCCTCGTGGTTCATGCCCAGAGAGAAAAATGGGTTCGCTCCGGCTCTGGCGGGGCGGGAGGGGGTGTGCCGTGCCCGCAGGGCATGCGGCACCCGCTGCACCCTGCGCTGGAGGCGTTGCTGGCCCCGGACGTGCCGTGCCGGGGACCCGCTGTGGGGACACGCGCGTCCCCGCCAGCAACGCCCCGAATTTGCCTCCCGCTGGCTGGCTGCTCGCCAAGGGCCGGGAGGGTGATGCCAGAGCTGGCTGCTGCCTGCCGGTCCTGCCGGGACGGCTTCCCACGGGCCCGTCCCTGCCGGGCATCACGGAGCGGGGGAACGGAGCCCTTCGCTGGGGGAACCTCCCGCCTGGCCCCCGCGAGGGAGCGGCTCACGCTGGCCCGGCGAAGGGCCGTGCCCAGCACCCGCCAACAGACCTCTGCGAGGACAGGCAGGTTTGGGGGACACTGGGCTGTCCCCATCAAATGCTGCTGGTCACCCGTGTGCGAGCGGGGCCGCCCCACTGGCCATCCAGAGAAGCTTGGTGGCGGGCGGCGCTTCACGGGGGGAGGTTTTGGATGGCCAGAGACAGCGTGGCCAAGAGCTGCCAAGAGATTTTAAAGCATTTTTAGCAGCAGCTCGTGTGTTTGGCTTTTGGGGCGTGTGCCGGCGCGCTGTGAGGATCCACCCGAGGGGAGCGCTCCCACTCACGGCTGTCAGGCAGGCAGGAAAAGCAGCTGGGAGGGTTAACTGCAGGCTCTACCATCGCTGGAGGTGCTCCTGCATCCTGTTTTGAGCTCATTGTGCAATGAAGTTGTAAGGGTCAGCTTTCCCAGTGGGCCAGGCAAGAATAAAAAGTGCCCACGTCAATGTATGCTTTTTTCCTTAACCACCCACATGGCATTTTTTTGTGTGTTGGGGGTGGCCTCTAGAGCTGAACAGAATGATTTACCCAGGAATCAGCACCAGGGTTCAAAGCAGATATTTTTGTTTGCGTTTGGGTTTGTGAAAACATGAGTCTGCATCGTCTTAAAAGAAAGGATTCTTGGGGTGTTGTTTTTTGTCCTTTCCAAGGGGCGGGGGGGGGGGGGGAAATCTATTTTTAATAAGTCGCTGATGTGGCAGTAGGAGGCGGCAGCGCCAAGCCCGGCTGCAGCAGCTGGACTTGGGGTGGCCACAGCAGGCAAGCTGCGTTTATTGAACCCCCTTACTCTCCTGGCTCTGGTGAGAGAAACAGAGAGACCCTCACGACCCACAGAGCACATCTCCATCCAGCAGTGGCTTCTTGGGCAGCACAGCTAAATGCCCTGGGATTCCCACAGCCGGCTGCAGGGCTTCTCCCCAGCCCCTGTTTGTCTTTCGCAAAATCTGTGAAAGAGACAATCTGATGGGGTTGTCTCTTCCGCGCCCTGTGATGGATTTCTGTGACGGGAACTGCTCCTCGCCAAGCTCGCAGTGGGGCCAGCCGAGTTTGAGTGCATTTCTCCGCCCTTTTCAATGGGGAGGAAAAATCTCTGATGGAATCGCTGCTGTCGTCAGTCTGAACAAAAGAAATGTCTCAGCCGTGGGAAAGCAGCCTTTGACCTCAGCGAAACCCCTAAATTTTACAGACCTTTCAAATGCTCTAAGGAAATGTTCCTTCCAGCTCCCTTTTCTGCCACGCGCTTCAACGGCAAATAACCCCCCCCGCCCCTCCCGGCTCAGCTCTGTCCTGGGAATTTTGTGGTCCCCCCACGCTGCCCCAAGAATTGTGCGCTCTGCCTCTGCTGCAAACGGCAGCTTTTAAAGCCTAAACGTTTTGCAGGTTCGAGCAGGGAGGGCAGCGGCGGGAGCTCAGCAGCCGTTGCCAGCGCGGCGCGGGGAGCAACGCGCCTCCACGCCATCCAGACGTCCGACCGTTCAGGCGCACTGGTTTGACTTTGGCAGGGAGCTCAGCTCCTGAGCTGGGGGTGCAGTTGTCGGTGGGTGCCTCCGCACCGAACCTGGGCTCTCTGCTTGCTCTTCTCCCAAAAACGGGGCCTTTTTTGGGGGTTTATTTGGTTTTTTTCCCCTCCTGTTTTTGTCGTGTGGCCGTGTTTGAGGGCTCTCACCTGTGGATGGAGGCAACAGACTGGTGATGGGACCAGTCCTAGTAACTTATTCTAGCTGATGCGCAGTTTGTTCCTCCTGAAAAAACCAAAACAAGCAAAAAAAAAAAAAAAAACCCAGAGGAAAATATGATATACAGATATTGCTCAAACATGTGAGGGCCTGGGTGGTGGCAAGTGCTTCGATTTGTGATAATGCTGTGACCCTGCCTCAGTGATTCTCTGGGTTTCTGCTCAGCAGAGCTCAGGCTGCTTCAAAGTTCTCGCGTTATAGAGCTACTTGTGGCCCACATTTTGCCAGGCCAATAAATAGAATTAATTTCCTTTATCTTGGTTCCTGCCTCAGGGACACCAGAAAATCATATGAAATGTTTAGTTGCGGAGGGCCAGTATATAAAGGTTGTGTAACGATAACCGAGGTTGATACGTGCTGCTTTTTAGGTGTTCTCCCCTCCCACTTTTATTCTAAAATCAACTGCTTGCCAAAAAATAATAAGCCGCGTGCTCCGCTGATGTTGGGTTGCATTTGGGTTTGTGCTGCGGGAGGTGAGGGGTCCCTTTATTCTTATGCTGTTGCTGGTGCACCCTCTCCTTGCTCATCGCTTCGCTGCCCAATTCGTGGCCGTGGCACATGTGCTCCTGTTCCCGGCGGTATGTGGGGAGAGGTGGGAGCTGGGGCAAGCTCTGCCTCTGGTGATCCCCACACACATTCTGGAGGTCCCCTGCCCGCTGTGCTTCATGGCAGGTGTGCCCCTCTCCCTGGATGCAGCAGCACCTCGGCCTCTCCCTACCATGCTCACAGTGTCCTTCTGGTTTTGTTTTCTTTACTTATTTTTGGCCCTGAGGTTTCTTTCCAGAATAGCTCTAGGGCGTGGAAATGGAACGGTGAAGCCCCAACCACAGCCTCAGCCCCATGGTGGACCTGGGCAGGACGGGAGCCCACTGCTCTGCTCTTTTACTGCCCTGCAAAAATAATAATTAAATGTGGACACAGGAGCCATGTCAGCCTGCACCGGACAGGAACGCTCTGACCGTGAGCTCTCCACAGGCTGGGGCAATGACACCCAAACCATACGCAGCGCCCTTGTCAAGCCATGCCGGGCGCGAGCCCAGCGGGTTGCAGCACGAAGCTGGTGCAAACCCCACCAGCGCGCGGCCACGGGACCGACCGCAGGGTTTGGGTGCAGCAGCAGCTGCCCGGGGGGTTTGTAGTCATCTGCTGTGCGAGGGCGGTGATGCACCCGTGAAGGGCTCATGGAGCAGACGGCCTGCCTCACCCCCAGCTCACTCATCAGAGCACGTAAAGAGCAGCACAGGAGCATTCGTGTACGTGTTAAAAAACGGATGGGAGCGCAGAAGAGACACTATTGCATTTGCATACGTGGGCTGCACGCAGCACAGCCGCCTCGTCATTCCAACCTGCTCCCCAAAAATGGGCTTTTGCTGCTCTCACCTGTTGCCGCGTCCCCTGGAGGCGGATGGGTGACCTCTCCAAGCCCTGCTGGGGAGTTGGAGTTCTTGCAAAAGTGTTAGGAGACCAATGCTCCAATCCTGAGAGGTGATGCTTTTAAAATTATTATTATTATTTATTATTATTATTGTAAATAGAAACATTTTGGCTGTGTTTGGTCGACTTCCCCCCTGGCGTCCCTTCATGGTGCTATGAGGTTGCTGTGCTGGTGGCCTGCCCAGGCAGCACCCGCTCCCTGGCTCAGGAGCTAAACATAGGTGCTGGCCGTGTGAGGCACTTCAGCACGTGTTAATTATCCTGGTGCTTTTTAGGGATCTTGGGGGAAATATGCTTTTTTATAGTCAGTTTTCTTTTTTTAAGCAGCCTGGAGCAGCAGCCCTTTAATTACATTAAAAATCGCCTCCCACCAGCACTCTCTGTTCCCCATCCCTGATGAAATTTAAGCTTGGAGCTGGGCACGTGCTCGCTGCCTTCCTGCGCAGGGCAGCCCGTGATGGTGTGGGGCAGGGGGAATCGGGGCTGGCTCTGTCCTGTGACCCTCACATCACCCCCAGGAGGGCAGCCCCTCCAGCCCCTCCAGCCCCATGGGGCTGGGTGGGCACCAGGTCCCTCACAATGCTGGTGTCTCTCTTTACTGGAGGTGCTGCGTTGGCACTGGAAAACTGCATGGCTGGGGTTTTTTTTTTTTGTCTTCGCTTTTCTTATTTTTTTTTCTTTTTTGCGTGTGGGTTTTCCTGGCCCGAGGCGCCAGCTGAAAGCCACTGCCAGCTCCAGGCTTCCCTTGTAATTATGTCTCCTCACAGTGACATAACGGGCTTTGAAGCCCATGGGGCAGGCGCCGCTGCATCCTGCAGCCCCAGGGCTTGCACCGCGGGCACGTGGCCCAGCTCGCTGTCAGGGCTGCCAGACTCTGGGGGGCTGCAAGGGACCTCTCCCTCCCCAAAAGCATGTGATGGGCACGGCGTTCCATCAGCAGTTAGCAGCTCGCCAGGATGTACCTGCTGATGTGGCAATGAGCAAGAGGACAAAATAACAACAACAAAAAACCAACGAAAAAAAGCTTTGTCTTTCTGGCCCTAACCTGGGAATTTGGTTAACTGGATATCCTTTGCTTCCCAATCAAATTCAGACTCAAACTGGGCTTCCCTGGAGGCTGGCTTGGAGCAGCCCTGCAGAGAAGTCCTGGGGTTGCTGGTGGATGAAAAACTGAATACGAGGCAGCAATGCGCGCTCACGGCCCAGAAAGCCCATCGCATCCTGGGCTGCATCCAAAGAAGCGTGGCCAGCAGGTCAAGGAAGGGGATTCTCCCCCTCTGCTCCACTCTCATGAGACCCCACCTGGAGCACTGAGCACTGGGCTCCGGGACCCCCAGCGTAAGAAGGACATGGGCCTGATCAAGCTGGTCCAGAGGAGGGCCATGAAAACGGTCAGGGGGCTGGAGGACAGGCTGAGAGAAGTGGGGTTCTTCAGCCTGGAGAATAATAAGGTCTCTCTGGGAGACCTTAGAGCAGCCATCAAGCACTTAAAGGGAGCCTACAGGAAAGATGGGGAGGGACTCTTTATCAGGGAGGGTAGTGATAGGACAAGGGGTAACGGTTTTAAACTGAAAGAGGGTAGATTTAGATCAGGTGTTAGGAAGAAATTCTTCACTGTGAAGGTGGTGAGACAGTGGAACAGGTTGCCCAGAGAAGTTGTGGATGTCCCCTCCCTGGAGGTGCTCAAGGCCAGGTCGGATGGGGCTTTGAGCAACCTGATCTAGTGGGAGGTGTCCCTGCCCATGGCAGGGGTGTTGGAACTAGATGATCTTTAAGGTCCCTTCCAACCCAACCCATTCTGTGTTTCTGTGATTCCATGGGTGAGGCTTTTGGCAAGCGTGTGCCGTGGTTTTAAGCAGACACTTGAGCGTTCAGGTCTTCCACTGCAAAACTAGAACCACAGTTTTATCACTGGCTCACCTGTGCATCACCGCCCTGCTGGAGGGCATGAATTTCCAGCCTCACCGTTCCCTCTCTGAAGGTTGTAGGGCAGAAGGCATCAGGTGGGGTTTGCCATTCTTCTTGCTGCTGTGGAAAGCAAAGCATTCGGCAAGGAGCCGTCCCCCTGAGCTGCCGCAGCCCGGGCGCCTGCAGACGCAGCAAGAGAACGTTGCTGATGAGCGCAAGAAAACTCTGGCAAAGAGGGAGCAGAGGTGCCCTGGAGAGCCGGGTGGCTGAAGTCCCGGCGGGGAACAATAAACGTCGGGAAAGGAGAAAGGAAGTCCCTGCAAAGGTGGGAGCAGGGGAGCAGCTGCAGCACCCGCGCGCCCCCGGCCCCTGTAGTCAGGCACGGGGCAGGAGGGGTGGTCTCCGGCCACGGGCTGCATCCTGCCCCCGAGGTCCTTGCTGAGCTGTGGGTGGCCAGGAGGGCAGGGTTTTTGCAGATGCCAGGTGGAGAACACTTGATTTTGGAGAGTGGGGCTGGGCCCTGCATGGGTCTGTGTGCTTTGGGGGGGCACAAGAAACGAAGATGTGCTTTTAGTAGCATCCCTGTGGCAGAAATGGTGCTCGAAGGGGGACCGGTGACACCTGTATCCGAGTCTCCTCTTCTTTCCCTGCCCTTCTCAAGGCTCGTTTCACCTCCGCAGGCAGCCCGGAGATGGCCGTGTTTGATTTAGCCTTTTTTTTTTTTGTCTAACAGCTGTGTCCAAGTGACTGCGGACCCGGGCCTTCGAGGTTGGTCTTTTTTGTCTTCTTGAAAACACAGTGACAATATTTCCCAAAAAAGGGAGCACAGATTTCCCAATATTTATTTTAATTTAAACTCAGTGTTATTATACCCTCTGGCCTCCCAGCCGTTCCGCTGAGGCCAGACCCTCAATTAAGTGGCGCAGTGCAAACCTCCCCGGGTTTGGCAGCGGCGCAGGGCACTATGTATTTCGTGCACCAAATCTGCCGGCGTTGAATTTTGGGGGTTTCTGGCGCATGCTGGCGGGCTGGCGTCACTCCGGGCAGGGCGGCGACTGGCTTGGGGGGGTGGGCAAAAATAGACTTTATATCCCAGGAGGAAATCTGTGCCGGCTGACTCGGCGGGGAGCCATCGGTGCTGTGCTGGGGTAAGTTTGCTGCCGCTTTTCCCCGCCGGGTTGTTGCATTGGCGCCTGCTTTTTGCAGGAGATGGAGGGGCTCAGCTTGCTGGCGGGGCTTTGAGCCCTTTCCTGAGCCTTTTCCTTTCCCCTTCCACTCGGGTGGAGGGGACGAGCATCCAGAGCCTCGCTGCCTGGCCAGGGAAGCTAGCCTGTGGCCAGCTGATTTCTAGCCTGAGCGAAACGAAGATGGGGAAACTTCAAGCAGATGAATACAACAACGACTGCCCCCAAACCTCAGCACAGCTGCTGGTGGGCTTAGCTGGAGGAAGGGTAGGAGACAGGCAGGTTCGTGGGCCTGACTGAGCCCGGGGGGGGTGCCGGGTGCTGTGGGAATGGTTGGGCGTGCTCCTTCGTGGGGCACGGAGGGGAGGCTGGGTGTTGGTGCTTAAGGGGTGCAGCTTGGACCTGCTCAGAGCCAAGCCTCCTCCTTGGATATGCCAACGGGGGGCTCCTTGCATTGGTGCCTTGCCACTGCTATTCTTGTCAATGGAAGGCTGCCGAAGCCAATTATATTCATTGATTTGTTTGCTTATTTGTTTTTCCTCAGTGAGGTTAAACTCCTGTGGTGTAATTCCCAGGGGCGCTTTTCCCTGGGCAGAGCCTGAGCGGGTTGCAGGGACGTGGGAGGGCAGACGCGATGGGCAGCGCTCTCGCCAGCTGCTCCCGTTGCACCTCTGGCAGGGGATGATTTTCCCTGCTTGCTTGCAGGCAACGTGGAAGCAGGAGTGCCCAGAAAGCAGTACCGCCACTGCCAGGTGAAACTCACTCTTCTGGTGTTTTGTGGCTTCTTGCAAACCCAAAAAGTATTAATGGAAATCGAGGCAGATCCATTAAAAAACAGAAGGACTTGAGTCTCTGGAGGGGTTGGGTGACCCTCTCGAGAGGTGGCTGGAGGTCAGCCTTTCTTCTCCCCTTTTGCCCATGTGGACGCAAATACCCGTATGGTTTGGGGTAGGGACAGTGCCTTCTAGCTGAAAAGCAAGCCCTTGCCACGTTTCCCTGTTCCTAGAGAAAGCAGCCATGAGGACAGTCCTGATCTTCGCCTGCCTGGTGGGGATGGCGTGCGCCTTCTCGGTGAGTGCCGGGCAGTGGGGGGATCCCCCAGCCTCGCCGGGGCTGTTGCGGGGCACGTGCCAACCCAGCCTTTCCTCCAGGTCAAGGGCTGGCTGCAGCGAGCCAAGTCAGACGACTCAGAAGAAAATGCGGTAGGGTCTCCCCCCACCCTGTGTGCCTAGCCCCAGGCAGCACTGGCCTTTCGGACAAGGACGTTTCAGTCACCCCTGCCCTCAAGCCTCCAGACTGATGGAATTTACTCCCTTCCCCGGCAGGTGTTCAAGAACAGGCACCGGTATTACCTGTACAGATACGCCTACGTGCACCCACCTCAGCGACGGTACCAGGTGGGTGCTTTGGAGGGGTTGCTGATGCAGATATCGACCCAAATGGGATGGGGGCACGGTCTGCGCCCCATCTGCCACTGCCCTGCACGGCTGGGCTGAGACCGTCACCCCAGTGACAATTTTGGAGACCCACCAGCCCGGCTACAGCTTGCTTTTGCCTCTCCTTAGGGCAGCGACTCATCGGAGGAAGAGGGGGACGGCTCAGAGGAGGAGGAGGAAGGAGGGGTGAGTACAGCAAACCAGCAGCCTGCAAAACAAGTACGGGAATTTGGGAACTTTCTTTGGTTTTGTAGTCTCCACTCATCAGCGTTTGCGGCCACTGACCGCCCACAGCCTTGCACTCTGGATGCAACTGGATTTTCTACTCTGGGCTTTACTTTATTATTTTTTGTCTATTTTTTCCTTTTTCTTCTTTTTTTAAAGAAGATGGGCAGGGGATGCACCAAACAATCCGGAGACAAGCTTTCCAGGTTTCCGTTTTCAGCGGCTCGGAAAGGAGCAGCACGAGCCGAAGGGCAGAAGCCGAGAGGCTTCCCCACAAGCCAAAAGGCACCGTTAGGGACTCCCCTTGCCTTCCCCTCTCAGGGGGTATTGCCCCCATAGTGCCGATAATATTGGCGTGGAAATACAGTCAGGGTCTGCACGCGCGCAGGTGGAGGGCCAGAACCTGGCGCTATATTGGGAACTCCACGTTTGTACCGTCCCAGCTGGTAACGCTGCTCCTGCCTGCTGGGTCAATGTGAACTTGGGCACCACGGCATTTGCGAGAGTCACCCGGATTCGGAATTAAACGCCGGGGATCACAGAGGACTCTTGTGCCCTAGCAGGCTGCAAATGCTCAAAAAGAATCCAGTGGTCTCAGGCACGCACGTGTTTTGAGACAGAGCTCCAGCATGCTTGGAATCTTAATTGCTAGGACTAATAACTTTTTTTTTTTTTTCCAATTTAATGATTCGAATGCTAATTTCAGTAGTCTTTTTAACAGAAGTGTAAGCCTGGGCACCTGGTCTTAAAACCCCCTTTGGATGCCTGCCTGGGGCTGAGGTGCAGCACGGGGTGGCCCCCCATCGCCCTGGTGCCTCTGCCAGCCCCGCACCTCCCTGTGATTTCCCCCGGTTGCTCTGCCCTACCACCGTGATCGCTAGGAACGACTTCGAGTAGTGGGGTGAGACAGCCATGGCGGGGACTTCATTCCTGAGGGAGAAATTAAGTGATATGCAGGAACGCAGCTGCTCCTTGGGGCTGCCCCTTTTTTATTTCGAGGGCACCAGAGCAGTGGCCATCCCAGGCAGGGATGCTTCGTGCCTTTACTGGCAGGGGGTAGTCAGCAAGACAAATCGTGATGAAAGGAGGCCCCAAGGTCAGTTATAGGTATGTAAAGAGCACCATTATGCTGCCCGCTAGATGGGGGCATCACTTGCCTTGGCACAGCTGGCTGCACCATGCAATTTGGTGGTTTCTCCAGTGGAGAGAAGAGACTGGGTTTTCTCTGGTGTCAGATGCACCCATATTTTAAGCATCGGAGCTGGCCCAAAACAGTAGGGTGAGTGTCCTTGGTCTTGGTGTGGGAACAGCAGGGATTGCCCGAGGCAAGGATGGCAGCGACCCCATGTCTCCCTGCCGCCGCTGGGTTCATTTGCTGCTCCTCCCAGGCTGGGGACAGGGTGAATTGCCCCACCGATTCCTCCGTGGTTGCTCCAGGGTCTGCTTGCATTTGGGTTATTCATTGCCTTTTTTGAGCGGTGCCGACTGCCATGTACCCCACTGAGAGACCCGCTCTGCTGCATGGTCTGTGGGGCTGGGTGGTGCTGATGACGTACTGCTGGTGGGGTTTGGGCTCACGCCTGGCTTTGAGCCATCACGCTCTTGCCAGCTATCCACAGCCGGTGCGTAGCGTGTCCGCATGTAGTGCGCCTGTGTGTCTGTCTTTGTTTATTGGAAACTGGGAGAGGTAACTTCAAAAGCAGACCTTCAGATGCTTTGTGAAGCCAAATGTGTAGCCAGAACGGGAACACCCGACTCCAGCCACCACCCCTTAATTGCATGGCTCAGGCTGCCCTGCTGCAGCTTCTCAATTTCAGCCTGGGGCGAGACCCGTGGGAAAGCAGAGAACTTGGAGCAGTGTCCAAATGCCACACGGGGATGCTGCCTGCCCCCCTCACTGCTGGGAGGGCCAGGCTCCGCTCCCGCTGCTGACCGCCTGCCCCATCCTCTCCCTGTCCCTGCAGGAGCCATCCCACGCTGGCACTGTTGCAGCTGGCCACCCCACTGGAGCAGCCCTCAGGGACAGCCAGGGTGGGCTGGGAGGAGATGTCGCAGCCCTCGGGGACAGCCAGGGTGGGCTGGGAGGAGATGTCGCAGCCCTCGGGGACAGCCAGGGTGGGCTGGGAGGAGATGTCGCAGCCCTCGGGGACAGCCAGGGTGGGCTGGGAGGAGACGTCGCAGCCCTCCAGCAGGTGTGGTTTAGGGGGCTGAAGGGGAGCACCCACGGAGGGGGCTATGTTCACTGTATATTCGCTTACACCCATGGGATGCCTTGCACCCCATTTCTGGTTGGGTATCTGCTGTGCAGGATGCCCACGGCTAGGCCAAGCTCTGTACATTCACCCAGTGGGAAGGTTGGAAAGGTCACCCCAAAAAGGCAGCCTTGCATTGCCAGGCGTGGGGGGGGACGCTCAGCTGCGCCCATGCCTGCCCCATGCCACACAGCACTGAAAAGCTTCAACCTCCCGACACCCAACAAATGCTGTGTTGTTTTCCCTCTGCCAGGGCAAGGGCTGCCAAGGGCCCCAGAAAGGGAGCAGGAACAACGCTGCTGGCAAGGGGGGTGACTCTGAAAATGAAGACAGTGATGAGAACGAGGAGGAGGAGGAAGAGGAAGAAGAAGTAGCTGAGAACGAGAATGGCATCAACGGCACAAGCACCAACACCACCGAGGGGGCAGATGGCCCTCATGGCAATGGCACCAAGGTGGCTGAGGAGGGCACTGGCATGGCTGAGGAGGAGGAAGAGGAGGAGGAAGAAGAAGAAGAGGAGGAAGAGGAGGAGGAGGAGGAGGAAGAGGAAGAGGAGGAGGAAACTGAAGTCACCACCATCGCCAGCACCACCAGTGAAGAGGGGCTGTCTCAGGCGACCACCGTGGGAGATGGAGGACCCACGGATGCCACCACAGCTGGGGAGCAGTGGGAGTATGAGGTGACAGCTGGAGGCCACAGCCGGGGGGATGAGAGCACCACGGATGGCAGCTACGTGGAGCAGGACGAGTACGCCCGTGGGGACAGCTACCGGGCCTATGAGGATGAGTATGGCTACTACAAGGGGCATGGCTACGATGTGTATGGCCAGGATTACTACTACAGCCAGTGAGCGGGTGGTGGGGCAGCCCCGGTGCTGTCCCCCACCTGCCCCATCCCGCTGAGGAATGTGCATCCGAAGGCTCATCGCAGCTGCCGCGCACCAGAGGGGACACCGGGAGTCTTGTGGTGCACACTGGCTCCATCCCAGGCTTTTATTTTGTATCTTGCAAAGTGAAATGAAATAAAGCAACTGAACCGAGCTCATTGGTGATGAAGGGTTTGCTGCTAAATTTGCTGGGGTCAGCAGAGCAGCACAGCGCTTGGTGGGCTGAGGAGCTGCAGGTGCTCATGCTGCTCAGGGTTAAATCTTATTCCAGCCCAGATGCACACGAAAGGAGAGAGGAACAGAAAAGCTAACTAGGAAAGCCTCTGCAGAGTCCCCTCCAAAAAAGGGAAGGGCAATTTAGGGTCACTGAGGTGGGATTGCTGCAGTCGATGTGAATTTGCAATATGTGGGTGCTGATAACCTTACCACATCTTCCACTCCTGGACGCCCCAGGCAGTATTGATAAAGGTGAAGACATTAATTGCTCCTGCTCTGCTTCACTGGCTGTAGATGCACAGCCCTGTCATGAGAGCTTTGCTTCTGCATCCCTGTGCCAGGCATGTGGGTCCCGCTGAGGCCAGGCACCTTGGGCACCTGTTTTGGACACTGGTGCAGCAGTCCAAAATGGTCCACGGCTCTCCCTGCCACACGGCCTCGTCCCCAGGGCAAGGTAGGGCTGTCACAGTGTCAGCAGTGCCTCCGTTCACCTCCTGTGGCAGGGATGGTGATGCCTGGGCTGGCAGTGCCCAGAATCCCGGCCCAGAGTCACCTCCCCACAGGAGTGTGGCTCTGGCCAACTGGGCGTCTGTACCAGGGATGGGGAAGGACCAAATCCTGCTGGGTTGCAGGCAGGTGCCCCCATTGAGGAAAAGCAACGGCCCTCACGCATGGGTTATGACAGGTACCATGCTGCCCTTGCACTCCTGGAGAGGAAAATCTTGTTCAGCTGCTGATACAGGTCCAACAGCAAAAGGAGCTTCTATTCTCACAGCAGCAAGCTGCTGGCTGCTGCACAAAATTGCGTCTGTGTGCCAAAGCTGGGCTGCAGCTGCCAGGGTGGCAGGGACTGCTGCCTGCAGGCTGGGCACTCCAAGGGCCAAAACCTGCGGCGCTGGGGAGCCCTGCACACGCTCACAGCAGGGGTGGGGGGGGGACACGAGAGCCCCATCATCCACATCCCCAGGGGGTACCCAAAGACGTCAGGGGATCAGCACAAAGCGCCCTGGCACTGCCAAGGGCTGGGTGCCACTGCCACGGGGCGCCCAGCCCGGTCCTATGTGCGTCAGCCCCCACCGGGCACCCAGCCAAAGTTCTGTCTCTCTGAGCCAAGGTGTACCGGTCGGCTGCTCCGCTACCTGTGGGGCAGCACCTGACCGTGGCTCCCTGGCTCAGGGGAAAGGGCGAGTTTCTTCCTGGCGCCAAGATTTGCTTCCACCTGAGGATGGATGCTGACCGTTTAAGCATTTCTGGCATTAATGTGCCAGTTGTGTCCACTCCCAGGGTTTGGGTCAGGGCAGGGTGGTAGGTGGGGTGGGAACTGCTGTCACCATCACCACAGTGAGCGGCCGAGCCAGGCTGCCCGCAGCAGGGGGAACCTCCCTTGGCATATGTGTAGGCGACCAGCGATACCACCAAAGCTAGGGGGGAGCAGGAGGAGAGCACGTACGTCATGCACATCCTTGTAGCAGCTTCCCGCAGCAAAGGTGGGCTCGAAGGGACCTATGCAAGCAGTGCATTTAAAAAACTTTTTTTTTTTTTTTAATTCTTTGCCACACTTCTATTTTGCATTTGCACTGGGTTTAGCTCAGGGGGGTTGAGGTCGAAACCCAAAAAGCAAGTGTCGGACGCTACGACATGGTGTTGGCTGTCAGCTTGGCCAGCGCTGTCCCGTGGTGCCAGTCGTGGCCACGACCGGGACAGGCTCAGTGTATTCCCCTTCCCTCTCTGCAGCCTTGCCGACTTTCCCATGTCAGTCATGGTGAGCATGCCCTGACCCGCTGCGCCCCCTCTTATCGATAACCGGGCTGGATGTGTGCCACACTAAGATCTGCACTAATCATCGAGCAATTTCACCTTCAGAACAGATATTTATAAACCGTGCTTTCTGTTTATCCAGCCAGGTGGAACATTTGATAGCTCTCTTCCACCACAAACACATTTTTAGCTGTAAATTACTCCCCCTGGTTATCTGCGGGCACTGTCAGCCTTGACAAATGTCCCTGGGCAGAAGCTGATTGGCTCCACGTGCCCGGGGCCAACTTTAAATTTCAGCAAAGTGGGCACAGCCTCCATGGTCTGCCACCGGGACCTGCCTCTGACAGCGAAAGGTAATCTTCTTACCTAGTTTGCTTGCCCTGCCTCTCCCCGTCCCTTGGGCTCTGCCCTTCCTGAGCAGGGCACCTCCTGCTTTCACTCTGGGGAAGGCACAGCGGGGACCCCGAGCCTCAGCTGCGTGCATCTCTGCACCGTGCTCTCCTGAGCCTACATTGCTTTGTATTGAGGATCCTCGTGCATGAATTTGCTTCCGATGTTTTCTGTAGCAACGCTTGCACGACCGAAAATAGTCTCCGGGCTGAACCTGCGAGCCCAAGTCGGGGTGGACGGGTGACATGAGAATGACTAGCCCACGGAGCTGTTGTCTCCTGTCATTTATCAGTGCTGTTGAAAAGAGCATGCGACTATCTTGATTCCAACGTACGGCTGTACGGCTTAGTCTGCAGTGGGTTTGGTGGCCATTCATTGCAAATACGTACCCAAGCTGCGTTGATGGAGCGAGTTAAGAAGGTTTTTCACCCGGTGTCAGAGTGCCCGCTTGGTGCTGCCGGCACTGCACTTGTCCTTGCTTCAGCGCTGTACGCACGTGGCGAGAGCATTGCCTTGGCTGCACGGGGGGCAGAGAGGCGGTGATGCCAGGGGCCGCCACAAAGGCTGGGGAGAGCCAGTTGCTGGACAACCCCGCTGCCAGAGGGGCTTTGGGACAGCAGATTTTGGGTTGCTGCTGACTGGGACTGTTGGGGACCGCAAGTCCTGGGAAGGTAAACTTGAGTGATTCTTTGCTTTGTGCCCCCAGGAGCTGCTCAAGATGCAAAGAGCCCTGGTGTACCTGTGCCTGTGCCTGCTCAGCACAGCGCTCTCGACACCCGTGAGTATGGCTCTTCCTGGCTTCCCAGCATGGCACTGGAAGTGTGGGGTGCACCTCCCAGTGCAACCCAGAACGCTGTCGGCAGCAGGAAAACATGAGTTGTACTTGCGTATAGCACCTCTGGGGCATGGGGAGGGGTCTTGAGGTGCTGGCACAGAGGTGAACCCAGCAGGAAGAATACGTATGAGCCCCAGGCGCTGAGGTGCCTGAGCACGTCCCTTTAATTTAGCACTCGCTTAGGGCATTACGCAAGGGCCACTCTGGGTCGCTGTAACTCTTCCCCTTGATGTCTGTGGGGTTGGGATCTGCCTAGAGCTTTTGGACAGGGAACAGCCCGAGCAGAGTCACAGGAAGGGAGGCGCAAGGAGGATGCTCGCCTTACTCCTGTGGGTAACGGGACGGAGGGTTGCCTGCAATTATATGCCAGCGCTCCTAACGCGACGTTCAGACAGATATAACTGAAACAAAGGGAAAACTAAGAGAAATATAATAACAGCTATTTTCGTCCTGCATAACTCTTTCCCAACATAGCAAAGGCACAGCTAGAGTGAAAATCTGCTCCTAGTAAGGTTTGCTTTCCTGGCAGGGTGAGGAGGAGGGAAATCACATCTTCCCAGAGGGCTGGGCCCCAGCTACCAGTCCTTTAGCTCCCCAGGGCAAGCTTGCATAGCTGGGTCCAGGGGTGGGCGGTTGGGGAGGAGGGAAGGGGAGTGGACTGGGTGGACTGGGGAGGCCATAAATCAGCACAGATTTGCTTTTCAGATAGGGGCACAGAAGCAAGCTTGTTAACACTCTGCTGTGTAACCTGGGCTGTAGTCCAGCCTTTGACATTGTTCATGAACAACGGAATAACCTGGGAATGTTTAATACTCTGGGGTGCATTTCTGCCCCTTTCAGCTGGGCTTGGGGTGCTTCAGCGGCCGATTTTGCTGAGACTGGAGGGGGTTCCGCTCCATGGGGCCATCTTCCCCTCTGACACATAGGGACTGCCCCATAACGTCTTGGTGGGGCTCACAGGATGCTCATACCTCCAGGTCCCCCAATCCTGAGGGATGCACTGGCAAATATGTCCCAAAAGGTGCCAGGATAATCAGGGGAGGCTGGAAGCTTGCAAGTGTGTCCAGAAACCTGGCTGTGAGGGCACAGGCATTGCTGCTCCGTTGCCCAGTTAACACTGGGAATCACCAGCAGTTAACCAGCGCCAGGGTCCCATCGCAAGCAGATCCCAGCCGTAAGGGAGCATTGTGGGGTGAGGAGCAGCGCCATGTAATAAAACTGCTCTGCAATAAAAAGACTCTGCAGCAGAAGCCAGTAAAAGGGTATTTGCAGATCAACACTCTCCTATTAAAAGCAGCCTGCAATGCAAACACGCTGCAGCAGAGTTTTCAATACTTTTCAGACCCTGGGAATGGGTGTTCAACCTTTCCTACTATTGCTGGCTTTAATCCAGCACCCCAAGTAGGGCCCGTGAATTTATTGGCTTATCAACGGAGTTTTCCCACCCTTCCCTGGACACCGTGGTGTGCCTATCATGCCAGGCAGGGCGGGCAGCCAACAACAGGCGTTGGCGGCTGCTCAGATGCCAGGGCAGCATTTGACGCCTCTGCTCTCACTTGTGTTTTGCTGCCCGTAGGTGCCGTTGCCGCCGCCTGGAAGAGTTGCCGGGAACTGTGTTGGACAGCACCGGGTACGTCCCGTTCTGCCCCATCTGGACCCCACTCTGTGTGGGGGTGCCCTGCACTGGGTGCACAGGGAGCAAAAGCTGCCTTTGGAGGTCAGCCTCAATGAGACACGGAAAGAGACCATCGGTCTGCTGGCATCTGAGCAGACCTTATAAAGAGCAGGGGAGGGGAAAGGCGTGATATGCTCAGGTGAGGGAAGGGCTTCCCCCCATCAGCTGCTCCTCTGCCCCTGCCCAGCCCCAGAACACAAACGCTTGGGGTACCTGCAGGTGAGGTTGTGAGAGTCCCAGGCCCAGCTGCTACAGGGTTTTTTCAAAGTGTATTGGTGTAAAATGCCCCAGTAGCAAAATTCAGGTGAGTAGTGTGGAAGAAAATGCCTGGTTTTGCCTGTTGGATGCCAGCTGCTGTCCTTTCAGATCTTTGGTCGCCATCGATAAACCATTGCCGGCGGTCGACCACCATCCAGGTTGTTTATTCAAGCCACAAGCTCCCTTGCAAAAAAACCCCAAGCACACACCTCCTGAAAGCAAGCAAAGGCAGAAAACGAGCCCAAGAAAAAACCAAAACCCAGAGCCCAGGAGACAAGCACAGCCATCCTGCCCAGGTCCCTGCCTGCGCTGGAGGCCACGAGGTGGTGGGAGCTACTGCCCACCCTGGGGCCCCAGCAAGTCCTGGTGGGACCCTTGCTGCGGTGCCAGGCACCACAAGGGAAGCTCCTGCCATCACGTTAAATAAGAAAATTGTGGGGTTGGGTTATTTTCTCCCCTGCCAGATACTGCTGAAAGGCTGCAATGCCAAGCACGGCTTCTACATTTTCAAATACGTCTACTCGTTTTCCACGCGGAGGAACCAGACGCAGCTAAAGGTGAGAAGGCGGCCAGGCAGCACAGCAGGACCCTGGCTGGGCTGCGGCGCGCCACGCAGCTGGCAGGGGCTGGGGCTGACCCTGACCTCTCCCTCGTGTGTCCTGCACAGAAGGAAGAGGCCGACAGCCAGAGCACCATCCCCATCCGCCAGCTGGACAAGGACAATGCCCAGTCGGGGCAGACAGAAGACAGGGAAGCCCCGAAGCAAGACGACAATGTCAGCACTGATGCGAAGCAGTCCCGACCCAGCCTCAAGCCTGAAAACCACAGCACCGTAGGCATCGGTGCGCACGTTCACAGTCCTCACCCAGGCACCAGCACGAGAGCACGCAGCGGGGTTGGCATCACGGGTCCCACCCCAGCCAGCTCAGAGGGCAGCGGTGACCTGGATTTGGTGATTGAAGTCGATAGTGGTGTTCCCGTCCTCCCCCAGGGCAGACGCACCAGTGAGGCCACGGTGGGGAACAGGTCTGCTGTCAGGAGCGAGGACAGGGACGATGGTGCCCCCGGGGGAGTTCCAGTGGAGTGGCCCATGACAACCGGGAGGGAAAGGGCCCATGCCACTGGAGGAGCTGGGGATGATAGCAGCGGTGAGGCCACCGTCCATGGCCAAGGGCAGGAGAGCATCGTGCGGGGCACAGGGACGGGAGGCAGCACTCTCGCCTCTGTCACTGAGAATATGGAGGACGTCCAAGTTGACACCAAAGGTGTGGATGAATATGCTTTCATCCCTGATTCGGGCAGCGTCACCGTCACCCACGGGGAGCCGGGCAACACCAGCTTCACCCAAATCTCTCCAGACAAAGATGATGAAGTCAGCATCTTCATCGGGAGGGCCAGCATCCACGTGGGGGAACAAGAACCCACCCGGGCCAGTGCCACTGCTGGCAGTGAGGATGACAGCATCCCCACTGCAGGAACCAGCAGCACCCTGCCCAGGCTGGGCTTCACTTCAGCACACGGTGGTGATGATGATGATGATGGCATCCCTGCTCGCAGGCAGCCTGAAGGACTGGCCCCCACGGCCACCCCAATCCATGGGGACATCATCACCAGCAGCCGTGGGGATGACCATCCCACAGGAGATGATGAGGATGGTGTCACCACTCTTGGTGATGGAGAAGGACTGGTGACCCTTGGGAAGAGTGATGATGGGGTGAGGAGCGAGGGGCAGAGGTTCGAGGGGAGGCCAAGCCACCTGCCTGTTACCACCATCCACCGGGGGGTTGACGACGAGGCCGCTGCCGCTGTTCCAGCCAAGGGGGCCAGCATCCACCTGGGCACCACCGTGGCTTCCCCCAGGGTGAGCGAGGAGGACTGCACAACTGCCAAGGGGACAGCCGGCGGCCACACGGAAGGCGAGAGTGCCATGGTGGGGAGAGGTGGGAGCGGGGAAGAGAGGCCAGCCCCATCCCAGCCCCGCAGGGAGGGACAGCCTGGGGTGGGGGCGAGGGTCCAGCTGGGGGGAGCTGGGCTGGACGTGACAACCAAGGCGTCCAAAGCGCCATCCCCACGTGGGAAAGCTGGCAGCCGGGTGTCGAGCGAGGCCCAGGCGACGGCGGGAGGCCACGGCGGCAATGCGGGGGGCCGGCCGCCCCCCGCCGAAGCAGAGGGCAGCCCCCCTCCGCAGGCAGGGAGAGCCGGGGGCGTTGCGGCCGCAGGCAAAGGCCCGCAGTGGAGGCAGGGTGGCAAGGCTGGGGCAGCCGCGGTGGGGGTCGGGGGCGGCCGCCTCCCCGGGCACCTCGGCAGCAGGCCGAGGGCAGGGGCGGCGGGGGCGTTTGCGGCACTGAGCCGCAGCAGGCAGGTGGACCAGGTGAAGCGCGCTGACGAGCTCCACCTCCACGAGCGGGCCTTCTACAGCCTTGGCGGGGTGGGGGGCGGCCCTCAGGGCCCCCAGGCCGGCCTCAGGAGCGCCGACAGCAGCCAGTCCTCCGAGGGCGAACCGGGCAGCCTCAGCGACAGCCATCAGACGGGACTGCGGCCCTCCGGGTGGGGAGCCCCCGGGCACCCCCACGGCCACTGGAGCCAAGGGACCTTCTGAGGGGCTGCTGGCATCCACCCCGGCAGGACCCAGCAGCGGAGCTGGGGGGGTCCCCGCGTGTCGTATCCCCTCCCGCATCCCCGCTGCTGCTGCCGCCCTTTCCTGGGTGAGGGGCACCCTGCACATTGCTGAGGGTTGCGTGGTGTTCCGCAGCCCACGAGCCTGAAGTCACTGGTCCATGCGATCCTGTTGTTAATTGGAGGGGGGCTGCGTCCAGCGCTGCGCCAGCGCTGCGCCAGTTCGCTGCGCTAGGGAGCCACGTAACAGCCATTGTTCTACGCGGCGTAGGGTAGCATTGTGCGTGCACTGATGCAAAGCGAGTAAATAAACATCGAGAAAAAAGCTTCTGCCCTCACGGTTTCATTTCCAGCCTAATGGGGAAATAAAGTCATCTCTGTGCTGAAGGCTCCGCTGGCTTTGGTGTTGGCGGCAGGACTTCAGACAGCTGCTTTGCCACAAGCAGCGTGCTGCGGCGGGGCTGGTCCGGGGGCACGGCAGTGTTTCTGGCCCCAGCTCATCCCTGGCCCGGCCATCACCTGTGGGGCTGCAATTTGTCCGACCAGCTGGCACATCCCTCCTGTGGGGTATCAGGCTCCAGCGGCTCCCGCACAGGACCACTGCCTTACTGGGTGCTCCCGCGGAACATCACTCCCCTTGGCTTGTCTACCTCCCGCAGAAAGAAATGCCCATCACGCCCTCCAGCACACTGCCGGGGTGCCGGTCAGCCCCACCGTCCTTGCAGCGGCACCGTAACACCCTGGCCGTGACGCCGCCATTCCCAGTGCTGGCCCCTGCACGTGAGCCGGGCCGGGCTTTGGCACGCTGGAGCCATGCCGCCAGCGGTGCCCGAAGTTAATCACTGTTTATGCAATTGCAGGTTTCCTTTTCTGTCGGAGAAGCTGCTAAAATGGGTGCGCCCAGCAGCGCGACGGAGCAAAGGGCACAGTGGGAGCGGCATCGAGCCTGGCAGGGAGAGGTGCCCCACTGGCGTGCGGGACGGGACTCCCTGCTGGCGCAGTGCCCATGTGGGGAGACGGGTGGGAGCCGCTGTGATGCCAGCGAGGTACCCACAGTGTCTGCTCCTCCCCTGCTCTTTGCGCAGCCGCGCGTGGGAAGGGGCAGCTCCCGTTTCGGGGCACGGATTTGGTTCTTAGGGATCGTGCGTGGATGGCTGATGCTGGGACCACCAGGACAAGGATAACACTGCATATCTCACCGGTGCCATCAGTAGCACCAGCGGTGGGGGCCCCACCTTGCTCGAGCGCATGGTTTCCAGCTGAAAGAATCAAAAATTGCGTGTGCCCACTGTGCCCCACCCTAGGGCATCAGGCCTTGGTACCCCCGAGGGAGCCACGCCAGGCAGCCTGGTGCCAGTGGTGTGGGGACACTGAGGTTTAAGCAGCCTGGGGCAGGGGTTTGCCTGCAGCTTCCCAGGCGTGAGGCAGCACCCACAAGACCCCCAAAGGCTCAGGAACCTCCGGTGCTGGCCCACCCAACTCAGAGCAAAAGGGGCCACAGGGCTGCTGGCAGCCTGGGCTGGGCAGCTTGCCCTCGGATTGGCCACATCACATCACACCCCGAGTCTGAGGGAGCACAGTGATGCTCCAGGGAGCTTGGACTCGGTGGATGCTCTTGCCTGGCAAATGAAGGAAGTGGGTTTGGGGTCTCGCTGCTGGTAGGACTGGGACTGGCCGCCCTGCGGGGTTTGCAGCACTGCTGCAAAGAGACCGCTGGGTTTGCAGCCCCATGGGGAGCCTGGCATGGTGCCCAGCCACCTCCATCCCCAGTCCTGAGCGCATCCTTGTCCATGCCATTAAGCAACATCCATAAGGAAGGCCTGGGCACCATCTAGTGGAATAAACAGCCTTTTGCCGGGAGGGTTTTGTGCCTGTTGAATGAAGGTCAGCTCTGCCTGGAGCAGGATGAGCACTGCTGCCCTCTTGCCCTTCTGTTCCAGAAGGTCCCAGGGAACCAGACCTGAATGGTGGGGTCAGGTATAAAACTGGCTAGCTCAGGTATAAATGGCCTGCATTTATAAAACAGCGCTGCCTCCTTGCACAGCTGCTGTTCAAGCACCTGAAGTTCTTGTGCGCCAGCTCTGGGTCTACATGCACGGGGGCACAGGCATTTTGGGATGCTCACCCTGAGCCCCCTCTTCACCATCACTGACACGCCTGGCTCTGCTCTTCCAAAACTCACTTGCCGAATAGAACAAGCGGCCACTGAACAGACAAACGGCAACTTTCCCGAGGCTTTCCTCAGGTAATGGAGCAAAGCAGGGGGCTGGTTTTGCCTCGCAGTGAAGGCTGGGCTGATGGGCACTGGCAGGGTGGAAGCTGGCGGGGCGGCTCGCTGCCACCCCTCACACCCCAACATCCACAGCAAGCTTACAGCTGGGCTGGAGATGGCCACCAGCTCGGGGAGGTGTTCCTCTGTTGTCTCTTTGGTCTTTGGCCAAGAGATGTGTTTTGACCAAAGGAGGTCTGCTGAGCTGTGTATTTTTGGGGAAAACTTTAATTTAGACCTTTAATATAAATATAGGTATTTACTTCCTGTTCCCGTGTGTTGTTTTTGGTTCTTTAACACTGAAGGGCAGCAGTGATTTATCATCAGGTGTTTCTTCATATGGGGACGGCAGAGGCTGTGGCTGAAGTGCTTTAGGGTCTCTCATCCCACCCTGTAGGTGAGTGAACCCCAGCGAAGAGTGATCTCTATACAAGAGTGCTTTCTGGGGGTACAGAAGTGGAAAAAAATTGTCCCTACAAATCCCGGCCCTTACAAGTACTAAATGTGGGGATGCGGCCGGGAGAGCACAGGTGGTTGTTTACTCAGATAAACATTGTGCTTAGGGAAGAAACATCTGCTGTTGTGGGCTATCACTGATTTCTAGAGCCTAAAAGCCCTCACATGTGAGGTGCAGAGGTTTTTCTGCAGCACCCGCGGCAGTGGAAACCCCCCCCCAGATTTTGCCAAAGTGGATTTCTGTTAAGGTTGCTTTTGCATGTGAGCCAGCGTGTGCAGCGTTACTAGAAAAAGCAGGTGCTGGGTGAAAAAGGGGTCAGTTCCCCTACAAGCCAGATGAGCCAGATGAGGGGAAGGTGAGCCATGACCCCCAAGCAGGGAGTGCCGCAGCAGCCCAGCTGGGCAAGGCTCTGGTCAGGTCCTTTCCTCAAAGAACACACAGCTGCGAAGGTTCTCCAGTGATGCCCCTTGGAGCAGCATCCTTACCAAGGAAACCTGCTGAACCCAGCCTTTGGGTATACTGCCCTTTGGGGAAGCCTCCTTATCTCTTCCAGGAGGGAAGCAGCTGGCTGTGAGCTGTTCCTTGTCCTAGGCACTGGTGCCAGCCCCTTTGCAAACCCAGCCCTGCCCGGGGAGCTGTGGGGGCTAAGGCCATTGGCATGGGATGGGAGCAGCATCTGTGCTTCCAGCTGTGGGGCTGGCAGCACGGCAGGTTCCAATGCCGGCAGAGGGCTGTGAGTGGGGCTGCCTCTCCCTGGGTTTGCTGGGCAGAGAGGAAGCAAGGGCCACCTGCCCTGCCCTGCCCTGCCCTGCCTTTCCTGAGCTCTCCTGCCCAGGGCAGGCTTTTACATGGGCAGGTCAGGGCAACTGGCTGATTCCCCAATGCCTTTGCTGTAAAGAGAGGAGAGGGGATGACAAAATCACTAAACTTTTGCTACATGTCTTAAAAATAGCTCTCTTTGTAAGAACTCTTTGTGGTTTCATACTTCGTGGCTGCATCAGGGTTTATATGACGAAGTGAGATGCTCCGTGGTGCGTGTATAGTACGCTGCTGCAGCTGGACCTGGGATGGACATGGGCTTCCAGGCACCTCGTAGCCATCCTCAGCTCCCTGGCCGAATTATCACCTCTCCTGACCATCATGTAATGTGGCCTCAGTCACCTCGCAATGCTTTGTTAATCTGGCAGTGAGGATGCTGTAACCTAGGTAATTAGGAAGCCGTTGCCCTGGAGCCGTGGGACTAGAGGACTTTAAGCCCTTGGACAAACAGTGCACGTACATGTCAATGGGGTTTTGGAAAACGGTTGTTAACATTCAGCCTGTTTCAGCTCTTAGAGGATAGAGAGACATTCTTACAAAGTGAAGGGCTTTCACGTGTCTTGTGTTGTGACTTGCACAGCCCTGCTGAAGTGAGAATTAGACCATCTCTTCTGTTGAGGGAAAAAATGCTTTTTCCCTAATGACGTGGGTGTGGAGGGCAGAAAAATTCAGGCTGTAAAAAGCCGGCAGAGGCTTCGGTATGCAGCTCCAGGTTCTGATATGAAGTTCCTCATTTTCAGGGAAGATCCCCCTTTTGGGGGCATTTTTGCCACCACTTTCCTCCCCTTGCTCGCAACCTTTGGACTGGTCCAGTTCAAAACTTGGAAATGCTCCTGCAGATTTCGGGGAGCTCTGACCCAGCTCCGTGCAGTGCTGTGGCTTGTGGACAGTGGTGTGCAGGGTGACTGCGAAGCTACAGAGTCCTTGGAAAGGTGTTTTCCTCCGTGGTGACAATCGACGTCCTCCAGATGGGAGGATGGGTGTGCTCTCTGGGAGGAAAGCCACAGCACAGCTGCAGAAAATCCGCCGTGGTCTCAGGTACCTCGGAGCCCACAGCAGCTGTGGACAAGCTGTCCCGTGCACATCTGCCTTCCACCTCTTGGTAGACGTGCTGGAGAAGGCTGCTGTCCACAGGTCTGGCACACCCAGGCACGTTACACTCCCCTCCCACCAAAAACCTGATCAAAGGACGGTCTCTGGGCAGGAAAAGTGCTTTTTTAAGGAAACCTGGAGGGATGGCGGTCCTGCTTGACTTGCTTTGTAAATAAACATCGGAGGGTGTGCAATGCAACGGCACGTATACTTGGCTCCAGCTGGGCTGTTTCTCCGGAGGGCGTTGTTTTGGTGTGTCTTCTGGATCAGAAATCTGTAGGTTTGTTTTTGTACCAGCGACTCAACCACTGAACTGGTTAACCTTCTCCGCAGTCAGCGCCTCAGAAAAGCCAAACGCGAGCAACTCAGACTGTATGAAAACATCAGCTGCAGACTGTCCTGAAAGCCAGAAGAAAGCTGTAATTTACTGGAAGGGAAGGTCCTCTTTAAATTTACAGAAAAGAGCATATATAGAAATCTAACAAAAGCATGTAATGATTATCTGGCAGGGACCAGGGATGCTGCTGCGGGAAGCGATGATGTGGATCAGCCATCACATGTTAAACACAGTTTGTTTTGGTCAGGTCACGTTCCCACATCCTTGCTGAGGAGCATCTCTTCCTACTACTAAAACTGCAGAGAGGCAGTTAGAAAAGCAAAAGCTCGACTTGAATTGAAATGGCCAGAGATGTCAAAAACTACAAGAAAGCATTGTCCAGGTACGTGAACCACAAGCAGAAACAGAAGGAAAATATTGGCCCGCTGTCAAAGAGGAGAGGTGAATTAGCCACCAACAACACCGAAAAGGCAGAGGCTCTCCACACTTTCTTCACGTCCAGTGTCTTTACCAGCGCTGTCGGGCCTCAGGCCTTGGGAACAAAACCCCAGGTTGAAGCAGAGACCCACGGTCAGTGAAGGAGAGTTGGTACGTGAGCTGTCACAGGAGCTTGACCCCTACAAATCAACAGGCCCAGACTTTATCCAGCCGAGGGTGTCAGAAGAGCTGGCTGACGTCGTTGCGAGGCCGCTCTCCATAATCTTTGACAACTCGTGGAGATCAGGGGACATCCCAGAAGACTGGAAGAAGGCTAATGTCATCACCAGCCACAAGAAGGTCTTAAAGGAGGATCCAGGAAATTACAGGTCCATCAGTCGTACTTCAGTCCCTGGGGAAGTTACGGAACGAATCCTCCTGGGAGCTACCGCAAGTCAAATGAAGCACGCGACTGGGAAAAGACAGCTCGGATTCACCACGGGCAGATCACACTTGACAAAGCTGATCGCCTTCGGTGACAAAATAACCTGCTTGGTTGATGCAGGGCGAGCAGTGGACATTGTCTACCTGGATTTCTCCAAGGCTTTCGATACAGTTCCCCACAGCCTTCTCCTAGAGAAATGGGTGGATTATGGTCTGGACAAGTGGTCAGTGTGGTGGGTGAGGTCCAGAGGGTGGTGGTAAATAGCTTCTTTTCAAACTGGCAACCTGTCACAAGTGGGGTCCCCGAGGGATCGACATTGGGCCCAACGCTGTTTAGTATCTTCCTAAGTGATCGGCATGATGGGATCAAGTGTACTCTGATGAATTTTGCTGGTGATACCAAATTGAGTGGGGAAGTGGATGCTTGGGAAGGGTGACCCACCCTGCAGGAAGACCTGGATAGGCTGGAAGAGTGGGCTAACAAGAACCTTATGAAGTTCAACAAAGACAAATGTAGGGTCTTGCACCTGGGGAAACATAACCCAGGAGTGCAGCACAGGTTGGGATCTACCCAGCTGGGGAGCAGCTCTGTGGAAAGGGACCTGGGTGGACAAAAAGCTCAATATGAGTGAGCAGTGTGCTGCAGTGGCAAAGAAAGCCAACAGGATGTTGGGTTGCATCAACAGGATGTTGGGCATCACCAGCAGAGATAAGGAAGTCATTGTCCCACTGTCAGGCCATACCTGGAATACTGTGTTCAGTTTTGGTCCCCACTGTACAAAAAAGATGTGGACAGGCTGGAGAAGGTCCAAAGAAGGGCCATAAAGATGATCAAAGGACTGGGAAGCCGCCCATATGAGGAAAGGCTGAGAGACCTGGGTTAGTTCAGCCTTGAGAGAATAAGGCTCATCACCATGTTCCAGTATTTAACGGGTGGCTACAAAGAAGACGGAGACTCCCTTTTCACAAGGAATGACACGGAAAAGACAGGGGGTAATGGGGAGATTCTGACTGGACAAAAGAGGAAAATGTTTCACAACCAGAACACAATCAGCCATTGGAATAATCTCCCCAGGGAAGTGGTGGATTGCCCGACACTGGACATTTCTAAGGTCCGGCTGGACAGGGTGCTGGCGCATCTTGTCTAGACTGTGCTGTTGCCAAGAAAGGTTGGACCAGAGGATCCTTGAGGTCCCTTCCAACCTGGTATTCCATGACTCTGTGATACTTCCGTCACCTGCCTGACCTGACCCGTAGCCAAAAGTTATGGACAGGGGAGTCAGCATCGCTGGCTGCAACATACTGCACGGACATGCCTGTGGCCACTAATTTCTGCACTAAACACCTGACTTCTGTCTGAGCTGTAGAGCATGCTTTGGGAATATATATTAAACTTACGTACGGTTTTTAGTTGGAGTGTTAACTCTTGAAGGCCAAAGATTTAGCGGCAACGCAGCAACTTTAAAAAGCATCTTCCTCAACTGGAAGTAATGAGGGGGTTGAACTCGTAGGGCTGGAAATAGCGACTTGGCTGGAAAGGTGATGCTTATGCTCGGACAGGATCAGTCATGCAGCTGAAGAACACACTTTTGACTCTTTCCTGTTTATTTTCTGTTACAGCAGGTGAATGTGTACATTAATGGAAGCAAAGCGCTGATCACTGCTGCGTCCTGAGCAAAGTGGGGCTGGGCTGCCTCCCGGCAGGCAGGCAAGGGCACCCAGGAGGGCTGGCAGGAGGTGGTGCATCCCCAAGAGCTGTGTAGTGCTGGTGGGGACAGAGTGGCTCAGGGCCACGCTCTTTCCCTCTGCTTCAGCTCTGCCTTTGACTAACCAGCTCTGCCTTTTTGAGCAGATTCCTCCTTCTTATTTTGCTTTCCGTCTCTCTTTTACAGCTCGGTTTCCTCAGCTACCTGTGCTTCAAGCCTTCTCCCCTGCCAGCCTCCTGACTTTTCTCCTCTATTCACATTTTTCCCCTTAGACCTTTTTTCCAGTCCTGTTTCTCCAGCCTTGCCTTTTCCGCTATGCCTTTCCTCCCCGGTGTTTCATTTCTCCCTGCTCTGCCCTTTGTCAGTGCTCACCTCCCCTGCTCCATCCTAACTACACTGGTGCTGACTTCTTGCTCTGACGGTCCAAAATCCCCAGCCAAACGGAGGTCAAGGCATTCCTTAATGAACTTCCTTAGATATCAGCTTTGTGGAATCGTCTCCTACTTATTCAGTGTCCCTAGTTCTCCCGTGCTTCCAAGCTTCATTTTCTGCTTTTTGAAACGAGCCAAAACAAGAGTGAGAGGAAGATGCTGTGGGGGACCCTCAAGAGACCCAGCTCTGCTGTGGCCTGGCAGACATCCTTGGAGTCTCATTTGCTGCCTGGAAAACCTTTGCCTTTATTCCTCTTTGTTAATAATGAGTCCGAATGAAGATTGTTAGTGCAAAGGAATGGCACTTGCTGTGAAATGGTCACCCGTAAAAAAGTAAGTGTTATTCTGGTGAGGAGAGCAGTCAGCTATTGAAAACCTGTAGGCTAGTTCGCACAGGTCCCATCCCCACTTCGCAAGAGGAGCCTTGTGCTGCAGGTAACAACGGACCTCCCAGGCTGGGTTTCCCCCAGCGGGCTCCCTGGGTTTCACAGACAGCCCCCACCCACGGAGGTCAAGTTAGTGAATCACTAACAGGCAGGTATGTTGGTCTCCAAGCTAATTGCCCAAAACAAAGTTGCCTGAGGTCAGTCACTAGCAGCTGATGGTTTTTTCACCTCATTTGGACCCAGTGACTGCCCTGCTACCTCCCAGCTTGCGTGGGCTTCCTTTGGTCACTGGAAACCAGCTCTGATGCACACCTGGGGGCAAGATGGGGTTTGCTGTGCAAGAATGTGGAACATCTGCTGCTCTCAGCACTTCCCAGCAATGAGTAAGTCATCCTGGAAACAGGTAGCAGGAAAGGGTCTTTCTCCTGGGAAAAAAGCAGTCTCTGTCCCCCTTGGGTGTCCTCTACCTTGTCACCAGCCATGGCTGTGGTGAAGACCAGGTTTGTTTAAGGTAAGATGCTGTGATCCGTGAGGTCTAACATGGTCTCCCCCTCTCCCAACTCCCTGCTCAGGAGGATGTCTCTGCTCCTGCTGCCACCCTGCGCAGGCGGTGCTTCCTCCTCGCCCCATCCCTGCCTGCCCTTAGCGGTGTGCCCTACAAAAGGGGCTTTTGTGGAGGTGTGCTTGAGGGAGGTAGTTAATTTTTAGCTTCCTGTTTGGTGAGCCAGGAGTAAGATTTTAACAGGGACTGTGCTAGACCAGAGCTATTTTGCTATTGCTTAACTAGTGCTGCATGGCTCTGGGCCACTTAAAACAAAAGCCCAGACCCCAGGAAAGCGCAGAGCATTGCTATGGTCACTGGAAAAACAAAACCAGACCCTTTCTCCATGTGGCTCAAATACTGCCCAGCCTTGGGGTTTCAGAGCTAGAGAAACCAGCCTCAAGTTGGTAGGTGGAGGTGTTTGTTGGGGTGGGGCTTGTGTTTCTCCACTTGGGGATGTGGAGGGGAGCAGGGGGACATCTGTGTCATCTGGCAGAGTTTCGAGGAGAGGGAGCATCTTTCATCCTCTCTGCTGCAGCCCATGGCCACTGCATCTGCGTTCTAGGCTGAGGAACCTGAGGTGGCAATGCCCCAGGGACCGAGCTCTGTGGCCAGGCACTGTCCTGGGTTGTGCTGTCTGGGCAGTTTGCTCTGGCACACCTAAAGGGAGGGGAAGGCACCAGCTGGGTTTGGCAGTGGAGAGCTATGCACTATGTTTCCTGTTCATTTAAAGGCATGAATGCAGTCTGAGAGTTCATGAGTAACCAGAAAAGGAGATTAAGGGAACAAGGTCTGCATTAGGGCACCAGTGAGATTAACTCTCAGGGTTTCTAACAACAGCAATAAAATACTTCTCCCTCATGGCACTAAAGCCTCACTAGTAGCTGGTGTCAGCCTGGTTTCTCTCCTGTTTAAGAGCGTGCTGTCAGGGACAAAAGGACTCGCACACAACTTCACATCAGGGCCTTATTCAGGGCGCTGTACCGGGGAAAGCGAGGGGGTCCCTTCCCAGGGATGCTGGGCTCAGGAGGCAGAGCTGTGCGGGGCTCTGGCGTGGGCTTGCTCTGACAGGCTGTTCTCAAAAGAGATATTCCACTTCTCAGAGTTTGCAGAAGACTTCCAATAGCCATGGAAAAGGTTTTGAACTGCGCAGAGATGTAGAAGGTGAAGGGCCCAGGTTTAAAAACGAACACCCCGAGGCTGTCGATGGCTCAGGGTGGGACAGCTGGGTCTATGTGCGGGTACCTAGAGGAGCTGCTGTGATGTGCTGTTTCAGGAGCTGAGAAACAGTTGGGAAAAAAAGGTATTTTTTTCTTTCTCTTTGGTTAGCGACAGTGGAGAATCAATTCCTTGGTGTAACTTGTATCAGTAGGGGAATGGTGATGTTGCAGGTTTCTCACCCTTTCTGCATGAAGGATGTGTATTTCCAGAGCCGGATGCAGGCTCCGATCCTTAGCCGAGGCCATTGACCAGCCAGCGTGCCAGGCACAAGGGGAAGGTTTTGCTCAAGGTATGCAGCATGGCATGGCACACTCTTTTTACCTTCCCCTCTTGTAAAACCAGATTGGTGTGTGGGTAGCAAAGTGCTGGTATAATTCAATTCAGTCCTATACAAGTACCTACGGATAACTACTCCTGTTTTCCTAACACTGCTGATACGCAGCATTTGTGCGCTTGAGTGAGACTTTGACTTGGGGTTGTTCTTGTCTTGCAATGGTGCACTGTCATGAAAGACCCCCAGGAAGGCAAAGCTTGTACTAGAGATGCTCTGTGGCTGGTGTGAGCATCTTCCTCTTCTCTAAAGAGAGTAGAGCACTGCGGAACCTTCTTTCCTTAGCTGAGCAACAGAGAGCTTTAATCCCCTTTGCAGGAACTGACACACCTTGCTGATGTGACAGACAGAAACAGGTTTCATAAGCTGGATCTGGAAGGCTGCTGGAAAATCCCAGTTTAAAAGCTGTACATATTACTGAAAGAAACCGGTCTGTCATATCTCTTTAGTTGCTCGGACCTTATTTGTATTTCTTTGTGTTTGCCGTACAAAGGGGCTCTTTGGACCTCAGATCCTCCTGACAGTCCGGTTGTTTCTGCCAAGCCTGCAGGTATCCCAGGTGTTTGGTCTGAGAGATGTGTCCCTGCAACAGGCTTCCAGCAAACAGAGCCTGTGGATGGGGGGCACAAGCAAGCAGAGCTTCTCAGCGCTGTGCACAAGGGAGAACAACCAGCATGTGCATGCAGTGGTTGCCTCAAACCACCTCCCCACAAGCTGGCTGGCTCCACGATTTGCCTTTCCCTGCTTGTTTCTCCTTAAGAAACTCCCCAAGCTTTTTCGCACATCCTGAGAGGCCATGGGGAGACGCGCTCGTCATCGCGACCCCGCAGCAATCCCGAGGATCACCGTCAGTGTCAGATGAATGTTAAATCCATGATGCGCCTGGCACCCCCCACCCTCCTCGATCCGCTCACCTACGTTATCCCCTTGGCCAAGCAAGGACCGCGTGGCCCTGGGTGTTACCGTGCATCCTCCGCTGTCAGCACCCTGCTTGAGTCAGTGCAAAATGCAGCAGGACCTTGAAGCCTTGACGAGTAATGGGTCTGCTTTAGGATTTGGTGCCTCATGCGTGGGGCTAAGGAAGGAAGTGACTTACGTTCTTGTGACTGAACTTTCCTTGCAGGTTTGTGCTGGCAAGCAAGAGCGAACAGCGTCTGATGCCTCAGGCCACGCACAGCTCAATGGGACTCGCCCAGCTGTAGGTAGCCAGAACCGGGGTGGGCAGGAGGGCAGCTGCTCGCAGCAGCACCCTGATGGTGTTTCAGGAGGACAGGGGTGTGCACTGGCAGTGGGGAGAAACAGTCTTGGCATCTCCGTCCTTGATATCCGCACCTGACGCGAGGCTGGACCTGTCACAGGCTCCACAAACAGAGCTAGAAGAGTAATCCAGTACTAACTGCTCACCGAAGCGTCAGGTGTCTGGAAAAGCCCTTGCTGAGCCACAGCCATCCATTTGTGTCTTGCGACAGAGTAAGTTGCCAGACCAAATAGGCCAAAACTTTGTAAAGTGCACACGAGGGGACACCTTTCAGGTTCCTGGCTTCCAGCAGGTATTTGATACAAGAAGCTCTTCAGGTTTTGTCCAGTGGCCTTTGTGCAATTAGGGGAAAATCAAAATATTTAGTGTTTTTTCCTTCTTTCTCCTGTGTTGCTCCTCTTGTCTTGGAAAAGGTGGTTTAGGTCTTTAACAAACACCTTCCAGGTAGGATGGGGATACCTTCTGACAGATATCTAGATACCTTCTGATGTCTAGAAAATTAATTTTAAAATATATGCTATGGGCATATAATGCTTCTGCTTAGACATGTGTGCTCCTACAGCCTTCTAACACACACCTTGACTGCTGGGAGAAGCACCCCTTGACGTCCCTAGGTCGCTTTCCCACCTCCCTGGGCAGTGACAGTGATGCTGCTGCTAAAGGCTCAGCACATTTCTCACCAAGATATGCCAAGCTGCCCGGAGCCCTGGGGCCCTCGCAGCCCAGAGGGACAGCCAGGCAGGCTCCGCAGGGGGAGGAGAGGGGCACAGCAGTGCCCGCCTGCCTTCAAGTGTCAGGGGAGAGCAGACCTCAGGCAAACAGGTATGGCTCCCTCGGGGTCCCTGCCAGACCAGCCTGGTGCCGCTTCACCTGAGCGACGTGCAATACGAGGAGGTCGCTTGTGTGGTGCTGCTGCCTGCCTTTGCCCAGTGGTTTATTCAGCCGTGCCGCGTGTGCTGCAGCATCTTTTCATATAGATGGATGCCAGAGTATTTACCTGTAAATTCCTGCAGTGACTTAAAAAAAAAAGACACTTTTTTATGGTATGTTGGCTCAGAAAGATGTCTAGTAATGACTATAATACAAACAAGTTAAGTGTGTTATACCTACTCGTCCTAGTGAGGCTTTCCACTGACAGAATGTAATTTTAAATTTTTGTTTAATGATTGACCTTGTTTGGAGAGCTGGGGAAAGTAAGCCATTTGGTTTTTTCAGCCCTCTGTTTCCGTCTTGGATTATACGTCTTGCATGTGGGAACACGTTGCAGGGAATTACCCATCTGGGCAGAATGACCTCTGGCCAGGAGGTGCCTTCCCGCTGCTTTCCTCGGCTGTGACCGTGCAGCCGCACCGTGCCGCGCTCTACGCTGCTTCCCTCGGCGGCTGCTGGGCATCAACTGTATACAGGTTTAAATGCTTTGCAACATCAAGAGTAATTGCAGATACACAGCGAAATGTGAAAATGGTCCTGTGTTTGGCCAAGTTCTTCCATGGCTAGGAAATGCTTTTTTTCCTTTGACTTTGAAGGAATATTCTGCATCTTCTTGTGAGCTGTGTGTGAGAAACTATACGTATGAGGTTTGTCAGAACAGAGTATTTCTATGTAAGTTCTGCTATCACTTGAGATCAGAACAGGGTTTGCTGTGTCAAACAGGATCACAAAGCATGTGCATGTTGTGGCATATGTTCAATCTTTGGAAAACTGCATTTATAGACTGGGGGAAACAAGTTGCGTTCAGTGAGCTAACCGTCATTATAGGTTACGGCAGCCCTTCCCAGACCACTGGCTTAAACAGGAAGGGAGAGAGACGTCTGCCCTGTCTTCTGTTTGACAAACCAAACTCGTCACAGTATTTTGATGGACAAACCATGGCCCAAAATAACCCCATTCTTGTGCTTTGGTTTATATTTGCAATTATACTTCGCAACAGGAAGAAAACTATGTTAATTACATTTCACAGAAGAAACGTTTCTCTTGTGCTTTCCTAGAACATTCCGTGGGGAGATTACTATGTTGAAATAAAACCCAAACAAATAAACCAATAGCTGTTTTCACTGGAGACTCTAATTCCTGTCTTGCTGCTCATTAGAGTAGGACCTACGCCGGTGAAGAGATTTCCTGGAGAGTAAGAGCTGAATAACCTGCACAAAGAATTGCTTGTGCTGGGCACGGACCCTGCACGATGACACCGCACAGAAGCGTTGGTAGCCCCAGCATGACAGATGCTGGCCCCGCCAGGCCCTCACTGAGACTGAGACCCCACTGAGGCGGGCACCTTGCCCAGAGCAGTTGGGTTACACCACGCTGTGTCACCTGAAGAGCTGCGACGTTGCTCCCTGTGCATAGCGATGCTGAACAGCGGTCAAGCAGGAAGGATCTCCCGCACGCTTCGGCTGTAATTTCATCGAATCCAGACGAGTTATTCCTCCAGATTTCTATGACAAAAACTTGGAGTGGGATAAAAAGACAGTGGACAACAAGGAGTTTGTATTGCATTGAGGGAGGAACGGAGAGATGCTGTCAGTGGTCACTTCCAGAACGAAATTCTAGGTTTTTTTATAACCTGTGTGTTTCTAATCCGTTTTCCATCAGGGGCTCAGCTACTATGACCATCTTGCTGCCTTTCAGATTGAACATTGGAGGAGAAATCTTAGTTCCCCAAAGCCAGGAGATGTGCATGCAGCCTAATGGAGTTGGGGAGCTCCTGTTTCCCTAGAGGGCACAAACCTGTTTGCATACAGTAAAGCAAAGACTGCTTGGGCAGCAAAGTCTGAAACCGGAGCGGGGAGAGGAGCCAATGCTCTGGGGAGTCTTTTCCAGCAGCAAGCAGAAGGGTGCTGGAAAAACCTCGCCAGCATTGCCATCAGGGTTACCTCTGTTAAAAACAGAACAGAACTCGTTAACACCGGTACTGGAGAGGCTGGAATACAACAGATAATTGTGAGCCAGGCTGCGGTGTTTATACACAGTTGAATTGTGTGAAAGACCTGAATAATCTCTCGCCCACAAAAAACAATGGAAAAGCCTGTGCATAACCTAATTCTTAGAGTTATGGATAGACAGTGTCGTTAGCACTCATCAACGTGACTCTATGGAAAATGGCTTTAACACGGAATAACCCCGATCCAGGAGGAATAACTGCGTTTGGCCAAATGCAAGCTGTTAAGCTCTGTAGCATCTGGAGTTGGTCCTTCTATCTGACTTGTGCAGGGGGTCAAAGTCAAAGACGGTCTGGTTTAGCTTTAAAAATCCCCAAATCCTCACCCTCTGCCATGCATCGTCGGCACACTGTGGTAACCGACTCTTTTAGGCTGTCTGTATTACAAATTCGGATCTGGTAGAGTTGTTGGCTTTCCAGGAAAGATCTTCTGGGTATTGACCTGGACCCCTGGCCAGCCCCAGCAGCTGTTCCAACACGTTGCAAGGGAGCGCGCAGGCGTGCTTTTGCCCCCGTTGATTGCTATTCAGGGTTGGCATAGGGAGGAAGAGCAGCCCAAGCAGACAGGCTAATTGTCGGCAGGCCGTATCGTGGTGAAACAGGAGCAGCCCTGCTGCCTTAGGCTTCAATTTGCACTGTCTGTGTAGACCATGTAATAAAAAAAAAGCTGCCCTCTTTCTCTGCCTCCAGTGTGGAACCTGTGTATGTGCAAACATAGCTGTTTTCCACTGAAGTCTATGAGGAAGACTTCCTGTTACAGAAAGATACTTAAAACCTCCAGCCAGAGAACGCAACGACATGGCCAGGGTGTTTTGGTTTGTTTTGTTCTGTTTTTGGCTATTCTGTCTCTCTGTTATTCCTTGCTTTCCATGACAATAATGATGGGAAGTCAATGTGTTAAAAGAGATGCTAGCATAATTGTGAGTTCAGAGTGAGATTTTTAGTATCTGTCAGGCATCTACGCCCTGCCTGCTGTGCGAGCAGTATCGAGCTGGGAGCTAATAAACAAAACGGGCAAATTATTATTGCATCAAGTCTTACAGTTGCCTCCTTTTTAAAAGAATTATTTAATAGTCTTTACCCAATAACTGGATCTGATATCTGTATGATCAATAAGGGAAAGCTTGTGCCCATGCAGTAGCTTTGCAAGATCAGAGCCATGATATTATTTTTGCTGAAAATTATTTAAGTCACATGCTGTAACATCAGCGTGGGAAGGGCAGGTGCAGTAGACATGAAGTTAAATGACAGTCTACTTCAAAAAAAAATCTTCACATGGTAGTTTGCATCTCTTATTATTTTGATGCTACTGGTTTTTTAATCATCATTGGAAAATCTACATTCTCCCTGTCTTCTGAAGACCCCAGACAAACCTGTGAGCATGCCTTGTGACTTGTCTGTGAAAGCAGCAGTGATCTATCCCAGCAATGACACTCATGGCACTGGCTAAAAAAAGTCATGGTAAGCGTTCCCTGGGCAGCACACCTCTTCTCGCTCCTGCTCTGAGACTTGGCCCTGCATCTCCTCTGGCAGCAATCTGTGTCAAACGGGGCTGCTGCTATGTTGCACTGCTCCCTCTCATGATAGCAGCCACCGAGCAAAGAGGTAGGATGAATGAATCAACTGATCTGAACGATTGGAAGGTTTACCTAAAAATGCCCAGTGCGTCAGCCTGGCTTCTTCAGTTCTTACAAAATTTCTTTACAGAAAAGGTTGTGAGGCATTGGAACAGGCTGCCCAGGGAGGTGGTGGAGTCCCCATCCCTGGAGGGGTTTAGAAGACATGTAGATGTGGTGCTGAGGGGCATGGTTTAGTGGTGATTTGGCAGTGCAGGGTGGACTCGATGGTCTTAAAGGTCTCTTCCGACCAAAACGATTCTGTGATTCTTTGCGTGGGGGAGCAGCAAAGCAGACATCCACGGCCATGAATACTTGTTGAAACTAAGTCCTCCTCTGTCCATCTTTATTCAAGCCTGAAACAGGGGGCTTGCACTGGTCTCCCTGGGACTTGCCATGGTCCAGCTCTTCCTTTTGCTGTTGATCTTTGGCGTTTTTGTATAACTTCCATGTGACTCAGAACTTCAGAATTTCATTTGGTCCAGAAAGTATAATTTAAAATATTAACTATATGTGTGCATGTATGTTAGTATATTTGTGCATCTTTGGGCGCGTGTGTGCATTGCTCTGGGTGAGCCAAAGCGAAGCAGCACTGCAGGAAGCTTGCTCTGATCAGACTTTCAGCCTGGGATGTAATTATGCCTTCAGTTTTCAATCAGTAAAATTCTAGCCACCTTGTTCACGGAGGCAAACACTGGGGTGTTTCTCCGGATCAAAGTCTGTCCTGGGTGGTTACCTTCTTTTTGCAAAAGGTGACTATAGAAGAACCCATTCTGCAGCAGCCAGTTAACTAAGCAGCTTTGCTAGCTGAATGCTGACCTGCAGCCAGCTCTGGTTTTTGCTATAGCTACCACATTATTTCTTTTCCTCTGTTCAGCACACCCAGGGAGCCTGGGTAGCATAGCTGTGTCGATGAGCAGTTACCTGCACTATTAGAGAAGTGAGGAGTAGGAAGCGTAAGTGAGGCGGGCAGCAGCGGGGTCCTGCATGGCAAGACAAACAAATTCCATTGGGCTGCAACTGCATCGGTGCCAATGAAGGTACAAGTGCCAGAGCTTCTGTAAGGCTTCCATCAGAAAGGTGCCATAATAAATGCTTTCCAGCAGCCTGCTGAGGGCACAGAGTTACCTATTCACAACCTGCCTCCTTAACCTGAGATTTGCAGTCTGGCTCAGCCCATGCGTCTGTCTGTTATGCCCTGCTGCCTGAGGTCATACCACCACAGCTCCAACAAGCAGTTGTGCTTCCTCATTTTGTCTAATCAATTGCTTAGATGAGATTTAGTCTGGTTTCAACATCAGTTATTTTGGGTATAGCAGATCAAGTTTCTCCATACAGAACGGATGCTGCTTCCCAAAACTATTTGTCATCCTCTGTGTTCACATTTTCCATGGGTGAGGACAAGTCATTTGACTTCTTTGTGATAAACAAGACTCAGTAAGCAAAACAGCAGTTCTGGCTTGTTATTTATTGACTGGTAATGTTCTTCCTAATGCAACAAGCCCTGATGCTGTATATGCTCCTCAAGAGTTGCTTGTCCTGTCAGCTGCCCCTTCTTATTGTTTGCTTCAGAGCCTGCTGATGAACCCAGTTTCTTGGGCTTTCCTTTCCTCTAGTTAATGTATAGCTGAAGTTTGCTGCCTGCTTTGCATCCGTATGCCAACCACAGTTTGCCATTTATTCTGCCAAATTTATAGCTATATGCTCAACCAATAATCTGTCTAGGTAGCCAGTATGAATTATGTGCAAAATGTTATTTCCTAAATCTGGATGTGATTATCTCTCAGCTGCGTATTTCCAAAAAAAGCACCTCCCTTCCAAAGAGGCAAGGAAGGAGAGCAGGGGCCTGCCAAAAGTTTCGTCCAGCTGTGCTCCCATACCTAGCAGGCTGTCTGTCCTCCTGGCTAGCCAAGCTCATACACCTCCGCACAGTTCCCTCATATCGCAGGCTGCAGGGCTCTTGGTCCTTGGTGCTGGGCAGAGTCAGGGACTGGTTGGTCCAGGAGGTGACAAATGATAACACCCGTCAGATATGAGTTATTACTTCCCATTCCATCCAAAAAACCCTCCAATTTTTTAAAATGGAAAGGATTAATACAATTTTAATACACAAAACACAAGGAGAAATTGCTGGGTCTGAGCGATGTTCTTCATTGGCACATTGCTTGCTCGTTGTACAAGAGGTGGCTACAGCAATACCAATTAAGATGAAGTGTCCTGACATGTGGGAGATGTCTCAGCTTTCCAAGAGAGAACCAAAATGATCCTCCATTGCTGCACTGAAGCCTGGCTCCTGCAGAGCTCCTGCCCGGATGGGCTTTGAGGGAAAACGCTTATCACCTCTGAGCTTGAGCAAGCTGTGAGGAGACAGCAGAGGTCTTGACCCTAGCCTGCTGGTTTTTGGTTCCCCCACAAAATCAAATCAGCTTCTCAGCCAAACAACTTCCTCCCCAAATCCAGTCCCCGACTCTTTAATTTAACTTCATCAGGACCACAGAGAGGTTTTCACTCCCACTCCAGCGGGAGGGGCTCCCCGCCCCAGTGCACAGTGCCGGGGAGATGTTTGCTTTCACACTGACTCAGTCCTGCATCCGTCCCACCTCAGACCACAAGCAGACTTAGACAGAGAGTTAAAAAAACTGCTCACAACAAAACCTGAAGCCACGTGAAATCCGGAAGGTTTCTGGTGTGTAGCCCAGCCTGGGTCTGAGGTCACGTTTACCGACAGGGTCACAACCTGTCCTAGAAGTACTGCTCTGCTTGTACATCACACGCTTCACCTTCCCCAGGCCTCTGGAGATAGGAAAGTCAGGGCGGGCTGCAGAGAAGATGCCTTGTGTGCAGAACACCACAGATATGCAGATCCTGTGTCGCGTAATGCTCAGCACCTCTCCAAATGGTGTTCTGCGCTTCCAGGAGGCACTCGGGAAGTGTGCCTTGTAAAAGGTTTGGCTCTGGGATTGCTAACAACCCTTTTTGGACTCTGCTCCTCATGCTGTGAGACTTGTGTGTGGAAACGTTGTGAGCTCAACATGGTATATGTGGAATGCAAAATCGAGGATGCTGCGTGGTACGGATTGCCAGGGCACAGCTAGAACTCTTCCTCTGTCACGCCGTATAGGGTCGCAGTGCTCACCTCAGTTACGCACAGAAGCAGTGCGCAGGTCACTGCGGAGGAGGACTTGGCCCATCACCTTCCCTGTGCTGTTTCTTGTGGAAAGGGGGTGGCTATTTGTGCTTTGCCGGTGGAGCTTAGTGAAAACGCAAGCGGAGGGGTGCTCAGCGTGCAGAACCGTTCCTGTGGCGCCGTGCCAAAAGTCCCTGCACTAGGTGGAACAGGCATCTTGTGACTTTCCAAGTTACACAATGCAGAGCAAGGAGATGGTGTTCTTTCCATACCCATTCTGCACATTCAGATGTTTCCATTAGTGTAACTCCTCACTGGGAGAAAATTTTGCAGCGAGATAGGAAACAGGGAACTGAGATAGCAGGGCAGAGAGAGAGGGAAAGAACTTGTCACAAAGTTTTTGCAATGTTTGTCCAAAACGCAATTGTCCATAAAGCTATTTCCTACCATCAAATTCCCCTCAGTGCTCAGACTGTGAGCCCTGAGCTGGCAAACTGGTGGTTACTTTCTCGTGAGCATATAGAGGATTTCAGCCCCCACACCCTGCACGCTCTCCTTCATCCTGGAGTGTTACCTCTGCAGCAGTGTTCAGGCCTCAGAGCCAGTATCTTAAGAGAGTGGATTGAGCTCAGCTCCCACCGAGATGCTGAAAACTCTCACCCTCCTGTTCCCAAAGATCTGCTTTTTGAGGGTTACATACTTCCCAAAACGGCACAGACATGAAAACATGATGTACACCATATATACTTTCGCTGGTTGCTTTTCTTTCTAATAGTAGTTCAGACTATAATTGTGTTTATTAAGTTGAAAGAAATGCAGTTCTTCTTCTGTAAATTCGGAGATGAAACACAGCCACAAACCAGCGCTGGAATATCTGGTGTTTTGCTCTTCACTCTGGTAACTGTCATGACCTGAAAATAGCATAATGTTTCTGCGCTGTTTTAATTCCTGCTGCTGCTGCTCCATGGACTTTGGTATTAAAATACATGACTTTCAACAGGAATAAATGATCCAGAATATTTGTTTTTTCTAGCTGACTGTAAAAGTCAAGGGAGGAAATGTCAGTAAAGCTCCATTTTTGGAAGCTACAGACAGCTGGACTGTATTATGCTGTAGTAGGACCTGGGATCTGACTGAGGCTGTTCAGCCTCCAGGGTTTGTGGGCCACAGCTGTGTGGCAGTTCCTCAAGTATTTAATTTTTTCTTCAGTTTCCAAAGCTGTTCCAATGCTAAAAAAGCATTTGAAGATGTGAACGGGTAGCAACTACGCTCAGAAGTCAAAGACAAGCGAGTGGGCTCTCTTTACACAGGGGGAGATAAGGACAGACGAAAAGGCTGTGCTATCTGCCAAACACTGGCACGTTCTAACACACTGCCTAGTTACGGTAGAGTTCTTGCCCAGAAAGTCTCTGTTATGTCGTGATTAATCACCTACCGCAGCTCTAGGTTGTGCCTAGTTCTGCACAACAAACCCCTGTGAACGGCTAGAGCCAGCTCTGGGAAAGTAAGAGACCGTAACCCACTTTACTGCCCAAATGAGGGTTAACTAGAGCTCGCCTTGCCGACTAGTCATCTGAGTTGCACTGCAGAGCAGAAGTGGCAGGAAGACTGGACGATCACGGTCCCCACGTTGTTCTGAACTGCCCCGTCACTCCATCAGAGGTTTTCCTTGGGAGAAACTTGCTGCTGCTTGTTTGATTGCTGCTCTGGTTGGGAAATGCTCTAAGTGGTGCAAAGCAAAAAACACACAGTTGTGCTGTGCACCGTGCGTTACCGGGGTGCCCCGTTCACACACGTAAGGAGCAAATCTCGGTTGCAATGCCTGTGTCAAACAGATCTGACACCCCTATTCCTTCTGCATACCAAGTACTCTCCTAGGACACAAACACCACGGTGGTCCGTGTAGCCTATTTAAGAGGCAGAAAGGTTTTTTGTAGCCTACCAGCTGCTGAACGTAAGCTTTTCGCCACTCTTGAACCTGTAGTTGGGAAAACGTAAGGGCTGTGGGGAATATATTATATGGGCTGACATGCTGAGCTACTTTTCAGGAATATTTTATGGCAGCAATGCGAGAATCTGTTTTTCACAGAAGCCACTGTTGACTAAGTCTGCTTTTCTTTGGGATGTTCTAGTTGCAGAACAGTTGTTTCTAAGAACACTGACAAGCTGGGGTCTCTTGGGGCTTTACTTGATAGCATTCTTAATGCTGCTGAAGAAATTAATCTCTGTCTCCCAGTCTTAGTCTTTGCCACCTAGAAGATGCTGCTCTGGTCTCCCCCGAGACTCGTTTTTTGGTGAATGAAACTCAACAAAAGCCAGCTCTTCTGAAAGATTGGGCATAACAGGTCACCGAGGCAGGCTGAGATTTCCCCCACCGGCCAGAGATATTGCTGGGCATCGCACTGATAGCTCAGCTCAGGATCTTAGTTACGCGTTGAAGGTTGCACAGGGAGCCACTGATAGCACTTTTCAATGACGTGAAACGGCGGCTTAACTACATGTTCCTAAGACAGCCCAAGACGGGAGAAATTGTGGTCCAAATTTTTGTTTGACAGGATAGCAAAGTAGGAAACGTCACCTACGTGCAACAAATTACAGCCTGTCACGGTCATGCTCCGCACAGACCCTGACAGCTCTTGAAAGCTGAAATCACCCACCCTCCCACCTGTACAAATTCAAGAAAGTCGCTTGTGCTGTGCCAATGCCAGGCAAGTGCTGCCTCCAAAATCAGGCGTTTCAACGTGGGAAGTGAAAATGGTGAAAGTTCCCCCCTTTCTTGTTTGTTCCTTATCTCTGAGAGGACAAGAAGCATTACCTCCTGCCAAGGCAAAGGATTTCTCAGCTAGACAAAATGATTTACAGCATGAATAATCATGTAATGACAGGCATGAGACAAGTGCTAAATTTACTACAGCTCTGCTTTGGCTGATCTTGCATAAAACGAGGCCATTTAGTAATAACGGTCGCTTCACGTCCTGCTTCTGGATTCCTGCAAAACATCACTGTTGTTCCTTAGTTATTACAAAATCAGCCATATAGCTTTCGGCCACGGTACTCAGAAACTCTGCCATCTCCCAGCACACTGGAGACATCAGTTGTTGGCCAGGAACAACTCCCTGGGGGGCCACAGAGCATCTCTGCGGGGAGACAAGTGTTCCAGGTATTTGCAAAACATTTGCCTTGGAAAGTCACCGTGATAACTGACCTGTATGGGAAGGTCTTTCACCAGCTGCGAGGAAGACCGTGTTTCTAATGGCTCTGAGCCTCTCCATCAGCATGACCAATAACTGCTGCTGAACTTGCTGAAACAGGTTGTTTCCAAGTCCTTCCACAAAATGTATTTTCCTGAAAGTCTGATAGACAGTAATACGCTGTTAGGCAGACTGCAGGTGCTGGAAGGTTCTTGTTTCGGCCAGACACCAGCTCTAGGGGTTCTTGTTTTCAAGTTCCATGCTTCTTGATGTACGGTTTGTAGAGAAAGTAGGTTTTTGCAGGCTTAAAATTTGATCCAGTGTGTGGACAGGAGAGCAGGACGCAGCATGCCCGGTCCCACATTCAGTGGTGTGAGCCTCCCAGATTCTCTCTGTCTCAGTTTCTCACTCTGTCAGATGGAAATAGTTTTTTTCTTACCAGCCAGGGGAGCTGCAAGTTGCACAGGTCATCGGTGTTTGGCATCAAAGGTACTCAGCTACCTAAGACCTGGTTTGGGATTCCCGGGAGTCATCACTAGCCTTGCGAAGCAGTCCTAGTTACGAAATAATAGCGATGTTTTATAATCTGGGTGCATCAGCTACTACGTAATGCTGAAGCCGAAGCTGCTAAATAGCACCCACTTACAGCTTGAGTTCTGCATCTGCACTCAAGGGCTTCAGTAAACTGTCTGGTTTCGTAGCTGCAGATGTGATGGGAGATGATATAAGCTGTCTAAATCCGCAGAAGGTCACCCTGCTGATATCCTTGTTACTGAAGGTTTTTTTGCTTGAAAGGTCTTTTCTGAGTTAGGAAATGCTAATGGTCACATAGCTCCAAAATAAAAGCTACGATAGTCCTCATCCAGGCGGGTGCATACATGGGTTTATGGACATGGACGTGCAGAACTATTGATGATACACTATCTTTTTATCCAATTCTCCTCTGAGGATATTAGACTATAAAGCAGACTCAGTTAAACTTCTGGCTGCTGCTGATCTCAGCACAAAAACAGAATTAGATGGGTCTGTGTGACGATGTGATGGGCAGCGGCTGAGCTAACGCGGCTGTTTTTCATGGTGTTTCTAACATGCCACAGAAGTGTTAGTAAGCACGGGATGATTGGCAACATGGGCTGAGACAACAAGGCGTCTCTTTTGTTGCTGCTTGACTAAAGACACATCAAACATGAGCTGGATATCAGGAATGAGGAGAAGAAAGATATCCCGTTTGAAACAGTTACAAATATTCTGCCTTCTAAAAGGGCTGTTTGGAATGTTAGAACGACCTCACCGTCATTTTAAAGAAACACTACTAGGAGAGGGTCTCGGAGACTTACAGCACATCCCAGAGGAGGCAGAATCCCGCCAGAGCTACGGCAGCCCAAGTGAGGCGCTGCCAGCGTAGGTCTGTTGCCCATCAGCAGGGCAGATGCACAGCTCCATCGCAGACGTGGCACTTCATCGCACCATGTCCCTTGCCTTCCAGTGCTAGCCATGGCACTCCTCATACTGCAGCTAGTGTTCTTTTTTCCTCTTTTTTTCTTTTTCTTTTTTTTAATCTTGAAAAATATCTGGCATCTGGTTCCTGAAAAGGGTTCTGGAGCGGGTTTGGTGCAGCAGACAACTGCAGCAGGTGAGCCACCCAAACCGCTTGAGAGAGGAACTAGAAAGGACCCAGAAAGGATACCATCAAATAGAAAAGGAGAGAGAACTTCTGGTAACGGTGCACAAGCTCTTTTTAATTAGACTATCAGCGGCTCTCGCATACCTTTACAAACAAGCTTCTGGTTGAGACCCACTGATTTTTGATTTTTTTTTTTTTTTTTTTTTTTAATCCAGGTCAGACCAAAAAGACAAAAGGCTCTATCCGCACTGTCTTTGCTATTCCTGTTGCAACATGTATATCCTAGAGAGCAAATCTACAGCTTTGCGGAAGCATTTTGGGGAGTTTTATGTTAAGATCTCTTTCTTTCTGCACACATTACATCTTCCGACCCCCTACAAAACAGGGAGTGAAAGGTTTCTGGGAAACTGGGCTCTGCCTTTTCTCAAAAGGAGGACAGACATGCCCCGAAGTCCTCCTACATGATACCAACTGCCGTGCCTTCAACAGACCTGCGGGTTAATGATCTTGCTCATAAGTAATGTTTTAACTAAAGAGTAGCTGTTGTTTGCTTCAAAAACCACAAAGCCGAAGAGAGGAAGTGTAGGAGAACGTGGGCAGGGCAGTGGCCAGGAGCCTCATGACCTCATCTTTTTCCGCCACGCGGGGATTGGTGGCCGTGCCTGGGCCAGGGTTTAAATTCCCTGAGGTCTGAGATGTCAGGCAGCCAGGGGACAAGGGGAGAAAGCCAGAGCTGCGGAGAGCCAACTGGCTGGAGCTGCTACTGGGACCACTGAGAGCGCTCTTGTCACGGCTGACTCCTCCAGCACCAGAGAAGGTAATCTTTTGCTTTTTTACCTGACATGTGCCGTTCTGCCTGCAGCTCTAGTCAAGGAAGCACTGGGCAGGAGACCTTTGAAAACTGCTTCACTGGACAGGGGCGTTTGATGTTTCTCCGAGGAAAAGGTGGGCTTTCATAGGAGCAAAGTTGCTTTAGTGATGCAAGGTATGATACGTAACCAAAATTTTAAACCCGTGTGCTGACGGATGTCAGGAGGAGCTTACTGAAAACGCCGCCGCTGAATCAAGTGCTGGAAACACAAAGGTGGTACTTGAATGCAGAAAGCTTCCTCCCTCGTGTAAGCGCTGCCTGGCAGCGTACCTGCTTCTCCTGGCAGGCTTGCAGTTCGTGCTGCGCTCTACTGAATGGATGGGACTCTGTGCAACTCTTGAAATTGTAATACCGCTAACGGAGTGTCCAGCCTCAGGGCCAGCCTTAGGGATGTATTTTAAATGTGGCCTTAGGAGCCTTTCCTTCCTGCTGTGATTTACTAACATTTTAAATGCCTCTTGCTCATCAGTAAATCAGTTTAATCTCTCAAGGATATTCCTGGGAATTGGTCTGTCAGCACCAAAATTTACTGTAGCTCAGCACTCTCCTGATTTCACCAGGAATCACTCGTTTATTAAATTGCTAAAATTGCAAGATATTTCATTTCATCTGTTGCTGGAAAACACACGTTATTCTGTTCAGATTTCTGGAGGGGGAAATAAAGGTCTATCAATAAAAGCTGTTTATGTTCATACTGACAGTGACTCCAGCTAACCCTGAAAATTAGCTTTTAAACAACTGAAGAGAGAATCCAAGCTGAGTTTGTCTTGTCCTGTCTCTTCTGACAAAATCGTTAGATGAACAAAGATAACCCAAAGCTGATCTTAACAGCACTTTGTTTCTCACAAAGTTTTCCTTTGCCAATGCAAGTCAGTAGATGACCGGAGGAGTCTGCCCTCCTTCTCTGTGCAGCCTCTCTCACCACTGCTCAGCACTTCTTAGCACCTGGTTTGAAAATTCACGTAGATTTTGAGTTGCTACGTCAACTTGTTGTGTGGGGTGGTGATGGAGGACGGAGGAAAAAGATTTGGATGGGTGGGTTGAAGCCTTAACAGAGAGCTGGTCTCGACACAGTGGTATACACCAGGAGACAGAAAAAGCCTATGGCATTTTGGTGGTATTTTACTTTGTTGGCTCACTGTTCCAAAATATCTTCCAGGTAAAACATCACAATGAAGGTGGCAGTTCTGTATTTATGCCTTATCAGCATCACCGCTGCATGGCCAGTGAGTATATCGCAAGGCGTATCGGCAATCACTTGCGTATTTTCTTTGCATATTAGCAAGAAATTAATACTGACAAATGCTTTTTCTCTTTTCTCCTTTCAAGGTGAGTAAATCAAAGCAGCATGCCGCTTCTGCCAGCTCCGAAGAAAAATATGTAAGCTCCTTTTGTCTATTAGTTTTCTTTATTTTTTTTTTTTCCTCTAATACACATTGTCTGATACTTGTTTTATGACTGTAGTTGCTTGTGGAACACGTCCTCACCTGGCTGGTGTGAGCCAGTTTCTCAGGCAGACAAAGCAGAGAGCCACTGACGTCAGTAGACTTTCGCCATCTTAGGCACCCTGGCTGTGGACTTTCATTAGTCGTATCTCTGGAACAGCACTGGAAACCTTTTTTTTCTTAATGAAACATGTAAGCTGTCAGTTAAAAAGAGGACTGTAGCACGGCACAACTACTATAACCCACATTCATTAGTGTGGATCAGATATTTGGTGTTGGAAGAGCACTTTAAACCAATTTCCGTGATATTCTGGAGTGGTGTAAGTGAACGGTATTAATCTTGTGTATAGCTATTTGATTTATACTCCATTGCCAGCTACTACCCATGTAAAATCAATTATTTGCTCTGAGAATCAGCTACTGCATTTAGTTTAGAGTCTTCACAATGTGGGAGATAAATCACTGTTGGGAAAAGGTCCCGGGAATTACCAGAAACAATCGTCATTAGATACAACTCCATATTTCCCTCAAGAAAAATGAGCTGGAGAGACTGATCTGAAATTCTCCAGGCTCTGTCAGTGGGAGAGGGGCTCACAGCTTGTTCTGAGTCCTCTTCCTGCTGCAATGAATTGCTGAGGACACATCCTGTACAAAAGCAGTATATGTTGCTGATGCCACATGTGCCTGAAAACAGAGGTTGTGATGCAGGCAGCTCTGCCTGCTCCTATATACTTCTTTATTGATTACCCCCCTCCCCCTTTTTTTCTCCTGAAGGACCCCAGGGGCCACCACTCACACAGGTATCACCACCACTCTGTGAATTCTCAGTCTTGGGAGAGGCTGCAGCACCCACAGAATGACCTGGTGTCGCCTCAGCAGGTACGGGCAACTAGCTGGAGGAGAAAGCAGAGCATCTTTCAATGACAAGATTTGCAAGTTGGGCTTAAGTGCTTAAAGAATACTCAACACGCTGATCAGCTCTACTGTACATGCCTTTGTGCGCTAATGGTGAATTTTATGTTGTTTTCAGACTCTTTACTCTTCGGAAGAAAGCGTAGATGTCCCAGTACAACCAGTAAGTGTTTTGAACAGCAAAATGTGAGGGCTGCCAGGCAGCCAGTGTGTAGCAGCATTCATTTTTTACAGTCAAAGATGGTTCTTGTGGTAATATCTCTCCCTAAATAAAACAAAGCTTCAGGCAGGGCGAGGTGAATTCAGAGCGATTCATGCACGTAGCTGCCCAACAGTGCATAAGCCCTGGGTGAGCAGGACAGATACCAGTCTGCACATCTCCCATGTATGTGCATTTGCCTGATGCATAATAAATGTTTTCCAGCAGCTTCCTGATGTGTCAAGCAAAAGCCATGAAGATGTGGATGATGATGATGACGACGACGATGATTCCAATGACACAGATGAATCCGATGAGGTTGTCACAAATTTCCCCACAGACATTCCAGTAACCTTCCCTCCTTTCACCCGGGGAGACAACGTCGGCAGAGGTGACAGCGTGGCCTACAGGGTGAGGGCAAAAGCCGCAGTGTTGAAGTCTAGCAAACTCCGCAAAGCTGCAAAAAAGGTAAACAGTGCTGAGCAGTGGTACCTAGGTTTTTGGGAAAAGGTAGTGACCTCGAAAATGGGTATGCTATTTGATGGGAGTCAGTTTTGAAAAGGATTGGTGAGGGGAAAGTAGGCATAAGTGAAGGAATGTGTTTTCCTTCCCTGGGAACCCCAAAGCAGGGGTTTTCGATGGCTGTTGATGTGTTGAGGCAGGAGTGTTAGCCTGCTGCTGCTGCAAGCTAGGCGATACTGCAATTTGCACTATCATGATGTACTCGTACCTGTGAAACCTGAGTTTCTCATAATGCAAAATGTTCCTGTAACTCCATAAAAGACCTCAGTGCCTCCAAGCAGAGCTGTATCATGCTGGCTTTGAGGGACCCCACAGCCTGTGCCCCTGGCTTTGGTACAGTCCGGCAGCACCTGCTGACCGATCGGTTCCTCCTGAGTGACAACGGCTCTTCCTTGTCTGCTTGCTAACACAGCTCATTGCGTATGATGCCACCGGGGAGGACGATGCAGACAGCCAGCAAGCGGGGCTTTCCCGGGAGGATGCTGCTGCCCCCCGCTCCCCGGGGAAGCACACCGTCAGTGGGGAATGGGCTGACAAGAGCCGCGGGCAGGACAGCAGCGAGCTGGACAGCAAGCAGCGCGACCAGAGCATGGAAAACGACAGCCGGCAGAAATTTGATAGCCGTGAGGTGGAAGGAGATGATAGCAAGGCTGCTGTCAGGGGGAACGGCCAGCAGAGCCTGGAGAGCAGGGAGAGTCAGGTCCGCCTTTCAGCCGAGATCCCGGACGACAACAGCAATCAAACTGCGGAGAGTGCCGAGAACGCTCGAGATCATCACAGCATCGAGAATAACGAAGTCACCCTGTAACGGGAGGCAAACGGAATGTTCCCCTTCTTTCTCAATTCCTACCTACGGGGGCGGGGTGGGCGGGTGGGCAGTAACTCCGTTTCGGGCAGCTGTTTGTAAATGTAGAGCGCGCGGTGACTTTTCGAGGTCGGGGCAGCTTCTCTCCCGGTGGGACCCCCGGGCCGCCAGCAGCGCCAGCCCCGCTCCGCTGCCGGGGGGCGGCGGGCGGCGGCGCGGGCCAGCCCGGGGAGCGCCGTCGGGCGCACGGAGCGGGCGCTGCCGCGGGCGCGCTGCTCCCCGTACCGCCAGCCCGTGTTTTGCTGTAGCGGATTTAAATAAAAACACGAAACCCCGTGCCCGCGGCTGCGTTACTGTTCGCGGGGTTGGGGCAGCAGCGAGCTTTACTGTCTCTCCTACGAACATGCGAAAGAGCTGCTCTCCCGCCAGTTATTAAACGCGCGGGGGCTCCTTCTGCTCTTTCCGAGCATGAGCGGCGAACTGGCCTGAAACACCCGGCGCCGGCCTCTGCTCCGCTACCGCGGCGGCGCCCCGCGGCTTTCCGCCTCACGGCTCGGCTCGCAGCTCCGAGCTCCAGCGGCCGCCCGCCCGGCCGCGCCCCGCTCTGCGGGCAGCGGGAGGGAAGGAGGCCCGGCCGCCGCTCCCGCCGGGAGGCAGGGCGACTACATCTCCCTCCTCACGCCGGGCGTTCCGGGACGGCGCCGGAGGGCGGGGAAGGGGCGGAGGCGGCGGCGCCGGCGTCCCGCCCCGGGCGGCGGCGGCGGGCTGATGGCGGGCCGCGGGGGCAGCCGGCGCGGGCGGGAGCAGCTGGAGCTGGAGCGGCTGGGTGAGGCGGCGCGGGCCGGCTCCTGCCCGCCGCCGTCGCCGCCGCTCTCCGCTTGCTCGCGGCAGGCCTGGAGCCGGGACAACCCAGGCTTTGAGGCCGAGGAGGAGGGGGCGGCGGCGGCGGCGGCAGGGCCGGTGCTGGAGATGGACGTGGAGTGGGGCGGCCCCGCGGCGGGCGCTTCGTCGTCGTTGGGCAGCGGCGCGGCGGCTGCGGGCGGCGGCGGCGGCGGCGGGCGGCGGCAGCGGCGGCTCCCCGCGGCGCGGGGCGGGGCGGAGGTGCCGAGCCGCCACCAGGCGCCGCCCGACGGCGCCGCGCCCCACCGGGCGGCCTGGGCCAAGCGCCTGGCGCGGCGGCTGCGAGGTGAGAGCCTGCGTCCCGGTCCCCTGCGCTCCCCCGCCGCGGCCCCTGCTGGCGGGTCCCTCTCGGCTCCTATAGTTCCGCTGCCTCGTCCCTCGGGCTGTCGCCGAGAGGAACGTTTATGAGTTGTCCGTAGCCCCTTTTGCCTTTTCTTGCACCACGACCACCGCCCCACCCCCTGTGCTACCTGTCCCCTCTATCCTCTGCCCGTGTTCTTCTCCCACCGCCGGTCTGTCCAGCCGGCCAGGCCCCCGTCGGTGTCCCCACCTTTTTATACGTACCCATTTTCGGGTCTCTGCCCTGGTTATGCCCCCAGCACACAGGAGTGCTCGCACACCGCTTTCCTCCGGAGCACAGAGCTCTCTGCCCCTCCAGTCCTGGCCACGGCTGCCTTCAGCGTAGGACGCTCTCCTGAGCAGCTGTGGGATACCCGTGGCTTTTCTCACCCAACACCGGGTCTTCGGAGCTGGAAGCATCCAACTGTCCTATGAAAGAGGCGGTTAGGGTGGCATTTGTGCTTAGAGCGGGGTTGCTGGGAGGGTGGTTTATTCGTTTTTGCTCTTGTGCGACAAGGCGCAGTGCCTCCCGGCTGGCCGCGATGGTTGAGAGGTGCCCGTGGATGCACAGCTGCCGACCAGGGCCGTAGCTGGGAGCATAAGCAGGAGCACATCAGCTGAGCATTTGCGGTGTTGTTTTAAGCTCCTTCATCTCTGTGCTGAGCTGGCCCTGATTTGATGCAGCAGAGAAGATGGTGGATGGCGTGTTCTTTGGGTTCACCGTTGTAGGAGCACGCGTGAGAACCCTCCATTCCTTTTCAGAAGAGCTTAAAGTATCAGCATCAAGTGGTGAGGATTTTAAACATAGGATTGTTTAAGTGTCGGGCAAAATCGTTATAAAGTGGCAGAAAAAGTAAACCATATTAAAAAATAAGGTTTCTTCCTGTACAATGTGCGTTTTCTGGAGCAGCAATACTGTTACTGGCTGGCACAGCGTCAGCAGAGGAGTCAGAATGAGCTCAAGCAGGCACTTCCAGCACATACAATACCCTAATTCACAAGTATGTTTTCACTTTCATTTTCATGTGCATTCAAAAATTATTTGCCATAATGATTTCTCTGACCTCATCTGTCTTGCACCAAAATAAATCCCTCTTGATCACGGCAGTGTTTTGCTTGGATGCAAGTCAGACTCGCAGAGATTATGGAATGGAGCGTGTTTTCTTTCCAGCAGATTTTATTGGGAGAGTGTTCAACGGGCGAAGTCACTTCGTAACAGGAGACCAGAGTGGCCAGGGAAAAGTATCAATAGCAGTTAGGTGTTTTGCATGACCTGGCACTGCTCTGGAGTCTTCAGTGGTGTGTTTAGTTTAGTCTGTTGCCGAGAGATGTAAATGCCTTGGAAAGGAGCTGCTTCACGTGGAGAAAGTGAAGCCCTTTTGTAAAAATTCTTCTTTAAGTAGGCTGTTCAGCTGCTCCCGTCATACTAGTTGCTGCCGAGAAGGAACCTCTTGTATATGCTTTTATCCGTGGTGACAGATAGTGGTGGTTGAACATGAGGGGAGTGTGACTTTGTGATGCCCTGGTGTAAGTTGCTACCGTTTCATCTCCCTCGTGGTTTCTGTAGTTATACTCAAAACAGTTTATCCACAGTAAGGACTGATTTTGGTGCTGGTTTCTGAGCCATGCTGAAGCTGGAGGCAGAGCTTAGTAACGTGATTTGTGTAAGGTCAGAGTGTTCGCAGGTGGAAAGGAAGGCTGTCATCCAGACTTCACCTCCCCAACCCCGCCATGAGATACAGTTCTAACACAGGCTTGGTGAAATGCCTTGTCGAATCATCTACGGTTCATCTGCATCTACAGCTGTGGGTTGGCTTTGGGTGGAGGAAGGTTGCTTATGTTTACTATGCTTTTTTCTAGCATTTTTTTTGTTTGTTTTAAGCCTATGTATATGTTTTCACCTTGTTCAGCTGGGCAAGCAGCGGAACGAAGAACTGGGTTTTGGTGAAGCTGCATGCTGTGCTGCTGGGCAGAATAAGAGCAGCTGAGCCTTCAGCAACATCAGCATCAGGCAGATGTTGCCAGGGAAGATATTCTGGCCCTGCTCTGATAGATGAGTCCCTTGACTGACCTGCTGCCTAAAAGCGATGTATTTTGGGCTAGAGCAACCAGTCAGGGAGCTCATGCGTGTCGGTAGCGTGAACTTTTAATTTCTGCTTTCAGTCTGAAAGGCAAGGACCAGCTTTGACATGGTAACATGCATCCCTTTGACTGGGGTGGTTCTCTTTACATCACTGGGTGTGAGGCGGTTAATCAAGGGTGCGCTGCGTGCAGTCAAGTATTAATTTGCTGTAGGAATCAGTGATTGATGGTGCAAAGTTGCATGTTCTCGCGGTGCAAGAAAACAAGTATTTTCAGTTATGGCCGTGGACCAAGCTGCTCCTTGCTGTTGGAGACAGCGTACACTGGTAGTACTGTTTTTATCTGTTTACACGTTCTAGGAATGTCCGGAGTGATTTTTATCCTTGTGGTTACTCTCCACGGTTTCTGTTGATTTCTGACTTGTGTATGTCTTGTGTTTATAGGCGAGTGCAGCTAAAGTTAGTCTAGCAGACAGATCTCTTCTGGCTTTTTCGTGGGAATGTTGCCATTAATTCATAGGCACAGTACATGGCTAGGAGTGACTTCTGTGCTGTGGAGGTGTCATGGTTTAAGCCCAGACAGCAACAAAGCACCACGATGCAGCTTGCTCACTCCTCCCCTCTGGTGGGATGGGGAGGAGGAAATATGATGGTTGGGACAAGGCTAGGGAGGGATCACTCACCAGTTATGGTCATGGGCAAAACAGACTCGACTGGGGGGGGGGGGGGGGGGGGGAATCAATTTAATTTGTTACCAATCATATCAGATCAGAGTAGGATAATCGGTTTCCTTTCTCACTATTAGAAACACCTTCCCCCACCCCTCCCTTCTTCCTGGGCTTCACTTTTTACTCCAGATTTTCTCTACCTCCTTCCCCGCAGTGGTGCAAGGGGATGGGGAATGGGGGCTGCGGTCAGTTCGACGCAGGTTGTCTCTGCCGCTCCTGCCTTCTCAGAGGGAGAAGGACTCACTACCCCTGCTCCAGCACGGGGTTCCTCCCCTGGGAGACAGTCCGCCACAAATTTCTTCAACGTGAGTCCTTGCCGTGGGCTGCAGTGCTTCACAAACTGCTCCAGTGCGGGTCCCTTCCACGGGGTGCAGTCCTTTCAGAAACAGACTGCTCCGGCGCGGGCTTCTCTTGCAGTCGTGGCCTGCTTTGGGCACAATCACCTGCTCTGGTGTGGGGTCCTCCAGGGGCTGCAGGGGGGCATCTGCCCCCCCGTTAATCTCCATGCGCTGCAGGGGGTCACCCTGCCATCTCACCATGGGCTGCACCTACCCCCTCTTTCTTTGCTGGCCTTGGTGTTGGCGTAGTTGTTCCTCTCACATCCCACTCCTCTCTCTGCTGCAGGTTTTTTTAGCAGGTTTTTTTTTTTCCCCTTCTTAAATATGTTATCACAGAGGTACTACCACTGCTGCTGATCGGCTTGGCCTTGGCCAGAAGTGGGTCTGACTTGGAGCCAGGGGATCTTCTAGTAGCTTCTCACGGGAGCCACCCCTGTAGCCCCTCTCTGGCTTCCAAAACCCCAGCACCCAAACCCAGTGCCGGAGATAGATACTGCAGCGTGCTGTACTTGTTCGCCGCGTGGATAACTACCCTCCTCTGAAGAATGTGGTCGCAAAAGGGCTGATGTCAAGACTGAAATGAATATAGGGCACTTGAAGAATAACTGAGAAAGTTAAAATAATGGGAAGAGCACTCAGTAGTTCTTTAGTCATTCATGGATAACCACGAGGATCTCTGAAGACTGGAAAACAGTGTACTCAGTTTTATTTCAAGATGACTAGAGGAGAGTTAGCATAGATCTATTTAACGAAATTCCATTTGACTAGACAGAACTCAACAAGAGGGGTTAATCCTTTGGGTATCAAAAGTGATAGTGTTACCATGGCTGGACAAGTTTCCACTCACCAGCTGAAGGATGCTGAAGGACAGACAGCTCGCGTTTTTGTTGCTGTCGGTTGTGAAATGAAAATGCAAAGAGGATTTAAAGGAATGGGATTTTGGTAATTGCAAATGTTGGGGAGGCTGTAACAGGAGTTGCTAAGCGAGTAGGAAGTCAGCTACTTCAGACTACCTGTATTTTAGGTTCTTCTGTTTGTGAATTCTTTTCAGCTTCTAACCTGAGTCTCTGCAGTAGCTTTAGTCCCTCTAGTTTTGCGGATCTCTTCAGCAAACATCCCAGATGCTGAGAGGAGAGGAGGGGATGACTACTCAACTCTGTTAAGGAGAAAGTCCTCGGAAATTTTGGTAGGTACGAGCAAAGTCCATTTGCAGAGTCAGGCTGGAAAGGTAGTCTGCCCCTCACAGCTGTACTTGGTCACCCAGTCTACTGCACCCTCACGTGCGTCACTACTAAGGAGAATATGAGGGAAATTATCGAAAGGTTTTCTTAGTGTTGATAAATGGAAGTATCAAATATAATTTCCAGTCACTCAGTAATTGTTGCTTTCACAAAGAGCGCATCGTGACATTTTTACTGAGTTGAACTAGTGCAGGCTCAGACTGTACCTTACTAAGGAAGGTGAACTTGGATTGTGAGACTGATTTGGTGGTGTTCCGGGAGAAAGCGTCTTTGCCTGGGGGTCACTTTCCTCTCCTTCCCCAGCCCCATGCTTTCCCCTGGCATCTGAACTTCTGTGTAGGCAGATGAGTTAGTGATAAGTATCTTGGCTTGGGCTCTCTCAGAACTTGAGACTTTTACATAAACCTGAATTACTTTATATGCATTTTGTACCTTATAAACTTCTCTTTATGAGTACGTAGGTATATGCGTATGTATATCTACCTATAGCACATGTGTATATATATGTATATAACACTTTATATACATGTAAACAGAAGGATTTTAGTTTCCTGCATTGCCTAACGAGCAAGACTTTTTATTGTAAGGTGAAATTTCATCTATTTTCCTATTTGCATTTGATCATTATTTTTTGACAACTCTTCTGAGTTCGTATACTCTCTGGGTAAGCCTTTTGGGCTACAGAATGAGTGTGAGAGAATTGTTAGTTGCCAATTTGTTCGATAAATGAAAGAGTGCATAGGTTCTGTCCAAAATTGGATGGGTAGCAAATTTATATTAGGGATGAACTGAAAATGATTCATTGAAGCTAGAAACAAAACGTTTTTGGTGCTTGCAGACATCAGCTTAACCCCAGCACTGCTTACCGCCACTATTCTTGATGCATCTGAACCAATACTCTAATAAGGTGAAAAGGGGAATAGTGAATGTATCTTCTAAAAAACGTGGCAACTAGTGAAAGCTTCAAGCTAGGTGATGGGCAAATCCAGGGTTCATTTAACACCAGTATCACTGTATGATCTCTGGTGCCGGTTTTGTGCTTTGGGGTTTTTGTTGGTTTTTTTTTCTTCTTCCCGTGTAACTTTCTCTGCCTTGCTGACTGATTCCTAACAATATTCTGATACGCCAGAATTTGAGCTTGCAGGCTTTTTGCTCACCACATTTCTTACTGGTGAGTAATGTGCTGAGAGCCAGGACTCGGCTCTCTTGCCAGCTTAGCTCACTGGCTGTTCCAGCCTTTTCTTCCTCTTTTCCGTAATGTTTTCCTGCCTTTATTGTGAGGGTTGCTAGCGCAATGTAGCGCTGAAATTGTTGAGTTCTTTATTATTAGTGACTTTAAGTGTTCTTGGTTTTGTGTTTCTGTCTTTAAGAATGACCTAACGGTGAGGATTTGATGGTCCATGTAGTGATGTTGCAGTGTTTTCCTGTAAATTTTCAGACTTAGCTTTAAAGAAGGGCTTTGAAAAAGCTGTCTTGTTTCGGGGGCTGACACTAGTGAAGGCTCTAAGTTACTAATTAAGGAGTGTCAGCGGAGATTAACGCTAAGACTCTTGGTGCTTCCCGTGCCTAGGCAGGAGAAGTTTCCTGGTTGACTTTGTGGTTAGGTCACAACTTAAAAATGTGATAGCTGAAAGGCTTTGAAAAACACCTAACTAGTTGTTTTTCTCTGAATACACCTCGTATTTGTGGGTGGAGGGAGGAGCTTCCTTATTCCCATCTCTTTGTTACCAAATTAAGTTCTGCAGCCCTTTGTCACTGCAGTGGTTGCAAAGCAACTGAACTCTTGCTTCATTTTGAGTTTTTTACAATGTGTTTTGGCTATCCCTTATTGCTGTTCCATTTGACTTCAAATTACTGTGGTATGTTTGAGGGATCCAAAATTTTTTCCTAGGGAGTTACTAGGACAAAACCAGTTTCCTAGTTGAGGTTACTTCATTTCCATCTACTGAGAGCGTAAAGGATGTTTTAACAGGTTGATTGTTTAAAATAACCTGAAAAGGAAAAGGGTGGAAGTTTGGAAGTTTCTGTTTGAGTGAGTTTTTATTTTTTATTTACTTCCTCTCCCACCATAAACCGAGGTCAAATTGGCTCGCTTTATTTAGGCTTAAGTGAAGAGAAGTTCCTTGAAGGCAGCAGTTCTGGTCAGAGCATCAGCAGCTGTTCCCAGCTTTGCTGATGCTCTGTGTTAGGCACAGGGAAAAAAGTATCGTGGTTATTAACTGCTTTCTGTTCTCAGATGGTTGTTTCTTTTAGAGACTCTGTTATAAAGATCCTTTTGCTTTTTTTTTTGTTTTGCAAGGGATCACCAAAGTTCAGTAACTTCTTTGACACTGTGTTCTTGAGACTGTTGAGTATAATACGAAGCCAGTAACGGCAGAAATAGTTCAGCTGATGCAGTTGCCTTGTTTGACAGCTAGACAGCTTCTGCTCATTTAGGCTGCTCCTAATGTTTCGGTGATGGCTCTTTGTTGTGCAGGGAGAGAAATCATGTAGAAATACCTGCCCTGATCACTGATACCTCTCTGTTGGACATGCCTTTTGGGGAGAGTAAGGTTAGGATTTGATTTCTTCAAAAGTATTTCACTGCTGTATCCTCCTTTCAGGTAGAAGGTTAGTTAAGACTCCTGATAAAGGTTTGATACTGAACGTGCATTTTCATTCATCTAGCAGTGCTTTTTATAGTTAAAAAAACCCAAACGCAACACCGTAGTTCATTTCTAGAAGGATGGCGATCTGTGCATGATTTTGTGTATGTGTATCTGTTTTCATACCACGTGCTTTTAAGTGACAGCGTTTCTGGTACATCTGCAGCAGATTCTGTTAGAATTCTGGGCTGTTACTAAATTATTATGGTATCTCATGAATAGCTAATACTGCCTTGGGCTCTGTTCAGCCCAGGAAGGAAGGAATTGTTCTTTCTTGAACTTGGATCAGTTTAAAATCCATAGAAGAACCTGCAGCAGACGTGACATAGGTTAAGCTTTCAAAGCTACTTAACTTACTGTGTCGCTTGGGTATCTAATATAATGATGCACACACATGTCTGATGCACATTTTCCTTTTAAGGTCTGTGGGGGACAAGACTCATGGAAGAAAGCAACACCAGCAGAGAGCGATACCTGAGAAGTGTTTTACGGGAGTTGGTTACGTACACGATATTCCTCGTGGTCTTGTGTGTCTGTAAGTACCGTTCCGCACTAGTGCGTCCAGTTCTGTGCGATCTGCCTGCTCTCTGTGATTCCAGGACGAAGATCATTGCAGTGATACGGGAGAAGAATTAATGGGCAGCTGTGTAGGCAAATAACTGGAGTTAAATCTTTCTCTTGTTTCTGCACATGGATTGCTGCTTGATATTGAAAATCCTGCAATTTTCTATGCCTTAGCGTGGTTTGTTTCAAAACAAAGTTTCCAACCTTTAAGCAGGATGATAATATTCTTTGCTTCTAGGAAGCATTTTTTTAATGTAGTACCGTGTTGCAGCATAATGCTTTTGCTATACATTTCAAAATCACTGAACAGAACTGTTAAATGAGAAGAGTAGGTGGTAGTCATCTAGGACAAAAAATTGAATTGCCAAGTTTCAGTTTTATCCCCAAGCTTATGTACAGGTGGTTCTAAGAATAGAAGTTCTTGATAATAGCTGGAAGGGCAGAGATAATGTTAGCTCCTTAGAAATAGCTGATCATCTGTGTTTGCATGATGCTGGACATTTTAAAAGCACCTGCAGCCTGTATGTACTCAAGCATATATGGATCGCAGCTGGAGACTTCCATGATTTAAGTGTGTCATTTGTTTTGTTGTCTATAATATCATATGAAGTATGGCAATGCTATAGGACACAGAACAAAGTAATACTCAACCTACTCTTGTTTATTATGATCATTTTAATTTTTTAAATTTTATTTGGCTTTTAGGTAGGTGGATGCTTTGAGGTAGGTGCTCTAGAATCAGCACTGAAGATGATATTGTTAGACTAAATACGGACTTAGTACAATAGTGAGGAGCTTGATGGATCTCTAACCTCATACACAACAATACTCCTGGACCCAAATGGAGTTTAAGAAAGCGGTCTGGACTGAGTTTGCTGTGCTTTTTTTTTTTTTTTTTTTGAAATGTCAGTGACACTTAAGTTGTCGTTTATGATCAGTTGTAACAGAGCAAGGTGATGTTTTTATTTTTTTTTGTGAGAGAGAATCTTGGAGTGGAAAAGAAAATGCAAAACTACATTGATTCCTTTACGAATGCTTAGTGCAGGTTTACAGACACGGTAGCGTAAGATGTGGGTGGGGTGCTGTACCACCAGCAGGGGTGTAGCAGAGAGGGACTGAATTAAAATAAAGTGGTATTGCTTTCAGCGGGAAAAATCTGACTGCGGGCCGTTAACGATTTGTTTTGATGTAGAAAAAGTTTTTTTGGTAACAGAATAAAGGAAAAGTGTAGTGCGTTAAGTACCTACAGATACTGCTAACACATTAGTTATTGCTTACATTGACACTGTGAGCAGAAAAGGTCTGTGGCAGATCTTGGAACGATTAGGATGTCCCCCCAAGTTCCTCAAAATGATTATCCTGTTACATGAGGGGCAGCGCGGCCAAGTCAGATATGGCGATGCACTCTCTGAGCCCTTCCCAATAGCCAATGGTGTGAAACAAGGTTGCGTTCTCGCACCAACTTTATTCACAATTTTCTTCAGCATGATGCTCCAAAGGGCCACGGCAGACCTCGACGAACAAGACGGCATTTATATCCGATATCGTACCGATGGGAGCCTTTTCAACCTAAGGCGACTGAAGGCCCACACCAAGACCCTGAATCACCTTGTCCGCGAGCTGCTTTTTGCTGACGATGCCGCCCTTGTTGCCCACACAGAAGCAGCTCTGCAGCGCTTAACATCCTGCTTTGCAGAGGCGGCTGAGCTTTTTGGGCTGGAAGTCAGCTTGAAGAAGACAGTAGTTCTCTACCAACCAGCACCACAAGATGATTACCATCATCCCCACATCACCATTGGTGAGTCAGAGCTTCAGCCAGTCCAGCAGTTCAGCTATCTGGGTAGCATCATCTCCTCAGATGCCACGATCGACAAAGAGATCGACAACAGAATAGCAAAGGCAAACAGAGCTTTCGGAAAACTCCATAAAAGAGTCTGGTGCAATAAACACCTGAAGAAAAGTACAAAGATCAGTGTCTACAGAGCCGTGGTACTGTCTACTCTTCTGTACGGGTCTGAATCCTGGGTCATCTACCGCCACCATCTGCGACTCCTCGAACGCTTCCATCAGCGCTGCCTCCGCACAATCCTAAACATCCACTGGACTGACTACGTGACTAACGTTGCTGTCCTTGAACAGGCAGACGTCACCAGTATTGAGGCCATGTTGCTGAAAACGCAGCTGCGTTGGGCAGGGCACGTCTCCAGGATGGCGGATCACCGCCTCCCTAAGATTGTGTTCTATGGTGAACTTGCCACCGGCTGCCGCAAGAGAAGAGCTCCAAAGAGGAGATATAAGGACTCCCTGAAACAACACCTCAGCCTAGGCCATATTGACCACCATCAGTGGTCCACCCTGGCCTCCAGTCGGGAGATTTGGAGACACACCATACATAACGCTGCTGTCTCCTTTGAGAGCACGCGTAGAATCAAGCTCGAGGAGAAAAGACAGCGCAGAAAGAACCGTGCCTCGACTATACCACCCAAGGAGACCCTCCGGTGTGCTCTTTGCAACCGGTCTTGCCTATCGCGCATTGGCCTTTTCAGCCATCAACGCGCTTGCAATAAGCGTGGGCAAAGCCCTTCCCAAATCTTCGTCCGCGAAGCCAAGCCATGATGATGATGATGATGATGATGATGACTTAAAGAAATACTCTGGGGCAGACTGGTCTCTGGTTTGGCATGCCCTAGGAGAGAGCTTTCCAGCGTAGGCTAGATGCTGTGGGCGTTTTTTGTACTCTTGTATTTTTGAGAGTACATATTTAGAGAATCCAGGTATTGCCCAGTCATTTGATGCATTACATGTGTCACGGCAGAAATCTACTGAAAATAGTTCTTGTTCTCCAGTTGCTAAAGAAAAGACATTTTCTTCCCTGGGGTAAAATATTTTGATAAATCATCAAAAGCGATTGAGATCGTTCAGTGTAGGCTTAATCTTTCAGGCCTCTCCGCCTTTCGGCCATAAAATGGTTTTAAGTCTTCCTAGGCAGTAACGGTATCAGTGCCAGAGACTGTTCTCGCAAGCCATCTTGGCTTTGTACATCATTTTACCATTTATGCTCTGTGGTCCTCAGCCAAACGCTTGGCCCAGTGTGAGGAAAAGAAGTATCACCGAGTCGTTTATTTTTCTGTGGGGAGATTCTCTCAGAAGCAGTGCGCGTCTTGGGTGGAGTTCTGTCGTCAGACCGTTGGGTGCTAACGTCGCTCACGGTGCCCTGCGGTATCCTGGTTGAGGGATATCTGCTCGACCCCTGAGGTCTTGTGCCGTCCACGCCAGCTCTCTATGGATGCCTCGGGTAGAGCAAGTCACCTAAAAAGGCACTAGTTGCCTCTCTTCAGGCTGCCGAATTATGCCTCTGGGTTTCTTGAAGTTAGCTTTTGAAGAGGCATTAATAATAGAATGCAGCGTGGGAAGGAGAAGTGAGTATTTCAAACTGATAGATCAGTCTGTTCTTCCCCGCTCTTTGCGTTTTAATCACAGCTGACAGACAGATGCTGCTGGGTGTGGATTTCGTTTTGTTCTGAAGCTTAAACTTTTCAGCGCAAAATCTATACAAATGCAACCTGATAAATTCAAAACAAGCAAAGTACTCTTTTTTTTTTCTTTTTTTTCTCCTTTTTTCCCTCTTCTCTCTCTCCCACTCCTTGACCTCTCTTTACCAAATCTTTGGCAGTGACTTACGGGACAGTGAGTTCCAATATGTACTATTACACCCGGGTTATGTCGCAGCTCTTCCTGGAAACGCCTGTATCAAAAATGGACAAAACGGATTTCAAAACTCTGTCCACAATGGATGATTTCTGGAAGGTAATGTAAAACCCATTTTTTTGTATCTCTCTTGCTGTGATTTGCTTGTCCTGTTATGGCCTGTAAATTTAACCTGCAGGATCTTTTTTCTTAATGCAGTAGGGGTTGTGCATGGAGATCTACGTGCACAATGTCAAAGCTATGGAACAAAGTGGGCCTTTAATATGTGAAAGCTTTAAACACAGGCAGTGCTGGTGGGGCAGGGTAAGGTTGTGGGATGTCTTTGGAGCACAGGTAACGGTAAGGCCTTATGTCAGAAAAATTATCAGCTGCAGTTCTAACACATCCATGGAATGAAGATCTATAAAACCAGTGCCGGCAACATGCAAACTAAAATCGTGTCTTCCTCCCCAGTTCACAGAAGGCCCTTTGCTGGATGGTCTTTACTGGGAGATGTGGTACAACAACAAAACAATGGCAGAAAACAAAAGCCTCATTTATTATGAGAACCTGCTCCTAGGGGTGCCTCGCATTCGGCAGCTGAAAGTGAGAAATGGTTCGTGCTCAATACCTGAAGATTTAAAGGATGAAATCAAAGACTGCTATGATGTCTATTCTGTAGCTAATGAAGATACTGCTCCTTTTGGACTTCGAAATGGAACAGCGTATGTAGTATTCCTCTGGACACATACTTCTTTTTTTTTTTTTTCCCCTGACCTGGGTTGTGCTAAATTACACAGTAAGTCACTTGGCAGAGGGAACTCTGCATTTGCTGTATGTTCTGTCTGTAAAGCCAGGTAAATCCAGAGCGGCTGCCGGTTCTGCTCGTAGATAAACCGTACTGAACCTGGAGAAGACCGTGCTCTTGATCCGCTTGAGTTTAGGTGCTGTCGTTGTGCAGTTGGTGGCTGTTACGCGTGGGAGACTGCTGTGGTCTGAGTGCAGCACTGCAGCTCGCGAGCATCCGTTCTGGGACTGCAGGTTGTTGTACCGCAGGCTGTTTCACTGAGCTGTCTGCCCTGGCTAAACGTGGGAACAGCACTGCCTCTCTTGGAGGGGGGTGTGAGAGTTGAACTAGAAAAGGTTTTGGAGGTGGAACTGAACTGTGTAAATGTCAATTTTCTTTCTTTCTCTGAGGGTAGACATTCTGAGAGAGATGTGTTCTCTTTTCAACGTTAATACATGATATACTCTGATCTTTCTATCTTAATTTTGTTGTGTTAGTCAAAGGAACTTTGTAAGTTCTTTCTCTGGGGAACATCAAAGCTTTCTACAAGTGCCTCTTAAATGAAAGCAGCTTTAATAACTGGAATGTTTTCTTGGTCAAGTTTTTTTGGTGCCTGTTTTGTTAATTGTAAACTGAAAGTGGAAAGACTAATGAATGTGCTCTGTCCCACTTCTGAACTAGTTGGACATACACCAGTGAGAAGGATTTGAATGGGAGCAGCCACTGGGGCTTGATTGCCACATACAGTGGGGCTGGTTATTACCAAGACCTCTCAAGGACCAGAGAAGTGGCAGCTGTGCAGATTGCTAGCCTTAAGAAGAACCTGTGGCTGGACAGAGGGACCAGAGCAGCTTTCATTGATTTCTCTGTATACAATGCAAACATCAACCTATTCTGCGTTGTCAGGTATGAAGAGAACCGTGATGGTCTTCAAAGTGCACAGCGTAGGTTGTGGACTTGGGGTTTTCTTGTGATTGCTTTGCTTTGGGGACATGGGTGAGCGTATGTTTTGGAAAGGAGACAGGCAGCTGAAGCGCCGTGCCTCCCTGTCAAAGAAGTGGGACTCCACGTGGTGGCTGCACTCACCATCTGGAGGCAGTTCTGACTTTCCTGATGCTCCAGTGGCTTGGGTGCCGTTTCCAGGTGACTTACCTAGCGAGTCGGCTTATTAAAGTAAATATGTGGATATACAACATCAGTCTTTCTTTTAGACAGCATGAAACAGATGCAAATGAAGACAGGTCTTTCTGCCTCTGTTTTCTCACTGTTCCTGAAATGCTTTGCATTTTTGTCAAAATTGAGTGCAGTCAGGTTTACACCTTTTATTCTGCGTAGTGTCTCCTCTGAATCCTATGTGGGCTTTTTCCTGTTTCCATTGTTTAAATAATTGTATAAATAAAACCCTTTATCTTATAGGAGTGCTTTTTATCAACGCTGTGTAAATTACATTATTTTTTTCTTTGCCTTTTTTTAAATGCAGGTTGTTAGTGGAGTTTCCAGCAACTGGAGGCCTTGTTACGTCGTGGCAGTTTCAGCCAGTGAGGCTGATTCACTACATCTCCACTTTTGATTTTTTCCTGGCAGCCTGTGAAATGGCATTTTGCCTTTTTGTTCTTTATTATATGGTGGAAGAGATCTTAGAAATCCACATTCATAGGCTACGCTACTTCAGAAGTCTCTGGAATTGCCTCGATATCCTTATAATTGCAGTAAGTAATTTTTACAGTAAGGCTAAAATTGCTTTCTGAAAAGCGCTTTGTGGGAGACCTTAATGACTCCGTATCCCTGGTGTGGGTTTAAGGGATAGGGCCGTGGTTAGGAAGGATACTTACAGACTATTGGGCTATTCAGCCTGAATATTCAGTCTTAGTCTGTGTTGTCGTGTTGGCGTGTTTTGCAAACTTGCTTGTTCTGTCTTCGGTGGTTTCAACCTTTGCATCCTGCTGAAAAGCTAGGGTATTTGTCTGTGCTTTTCCACAGTTTTTGTCTGTAGAGACACAACCCTTGTGGCAGGTAACAAACTCACCCTCATTTCTCTTCCACTTGTCTGATACAGACTATTGCAGTGGCTTTCAAGTAAGAAAACCATCTGCTTTAGTGTTTTGCGTTTGGAGGAATGGGGCTGGGATTTGAATGTTTGCAAAGAACCACAGAGAGATTTAATGTGGTATTAAAATACTCAGCAGCGAATACCAAGTTTGCAGAAGCGTCTCAGAATTGTGGGTGCTAGCAGCTGTCAGGGCTGCTTTCTTGGTTAGGTGGACAGTGTTGCACATCAGTAATGTTGGTGTAGCAGAAAATCCGAGCTTTGAATTCAAAGTTACATAATAGAATTCTCCCTGTGCTTATATGAAGCTGCACTTACCAAAAGTGTACAAGGCCAGCCTTGCCGGAACTGTTCCAGTGCCATGCTTGTTTTGTGTCTTCAAGCTTGGATGAGTCAAAGGTTTAAGTCTTGAGGTTAGTGTCTGTAATCTAGAGAAATCACAGTTGTATCACAGTGCTTTGTAAAGGAAGGACAATTTAGGGGGATGTTTACGTGAACTGTGTGCCGTAATACTTAACGGTAGAGGTTCGTCTTAACGGAACAAGATGCTTTGCTGTTAGAGTTGGTGAAGTGTATTCAGGTGTTAGTGTAAAACTCAGTTCACACCAAGGGTCAAAATGCTGTGTTTATCCCTTGTCTGAGGGACATTGTGTAAATTGAGGATTATGCACTTTATGACTCTATACACAGTGAAGTGGTCACTTAAGCACATTTGCAGAGGTCAAAGCAAGAACCTTACCTGTGTGGGAAAAGTACAGCTTCTCTGCTGTTGGTTGTTGTGGGCAATACTGGCCAGTCTGTGCTCTGGAGAAACTCCAGTACCTGTTTGGCTACTGCTGTCTTTCTGCTCTTTATTCATTTTACCTTTGTCTTTTTGAGTCGTCATCTTTCTTTCCTTGTATTTCCTTCCCCGTGACGGTTTCATTTTTCTGAGCCAGCTAGGCTTCACTGTCACCTTGTTCTTGCACCTGTGGCAAGGGAAAGATTTCTAAATCTTCTTACTCCCAGGCTATTTGTCTGAAGTCCAGGACTATGACGGTTTTGTTGGGAAATGCGTTTTCTGACAGGTCCAGAAATTCTAGTTTGGATTCTATCTCAAACAGCAGCCATTGGGCTGTTAAATTACTCCTGAGTGAAAGGTGGTGAAACTTGGCCCCTCCAGCCCCTGGAGCTGCCTGGCCCTAAGCACTAATGTGCTCGGGTACCAGCAGGCTTGTATCAGTGATTTTTTTAATTATTATTATTATTATTGTTATTTTAATTTTCTTTTTTTTCCTTTCCCCTAGGCTCTGTGCAATCCCTAGCTGTTATTTTCCTGTTTGAAACTCTAGCTTTGTAGTCAGGACACCTTGAAAACAATCTCTTTGCTTTTTCTTAAAGCTCACGTTATGGTAGTGCTATAAATAACTTGAAGTTCCTCATGCCTTAACTTTTTCTGTCGTATGTGGCTAAAAGAAGTTGGTGTAAAACCCTAATCACCTTGTGTAAATTTGTACGTTTCTTCCGTACTCAGCTCTCCGTGGTAGCTATAGGAATTAGCATCTATAGGACATCAGCTGTTGATGTGCTCCTGAAGAAGTTGCTGGAAGATCAGAACTTGTTCCCCAATTTTGAACCTTTGGCATATTGGCAAATGCAATTCAACAACATTGCTGCGGTCACTGTGTTTTTTGTCTGGATTAAGGTAACTCCAAGACACACATCCTTATGCTGACATTAGAACATAAGCAGTATTCTGAGTTTTGCATGATTTGTTATTTGAGGTTTGCTTGTGTTTCTCCTGAAATTGGTCATCTTCTGTGAGAAAGTCAGAGCACACAGAGGTAACTTCTTGCAGATTAAAAGCAAGGTTGTAATTTGCCACAGATTCATCAACCCTTGTTTAAGTCTAGCAGACGTAGTCAGTGTTAGTGCTTTGTCACAGCAGACATGTAAAAAAATGTTTTTATTATTCCTGAATTGATAAATCAATACTTCTTACTGCATACTGCTTTTTCTTAGCCTGATCGAACTGTGCCCATTTTATCTATGCAAAACTTCTGAATCGCTAGCAGGGTTGGTAAAGCTAGTCCAATTCATTTGTCTCACAGAATTTTCAAGCCTCAGAGTGATGGATTTCTACATTAACTGACTTTGTCTCCAGTAAATTCATTAAGACATCTGATGTGTCAAAGGCTGGAGAGTGATTGTGTAAAGAAATTGTCATCTTCCTTGCCTTCACTGTTTGTTTTTTTTTTTCTTTTAACAGCTTTTTAAATTCGTTAACTTCAACAGAACCATGAGTCAGTTATCCACTACCATGTCACGCTGCGTCAAAGATGTCATTGGCTTTGCTATTATGTTTTTTATTATTTTCTTAGCATATGCTCAGTTGGCCTATCTTGTCTTTGGCACTCAAATCGACGACTTCAGTACTTTCCAGGACTGCATGTAAGTACAAGAATGAAAAATGCAGAGTTTTCTCAGTACATTGGTAAGTGGATTTGGTTGTCTCATCAGAGACCAAACAAATCCTATGACATCTATCTAAACAGACAAGCTGCAGACATATCACTGTTGATGTATCTCAGTAGCAAATGCATTTTTGATAACGTTTTTAGTTCAAAACTGTCTTTGCTGTGAGATTAAAAATATGCTGTAGTTAGATCAGTGAGGTAAAAGTGACAGGTTTTGGTTGGTGGGAAGTGACGTGGTTTTTTATAACAGTTGGTCACATTCCTAGGTAAATAACTCTTGTCTTAGGCAGTTGAATGATTAGACACTTACTTATGTCTGTAAAGCTTGCAGAAATGTGGTATGCATAATAGTGCCGTGTTCCTGATAGCATGTGGAGCTGGCTGACTCACAAATGGAGCCCATCGTAGAGAGCCAGCTAGTAAATGTGTAAGTGGCTGCTGCCATCCAGAGAGAAGATAGGACTTAATATCGGGCTGTTAATCAGTTTTTCCTTTATTGGTAACATAACCTGGTTCTAATTGAGGTAATCATCAGGTTGTTCAGTTATTGATTTCCCCCTGCTCCCTTACATTGGGACAGCGTTGCAAAAAGTCTCTTGTAGAGAAGCAGAGAAAATTGAAATACGCGGATGGTGTTGTACAGTGCCTTCCAGACAGCTTTAGAGGGAGAGGGCTGGGGTTGTATGCATGCGAGAGGCAAAAGGGATGGGGACGGGAGTGGATCTTAAAGCTTCGCAGTGGTAATCACTGGTTTGCTCAGCTTCTCGTCGCCCCCGTTATCAGTTGTGCCCGGAAGCTAGAAGCGACCACTGTAGCTTTGTTCTCTGTGGGTGGCATCTGCCCGCGAGTTTGGTTATGCCTAGAGATAGGCTTGAGGAATGGGCTATTGCAGGGCAGACCTCTCTGCTGCCCATCAGTTTGAGAATTCTTGTGTGGCTCCAAAAGTGGTATCTTTTTTTTTTTTTTTTCAACTCCTGGATGTGTTTTGTTTTTTAAGATTTACTCAGTTCCGCATCATTTTGGGAGACTTCAACTTCACAGAGGTTGAAGAAGCTAATCGAATTTTGGGACCAATTTATTTCACTACATTTGTGTTCTTTATGTTCTTCATTCTTTTGGTATGTACGCCTTTGTTTATGTGGGGTGGGTAGGTGGCTGGTTTTGCATCTCTTGTTCTTTGATTCCTACTGCTACTTGAGGCTGTTTTTGATAATGGTGAGCGTGCAATCCTGACTGTTAGGTGGCTGGGCACTCATGATCTCTTTGGTTTTTTTCATTATTTAAATAGATCTGCGTTGTTGTCATTCCCATATAGTGCTCCACGTTGTGGGAGGTTTTTTTTAATTTACATTTTTTTATTATTATAAAGAAATGTTTATTTCTAAAATCTGCATCGTGCCTGGTTGGCATACTAGCAAGCACGTATCTTTCAGTGAAAAGTAGCTGTAATGTTCCACGTAGGCTTGTAGTTGATGAAGTGCTCTAATGTATGGGCAGGTTTGCCCGCAAAGGCCTTTTTTCTATCCTTTTTTCCTTCTCCAGGGCAGAGCTGAGCCCTGTCTTTCTCACCTTCCCAGTGCAGATGACCTGTATGCTTTTTGACAAACAGTTATTGTAAGAAGCTCAGCTTATCTGAGAGGCAGTATGCAGACGTGATTGTCTGACAAATTCAAACAGTGAATATATTGTGAGTACGCATCTTTTGTATACTCCCTGTTACTGCCAGCACTGAATCCATACTGCAGTCTTACTCATGATTTATGTAACAAAGTGGGAGGAGGATACCTCTCTTAGATGACCGGCTGAATTAACTTTCTAATGTCGATTAAAGCGAAGAGACTCAGTATCTTCTACCTGAATGTGGTTTGCAGTTAGTTTGGTACTAACATTAATATGCAGTAATTTTGTTTCTGATGATATCACCAGACAAAAGCTGTTACGTGAGCAATAAATCCTCAGATTTTTCCCCAATCTGTGTGTCTTTTGGTGATTTGATAAGGTGGCAAGCATTAAAGCAGGATTTTACGAACCTTGAAACAGTACAGCAATCCTGAATCATCATAACTTTTAGAGTTACTTAATGAGCCTTGTACTTAATGAGGCTTTTTATAATTCTTTGAGATGAGGAGAAATGGCATTCAGATGTTATTTGTGGGAGAAGACTGCCTCTCAGCTACTCACTAATAAGGAAGTGGAGAATCTTAAGTGCTCGGTGGGATGGACCAGTAGTCAACTGGAAAATAACATACAGGTCACTCTGGCTGAAGAAGCATGTGAAACGGGTTCTGTATTTGGTTTGAAACACCTCACGAAACGCAGAGGAGCAGAGGCTAATGTCCAGCAAGGGAAAGAGTTTTGTTGGTTTTTTTTTTTTTAAGGGGTAGCAGAAAAGCACTGGTGTGTGAAGGCACAGCAGGTTATCCAAAATACTTCCTACAATTTTTGTGCTTATTAATATCCTGTCACTTGGCTGGTGTGAAATGTTGCTCCTTGAGACCGACACCTGGAAGGAAGACCTTAGGGAAGATGGGTGGAAAGCACCAACTCTTAATGTTGGGCAGCTGAAAGCAAAATAGACAGTAAAGTTACCTCTTACTTCTCTGGGCAAGAATGCCTAAAGATAACAGCATTGGAAGGTTGTTCTCCTAAAGCATGTTTTAATTTCATGAGTAATTCTCCAGTTATGCTAATACCCTGGACTGTTATACTCCAGTGCCTCATAGTTCACTATCTCAAGATCTTGATCCAAGTGATTTTAAGCAGCCCACCATTTTCACTTGGCCCTTTTTAAAAACTTCATGTATAGGTCTGCACATGAAGGTCATAGCGGGAGTAGGGCTCAGACTCGTTGACATTTGAAGTGAGCTTTTTCATTTCTCTCGCGAACAGAACATGTTTTTGGCCGTTATCAATGATACATACTCTGAAGTCAAATCAGATATGGCACAACAGAAGGCGGAAATGGAACTGTCTGACCTTATCAGAAAGGTAAAAGTAATGTTTTGGTTTTTTGACTTCTCATTCTTCACATCTGAACTTACTCCATAAAATGCTATCTAAACCGTACAAAGTAAAGCTGGCAGCAGCTGATGAAAATACACCTCTCAGTTAAAATAAATGATTCTGAGCTGAGTGTAAATTAAGCGAATGAAAACTTTCCATCACATTGTGTTTTAGTCATCTGAGACTTTGTGTTGAATAGTCAGCCTACGGAATATGACAGAGGACTCGTCAATCTAGGTACATACGGAAATGTTGAACTGATGTGCCGTTTGGTTCGGTCATCTCAGGATTCAGAATTACGTCACTTCACACAGTAAGATGAGTCTTGGATAATGCATTAGGAGCTCCCAGGGGCAGCTGCCAGAAGGGTTGTTGAATACAAAGCTCAGAGTTTGGCCTGAATCCCACTTTAGGAAAAACGCGTGCCTGTGCGTGCGCTCTGGCATGGCTGCGGTCCTGTACCGTGGTCAGAAATGTCTAAACGCATACTCAGCGTGACCAGTAGCTCAGAATTTAAAACTTGGAAACTGGTTATTAAAACAGAGCAGAGAAAAATGAAATGTGCTACTTTGCAGGGGTGAGGACTTTTTAAAAGAGTCGGTCCTACAACTGAGGAATGAGATAAGCAAAATGACTGCAGGAAGTTTTGCCTGTTTTGTCAGCGTTGTTTGAAAATGTCACTTAACTGTCAGTATCTGCCAAAGGTGTCCCACGGGGACAAAATACTCCATTCCTGCTGACCTGCAGTGCAAATTGAGTGAGGAAAGCCTTACCTCTAACTGCAAAGGTATTTGTATGCTGCCCATTTAATGCTGAAATAGAAGATGGATAAACTGGAGGAAAAGACAGGGCTTTTGGAACACACTGAATGACAGTGTACGCTAGCTGATTTTTGTGATCGGAAAAGTTACTAGAAATCAAGTGTTAACATTTCATGACAAGTAAAACACAAAATTTCACTTTTAGGGCTACAACAAAGCCATGATCAAACTTAAACTGAAGAAAACCACTGTTGATGACATTTCCGAAAGTCTGAGACAAGGTGGGGGAAAACTAAATTTCGATGAACTCCGTCAAGATCTAAAAGGGTAAGGGAGCTGTTACTTCTTACCTTGAATAGTATCCCCAGAGACATGCTTTGTCTTTGATGCAGGTTTCTCTCAGAGTATGCCGATGCGAATAAAGACAGCTGCAGCAGAGAGTCCTTTCCTTTTGGTTAGTGGGTAACGAAGCATGTGCTTTATCGGGTGGGAGGCTTGCGTAAACAAACAGGTGTGTACAGGTGAGCAATCTTTGCATGTGGGGCTGCAGGCATTGCCCCAAGGAAAATTCAAACTGTGGCGTGGAGCTGCGGAAGGAGAGAGGAGAGGAAAAAGAATGGTCAGTCTGAGGTGAGAACTAAGGAGGGCTGCTGACCCCTGGAGTCTGCACTGCAGCTGGTGTTGCTGCAGTGCGAGGGCGTCCCACCCCGGAGGAAGGATTTGGTGCTCTGGGGCCCAGCCTCCTTGAGCTGCTGTGTTGTGGGGAAGAAAGAGTCTGAGGAAGCAGAGGAAACAGTGATGTTTCCTTTGAGGAAACACTAACGTTTCCATCAGAGCCACTGCAGGAGCCCGAGGGATCAAATCAAGGAGGTATGAAGGGCGTGTTTGTGGAGGCTGCAGTCTAGGGGAGATTTGCGCTATGAGCTACTGGAAGGTGGGGGCTCAGCTTTCTGTTACCGGTGCTGTGAGTTTATAGGCAGCACTGGGATCAGTTGTGTCTTTGGCTTGGGGATGAAATCTGTTCAGAGTAAAACGCCTTTCTAATACTTGAAGTTTGTTCAGCATCTGAAAAATGAGAAGTAAGGGAACTGGTTTTACTGCCTTTTCAGGAAGGGGCACACAGATGCAGAGATTGAAGCAATATTTACCAAATACGACCAGGATGGGGACCAGGAATTGACGGAGCATGAACATCAGCAGATGAGAGATGACCTGGAGAAAGAGAGGGTGAGCTCAGCGTTAGGAGTGGGATGCCACCAGCACCGTCTGCCAGTCTTCTCCCCGTGCTGGTTTGCTGCCCCCGAAGAATCCTTTTGTTTCCCTTCACATTTGCGGTCAACCCTGGCTGGCTGTGCAGAACTGTAAAACAGCAAGGGGTAGCTGATGGAGAACAGCAGGTCTTTGACCTTGCCACCCCCATCCTTTGTGTACAGGTGAAAGTCTTTACTTCTCTATCTGTGGCTTGTGTTTTCGCAAAGGAGGACCTGGACCTGGATAGGAGCTCTCTGCCACGTCCTCTGAGCAGCCGCAGCTTCCCTCGAAGCTTGGATGACTCTGAGGAGGATGAGGATGAAGACAGTGGTCACAGCTCCAGGAGGAGGGGCAGCAGCTCAAGTGGGGTTTCCTATGAAGAATTCCAAGTGTAAGTTTATTCTTTTGAGAGGGACGAATCTGCGTGGTGGTTTGGGGTTTTTTTTGGTTTGGCTTTTTCCTTTGTGGGTTTGCTTCTTTCAGTCATATAGTAGTCTTTTCTATAACGCTGAGTATTCATCAAATTATTCATAAAAGTGTATGTTGTATTTTTAAGGTGCTTGTGTTTTTAGAAAGGCTGCTTTTAGTAGCCTTCAAGTAAGATCTGAACTGTAAGTATTTTAGAGAAGCTCGTGAAAATCAGTTAGAAAACCAAAACCAAATCAAAACAAAGAAAACCCCAACAAAAAAAAAAAGTCTTTAAAACCTTGTCATTGACAAGACAGAGGAAATGGCCATGCTACACAAAATAATGGCAGAAGACTTTTCTGGGCTTTTCAGTAGTAAAACCTTGAGGTACTTCTAGGTTCAGCGAGAACTTCAGCTGTTGTATTTAATAAGATGAAGTTACTTGTGATTGTGTATTCTAAAATGATAGATCTCCGTATTAATTAATTGTAGCAACAGTAGCTGAATGAAGAATTAGAGTAACCAGGACCAACAAATTTTGATGAGAATGCCATAAAAGCAGGGAAGACAGAGTGGAATATATACTTTTTTCCCATTTTAATCACCCTTCTTGATCTTGTGTGCTTTGTCCCTTCCTGGGCAGCAGGACTCATCTGTGGAAAGTCAGATGCGTGCTTGAATTAAAATGCTGTCTCATCCTTACCTGCTCCGTGTGTTCACATGCCCCAGCGATACCGACTCAGAAATGTCACAGTCCCTGAACCTCCCACTTTTGCCCTCAGACTCATGAGGCGGGTCGATCGCATGGAGCATTCTATCGGCAGTATTGTCTCCAAGATTGATGCGGTTATCGTGAAGCTTGAAGCGATGGAGAGAGCCAAACTAAAAAGGAGAGATGTGTTGGGAAGACTGTTAGATGGAGTGACAGAGGTGAGAAACCCACTCTCTCCTGGCTGGTCACAACCTGCATGGCTTGCTTACTGCTAGCACTTCTTCCTACTGCTTGGCTTGGGAGGGTTGAGGGAGTGGTGGTAAAGACAAGGTGGGTCCTTCGGCAGTAGCCACGTGATTTCAGTTTAGTGTTAGGAAAACATGAAATGTTAGGGACATGATGCAAGTCTTAGATATGACAAACCATCTTATAGCAGGCGTGTGTCACGTTGAGGCGACAAAGCACCATGTAAGCCCCTGAATTGTGCAGCAGCGATGCTCGGTAGTTGCTGAAGCAGCTTGTTTGTTCCTTAGCGTCTGTTGAGATTAGTACAAAGCTTTTTATGGACGAGTCTGGGGGATCCGGTCCAGCAGGCTTGTGCAGCCTGCTCTTCTCCCATATTGCTTCTGGGATTCTGTGTGGCAGGTGGAAGCACTTCTGTCACCAGGGTTATCTAGCTTCTATTGCCTCCCCTCCCACCTTCCCTTTCTTCAGGGCCCTTTGGAAGTGGCCACTGGGACAGACGTGTACTGAAGCCTGTCAGCTTCCTGAGGGGGCAAGAACAGCCGGAACAGGGCTGTTAAGGGGTAGGCAGGGTGGCCCGTCTTGGTGGGTTATGTAGGTCAGACTTGCAGCTGCCCTGTGACAGTGTTCCCGGCTGTTACTGTTGTTCCAGGCCAGTAATTCTGCTTGATTCTTGAGATGGGGCTTCCTTGTGGGTGTGCTCTCGTCGGTATATTTACATTGCTGGAGGTGGATTTAAATATTGGAGCCTCTAATACCAATTGTGCTTTCATAAGTGAAGGTGACAACCAGGGTATTACATCACCAGAAAGAAAACCATTTACTGCAGTAGCTGCGTTTCTCCACTAGCCTCTAGAAAGACTTGACTGGTGTAAGAATTTCCCGTGTGCGTGTAGCGTTTTGATGAGACGGCAGTTTGGAAGCTGTGCTGCCAGCTTGTGTCTTTTAATGCCTTTAGGATGAAAGACTGGGTCGTGACAACGAAATCCACCGGGAGCAAATGGAGCGACTTGTGCGAGAGGAGTTGGAGCGATGGGAAATCGGATGATACGGCATCCCAAATGAGCCATCGGTTGGGAACGCCGCTTGGGCTGCATGGGCAGCCTCGTTCGAGGAGCTCTCGGCCATCTTCCTCCCAGTCAGATGGTATTGATGGGGGAGGAGGAGGTGCGGGGAATAACATCCACGCGTAGGGTTCGCTTCGCGGGGGATTCTAAACGTTTCAGGTCAATACTAAGCCCACACATAGGCTACTCCACTGTTCCCAGCCTGAGGTGGTCATCCTGATCAGACCTCTGAGGACAATTTCACTGGTGGGCACAAATAATTATTCTTTTCATAAAGGCGTTTGCAGATCTATGTAAGCCGTGTGTCACATGCAGGTACCAACAGTGAGACTGTCAGCCTTGGAAATGAAAATGCAGGAGACAGGATTGGAAACCAGGTGTGATAAAATCTACCTGGACAGAATTTTGGTTCCATACATGCGTTAGGGGGAACACTTTGACAATGTCAGCAAGTTTCAGACAAAATAATGTGCTGTGGCTTAAACGCTGAGTGGAAGGCTGTGAGTTTTCTGCTTTCTATTGGAAAATAGGTTTTTAAATGCTTTTGAAAGCATTTTTCAAAAAGAAGATGGCATCAGCTTGTTGTCTCCTTCATTACAACGGCTGACGCTTTTCAAAGAACGCTTTTTTTACTCTGAGTTTCTATGTATTTTTCTGAGTTATTCTTGGTGTACGAACATTTAAATTAACTTAAAACGTTAATTTTTTTCCTGTTTTTGAGAAATATTATGTTTCAGACAGAAGAAAGTGCACTTAGTTTGTACAACTGTAAGTCACATTATTCCATAATAGAAACTGCACACGGTGCATGTTTTGCATTTCATTAGCATTTCAAAAGTAGTGTTTGAGAACTCCACACCCGACTAATGAAATCATTTTCAGCTTGGTTGCAAAATGCCCATTTTAAATGCTATGTTTTCATGATCTAAGTGTTCCTGGGATAAATATTCCACAGGTTCTTAGGGTAAATATAGTTACTTTGCAGAAAATACGTTATTCAAAGCACACAAAATCGAAAAAACACTAACTGTTCCTTGGGCGTGACAGGGAAGGTGGCAGTAGAAGGCTGTCAGTGATGAACATCCGATCTCGTGCTCTGTCAAGTTCTGATCATGTCTCTACTATGTAGTCTGTATTTAGGTTAACAGGACTGCTCGTAAAATTATCAGGTATGTTTCCACATCTGCTTTTCTGCTGAGGTGCACCACGATTCCTTTGGAAAGGTGTTTGTAGTGTAATCACTGATCTTTAGTATTTCATTCCTCTGCTTCCGTGTCGTGGAACTTTTGTTTTTGAAAGGAGATGCAGCTCTGAAATCCCTCTGGTTTCCTATGGAAAGCATTGAGGCATAGTGTTTGTAGTTTTGCCTAGCAACAGGTTTCCATGCGTGGATTGCCGGTTTGGGAGGGAGGTTGTCGGTTGTGCTTTTTTCCTGAAGATGGCAGTTGTCTTGTATTTAAAGACAGAGAGTTGGTGTAAAGGAAAGTGGAAAGCTACCTAATCAAACCCATCGTAGCTATTAGTGGGGTATATAGAGGAAAACAATGCCAATTTAACAAAGTATTAGTAACATGCATATGTTATGTTGGTGCTTTTTGTTTCAAAAAGCAGTTGTTGCCAGGGGTTAGCACCATCATTCTTGTGGTAGTACTGCTTAGGCAAGCTTACATGTCGCATATGTTCTAACAACTGCATTGCCTGGATGGACAGTGACTCAGGATGCCTTCCCTCTAACCAGACAACTTGCTAAAGCTAAACAGACTTTGTGCCTTTCCCTATTTTTAAGTGTATGAGAATCTATATGCACAGAACTTTATTAATATAAGGTGGAGCAGGAGGAAGGTCTGTGTGGAGATTGGAATTCTTAGTAGCTTTGGCTGGAGAGCAGAACAACATGGGAAAACAAGTTGTGATTCTTGTGAAGTATTTTTTCCCTCTGGGTTATTTTGTCCTGTATTAGGAGAAAGTTCATACTCTTACAAGAGACCTCATCAACTTCCCAAAACAGTGCACAGCACAGTGGTTAGGGTATTTGTGTGGAATGAGACACACTCAGACTAAGCTCTGACTTGCCTTGATTGAAAGTTTTGGACCTTAGAAACCTTCCTGGGAAGCTTTTCTGTGTTGAACTTGCATTTAAACCAACCAACCAAAAAACCACTAACTGTACACGTGCCCAGCTGGTGTGCAAGGAAAACAGAAAATACAATACCAAGCAATTTAAAAACACATAGCCTTGTCTTTATATTCATATCCAAAATGTGGGGTGTGTTGGTATGTGACATGATTGACAGCTTAACATACTTAACTTACGTGTCCGTAACGTGTTACTGATGCTGGGTTTCTACGGTCAATGGTTACCTAAATGCTAAGGTAGTATTTAAATAATCATGTACTTAAAATGAGTGACCTTGGCCAAATGACCTGTCTTGAGTCCAGCAATCAGCTGGAAAATCCTGAGAATACCTTGTGGTTTGTGCCCGTGGCCGGTAAAGCGCGGTGTGGCATGCTGAGACTTACGGCAGCAGAGACCGGGGAGTGGGCACAAGTGATCTCCTGGTCACCTGTTGGTGAGGCAGGACCGTCCTGGGGGAGAGGAAGTAAAACCAAACCTGTCCGTGTGGTTTTAGGTAGGTTCCTGTAAAATGTAAATTCAATCACTTTGTTAATCTTTCATCTGCAGCGTACGTTTATTATGAAAATGGATATGCTTGCATTCATAGCTCTATGTGTTGAGGCGTATTTCTGTAGCGTGTCGTTACTTCATAACAACTTCATCTTGAAGTGCACCAGTTCTCATGGGGTACCCGTGTGGTAACCGTGGGCTTGCAGCGAGCGCATGGCCGCTTGACAAATGTTACAAACATTTATTATCTCATTTTTCAACTCTATGGTATCGTTTGTCACTTCCTAGAAAGGTAAGGTTTCTGCATAGTAAAGTATGGTGTTTGGTCTTATTAGGAAGCTGTTAATTATGCAAGTCTTCTACAGTGATCAACAATGTATTGATCTGTAAAACCGAGCACTTTACTTCCTAATAAACGTTTTATATAATCTACAAAGCAAACGTTGTGCCATACATTTGGTTGTTTATAACAGAACATGAAGAATTCTACATTTTATTTGTGTGTGTTACTTCTATCTCATACCTTGTGCTCAGATTACCTAATAATGTAAAAGGCAGTACAGGGTGTAGCAGTACTTTTTAAAAACACTCTATTTCACGTTTGCGTCGTGCAAATGCACCGGTCTATTTTCTGCTCTTTTAGGTAGCAGCGTCCTCCGCTCTGTAAAGTCAGTGTGTGGGAAGTGGGAACCTCTTTTTATTTAATACTGTGTGTACGCTGTAGTGTTGCTGGCTTTGGAAGATTTCTTCGGAAGTGCAGTTTGAGATGCCTGTTGGAATAGGAGCTACATAACCCTTCCACGTCCATGAGCACCGCTTGGATGCCTTGGGTATTCAAATACTCTTCTCCAGTAAATCTGAACAAGAGAAAAAAACCAAGCGAGAAAAAGGGAGAAAAGTTAATGTTATGATAAAATCTCTGCAAGTAATTGTTCCCTATATATGTAGGCAACCAATGGGGCTTTTTCGGTTCCCCGCTTTTATAGAACATGCAGCGTGAGCGAAGAGGGTGGCAATGCGAGGTGGAGGAGTCTTTCTCCAGAGTCCGTTCCACAAGCACTCCTTCAGGAGAAGGTGTATGCTGTTTGTGACTGCACACACACCCACCCCCCATACGGCAGCTCTGGCCCTGTTGGGTCCCCAGGCACCAACGAGCCCCCAGGAGACACAGGTAATTGGTGGCAGAAGGGTACGGAAGCAGTGCTGCTTTCAAAAGGGAAGGCAGCCCGACGCTTGCAGAGGCGCTTAAGTCGTGTCAGTCTCTTTGCCGTAGCGGAACTGCTGGAATTCTGATGCTTGCAACCATGTCTTCCCTTTCTGCATGTAAACTGAATTAATTCAGAAGTACATCCCTCTTGTTTTGCTAAAAACATTTTTTTTTTAGTATAACTAAGATTTGCCCTGTTTTTACCTGAAAGATGCTGTGGGGTGGCTGCAAGAAAAATCTGTTCTCAATTGCTAGCAAACAAATGATGAAGAATTATTTACTAGAGCATGCTAAATAGAAGAAAAACCCTTCAGTAAGTTTAGTTCAGGCTCTGGGTCTTCCAGACAGTATAGAACATTTATACTTCAATAGACATAGTTTTGCAAAACAAACCCAGCCTTCTACAGTGGAGAAATGGAAAAAAAAAAAAAAAAAAAGCTGTCAGAAACTTCTTTCCCTTTGTGCAATCTTAACAAAAGTAGCAGCTTGGGTTCTGACTTGTTTTCAGCAATGTAGGAGTGCATTAGATTTCTGATTCCGCAGTAAGGCTGTGTACCTTCTGTCCTGCCGGGTCTTACGCACTGATCGTGCAAAATAGTTACAGGAAGGTGGAGGGACAGCTGAGTGGCTGGTGTGGTAGATTGCATTCAAAAGGGTTGTCTCTCTTTTTACGCATTCGTTAAAACGAACAAGGAATTATTTCAGTTACTGACACTGAAAATATTAAAAGCTTAATTTCTGTACTGAAAGCATAAAATAAAGGCAGTAGCTTGTAACGTTACTGTTATCATAAAGCTTCCCCCAAACTAATCAATTCAAACGAATTATAGAACCTCTTCAGAAAGTAACAACCTTCAGCTTGTCATTTAGTTTTAAAATAAATCTTTAAAATGTAAAGTAGTTCAGATGAAGATTTTCATTTTGAATCCTTCAGATTGAATGATTTCATATAAAACCTAAACACAAGTCTTTTAAAGCTTCCTAGAGTCCAGATTAAATGACTTACTGTTAAACGAAGGCAGGCTGAAACAGGAATTTTCATACACAAAACCACATTTTCAATCGAGTTAGTGATATCATCAGAATGATTAAGTTCTGTACATCATGATTGTTTAAGTTCAAATGACAAAAATCTCAGGGAACCAATGGTATCAGGCAGTTCTGTCATTCGTAAGCGCGAGCCGTGCACAGATGGTAGTACCCTAAACGCCGTGATCCCTGGTACCCTGTCGCCAAGATGCTGCCGAAAGGAGCAAACGTCCGGGATAATTCGGCTCCTGGGCCAATTGCAGTGGAAAGCAGGGATCGGATCAAACCCAGTTTGGAGCAGGAGAGTGAAAAAAGGCTTAATGAGCCGTGTAGCTCCCGGAGAATGCTTGTACAATCCAGCCCTAATGAGGGTGGGGAGGTGGAAAAGATTGTGAGAAACAAGGCAGGACCATTCACCTCGGGGGCTTACGAGATCCTTGAGAGTCTAATTCTGGTCACAAGGTCACGCTTTTACAAAGCAATTATTACGGATCTCCATAGCGTCAACATGCAGACGCACGCACATACTCAAAGCCTTTTAACCTCCAAGATTCTGGACTCATTGCCTTTCTCCTTCTATTTTTTTTTTTCTTGCCTTTTTGTGTTCTTCAAGGTACGTGTTACAGTAGTCACACAGATGATGCATCTCCTGGCTTGTGCAAGTGATCTCATTGTACTAGTCAGCGCCCAAACAAAAGGGGAGAACCGAGGGTTTTATTATTTCACTTCTGCCTTTCTCTCAGCTGGATTTGTGTGCCTTTCTGTTGGATTGAGGAAAGCGAGAAAGGAGAATTCCCCTCTCTCTGCCATAGCGAGCCTCCTGTTCTAACTTTGACCTTGAATGAGGACAGGCTGGCGTTAGCGCCCACTGCCAGTTTGAGGTTTTTCCCAAGTTCAAGTAAGTGAGTGCAATTTATTAGTCCTATCTTCTTCTGATCAGGGTATATATGGAAAGTAGAATGCTGGATCAAAAGAGAAAAATATAAATTTAAAGCCTGTAGTGCAACAATGAAGCCTGACGACTACTACTGCAATTTCTGCTCATGTAACTAAGTTACAGAATTACATAAATCTCATCATGGAGTTGCAGAGCTCAGCTAATTGTTTGATGGCGAGATTGTGCTGCTGTCAGTTCATTAGTGCGTGGGCATTCTCATTAAAATCTCTGGGAGCAAATAAGCTAAAAAGGGATGCACTTAGGAGGAGCGGTGTCTGTCCTTTCGTTGAGATGAACAGGAATCCTTCCTGGGCAACAGCTCTGGGGTCTGCTGTGGTCGCACGAGCCACTTCAATGGAAATGAAATCATCCAGGCAGCGTGTTAACTCCTCTGCAGGGTGAAATGCAGAGGTAAGTGTTGGACAGTGCGGGAAGAAACGTTTGTTTCACATAAATATGTTCTTCCAGGTGGCCAACTGCTAAAATGAGTGCTGTAAAGCAAGAAAAGTTTAGGTGTTTCTTGGTAAGTACTATCTGTGCGGTGCTGTGTCAAAGCTTGTTCAGAATGTGAGTAGTTTAATTTGATTATTTCCTTTCTCAGAAACCACTGTTGTATAATGAAATGTATTTCATCTTCAGATTGGAACTCAGTCTGCGTGATCACATTTATTTAAATGTCGAAATGTTGAAGTGTTAAGGACCAGCTACAACTACCTGGGCTGTAGAGTTCTACAGGTTTGAATGTGGGTGATGGATTTGTTTTCTCCAAAGACAGCTTCTGTAATTTATCTTTCATCTCTGTGTAGTACGAGGACCTGGAGTACTTCTGACCATTCCTTTGCAACAGCCACATCACTGTTACCTCCTCAGTCTCCTTCTGCTTTACAAGGAAATGTGTAAGTAATCTGAAGGTACAGAACACTTTCTGCCAGCTCTTGTACTCTGAAGTTTTTGTTTCCCCAGCAGCACTACATCTTCCTGTCAAAGCAATACCATAATTAGTGATAGGTCAGCAAGAATCCTGCGTTCATATTTATCAAAGTGTTAAGCTTAGAACGTGCTGTGAGCTGTCCAAAACCTTGGAGCCTTTCGTTTACTTACAAGTAGCATCCCGGCTCCAAATGCTCCGGAAAGCGAGAATCGGAATAGAAACCGAAGACCAATCAAATCTGTAAAAACAAAGCACAGCTGAAAGAGTTGAACAGATTCCCACTGCGTTCCCCTGGAGAAACTGGCTGCTCCTGGCTTGGGTGAGTGTACTCTTCGCTGGATAAAAAACTGGCTGGCTGGCCAGGCCCAGAGAGTGGTGGGGAATGGAGCTCAATCCAGTTGGTGCCCAGTCACCAGCGGTGTGCCCCAGGGCTCAGTTTTGGACCATGTCCTCGTCAACATCTTTATCAGTGGTCTGGGTGAGGGGATTGAGCGCACCCTCAACGTCCTGCTGGTAAAAGAAAAAGCAGAACTGGCTTCAGCTTCTGCGTTTACCCTTCCCTCCCCTGTCTTCTGTGGGGAATTGTGCTAGCAACATGCCTGCGCGCAAACCTGAGCAGTATGAAGGATGTCCGCGCGAATCCTGACGACCTTTTCCGTGGTTAAATAGCTGTTGTGAAATATATTGCCATTGGCTTTAAGTGTTTATACAAGGTCTGGGCGAGAGAGTATGTTACAATTCAGTGCTCGCGTGATACTTCTTGAGGATAAATTATTCTCCTGGCAAGTAACTAAATAAAATTCGGTCCTGCTGATGGTTTGATTGCTACAATAACATTATAAATGTTATGACAGACAGTAGAAAATACTGCTTAGTCTCAGGGGTTTTCCCTTTCCAGAAATATTTCAAATCTCTTTATTTAAAAAGTCACATTATTTTTAAAATGTAATTATGTAAATGAAGCAGGTAAAAATAGAGATTGACTAAACCCTAGAAACAAAGCAGAGGGAAAGCTGGGTCAGGTCACAAGGTCAGACTATGACTATTCTCCCAAATCTCCAACAGAAAAGACACTTAGAAGAAAAAGCAAATAAGCAACAACTTCAAGACGTATCTAATCCAACGAGGCTGTTCTAACTGATGTGTTGAAGCCTAAAGCAAATCCTTTCCATGGGATGGGAGACAGGACAACAACTCCATGTAGATGAATTAGCCATATATCAATGTATGGAACTATATTCGATGTGTATTGGTGCATTGATACCGATACATGGAAACCAGTGTTCAAAGGTTTTACCATGGTAAGCTTGATACCCGACATCTCGGTGCAAGCCCACACGGAATGACTCGGTTCACTTCAATGCAGTTTTTTACCTCTACTGCATATCCAGAAGCACATCTGTCAGAGTGCTTCCAGAGAGCCCACGTGCATCCTCCCTGGCAGCCAAAATATCTAAGAGCCCAAGGAGGAACAAAACGGTTCTGAAAGCCATCCTGGAGGAGTAAATGAAACCAAGGAGAAGCAAAGTACAAATTGGCTTGCCTATCTAGTTATCGTAGATGCTCCCAGCCTCTGTGCTGAGCATAAAGTAGAATTCTCTCCAAATTAACAAAATTATTCAGTCACTAAGTACAGCTGGAACAGCCTTTTTCAGAAACTCGGTTTCTTCTAACAGCGTACCCTTCTTGCAAAAGTCTTGAACTTTAATTTTCGCCACAAGCAATATTTCTGCTCTACAGATCATCGCACTGAACATCAAAGTGCCTTATATGAGCGAAGAAGTGCCACGAAGATGGGACGTACACGTCCCAAATTCCGGGCTTGAACAGGAGCAGTGCAGAACGCTCAGGGTTGTGCCATCTCTTCCCCCCCAGCAGAACCGCGTCGTCATACGCCGCTTGCTGACATCTCCCCAGGTGGTCAACAGAGCTGGTGTGGAACAGATCTGGTGTGGGAACACTTAGGAACGTTTGCCGTGGCAGGGCATCCCCAGGAGGTGTTACGGCTGGGTCTCATCGCCCCACTGCCAAACAAACCCCATGTTGCTCTGCTTGTGTATTCATTTTGTCAATGGGAATGTCTGCCCGCTTTGACGTAGTGTAAAATGAGAATCTGTCACGAACTAACGAACGGCCCGAGAACTACAGAACTATGATTTCCTTCCTATTTGGTTCTAATTATTAGAGCTCCCTGCATAGAAATACGTGGGGTCAGACTTGCAGTCCAGCCACACCAATGCAAATGTAGGGAATCTTCCTGCTAGTATCGTTCTAAGGTGTCTGTTCCCTGAGAATCTGAGATTTTTCTTTTCAGAAACTTATTTTACCAAAGTATAAATTAGTAGTGAAATATTTTGTAATGCAGGAGTCGAACAAACAGATTTTAAAGCCTAACAGGGTCATAACCTATTTTCTGAAAACTGAGTACATTCAAATAACTAAATACAGAAATATTAATGGTCAAGCAAGTTCTTTACTTTCCCCAGTTTTTCCGGGCTCTTTGAGGATTTCTTTTGTTCGTATTACTCTATTTGTGCATGTGTTCTTAAAGTCACACGTGTTTTTCCTTAAAATTCAGGTCAAGGTCCCCTCCTAGCTAAACTGAAAAGGACCTCGCTGCGAGGACCTGCCTCGTGCAGGTGATAAAACTCCGCTGGCAGTTATATTTGGGATGCTGTTGTACAGCTGTCTCTTTCCTCTCACGTAGTTCAACTGAGAATAGCAGTGTTTGATTAAAGTGTTGTCCCACAGGACCCGCGCCGCTTGTTTCAGAGCTGACAGTGAAGCATTTCAGAGCGCAGCTCCAGGGTACCACCGCAGAAAGCCTCGTTCCGTGGCACTCGGCGCGAGGCTTTGCGAAGGGAGACTGGAGAACAACGTCGGATTTTTCCTACTCTCCTTCCCCCTCGCTCCTCTGCCTCAGTCGTTGCCCCAGGTCTGCGCTTACCGCTCCCGAACCAAGTATTTCTGTCAGAAAAGGAGAGCGCGCGCTCGTGCTGCTTCTCCAGTTCTGCCACTGCCCTGAGTACTTTCTGAAACAGACCCAGAACTGTGGTCATCCTGGAAGGAGTGCTGTAAGTCTCTTAAGAGAAATAAGGTCTTCCAAGTTTCTTGAAACTCTGATTGAGGAAAAAGATTGAAAGTACTTAAGTACAGGGAGCAGGCGGCAGAAGGAGCTCGGCTATTCGAGGTGTGCGGCAGCATCTTGTCCTGGCATACCTACAGCACTTGCTGCCTCCCGCCGGAGCTGAGCTCACGGGCGTTTGCACAGGCAGAAAACGTGCAGGAAAATGGGCAGCAGTCAGGACACCACACTTCGCTGGAGAGTAACTTATTTTAATACCCTGTAATTTAAATGCAATGCTAATAAATTCGGAGATAGAGAAGTGTAAGAATAATTGGTGTCCTGATAAGCATCACTTTGGACTGAATCACGGGCCAGTGAATGTAGGTGCCAATTAAAGTGTGGAGCCTTTTTTTTTTTTTTTCAGGTTAAGCCATTAAATAGTAGTTTCATTGTTTAACAAATCCATCACTAGAACACGCGCAACAACGGAACAGTCTCTTGAGGAAATGACTAGTTGACATTTCAGCAAAGCACGTTAACACTAAGTTTAATGTACCAGGATGGCATTCACGGTGCTGACTTGGGTAACCATAAAAGTACGAAGGAAGGATCAAGTCAGCGGCACAGTCGGTTTATCGAAGTGCCCGACAGTGGGAATGGCATTTTTCATTCTGGTTTTAAGAGAACTTCTTCATGAAGTGCAGCTTCAGGTAAGCGATGGTAAGGAATATTAGTGTCATGCAGGCGAGAGCCAGGTGGTTCCGCCACAGGCCCCAGCTACTCGCATCGATGCCCTGGTTCTTCAGGTACGCATCTCCGCTACACAACCTGTGGAGAGAGACAGACACACCGAGCAGCTCCGTCAGTGCGTAGAGTAGCCACAAAGATCCCGAGGAGGTGCAGTGCGAGTTCTTGGCTACAGCAGGCAGGCAAACACCTGCTATATGTGAGTCTGGTATTTTCTCTTTGTAAATGTGGTTCTCTTGTAGCTGCAGTCAGTTTCCTGTCGGAAGCTGAAGTGGGTTTTGTGAGGCTGTGTGCTTTTAGTGTGCATGTATGTGTTTCAGTAACCACCGTTTAAAGAAAAGTGAGAAGCGTGACGCTACATCTCCCATAAGCACTAAACATGACGATAGACAGAACGTTCTCTGCAGGCAGAATGGAAAAACCCCGTCAGAACATCATTTTCCCTAATGATTCCATTTTCTAACTGCCGGATGCTGCTGCTCATCCGTGAGCGTATCGCGAACAGACTAATGCTCTAGGATTTGGTAACTCCCGGTGGTGGGATTCGCTGCAACACACCGCAACACTTACAGCTCTCTTATCTGTCGGTAGCTGTCGTTGCCGATTAAACCCGTGTTGTTACTGGTGCCGCAGAAGCTCAGACCCGTCAATTCATTGATTTGTAAAGCCTTTTAAAGTAAAGGAAACCACAACAGAGATCAGTAGGCAAAGGAATGATGCATTAACAATTAATATAGATAATTAACTTCAAATGTCTGAGACATAATTCAATTCAATTTTGTTCTAAAACCATGATGGTGTCGCTGTTTATTAAGTTGGCCAAATCCCCATTTTTAGCCAAGCACCGCGGTTCTTTTTGAGGGAGGGATGTAACGCACGGGCGTCACCGGGCTTTAACGCCTCTCCCAGGCTAGACTAGTTCTGCACAGGCCTATTAAAGCCTAGATTTCTCTGTGAAACATCACCCTGGCTTAAATTATCAAAATCTAGGAGAAAAATTCTAGCTTGACAAGTTTTTGTTTGATTGATGGAAAAGAGAAGACTTGGTTTTTAGGAATAACCATGCTCTCTATCAACGTCTCGTCCAGCTGCCTTCCCCTGGATGTAGTCGTTTCGTGTCTCTCTCGTAGGAGGTGTTTCCGAGCGACAGAACTGAGCTGGTGTAAGCAGCAGCGGGTGCTGGTTGACGAGGAGCCTTTCTTGTTTCAAGGTACTGCACTACGTTAGGAGTCATAAAATTTGGAGCTTCCTTTATCATGAGTAAATTCGTTCCTTCCTAGCAGATCTTTTTCAAGTCTGTACACAGGAAAACACAGCACTTACCGTCATTCCGTACTGAGGGATGCTTAAGTATTTGAGCCAGGAGAGCCAGGACATGACGCTCGTGAGATTGACCAGCAACCCAGAGAAAAGCTAGAGGCAAGGGTTACAAAAAGGCCACAAGAACCACAAATTACACATCCCGTGCTTTTACTGGGTGTTCCTCTCTAGCTCTTGACTCTGCTGCTTCAGATCAAAAACTACTGGGAAAGCATTTCTAGACCAAGAAACTCTTCCAGTGGAAGGAAGAACAGGGGGGAAGGAAGGAATCGGTTCTGATACCCAGCTCTGGACCACAACCCCCTGTGGTCCTCCCACTGAAATGAGTAACGGGGAATGCCTTCACTTGTGCATTCAGCCTGGGGGCTTCCCATCTGGGGGTCCCGCAGGGGTTCCCAAGAGCTGCCAGCTGTTACTCAGGGCTGTGGAGCTGCGCTTGGTGTTGCTGCTGTGGCCCGAGTCCGAGGCAGCGTGGGGTTTGGCTGTGGGTTCAGCGCTGCCCCGTTGGTGACGGTGCCTGTCTTCCCGCTGTAGCTGTTGGTGCGTTGTCTGGTTCTCCTACGCCTGACGGTGGACTCTGCAGCTGAGGAGGGCAACTACGGGAGTGGACTCAGAGAGCGGGAGGCTGTGGGTCATGTCCTCAGCCAGCCAAACTTGTCTTTGTCCGAGCTAAAGGAGAGTGAATGAAATGCAGCTCCAGGCTGCCTTTCTGCTTTCCAGGCATTACGTTGGCTGCCAGAGCCACGGAGAAGAGGGCAGAAGAACCGCTCTCCCTCCCCTCACACCCAGCTCCCTGTTTCCCCACGTCTTGTTAGTTGAAAGGACAACTCAGAAATTTCGACCCCCCCAGACAAATTGGGACACTCAACATGCTCAACCCCACAGTCTTTTTGCAGAATTCAGCTGAACTCTGTGCTGGTAGGATTTCTAGATTTCAGCATTTCTAGGATTTCAGGATTCAGTCTAGAAAACTGAATAATGCTACTCACAATCATAAAAACAAATGTGAGAGTCATGAGCAGGTTTGCTACAGCGACCACGCTCTGTCCTGCTGCAATGGCTAGTGACATAGAAGTGGCTGTGTAGGACACCATCATAAGGGTAAACATCATTGTAAAGAAGGCTTCTACTGTTGGTTTCAAACCTTAAAGATCAGAACAAGAAGGGTTTCAGTATGATCTCGCCAAAAGCTCTACTATAGCCTGAATACTCTCCTGGCTTAGCTAGGGTATCCTGCCCACAGAACCCATTTTGTCTGACAGCATAGACTACGTCGCTGAGCCCCCGGACTGCCGTGCAGCTTGCGACAGCCCGTATGGGTATGCCCTGCCCACGGAGAACAGGATGAAGAAGTAGTATGCCTGTAACTGCAGTAACCCTGGTAGAGGAATGGGTAGAAGTTACGGGAGTGGACTCCACGCAGACCAAGGTGGAGGCTTCTCTGTGGCTTCAGGTTGTCTATCAGAGGAGAAATGTCTAGCGCACTTCCACAAGCAGCAGTTGTACAGCACTGCGCTTGTTCCCAGCAGAGAACTCTGCCGATGGACCTAGAGGCCTTTGGGTGGCTATGGGTGTGGTGGCAAGGTCTACCTCACCCCGGTTTGGCAGTCTGAGACCCTCTTGCTGATGGGGCCTTGTTTCCTATTCGTTGGGGGAAAAAACTCAGACCAAAGCAAACGGCCATTATTTTTAAATTTTGCTTGCACTGTCAAGCTTTTGGGACATCTCAAAGGGATGTTGTGATCCAAAACCTTACCCTATGGTCTGCCTGGGGTGTGTTTTGAGGAGGATGTTTGAAGGTGTTCTAGGGTTGTAAAAATCAGTGCCGCCAATTTTCAAAGTCTGCTCACTAACCAGAAGGCATTTCACCAAAAAGAACAAGCTGGTATTAATTCACACAATATTTTAAAACTTCTTCTTTGATAGGTGTTCGTGCAAGGATGGGAAAAGTATCTTGTAAAAGTCACTGGAAACCAAGATGGCCATAAATGAAAACGAATAAATCAAACCTATGTAGTAACGATTATGGCACGTTTCCTTCTAGGGACGGTGGAAACGAGACCTGTCACAGATTCTGACATGAATGCTTGAATATCTGAAAGTGTGTCTTTTCTGTAAACAGCCTGGTGTGCTGAAAGCAAGCGCAGTAACCACTGACATGCTGATGTAGTGCCTTAGCCTATGTAAATATACGTGTACACATGCACATATATAAAATGCAAGCGCCTTGTTGCTTTATTGAGGGGGTTGTGGTGGGACTGTGGGAGACGATACTTGCCTAACATGAAGTAAGTTATGCAGGTGAAGATGATGCTGGGTATAGTCCTTAGGGGTATTAAATCAGCCATGAGCTTGGAGATGAAATAGGCAGATGTTCTGTAGTACCCACTGATGTATTCGTGTCTGGAACACAGAGGTACGTGCGACGTATTACAAATGTAATGTCTAAAATACAGTAACGTTATTTACATCTGGAGACGAATTCTACCTCAAAATGGAAAAAAAAGTTCTTTCATGGTTATGCTGTAATGCAGATGTCCAGTAAGCCACGCACTATAGTGGTGGTGGCATTTTCATATGCAAATGAGTATGGATACTTGTGCACGTGATTTTTAGTAAATACATGTGTCGTGTTGTCAAAACAGAGAGAGCGGGTAAGTGATTTTTCCGTACAGTGTAACCTGCATAGCTTTAAAAAATCCAGTCAGTATTTACTGTCCTCTCTAGCGAGTCACAAACTTATTAATCAATACCTAAATGAAGTATTAAGGGCTTTTTTCGTACATGTGTTAATAATTGTGAACTCTGGGCCGTTTGCAAGAATAAGTAACGTTTCGGGTATTTGCAGACAGCTCACTAGCAGGCTAAAAGAGTACATTTGCATGGAGCACTCGCAGCGAAATAATTCGGAAATTCTGCACCAGGTACACTGACCGGCAGGGCAGACAAACCAACTCTCTGGCAGCAGTTAGTCCCTGTTAACCCTTTGGTATGTTTTACTTACATAAATATCTTTTTTTCCACAACAAAGAGCTCGATGGCCGAGATGCTGCTGAAACACTGGTTGGTGGTCAGGAAGAACATTGCGCCCACTCTACGAAAAGCAGAACAGCGAGCTGTTAAAAATACGGTGTAAAGGTGGTGTTTCCTCTGCAGTGCCCAGAGATCTACCTGGTGCCTGGAGCTCAGCAGGTGACCTCCCACCCCGAGTTCCGCGGGAAAAGGCTTGGCTACGGGTCTTGAGACCATTACAAGCCTGAAGCAGACGTGGTACGGGCAGCGTTTGTTATTCGCGTGCGAGGATAGCATGTTCCCTGATGCAGTCAAAGGATGGAAAAAGAATTGATTTTCCTTATTCTTTAAAAGCAAATGTAATTTCTGTAAAGTCTGTGAGGCATTTGGCTGATACAAACTGTGAGGAGCTGAACAAGCAACGTGAGAATTTGTTTTCTCCTTTTCCACTAAAATTTAAGGCTTTGCTGTCGCGCTTTCCTGTCCAATTTAAAACTGGGCCGCTCTGAAGCAATGAAGTCTTTCAAGACTGAGAGCCCAGAACGTTCTCAGTTGCAAACCCATGTTTGTACATACCGCTGTCAAAATGCTACAAAGACCAGAATATTTTTAAATCTCGTTTGAGATGCTCCTTCTGGCTTACCGCTGGGAAACTCAAGTACTTGTATAGAAGCAGTTGCAAGGTCAAAGCTTTAGTTACCCAGGTTTGTGTAGGCAAGTCTGTATGTTTTAAACTTTAATCCTTTTGTCTTGGGGAAATCTTTGCAGAAAATAAGTTAAACTGCTGCCATGCTGTATTGAGCATTTTTAAGATGATGTTCAGCATTCTGAGCAGCCTGACTGGCACGGGAAAACCTCATCCCACGGCAGCAGTGTTCCTCACTCCATGCGGACTGGACCCTCCTAGAGGCTTGGCCTCACCTCCTGGTGTGAAGGGAAGCCTTTGCTTTGAAGAGGTAGATATATTTCCTAAAGAGCGCGTGGGTTCCTTCTCAGCCTCCAGGCTGTTTGTTATCCTATTGCAACCACGAGGGAGCTTTACCGCGTCTTTGGATATCCATCACCTAAACTGCCTGACCTGTTCTGGAGTCCAGCGGAGTCCTCTTTAAGTCCAAAGAAAAGGGCACCTACAACCAATCCCAGGACAGTCGTAACACACAGCTGAATGTAAAAGAGAAAAGAAGAGACAAAGTATTGCCATTGCTTTCAAAGCTCCGGTGTGTGTATATATATATATATATATATTTGTTTGTGTTTTTTTTTTTTTTGAGTGTAGATTGACAGTAAGCGTTCAGAACGCAGAAAAGCTGACCAAGCTGGGAAGGGAGGCGATGGGGTGGTTAGCAACCGGCAGCACGGCAGCACTTTGGGTCTTGCACCATGGTATCCTTTGAGCCAGCGCTGCCTCGTGCGGGCACGGCACTGGCACAGCTGGAAAGGAGGGGCAGCACCGGAGCTTCAGCCGCTGCTCGCTCTTGGGTGGCACTGGCCGGAGGCACATACCTGCCGCCGTATCGCAGCTTCTCCCTGGCCTGCTGCCCGACCAGATCTATATCCCGAGGGAACTGCTCTGGGAGAAGCGTGCTAGCACCGGCGATGGGAGGAGGATGGCAGCAGCGGTTTGGCGGGGCAGATTAGAAAGAGGGAATAATACCTTTCCCCAGAGGAACCCCAGCATCCTGTGCACGTCAGTCAAGCTCCTTGGATGTCATGGTAAGTTCATCGGTACTGTACTGCAACATCGCTGCTCTCTCCCTACTGGCACTTGCCACCACTGACCCCCCTTGGGGCGGTTGGTGACTGCCCATCTGCTGCCAGTGACAAGGGTAGCTTCAGCTCTAGGGCTGGCCAGGGCTCTTGAGAGCGGTGCTTCTGCGGGGGCGTCTCTGGAGCCATCCCAGTGCGACTTTGAGCTTGGCAACCAATAACAGGAAAACACCTTGCCTGCCTGCTGGGTTGGGGGTGACTGTTTTCGTGCTCCACGGGGTTATTGCTGGGCTCTACCACAGGTCTCGTTAATGGGATTTTTTTTAATATGAGCAAGATACTGCGACTGGGCTGTAGGTGTGCTGATATTTGCAGCCTGTAACACAGCTTACCTAATACAGGCACCAGCTGCCTCAAGGATGTAATTTAAAAGGCTGAAGTGTGTACGTCACACTTTTAAGATGCTAAATGCAAATGACAACAATCTCAGCAAAACTGCTCAGGCAGTTCTGTCATTCGTAAGCGCGAGCCGTGCATCAATGGTAGTACCCTAAACGCCGTGATCCCTGGTACCCTGTCGCCAAGATGCTGCCGAAAGGAGCAAACGTCCGGGATAATTCAGCTCCTGGGCCAATTGCAGTGGAAAGCAGGGATTGTATCGAACCCAATTTGGAGCAGGAGAGTGAAAAAAGGCTTAATGAGCCGTGTAGCTCCCGGAGAATGCTTGTACAATCCAGCCCTAATGAGGGTGGGGAGGTGGAAAAGATTGTGAGAAACAAGGCAGGACCATTCACCTCGGGGGCTTACGAGATCCTTGAGAGTCTAATTCTGGTCACAAGGTCACGCTTTTACAAAGCAATTATTACGGATCTCCATAGCGTCAACATGCAGACGCACGCACATACTCAAAGCCTTTTAACCTTGGGGATTCCCGACTGATTTCCCCTCCGCGCTGGCCATTTGTTCACTCATAAAAAACATGAGGAAGATAATTTAAGTGCCTGGCTTGGGACCAATGTTTCTATTGACTCCTCTAGAACTGCTGAGAATTGCAGTGGGAGTTGTGCTGGTGCTGGGACTGCAGAGTCCAGCGTGTGAATTAGCGCATGCCTGAGGATTAGGTGGTGTGCAGAGGTCAGCCCGGCGTTCTTTGTTTCTGGAGGCGATGTGCGCCTTCGAAGAAATCCGCACTTTTGGTGGACAAATAGCATTACCTGAGCTATGGAGGCTTGCGGGTTTCCTATCATGTTTTTAAATGTGCGCTTGGACACCCATTTCAGCTGATGGAGGAAGGAATTGGCATATGTGATTTGTCGGAAAACCGCTCTCGTTTTCTTTTGATTTCCCAAAGATAGCCTCTCTAATTCTTCTTTTGTTTCAAGGTAGTACGGAGAGTTACGGTATTTTTCTGCTAACTTCTCAGACAGGGTTTTATCATATTCAGTGTGTTCTTCACCGCTGTCTGCTGGAAAGATTAAGAAGAAATATGAACATTTCTATAAGGGATGGGAATATTGTTGGGGTGGGAGAGTCACCAACGAACCAGAAGAATTAACGTGCGCAGTTAGTTCCAGTGATTCATTGCACTTGGTCCCACACCACGCAGTTCAAGAGCCGGTATGAATAAGAGCTCTGCGTTTGTCTGGGCAACCCTTGTCCGCCAAGGACGTTTCAAACTGGCAGCAGTCTGGCTTTTAAAGAAAAATGTATTCTCGCCCCCCAGGCGTCTGTAAGTGACCTGTTTCGCAGATCTGATGAGCTAATCCTCGACTTCCCAGACTTTTAGACACGGCTAATCCTGCGTGTGTCTATTTCAGCCAAACTTCTGAGCCTGTCATAAAGACATTTCAGCTCTTTTTCCCTCAGCCTTAGCCCAGCGTGTGCTTTTCCAGTGACAAATACAGCGTGTGTTGCCGGCTCTAATGTTAGTCAGACCCCGAACACGGCGTTTTTGTAAAGTGCTGGTTTCTTCTTTGGTAAACATACAGTGAAACTGTGCTTTGGGGCGCATAGCAGAGTCGTTGTTTCATTTCCCCTTGCAGTCACGTGAAAAGAGAGCGTGGTGTTAATGAGCAGCGACAAACCGGATGAAAAGGCGCGCTACCGATGGAGGTGAGGTTTGATCTGTTAGACTGGGGATAATTTCTGCCTTACCACAACTTGTCTGCTATCACTACCCCCTCTTCCCACCCTACTCAGAAGGAGGAAATCAGTAATTCCGTAACAGATAAAACCCATTCCGTTAGGTAAAAAATAAAAGACGTGAATTATGTCCCTAACTGCAACCATTGTCCTGGTTTATCATGTCTGCTTCTGCAGGACTTCAGTTGGGTTGCCTCGGAGCTCTTTCTGTGCGTCGAGAGGTAACAAAACAGTTCCTTATATTCCCAGACATCATAGCTTCAACACAGGAAAATATTCTTTCCCCTCTAACACTTGTAATTTGAGCGTGACACAGAAGTATACAGGTTTTTTTTCAATTTTTTTCAATTACGAAGGAATTGATACCAATAATCGATTACTAAATACCTGTTTATGAGAGGGGAGCTGTCCTTGCATGGACAGGAGTGTTTTATGTAGTAGGGCTGTGCGTGAATTTGGTACTTGTTCCAGGTTACGCTAATTATTTCTCACGTATAAACAAACAGGATTTAGGAATGGGGCGTGTCGGTTTTTTTCTTTACAACAACACGGATCAGCAGTACATAATGCTCTCGTGCATACAAATAACTGTACACACGTACAACACAGTTATGGGTTGTTTGACACCTGCAAGTGATTTTTCTGTGTTGTGCTGGACACCTTCTGGGAAAATACAGGTTATAATAATTTCACTCAGCTCAGGGTTTCATACCTGTGTTAGATTCCTCGGTCTTGCTCATTGCCACAGCAGTGGAGTCTCCATTGATAATGTCCAGGAAAAAGTCGGCGGGGTTGTTGTACGGCTCACACTCGTAGCCTGCGGTGACAGCGTGAGAAGCCCTGAGCGATGGTTGTGTGCCTGGCAAAGGCTGGCCATGGTTGTCCAGAACGCAGCCCCACCGCCGTGCCCACTGAGCAGCCTGCGCCATAAGCGCTGCAGGCTTGGCAAGGTCTGGGCTCACCCAGGAGATGGGCGGCGTGACAGCTCCAGCAGTGAAAGCAGGGTGACAGGACGGTTGGCAATGCGCCCTCCTCAACCCTAGCCTGAGTTTTGCTAATTAAGATGCGCCCAGGAACAGTCTATTGGAGGTCAGCCCTATCCTTCAAACCCACATATGGGTGAAGAGGTGAAGCACCAAGAGAAATGCTCAGCCTGTTGAAATCCCAGGCTTGCTAATGCGTGCTACATCCCTTTCTGATCAAGCGCTACTGGCATTTTACTCGAGTTAGTGCAAACTAAAGATGCTGCTGCAGTCAGCCCTGCTGTGAGTTGTGCTCACCAATAGACTGGAAGTACCCGATGGCTTGCTGAGCCGGTCCGTGGTACAGCACTCTGCCCTCGGCCATCAGCGTCAGGTTGTCAAACAGTCGGAATATGGAGTACCGAGGCTGGTGGATGGAGAAGATTATTGTTCTTCCTTGTTTTGCCATCCTGAACGTGAAGAATGGCAGAGGTGTTAGCTTTGCAAGTCGACTCAGTGTTTAAATAAGAGAATATGCAAGTTCAGTTAAGCCTTGGTTAAGTTTGATTAACGTGGCATGCCAGATAGGGGACGGGGGAGGCAAGGAAAAAAAGAAAAGAAAATATTTGGGTCCTATTTATAACGTCTGTGTGAGAAAAGGAAGTTCGCCTTCACTGGGAATGTTATTGGAAGGGAAGGTCCTGGGAAGATTTTGATGCCAAGAGAAAGCTCCGGAGGAGAGGCGTTGGAGTCCTCTTTGCTTCTAGTAAATACAGAATGATGCTGCTTTTGTAAGCAGGGAGAGTGTTGTGCTTGTGTCCCAAATACAGGCGTGAGATTTTGTGGTGGGGAAGCAGCTAGCTGGGTTCTAGCTCCCATCCGTCCTAAAACCGATCACCTTACCAGAGCGCACAACAGCGTTCTGGCCGCTTCTCTGGCCCAGGCAGACACGACAGGAAATGGAGCTGCCGGTGACAGCTCTCGCGAACGAACGGCAGTCCCGGCATGCCCGCTCTTGGTGCGTGCAAGGCGCTTTGGTCACCTCTGAGAGCAGCTGCTCTGGAGTGAGGGACTTCATACAGCCTTCGTCCTACCCCCTTTGCAGCCTTGGCTCGCTGGTAGACAATTACACGTCTGATTCCCCTGCTGGCTCGTCCTGACTGCAGTGTCACTCAAATACGACTGGAACGTAGCAGGGTGGAGCGGTGAGAAGAGGGGGCTGTTTGCAATGCCATCACCTTTTCAGCAGCAGCAGGACAGCGTTAGCAGTGCTGGCATCCAGTCCGGTGGTTGGCTCATCCAAAAACAAGATGGCAGGGTCTGTGATGAGCTCCATCCCGATACTGGTCCTTTTCCGCTCCCCTCCAGACACCCCACGAGTGAACTGGGTGCCCACCTGCCACGACCCAAGAAACGTGTCTCATTCAGCCCGGTAACAACTACTTGAGCGAACAGCGTCCTACGGACTCAGCAGCGTTTGGGCAGAGTTGTAAGAAGTGTTGACCCCGCTCTCCGGTACGGGTGTAGGTGTTGCCTCACACATAGGCCACCTCTTAATGTCTCTTTTTCTCCAACCACAGACTACCGTTCCCCTTCCCCAGAACGTAACGGCGCCCGGCAGCGTCAGCACACAGAGTCTGTACGGATCGCCGTACAGAAATGTTATTAGTTATTGTATTACTGAAGTAGTCTGTTTAAATTTACTTTTTTATATCTGCCATGCTGAGCAATTCGCTTAATTAAATAAATCACTTAATACTTGTTTATGATTCAAGCCCCATATTTGCGTGCCTTACCTTGGTATCTGCCACTTTGCTCAAACCAAGTTCCTTGATGATCCGATCCACTCGTTCATTTTTTTCCCGCTCCTTCACTGACTTTGGCAAGCGGAGTGCTGCTGAGAACTTCAGATTTTCTCTTACAGTCAGGGTTCCCATCACCACATCATCCTTCATTAACAACAACAAACAGCAGACACTTGGTGGTAACTCAGCAATCTCTGGTTTTTCCTCTGAACTGCATCTAAGTGAGTTCTATGTTGTCCTCGCATGCAGAGGGACCGATGCCAGAACATGCAGTAAGGTGCATCTTCAGTGGTCTGTCACAGCAGAGAGTTGAGTTCATGCATGAAATTATATTTGCCTTTAGTCATAAAGCAACAAAATATAGGAACCTCCTTCATCATGCATGACATCGAAATGCATAAGTAGCAACTAAATGATCCCTCACGTATTCTTACGTTACTCAGGTTTTGGAGGTGTTGAGTAGGTCCTGAAGGGCTAGAGGGACTAAGGAGCATCTACCGCTCAGGTCGCGATCGCTATGTGTTCGTTAAGGCAGCCGCACCCACGGCAGGTAGGAGCAGGGAGAAGAGAAGGAAGGAAAAGAGAGGTTGGGCCCGTGGGGAGCAAGGGGAAGATTTTCTGAACTTGTTTCAGCAAAGCAGGAAGGAGGGTAGTTTTTTTAGATATTAGCGGCTTGTCTCCTGCAAAAGGAATGTCAGCTGGAGGAAGTTCAGAGTTACCTGTGTTTTGAGAGACTACCTTTCTGTAACATGCTGACTGGAATTTTATACGGGGTTTTCCTAGATGCACCTCTTCAGGTCTTGATAAACCGCAATCACGCTGCTAAGCTTGGGTCGTGGGGAGGGGAACGAAATGAAAAGAGGGATGCAGTTTTCCTTCTTTTGCCCTTCACGTGTCGTTCTCCCCAGGCCACCCTGGCAGGACAGCAGTTTTCTCAGAACGGGACTTGGTGCATTGTCCCTGGGCAAGCGGAGGTACAAGCTGTATGTTACCGGAAAGCATCCCGCTTGGAAAATACCATGCGTATTGGTAGCCCATGGCTGTTCCTCCCAAAGGAGAGCAAGGAGGGATTCAAAGTGTCTGCTCCCGTTGACTGTGGAGCATTAGGGAAAGAGACTCGAACACAGAGCAGAGACTCTTTCCCAGCAAGAGTAGACCTACGGAGAGTTGCTACTGCACCAGCCTTGATTCTTGGATCAAGGCATAGTACTTGCAACCCTGCAGCAAATTCTTACAGCTGCGGCCAGAAGGGGACAATAAAATCTGTAGAGTGATAAAAATTACTTACCTGTACTACGTATCCGGAGGTACATTTGAAGTTGGCAGGCTGAGGAGCTCCATTGATCAAAATGTCACCCGAAAGCCCGTGGGGATCCTTCCTCGCGGCCAGAACGTCGAGCAGACTAGGAGAAAAGTCGGTTACTTGTCAGAGGAGTGTGCAGGAGGTAGCCTCTCCAAACCACGAACCTAGTTCATGGAGCAAACAGCTACATAAAGCATCCCATGTTAAACTTGGGCTATATAGAAAACCCCTGGAAACTTCCAAGGGCTGGGTTCCTTTTGTCCTGATTTCTTAAGGAAATGGGATCTGTTCAATGTCGCAGTGCATTTGTCTGTGAGCTTAACCTAGAACGATGCGTAAAGATCACGTGTCAGGAAAGCGTGGCGAGCGAATTACGTCTTTTCCATGCGAGCCGATTGTCTTCTCTGAATTCAAGTGTGTCTCATAAACCAGTGAGATTTGCACAGACGTGAAAAGAAATGAAAACGACATCTTTCCCTGCCAGCGTTGTCCATTCCTGCTAAGCATGTGCAGGTTCATTTTCTCCTTGGTGTCATATCTGCGTAAGCCAAAGAGGGCACTTACGAAGATTTACCGCTGCCAGTGGGTCCCAAAATTGCATTTAGCCCCGGTCTCATGATGCCACTGTAAGACAAAACAGATAGATAGGCTGCGTTATGATAGCGGGGTTATCTTGAACTGCACTCTGGTACTGGCTGCCACCATCAGTCTGAGCTCTTGGCTGTTGCCTGGTCCGGTCCAGCTGTTCTTAGGCTCTACTGACATGCAGCCGGGGAGGCTTGGTTGGCTTTGCTCTTCCAGATGCATATTTGTTTCCTTCAATTTCTTGTTGTAGAAACGTACGGTCCCACAGATTAAGCAGCATACACACTGTACATGCATTATGCTGTGTTAGGTGTGATTTTAACACAAAACCCCAGTATGTAATAAACCAAATGCAGAGGCTGCATTTTCTAAAAGGGAAAAGCATGACGTGTGTTGAACAGTGGTCTTTGCAATAAGCCACAAGAGGGGCCTTCTGCTCCCGTTGTGGCAGATGACCGATGTCAGGCAACTGAGGGACCATACGAATGGCTCTTGGGGACAGTAGCAAGTGTTTTCAGAGCTCGTGTTTAGGAGGTGTGGAAGTTGCACGGGCAAAGAGCAGGACAGACAGAGCTACACAAAAGGGTGAGTATTTATGCTAGAAATTGGAGATAGGGAGCTGAAAGTCACGGGTGACTTGGAACGTTGTATGAGTACTGGCCACTTAGCTTAACTACTGACCTGTGAATGGGCAGACCTCATCAAAAGATTATTGACCAAAGGCCATAACGACATGATTCCTTTACCGCGGTAGTGCTTAATGTTGGGAAAAAAACAGCCCAAAGAAGAGAAAACTCTCCACCGCTTTATAGTTAACCTAACCCTCGTTTATATTACTGTCTTAAACACTTCAAGTTGAAAATCCCAAAATAAACCTCCCCAAAGGGAAGGAGACGCAAGCACTGAGGACAAGCTGTTGGTATCTCAGTTAAACACCCCGGCGCAGGGGAAGACCTGCCAGGTCGGGTAAAACAACCACAGCTGGCTTGGAAGACCACGGCGTGCTGCCGCGCGGATAGCAGCCGGGAAGGGTGTCCCTCCCCGGGCCAGGGGAGATGGTGCCCAGCGGTATGAGCTCTCTGTTGTACAGGCTCGGCTCTAACGACTCCGGACCGCTAGGACCCAGCAGGAAGCTTAAGCACAGTTTTGCAAACACAAAGCCGCCGTACACACATGCATTTTTTCCAAACACAAAGCAACCATACATATACATATATATTGTTTTTTCTAAAGCTTGATTCAATTCTGTGTATTGTGCCTAGTGGCTCATTGACATGAGCGGACTCAACTGTGCAGGCAGCATTAAAACACGCGCGTACTCTAAAGAGGTGTTTAAATACGTACTTGACATCTCTCAAAACTTCTTTAACATGTGTTTTTCGAGCACCCGGGAACCCCGTCTTCATCTTCACGTGGTAGCAGATGTTGTGGAAAGTTAGCGTGCTTCCTCCCCTGCCTGCTAAGTCTGGAGAGGACTGTGTTCTGCCGGGGGTGCCCTCTGCGCTTGTGTCTGACATTGGAATACTGAGGTGTGGCTGGCCTTCTGCCATTTTTCCTCTATAAATGAAAGAAAAAACAACAGGAGGAACACTTGATTAGGTGTGGTGAGGAAAGGTGGGTCTGTTGGGTCCGGTGTTCAGCCCTGGACCTGCTGTGGGGCTTGCAGGTATCCGTCTAGGTCTCTCTCTGTGGAATAAGAAGTTTGGGTCCTGTGGGCTCAGACCTCGAGATGACACGGAGCTGACGGGGAGCTGTGCCTGCCGGATTGCTTCACACCGCTGCGGTGTTAGGGAGAGGGCAGAGTCCCCCTCCGCCCTGATGGTCCGTGTGGTGGGTTGACCTTGGCTGGCTGCCCTCTCTGGTGAATCTCCGCTCCCGTTCCCGGAGCGCCTCCTTCTCCTTCTTTACTGGCTATCTGCAGGGCAGTTCCTCCCGCATTTTCTCGCTCCTCTCTCACAGCTGCTGCACAGCATCCTTTACGCTTTCTTAAGCAGGTTTTCAGGGGCGCTCTTCCAGCATCACTGACACGCTCTGCTTTGGCCAGTGGTCCGCTGGCAGTGGCTGGAGGTGGCTGTGGCTGGCACGGTGCAACGCCAGGTCCGTTCTCACGGAGGTCCCCATGGCAGCCTCCTGCAGCAGCACCTGGCCACAGGCACCATCTGCATCTGTTCTCCTGGGAGGAGGAGGCAGGTATCTCTCACAGCAGGCATTAGCATGATGTTATGCTCTTTGTGGAGGGCTGCTCCTGGCAGACCATGCTTGTTGGAAACCACAGGGACAGCAGAGGACTTACCAAAAAATCAGCTCAAAATTACTGAGGTCCAAAAGGATCTGGCCTTCTGCCCGTCCACTTCCTCAGACCGTCTAGTTTGGAATGTGCTTAGAGTTTGCCCATTAGATACTCTATTAATACTCCTCCTATCTCTAGCGCTCTGCAAAATGGTAAAAAAAAATCTAAAAATTGTTGGTTCATATTTCTAATCAAAATAATTTTGCCAGGGGAATAGGAACAAAGAAACTGCCACCCCTGCCAGCTGTCAGAACTGCTGCCGCAATCCTCTTCCTTGGATTTGCTTTCCATGGAAAGAATAGCCGGTAGCTGTGGAATAATTAAAGTTATCTCACCTCCCTCGCCAGCCAGGCTCCTGCCCATGAGCCCTCCACCTCCACCGTGGGGGCGTCCCCAGGCGTCCCTTGAACACACAGACCTTTGTCCCCGTTGTGCTTCCAAAGCGGCACAGGGTTGCCTAGGTGGGAAGCGGGATCTGACCTCTCTTTCTCTGTAACGTTGACTCACTGGAGTGTAATTACTTTAATTGTCGCTAGGAGAAAGGTTACTGATGTTAGTTAGCGATGTTCGTTCACGCGCCCTGGGAGGGGAGGTGAGCAGCTAGAAGCTCTGGTATGATCAGTCCTGTACCTCAGCATAGTTACACTGCTCGCAGCGAGGAAGAAGGCAAATTGGGAGACACACGGAACGAATCTGAGAGCAGTTAATAAAATGAGCCTCGCCAAAAAAAAAAAAAAAAAAAAAAAAAAGATGTTTAATCTCATGCAGTTATATGGTCACATAAAAACCCAAGCCCTTATCGTGTCAGTTCGCTGAGGTCGCTCGGCAGGCAGCTGGACTCTTGTGGCTATCGGGGCAGTGAAACCGCTGGAAGCCCTGCTTTCAGCAACAGGCCTATCTGCCGGCGAAGGCTGGTTCATCTGCCCCGCACTGAGGTTATCCCAGTCTAGCCCAAGGTTGCCTCTCCTGGCAAAACAGCCGTCCTCTGTGCTGCCAAAAATAGGAAGTCTTAATCAGTAACCTTGGCCCGGTTTCCCTACGGTGAAAAGAAACCGTGTTCCAAATATAATTTGACTAGCTTTAATTTAAGCTCAAAGGGCTTTTGAGTAAATGGAACATCACTTATATGTGCAACATTTAAAGTCTGGAGGCCCTTTAGTGATAAGCCGCACACAGCCTTCTCTGCTCGGGCCAGAGAAGACTTCTCTACCGGGAAGAGGGTGGCTAATGTTATCAGGCTGTTTAGTAGTCTGGTTTCTGGGTTAATCTGTCTGGACAGCAGCCACGGCCATTGGAAAGGATGCTTTGGGGAATTGGAGATGAGCATTCGGAGCTGCAGCCGGAACGTTTCACTCCAAGCTTCACCCCGTGCGGAGCAGGCGTTTGCTAGCACGCCCAGCAAGGTACCGAACACCCAACCACAGAGCCAACCCCCCAGACAGACGTTACAAAAGCCCTGGACCCCCAGCAGCATGATGCGAGTGCAGAATTCCTCAGAAGACAGCGTGACTCGGACCTTGCTCTGTAACTGCACCTTTCAGGTATCTGGAGCGGTATTTTACCTGATGGGAATTTTTCTCAGCTTACTGTTTCAGTATTGCTGATGTAATGTTATGAGCAAATGGCAGAGAGGAAGGTGGGGTCTGACCTCAGACATTATCAGCAGAACAGTTAAATTCTTCTTTGCTTCATTTGGTTTGGTTGGGTTTTTCCCCAAAGGCCAGCATAAAACCCTAACGCCGTGCTCGCACTGAAGTTTCAGAAACAGATTCAGACTTCCAGACTTTACTGGCAGACGATAAGCACAGCAGGAGAAACCTTTTCATAGCTACAGGATCACACTGCTTTCACGGAGCCGTTCTTAAGAACAGACGGTACGTCAGGGTAAATTTAATTTACCAGTCAAGCTAGGGTTAGGTTGCCCACATCTTTCGAAGGTCATTGCAGCAGCTAGGTGAGCAGATCAGCTCTGAGAAGGGTGAGCCATACCCGTAGCACACAGCCCCTCGGTGGCTATTTGGCAGGAAACCTCCCTGATAGCCCAAATCTGCCCGAGAAAATCGGCGTTCTCTGACGTTGTCCCTTGCAGAGGCATTGGCCACTGTCAGCTCTGGGCAGAGGCGGGTGCAGGTCCAGCTGGACCTCCAGTTTAAACCAGCGTGGCCCTCGGTGGCTGCAGCGCGCCGCTGCTGCTCGCAGTGCCGGGGAGGGATGCTGAAGGTGGTGGAGACACGGCTTTGTCTGTGTGCCGTTCCCCGGGGAGCGGTGTATTTGTGGTCACGCACCGTTTATCAAAGTAAAAATTCTGTTTCAGTTGTTAGGTTAATCCTGAGATTAGCATTTTACACTTCAAGAGCTACTAAGGTTTATGGCAGAGAGAAATTGCAGAGTACTCCTCCGCGCAAATCGCGCGCGGTGAATTTACCAGTGGCTCCATGACATCGGTGGGAGCCCCGTCTCTTCTCAAAGGAGCGTCGCTGTTGCAGGGGCTCTGTCACAGCAGCTCCCTGCCACGACGCAGCGACAGAGGGCTGGACGTGCCGGTGGGAAGGGGTCTGGGGGAGTCCCGTCGCCCAGCGCCTGCCCCCGAGCTGGGCTGTCACCCCACGGGGCGGGGGCAGCCGGGGCGCCTCGAGGAGCCCCCCGAGGGCAGCGCTCTGGATGGCGGCTGCGGGTGCGCTGAGAGAAGACGGAGTGCTAACAGCGGAAATAAGGTCTGCGTCTAGAGTTAGGCTTTGAGTCGCTTTGCTTTTCTGGAGACCTGTTTTCCGCTGTAAGTGCCCGCAGTGGGATCAACAGTCTGGGAGTTTACAAACCGCGCCTTGCGTTTTGATCTGGCAATACACCTCACCGAAGGAGGCATGCTGCTTTACAGCCAGCAGAACTGTCAGGCGCCTGCAATTGCTCCTTAGGAAGGGGCTTTTTTTAAATATTGGGTTTAGGCCTCGTCTAAAAATTATTTATTGCGTTTGAGGTGACACACAGCCGTGGAACATTTAAAGTCAGCGCATGAGCGGGACAAAGAAACAGCCACGACGAATGCCAATCGAATCAATTCCTATGCAAACTAAACATCTTTACATGAAGGTTCCTAGAATTCCTTGCCAATGGCTCACAAATATCTGCTTCAGATGACAAGTGACCAGGAGATCCAACGACAACATGTACTACCTGCCGCGTCCAGAAATATTCGTTAATACGATAAAGTGGTTCATATTGACATCGTATCAGCTCCGGAGAGAATACATTATTTTTTTGCATCAGCTAAATATAACATATATTAACCCTTTGGGAATCTTCCAAATTTCTTTTATCAAGTATTCCTCAAATATTTTTATTGCCACTGATACCACAGCATCAATTTCGGTTCAAGCCTAGCAGGAAAACATTTTCTCCAGAGATGCTCATTCTCAGGATATTTTGATAGGAGGCAACGTACTGGACCTTGAGATTTAGTCTGTTCTTGCAGGCAAAATGAAACTACTTTCTTAAAAACTGTCGTGAGAAATCTTTGGTTTGATGCCCAGAAAATGAAACTCTCGGTACCGTCACCTCTTCCCTGTGTTTTCTTCTGAGACTGTTGCAAAGGACAAAGTCTCCTTTTCTCTACAGGCACAGGAGCACTGAACAAAACCATGAAACAACAACACTAGTTCCATGGATTTAAGCACAGCGGTACCACAGCCGGGGTCTATTCGAATGGCAACATTCAGGAGCGCGTTTTAATGGGGTTTTTAAATTGCAGGCAGTTATTCGAAGTGTTTTATCTCTATAGAGAATAAGCCTTGAAGTTACTTGAGGAGGAGGGGTTTTAGAGACACAAGCAGATTTCAGGCTCAAACCCTTTAAAAAAGTAGCCTGTTGTTTGGTTGGTTTTTTTTTTTTTTCGAATGTTTGAACCTGCCAGAGAAACAATTTAGTGAACTATTATTTCTCTTCTTTTTAATGGGTACAAAGTTTAGTCTTGCCACCTGCAAGCTGAAACAGCGCAGCGCGTACACACAACTTCCAGACTTCGGATACTCCCCAGTCACAGAAGTTGCCATCATACCTTTTGTTTTTCATCTCTTTAGTCACACCCGTTTACAAGGGTGTCGACTGGCCGGAGGACTGGTGTGGGCGTGCAAAGAGGGCAGCACAGCCTCGTACTGCCAGCCCTGGACCGCACCGTCCGCTTTCTCCGGAACACGCGTAGGAAATTAAAGCCACTGGAGTAAATCGGGATAATGCGATTCAGGCAATCTGGGAGTTCATTGCCAGCTGATTTCCGAGGGATTTGTAACCTGCCTTCTGTGGAAAGAGTCCTGGGTGTTAATTGGGGACCGGCTCAGCAGCGCGCTGTGCGTGCAAGCATTGGCACACGTTATCTGCAGCGCATTAATGCGCACGGGCAAACGCCGAGTATGGTTGCTCCTGCAAAACTTTTTACTAGTTTTACTTCAAGCCTCGAAGCTTTTGTGTCCGCCCCCCCCCCCCCCCTTTATAAAACATATTTCCATTCATTTCTTGCCCGATTTCTCAATAAAATCCCTTGAAAAGCTCCGAAGGCAAGTGTTTCGCTGTGTTTTCCTTGGCCACTGGAGGAAAACGGCTGCTGAATCTAATTCCTGAGCGATGGCAGACCAAGCAATTCATGGACGGGGAAGCAAGCCACCACCCCGCGTTAAATCTGTCTCGCTCAAAGGGCTGAAATGCTGCTACTGACTCACTTACCAGCAGCAGGTCTAGGTCAGCGCTGCAGAGTGCTGGGGAGGTGGCAGAGGCAGCGTAAGGGAGCAGGAGCCAGGCAGGAGAAGACCGTGGTGTGCTCAGCTTGCGGCGCAGCGCGGTCCCACCCGTGTCACCACATCTGCTGCAGACCAGCGGTGAGCCGGGAGCTGGGCTCCCCACGCTTCGTCACCCCAGGGAGTCTCCACCCTCTCCCTGCGCGCTGGGGAAGCCAGAGAGCTTTGTGGGGAGGGCAGGGCCAGGACAAGCTGCAACTTTCACCTTTTTTTCTTTTAGCCGAACGAGTTGTGCGCAGCACGACGCAGCGCAGCCACGCCGAACCAACTGCGCTGGTAGCGGCGACGGTTGAAGGAAGTATAGCATCTCCACCTGCCAGAGGCTGGCAACGATGGCATGTGCTGGCAGGGCTGGCAGGGCGTGATGAACGCCAGCGTGACATGTTGCATGAGGCAGGGCTGGCCGTGAAGTCTTCTCCCCCAGTGGCCCGCAGACGGGTGCTACCTGGGTGTGTTTTCCTTCAGTTCAAAATACCGGCAATAACGCAAAAGCTATACCGAGCCCATCAGTCTGTAACTGATGCTGCAGAGGGAACCAAAGCTGAGGCCGTCTTCATTATGTGAGGTTGGGGCACTGGTCCCTGGCACATGCTGTCTGCCCGGCTGCGCCTGCTGGGCAGGGCAGCCCACAGCTTTCCAGGAGCTGCACCAACATCTGGAGCAGCCACTTCTGCCATTCGCTCCCTGGCATGGTTTTGCGTGGCAGGACAGCTGTAGCTTCTGAGCCCAGTAACGTGGAAGATGAGGTCGGCCAGGCTCTGGGCGATGCTGGAGGAACTCCTTCAGTTCAGCTGGGCTGCCTGCACTTGGCCAGCATCCCAGGCACCATCCTCCGGGAGGGCTCTGCCAGCGCTTTTACAAGAGCACGAACCCATAAGGTCACATTAATTCTCCTTGGCAGAGGGACCCAGAAAGCACATTCCAGTTAAAATAATGAGGTTTATGCTGGGTCAGAACAGCACAAGGCCAGCTTAAAAAAGCTGGCTGTAACCTGGGAGAGGTAAGTATCTCATCATTCAGGAATCATATTGCAGGCTTCTAGTCCTTTCCTTTTTGAGTAATTTTATCATAATTAACTCTGAACTGTGTTTATGCAAGACGTATAAACATCCCAACAGCTAGGGGAGACCACTGCATAGTCCCAGTAGCATCTGCCAAAGTGCACACATGAGCAAATAGGTGCCAAAATACTGGTACTCATTCGGGGAGCATATCTGCAGCCTGGCCCGGAAACCTCAGCAGACCGGGGACGGCTCCCAGGCGGGTCAGGAAAAGGCAGAGCACTTGCACAGGACGCAGTCAGAGGCAGCTGCTGCTCTCAGCGTGACAGGCACTCACGCTGAAACACAACACAGCAGCGGCAATGGAGGTGAAAAACGACAGTTGTTTTGTTCTCACAAATATTTGGACTACTATTAAAACCCAATGTGATTTTATTTTTTTCCAGTTGTAGGCACAGCTATCCTTGTGATCATTTCTGAGCGGGTCGATACACAGTTGTTCCTGTTCTCAGACATGAAGCAGACTAAGAAAAGGCACAGCTCACACTTGCACTCGTCTGAAACGTTGAGCCAAAGGTATCCGGGTTGTCTTTCTGCAGTTTCGGGAGGTGTCTGGGAGTTGTTTAACTTCACTGTGAAGTTTTCTCTCTTAGAGCACACGTACTAGCTGGGACTGTTACCGGTTCTGCTAGCACCCACAGAGGTGAGTGCAAAACCCACTAATAAATTCTACCCCGGTAAAATCTTTCTAATCTTTACTGTTTTCAAGGCCCCAGCTGCTTATTTGGTGAATGAGAATGTGTGACAAGTGTTCACGAAGCTTTCCTCACCTACCTCGGGACAAACCTATGGCCATATCACAATTATATTAGTAATTGATTAACCATGGGGTTCAACCTCTCCGAGCTGCGTCTTGTGCTTGGTCACACGTGACACACCCCAACCACGTACCTGACCTTTGGGCAGGTCCCAGTATATAAACCCTGACATCACGAGTGGGGTACAGCCCTATCAGACAGTGCTTCCAAACCGCGTTCGTGCACTCGCGTGTGCGGTTCATATTAAACCTGGCAGAAGGTCGTTACCCGAGCTGTCTTTAGCTGGGACCGAAGCTGGAAGCCGCGTCACCGCCACACCAACCAAGGTGAGGTCCCTGGCTCTGCCCCTACTTTGTTCAGAGGTGAAAAGGGTTCTGCACCTTCGCCCCAGCACTTGGAGGCAACATTTACGAATTGCCATAACGATGTGTTAGGCAGAGGTGAAGGGAACGCATCTTGTGTGAGTGAGTGCTATTAGAAGACTTGAAGGGATAAACACTAGGAAGGGCTGTGGAGCCTGAATCTAATGTTGCTTGATATGATGCTCACCAGGAATTACTGCTGAGCTGCGGATCAGGCTGGCATGGTACCGTGCAGCGCTTACAGCTTGGCATCAGATGGAAATCTCCCGGGAGTCCCTTTGGGCCGTCCCTTTAGCCCTGACAATGACAAGATGGGCCTTCCCCCTGTAAGGCTCAACGCTCACACGTCGAATGATTTCATTCATGCCCCAGAAAAACACCAGTTAAATCATCTCCACGTTAACATCACGCATTTCACTCGAGTGCCAGGTTACCCACCAGGTTCCCTGCTGCTCAGAGTGGGCTGTGTTTCACTGAGGTGTTTCCTCCTCCTGAATTTAGGCTCAGAACTGTACTCCTGCACAGCCCTGCCGTCCTTTTCGTAAAGCGCCTTGCCTCTACTTTGCTTTTTAGACTGAAACCTTGCAGACTTGAAAATTAACATACCTCTGTTTCCTATCAGTGAACAAATCAGCCCCTGGAGCTGCTACCCTCCGTGCCGGTGAAATTGCGCCTAGCCACCCCGTCAGCTGTGCCAGCCCCAGCATGCTGCTTGCGGTGGCACTTGGGGAAGATGAATGTCCCAGCACCGTGGCTCCAGCAGACTGTGGTTCCCTCCCGCTCACTCAGCGGCGTGCATTCCCACCACCCTGGAAAGAAAACAGTCCTGCGGGAATTGTCCGCAGCTGAGGAGAGAAAAGAGACGCCGAAGGGCCCAAAGCACAGGTAGCAATTTGCCAGCCACACTGGAAATGGTGGCGCGGACAATGTGAACACCAGGAGAAGTTACACCATCTGTTGTTCTGCGTAAAAATGCTGCTCCTTTATCAGAGCGGTCTCCCACACAGGCTGTTTCTAACAACCCTCTTCTGTGTCTGCCGTCCTACTTCGCCTGCCGGCTGTCTGAGTTCTTTGAGACAGCAAGTCCAGGGAGGTGGTTGAAGCACCGCAGGTGACAAGCGGTGAAATGTCACAGCCGAGCAGAGGGGCAAAGACAACTCGGGCAATACACTCAGAGTTTTTACGGCCATTCGTTGCTGGTTTAATATGTACCAGGGACTGACCTGTTTCCCTCCCACTGTTAAATTGCTGCGACCTTGTGCCTGTGCAGAAATGTCTTGTCATGGGAGAGCCACCTGCGGGCAACCAGCAGCGGCAGCAGGGCATTGCTGGAGAACTCTTTCTCCTCCATGTGCTGGACTATTAAGCAGAGGAGCCAGCGGGCCTCTTGAGCATCCTTCTTCCCTCATACCCTCTAGCGACTGACACGGCTCTCCTGCAGAGGATTCCTGAACCACAGAGCTGCTTCGGGAAGGGGATCCCCGGTATTGGGTTTGTCCATCAGGAACAGGGCGGGGTGTGAAGCTGAGCGGTCTGGCTCAGTGTCCTGAGCTTCATGCGGGCACACCGGCACTGCTTCGCCCGCGGTGAAACCAAACTGAAGGAAGGGCAGAAGTGCTTCGGGAGAGCCTGGGGAACGCTCCGGGGAAGCAGGAAGGCTGTTCCCGGAGGGACTTGCAACAGCTGCGCTTTTGCCACCATCCAGCCTGTGAAGAGTTTAATTAAGAGACCGCCCCAACAGAACCGAGCCCAGCTCCAGCTCAGGGTGCTGCCTTGCAGCATCTCCTGGCCCCCTGGGGAAGCTCTGTGCCCCGGGGGCAGGTCGCTGCCTCTCCCCGCCGGCGGAGCTGCCGCGCTGGGCGCCTCCAGGTGCCGGGGGTCCCCCTGCACTGCCCAGCGGGTGCCGCCGGGCTCCTGACGCGGCGGCAGCCCCCGGGACCTGCTGGCCACCCCCGTGCTTTGTGAGCAGCCGCGGCACACAGCCGCCGGGCCGGCCCTGTGAGCCCCCCGGACTCCCCTTAGGGTGTCGTCGGACGTGCGTCCTCCGACCTGCCTGGGGACGGGGGCGAGCGGGCACTTCTGCGGGCGGTCAGATGGGTGTTTTCCCCCCCTCCCCGCCTTGGGTCGGCAGCAGCGGCGGGGCCGGGCGGGGGCCGGCGGGACCGCGGCGGTGCGCGGCGCGGAGCCCAGCCGGAGCCCCCCGCCGCTGCTGGCGGAGTCACGGAGCCGAGGGACGGCGCGGCCGCTCCCGCGGGCCGGGCTGCCTCTGCGGGCCGGGCGGAGAGTGGCGACCGCGGGGCCTTCCCTGCCCCTCCTTCGCCTCCCCGCCCCGCCGAGGACTGCGGACCGGGAGCTGCCGCTGCGGCTCGCTGTGGGGCGGACCCGGTGTGGCCGGGGCCCGGCTGCCTCCCGCGGGCAGCGGCCGTCGGTGGCCGGCTCTTACTTGGTGTGTACGCGGCGGGGCCGGAGCCCCCCAACGCGGGGCTGCGGGCCGGGGTAGCGGGTGCCCCCGCGGGGCTGCAGCGGGGGCGCGGCGGCGGCGCTCGGTCTCCAGCGGGGTGCCCGTGCCGAGGCCGGGATGTTCCCGGCCCCCCGGCCTGTCCCCGCGGGGCGGCTCCAGCACAGACGGGGAGGTGCCGGTGGAGGGGGCAGCCGGGCTCCGTACGTGAAACTTTTTTTTTTTCCCCCTTCTCTGGTGGTGCCGAAGGGTTGGGCCCCCCCGGGGCAATGCACTGGGGTTACAAGCGGCTCAGGGCAGAGAGCTGGTGCTGTGACTGTGCCCAGAGGGCTGCCAGAGAGCCGCGGCACAGCCCAGCCCCGGAGGATGGAGAGGGATGCAGGTTCGAGAGGCGGCGGTTTGCTCTGGATGCAGCTCGGTGTCGCTGTTGAACTCCAGCAGCTTCCCGGGAAGCCATAGAGAAGCCACGGGGGCAAAGTCTGATGTGGCTACGAGCTGCCCTAGAGCTGCTGCTGCCCTTGGATTTGCTGTAGGAGATGGTCCCTGTTGGCAGAGAGCAGATAAAGCCTGGAAGGCTACAGCCCCGTGACCCACGTGCTTGCCTTCACCAACACCTAATGCAGAAGGTGACAGGGCTGGGACTTCCCCAGAGGGAGGGCTGCTCCCACCCCAGTTCCCAAGCATCCCCTAAAACTGCACGTGAGGTCTTGTTCAGGGCCATGTTCCCGCTGCCCCCAACGTCGCATCACACACTGGGGCAGAAAACAGAAATTCACTGCTGGGTTTGGGGCTTGGAAAAAGACTGAAAGTCCTGTGTTTTCAGGTCTCGGAAGTGGATACCTGTGTTTCTGAAGCTCAGAGAGAGACTAAATCCTGTGTTTCCGGGACTCAGGAAAAAACTAAATACTGCATTTTTGGGACTTGGAAAGAGAGGGTTGGGGGGAACTTTAGGAGGGCAGAGTGCATGGACCCATACCAGAGGTGGGGAGCCCACTCACACTGGTCCTCAAAATTAGGGAGGCTGGCATGCAGCAGACCAAACTCAATGTCTGACATTGGGGGAAAGGTGCTTTCCTCCACCTCAAGGTTGTACAATGACTGGAATAGTCATTAAATAGTCACTATTTGGACAATGTACAATTACGACAGTTCATATTCAAGTTATGGCAGGGATTGATTTACCACCTTGTCAAAAGCCCAGACCGCTGCGAGTAGCTGGAGCTTCAATTAGCTTGTAACAAGAAGCTTCTGGAAGCAGTAGGAGCATCTCTTCTCTGCAGTGTGCTGAAGCTGAAATAACTCAGGGCTTCAAATAATCTGAATGTGACAAACATCTTGTGTCTGGGAGCTGAAGCTAGAACTACCTGAAACTCAGGAAAAGCCCACGTGTCCATGACCCGATCTTTAACAAGAGGAGGAGCATCCGTCAGCAGGAGCACCTCGTATCCCAAGCGTGCCGTAGTCAGAACTGCAGGTTGGAGCCGGAGCTATAAGAAGCAGGAGCTGAAATAGTTTGGAGCTTCAAATACCCCGAACTGTAAGAAGCTGAAGTGTCCATCAGCCAGAGCTGTGGGAACCGGGAGCATCTCTAATCCAGAGTGTCCAGTAGCTGGAGTGTCTATCCTGTCAGCTGGAGCTGTAACAGGCCAGGGTGTCTGCCAGCTAGGAGCCAGGCACGCACAGGCAGGGCTGTCCCCTGCAAGGAGCTCTTCCCAGCAGGGAGGCCAGCCTCTTCCCTTCGGTATTAAATCCACGCCATGTGCTCCTCCCTGTGCGGAGGGTCTCTCTCAGTTCAGTTGCTGGGAGTGAAAGTGAGGTGAGGGTCACCTGAGCTCTTCTGGGACAGCCCTGCTGCCAGGGGTTGCAGGCCATGGGGTGCGGGTGAGGTGGCAGCACAAGGCAGTGGTGTCTCCTCTGTACCTGCAAAAAGGGAGAGAAACTGGTTGGTCAGATGCCTGTCCCCCTCCCCAGCCAGAAGAGCAGGTGAGAAAGAGCATCTTGCTCAAACCGGGCTGCTAATCGGGCTGCGTTCCGGCCCAGCGCAGAGCAGCACAGGGACTGGGATTGGGCTGTTCCCAGCCTCGCACCGCACCGCTGCACTGCGCCGACGGGCTGCAGCTGGGTCAGATCCCTTCCCGGCTCCCAGCCCACCGAACGCGAGGCACAAAGCGCCCAGGACGGGGTTTTGGTCTGGGCGGGCTGTGCCCTGACGCTCCCCATGAGACACTGACCCCCTCTACACCCACTCCTAACCTATGCTGCTGAGAGGGGCGGTGGGGGCAGCTCCCAGATGGAATCGAGCACTCACCCACTGTCCTCCTTCACTGCTGGTACCCACACCCAACCCTGACCTCTGCCTGGGGAGCCCCAGGTTGAGCCGGATCCCAACAGCTCTCGCTCCACCTCAAGCCCCCAGATGTGGGGGAGAGGGACCCTCAGCCCAGCCGTGGGAGCAGCCACAGAGGCAACCCAGTAGCAGACTGGCCAAGAGGGACAACTGCTGAGCTGGGAGCCCCAGGCATCCCTGATGAGCTCAGCAAGGAGCTGAGACCCCCTTGAGAGCCAGCACACACAAACTGCAACAGCCAGCATCGAAACCACGCCAGCAGCAAGCTGACCTTCCACCACCAGCTGCTCCGTGGTGTCCTTCACCCGCTTAACACGTCTACATCAAAAGCACTTAACAGTACCTGCCTGAGCCAAGCTGCGCTGCCAGGGCTGCTCTGCAGACAGCTCCCAGACGGATGGACGCTTGCCAGGGGCAGCTGGCTGACTGCTGGCTCTGTGACAGGGATCAGCGGCGACAAGAGGCTTTTCTGTCACGCCCGCTCCTGGCAGTGGCTTGGCGAGCACCGTGCCAGTAACGCCTCCAATAATAGGCGTAAGGGCATCTATAGGTACGTGATCGCGCCGACGTACTTGCTTTACCAGTCATGATTTGTGGTAAATAAGTGTGGTAAATAAACTCACACAAATAAAGCTTCCACGTCCTTGTGTACCGCAGTGTCCTACAAACCTGCCGTAGTGACCTTCTCACACCTGAGGGCCGTGTCACCCTCACAGGTTGTGTGGGTCAAATCAGACTGGCCGTGGGCTCCCACAGGGACGCGGGCTCTGGGCTGGCTTCGCCCACTCATCCTGGTGCAGCCGTGCCCACCCCACAGCCCCTGCACAGAGGACAGGGTCCCCAGCAGGACCAGCCTCTGAGAAGGGAGAAACCTGCCCAGGGCAGCTCCCTGCCCTGCTTGACCCTGGCCAGCCCAGGAGGAGGTCCCCGCGGGCCCAGCGACACCCCGTGTGGTGCCGCAGACCTCCCGCCCACCCCACACAGCCCCCAGCCGGGCCAGGGACAGGCACCACAGCCCCAGCAGCGCTCAGAGCGGAGCCTGGCTGGGAGAACAGCAACAACGGACACCACCACCCACAGAGGGGTTTTCCTGACCGACACCCAGACACAGCTCCAGTGCGCCCGACCCTGCTGGGTTTTGCTTTGGGGATAGCACCACCTGCCTCCTGCCCCTGCGGCACAGCACCTCTGCTGCGGTGCCATCCCCAGACCCCTGCGCCCCAGCCAGCAGCAAGAGGGTCCCCAGCGCAGCTCTCGTGGTGTGGTCAGGGGTGGGGCTGTTCGGCCACTGCTTTGGGCACTCACAGGGCATCGCCTGCACCTTCTGCATCCCTCGATGCTCCTTGGATGAGGTGGGCACTTGTGCCCCTCACCCAGGCTGAGGCTGACTGCTCCTGGCCCCTCACCGCACTGCCATGGCACTGCCTGCAAGGACGAGAGCCCCATGAGGACCCAGAGCACTGGTCCCTGGTCCCAATGGCCCAACCTCGGCACGTGTTACAGCAGAAACGCCTGGAGAGGAGACCCCATGATCAGGAGTGGGCAAAGCCATGGAGCCCCCGTCAGCCCCTGCCAGGATGGGCCAAGGGGTAGAAGGGGCTCAAGCAGGAATGACTGTCAGGTGACACCATAACAACCACCAGGGTGGGAGCAGAGATGGGTGCAGGCGGTCCATGCTGGGTACACGGGGCTTAGCTGTCACTGAAAAGGGTGGACCCCAGCACTCATAGTTGGGTGGCCTTGAAGACCTTGACTCCAAGTGCTCTCAGCTCATCCGTGAGCTCCCAGAGCAGCAGGGCTCTGTCACCCCTAACCACAGAGGTGCCCATGCCACAGCGGGAGGCTCAGACACAGCCCCCTGTCCCTGCTCCGTGCCTGGTGGGCTGTAGGCGATGGGGATTTGGGACCTGCAGCCAGGAGCCTGCAGAGGTGACCCCGCTTGCCCGGGGGCCACGCACAGACTGGCACGGTGACATCTGTCCCCGCAGCAGACACACGTGCCCATCAGCTCCCAGCTCAGGATGCCAGTGCGCCACAACCACCTTCTCCTGCTTCTCTGTGCATGTGTTCCGAGTGTGCAAACGCAGGCGCACGGGCTGTCAGCAGGGGCACAGCCCGCCCCTTCTCACCAGGGATGTGACGGTGCTGCGGCCGCTGCGGAAAATGCAATGGCAGTTGCAGTGGGGGTGGGAAAGGTATGTTCTGAAGGTGCCAGGTCAGAAGAACATACGCACCAGAGCCCGAGGGTCCCACGCAGCCCCAGCCCCCACCAACCGCCCTGGGCAAAAAGCACCTTTTTCTGTGAAGAGCGACAAAGCTTAAACCGATCTGAGCCAGCGCTCAGCGCCTGCAGAGCCACGCAGCCCGAGTTACCTCTGGGGCGGGTAGCGGATAAAGCCCTGCAGAAACGGGGATGAGTTCAGTGTTCTTGGGCCTCTCTGAGCTCAGGGTGATGCTGCCACCAGCTCTACGCGCTGCCGGTGCCCATGGCGAAGCCGAGCTGTCTGCGGCAGGCTTGGCTTTCCTTTTGCTTTATTTTATCTTCTCGCCAAACTTTGTGGGCTGGGCTTGTACCGGTGTGGGTCTGCAAGAGCAAGTCTCCTTTACCTGAATACCTCAGCATCGCTCTGACCGCACAGCATGCAGAAGTACAATGCTGCCCTCAGATGCTGCAGGAGGACACGGAAAGAAATAACACCAGACAAACTGCTGTTTATTACTGGCATTACTCAGGGAAGGAGGAATCAATCACAACCAAGGAAAAAGCCCTGTGGTGCTTTTCCCAAGGGCCAGGGCGGCGGTGACTTCTGCCCGCAGCGGCTCCGTAGGGCGCAGCAAGGATAGCGTCATCTGCAATGGGATGGGAGAGGAGGGTCAGGGAGTAGAGCCGTGCCTCGCCACACCGTGTGTGGTGTGTGGTGCGTGGTGTATCTGTTGGCTGGATCCAGGCGATGGGCCCTGAGCAGATCCCCCATCCTGCAAGTTCCCAGGAACATATTGCTGCAGGACAGGTCACCCTTTCGCTTGGCCGTTGCCGTTTTGCACCACAGCAAGCCCGTTTCTTAAGTCAGGCATTGGTGGAAAGGGAAATTCTGGGAATCCACCTGGCTCTGTGCCGCGGTACTTTATAAACCCATACCAGCATGCCCAGCTTACCAGAATATGCCCAGTTCCTTCCTCCGGTTGATGTCTCTTTTCAGCTGGCAGAGCGTGCACATGGGAAGGCACATCATGGTGACCCAGTCCTCCAGAATGGAGCCCTGTGGAGCAAGGAACATTGTAGGAATGACACCTTCCCATGTCAGCTTTTAAGTCTTTCTGTTTTTCATCCTCAACACCCTGGGCAGCTCACCCCTGGCCCTGCAGCACGCTGCCGCTCACGCCCAGCGAGGACTGGGATGCGGTGGTGTGTGATGAAATTCCCTCTGGCTCACAACAGGGATGTGGTTGTGTCCCTGGCTCCCCGCCTCTAAGGCTGCCCATGCGACTCCGCGCCGCTGCGCTTCTCCTGGGGCACCCCTTTCTCCTTGCCCAACCCGCACCCCAGCACCCAGCTCAGAGCTGTCGCTGCCAGCAGGGCAGTCCCCGCGGTCGGTCACTGACCGGGATTTTGTATCTGGTGCGGTAGAGTGTCCTCATGGCAACGGTGGCGCCGCACAGGCAGCACTCGCCCATGTCACCGGCCACCTGGCACCCCAGGCAGGAGAAGCAGAAGGCTCCGCAAATACCTGTGGGACAGCGAGACACAGACTTGGCTGAGGGTGCAAAGAAAGACAAAAGGGAGGAGAGCCGGCCAGAGATGTGGCTGAGGGAGTCCTGGCTCTTGATGCAAGACCAGAGCTGCTCCGCTGCTGGTACCCACAAAAGTGGGGTTTACGTCAGGGGTGATGCTGCAGAAGGAGCAGGGAGAACGCCAGAAACACCTTGAGAGCCAACAGCAGGAACGAGGGTTACGTATGTACTCACACACGCCGCAGTCGGAGCAGCAGTCCATCAGTCCCGTCTGCCATTCACCTGCCTGCGGGGAAGCCACGAACTGGGGCTGGACCGTGACCACGTGGTGAGATGCCATTGCCAGCACAGGGTCGGGTTCCTTCAGGCAGCTTGTGGTCTGGAAGAAAAAGCTATCATCAGAGGAAGATGCCACATGTGTGTCTGAAGAGTGTGTCTTGCTCAGGCTGGTTGACAGAGTCCCTTGGGAGGCAGCCCTGAAGGACAAAGATGTCTAGGAAGGCTGGACTTAAGAGGGAAATCTTTAAGGCGCAAGAACAAGCCATCCCGGCGTGCCATAAGCTGAGCCGGCAGAGAAGAAGATTGGTCTGGCTAAACAGAGAGCTTGGCTGGAACTCGGGAAGAAAAACAAAGTCTGTCCCTGTGGAAGAAGGGGCAGGCCGCTCAGGAAGACTGCAAGGATTTTGTGATGTTATGCAGGGAGAAGAGTAGAAAGGCCCAAAGCCCAACTAGAGCTTAATCTGGTCACTGTCGTCGAAGACCATAAAAAAGGTTTCTGTAAATACATCAATAGCAAAAGGAGGGCTAAGGAGAACCTCCATCCTCTACTGTGGGTGAGGAAAAGGCTGAGGTTCTGAATGCTGCCTTTGCCTCAGTCCTTCATAGTAAGACCAGCTGTCCTCCGAGTGCCCAGCCCCTGAGCTGGAAGCCAGGGATGGGCAGCAGAATGAAGCCACCGTAACCCAACGGGAGATGGTCACTACATAGATGTGCACAGGTCTGTGGGGCTGGATGAGATCCACCCAGGGGTACCGAGGGAGCTGACAGAAGTGCTCGCCAAGGCACTTTCCATCATTTACCACAGTCCTGCCTAACTGGGGAGGTCCCAGTCGACTGGAGGTTAGCAAATGTGACACCCATCTTCAAGAAGGGCTGGAAGGAGGATCCAGGGAACTACAGGCCCGTCAGTCTGACCTTGGTGCTGGGAAAGGTTATGGAGCAGATCATCCTGAGTGCCATCATGCATGTACAGGACAACCAGGTGATCAGGCCCAGTCAGCATGGGTTTGCGAAAGGCGAGTCCTGTTGACTAACCTGATCTCCTTCTATGTCAAGGTGACACGCTTAGTGGATGAGGGAAGGGCTGTGGACATTGTCTGCCTTGACTTTAGTAAAGGCTTTGACCCTGTTCCCCACAGCACTGTCCTGAGACACTGCCTGCTCATGGCTTGGATGGGCATACGATTCTTGGGATAAAAAGACTGGCTGGGTGGCTGGGCCCAGAGAGTGGTGATGGATGATGTTCAATCCAGTTGGTGGCTGGTCACCAGTGGTGTCCCCCAGGGCTCAGTATTAGGGCCTGTCCTCTTCAACAACATCTTTATCAATGATCTGGATGAGGGGATCGAGGGCACCCTCAGCAAGTTTGCAGATGACACCAAGTTAGGCAAATGTGTCAATCTGCTTGAAGGTTGGGAGGCTCTACAGAGGGGTCTGGACAGGCTGGATGCATGGGCTGCAGCCAATGGTATGAGGCCGAGTGCCTGGTCCTGCACTTGGGCCACAACAACCCCCTGCAACGCAACAGGCTCGGGGAGGAGCGGCTGGAAAGCTGCAGCTGGGGGTGCTGGTCGACAGCCGATTGAACATGAGCCAGCAGTGTGCCCAGGGGGCCAAGAAGGCCAACGGCATCCTGGTTTGTATCAGCACTAGTGTGGCCAGCAGGAGCAGGGAAGTGATTGTCCCCCTGTACTGGGCACTGGTGAGGCCACATCTTGAGTACTGCGTCCAGTTTTGGGCCCCTCACCACAAGAAGGATGTTGAGGCTCTGGAGTGTGTCCAGAGAAGGGCAGCAAAGCTGGTGAGGGGTCTAGAGAACAAGTCTGATGAGGAGCGGCTGAGGGAACAGGGATTGTTTAGCCTGGAGAGAAGGAGGCTGAGGAGAGACCTTATTGCTCTCTACAACTACCCGGAAAGAGGTTGTAGCGAGCTGGGAGGTCAGTCTGTTCTCCCAAGTAACAAGTGATAGGATGAGAGGAAATGGCCTCAAATTGCACTAGGGAAGATTTAGATAAGATATTAGGAAACATTTCTTTACAGAAAGAAAAGCATTGGAACAGGCTGCCCAGGTTAGTGGTGGAGTCACTGTCCGTGGAGGTATTTAAAGCACGTGTAGATGAGGTGCTGAGGGACAGGATTTAGTGGTGACATGGTGGTGCTAGGTCAGCGGTTGGACTCGATGATTTTAAAGGTGTTTTCTAAGCAAAACTCTTCTGTGATTCTGTGATTCAGGGATGGAGAGGGCAGTCCATGTCCTTGAGGGTTCTCCACTGCCACTCGGTATGGTGGTGGCTCATAGTTCATAAAAAGTTTCAGTAATGTCTACTGCATGCAAGCAGCTCACAGGGGGGTTGCAAAAGCGACACAGCCATCGATCGACTTGAGGTCCTGTCTACGCAGAGCTGACCCATGGGGAGCTGTGAAGACAGCTCAGACCCCAGTTGTCCATAAGCCATAAACCAAACAGGGCAATGCTGCACCACTCAAAGAACTGGAACCTGGGCTGAGCCTTGAAATCCCCCAACTAATAATATGCCCCAAGTCTCAATCCAAACCACTACTCAGTTGCCTGAGAAAGTAAGATAAAGAGAAGACAGAAAGTTTCAGTGCTGGCTTCAGCTTCGGCCGATAACCTCGGGTATCCAAACGATCACAAGATCAGCAAAAGAGAAGTGAACAGCCCACAGGAGATCAGCATACAGAAGTAAACCTCACCAACGGATGAATAAAGAGAGATAAGGGGAAACTCCACCACGCTGCTGACCAGGAACATCCCAGATGGTGTGATCCACCCAGGCAAAGTCTTGCCAACAGTCGCGGGACAAAACCCCTAAGATTCGAGGTAGGAATGGGGAGCCGCCTCTCCAACGCTACGTGCTGTAGGTTTGTAACTGCGGGTGATTAACTAACACACGTATGATATTTAGCATGCTTTTTAGGTTGTTATGGTGTAATCTTGCCTGTAAGTGGTAATAGTGCATTCTTCCACTGTCTCCATAAAAACCTGAAATAGTGGCGCATTAAACCTGCAAGTGAAGCTCACAGAAATAATTAAACCTGCAAGTGAAGCTCAAATGAATAGTTTGCTTGAGCCCTGCAGTCTAGTCTCTTTTCTCCACACATGCCCACCTCAAAGCAGGGGGGGCACAGCTCTGCCAGGAGCTGCCACTGTCCTTGGCATCAAAGCCCTCCCCAAAACCAGCCCCTGGCCAAAGGCAGCAGCACCTCGTCCCCCAGCCTGTGCAAGTAAAATACCTCGGTGAAAACAGAGGTACTTTTGCTTCGGAGCCTCGCTGCTTCAACACTCCAATCCTGTCTTCTCACCTCTCATTCATCTTCCATCATTATCTGCTTCAAATGCTATTTTTTTTTAGTGTTCAGCGTCCCAAAGTTACTACAGCTTCACAGCGCCATCCCCAAATCCACCTCAACCGCGTCACAATTCCGCCTGCGCCCTCCCCACCACCCCCTGCAAGGTACGGCACCACCTTCTGCCATTCTCACATCAGCTTTGGAGCTTTCCTCAAAAAAAAAACCAAAACCCAGAGGTAAATGGAGGATGCTGCCCTCGGGAGTCCCTGACAGATGGTCCCTGCCCTCTGCCCAAGCTCGGCACCACGCTGTTGAGCAGCACGGGGATGAGATGCTGTAGGGCTCCCACGCCCTTCCAGCTGCGAGGGCTCTCTCCCGCTGCCCGCCCGCAGCCACGCATCCTCACCGTATGATTTACCAGCAGCAGCGCAGCCTGACCTTTGGACCGTAATCGCGGGAATCGTAATGGCCCAGGAAGGTCTTCTCCAGCCGCCCTGTTCCCAAAGCCCACGCGACGGGCGTTACGGGCGTTCAGCGGCGCACACCCGGACGGTTTGTGTCCCAGCTGCCCCTGCCCAGCTCGGACGCGTCCGTTCCGCCTGCCGAGGCGGGTGTGCGTGCCCGCTGGGCAGCCCTCTGCTCCCGGCCCTTGTGCGACACGGGAGCGCCTCAGTTTTGGGATTCTGGGAGGAGCAAAATAAAAAAAAATTCACGTTTTGATGCCAGGGATGATCCCACCAAACCCTGTAAATACTATTAAAGCACTCTGAAGGGAATGGGATTGCTTTCAAGGCAGAACTACACATGTACACAGCACTTAAGTGCGAAGCACAAGGAATACAGTGGAATAAATCCATGCCTGAGCCTGGCACTCAGAGGATGCCATCGAGTGCATCACCCGCGGCTGACACCTCAGAGATCCAGACTGTGCCACTGCGTCTTCAACGGGCGGCAAAGGGGCTGGCGGCTCTGCTGGCGGCTCCTGCCGCTCCCCATCATTTACACACCGTCCCAGCCGCGTCTTGGCTGTCAGACACAGCCTGCTGCCGCGGAGCTGACCCTCGTCCCCTGGCAGTACGCGGAGAAGGAAACAGATGTCTGTTTTCCTGCTGCCACTGAACAGGGAGTAAAAATGCTGCTGCGCCCTCTCCGGGGCAAGGCAGCTGGCTGTTGGCGGGGACCTTTGAAGCGAGTGCAGGCAACCCCAGCACCCGTGGGTGCAGCGGGGGCCGTGGCATCCATCAGCCCTTGTCGGACACCTCCTGCCCCTGCCCCGGCCGGCTCATTCGTGCATGAATGAGCTCCAGGTAATTCCCGCCACCTCTGCAGCCGATGGAACACGCCACAGCACCCCAAAATGGCAGGGAGCTCTTGCTCTGACTGTTTTTTCTCCTCTTCACAGGGAGTCTGGGCACAGGACAATTTAAGAAGCAGGAGCCAGGAGGGGCAGGGGAGGAGACAAGCCACGGATGAGGCTTGCAGTGGGGATGCCAGGCAGGGACAGCACAAGGGTCCCGTGCAGGCACAAGCATGCCCAGCAGCAGGCCACCAGGGACCATGGGGAGAAGCGTACAGAGGAGCAGCAGGAGGAGAAGGTTTAGGGGCAGGACCCCACCAGCCTCCCACACCAAAGGAAGTGTTCTCTCCCACCGGATAAAGAGATTAATAGCAGCTCATGATGAAAATGCATGCAGACGAGCGGTGCTCACCGTCACACACACTCTGTGCCCTTTGCAGCAGGGCTGACCAGGGACTTTCCCTTCCTCTCCCCACGTACAAGACCACCACGTCCCTGCACGGACAAGAGGCTGTGGTGCAGAGCAGGCAGCAGCCTGGAGAAGCCTCCTCCACACACTCAGCTCCCGAGAGGTGGCCCGGACACAGCACACACAGCTCATCACCCCGGGCGCCCCCAAATCTACAGCTCCGCCGCACCACCGGTGGTGTTGGACCGGCTGACAGGAACAAAAGGGATCCTGGGGTGCACGCAGCCGCGTTTCGCCAACAACCGAGGTCATCAAGCAGCATTTTGGTGAGTATAGGCACACGTATATGTGCGCAAATGAACAACACGGTGCCAATCTGCTGCCCGCTTCTCTCGAGACGCCTGTCAGGAGCCCCCGGCATGCTCTGGTTTAGCTCTGAAGCAGTTTTGCAGGTGGAAAACCTCACCTCTGTTCCCCCCCCTTCCCCACCACACTGCTTCAGCCAAGAACAGTTTCCACAGTTTTGTACCGCACCTCTTGCCAAAGCAAAGCCAAGCCATACATACCTGCCAAGCCACTCTTGTCCTGGGAGACACATATCGTGTTCCTGGTTCTCCTGGTTTATATGCTCGGGGTGTTCCCTGACATCTGCTCCCTCTGACTCACAGACCAGACACCGCCTTAGGTGCAGTTGGACAAAGCAATTGCCGTTTCCTCGCTGAGGGCTTGCACCACCGCCTTTCCCCACCCCGGCAGCCCCCGGGCCCAGAGCCCTTGATGGGACACGCTGCTTTAGGCAGAGGGGTTCAGAGGACTCTTTGCGTTTGGGCTCCTGTGCTGCCCTAAGCTATCCGCCACTGGCGGTGCAGTGCCTTTGCTAGAATCATCGAAGTGTAGGATGCTTTGCGTTGGAAGGGACCTTTCAAGGTCATCTAGTACAATGGCCCTGCAGACCAACTCCTCAGAGCCCCACCCAACGTGACCTTGAATGTTTCCAGGGATGGGGCTTTTATCACTTCCCTGAACACGTTCCTGCATTTCACCACCCTCATTGTAAAAAAATACTTCCTTATAGCTAGCCTAAATCTACCTCCTTTTAGTTTAAAACCATTGCCCCTTTTCCTGTCACGGCAGGCCCTGCTAGAAGGGTGTAGAGGTCCAATTTGGACAAGAGGTTGGCCCGCTTGTGTTCTTGCCATCCTCAGGTAAATCTGGGAGGCTCGGGGCGGCGAGACCAAGACTACTCACTTCAGACTCGATCACCTCGAGTGAGACGCAAACGAGGTCGGATGTCGTCGGTTCACCCGTTTATTAACTGAGGGAGGAACAGCCGTAGGAAAGAGCAGAAAATGGGATGAAAAAGTGGAGCAGGAAGTCGGGATAGAAAGGCTCAGATAGCCCACCACCATGAATCCACAGCGTCCCGTGGGTCCGAGTTTCTTGAGGCTTCGGTGGTGGGCGATCAATCTCACAGGGGTCTGTACAGGTGGCCTTTTATACCTCTTGAGGGGCACAGTTCCTGAGGCAACGGCACGTTTCCAAGCCCTTGCCCACACGTAGATGCTCCGCGGACCCCCAGCCCCGCTTTGCACGCAGCATTCGCGTGATGGCTGGTGGGCAGCGGTAAGTAGTCGTTAGTTCCCAGAGCGATGCTGTCGTAACCTTGCAGCCGTTCTTATCGCGCCTCTCCGCATTTTTGCAAGTCGTCCTTCTCAGGCAGGGTGTAGCTGGGGCCTTGCAGTGGTCCTTACAGGCTAGCGGGCCTCAGCGAGTTCTCAGGTTATACCTTGCAACTGCGCAGGCAAGCTTGGAGACCAATGGCTCCTTATCCGCTTCCCTACAAAGGGTTATACCCATCTTTCTCATAGGACCCCTTTAAGTACTGAAAGGTTGCAGTGAGGTCTCCCCTGAGGCTTCTCTCCTCCAGGCTTGTCCCAGTATGGACCCCTGAGGGACACCGCTTGTCACTGGTCTCCATCTGGACCTTGAGCCATTGACCACTACCCTCTGGCTGTGACCATCCAACCAATTCCTTACCCACCAAACCGTCCACCGGTCAAATCCGTATCTCTCCGGTTTAGAGGGAAGGATGTTGTGGGGAGCCATGTCAAAGGCCTTACAGAAGGCCAGATCGATGGCTGTCCTTCATTAAGCCTGAGCATCAGCAAGAACTGACCATAACTCCACCGAGTGACACGGCCACTGCCTCGAGGTACAGCCACACTGCGCTGGGACGCTGTGGCAGCACGCTATTCCCTCTCTCCCTCCCTCCACACTCCTGGGTTTACCTCTCTTAGGCTAAAACTGAAGTTTTCTGTATTTCCAGGGGTCATCCACAGGACAATCCGGGTGAGCTGGCATTTGGGCTGGTGGAAGCGCTACGGCACGGACCCACCCCAGAGCATTGACAGAGCCTCCGCCTGCCCTTCGCAAGGTTTGTGGTGGAGATGAAGGCAGAGGGGAAAAGATCAGCCCATTTTCCCTAGAAAGTGAAGCTGGAGGCGATGAGTAGGGATGAGGCACATCTCCAAGGGCGCTGGAGAGCGGTGCCCGTAAGCTCTGCCGTGCGCACCATGGCCGGCCAGGCTGCGGATCACGGGGGGACCTGTGCCTGGGCTCCGCAGGGGAACACGCCTGCAGCTCGGAGGAGTAAGGACGGCTCCTCCGTAAAGGTCCTTTCTGACAGCTGAGCGAGCAGCAAACGGCGAGCACAGGACAGGACAGCCCAGCTGCACCAGGACATGCTGCAAGGGACAGAGTGGGAGAGAGGGGGATGCTCTCGAGCAGCGCAAGAGGGACACACACAGAGTTAGGAAGGAAAAGTTTGCTGTTTATTCGTGGTATTACTCAGGGAAGGGGGAATCAGCTGTAACCAAGGCACTCCCGGGTGCGTCCCACGAGGGCTGCTGCAGCGACAACTCCTGCCCACGGTGGCTTTGGAGGGCGCGGCGAGGATCAGCGGCATCTGCAACAGGATGGGAGAGAGGGTCAGGGAGCGGGGCCGTGCCTTGCCGCACCGCACCGCGTGTCTGTGTCCCCAGTCCGGTGCCACCTGTTCTGCACGAGGTTCCGAGCAACATCTTGCTTCAAGACAGGTCATTCTTGCCACCCATCCACAGCCATTTCCCCACTGCAGCTACCCTACGTCTTACATCAGGTGTTGGCAGAAGAAGAGAGCCCGGGAAGCCACGTGGCTGCAGGCGGCGGTGGCTTTATAAACCCATGCCAGCACACCCAGCTTACCAGAATATGCCTATCTCCCTCCTCCGGTTGATGTCTCTCTTAATTTGGCAAACGGAGCACACTGGGCACCACAGGGTGATACAGTAGTCAGAGCAAATAGACCCCTGTTAGGAAGAAATTGGTTAGGGACGCAGGCTTCCCAAAAGCCACGTTTCAGTCAAGAAAAGGTTAATCCCATTCCCTGACACGTGCCCTTTGTGTCTTGTCTGGCTGCAGCATCCTGAGCAGCAGAAACTAAAAACCAGGGCTGGCGAACCCTCACGCGGCGGTAAGGGGAGGGAGGCGTTTCTGCAGGCTGCAGGTACTTACATATCTTTCATACATGTTTACATATTTACATATTTAGCTTCCAGGGTTAAGGTTAGAGGGGAGAAATCCCAGAAAGAGACCATTTGGGCAAACTGGACTTGTGCCACCATGGTTTGCACTGGGGACAGCACTAACCCCAGTGGGAAGAAACCATTTCACGCATGTATTGTATGCGAATGTCCGCCTTTCTCCCGCATCTGATTACGGATGTTTATCTGTGCAACTGGCTTAATCCGCTCTTTAGTTTGTCCACAATCATCCCAAGTCTTTCCCGTCTCTCAAAGACTGGGAATGGCATGGGGAAGCAGCAGCCAAGGCTCTGTGATCTGCTGCGGTCAGCAGCAGCTGAAGGCAGGACAAGTGCCCCCCGGGAAGGGTGCTGGGAAGGAGCTGGGTCTGATGAATGTGCGTTGTTGTTGGACATCAGCCCAGGAATCGGTGCGGCTGAGGGCATTCCAACCCCCGTCCTGCGCTCCTGGGATCATGCAGGATATGAAAGTGCAAAAAAGTGTGAGCGGAGAACTCTGCTGCCCCATGCTCATTCCTGATGGGCAGAGAGAGGGGCCTCAGAGGACCCTCATCTTTCAGCCTGGCAGAACGGCGAGGGGGCAGGTTAACCACTGACCGGGATGTTGTATCTGGTGCGGTAGAGGGTCCTCATGGCCACGCTGGTCCCACACAGGCAGCACTCATTCATGTCCCCGGCCACTTGGCAGCCGAGGCAGGGGAAGCAGAACAGCCCACAGCAGCCTGGTAGGGGGAGAAACACAGCGGCAGGTGAGGCTCTGCCTGCCCACCCGCCACTGCCAGCATCGCGGGAGGAACTGGGAGGACCAGGCTACGTGGCTGTAGCTATCGCACCACCGACCCGCGCGTCAGGGCTGAGAAAAGTGTCCCAAGAGGGAACGGGACCGACTGCAGCACATCACTGCCGATGGCTGAGAGACAGGACTGCCCGAGGCACTCACAGACACCGCAGTCGGTGCAGCAGTCCATCAGCCCTGTCTGCCATATGTTCCTCGAGACACTGGGCATGACCATGCTGTACTGCGGCTGCATCGTCACAACGGTTGGGGCCTCCATCCCTAGTTGCTCTTCTGAAAGAGACGGGAGGGGAATGGAACAGTTAGTGAAAAAATGGCAGTGGGCAGCTATTTGCCATCCCTCTTCAGCAGGCAGCCTTTGGCCCAGCTCCCTCGCTGCCACTGGAGGTGACAAAGTGTAATGCATCTTACCTGCATTTGTGTAGTTTTTGTTTTTTGTATTTTCTGCCATTTTATCCAGCCTTCAGAACAGCATCAGGCCGATGACGTTCCCCACTCTACCCCAGAACGGCTTTGCTGGTGCTTAGACCCAGTTCACCGATTTCCCTTTTGCCAAGCAGGCTGAGCAGCGAAGCTAGGCTAAAGCCAGGGACTTGGACTTCTTGGTCGTTGAACTTGACATATTTTATACAGGATCGCTTTGACACGGGTACAAAGCATGCAGGAAATAGCCGTGGTCTGCCATTCCCTCGTAACGAAGCCAGGCTCCATGCAAGGGAAATACCGTAGAAAACTCGTATCTCCGGTTTCTTATCAAAGAGAGGCAGAAAGGCAGAACCTCAGTGCTGTGTCCCAAGCCTGAACCCCAGCCCTTGCCCTGCTGGGGTTAAGGAAGCGAGCAAACCTTGAAAAGCGGTTAGACCTCATGTCTAAAAAAACCAAGGAAAATCTCTGTGCTCCTATTCTCCCAGCCAAGTAAAAGACAGCACAAAACATTTTCAGATAACAACTGAAAGCAAGTTTTGTCCCGAGGCCAAGTTCTTCTAGTTATGCACAAAGAGAACAAAGAGACAAAGTCAAAAAAAATAAGATAAACTTCCTGCTCGCATTCCTTGAGACTTTGTGCTACACACTGGAGTCGCTGGGTTTTTTTCCCAGAAACAGCAGCTTGGCAAAGGCAGAGCGTGCAGCTGGGTGGTCAGGCTCCTCCCCTGCAGCTCCTGAGCTCAAAAGCCAGAATAGAAACTGAACTGTGAGGCAGGCAGTTCTGGGAAGGGGGGGCGCATCCTCCCTCTCACCCTTCGGGGCAATGCATGCCGCTCCGCAGGCTCAGTTCTGGCTTCGCCTAGCAGCACATGCCAGCCTGCGAGCCCGGCTTCAGTGCAGCCAGAGGCACTACCAGGCATGTGCCCAGAAGAAAACTGCGAGCGTGCCTTGTCTCCGACCGCTTCCCTCTGCTGAACCTCAGCAATACTACCCGCACCGGGTAAATCCCTCCACTGCCTACGCTTGCACAAGAGCACCGTATTCTGTAGATGGGTATTATTCACATACTTCCTTCTCTCTTACCCACAGACATTAATAAAGAGATTTCAGCATCAAGATGCTCTTGTCGCCAAGAGCGCACCCCGTTGAAAAGGACAGCAAATACGCAGGGGGAGCAGACAGAAACACACAAAAGTGACATCCCAGCTTCTGGCAGGAGAGCAGCCACATCCAGCCCATGCTCAGAGACTAGCAGAAAGCACGCACAGCTAGGCAGCCCTGCTAAGAGGACTTTGGCCTTGAGCATCGGCGCAGAAAAGAGAGAGCCCGACTTAAACAGAGAGCAAAGTACCAGCCAGTTTCCTTTAACGCAGTTAAACACCAACAATTCTGGTAGCAGGAGAAAGCCGCAAAGAAGTAATCCAGCTTTTGTGCGTAGCTTTTTAAAAGCCCCCTCCCTTCCCCAAGTAGGATTTGCCATATATTTTGCTTTAAATTATGTGCTGAGCAGGGAAAAAAAACCAAGCAAGCAAACATACAAATCTCTGCTTTTACACCATCATCCCGCTCTTCCCAGGCTAACAGGTTTTCAGTATTTCCATGCTTCAAGAGAACCAACCTTCTGGTGAGCAGCCTCTGTCAGTGAAGGCTTCCTTCCTAGCCGGTGCCCTGCACGGGGAGGCTCTGGGGAAGATGAAACTAAACTTTCTCACTGCAGGACGTTCTTATTGGCAGCCAGCAGTGAGCGAGTAACGGTGGGAGGTATCTGGAGAAGTCAGGACTGTGCCCTCCACCACTCCCCACACAGAGCACTTTTTTTTTTTTTCCTTTTCCCAGAAATAAGTCTGCTATTAATCTTTTTAAAAAATGGTTGCATGAATATTGCCTTATTCCCTTAACTCTGTGCTTATTGTTTGGGGGAAACCAGCTCTGAATTATGTGCATTCCTTGGGATAGACACTTTCCCAACATTTTTCCCCAAAGAAAAAACTTATTTCTCAGATCCCAGAACAGGCTAAATGAATGAAGAGCACCTCAGGGTGCTTCACTCAGAGCTTTTCCCCTTCCTCGAGGAAAAGGCTTTGGATGAAGGGGTTGTGCAGATCCGCTGGCTTTCACAACCGAGCTTGAGCAGCAGTGGGTGGGCAGCGTGGGGGAGAAAGGGGGCCACGGCAAGGGCTCCTGGGTGGCTGAAACATCTCTGCGGCACCCAGAACAGGCCCTGCCCCAGCCCGCTGATGCAGGGGGCAGTACAGTATGCGCTCAGTCAAAGCCAGCAACAGCTAAACCCATCTGCATCAGAGAGGGGCTCCCGGAGGGCCAGCCCCCTGTGCGGTGACACTGCGATGGGGGAAGCCCCAGCCCCAGCCCTGACTGTCCTCGTCCACTTTCATTCAGCCCCAGATAGGGAGGTGGCAGGCTGCAACGGTACCTTTGCTTTTAATCCTCTCCCCTCTCTGCAGCAAGTGCACTCCCTGCGCCTTCTCAGGGTTCGACACAGGTCACATACGGTAAAATTAACTCACATGCATCCATTGCCCTCTGCGAGGTACCATCATGCCCTAAATATTTACCTTCTCGCCTCCCTGTGCAAGTTTTGGATGCACTTCCACATTTCGCAGAGAAGCGGTGACACCAGGGCAGCAGTTTCTCTTTCCCAGTGTGATGCACAGAGCGTGCAGAAAGCACAGGGTGGGTCAGAGCAGCTGCTTCCCCAAGAGAATTGCATATTCAAAGCATCTCAGGTGAAGTGCCGATGGCACAGTCTCCTTCTCTCTTGCCATCAACAAGACGCAGGGGAGATGGGGTTAAATTGGCATTTATTAGCTTCATCAACAGGATTAATTAGGTGCAGCCTTTTACCAGTAGTGCTGCTGAGATAACCGTGAGCCGTGCCCTGAAATGTTCCACTTGGCTTCTATCAGCTCCAAAGGTGAAGTGCATCTGTCCCTGCTACGTGACAGGGTAGTCTGGCCGACTCCTGGCTGGATCGTACGCGTCTTCGGTTTTTTTAAAAAAGGCTGTGGGCGTTGAGGCTTGCAAAAAGTTATAGTTCAAGAAATGCTTTCTAGAAGAGGAAGGAGACTTCTGCCATCCCACCCGCTGGCTCGACTAGGCTCATGCGAAACGTGAGCTAGCCTAGGAGTCTGCTGGGGAGGGGGGAAACGGGAAGCTGAAATGCACAGTCACCATGTGACATAACCTATTGAAATAAAAGGTCATTCTCAACATTTAAGGATTTTAACAGCCTGTCCTCTCTTCAGAGCTGTGGTCACACTGACTGAGCAACGTCAAAGTGTGACTGCCCTTTGTCACCCCGGGAAAACACCACCGTGAACACCTACCTCGGCTCATTCCCTTCACCTGGCGTTTTAGTTGGACAAAAACCCCTGCAAAAATCCCACCAGTGACATCAAAATACGAACTTGCAGCACGAGCATCACCCGTGCCCGGCGCCCGTCAGGACCACCCCTCGCCTCCCATCGCAGGCTGGTTTCTGGCCAGAGCTCACCTCGAGGCTTGCCTGGGGCTCTGCCCATGGCTGCTGGCTGTGGTCTTCACCAGGAGCAGCCTCTCTGGGTCTGTGAAGCGGCACTGAGGGAAGACGGGCAGTTGTCTGCAAAGCACAGCTCCCTCAGCCACAGCAAGACAACAAAGCGCAGAACATCCCAATAGCCAGGAAGAAGGGAAATGTGCTAACGAAACCAAACCTGTAATGCCTTTTGCCACATGGTAGGAGTAAAAGATCACTTCCAAGCAGACAATGGAAAAATTCAGATGAAATTAATACTCGCTAATCTAACGTATATTACAGTAAATGCAATTTCCATAAAGATTCAGGAGTACAGATTACAAAAACTCCCTGAACGCATTTTTGCTTTCTCTGCAAATAACGAAATATAGATTACGTGGTCTACCGTTGCAGCAACCAGAAACTAGCTTATCCTATTTGATGCCAACGCCATCCACAAGCAAACATTCCCACCTGTTCTCCGCACCATTCGAAACAGCTCCATCAAGTAACGGTCACAAATGAGCAAAGCCGCCCTCCCCAGCACACTGCCTCATGCTCTCGAGTGGTGAGAAACGGGTTTGTTTGCAGAGGGTGCGCTGGTGAGCAGGTCAGAGGGGGCTGCCTGGTGGAGGAGGGTGCTTGGGGGCCTCTCTCCAAAGCTCTGGTCTCACCAGCCCTTTCAAGAGGCAGAGTAACAATCTCAGGGTTTCATCTGAAACTTTGGTTTTTTCCAGATGTTTCAGCTGGTTCAACGGAAGAGCACCTCTCCACCAAACCTTGCCTTCTTCCCACGACTTGGAAAGACTTCAGGCATAAGGAAAATCCCCGCAACTATAAAAGCTAGAGGAGCAAGGAGCTGCACAAGTGCTAGGGGAAATTTTCACAGCTCTTAGAAATGCGGCTAAGGGTCAGGTTCACATCTCACCGAAACCAAAGTGACTGCAGTTGGCCCAAGAAGAGAGCTGTTCCCTGCTGTCCTAGTTTCAGCTGGGATAGAGTTATTTTTCTTCCAGGTAGCTGGTGCAGTGCTGTGTTCTGGTTTCAGCATGAGAGCAATGTTGCTAACACTCTGATGTTCCAGCTGTTGCTAAGTAGCGCTTATCCCAAGTTCAGGGTTTTTCAGTTTCCCATGTTCTGGCAGCAAGCAGGTGCTCGAGAAGCTGCGGGGAGCATGGCCAGCACAGCTGACCCGAACTAGCCAAAGGGATATTCCATACCATAGAACATGATGCTCAATATATAAACTGCGGGCGGTTGGCCGGGGCACGCGGATCTCTGCTCGGGCATCGGTCAGCAGGTGGTGAGCAGCTGCCTTGTGCATCACTTGTCTTGGGTTTTATTTGTCTCTCTTCTTGTTATATTGCTTTTTATTACTACTGTTACTATTGTTGTATTTTATTATTGCTGTTATTATATTTTATTTCATTTTAGCTATTAAACTGTTCTTGTCTCAACCCATGAGTTTTACTCATTTTTGATTCTCCTCCCCACCCCACTGGGAGAAGGAAGGAGTGTGCAAGCGGCTGTGTGGGGCTTAGTTGCCGGCTGGGGTTAAACCACGACACCTGCCCACATCTGTGCATCCCTCATCCCTCCCACCGCCAGGGACCCCGAACACAGTGGAACGGGTCTGCTCAGCTGGCTCATCAGACAGAAAACGGCTCCGAGGTTATGGCTGAGGCGGTGCACTGCCACCTGGGCAAGCTGCCCGAACTCCTCGGGCCACAGACGACACCTAAACACAAGGTCCAGCACACAGGGGGGACGCATGGCTGGGGCCAAGGGTGTCACCTGCTTTGCAGCAGCTCACAGCCACAGCACATCAGACCCAAAGGAAAGTAGCAAAGTGGTTTCACACCCCACATGTTGGCTTGTGCAAACATTTCTCACGAGATGCCTCACGCAGCCTGGCTGAGCTTCTGCTTCCTCCACTCATGGTCTGTTACTTCTCACCATCCTTTCAGCGGTGTCACTCTTCCTCCAGGTCACTCCGATTTACAGATAACGCCCTCTGGGAATGGAACTTCATCTCAGGAGCTCACGAGGTAAAAAACAACTAAGGTAAAAATCAACAATCAAATCATTCCCCTTCTAACGGACGAGTCCAACTCGTTAATTTTGTAATCTGCTACTTCATTAATTCCCTAACTCACGAATTCATTGACTCACATCTGTGTGCAAGCAGAAGAGCTACCAGAGTGTGTGAGTGTGGGTCCTCCTGTCCCCAGAAGGTGGTGGGAAGGAGAACCTCAGCACTCCAGCTGCTCTTGGGCCAGCTCCAGAGGCTTTTTTGGATAAGCTGACCCGTGTCTACCTCCCAGCTGGGATGTGTGCTCTGTGCCATTTCTATGCCTTTGCACCAGCTCTGTAGCGGATGTCCCAAGATCTCAGAAGACCCCTGACAGCACAGCAGCTCACAACTGGGCTGAAAGTCACGGGAAGAAGTCAGAGGACGCTTGTCATCCCACCCAGCATACAAGAAAAACCAGGCAAATAGTCCCCCAGTTTGTGCTGGTGGCAGGCCAGCCGTAGGGAGCCCCTTTGTCAGATAAAGACCTCAGAAGGGATGAACCTGCAGGTACCAGAGCCCTGCTTGGGGTTAAGCAACCACGACTTTATCACCTGTCACCTGGGAGAGGAGGTAGGCACTGCAACACTAGAACTTCAGCCTGTCCTTTACCCCCAGCGAGAGCAACCTCAGCCTCATCAGCTTCACAGATAACCCACGCTTACAGAACCTCGACTTTCTGCCCTGGGTCTTCCCTCCAAGCAGGAAGGAGATGGGATTGCTCCCAGCCTGGGTCTGACAGATACTGTCAGGTGACAGCTTTTCCGGTGCTGGTTTTGTCTGGGATGGAGTTAATTTTCTTCACAGCGGCTAGTATGAGCTATGTTTTGGATTTGTGCTGGAAACTGTTGATAGTACAGGGATGGTTTAGTTATCGCTGAGCAGCGCTTACACAGAGTCAAGGCCTTTTCTGCTCCTCACATCACCCCACCAGCGAGCAGGCTGGGGGTGCACAAGAAGTTGAGAGGGGACACAGCTGGGACAGCTGACCCCAACTGGAATCCCCAAAGGGATATTCCATACCATATGATGTCGTGCTCAGCGATAAAAGCTGGGGGAAGAAGGAAGGGGTGATGCTCCGAGCAATGGTATTTGTCTTCCCACATCACCGTTACACGTGACGGAGCCCCGCTTTCCTGGAGATGGCTGCACACCTGCCTGCCCACGGGGAGCGGTGCATGAACATCTTGGTTTGCTTTGCTTGTGTGTGAGGCTTTTGCTTCACCTATTAAACTGTCTTTATCTCGACCCATGAGTTTCCTCACTTTTACAGTTTCGATGCTCTCCACCATCCCACAGCGGGGTGGGGGCAGTGAGCAGGCAGCTGTGTGGTGCTTAGTTGCCAGCTGGGGTTAAACCACGACATTCATTTATTGCACTACTGCATCCACTGCATCCGAAGAGTCACGCATGTAGAAACAAGGGTTAAAAAAAAGCACCACGCCAACACTAAGCATATAAACTCTTGAAGGTCCCTTTCAACTAATGCAGCACAACAGTAATGCAGATATTGCTGAAAATCACATTACGGCATACATAAAGTCTGTGCTTTCCTCCATTTTTCTTTTGAGTACTTTTATTTCCATTTATTTCCTGAAAAACTGGTTAGTAGCACGACAGCGCTGCTGAAGCTGAAAATCTGTTTGACAAATATTTGGCATGACAGCCAACACAAAATGCACACAGGTCTTTCTATTAAGCAGCCACTTAACAGTGTTGAAGTTTCTCCTCAAAACAGTCCCCTCATGCTATGCATGTGCTGTTGCCTGCAGGGTTAACTTGGAGATGAAATTATGTCTCTTCGATATACTTTTCAAGCAGAGCTGAACAATACTTTGACAGCAGTCCAGGGAAAAAACCCAAGGTCTTGTGAATGAGCATGCAGTTGCTTCTCCTCCCCACCCTCACAGCTTGTTACAGGCTTGGTCCTGTTCTCTACACACCATTGAGGCAACATATTTTGTATTAGATATTTCATCCCGTTACGCTACTTGTCATAGCCAAGAAGTTCTGCAGTTTGGAAGAGTTCGATTACAGAATCTATTAACAGGATAAACGAATGGTAATAACAGTCACTACGGGCTGACAGTTTTGCAACTGAGAAATTACTGTCTTGGAGATCTTTTACTAATACACTAGCAGTATGTCCTCAAAAAAAAAAAAAACAAAACCCCAAACAAAATAAACTACAAAAAAAGTACTAAAACCAAAAAACCCAAATACAATCACTTCCCAAATTTTCAAACCTTGAATCTTGCTTTTGTAAGAAAGTTTGCTTTGTTTCTAAACAAGAACTTTCTAGATTTCTTGACGGAGAAGCAACAAAGGGTAAGAATTACTTCCATGCATCTTGTCCATTTGTTCCAGTCCCTCTCCACACTGCTACACCACTTCAGTGAAGTCAGGAAATCAAAGTGACTTACCACATGCCACCACTCCTTGCTTAGTAACAGCTCTGCAAACCTGGGCTTTATCCTAAACCACCTGGAGCCCCCAGCAAACTCAGTTAGGGCTACGGATATGCTTTCTTTGAAAATACAACTTTTAAAGTCAAAAGGTACTTTTTTCAAGTCCTTGATTTCAATCGCTACTCATTTTTCTCAAATGGACAAAACATAGAGGAAAATCACAGAATCCTCTGGTTGGAAGAAACCTTTAAGATCATCGAGTCCAACCGCTCACCCTGCACTGCCAGGGTCCCCAAACCATGTCCCCCAGCACCACATCCACATGTCTGTTAAACCCCTCCAGGGATGGGGACTGCACCACCTCCCTGGGCAGCCTGTTCCAACGCTGCACAACCCGCTCTGTAAAGAAATTTTTCCTGATATCTAACCTAGATCTGCCCTGGTGCAACTTGAGGCCATTCCCTCTCATCCTGTCACTTGTCACATGGGAGAAGAGTCCGACCCCCTCCTCTCTACAACCTCCTTTCAGGGAGTTGTATTCTGCTGATATAAACATTCAGGGGTGGGGTTTCTGTTTTCATTTTTTTTCAGTGGGGCAAGGATTTCTGCTCACTCTTCCAGAAATTAAATTTGTATTTTTAAGAGTTTTGAACTTGGCATTTGCACACTGGGTTTTTGTTGTTGTTGTTGGCCTTGTTTTGTTTTTTTCATTTGTATTAGAACTCTTCCTGCTTAGGTCAGACAAAACCACTTGTGTTCAGTTGCTTGACAGGGGGTAGGGAGGTGGTGTTTTTTATACATCCACATTTTTTGTTGTCAGCTTTGTTTTGAAGCTTAAACAATCTCCTCTCCTGATATTTGCACTGTGATGCATTTAGAAACAAACTAATGGCCTTTGCACTGCTTTCACCAAAAGGACCAAACAAGGAAGCGCCCACAAAATACACTGTCCCACTTCTGTTTACCACACCAGCCCTTCATCACAGCGGTCGTGCTTTGTCTTCCTCGAACTCTAGCTAACCACAATGCCGTGCTGGTAGAGGTGATGGGTTACATTAATTTTCAGCTGTCTGTTTAGTGACTTCAGCCCAGGGGACACTCTGATCTTTCCACACGCTGACATTCCTTTCCAACTTTTGAGTCGAGCCACCTTTTTGTTCCCACATTATGCTACCAGTGGCTAGCGCTACGCCTGAGCTGCTGTCCTGGTGAACCCTGCAGCCAGGCTGCCCTCCAGCCACGCTGGCTGTCCCGTGTCTTCCAGCCCGTGCTATTTGCACACCACAGTTCCCGAGCTAGGTGCCTGCAGCATGTACTTTCCTGAAATTAGAGGGAGGGAAAAATCTGACCCCCTTGCAGTAACGAAACAGTATTTACCAAGCAATAAATGAGTAACAAAATAGCGGTCACAACTCGCCTTGGATGACCCTACAGCAAGTTCCTCCCCCTGGCAAAGGTGAGCGTGAAAGCTCCTGCGTGCTACTGTCTCAAGCGGGCTTCCGAGTCGCAGCCCCACCACGAAGAGCTGCTGATGCCACAGGGACAAGCATCTCTATGTACATACGGCTACTCCTGGACAAAGAGCTGGTGTTGGTTTGATACGCCTTTCTACAACGTACAATGGGAGCACACAAAGGCAAGCGTTTGTGTTGGTTACAGTTTTCTTTTTTGCTGAGCAACTGCCAGAGTTTCACATTTGCCTTTGCAGGGCACATTTCACCTTCCTGCTGCCTCCAAAAGCATTTGTTACCTCAACATCCCGTGGAAGAACATTTGGAAAAGGGGATGAAAAATCCAACATTTGACACTGGAGGAGAAACTTCCAGCCGACGCTGTTTATTTGTCCAAAACCACACTAGCTAATAATAAAGCTGCTGCTGCTGCTTAGAGATAGGTATATTTAAGAATTTTTTAACAGACTGTATCTAAATGCAGTGGAGAGTGTGTTTGTGAAGGTTTGGAATAGAATAGCTTGGGAATGGAGGAGAAGACATGCACACACACCTGCCAGCAGATACAAACAGGGTTTTAGCCAGAAAGTAGTTCAGCTTTTGTCCTTGTGCACTTAAGAAGCGGTATTATATAGGTATTATAGCCTAGGACCTAAACCTTCCTGAATTCTTCATGCAATGAACCTAACATGCAGCTATTTTTTATCTTTGTAAAATGTATTTTGAGATGAAATTGGAAAACCCCCACAGAAAACAGGCAACGATTTTCAAGTTTAGGACACAAGGACTGTTTTTAAACTTGAATTTTTACTCTATTTAGCTACACCTTCTTCTTGCTCTTATCACAAGACAAACGCTTGTGACAAGTTGTCATTGGACAAAGGACACCTGTAGGTTCAAAGGCACTTCAAAACATGAGCTCTTCCCAAATCTAAGCTACTTAAAGGCACTTTAATATGTTGAAAATGGGTCAGTAACCTCTCTAAGGTAATATCACAAGTATTAAGAAACTGATCCATGCTAATTACATCACTAGACTTTTTCATTACTCGTAAACACCCTATAACTAAAGTTCAACACAAAGTTGGATGCGTCCAGCTCTCCCTCTACAAAATGCACATTTGTCACACTATTGTTCAGAAAAGTATTATTCTTCACTTTTAAACTGCTTTTTTTTCAATACTTTTTTTAATACTTCCTCCACCTCAAAATTATAAACTTTATTTAAGAGCGATTTCTGTGTAAGGAGCGAGGAGGCCCTAAAAGCAGTTACGCTTCCTAACATTTTCACATATCTCATACACAGTCAGGCTGAAAAATCTACTCTTCCTAATTGGCTCAAAATATGTTTGACACCACTTGTTCAATTACTAATAGGAAAAAAAAAACTTTACGAAGTGTAAAGGATCTTTTGTAACCAAAGCTACTGACTGACCCATTATATGCTTTCTCATTTCCCTGAAGGAGGAACGTCTTCACCATCACCAGCAATGCAAAACTACAGTTAGCAAAGCCTGAACGCATGGACCTGGTCTGCAACATCTCTCCGTTTAGCAGTTTAAATAACCTTAAAATGTGATACCCATCTTCAGAGCTAGAGCAGTACGCAGCCTTCTTTTTGGTGTGACTGCACCCACAGTTGGGCCCCACCACTCAAGGAGCAGAGCAGACATTAGGAAAGGTTGCTGGAACACCATAAGGAGTTTGGCAACAAAAAGCTCAGCACCACCAAACCACAGCCGCGCAGGCAGGCATACGCAAAGCCACCCGTGCAAGAAAGGTGCGCTTGTGTTGCCTATCAGTATGTAAACAGAGGCAAACTCCAACGTATCATTTTCCTGGAGCAGGCGTGTCCGTTGCTCCTTCCACACAAATTAATTCCAGCATGCACCATAGGAGCTCTTTAGCACCAGGAGTCCGTGCAGATCATGTAACTGAGAGAGCATAAACCAGTTGAAAACACGTACGATTTGGGGTGAAGCAATTGTTAGTCTGCAGTTGCTATTTGTATTGTTTATAGGAATCCTCCTATAAACAAGCTGATCCTGTAAGACTGCAAATAAAACCAGTAGGCATAAGTTAAAACAAATAGAATTTAAAAATAAGAGTTAAAAAAATGAGGATCAATTTGCATGATGAATTCATAGCTTAGGGTCAACCACCAGTCATGCACATTTGCCCGTACCTCTGGGCTGCTTTGTTTTTGTTTGAAGTCCATAGTCTGTGTTCAAATCATTCTTGATAAATGATCTCAGCTCACCCTGCGCAGGCAACTTTGCAGAAGCCTGTTCTTTTCACGTGTGAAAAGGAACCACTGCCAGCAATCACAGCAAGAGCAAAAGGTAATTTTAAATAATTCTCTCTTGACTTTTTATTCTGGACCTCACACACTCAGAGAGTGCTAACTGCTTCTAGAGATTTCAGGATGAAGATTGTTATTGCAGTTCTTTCACGCAACAAGCTCCAACTCAAACTGACAATTATTCATGCAATAAATCGGAACACCAAACATGTACAGGCAGATTTTATTTACATCCTGAAATCACTTTGCTTTTTCTACATGCTGTCCCTAAGAGACATGTTTCAAAAAAATTCTAGGGCTCACAGTCTTGACAGTGTGACAGCAATTTGTTTGCACTACACAGGACTAGCAGAGCAGCTCCACTTGTTGAAGATTCTACGGAGGTTGAAGTCATTTAAGGATAATGAAAACTTACATTGTAGTATAATTTCACTTGCATGTTTCTAGAAACAAGAATGTTTTCACCAGCTTTTATAAATAAACAGTATAAAGCAGCTATAGTTCTGATAAAAATGTTTTCCTTCTTACAGTACTTACATTTTAGCTGGAATAAAATATCAGTCTTTATAGTAATTTCAACTACCTGTTTTCTAAAGGGTCTTCTACGTTTTTTGAGTCTTTTCGTTTCCACAGATTTCCCAGCACAATCCCAGTGAAGAGCAGAACTCCTACATTACGATTTGAATTAAATTTTTTCCAACAGTCTTCAGGTTTGTCTATGTCCAAAGTGTAAATCTGCAAAAGGACAGTATAACATTCTAGCATTATTATTCTATAGATTCATAAATATTTGACACATCACAGAAAGTCATAAAAAGGTCTGTAATTTCAGAAAGTGAATCTCAAATTCTATAGTCTACCCTTACTTCCACAATAAAGCGGAATACTCTGTGCTTACAATGGATTTTTTTTTTCATAACTGGCACCTAGGTTTACTTGACAGATTTATTCAACATACTGCAGGAAAGTCAAGGATCACATATGAACACAATTCCCAGACCCCCTCAACAAAGGACCATATAAATAGCCTGGATACTGGTATCTCTGGTTTGATATTTAAGAATGTAAAAATATTTGGGCATGTAAATATGTCTTTTTGAGATTCTCCTCAGTAGGTAGCCACCGAATTCTTCAATCAAACTTTAAATAAAAATAAAACCCCCAAAACCTGCCTGCACCTCTAAATCTCGGCTGCAAGGTGTTGCTCTGTGTTTCAGTAGAGACAAGGCACTGGAGAATCAGCCGTGAACCAGGCTAACTGGAATGCACAGACAGGAAGGCGACTGGCCCTGCCTAGTCACACAGGACTGGTTTAGTCCAGTCACTCTTAACCATATCCCTTCAACTCTCTAACAAAAAAGAACCCGGACACCTGCAACAACAACTAGAAGCAAGGCTTGCCCAGCATGGCAGTTGCCTGCTGTGAGTCAGAACTAAAGGTGGAAAAAAAAACCCACACAGTGCAGCAAAAAACAAAACTTGGTGCAAAAGTCTTGAGAAGGATGAAAAAAGGAAATGTTAAGCAAATCAAGTGAAAGAATTAATAGAAAAGAATCTCCCAAAGCCTCAAACCTTGCAATTTGGCCTTTGAAGAACTCAAAACAAAACACATCCGAGTAAAGGAAGTGAAACCTTCTGTGGGAAACCTGTTCCTCTGCCATTTGCAGCTGTACAGAGACAACATGTCTGGGTTCTGATCAAATAATCTGAAACACTGCCACGAACATTCTAAGACATGATGTTATCCACACCCTTAGAAACTTCTCATGACCCCCAAAGCACAGGGAACTGAAAACTCTCAGCAGGCAAATAAAACCCAGCAGCAGCTAAGCCAGGAGATAAATCTTCAGAAATGCAAAGCAAATAAAATAAGTTATTTTTCTGTATGTGAACTTCTTAAGTGGGACAGGAATTTGACATCTTCCTGACCCAAATTACTCTGTTTCAGGCACAAATTCAATGAATTAAGGAAAACCTGCCGCTCATGCGGGTTACTCCACTTTCTAAACTCAAGTCAGTTAGGCACACGTTCAGAGATCTTGAACAAGAAGATAAGCATGAGAATGATAAGGCAGATCTAATATTAAAATAATCACTCAAAAAGAAGATATTCTGTGGTACGCAGAACAACGCTGCTCTTGTGACTCTGGCAATCTACACAATTGCTGTGCACTCTTCACCACTTCCATTCAACAGGTCTGCATTCCCACTTACGAAAACTCTCACTGCACGAAAGGAATTTCCATTTGTGCCAAAACTACAACGTAAGGCCTCTCTGCCGATTCAAATTGCAAATGATTATGCAGCAGGATGCAGGATTCTTTCCCTTATAGATTTCCACGCACAATCACTAGGAAAAGCAGTGGCCAACCAGACTACCTCATCACGAGAATTCTCTTACTCAGAGGTATGTTTAATAGCCATCACCAGCGTGAGCTCCCCCCATTCAAGTGTAATGTCAGTCTAATGCGCTTTAAAGAGTTTCATGCTAACCACAGACTTAACCTCTCCAGGCTGTCGACAGTTTTACTACTTGCAATGCATAAACCTCTTTGCTAAAACTCAATTATCGAGACCAGCAATTAATTTGCATATAGACTGACTCGTCACCACAACACCACAGTTGTTAGGATCCAGAAAGACCAGGGTAACAAAATCCGATCTGCTTCCTTTACTGACAAAGTGAATTTCTTTCTTTCTGTAATTCATTAAAATTTTTAATCTAATACAACTACAGAAATGAGCTGGATTGTTCTCTACTACTAAAAGAACTGTGAATTAGAACTGTCAATTACCACAAAATTGTAATATTAACATCTGCTACAGGGGGTAGTGAACAGGTCATACTGATCCCAGACTGAAGCTCCAGACCACAGTACAGAATTACTCAGATGTAAACTTAACCATCTCTGAGAGACAGAACATGCAACATTAATTTTCATATCACTACTGTACAGCATGTTATTAAAAAAAAAAAAGGCCTGCATGTGACGTTGATACTGTAGTCCGTATAACAGCAGTCTTAGAACATATGCACCGGACATAGCAGGAGCTGTACCAGAACAGTAAAAACTGCAGAGACTTGCAGGATATTGAGGTGGATCTAGCTGCAGCTGCTACTGGAAGTGAGAAGAAAACCATTCCCTTGAGATCACAACTTAACACGAGGCAGTTAGGAACAGACTGAAAAAACAGTACTCTACAGCTTGTGGATGACAGGAGGTCTCTTCAAGTAAAAGGTCTGCTTAAGAGAAGCAAGCTTATTGTCAGAAGACTTCAGTTCTCTTTATAGGAATTGGGTTTTTTTAGGGAATTGGTAAATTGATGGAAGTTGAAAACCACTCTTATTTCTTACCGAGAACTTCCACATGGAAAAAGTATGAATAAAACCATCAAACCTGGTGTGCTAGGTGAGCTCCTACAGCAGCCACAGCTGAGTAATATGGCAACGTCTGGCCACAATTCATTCCTGCCATGCACAAACCCAGGATCATCGCAAGGCTGAAGCCGCTGAGCCATTGCTTCGTATCCTCCTTGAACCGTAATGCTGTTGACTTCACACCAATAAAGGTGTCATCCCTCTTATCCTAGAATGAAAGGATGAATTAGCATAAAATTCACAATCCAACTGCCACCTCATACGGAAAATAAGAAGGGGGCCCCTGCTTAGGTTTTCAATGCTTCTCCTTAGGAACCCAGTTTAAGTGCTTCTGGAGGTCTCTATGTTAAAATTTAAATTAGAAGGTTGACCCTTAGAGCTGCTTTAGCAGCTGAGAGCTAATACGGATGTCAAAGTTATTTGCCCAACGCAAATGTGTAAGCACACAAAGTGCGTTATACTTCCAGCTTTCCACCTCGTATGTAAAGCATTTGCAAACAGCAATAAAGGGTGCAAGGGCTGGGGTTTCTGTGTTGCTGTTTTAGCTCAGCGGAGGGTGGAGAACTGCCACAGGTAAGTACTACTGTTTGACAACAAAGCTGTAAATTAAACACACAAACATACAGAGACATCTGAAATCTCCCAGTGTTACTCTACCTGATGCGCGTAAATGGTATCGTACACCAGCGTCCACATTACTCCAGCCACATACAAGGGCAAACACACAGACCACTCGCATGACCCTTTGATGGCAGACCAGCCAAGAAGGGCTCCCCAATTAAACGTAAGTCCTAAAAACACACAGAGAGTGAAATAAAGAAAAATAGTTACAAGATAGCCAGGACCAATCTCAACTACATGTATAGAAATAAATACTATTTGTTCAAGGGTATATCACATCAGCAGCTTTTTTGTACAACACTGGCGTATCTATTTTTCTACCACTTATTTTCAAGCAGGTAATAAATACAAGTAATTTGACATTAAACACTCCGGACATACAAGGAGAAATACCTACAGCCACACATTTTCCTCCAATCTAAATTTAACTTCATTAGCATAGGGAAACATTTGCACAGAAATATTCTAGTGTTCTCCAACATCAGGTCTAAAGTTGAAACGTTTAGATGTCGGTATAACAAAAGATGTCGGTATAACTGATGACAACAGAGTGTACAGCAGCCAACTATGCAAGGCTGAAGATGACAACTTCAGCTGAAAAATCCGAAGGCAGCTGGAATGTGAAGGCCGAGATACAAAGGTATGTTTTAGCAGCTCAGCTTGAAATACAAGCACAATCAGTTTCTGCACGGAAGTTGTTTTAAAGGCTGAAGACTGAATGCAGGACAAATACATGATTAAGAAAGGTTTTGAGATAACCCTGAAACTAAAGCTGATTCTCAAATGATAAATATGTATTTTCTCCCCCCCCTTTCTACCTCCCCTCACTCCATCAAAATAAGGAACTGATTTTTAAAAAAAAAAAAAAAAAACAACCCAAATATCAACTCTTTTATGTGTTATAAATTGTTTAAGAAGCTTCTGGCTTAGTCTATAACAGATTTTTATTTTATGAAGTTCAATTACTAATTTGTAAAACACCCCAAAAACTACAGCCGAAGAAAAAAATAGTAAAAATATTTCCATCTCACCCAAAACTAACTGTGGCCAATATGTTATTCTCTTCATCAGAGGGTAGGTGATCACAAGGGACAAAGAGGATGCTCCCAGAATGATACTGTAAAAAGTACCAAGAGGTTTATTGTTTGCCAATCTAAAGATCACAAGATCTAGTGCAGCCCTTCAGGAGCTGTACACAGTACTGAACTGAGTTTTTTACTTCAAATACAACTACATGACTCATAATCTCCTCCCTTTGACCCCAACAGCTTTTCTGCTGAAACAACTCTGCGCTTAACTCTGGACTTGGAACAAAATTTTAAAAAGCAGAAGATAACCTATACATCACCTATAGTAATTCAGGCACAGAAGCACACAAAGCGCCAAGCTAAGCTGTCCCCCAAGAAAAACGAAGCACTGAAAAGTGGAGATATCTCCAGCTGCCAGGGGCCTACTGGCTGTCCTTGAAACCTAAAAATTGGAAGAATAATGTTAATACCAAATCCAACGTTTCAAGGTATCTTAAAACTAAAAGTCACAGCATTGGCATATAAGCAGAAAAATAAACAGGGACAGGTCACAGATGTATGAGATGGGGTTCTTCCAATGATGCAAACCTAGCTTATCATCATGGACACGAGCTGTATTTCTAAGCAGTAGCATTTGTAATAGAAGCATGCAGGCTTTAAAAAACAGAGCAGAAATAAAGGGCCAGTATACGACTTTTATTACCTTAGGGGGGGAAAAAAAAAAAAAATCAGACTTAAACAACTGTGAGCTAACTATCCCAATTCTGAGCAGCGTTTCTGTGCTTAAACACTTTACAGTGATTACCATGCAAAATATTATAAAGAAGCAGGGCTCTTCCAGCACACATAACCATTGTTAAAATAGACAAAAAAATAGACAAAAGTTTTGCATGTTGATGAAAATGATGTAGAGTCTCCCTGAAGAGGTTTGAAAGCCAACTTTTTACCAAATACTATGTAGGTATAAATACTATGTTCTGCATATGCTTTAATAATGTGGATTTAAATAAACTCCTTTAGTTTGTTTCCCCCTCCACCAGATTATGTTAAACGTCAAATACTGCTTTTGCAGTTTAAACATGCACTTGCGTATTTGTGACCAATTCCACTGCACACTGTAATCAATGCAGGATGTTTCATTTAAAGAAAAGAAAACCCTTACCAAATAATCAGTAACATAAAATCTAAAACCCCCAAACCACCATCACCAACACAAGCCAACATCCTGCTACTGACCCGAGCTCTATCACGCTTGTTTTGAAGATAATCTTTTAAGGTATGTAAGAAAGAGCTGCGAAAGGAATTTTTTAAACTTTGCAGCTAACCACACCACACTGACACACATAAGTATTAATTATAATGAAAATTCCACTTTACTAATCACACCCCCCACTCTTGTCAAATATTTTTAGCATGCATAGTTGGTAATAACCTTCAAACCCTAAACCAAGCTGCCACAAAACCTGTACTGATTTCTTGTGTTCCCAACAGCACAAATACAGCAGTGCCCTAAGAAGCACTCCACATATTGGATTGGCTCATTATCCTGGCTCTTGCCAGCACCGAAACCCAAAACCAGGGGAACGATACAGCAACGGAAAACACGAGAAGCAAACAGTGATGCCTCGCCAGGATAATCCCCTCCAAGCCCGTACCTGTGCACGTTTCAACACCTGACACCAGGCACTGCCTTTTGCCTGTTGCCCTCTTCTGAACAAAAGGGAGATTTAAAAACCAACGTAACAGAAGAGGATTAGCTCAGGGCTGGGCATGATACTCTTAACAGCCATTCTCATGAAGAAATTAACAACGCTCGAATAAACCCTGCTCCTGAAAACTGGGGGGGGGAAAAAAAAAGTGTTCCTTGGGTAGGTCATAACTACCAAGTGTAGCCAAGAAGTGTCATTTATTTTGATCTGTCATGCAAAACAAAGTTGAAAAGTCGTTCAGGTACTACTTACAGCTGACAACGCATATTTTATCTTACAGAGAGGCAAGTACTCTAGAACGTTATTACAGCCCTAGATAGAGAAATATTATACAAATAAAAATATTTCTACTATTCTTGGAGGAAACTAAGGTAGGTAGACAAATTATTTGCACTCATCTCAGACAGAAACGCAGAGGAATTTCTTAACCTGGAGCCCTATGCCTGCGCTCATCAAGGAATCACTGGTGAAGCTGGAAGATATATTTAGTTAATGAACCAGCAAGTCACTTCCCCCGGTCTCTGCAAGCGCACGGGGGTTTCTGCACCTTTTTGTCATAGTCACGGTCCCACAGGTCATTGATGGCGCAGCCGGCTCCGCGCATGAGCACCGCTCCCACGCCGAACAGGGACAGCATCTGCCAGTCCGGGAGGCAGCCCGGCTCGGCCGCCAAGGCGATGCTCCACGTGCACGGCAGGTACAGCAGCCACGTCCCTGAGGGGAGACAAAGCGCGCGGGTGGGGTGAGCAGGGCCGCGGGGCGCGGCCTAGTGACGGCCCCGCCGAGCGCACACGCGTGTGCCCGCGGGGGGGTGCTGCGGCGTGGCCACCGGACCCCTCACCCCCGCCCCGCCGCCCCTCAGCCGCCCGTGGGCGACGGCGTCAGCAGCGCTCCCCGACCCGCAGCGGCCGCCGCAGCCCCACGCGTCGCCACGGCCGCCGCGTCGCCGTGGCTACGGCTCACCGATGGGCTGGTGCACCCGCATGAGGCGCAGGTAGGGCCGCAGCGGGCGCGGCGCGGCGCGCACCAGCTCTGCCGCCGAAAAGCTGAGCGGCCGCGGGGGACTCGGCGGCGCGGAGGGGCGGCGCAGCGGCGGGGCGGCGGCGGCGGCGGCGAGGGGCAAGCGATAGGCGCGGGGGCCGGAGGCGCCCCGACAGAGCCGCGCCAGGAGCGCCGCCATCTTGGCGCCGCGCTTCCGGCGTGTCACGTGGCGTCTTCCGCGTCTGAGGGAGCGGGAGCGGGGCAGGGAGCGGGAGCGGGGCCGGGGCATCCCATCCCGTTTCCGGGTGTCCCGGGCGGGCGATGACGCTCCTTTGGCTGGCGCGTGCCGCTGGTTGCCTCACTCCCGGGATACGAAACTGCGGGTCAGGTCGGGCGGCGCCCGCCCCGGCGGCACTAAACTGCCGCTTTCCCGTAGGCCGCGGGGCCCGGCAGGTATCGGTCTGCCGTGGCCCTGGCGCGGGTGCGGAGGACTGCGGCCCAGTCTCCTGGCGCTGGGTGTGAGGGAGGCTGGAGCTTCGCCTGCCGTCAGCTTCGGGCGGTGAATACTGACGGAGCACGCCGGGTGGGGAGTCCGAGGCAAATGAACGGGATGCACAGATGAAGTAACTGCTGTCATCTTAACTACTGGCCCCAGCGCTGTACCTCAGCGGCGTGTGTGCTGGTTTTACTGCTAAAGTTCTTGAAAGGCGTCTGGGCTATTTATTGAAATCCCACAGTTGTGTATCATCAATCACATCAAGTCATAGCTGTTCGTGCATCAGCGCGTGTCTCGTCTCCCAAACCTTTCCAGGCTGTAATTCATAAAGATTTCAGATTTAATACATGACTTCCTCATAGGTCTGTCCTCGTTCACTCGGTTCTCCCACAATCTTAGGTGAGTTACTGCGTAAATGGGGAGGGAGGGGAGCTCTGGACAGAGCCATATAAACTTTTTATCTTGCATGGCATAGTTTCAGTGATAAAATGGCCCTGGATTTGCTGCTGTTCCTGCAGTGTATAACTCCTGCCTCATCCCACGCACTCATCAGCATGAACAACTACCACACTGGCGAAAAACAAGGGGAATGATTTTGAACTTTTCATCCCCAAAATGTTGACTGCCAGGAGGAAGTCAATAAGCAGTGTGGTGGAGAAGCGACTTTCCCACGTTTCCATGCGCTGTTTTAATGAGCAGTACTCCACAGCAGTAAAATGATTTGCACAGGACCATAAAAGAAACAGTTGCTCAGCTCTGACGAAGTGTAACTAATTATATTTTTTTTGTGTGTGTGACCTTGGCTCAGTTTCACACTGGCAAGGTCAATCATCGTGGCCTTTATTCTGGTGCGGGTGGGTGAGTGTTTGAGGGAGTGCCCTGGAGGGCAGCAAGCCAGGCCCGGCAGTGTGCACCCACAGCCCTTCTGCCTGCTGCCACAGTAGGAACTCCGGTATTCTGGTTTTCACTGGGTGGGTGCCCCTGTGCAGGAACTGCGGGTGGTTTGGGGTTGAGTTTTTTTTTTTATGATGTGCTGAGCAAACCCAGGACTGTATGCAGACAACTTTTAAGGAGCTCACAAAAATAAAGCAGAAAAACAAACATACTGTCATTACCTTTATGCTCATCATAAGGTGGCCTGGCCCCTCGCTGAAAAACAAAATTTAGAGAATAGCACATTTCAGACTTTGAAAAATAACCAAAAACTATTAAGGCTCCGCTGTCATGTTTGACTCAAATCTGAGTTGATTGTCAACCCGCTCCTGATTCCAAGGAGATTATCAGTTTCCTTAGTTTCATATCCATTGAATGATTCCCCATACAAAGGTCTCTTAATGCAATTTACTCCACCTTCCAGGAACAGTAAATCCAAGGTGAGTAATCCAAGCTGCAGAGTCAAAAATGCAAAAGTAAATTGGAATTTGTGCGACATAGAATCATTGCTGCTCGTCTCAAGATAAGTGTGTGTGTATATACATATTGACATTCAAGGTTTACAGCTTTCACAGAGGGGAAAAAAAGCCCTTGAGATAAGGTTCCTGTGGGACAGGCATTGCTGCTGCAGGCGTATCCTGCGAGGGCGACGGTCACCTCTGGTTCTGACCGTACCTGTCTTGGTGTGTCGTTTCCCGTGCTCCTCTCCCTCCTGGTTTGTTTGTACAGAGCTAACAGCAGCTATCAGCTTAATATACAGCACTTCATTAAGACAAGTCATCTGGGCGTGTGTAGAGCTCTTTAAGTTGGAAGCAGTTCTGTGAGCTATAGATCATACCTCTTGCCACCCCACCATGGGCAGAACCATGTGTGTGCTCTGAGGAGGAAACGTAGCTGGGAGGTGAAGGCAGGGCAGCTGTCATTTGTGTGCCCAGCTGTCCCCGTACCCCTCCTAGCAGTTCCTGTGAGCCAGTCATCAGCCCATGTATTGGCTCTGGGTCAGACAGCAGGGTGGAGGGTTTCTGAACTGGTGGTCAACTGCAGCTGAAACGCAACCAACCCGGATATGATTTCCTCCATTGGTATTTACCTGGGTGCTCTTGCTGGGAGTCGCACAAAGTGCCGATGATGAATGACCATAAGACGTGTGGGGAGCTTCGTGGTATCAGTATGCCAAAAAGGGAGTCTTAAAAAAAAAAAAAGGAAGACTGCCAAAAGCTGGTATAAATAACTTTAATTAAAATCTTCAAATATAAAAGTCACAAGCATTGGAATAAACGAAACGGTTAGAAAAGTTCTAAGGAGAAGCTACCAGGCAAACAATAACTTTGATGTCTTAGTTGTAACCTGTTGTGGTGGTGGTGTTTTCCCCTGCTGGGCTCAGAATATCGTAAGGCGTTGGCAGTGGCATGGGTTACACATCTTCCAGAAAAGTAGATGCCAACGAACACGTGCAGGGGACCACAGGTATTCTCGGAAGCAGTTTGCTGCCCTGCAGACTGGCAGCCCGCAGGCCAGAGGCCGCACACCAAGCAGCAGAAGGGTGCGTGCGGGAAGGCACAGCCGAGGAGGAATGCCAGCACCAACACAGATCTCTGGACAGAACGGCTGTTTGCCCAGCGGGAGGGGTGTCAGCCTGGGCAGGCAGGTCTGCCCCAGGATGCTGGGCTCTGATGGTCGCGGGGTGGGTGGTTTGCTCAGTCTCTTTACTCTCCCATTTCCTCGAGGGCAGAAGAGACCTGAGTGAGTTAGGGAGGCGATGCAAAGCGTCACAGATAGGGTCAGGAAGTTCTTTCCAGCTGAACCACCTGCAAGGGTGAGGAGTCACGAGCCCTTGCCATGCAGCCCGCTTATTTGCCGGGGGGCTGCTGGGCTCCTCTCCTTTTCTCCCAGGGATGAAGTGTGTGAGGGCAGAGGCAGACCACTTTCGGGCATCAAAAACTCACCTTTGGAACACCCGGGGCCACAGCTCCATCTTGTGACTGAACTCCCCTCGTTTCTCTGCGAGGCATTGTCCCCCGCAGGCACCCCGACCTCGGGTGTGCTCTGGGTCCCCCCCGCTTTCCTCCTCGAGATGCCCTCCGCAACCACACCACCTCCTCGGGCTTCCTCGCGTGGTGCAGGCAAAACCACAGCTGTACAGCTGAAACCAAATCCCTGCGCATCCTTTCTGAAGGCAGGCTTTTGAGGGAACTGCTTGAAGAGCTGTGCTTGCAGAAAGGAGAGGGAGCGGTTGCGATTCCTGGCTGGCAGAGCCCCAAGCGCAGCACAAGAAGATGATGCAGCTCCGTGCATGGCGTGGAGAAGGACCGCAGCACTCCTGGCTGGACTGGGAGCAAAATCGGCCCCTGCCTGGGCTTGCTCTACTTGTAGAATTCTCCCAGGAGCTTAACGAGAATCTTCCATGTACGAATTACCCGGTGGGCCACCTAACGTGCTGGGAAAAGGTTTTGCGTGGCGTGGCAATGAGATCAGGTGCTGCGGGGAAAGGTGGCCATCACGCAGTGGCCGGGAGATGCAGGGAGGGCGGTGGAGTGGTGACTGCCTCCTCTCCATCCCCGGCTGCACCCACTGAGCGGAGCCTTTGCTGGGGAGGCTGGGGAGACCCTGTGCTGGGGGGCTGAGGGGAGCCTGTGCTGGGAGGCCTTTTTTTTTGTTTTATGCAAGCACGTTAAAAACATGGGGGTTGGAACCTGATCTTTAAGCTCCGCTCCAATCCAAACCATTGTGTGCTTCTAGGATGCTCTATTTCCTCCTGCCCACAGATCACACCAGAGCTGCCACAATTGCATCCCTTGCCAGAATTAAATCTCACAGCAGAAATGTGAATTTCTAGGATTAAACTTCCCTACTAGTCAAGTGCTTTACATTTATCCTGTGCATGTGTATTAACCATTTAAATGCAAGCAATAGCTTTGGCGTTTTTGATCACATAAAAGCCGTAAGAGAAGGCTGGAAGGCCAAGTACGCTGCCGGGACCAAGGGGTTTTTCAGTCAGCTCTGGCAGTGTTTTGTCATCCACCATCCGCAGCACACGGCCGTTCAACTGAATAGACCTGGAGGGGCACAGAGAGACCGTTTGGGCAGCTGTGCTCTGTTTGCCATCGAGCACAAACAGCTCTGGACCTGAGCGTAAACATCAACTCAGACCTAAGCCAAACTAAACTTCCCCTGAGGGTTTATGTGTGCACACACAGAGAGCATCTGCTGCGCTCCCTCTGCAAGGGCTCCTTCAGAGTGGTAGCACAAGCCAGGTGCAAAGAACATGTTCCTTCCTCTTCTAGCGAGGTTAACAATGGAACAGGCTTTGAAAAGTACAGATTTTAATCGATTTTTCTCCTGCAAATATTAAGCTGTCTTCTCTGCCCACAGAGCAGATCCTTCCTGTGCGGATGCATTAGCAGGAACAACAGAAGAACCCGTACAAAGCCTGAACACGTTGCTGTAAATCAGGAGCCAGCCCTCGGGAAAGCACTCTATCCATGCTTGTGCTAAAGAAAAAGGAGCTCCAGAGCCCTGGAGCCTGCTAGGAAAAAGCTTCCCGCTTAACATCAAACAAGCATCCTTGTACCTTAGCGAGCTTTCAGCGGCCTCGTTTTAGGAGATCGGATTTAACAGAAGTCAGACCTTACTGAAAAAACCCCAGATGACTGAATGGTAAGCTCTTCCCCCACCCGCTACCTTGCAAATCGAACATGGTGAGGTTTAGAGGCCATCTAACTCCACTCTCAATCTCTTCTACAGAAACAGCAGGAACTGCACGTTTACCTGGAGAGAATGTTCTCTTTGCCATGAGGCAGTAAGAGGTACTGATCCACATGCTTGCTCGATAAGTGATTTGGTAGCTGCAGATGTTGGGTAACGTTGTAGAGGTTTAAGGCAAACAGCGTCACATCCCCTTCTCTGTACTTCGGGCTGCAAGGCAAGAGAAGATGCTGGTGGGGATCAGAAGGGAAAGAGGTTTCACAGAAATACCATGCGTCCTCGTGCTGTTCCAAATTGCTTTTGTTGGCCTGGGGATGGCCATGGGCTTGGTTTCTGGGATAGTTCGCCCTTTCTGGCAGCTTACTGGAGGGCATTCGTGCAGTGGAGGTAGACGCGGAGCTTCCTCTCGTCGGCTCCTGTCAGGCTGACCTGCAGCACCTTGGTACCCACCAGCTTCTTGTAGAGCAGCGAGAGCCAGTAGTCCTGGGAGGCACAAAACCACAGGTAAGCACTTGTGTAGATACCACGAACTCCATACGGTGTCTAATGTAACATTCATTTTGCTGGTAATTTGAGGGGTTTTTTCCCCCATAATTTTTTGCTTTACCAAGTTTTTCACCATATCTATTTAGATTCCCACAAACATCATAGCTGAAGAGAAAACCCTGCCTCCAAGCTGCAGAGCAGCTGTGTTTACAAGGTACCTTAGAGTCATTTTCTGACAAATATAGGAGCAGTTTCTATGGGGGAGAGACTGTTTGCATTTTGGAAACGCCCTTCTGCAGGGTACAGAGCACCTCAGGGCGGAACCCGAAGCGGATGAGCTGCTCTTCTTGCGGGAAAGGCTGTGTCCAATCCACAGGCGCAACGCCAGGAAGAAGCCCGACAACTTTTATGCCTTTCACTAACATCGTCTCAGGATGAATTTCTGACCACCAGCAAGAGTAGAACCTCTGACACCCCAGGCCGATGCCCAAGAGCAAGGTGATGCCCAGTGCAGACTCCTTTTTTCTAGGTCTGCATTTTCTTGCACCTGGACCGCTACTTTTCCTCTGTGAAGTCCATGACTGTACCAGTGAGAGCGTGTGGTCTGTGCAGGTGTGTTTTGGGACTAGGAGGTCGCAGGCAGGCTGCATTTTGCAGCATTGCTTCTTTGAGTCAGCCCCAGAGGAGGACATGCTCCAGCTGGCGGATTTCAGAGAGCTTCTCCCAGCTCTCTGTCTGCCTCTGAGGTTCTCCTAGAAGGAGAACTGTTTCTCTCCTGACTCACCACGAGCCCAGGGACGTGACTTTTCCTGCTGGCCTGCATGCTCAGCCGCTCTGCAGGGCTGACGCTGCTGTGCTTCCTCATTTCCATGCTAAGTAAAACTGATGGACCCCGGTTTGGATTTCCCTGCCTCTAAAGCATTATTGTATTGATGAACATCTGCACTGCCCGTAGGTGAGGAACAAGGCACATGCTCTCAGTCCAAATTAAATCTGTTTTAAATGAGGGAATAAAAAACTCAAAGCAACAAGCCTGACAATGCAGCCCCTGGCATAGCGACCAGCTGAAAGGCAAGGCAGAAAACCCCCATATGCTGGGTTTCTTCTCAGAAAGTCTCTCTGAGTCTGTGTAAATCACAACTTGGAAGCAGAAAAATGAGAGGCAAGCTAAAAAGAAAGATGCTGTGCTCTCACCCCAAGGCGCTACTAGCACAAAGAAACATGCTGTACCTGTAAGAGCAATGTATAGTCCAAATAATAGTGTTTCATCACAGCAGAATGTTATTTCCTAATAAATCCAGCTATACGAAACGCATGTTTTCATTTAATTATCCTTCAGCTACTACCGAAGGCTAAATATGCTCATGACCTAAGAAATGCTTGAGTCTTGACTTTGTGCTAGTTTGCTTTTCACTTGGGATATAATTTATTATAATACCTCATATCACTTCTATTTAAAAGCTACTCATCACTCAGCTGAGGAGTACTGAAACCAAAACAGTCTACCCAGAAAAGCCTGGTGAACTCCAGGAATGTCTGCGTGCAAATCAGAGCATCACGTCCAAGAAATCAGTCTCTGCTGTGCTGTAGCCTAGCGGCATCCCTGCAGCTGCAGTAAGGATCTTGTGTGTATATATAGAGATGTATATATAAAATACATGAACCCATAATGAGCTAACAAAACACGAGCTAACTTTAGGTGCAAGGATAACTGCGACTGTCCTACAAGATCTGTCACTATCGTGTGTTGTTAAAATAGCTGACTTATATCTCCACATCCAGTGTTGCCAGTGCAGAAATCCGTGCAGCATTCAGATGGTGTTAGTGGGGTTGCATACCTACCGGCAAAGGCTCAAAGTTGGCATCCACCAGGTGATAGGTCCCTGCCCCGAAGAAAACCTGTCTCATCACCACGTCAATCCCCTGTCTGGCTGAAAGCCCAAGTTTGTCCAACCACCTGCCAAAAAATGAGGCAAACAACATGCAGATGAAATTGCTGACCTCACCTGTACACCACTGCCCCTCTCCAACCAGCTTGGGAAGTAGGAAAGCACGAATTAGGGCATGACGCTGACTGCCTTAAAATTACACAACTAATTTCAATTCAAGTCTGATAACCTTAAAAAATAATTTCAGGCCACCTCTGGATGTCTGAGTTGGTGGGAGCAGTTGCTCCACTCCCCTGTTTGCAGGTGGTGGAAACCAGGACTGGCAGCAGATGCTCCTGACCTGGCCAAGGGCCTGAAGGCTCAGAGATATCATGACACCAACAGCGAGGTTACCTGCCATTGCCAAGCTTTGACTTGCTCACCCACCAAGCTGTGGTGAAAAGGTCATCATGCCTTATAGAGGGGAAAAAAATACATTGCAACCATGTTTTTGGTTAATTTTTGAAGTGTGAACTGCACATTCCTGTGCAATTTTATCTCCCTGATCGAAGTGCTAAGAAAAGCCAGAATTCTTTTATTTCAGCAAAATGCTGCAACTGGAGTCCTTGGGGAAAAAAAATATTTTCAAGACTAAATTTCCCTTTGGTTAGTTATTTCCCGGTGGTCAAAGGATGACATTGGAAAAGGGCACCCATCTCACGAATGACTTTCCCTCCTCACCAAAGGATGGAGTTAGCATTGCAGATTCGAGGGCAGAAATACAACTTTCTCACACTTCTCACCCCCCGTTCCCATAGGGGTCTGCTATTACCTGGACCTACAACGAACCTCAGGCACAGAGGAAGCACAAAGGGAATGGTGGGAGGGTTACGATCCTCAACCCGCCCATTCCCTGCTCTCCCTGGGAAGCCTGAGGGAGATGTTCCTCCTGCGGTGCACGTACGCAACCCCCTTCAGCTGGTGAGCCGTGTCATTTCCCCAAGCCCGTTTCATGGTACTCACATAAAGCCAGCAACGTAAGTGTTGGACAGCCTGGGAGCTCCCCCTCCATAGGCAGAGCTTGTCTCTCCTAGCCAGACCTTCTTGTCGGGCACGGTCCCAGCAACAATCTGGCCAGTGAGGTGTAGAGAAGAAGAGAAAGAGACAACAGTTAAGTTTTTTGGCTACTGAAATAATGAGTAGTCAAAATCTTGTGCTTTAGCCAAATGCCAACATACAACGTTTGCATTTAAGGGGTAACACCGACTGAAGTGGGATGTCACAACAATTTTGATCAGAAAGGACTAGAAGCAGATTTACTTCTCCCACTCCAAAAAACCACATCTATGCATGTAGAATGAGGCCAGCATCACTAGCAGCCAGGTCCTCTACGTCTTCTCATGGTGAGTAGTGGTATACTCTTAAGTTGTACTGCTCTCAGGGTCTCAAAATACAAAGAAATTGGGGTGTGGGAGGGTGGGTGGCTGTGGTATGACCATAAATGACATCCCCGAGTGTTGACTACACTGATAAATGAGAATGTTGCAGGTTTGTGATGTATCTGGCACCATGCTTGCTGCGTGACAAACTATTGGAGCTCATTTATTATTAGGTTGTTGGGTTTTTTTTTTTTTTAATTTACAGTGACAGCAGCACCCAAGCTTTGAGAATCCCTGTTTACTGCTAGCGAGAAATTGTACTTTATTCCGGATTCTCTGCTAACTCCCCGGAAGCTGAATATGAGAATGATTGAACACAACGAGGCACCTCCAGGACTTCTCGTACGGCTGTAGCAAAGGTATCCAGCACTTCAGGGCTCAAGAAATCCTTCCTCGTTGCACTCCGTCCGTTCACATAGTAACTGGAAATGGAAAAATCACCCCACAGCAAAATTACCACCACTGGTACAAAACACCACCAGGAGTACTCAGTTGCTTGAGACATTTACCCACAGCACTATTTTTCTGTCCAGTTATTTTTCTTTTATTTCCTTTTCCAAATGTTGTTTGTAGTTAAGGGACTATCAGGTGTAATTACCTCGATGAAGGCAGAATATCACAGAAATTCTGATCAACAGGAGTTGTAGGGGTTTTTTGCATCTACTCATTCAGAACACGGAAAACATCACTGAATATGAGTCAGCTTCTGTAAATCTTCTCTTGCTGAGGAGTCTGACACCACTGAGCGAGTACTTGCTTTACTTATCAAGTCAGGTATCAAAAAACCCAGATCCCAGCATCTATCCCTCTGTTGGAGTATTTTAGTCATCTGGAGGGGAAAGGGGTGGAGGCATCCCTGTGGGATGAAGGTTGCCCTCCACCATGAGCAGAAGAGCTTTTAAGTCTGGTTTATCCGAGGAAATTCGGATCCCTGTGGTTTTTGCATTTCACGGCGCTGTCACTCAGTTCTACCAGAAGTAGCTGCAGTCTCCCAGCCACAAGAGGAAGTTAAAACCTGATAATCCTGAATTATTGAAGAAAATAATGTATGCCCATTTAAGGAAAAGGGAGCCACAGGGCAACAACAGGCCAGGAAATAGAGAGAACACGTTTTATGCCTTGCTAGCAGCTCAAAATACAGAGGTAGGTCATACATGTATACATATAGATTATATAAGCATGCGTCCCTTCTCCCGCTGCTACCCAGCTGCTGCGTGTCACCACGCTGCCATCGGCGCTGCAGAGAAAACCCCCTTCACCCGGAAATCGCTTTCCCACATGCGGAGTTCGCGGCAGGTGCCCCGTGGCCCACCGCCTACCCCGGCTCTTCTAAACTGCGTCTCTAAGCCCTGGCACGCGAGCGAAGGGCTGGGGCTGTGCCAGCACTGTGTGCACTGCGGGTGGGATCTGGGGGCGAGTTACCCCCACACAGCCTGAACTGAGCTGGAGAGCAGGCAGAGGGGAGCAGGAGAAGCTGCTAGCACTTCTCCATGGGCAAGGGTCAGTCAGACCTGCCGAGCTTTTCGTTTATACCGAACAGACATAAACTGCGAAGAAGCGCAGCACGTAACACATCAGCTAACAAGGCTCCTGCTGCATGTCTTAGGAGGAGTTGGGTGCGTTTGCCCGCAGGGTCATCAGAGACTCCCTGAACGGGCTTTTAAGGGAGCAAAGCTTTCCCTCGAGCAGATTCAGCCTTTCTAACACCGAGGAGAGCACCAGTGTCACAGGTACTGGCTCGGTTTCAAAGCCCAGCCACCCACAGCTTGTTTAAAACCTTATGGCAGAAACCCTCTGCTCTCAGCAGGAGTTCAGCAGAGGCATCTCTGCCGAGTTAGTCTTTTCCTGTTAAACAGCACCCCCTTCTAACCAGGGGAAGTGCATTTTATTTGCAAGGCTTGACACACTGGCGCTCCGAGACGCCTGGGACTGCTGCTCAGATCTCACCAGCTTTTGGTGCTTGTTGAAGCATGGCATATGCAAAAAGGCTCAACTGCTGCAGAAACTCTCCTTGGGTGGGGGGAGAGCCGTGATCTAACCCCTCGCGCTCTTCTGGGGAAAAAAAAAAAAAAGCTGCCATGCCATCTTTTCCTCCACATCCCGCTTCTGTTTTTCTCAGAGCACATATTTAGCAAGCGAAAGCCCTGCCACTGCTCTGGGGTCTCTGCACCGAGGAGTCTCTTTGGAGACCACCTGCATTTCTGTAACGCCCTCTCTCAATTCATCTCTTATTCTGAGCAGGCGAGTTTGCGGAGAGGCACCTGCGGAACTGCTGACAGGGGTATTTCACGCTCTCCTTCCTGCTGAGACGTCCAAATTGACATTTGGTAAAGAAAACAGGCAATAAGCAGAGCGGTGATGGTATCTGAGAGATACTTACTGGTGCCACGTGACAGAGTCGATCACCTTCCCTCCTGACTTCAGGAAGCTGTAACCAGAGAGGAGGCAGTGAAGAGTGGGGTGCTAGTGGGTCCCGGTGATGTTTGAGGACCCCATAAGCCATCTGCCACACGCAGCCCTCCCCTCCACCCCCCGCTGGTGGCAGCGATGGTGAACTGCTTTGGGGCCATGCCTGCAACGGCTTTTAAACGGGCTTTGGGCACCTCGGCTGCCTTAAAGGGTTGCTGGGAGGATGAATTAATGCTTGTGGGACACGCGGAGGTTTCTAGGGCGCAAAGCCCTTGTTGACACAGCACTAAAGCCGGCGCTCAGCTGAAAGGTGTGCGGATCACCGACGTACTGCTGGTGTCTTAGTTCCAGCTGGCTGAGTGTTTAAGCCTTGACCTCATGCATGCAGGTAAGTCATCCCCAGTCAAGGAAGAAAAAAAATTCCATGTTTCTAATTTAAGGAAAAATGCAGGAAATTAGTCGTCAGATAGGCTGGATGTATGTTTGTACATGCTCGCTATTGATTTGGAGCAAAAATCCCTAAAACCTTGCCCAGATCCCTCTTCATGCCGTCTGCACTTGGGTGCAGACGAGCCGCCGCTCTCCACAGCTGCCCGCCCCGGGGGTGCTGCCAGGGCCCCACACCTCTACCTTCTCAGCAGTCTCTGTGTGTGCTTTCGGGGCTGCCCAACGTCAGGACCATAGAGCTTCGCGTGCCGGTAGAGGGTATAGTTACTCAGAAGCTGGCGTAAGTGAATAAAGTCTTGTCCCAGCTGGAAGCCATCGATGTAGATGCCAGATTTCTTTCTGAAGCTATTGGGCTCTAGGGAAGACAGGCACACGTCAGCACCCCGCTCTGGTTTTGGGCCACGAAATAGGGCAGCTCGTTCCACATGGGAAGTACTAACCCCCTGTGGCTTCAAGTGATCTGGCACGGTACGGGAGAGATATTAGAAGGCGATGAGCATGGAACTGAAAGCCTGGGTGACACAGCGTACTGCTGCCCAGCACTCTGTCCCAGCCAGCCCCCATAGGTGACGTCCTGCACCTCACAGGGCATCGTTCACCTCGTCTCACAGCCTTGGTAGGAGCAGCAAAATCATCTCAATTTTCTCATTCGTTGGACCTTCTGTGAAATCCCTCCTCACAAATTAAGACCTTTAATGTTTCCCAAGAAAACATCACCTTGACTTCATGGGCTGCCATATCCAAAACATCCAAAATTACCAGCCCGTACCCTGCGGTGGTGCCTTTCCAGGTGACCACTGGCCTGGCCCACAAGCGGGCTGCGCACTTACCGTTCCCGAGCTCCCAGGAGATGTTGTACCTCCGCGAGGCGCAGTAGTCCAGCAGCGCCTGGGCGTTGGAGCTGTCCCACTGCAAGCCATCCTTCCGCAGCAAGGCGTTGAGCCCAAAGATCAGCTGAAACCCCGAGCAGTTTGCAAAGCTGTAGAGAATGTCCAGCGTATTTCCTGCACGGAGGAGAGAGGGGGGATGTTTATCTCTAGGTTACGGTGAGCTACTTGAGCCCTGCCCAAGCGACAGTCTTTACCGCCTGTATTTATTTAGCCTGATGCTGCGGACGTGCCAAGCTCTCCCAGCCAGACAAAAGAGCTCTGACCGTACTACGCACCATCCTGCAAGGTGTTGAGATCCTCCCAGTTCCTGCAGCAGCTGAATACTATTTATATACGAGGTGGCAGACAGTAGAAAAAGATTTCTTAGAAACATTTCACCCACTTGGAAAAATATTCATTTTCAGTGGTTTCAGCTCCTAACTGCCTACAACCCCTTTACCGTGGGGCGGAGATTTGCAGCCCCCCAGTTATCACCCCTAGCAGAGAAATCCATCAAGATCTTACTTGTAATGGTGGTGTTTTTGTGCTTTTTCCGGTTATGCTCCGCGAGAATCACTTTCTCCTGGCTGGGCCACTGGGCCAGCAGTAGCTTCTCAACAGCAGCAAATGCAGGCCTCGAGCTACAAGCCTCTGTAGGGCAGAAGAAGGATGATAGCAGTTAAGTCCTTGACTTCACGGCCGGGGTCCAGCAGGCAAAGGGCTGCATCCCTCAGGGGGAAGCACAACGGCGCGGTGTCAGGCTGAGAGCCAGTCGTGCACACCTACTTTCACACTTACCCACACAGACAAAGAAGGCTGGTTTAACACATAAACATATGTATTATAAATACTGTATATTGCCCATTTAAGGTGATGGAGATGGGAGGATGAGGAAGACCGAGCTGTGCTGCTGGAGGCCGGTATCGTGCTGGTCATACCCCAACAAACTATTTCAGCTGGAGCACCATCCGGAAACCGTTGTTCCAGCAAACTGACAAAGCGCGGGCTGCAGTGCCCGAGGAGCAGATAAGCCACCCCGGCATGCAGCGGTACGGCAGGGCTCATGGCCTGCCTTGCTGTGGGCTGATACAGGGCAATGCTTCCTGCACTGCCTGTCTCGGGCAGGGGAAAGTGCTGACTGCCCCATGCGGCTCCACTAGCAACGCTGGCGGGAGTCATAAGACACTTTTTCTTCAAAGCTTGTGTTTTTTCTCGGCATGCAAACCAGGAACAAGATGTAACCAGAGGGTAAGTCATGAGCTGGAGTCACAGTTATCCAGAGAGGAGGCGGCCGCTCAGCAAAGCAGTATGGAGGGGGAAGTACCACTTGACTCCAAAACCGAGCATCACCGGTTGCGGTGATACGTGGTCACACTATTGTGCTATGTACCACAGGGATAGACAGGAATGTTTTGATTTGAAACACTTCCAGAAGGGTTTACGTGCTTTCGCTAAGTTTCAAGAGCACATGAACTTTAATGCAGTGGGAAACCTTGTGCACCCGGACCCAGGCTGAGCAGCTGGCAGTGGTCCCGTGGGTTTGCACTTTCTCTATCGAAGCGACAGGAGGGCAAGGCTGCACCCCCAGCCTACCTCTGGCTTCGGCTAAGATAGAGAAAATGAATGCTCTGTTCTTATCAGATTATTTCTTCCATCCACTACTTCGTTTTCATAATGAAACCACAACTTTTGAGCTGACCTTGACTGCCCCCCGGCAGATGGGGAAGCTCCCAAGGCTGCTCAGGGAGTACAGGGCAGCAAAGGGAGAGTCTCAGCAGATGCCAGGGTGGACATGACAACCCCTGCGTCTTCCCTCGCTTCCCCACGGCTGGCGCAGCTCCTCCCACAGACCAAGCTGAAGGTCTAGGATCTCCTCCCCATGGAGAAGAGCAATGCTGACCCTGTGGAGGACCGCCAGTGCTGCCGCCATGCCCTTGTAGCATCCCCAGCCTGCATCAAAGCCACCTCCTAAACCCAGGATGGTCTCGAGTCTGACACGCTGATGCCTGTTTTACCTTGCTGGGCCTGAAGTTCCCAGAGGATTTTTTCTTCCGAAGTTGAATCCTTGTTGGGATCAAAGATGAGAAAATCTGTCACAGTGCCACCGAACCTCAGGAAGCCTGGGGACAGGGCTGTCGCGAGGGCGTGCAGTTTGGGATTGCTAGGGGAGGGACACCAAGAAACAGAAGAAACACTATATTTATGCAGACTATGGCTTCAGAGTAGAGGCTAAACATGGAAAGTGCTCAGAGGGATGCGCTGCAGTAGGTGATCTGGGCCTCCCCAATTGCCTCGGGGCACTGCTGACCCCTCACTGGTCTTGCACCCCTGCACTGTGCAGCAGAGGCGCTGCCAGCCAAGTGGGCCAGGAGAGTATTGGCAGCGAGGGAGAGACGTGCCCCAGAGAACGTGCTCATGGACAGGGAGTCAGAGGAGGGCAATACTTCAAAACTTTTTTTTTTTTTTTGTCCTAAGCATTCTTCTACCCCAGATTTTTTTGTTTTGCTTTGTTTATACAAAACTAACATACCAGTCCAAGAGCAGGTGGACGTAAAACCGACTTAATACCATCGGTCCAAATTTCCATGAACAATAGCCAAAGCCAATCGCTTTTGTACCCAAAAGAGATTAGAAGTCCACGCTGGGACAAACATTAGCTTTAGCAAAGCAAGTCTGTAGAGTAACGTAAGCTCTGCCTCTGCGACACCCCGCGCAGGACGTGCAGCATGGACACCCAGCCTTCGCTGGGGGAAACCGCGAGGCATTGGAGGACGTTGGGTGCAACAAGCACTATCTGCTTGGTGGCGACACACAGCAAGAGGCCACCAAGTCCTTCCTGCTCCTCGAGGCAGTGGGGCCGATCCCAGACTGAAACCCAAGGTGTGTGGTGGAGGAAAAGGTAAAAGTGGTAGGAGGGAGGAAATCGGGACTAGAAAAATACCATGGGGCTGAAAAATGGGATCAGATAGATAAAAATGAAAGAATTGAGATAGCTTCCAAAAAAGGTAGAAGCAAAAGGAATAGAGTGAAAAAAAAAAAAAAAAAGAGCAAAAGCAGGGAAGAAAAGGCAAGGGAGAGGTCAGAGCCAAAAGAGCAGGCAGGGAACACCATCACTCTGCAGTCCAGGGTTGTCCAGTGGTACCCAAAGGAAAAAAAGGCTTCATTTTTAGGATCTCTCCATTCAGCTTTGATGGTGACAGACCTTGCTCAGCATTTGACTTTATGTTGACAGCGCCCTGGCAAACATCTACAAAGCTGCCCGAGGACTCAGATTCTTTCCATCTCGTGGAGCAGCAGGGCTAGCAGCCCCAAGCCCTGCCCCACCGAAACCCCTCCGTTCGGCAGTTTCCTTCTCCTTTTTTTTTTTTTTTGGCTCTCAGAGCAGCTCCTCTCCCAAGTTTATCCCCGTCCTGCGCCTCCCCTCCACCCCCCCAGCCCTGCCACTCGTTCCCCGAGCACTCGCGAAGCGGCGCAGCTCGCACCCGCCCCAGGTACCGCCCGGGAGGGTGAAATCTGTGAACCCCGAAGTGGAGGGGATCCAACAGGCTTCCCCGGCCCCAGCTCCGAGGACGGGGTCTCCCCGCTCCCTCCCCTGCCCCGCCCCGCCGGAGCAGCAGCACCTCCGCCAGCTCCCCGCCGGGATGCCCGGGCTCTCCTCCCCGCGGACCCCTCTGCCCGCCCCGCCGCGCCGCGCTCCGCTCCGGGGGACCCTCCCTGCCGCCTCCGCCGCCCCGGCCCTTCTCCCTTTGTCCAGAAGGGGACGGGGGCGGCTCACCTGAGCAAGGCCACGTAGCGCGGGTCCCGGGCCAGGCTGGCGTCCAGCGTGAGGGAGAGGAACGCCGGGCTCACCTCCCCGCGGGGGCTGCCCCGCAGCCCCAGCCGCAGCTCCGCCGCTCGCCGCCCCTCCGCCAGCGGCAGCAGCGGCAGCGGCAGCAGCAGCAGCAGCAGCGGCGGCAGCAGCATCCTCCGCTCCCGGCCCGCCGCGCCGCCGGCGGCAACACCCTCGCGGTGGGCGGGCCCGGGCCGGGCCGGGGGCGCAGCCCTCCGCTTCCCGCGGGAGGGACGGCGGGGGGCGGGAGCGAGTAGCGGCGGCGCCCTCCCGAGCCTCTGCGAGGGGCTTCGGGCTGCAGCCGCGCTCCGGGGGCGTCACCGCTGCGCCGAGTCCCCAAGCAGCGCTCAGGCGGACACCTGAAGTCCGGGGGGACGCTCCGAGCAGCCTCAGCCGTTACAAGACGAACCCGGGGTTCCGAGCCGTTCCGTGCCTGCCCGGACCTTTCCGGCACCGCAGCACGCTGCAGCCGACCCGGGGCAGCGGCGTGCGAAGACAGCGGGCTGGAGAACCGCTGCACGTTAAACGCTGCTGCTGCTGCTGATGATGATGATGCTGCTCAAGGGGGAAGGTGTCAGCCTGACATCCCAGCCACGGGCCTCCACTGCGGGAAAACGAGTCGCAGGAGCACCCAGCGAGCCCGGGACAAGCGTCACCGCTTGGCAAGCTTGCCGCTTCAGGCTGAAACTCACCTTCCCTGCGCTGCAACAAGGGTATTTAATTACAGCCGACACGCAACTTGGAGTTGCTGTTATAAAAAGGCTCAAGCGCACTCTAGGTCTGCCTCCCGGGTGCTCTCAGCAGAGCCCCGCCTGTACTGAACCCCCTCGTTTGGCAACAGCCAGCCTTGCCCAGGAGCCCCATCGGGAAGCAGCCGGCCCCAGCCACGGGGCAGGTATTGCTTAACACGCACATCCTCAAAACATCCGCAGTTTGCAGTCGGTTACACTTACCATCACATTTCCCACCTGCATCAGTTCATCCGGAGGCATCCACGTTTCTCACGAAGTTGCCAAAAGAGTCACCTGCCGGGACCCACTGAACAGTCCCATCCTTATGCGTTACGTTATTTGGGTGCAGCGCTTCCCACCCTCGCTGAAGTCGGGCCATTAATCAGGGTGGCTCAAGCGCTCGCCTGCCTGGCCCTTCCTGTTCCGGCTTGCTCCACATGTTTGTACTATTAAGCAACTTGCCACCCGCATGAGAAGCACTAGACCAAATGGACTCTGTTTTCGATAAACACACCCGTGGCGCTGCCAGACAGGAAACGTCAGTGACCGCCGCTGTATCTTAGCGTCGCGCTTCCCATTCCCGGGGCACAGCACCAATTATATCCCCACGCCTGCAGGAAGGGCTGGGGCGGCTGACTGCCAGGGGAATAATTCATCGATCAGCAAACGACTAGAGCACCACACAAACTACCCAGCCCACGGGTGAACCAAGGGTGTAAGAATGCAGCTCAGGGTGTGACAGGTCATTGCTACACAACGGCTTAAGGTCATTACTGCAGGAGCGACTTCTTTCAGGTGGAATTCACTACTTCTCCCTCAATTTTCTCAGTGTGCTTCCTTGGAGAGAGATGCTTTGAGTCACTTGCCCCAGATGTGGTCAGTGCCACGTTTTCGATTAAATTGCTGTGTGTGATGTGGGTATCCAAGGTTTAGCAGGTGCCGTGCTTTTAGCAGCCCACAGAACCACGTAGCTGGGGATTAATACCTTCCAGCATTAGCTCTGCCAGGTAGTACAGGTATTAAAGGGAACGAGTAGCTTTTGCCTGGGCATTTTTTACATGGTGTTACACCCATTTCTAAATAACACAAAGTAGGGGAGATCAATACAGAGGCATTTGGACTCTCATGGAAATTCGGGCAGAATTTGAGTGATGCCCTGTGACCTACAAGGGGAGGGTGTAAGAAACAGGACTAGGCTTAAACCCATCTGTGTGTTGCTTGAAGCCAGCTCTGTACAGCACCGCATCCTGCTTCTTCACCCCACAGAAAGCCTATCGCCCGCCTTGCGTAATCAAGAGCTTTGGGCATGCAGCTCCTATCAGGCAGTTCTGCTTCTCCCACGCCAGCGATGCCATTGGCGGACTCACTGTGCCAACTAGGAAGAACTAGTTTTTATATCTAGGAAGAACTTAAAAATAAAACTTTCCAGGCATTTCAACCGTCCAACAGCAGCAGCACCATGCGATTGCTAACAGCTCCCCCGCTGCTCTCCCCAGGCAAGAACCAAACAGGAACCAAACCGTGCAAACACACAGAGATGCCTATCAAGGTGTTTTTGTAAGCTACGCTTGCTCCCTGCCCCCAAACCGCCAGCCAGACCTAGTCCTGACGCAGCACGCGGCTCCCAGCTGGTTTTATTTCTGAACCCGGCTGCTTGTGAGACTCTCAGGTGGCACACGCTCTGTTTATTCAGAGATGGAAATGACAGCTTGGGTCTAGTTTTTTAGCAGCGCTCTTTGAAGTGCACACAGCTTTATAGATGCTGCTAAAAGTGTTTCCGCGGAGTCTGCAGCCGACAGGTTCAGGTACCACGGAAGATGCTGAGCTCCAGCACACCAAACAGAGCACCGCAAAAATCACTCAGCCTCCCTTCTAATCAAAACAAAGCTTTGAAGTGATGATATTTGGCTCTCACTACAACTGATAACTCAGTGCTGGACCACCCTGCCGAAAGAGAACCTTTAAAAGGAAGGACAAAGGGAGAGCTGCCCAGGGCAGCACTAGCTCACATGGAAGCAGCTTTCCAGAACACAAGAACACAATAGGTCTCGTTCACACAATGAAAATTAACAGCTGAAACGTTCACCTAAGCCTGACCCTCTTAGCAGCCCTTCCAGAGAGACAGTTTTCAGTAAGTTGAGTATAGGGATTCCAGAAAGTACAGGATTATGGCCTAGGGGATGGAAGGGAAGTTGGACTGCTCCGTGCGGGCAAGTTGGAAAGTGAAATGAGTAGGCATGAAGACTAAGAAATAAGCTCCAAGGTTTTTGGTCAGGACACATTCTGCACTAGCTGCAACCTGAAGAGACTGACACACACCATAGCTCTGATCCAAATTACTGTGGGTTAGGAAGAAATCGGCAGAAACTTCCTATAGAGCCTCTTTTTCTGACCTACCTTAGCTTTCAAGTGTTCATCATTATTTCACATAGGTAAGCTAATCATTGTTGCTTCTTCCCTTCCAGACAGGCTTTAGGACATAAACACCCCATTGAAGCAAGGGAGAAATCTTTGCCTTCCAAACAGCCTGAACCCGTCCTCAGCACAAGCTTTCCCATAGCCCAACCACTGAAGCACTTCAGCATCGTTCTGCACCGCAAAAATACTGTGACCAGCATCTGTTGCAGACTTTTTTTCCCTTTCCCATCTCCACCCAAGGGAAAAGCCCAGGTGAGAAAGCTTCCTGTGCATTTAATCATACATTAATAGATACTATAGAAAGAAAAGGAAATGTGAACCGTGTCTACTGCCTTGCTTGGTAGGTTTGATTTCAGAAAAATAAGACAAGCCACGTATAGCAAAGTGTTAGTGCAAATCACTGCAGTTTCATTTGTTCCGCTTCCGATATTATCAAAGGTCACAGAAAGCCTTGGGGGAGTTGCACTCAACCATCTGGCAAAGCACAGCCTGCATAAACAGAACCACCTCATTTCCTTCCCAGACCAGCTTCATGCAGACCTTCAGACCACCAGCTTGTTTCAAGCCAGCTCGTGGAACCATTTTCCAAGTCGCATTTGCAGGGAATACTTGCCTTCATTCCTAAACGTGCATCTCATCGAAACCTGACCTTGCAGCAGTGCTGGTGGTTATGGTGGTGTGCAAGTGTGAGGATGGGCAGTTAGCGACCCGCCAATGGACAGCTGCCAGAAGTAATTTTTTCCTGCTGTTCTCCTCTGCAAGATAAAAATAAAAATGCACACTTTCTACAAATTAGCATGCAAGTACAGATACCACAGAAGTATCGTGACAAGAATTCCATGGCTTATTAACTACTCCTGTAGTTAATGTAGCAATTAATGATTTATTTCCACCACATCAGTATTGCAAGAACTCAGTACTGAGTAAATAATTTTACAGTAATTTGCTCTGTGGTTTGTTTTCCCCACAAATCCATGCAAGACTGTTTCAAACTCTGGAGGAACACTGTCGAGCACCAATAAACTTTAGCAGCAATTGATTAGGCCTTACAGGCATCATCACAAATTTTCCTACATGGATGCTACATCAACCGCTTAGATACGTACTCACATTTACGCTGGAGCGAGCATGATCTGTCTTTTAAAGATGACCCAAATAAACCAACAGAGAATTTCATATTACCCACCATTTAGTCAAAAACCTCTCTCAATTAAAAGGGCAAAGCATTACGAGAGACTCTTAGATAACCTCAAGTCATGGCAAATACTGATTCTGCACTTGAGTTCAAATCACACCTTATTGTTAGAGCCAACTTAACACGTTCTCATGGTTCCAAAACCACTTGTGCCTTTGGCACTTGAGTACCTGTAACAGGATTCCCCTGCCAGCACCGGATCTAGCAGTGGAAATGAATCACACTGCCTCTGAGAAGAGCTGCTTTTAACTTCTTGACCTGGCTTAATACTGAATGCACTCAATTATCTCGCTTATCCAAACTTTTTCAGACGCTATGAAGTATCATAATTATGGTCTTAGAGGCATGTTTCTGCTAAACGAAGGCTTATAAACCATTTAACCAATTGATTCCTATGATTTCTCCGATGCAACAAGACAGAGACCAGTAAAGTACCAGCCTTTTCACTGGTTTTTCACCGTAACCCCTTTCAGTCAAGCGTTCAACCCCTAAGGACTTCACTGGATTTGAAAACATCCCTGTTTATCTCTGGAATCCCAACACAATAACCTAAGTTGAATTAGAAAAAAAAATACAGTTTAAGGTTTATCTTACTTTTCCTTTCTAAGAAGAGACACCTGATTTTACACAGAACCTCTGTATTCAGTGTGCCAGAATCCTGGTTTCCATGATTTAACCCAGCAGTCTGTTACAGCTTTCAAGTCTTAAGGTGCAGTACTCCAACACTGTCGTGCACTACACACCAGCTTTGAAAAGGAATTTACTGTATTACAGCTGAAGAAGTTTCAGGCATCTTCAAAACGGCTTTCCTGACGTCTAGCTTTTTGCTGGAGCAAATCTGGTTTTTAAAGGTGTCTGCCTTTAAAAATCCTACCCAGTGTGACTGACACATGCTCATGGAATCTCAGAACTTGATGTGGCTTCTGAAAAATCAATTCTGCAAGCCTTCATCTCTACTAGTCTCCACGTATAAGTGAGAAATTTAAAAGCATTTTAAAATATGTTAACTTTGTTTGCAAGACTGATACAGAAACATCCAGAAAGAATTCTCTCTTGAGGAACTGGCAGAGGCTGAACACGAATTTACTACTTCCGTCTTTTAACAAGGCTTAAACTAGGTATCGTTTACAATTTCTTACACATCTCTGGGACAGCTTCTTTGTTATGAACTGCAGCTCTGTTTCTCTCCTTCCATTAGCTACACCTAGAGTGCAGAAACTCCTGCAAGTAGGAGTTTTGGAGTCCCAAAGGAAAAATAACGCCTTTCCATTGGATGTAAGTCAGCTATGAACCTGGGCTCTAGGCAGACTTAACAGCAGGCAGCGAGTCCAGTCCCCAAAGCACTCCTGGCGCTATGTCTATAACCAGGAATGCACAAAGATCACATCTTTTGATTCTAGCCTATTTATCAAAACCCTCAAGTGAAGTCAACTTTCCAAGAAACACTCTAAACTCAGAACTCACACAAAATTAAGGTATACAAAAGGCATTAAATATTTATTACAATTATAGCAGCTTTACACAGGAAAGTTAAAAAATTAAAAATATCCCTATTTTTGGATTCATGATTTTTCTTCATGACAGTTGGTCAGGAGGTCCCTGGGATATCTGTAGGAACCTTTAAGAGTTCTTCAACTTCTTCTTGTAAAGCCTCGGCTTTTTCACTCAGCAGCATCTATAATGGGAAAAAAAAAGCCCCAGATTAGAAAACAAACATAAGCATTAGCTCTAACTGTTAGACAGGTTAAAATACCAATGCTTCTTCCCCAACTCGCGTCTGGTCTGTAAAAAACTTCTGCTGCTGCTCACGGGGCCTCAAAGGATGAACATTTTCACAAGTACTACTACCGATGTTTTTACCATTTAGTGCATGAAAGACACCAACACAAAAATTCATAGAGTACACAGCTGGTTTTCTCAATTTTGCCATCACATAACAGTATTTTTAATCTTAAACATTTATTTTCTACGTGGAAATAAACATTTGTAAGTTGTGCCTGCCAAGTTACCAGTTTTTTTGCTTTATACATTTCTTACTCCAGCATTTTACATCAGACCAATGGGACCCCCAATATTAGCTACTGTTTAATCTGCTGCCCTGAACTGTTGCTGGCAGTGGGGGTATAACAGTCCCTCACTAGCACCTGTAACGTAACACATGCAAACGCTAACTTCCCGGTTGGAGAAAACTTAATCAGTTTAATATCTGAGCATGAGAGTAAGCCAGATTGCTGGATTTAGCACTGATGTAGATGAGGAATCTGCGTATATCCCTTTTGGCTCACAGAGCAGCAAATCAAGCAGTAAGGAGCGTAGAACATTAAATGGCCATGACCTTTAAGTGTATAAACTCCAAAGTTAGCGCTTTTACTCTGCAAGAAGATGCAAACCAAGACTTTGTTATTGACTGTGGTTTTTTTCTTTTTACACCAACCACCCATTCATTTATTCTAGGCATTCCCTTACTTTACCATAAGCTTGCAATTTTATCAGAATCAAATACGAAACTGATACCATTGCAACAGCAAGTGATTAATGGACCTTGAGGAGAGAAAATACTACCACTTGATAAAGTACTTCCTGTATTTGTTCAGGCCCAACTCAATGTTTGTTACAGTTCCTTTCCCTTGGATTATTTGTGTGCCTAAGGCACTAAGTGTGCCATGGAAGCAGTTAAGGGAAGGCCCTTCTTATGATGTATATTTGACACTGAAAACAATTAGAAAGAATAATAGGGTGTGCTGGTTTTGTCTGGGATGGAGTTAATTTTCTTCCTAGTAGCTAGTATGAGCTATGTTTTGGATTTGTGCTGGAAACAGTGTTGATAGTACAGGGATGTTTTCCGTATTGCTGAGCCAAGGCCTTTTCTGCTCCTCACATCACCCCACCAGCGAGCAGGCTGGGGAGGGGACACAGCTGGGACAGCTGACCCCAAGTGGAATCCCCAAAGGGATATTCCATACCATATGATGTCGTGCTCAGCGATAAAAGCTGGGGGAAGAAGGAAGCGGTGATGCTCCGAGCAATGGTATTTGTCTTCCCACACCACCGTTACACGTGATGGAGCCCCGCTTTCCTGGAGATGGCTGCACACCTGCCTGCCCACGGGGAGCAGTGCCTGAATTCCTTGGTTTGCTTTGCTTGTGTGTGAGGTTTTTGCTTCGCCTGTTAAACTGTTTATTTCAACCCACAAGTTTTCTCACTTTTACCCATCCCACCAGGGTGGGGAGTGAGCAGCTGTGGGGTGCTTAGTTGCCGGCTGGAGTTAACCCATGACAACAGGGCATGACAAAAACAATCTAAATAGGTGAGTTTAACCCCATACCTTGTTGGTTCCCATTTCTACAGTCCTGAAAATCCTGTTCGTTTATCACAACTACCACTAGAATTTCTGTAAGGTAAGTCCTGTGGTATTGGCAGAATCGAGCACTTTCAGTTATAACAAGGTAGTCATTTATTTCTCTCATTTCATCAGACAAGCTGGCAAACATTTTTGTTCTTTCCTTCCCCTCTGAAAAACAACTTTCCACTAGCCTGTATATAACAAATTAAGAAAAGTTTGTTTGCCTATCATTCAGAAGCACGAAGGTCAGCAATTGCTCAATTCATTATTCTTAACCATCTTAGATAAATTACGTTGTCAAGCAAATATTTCAGTATATTCTTAATACAGATCAGTATTTGGATCACAAATATCCACTAATGCCTTTACTAGTAAGCTGAATCCCTCACTTTTAATGTCATTCAAACACCCACTTTTGCCATACTGAATTTCTGAAGGAGGTTTTTACAACTTTGCTTCTAACTTACCTTTGCAGATGAAACTATTTCTTTGGCTTGACGTCGGGACAAGTGCTTAACCATCTTGACCAGAGTTTCTGGATTTGCATTAGCCAAGTGTGCTAAAGTTTTGTAGCCTGCATTATAAAGCTGTTTTGCTCGTGCCTGCAAGTCCAAAATTGTGTAAGATTTTTAGAACAGGCAATAAGAATTACCATTAAGCGCCAATCTCTGCACCAACTTCAAAGGTTTCATCTCTGTGTATCAATCCTATCCTCTTTGATTTACCTTTCTAAGAAATGAATACTCACCCAGTCTTTACTCCCCACAAATACAGCTTTACCACTAAGATTTACCTCCACATACAATCTTATCCAGCTCTTGGGAACCCCATTTGTCATTATTTTCTCTGAGCCTAGATGATATACTGACTTTGCCATCATGTTTTCTACATTCAGGGATGATGGCCTCATTCTTTGGAGGTGTCTTAAGTGAAACTAGGACTGAGTTTATCCAATTTTTTTTTCCCCAAAATTTTTACAGAACAGAGCTTCCACAAACTGCACGCAGTTCAGAAAACTTGATATACATAAAAAAAAAATCCATAAGGCTCTAAGTGTTCATCATTGTTAAGCTTCTCGGAATAAAGCCTTACTGCCACTAAATTAAATGGTTTGCTGACAGACTGATTCTATACAATAGGGTGCACAGGCAAGTTAGATCATTTTGCCAAGAAGTCCAGTGATTACTTATAACCTTGCACTGAATCCTCCAAAAGTGTTCTGCTTTAAAAAGACTCTTTGATTCAGAGACCAGTTAGGTTTCTTATTTAAAATGCATGCAGCACTGCAAGTGACTGTAAAAGCCTAAGTTCCAAACAGGACTTCACATATTTCTGTGAGGATCTTCTAACTTAAATATGTAAATTCTTACTCCTCTTCAGTCCCACAAACTAAAGAATCCTTACCACAAGAGAAACCTGGACTCCATTTTCCAACTGAGTGTACAGCTAAATTACTGGCCAAATGCAGCATTTCCATTGTTGCTGTGGCAGCAGCCAGAAGAAAAACATCATTGGCTCCAGCTCGCATTTCCTCAACAGACCACTTTTTCCCCAGCCTCCAGGACCGTTGTGGGATATGTACACTATGCCAAGTTCTCAACAAAAACTAGCTTGGTCTTCCAGATATACTTGAAAGGCACAGCAACAGCATACAAGTTTACAATGGAAAATCTCACAAAGCCAGGTTTACTAACCTCTAGAACTCCTGCTACCTCCATCAGAGGGATGAGCTCTGTCTTCACACAGTATGTCAACTGCTTGGTAAGTTCTGTCAGCAAGGCTTTATAAACCCAGAATTCTTCCAATTCCTGCAGACAAAAGATCACTAAAGATCAGATCCTAAGTTCTGTATTTGGGGGGTAGGACTGATAAGAGCTCTGCTATGGCCACAAGCATGTATTTGGCTTTTAAAGCAGGGAAGCACTATTATTGTGTTATCATTTCAGCTAGTTGCAGAGTTGTATTCAGCACTCTTCAGCTGAACATCCCGAAGTTCAGGCAGTTCTGAAGGGTAAACAATGTATTATTTCAATAGAGGAAAAAAACCAAGAGAAGAAGCCAAGTCAGCTGTTTTCCTGAGTTGACATTCCACAACCAGATGTACTTATTTCCATGAGAAAGGCAGAAGTGTCAATTATTTGACCAGCAGCACTGGCACTGATCAATGCCCTGTACAGTTTGTACATCTTCAAGTTCTCAGTGCAAAAGCTTACTTTTAATATAACAAATACCAAGCATGCTTTTCCAAACAGGAGAAAAAATTTTGAACAGCGAAGGTGAAAAAACACAGTTGTGCACAGGAAAGATGCAACACCCGTGTTCAGTTCTAATGTAAGAGAACAAAACTCGAGATTTTGCAAAGCCAATCCTAAAGAATTTACTGGAATTCATTTAACATACTACCTCACAGAAATGTAGAACACAGGAGGCGAATGAGGCAGCAGAATTAAGGAGATTTTGCACGTGTCCTCGGGACATATTAAATTTCTCTGAAACACTCCATATATTGGTATCTTTCAGTAGGGTATAAAGGACAAACGACAGGTAGAGTCTGTTTACCACAGCACTGTCCACATTCTAGGAAGAAAGCAAGTTAAAATTCAGAGCCAGTATCACATTCAAGATATTCTGTCAGCGCTACAAGGAAATTCTTTTAATCTTTACTCCTCCTCATCTAAAACATGCCTATGTTATACCCAGAGACATTAAACATCATTCCAGCCAGTGAGGTTAAAAGAACATTAATAAGTAGAACAGTAATAAAGAACACTAGCAGAAAAATAATCTAGAATTTGTAAAGGATAAAATGACTAAACCGTCATCTTAAGTATGAGAAATCTCCAGCCTACCTTTCTGATGGCTTGACCAGAAGCCTTTCTGATAATAAAGCTTTCAGGCACTCCCACAATATCCACTACCTTTTGCTCTGCTGCACTTAGCTGGTTGAACTAAAATAAGATGTTATAAAGAATTTTCAGATAGTTCTCTTATTATAGAAAACACAAGTCTATTACTCAAAGCGGAACAATGTATTTCAACATCTCTATATAGTACTTAATCACTATAGTGAGATCTGCAACCTCTCTGCGTAAGTAATCTGCAACTGACCATCTCCAAATGACACACTTCAACAAAATTAAGTAGGTTTTAGCGATACCCCTAGTATACAACACTTCACAGAAAAGGGAGCAGTTGAATTATGGGTGGATCCTACAGCGTGTGCAAGGCTGGGATAAGGGCCATGCTGCTAAGGCTGACATTAGTCTGTAGGAAGGTATTGGTCATAGCATAATAGTTGCAGTCATGGCTGGAGTTAAGCATTAAGACTCAGATATCAAAGAAAGATTTCGACTTAACATTCTCTAGTGGATTTTGCTGCCTAAACTACAGATTAAATGAGTGAGCAGCAAAAAGGTAAGTGTGGCTCTTGATTAATTTAATAGTGGTTTTCTTACAAGACTACAATGATGTGGTTACATGTAACTAGTTTATAGGAAAGTTGTCTTTAACATTAACCAGACTCTGGTGTGATGACAAGGCTAGCACCAAGATTAGTCTCAGGATTTGGAGTACTAGAACTAACGTGTTTCTTGTCACTGTTTCCCCCAAACAGGGTCAAATATTATAGATGCAAAAGCTCAATGCTAGAAAGCACTTCTGCCCTGTGACTGAAAATAAAAAAGCGTATCTTAACTTTTCATCAAATCATTACCCCACTATCTACATTTCTTATGTGTATAAACCTACTTAAAATTTAATAAGCAGGATTACTATATGCCCCAATGCATGTTTGCTAGTAAATTCTCACCTGTCTCAAGTATATCATCCAGTCTGGGCTACAGTTAGAAGTCATATCATATGGAGTTGCCAGATACAGAAGATGAAGATGGCTCTCAAGAACCAGGCCCTCCAAACCTTTCTTCAGTTCTCTGTAAAGAAGATTGCAGTAGGCCAAGTCTATAGACCCTATAATAAGCACATAACCATTGCAATTTTAAACAGGTAGAGTTAAGTGTAGTAAAATTAACATAGAGCCAGTATTTCCTTTCTCTTCCACAAAAGCTTGCTATGCCATCTGAATTGAAGAGAAATAACTGTAACCTTAGTAATTGTTCTCACCTAACACGACCAGTGAAACGGAACTAAGGAAAGGCAGTCACGTATGTCTGTTCTGTGGGTGTTTTGGAGTGTTTGTGAATTGCTTTGGCTTTAACAAAACCCTGGAACAATCTCGGAGATTGGAGAAATCTTTCAGAGCTTCATCCTATTCCAATTGTGTTCCATACCCCAAATCTTTATGCTATGACAGGAAAACAGAACTTCCTGATGTACTCTCTTTATTGCAATTGGTCTACATGCCATATGCTTTCTTTTCCTCTTAAGCTTCCCTCCATATGAAGAAATGCCCGTTCACAATACCTGTTCATCACAATGAATTATAAAACAAAGTCATGAGCCACTCTGATTACTAAATCAAACCTTTAAATAATTTTTTGGGGGGTACAGTTCTGGTTTTACTCCCATTGTGACCAGTGTTATTACACTTCATTCCCATCATGTTTGGTCATGCACTACTTGTTCATTCCCATGTTCAGTCCAGCACATCATTTAGCAATCAAAACTGTCTCTCTACAAATTATTTTTCATTGCAGTTTCAAACTGAGATAAGGCTGAGATGAAAGGTTTGTTGAAATAAAGACTATAATAAAAATAAAACAGTCTTACCTTTGTATGTAGCTCTACCCAACGGCGTGATTGTTAGTGTACATTTGGAATTGTGGTCCTTCTCAGATATTCTTCCTTTCAGGAGTCCTTTTTCAACTAGATTTTCTAGCCCATCTTTAATTATCTCGGAGAGGCTCTTCTCTTCACACAGCAGCTGCTGCTGAACACCCAACAATGTACCGCACATGAAGTTGTCAACTTCCTCACGGGTAACTGCTATCTGCACCAGTTTTACAAGTGATTAGCATGTCTAGAGGTGTCATTTCCCATAACATATTCAAAAGCTCTATGAAAAAATGTACTGAATAGAGAAGCAGTTTGATAGTTAATGTGTTTCTACAGAAATACATGACAACAAATAGAACAATAGACAGTCTGTGATAGATCTGATGGGACTGCTCTCCATCTGTTCTATTATTCTAGCTAAAGCATCATGGTAATTTGTTTCCACTTGTATTTTAAATCAAGTATCAGAAACTGAAATATTAATACTGTCATGAATCATAAGGAAGATATAATTGACTTACACATAAGGAAATTGTCATGTTATGTGATTACTTGATAACTGAGTTGAAAGCACTAATCAGATCTTTGTTCTTCTTACCTGATTAGAAGCTCATCTGAACTTGTAAGCCAATCTGTTCTAAAAGTCTGTTTTTTCTATAGAATCAACAAATAAGATTTTCTTTGCATTCCCACTTAAGTTACCCACAGAGAAGAATTAACTGATACCTTCAGTCCAACCAAAGATAACAACAGAGCCTGCATTCCCTTGGTCAACTCCAGCAGAAGATTGCTATAACAGTTCTCTAAAGGACTGTTAACTAAATCCTGAACCTAAAAAGAGCAAGAAATATATTAAGTTCAGGGAAAATATTTATGCATTAGTTCTACACGCTTAAAAATACGGATTTGCATGATGCAGCTTATGAAGAAAATAAGTGTAAACATATAAGTTTACAGTTCAAAAACTGTAACAAAACATCTGAAAACAAACCGCATGAAGGTAGTTTGTAGGTATTACTACATAAATCAAATTCTTGCAATGTTAAGAAGTGAACAAAAATAAAGCCAAGCAGCTCAGCTCCTCCTGTTTATCCCAGCAATTTAATCCAGCAGTTGAAATTATCAACAGCTTTGTAAACATTACCAAGTGTTTGTCTTTTTCTTGCACTATGAGAATACTTTCTCCAGCACTGTCAATACCAGCTCGACCAGCTCTGCCAATCATTTGTTTGTACTGGTTCTTCTTCAGGAAGTCATTAGCAACATAAGGAGCTCTGAGAATAACCCTGTAAAGAAGTCTTTAGTAAGTTATGCTTTATATTAAGATTACTAGAGCAGCACTAAAATTTTACAAATATGCCCCTTGCTTAGTAACTAGTTAAATTCAAATGCACCTGTTTGAACAGATGTGTAAATCAATGAGGAAAACATTTAACAACTTCCTGAATTACAAGCCATGTTTCAGTTACTAACCTTCTAGCTGGCAGGTTGACTCCAGCAGCTAAAGTAGCTGTGCAGGCAAGCAGACACAGGACACCTGTAGAATATGCTTCCTCTATACTTTTTCTTTCATCATGTGTAAGGCCACTATGGTGATAGGCAATACCAAAAGGGATCGTTTGCTTCAGAACAGGACAGACACTTCCATTTCCAATATTCTTTAGATTTTTGATGAGATCTTGTTTCTCTTCCTCCCTATGAGCTTTAAATTCTCTTGGAGGAGGAAAAGCACTTCTTTAGACTTTGATCAATCATTAAATACTTAAAAAAAGAGACACGCTTACTGTACTTACTGTTCATTATCCATTCCTCTAACATCGAGGTTGAAAAAATAGTTATTTCCAGTAACTTTAAAGCAGCAATACATAGGAGACTGATTAAGTTGCAACAGAACTCTTTTCTTGATTGTAAGCACAGGTAGAGAAGGAATGAAATACTGACTGGGTGTGGGTATCAAGTGCACTGAAGAAAGGAAGTAGGGCCAGTATCAGCTTGTTGTGAAGTTTACAAGTACATTAAAAGTGGTTTCAATTTTGATAGCAAGGGAGGGGTTTTGTTTCTTTTAATTCTTCCTACATAAAATTTAACTTTACTAGACCATTATGAGTTGATCAATTGGCATTTAAATGAAACCTAACATAAATCTTACTTTATTAACGAAGCCTGGTTCAGATTTTACAACTTACATTCACAAAGTAGGTATGGAACAGAGACAGTCAATCGACTAGTAACATACACGACCAAATACCAGGCTACAGAGAAAATGTTTCCTAAGCTTGCAGAGACCAGTGCCAAAGTGACACAGGTTAGATTAATTTAGTATGCTTTTCCTTTTTTATTATTTGTCCTCTAATAACCTGTTTTCAACTAGTTTGTTTAAAAAACAGTAACTTTTTTTGGTAAACACTTGTTTATTGAGCTTTTCAGCAATTTGCCATCATTTATGCAGTTATCAACTTTACATGATTCTATAGGCAAAGTACGAACTTCTGATGACAACAAAAGTCACTTGCAAACTAGTGAAGAAAAATCCTAACTTCTGACCAATTAATTCCATATATAATTAAAAAAATATGACAAAAACTTACTTCTTGAGGTACTTGCACACCATTGAAGCCACATTTTCACAGTTCTTTTTAGTCGGACAAAAGATGAGGCAGGAATATTTAGGAATAACTTCAGTAACCAGTGCGATGATGTGGTCAGGATCTGCTTTCTCCAGATTACTAGAATACTATCATAAACACAGACATTTAAACTTAAACAAACATTTAAACTTAGCAATTGAGTCATAAACTAAGGACTCGGTACTTGTTCTCAACTTTTGCTAGAATACTCCCATTTGCCTTAACATGACAATTCCAAGAAGTTGTAGGACAGGCTCTTCTCCCAAACCTCACTTGAAAGAGTTTAACATATCCAGCCTGAACTGAGGGATACATGGATGTGAGAGCTGAATGCTTTCCTTTTCTCCCCTTAATGTTCAATTTCTTTTAGCAACAGCATAGTGATGTTACTTGTGCAGTCGCAGTCTACCATAATACACGTTTTTCTTTTAACAATTGAAATGAATCCCTGCAGGGCTGTAATAAGCTGACAAAAACAAAGAAACAAAAAATCTTTTCAGTTTCATCTAAGAGCCATCAACTGTTGAGAAAATCTGCCTAAAACCATAAAGCATTAGGTATCTGGAATACTCAAACCCATTGCTTTTCACATGTCAAAATACTGAAGAAAACTCTACCTCAAAGAGCAGTAAAGAAGTGAAAATCAAGTTAAGAGTTCAATATTTTAAAGGCCTTTTTTCTCCCCAAAGCCTACCATTTTCTTTCTCGTAGATATTACAAATGAACTATCACGTTTAAGTAACTTCTTTGGTAAAAGCTCTGTAAATAAATGAGTGTAAAATAATACATTTCATAACTATAGTTCAAAGAAACGATAAACACTTTGGTTTTACCTTGAAATTAAGGAGACGTGAAAAAGTAAAGCCATTTTCTGTTTTACCGTCAATTGCATAAATGGTGTCTCGAATCTTGACGTATTCCTTTAATTCTACCTAGGGAGATAAAGTTATATAGATATAGGCTGTATAAGATATAACGTTAGTTAAATTACCAAATCTTCTCTGAAGATTAAGCTATTGCTGATGTACAGCTATCGTTTTTTCCTAAGCATCACATTCCACATACATACTAGCATGCACACAAGCGCACACTCACCCCATCAAGATTTTTCTAAAAAAGTTAATTGTTTTAATCATCTCCCTCGAGAAAGCATCTAGTTACAACAAAGAATATGACATATGTTGTATCCCATGTACTATTCATATACCATTGTCACGACAGCATTCAGGCACCAGTAGGACAGATTCTAGTTACATCAAATGAACTGTAATGCTATATCACAGTAGCTGTAATTTAAAATTGGTTTAGTTAAAATTACACAAATGGCGTAACACAACAATACAAAGGTTGCATTTGTGCATTTACAAGTGCATAGTGCTATTTATTGTACTGGCACGATTGCAAGCAGTAGCAGGCATTACATTACATCACATCACACCGTGAAATTAAGCACAAAAGCTGTGATATAGTCCTAAACAGATTTGCTATAATTTTAAAGCCAAATATCTTCTTTACTAGTCTATGGTATCTTGTATACAGACCGGTCTAAAATTATTAGTATAGTACTCCGCTTGCAGGAACTTCTGCAGGTCTCCAACGTTATTTAAAGTTGCACTCATTCCAATGATTTGTGTGTTTTCTGTAGAACAGAAGTTGAGATTAATTTATTGCCCTGTTCACTATTTTTAACACTTCTGCTCAGTATTTTTAATTCATAAGCCGCTTCTTCATCATTAAGTCTTTTAAAACGCCAGAGTAGCAGGTTTGAAATGCTACCTGAGATGTAAACATAAAAAAGGAATCCTTCTATAAAGAAGCATTTAATTGGAATGAATGGCTAAGGGGCTTCTATGAAGAAATAGGAGGCATTTGATAAAACTCAGGATTTTTCAGAGAAGTATCAAAAAAGCTTCAAAAACACCTAGCCCATCGTTACCAGGTCAACTGACTTAACACTTAAATGAGTAAACACAGTTACTGCATGGAGTCATGCCACCTTTCTTTGAAAGCGGACACAAACATAGAAAGCCAAAGTATGACTTCTTTCTAGAGATGCCATCACTACAATATTTTAATAACATTAACTGCAGCCATAACTTACTACTAGTGTAAAGAATTTTTGAAAGAGTAATTTCCAGTGTTGCTCCACGACTTCCCTCACCAAGCATATGCAACTGTGCAGAGAAGGGAAAAAGAAAATGCAAAAATATTACTAAGTTAAGAGTATTTGTAATAAAAAAAAAATGTAGTCCTAAAAAATATTACAGGAATGTCTTTGATGGACTTTATCATGATATCCCTCTGGTAAATTTTGACTGCTAAGCTCCTTCCCGAGGTATAGCCTCACTGAAACAACATTTAAGAGTTGTGGAAAAACAAACCCAAGAGCAAATGTAGATAACAAGATTTACCTTCCATTTAACTAGACCATAACTGACACAGTTAACTCCTGACAAATGTTGAGATCTTTGCATTCACCAGACTGAACCAATTTTAAACAAACCATGTTTAAGCAACACTTACCGCAGGAAGTTAATATGTAAGTTTTCTAGCAGGTGGCTACTTCCAGAAAAAGCAGAAATCGATTCTTAAGGTGCCTTTTGTTTAGAAACTACAGTGTTGAAGGTCAATCAGCCTGAAGCATTCTATGAATTAGACACCCCTGTACATGCGACTCAACTCCACAGTTAATCCTTAGTAGCACAACTCAACCACACCACTAAAGAGCACAGTAAGAGGCAATTCTCACAGTCAAATGTTACTTTTTTTTATGTTTCATTTAGTTATTATTAATACCAGACTCAAAGTCTCATGTTTTCACATTTAGGAGTTCAGTTCTGGAACTCACAGAATACATTCCATATGATTAAAATGATTTGTTTTTTCTAATCCATTAGGGATGTCTAATTGGCAAGTAGGTATTAAGTAATTTGCCATCAACCACTAAGACAGTAGATCATTCAATACAGAATCTGTTGTCCTCATGTAGCAACAAATGCTTCAGTTAAAGAAAATTAATTTTCATTATTACAGAATTATGCACCAAGGCAGGAAAAAAGCCTTAGTTAATAGCAATAATTTCATTATAAACACTCAAAGCAAAACCATGTAATAAAACCCCTGCTATTTGCTAATAACTGCATATTATAAATATAAAAATTCACATACTTTAAATCTGAGTCAATCTTGTAACATACCTCATCTACCACAACCAGACCAAGGTCATCAATTCTCTCTGTTTCAATTAAGGAATTCACTAGAGCATGTCCTTTTTCTATAGTAGCAATGTAAAGAGACTTTTTTATTCTCCTCTTGATTGGTGGAAATCTTCCTTTACTTCCTGCATATTCTTCAACCAGGAAACCCAATTCTACTCCAAAATTTGATAAACCCCTAACCTGTAAAAAAAAAAAATCAGTTAGAGAACAAACTCATGCTCATTTTGGATTTCAGACCTGCCTCAGCATGCATATAACAACCCACACCGCAATCAACTGTTTGAAATGGTGTAAACATATTAGCTATGACTACTTTTCCCCATCGCAAAGCTGAAGTGTTTACAAATATTATCAAGCTTGGGTTACATCTGTTCTCTCAAATTGACTCTTCCTTTACAAAAAGAGTAGGTTTTATATCAAGATGATTTCTTTAGCAGGTTGGGCAGTACAACTCCAGGACTGCAGAAGTATACGTAACAGCACAAAAAGGCTATTTTTTCAAAATTCAGCACACTTTATAACTCAGTATCTTCACCTCATAATTTAAGTCTGGTTTATTATGAAATTACTAACACTCAGGGCTGCATTTAGGAGAGAAGTCACTCACTTCCCACCATATATTTATCAAAATCACGGAATTAAAGCCAGCGAAGTAACAAGAGAGATCAGAAAAGTTAAATAGTCTCAGAAACACTGTACCCAGACCTTTTCTTGCACAATGGCAACATATGGCAGGATCATCAGAACATCTTTCTGCCTGCAGAGTAATTCCTGGAGAATTATTATTTCAGCTACAAGGGTTTTTCCACCACTAGTTGGCAACGAGTATATTAGATTCCTTTTTTGCTGTAGAGATTCTAACATTAAGCAATCATGCTGCCATTCTGCAAAATCAAAAAAGAATTATTAGCAGCGCCCAGTGGCGTGTTAATCAATATCAAAATGCCTATGTTTCATATAGGACACTTTAAGCACAGCGTTAGAGACTTTTTCTTCCAACTGTTAAAAGCTTTCAGTGATTGAGAATTCCAAAATATTCTATAAGCCATATCATCCTTCCCCACTCATCTAAAAAGACAACAATAACTACTTAAAACAAGACAACCACTTCCCAACATGGCTTATATTAAATATTAACATAAATATTTTTACAGTTTAACAGGTAAAACAGGCAACACTTCACGAGCAAATTTTTTTTCAATAAACCATTAGTTTCATTACCATAAAGCTTTTCAATCCCTCTAAACTGTCGGAACAAATCTTTAACTTTACTAGGTAATCCATAAAAAGGGCCTATATCAACAGAAGAAGATTCAATCGTTTTCCTAGCAACACAAATCTCTTCAGATAGAACAGCTTCTTTAAGCTGCTTGGTCTTAGAGGCCTGCAGAGTCTGGGCTTTGGCATTTCCAGTCATAGCACTTTTCAGATGATCTTTCAGACTCTCCGTTTTAAATAAATCACACTTGGAGTCTGAGGAAAAGTCAGCAGATCTGCTCCTGCGTTCAGCCTCAGGACAAAAAGGTGATGGATGCCCGATTTTGTCTGAGGAAGAATTCACACGTATATTCCTCCTTTCTGAGACTGGAGATATTCTCGAATCAGAAGAAAGTTCATCCATTTGCTCAAAATACAAAAGTTGTGATGATGGCAAGTCATCCCAAACAGCTTCGGTCAGCTCTTGATTGCTATCCACCCGGTCATTTTCAGTGATTTGCAAAGCACCCTCTTTGTCAACTTTGAGAACAACCGTATTTTCTGATGTAGAAAAATTATCTTGTTTTTTCTGGTGAATTCCTGACTGAAGATTCCCAGGTAGGATTTCTCCAGCTTCTTTAATATCTGTATTTTTATCCTGCAGGTATTTTTGCTCTGTATCATCAATGTGAGCTAGCAAAGAATCATTTCCGTCAAAGCTGTCATAGTTGCCAAACATATCTTCTTCACTATCATTACCACACTGTAAGACATAACAATGTGTATTAATAATCCAAAGCAACAGCAAAGAAGGCAGCATAACCTGTACAGCACACACGTCAGATGGAAGTCACTTAAGTGTTCCCCTACTTAACAAGAAAGTGTTTTTCTGATGATGTTTGTGAGGAAAGCCTAGCTGGACTTCTGAACATATGCTTTAACTTAACCTACAAGCAGAAATATTTGGTCACTGCACTTGGTAGTGATGGTTTATTTTCCAAAGTTAAAGCCAAATCCCCTCTCATACAAAGCACAGTCCTCTGAGGGGTCACTCAGGCTCGGCCCAGGCCCAGGCTCCCTCCAAGGCAGAGCTCCCCTGCCTCGATACCCAGTCCCAGAAGCCTGCCCACACCCCGCGATCCCCGTACCGGGGTCTCCGTCGGGAGCCCCTCGCCACTGGAGCTCAGTCTCTTGTGAGCCACCGGCGAGGAGACAGTGCTAGACTGCACCGGGGCCCGGCTCCGCTTGCGGACAGAGCCGGGGCGGCTCTTCCTCCGCACCGCAAGACTGGGCTCGGCCATCACCGCCACCCTGTGGAGCTAAGGGACGTGCCAAGCCTGCGAGGAATCGGTACAGAGACCATCACAGCCACTCCAGGGCAGAGCGAGGAGCGGCCGAAGCCCCAGAAGACAGTGAGGCGGCCATAAGGGCACCAGAGACCCACCAGCTGCTTCCCCCCAAACCAACCGCCCATAACATCGCTTCCGTTGGCGGGGTACGGAAATGAAGGGGCCGCGACCACCAGCAGCCAATCGGCTGCCTCAAGTAGGGCAGACCGCGAGCCCGTTGGCCAGAAAATCGCATTGGTCCGGTCTCATTGGTCAGGCGGCCCGAGGCACGTGGGCCGGAAGTGGTGGTGTCTGTGGGTGGTGTGCAGTAGAGGGTAACATGGCGGTGCGGGCTGTGGTGTTGCAGAGGCCCTGGCGGACGCTGGTTCCTGGTGCGTTCTTCTGCTTTCCTGTCCCCCCTTCCGAGGGGGGCGGCCGTGGGGCTGTGCGGTGTGCTCGTGTGGCCGGTCTGTGCTGCCGCTAACCCTGTCGCTCTTTCCTTTGCAGCGGCGCTGTGGGAGCGGCCGTGCCGCCTGCAGCACCAGCAGCAGCCCGGCCAGTCTGACCAGGTGAGGGTCTCCCGAGCGCAGCCCGCGGCGAGCTCCGCGTTCCCTGCCGGCTCTCGGGCCACCGCCACTCTCACCGGGGGGGGGGGAGGGTCTGGGCCGGCGAAAGAACGCCTTGCTGGTGTCTGGATGTAGCTTGAGCTCCTAAAAAAATCATCCTATCACCACGCTCCCTGATCAAGAGTCTCTCCCCATCTTTCCTGAAGACCCTCTTTAAGTACTGGAATGCTGCTATAAGGTGTCCCTGTAGTCTTCTCTTTTCCAGGCTGAACAAACCCAACTCTCTCAGCCTGTTCTCACAGGGGAGGTGCTCCAGCCCCCTGATCATCTTTGTGGCCCTCCTCTGGACCAGCTTGACCAGGTCCACATCTTTCTTATGCTGGGGTCCTCAGAGCTGGATACGGTGCTCCAGGTGGGGTCTCGTGAGAGTGGAGTAGAGGGGGAGAATCACCTTCCTCTTCTTCCTTGACCTCCTGGCCACACTTCTTTGGATGCCGCTTAGGATGCCATTGGCTTTCTGGGCTGCGAGCGCACATTGCTGGCTTGTATTCAGTTTTTCATCCTCTAACGCCCCCAAGTCCTTCTCCACAGGACTGCTTTCAATCCACTCATCACCCAGCCTGTATTTGTGCTTGGGATTCCAATTTCTTAACAGTGATCTCTTAAACCAGCTGTCTCAGTAACTTGCATATGGAGTAAAACCTCTGGCAGCACTAACTGATTTCCTGTATATAGCTGAGAAAAAGAATTAATAGAATGCACTAGGTGTGGTTATGTTATATAAATGTGTTGCCCAGTATCAGCAAAAACTTTAAAAAGTATTTTTTCTCTGCCCAGATTCTACCTATGTTTGCAAAAGTGAAACTTCTCCTTTCACTCATATCTTGCAAGCATTTGGTGCTGGGTATGTTCTGAACCTTAAGGAGACTTTCAGGACTTGGGAGACATTTGGAAATCTCTCTGTTGAAGTGTGTGAGCAGACAGGAGCTCCCTCAGGCTGTTTGCTTTGAAATTATTTTCAAAAAAAGCCTCATGACTTATCAGACAGAACTGCTTGCTGTAGATACTGCCTTCTGAGTAAAGGGTGTAAGCACTGTCTTATCGATGGCTTTAAGTGACTTACTACGTTGTCGTCGTTATTAAGCTATAAAAGGCTGTGTAGCTGTGAGAAGTCTTTTAGATTGCTGGTTACCAATCCATGTGTTAAGAGAAATAAAGTTACTGAAAAACTTGAGCGATGCACTGAATACCTCTTGGTGTCAAGGCATGCTTTGCCCAAAGGATAAAAATAACAAACATTCCTTATTTTCTTGTTAAGTTTACGGATTTTAATAACTCTCTGATTTCAGCCCATACAAATGGAGAACCCCTATAAAGAGCCTCCTAAAAAATGTATCTTATGTGGAATAAAGGTGGACTACAAGAATGTGCAGGTGAGTTTGAAAATCCCTGTCCTTAGATGAAGGTAACTGGTTTACTGTTTTTAAATGTGTGTGTACAAGTCCACAAGGATAAAACCCCCAACAATTCATTCATAGGTGTTAGAGGTTATAGACTTAAGAATGTGTGCAGGAAATGGTCAAATAATGTAGTAGTGATAAGCTGCTCAATGGACTGGTCCTGTGTGCAGGTGTTACAGCTTCGTTATTTACCAGGTAGAGTCCTCAGTTCTAATTCCACTGTCATATAGCTTAAATGTTACGGCATATAAAATACTGTCTAACTCTAAGCTGTAGTTTTTCTCATGTCCAGGTAGAAATGAGTTTTGTAAAATATAAAAAATAAGACATAAAAAATATAAAAAATGACAAATAGAAAATAGAATGCAAATAGTAAAATAAACTAAAGTTCTCTAAAAAAGTTCTTAAGCTGACTTTGGATTTCTTAATTTCAAATAGCTTCTTTCCCAGTTTGTTTCTCCGCATACTGGCTGCATTTACGGCAGGCATATAACAGGTACGTGAAGTATTAAATCAGATCATTTACTGGTTCATATTAATGTTCCTGCGAGTCCGAGTAGCTGTGTATCAGCTCTCTTTCCCAAAGTAACTACTGCCAAGGCCACATTTTGCAATAGTATTCCTCTGATTTAGTAGCCTTCCTCAAGGAATGAAAATATCCCTTAATTATATGGGTTTTGTATTTAACAGTCTAAATACCCAGGCATTTTTCTAGGAGGACTTAGACAAAGCTAGAGCGAATTGTCAGTAATACCACTTTTATCTTTAAACTGTTTGGTTATTGTTGATTTAAGAGACTGAAAATCATTTCTGTCTTTAGGCTTGTGCAACAAGAAACAGAAGGAAATTACAAAAGCCATTAAAAGAGCTCATGTATTTGGTAAGTATAATTATGCTTTTGAGTTTTGTAACTCAAGCCTACTTTCCTGTTAAAAAAAAATTCCCCATCTTATCTTTTTACAGGATTTATGCCTGTTATGTATAAGAACCCAGCATTTCTCACAGACCCCAAGATCTGTAATATCAAGTATCCAGAGTAATATACTATGAAGAAATAAACAATAAAACTACTTTTCATGTTTTATATTTACTGGAGGTGTGGTTGGCTCGCATAATGCATCACTGACTGAAGGGTGGGTGGCAGTTGCTGGTTTGTGAAGTGTCAAGTCTCTAAAATGATGTCTGAATGGAAGTATGAAAGATGACAGAAATAGTAGAAATCAGCAACTGCATGGACCTCTGCTCACAGGTCTTCCTAAAGTTCAGGTGGCTGTTTTTCCCTTGCTGGATTGGAAGAGGAGGGGGAATGAAGTAGTGGATAGCTAAGGATAAATTGAAGTCTTTGAATTGTGGCAATTTATGTAGACAGCTAATTCTGTTAAGCGTGTTACCTGTGTTTATTTGATGCTTCCTGACTCAGCTTCTGCTGAGGGAAGGGTAGTACTGCTTCTTCAGCAGCGGCGTGAAGTTGTATTACTCTGTGGCAGTGTGTGACATGGTTATGTGACAGCTAACATCCCGCTAGCATAGTCTTTAAACCCTGAAAGAACAAATACAGATTTAACTCTGGAAGGCAAAATGAGGGAGTATTATCTGCACTTGTCTCTATGCCAAACAGGATTCATGCATTGTATTGAAAAAACAAATAACCAAACAAAAACCCCTCTATATCTTACAAAAATGCACTTTTTTTATTCCTGCAGTGCTATAAATTGGTATGTCACATGAGTTTGCTGACAATAGCTTTTGGTACAAAGTCATCCAGACAAATCATTAACAGATCAGAAAGTAGGAGAGTGTGGGTATTCATTTGTGTCTCTCATTTTTTCCAACACATCCTCATCTGTTTCAGTGCTGCTCAGCGTAAGCTTCCTTTCCTGGTCACTGTCCTCTTGGTCTCGAAGTAATTTTTGGTGAAGCTGCAGTGATCTGGATTTCTTGAATGACTTTGATCCTGTTGTGGTCCCTCTGACTTTACGCTTGCTTAGGTGTCTTGTTTCAGCTTCAGTGAAGTCTCTTTCCTCTACCATGAGAGTCAGTTTGTCCATGACATTAATATTATGGTCAATGTTACAGCAGTTCTTGGCTATCTGTCTGCCCCTGAAGGAAACAACACATGCCTGAAGTCTGGAATTGGGGAAAAATGTTTGCAGTGCCTGACAAAGGAGAACATTCTCCTTTGGCTCTCCTGGGTAGTCTCTGTCTTCTCCTGAGGGGGGAAAAAAAAAAAAGGCTAGAGCTGCAGTCCTTCTTGCGCACTTCCGCCACTACTGTTTTGGCTGCCTCAAGTTCAGAACTGTTTTGTGCTTCTGCCAATTGAATCAATTTTGGAAGTCTTACTAAGACTAGCATTGCATTTAACTTACCTGAACAACTTTGTTGCTTTTTCCTCTTTATTTCTTCTTTTAATTGGCTCACCTCTGCTAAGAGTTTCTCTACAGATCGTTCACTGGCTTCTACTCTAGAGCATATTTTCTGCAAGGAAAACAGCATTTGATGGAACTAACATTTTGTTATGTTCTTCTGTATTCACAGAAGCTGACTTTAGTCTTGTTGCAAAATCTTTAAAGGTACTCATGATTTTAAGAGTAGGGCACAAAGTATTAAAAAGCTTAAGTAATGAGCTTGAGGGGGATTTTACACATGGCAACTTAAATTTTGTGTTGAATGAGATGCAAGATGTTTTACTTGTTCCATCTAAGCACTGGAGCTCTGACAAGCTACAGATAGTACTCGTTCAAAATAATCCACTTGTGAGACCTCATCAGTGGAGTTTATCAGTGTACCTCTGATCAAATGGAAACTTAAGTCTTCAACTTTGAGAACTTACTGTACAGCTACCAACAGTAAATGGAACTCCCTGATCTTTCAATATGCCTTTTTAAGACACAGCTTTGTTTCTCATTTAGTGCACGGCGGTATGCCCTTTGCTTGACTACGTTTTGTAGTACTGCTCAAAGTAACTGTATTGGCAGGTGTGCCTGGCTTACCTTCAGTTCCTCCTGCAAGGTGGCATACATCTCATTTATCTTATGGACCTCTTGTAAGGATCCATCTTCATAAAAGAATTCTGACCTGTGGTCCAAGAATGTAATTGTATAATTGAAAGTTAAAGATCCCAGTGCTTTCTTAGTAGGAGCAATAACGACTAAAGGAGCATTTTGAGAGAGAAGCTGCTCTTGTGGCAAAGTATGGGACTTAACTAATTTTCAGGTACCTTGGAAAGGTAAATAATTGCAGGAGCAGGTCAAGTGAGCAGGGTATGGCTGTAGCATTTGCAAAAGCACTTAGAAAAATACTTTTATAGAAAGATAACTATACTTACCTTCACTGAAAGCTACAGCTATCAGTAAGGATGACATGTATCGTACCTGTGTTGTCTTACTGCTCTCACAAAACCAGAAGATATGCAGGAACCAGACACTGTTCTATAACCTTGCTGTTCTGCCATACCCAAGTTGGTAACCACCAAAGGAACTTTCTGGAAAAGACTTAAAAAGCAGAAGAATGAGAACATGATTTATTAATACCCAAAGGCCTCTCTTTGATAGTTAAAGGTTCTTTACCATTAAGCATCTCAGATGGAGGTTTACAGTAGAGTTCTTGCTAAATGTATCACCTATAGATGACTACTTTTGGCTAAATGCAAACTGCAAGAGCAACAAGACTCAGCAATGCCTCTAGTTTTTTCTGCAATACGTGCTTGTTAAGCCTAGCCTATGGGCAGCATGTCTCTGAAGATAACTGAAAATTACCACCAATTTAAATATTTCAATGATACGTGAAGATGAACACACCATGCAGAGTTGAAGTTCTATACACAAAACCAATTTGATCAAGAACAGCTTATGTGCATAAATGAACTGATGGTGGCTGCTTGTTGACACTGGTGCTACAGATAGTTACAAAGGCAAATCCCTGAACAGAACTCCAGGGTAAGATTTCAACTGGCCTCTAGCAATGCAAGGAATAATCTTATTAATGTGTTACATTTCAAGGGCAAAAATAAAGTGTTAACAATAATTCAGTTGCAACAAAGGAAAAAACAAACTGTTCCTAGTAACGGCACATGCTGTGCTACTGCTTTATTAAAACTAGAGAACAAACCAATTACCCTTCTTGTGGCCGATGTAAGGCATGTTCCAGTCTGTAAGTAGAACAACTTTCCGTCATCACGTTAGAGGTTAATAAAAGGAATACAAGGCCCTGATTTGATAGGTGCGACTGTAAATTCTTATGAAGAAGTCTTTCCCGGAATGTCATGGTCTGTTCTGTGTTACGTCTGAATTTGTACCATCCTATCACACTCTGCAGGCAGAAGAAAATTATTACTGCTCAATCATGCTCTACAAAGTCGTGAATCTGAATTGTTTGGTGATGCGTACATAGTCAAGCAGTTAGTTAAATCAAAACCCTTAAAAGATCTAAGCCTAATTCCTGTACTACAACTTCTCTCTTTCCTTCAAAACCATGTGTTGAACTGGCCTGTTTTCTGAGCTTATGCTCAAGCTGGAACTCTGCAAACCTGGTTCTGCTATTTTGCTGTTTGTCTCTTTCCAGCTTCTACTTTCCCCTTGTGAAACTTTGTTCTGTGGGGAAGGCTGTACATTGTTTTGGTCAAGTGGCGCTCAGTCCCTTGGGTGAGCTGACCTCAACTGATCTTAAGCTAGAAACTGACAGAATAGGAATTTGGGATATTTGAACTGTTCACTTGAAAAATGCGTAAGAAAAAAAGCTGTGACATATATGTAGGCAAACCCTAGTGAAAAATAACCTACAATGTTCTTTCAGGAGGAAAGGATAACGCAGCTGCCTTCACCAGCAGCGTGAGGGACTAGATATAAGATTTTTCAAGACGAGAAAAAAAAAGCCCAATACAAGAAGTATGCAGAAAAGCACCCCAAATCTGAGCAAGCTGCTTGGTATGGTTTAGCTTTGAACATAAAATACCTTCTTACAGCCTGATAGTATTTTCTTCAAGGCAAGTTCATTCAGTTCTCCTGCAGAATTATAAAAGCTAGAAGAAAATCAGGACAATTAGAGGAAAAAAAATGCTAGTGTAGAAATAATTAATCCCTAGTGGTCTGGCAGTCATCTCACTTTTAACAACTTTTTTCCCCATGTAAGCATAAAGATATGCTGACTCAGCTTCTCTGCTAGGAGTTAATTTCAGTACTCAAATAGCTGTGTAGGTGGTCTTGTACAGCCCAGACGCTGTCCTGGCATCAGTGCTACTGGTACTCAAGTAGCATCTATGTTGTCTCCACTACAAGATGCCTTCAATTTGACATGAAATGCATTTCTAATAACATCTGGGTTTATTAATTTTCAGAAAGATTTGAGAAGGAAATGGTGGTGTGATTCTCCCCTTACAGGATGCAAACCTGCACAGCTAACAAGTGTTTCTTTTTCTGACCCACTTAGAAGCCTATAGCTGACACTACCTTTTTCTTTCCTTTTTTTTTTTTTTGAGGGTGAGGAATGTATGCTTTTAGAAAAGCAGTGGTGGTTTTCCCAGTATGTTAAGATTATTCTGTAGTTTATATGGTATCACAGCTCACCAGGAGGTGCAGTAAACAGTATCTCTATACGCATAGACAAACACCAAAAAAGGACATGAAAAACCAAAATAGGAATAACATAAGGCATCTGTAATTCCAAGGGGTTGACATGGCTACTGGAGTTAGAGCCAGGTGATTTTCTCAGTAATGTAACTCTTGAATGTTTAACTCCTGAAGAGTTTAAGTTAGGGATAATTTTTACTTATTATTTATAACCATATCTTGTTTACTTAACATTCTTACCTGAACAACTGGTAGCATGGAATATGCTTCTGTATATCTGGAAAGAGAAAGTGGTATTACTCTGGGTTCATCAGTTCAAGATGTGTATTATTCTGTATGCTATGATCAGAACTAAACTGAAAGAAGAACCAAGAAAGAGTATGTAATTTCTTAAAAATCAAATGCATTAACATCTAACTAACTAAAGGAAGTATTTTTTAAAAAGAATCTAATTTATTTTTCAAAGGTAAAGAGAATCATATATAAACTGTATTTGTAATACATTTTCCTATTTTGTCAAGTGAAAAAACAAACCAGGCGCTTTCTTTTTCCCTCCCTTCTGTTGAGTACTGGAGTAGTATGTAATATGACGGATTTCACTTGAGTTACTCTGCAGCAAGGCATGGATGGTGTTAGTAACCAAGATGAGGCTGGAGAACAGAAAGCCATAAGGGTAGATGATGTTAACTCGAAGAGTGACTACCAGAAAAAAAAGCAGTAGGTGATCTAATGGCATTCTAAATCCTTTTCTTTTCCTAAATTCCCCATTACTTTCATTTTCACAAGTTAACTGAAAAAAAAAAACCCAAACTCTGGAGCAACTAATTCTGCCTGTGAGAACGTGATGAGACTCTGGGTAACTTTATCAATGCCACCACGAAAAATTCTCCAGGTTTTTGGTTCACAGCTGTGAGACTCAGTGGAGGAAAGTGTTACACCTTAATTGTATCCTAGAGTAAAACTAGAAAATGGGATGCAATTTCTCCCTACCATATTTCCAGAAAGATAGGAAAGGCAGCTCATACTGTATTATCTTGTTCTCTTTCTTTTTGTATAACTGCATTTTAAAGGAATGGAGTTCAATGTGTGTGCGTGGGCACATATATGTATGTTTTTGAGGGCTAATATAAAATGCACATCCACTCCACTCCCATTATGACTATAAAGAAAAATATATCTGGCATCTGCTCAATGAAATACCTAAATTCTGCAGCCTTCACATACAGTACTTTATAAGCTCCAAATTAGGTCCTAGATGCTAACACATTACAGTTCCCATCACTGAAATGGGCCAAGTTTTTTCAGGACATTTGTAGTCTAGGAGAGTTTGTGACATGGCCAAGACAAAGGAGTCTAAGCCCTAAATTACCTTTAATGTGACAAGATCTTTGGCAAAGAAGAGGTATTCAAGGAACTAAGAACTAGCATTTCTGTTAAGTTACTACATTTTCTACAGGGAAATTGATTTTTTTTTTTTTTTTTTTGCAATGGAAATGTTACAAAATAACCCCTCCATGTGGGTTTTTATGTCAGTGTTGACCCCAGGATCTAGCAGCTGTAAGGTGCTGACTGCCCTCATTCAACACCGTAAGCTTGACGGTCATGCTGAAACCAAGCATGGTTATTAAAAATGTGGACAGACTAACCAATTGTATAAACCACTTCAACATCATCCATTTGTGAGTCAGTAATGCTGTTCTTGGCTTCACCTTTCACATCTCCAAGGAGAAAACCTTCCTTTATAAGAGGGAGAGGAAAAAAAAGTTCACATTAACAGCAGCATTGAACAGAACTTTCTCTCTGTCTACTATTAACAGTGTAAACGCTGTCTTCAGGAGAGGGAAAAAAGCTCTCGAACGGTTTGTTTTATTTTTTAACACAGTTGGTTCTCACTCATTTTCAATACCTGCCTATGTTTAAGGGAAAAAAAAAAAACCTGGAACGTGTCCTCGGTTGTTTTCCGTTCCTCGTGTTCTCATTCAGCGGGGAGCGGTTCGGGGCCGTGCCGGTGATGCCCACCGCCAAGGCTTAGGCCATCGGGCCTGACCCGCGCTCCGGTCAGTCCTCGGCGGTCGGTGGCCCACACCTCCTCGTTTTAAACGAGAAACCCCGCCACTTCCGATCAAGTCGGCACGGAAAGCGACCCGCATTGCAGCGGGGCGGGAGTACGCTGCAAAACCGCGTTCCGGCACGGCGCGCACTGAGGCTCTGCATGTCCGCGGGGCCCTCCACGGCAGCGGGAGGCACCGCGCCCGTCTGAAAGGCCGGGGCCGGGCTCCGTCATGGCGGCGGCGCGTTGCCCGCTCGACCAACGGCCGCCCCTCCCTCCGCTCCCCCCGCCCGCCCGCCGGCCCGCCATGTCCTGCCCGCCTCGCCCCGCCCCGTCCCTTCCCGCTCCCGCCGGCGGCGGGGCCCGCGGCACCCACCGTGTCCGAGTCGGTGCTGAGGTGCTGGAAGGCGAGGGCGCCGAACACGAAGCCCGAGAGCAAGGCCGACGTGCTCTCGCCCTCCATGCCCCCGACAATGGCTGGCCGCGCCGCGGCGGCGGGAGCCCCCAGCGGCCGCCGGCGGCAGGGCAGGCCAGGGCCGGGCGCGGGCGCGCACATCCCGTCCCGTGAGGGAGCAGAGCGGGAGAGGGGAGGAGGAGGCGTGAGGGGTCCGGGCGGCCGCCCGTCCGGGGCTCTGCTCTGCTCAGCCCGCCCGCCCCGCAGCCCTCACCTCCTCCGCGCCCGCCTCCGTCCTCCCTCTCTCCCGCCCGCTGCCCGGCGAGGCTCTGCAAATCCAGCCCTTTCGGCTTGCCGTACGTGGTGTAGTTCTTCAGTCTGAATTCCTGGGTTTGTTTTTACCCCTAAGGTGACACAATGCTCCGATGCAGGAAGGCTGCTCAGTGCCCCCGCGCCCCAAGGGTGGCTTGTGGAGCGAAGGAGCGCAGGTGCAGCAGCAAGGGCTTCTTCCCGAGGGCGCGGTGAGGTGTGCTGGCCTCAGCGGGGCCTGCCCGTTACCTGTCCGCAGGCTCCGGGCCCTGCCAGAGCGCCAGGCCAAAAGGTGGGATCTGCGCTTACAGAAGCACCTCGCTGACCTGTCCCGAGAGCTTTAGCAGAGCATCAAGACAGCATTGAAACCGAGCTGGCTGCCCCACATCATGCGGCTGGGAGGGTGGGTGGCGGAGCTGCCTTCATGCCCGCAGCGTGGGAGGATTGTGCCATGCCAGCCTGCCACATGAAAAGGCGCGGCGCTGGCGGGGCTCCTATCTTTGACGAGGTTGTACCTTTTGAAACGGGACACGCAGCTGTGAGTCCGTCTGAAGGTGCACGGTACTGTTTAGGATCGTGGTGAGAATCTTCTGAGGCAATAAACTGTGATGAGGAGGCAAGGAAACGATAACGCTAAACAGTGACCTGACAGCAGCAGATGGAGCCACTTCTTCCAAAGATGCAGACTGAGTTTGCAGAATGTTCTGACTTTTTTCAGTAGTCACATTTTACTTCTTTTTATTGTAAAGTATTTTTCACATTCTGACCGTATCAGCTGGAAGAAAGCTCTAGAAAAGAAATTTCAGGAAGGGAGAGTTAAAAGTGAAGGCATTCTTGGAAATGAGATCAGAGATCCGGTCTAAAGGCTGCAGGAGTTTTTCCCCTTCACTTCAGGAGAGGAAATGTTTGATTCCATCCCTCACCAGGACTACAGGTAAGCATATTCTTAGCCGCAAGACATTCCTTGCCTGAAACTTGAGACAGGATATATGCTCCTGTGGTCTTTCAAGAGACGTTCCCACAATTTTAGGGTCTCACACATGTGTTTTTACGTTGCAATTAACCTTTTCAGTGCAATTGCTTTTCCCTTAAAACTTGTTGGCAAGATGTAGAAGGAGAGTGGTTAATTCTGGCATGTTTACATTTAAATAAAATTCCTTAAGCATTATTTAAAATGTATGTGAACGGTGCCAATATTTAGAAGAGGAGAATTGTTGCGATTCTTACTTGTTATCCCAGTGAAGAGAGGGACCAGCTAAGACTTTTATTTCTCAACACACTCATAAACGATCTAGATCTCTGAATAAGGGTGTGACGAACCTGCAGATGGTACGGAGTGGTTGACAAGATGAATGGGAAGGAGCTAGTGAGCATTTCGTGCAGTGCAGGCCACGTGGTATTAAACAAAGGGGTAATAGGTACAACAAATCTGAAGGGATCCCTTGCAACAAACGTTATGGACCACATTGCCATGGTGGAGGCAACAAGAACAGATGGATACGTCCAGCTTCCGCAGCTGTTTGTGGAGAAGGTGATGAAAGCGGTCATGAATGCTGACATCTTCAGACCTCGGGCTGTGATTGCAGTCACTCTTAAGCCAGAGCTGTGAGAAAATTTTATGCATTTAATCAATGCAGTAACTGTTGGGAATCAACAAATTATTCTGCTGCATTCAGCATCCGTGATATGCAAACCATAGTCAAGATTTATCCTGACAACGTATGAGATATGTATTGACAGTCGTGTAATGGCTACATATCCGACGGGCATCAGTATGTTGCTGAGGCAAACAAATATAGTCAGGACAGGCAGTGGACTTCCCGCTTTGGGCATACAAAGACACGAGCCTGCTGTAAGCTACTGGAGATGATAATAAGGTTCTGTAGTTGTTGCGTTTATCTTGTGTGGAAACAACGATGCTTGAGTGGTCAGAGCCAAAAGTTACAGTCATCCTAATGAGTGATACAGTACTTAAACATCTTCAGTGTTTGCATGATTCAACTGCTGATGGCGAAAGACAAACCATAAATAGCGCAGTCTTGCTGCAGCCAGAGACAAACACAGATCTGTTTAGTGGTGCAGATGGGACCTGCGCGGAGCTACAAAGCAGCAGAGATCAGTCAGAGTATGAAGGCAGGGGAGTGCATATTTGCACTTCAGTGCGTGAAGACAGTGTGGTTTCCGCAAATAAATATTGCTCCTGGCATTGCTTACCATGCAATAGGTGATTTTAAGGTTATTTGGGCCTTTTGGAGGATTTTTCACAAGCGAAGCACGAACCTCAGTCTGGATAAAAATCAAAACAAAACTCCCAGAGATTATTCCACCCTTGAGTAGCAATCAGTTTGCTGAATGTGAGGTTGGAACATTGAGGAGATACAAGCGAAAAACAAAAGGGCCTTTTTTTGCTTTATCTTCAATTTGTAAATTAAAGTGAATTCCATTTTTGTTAATTGAAAAAGAGGTATTCTTAGTAGTTTCCATGTGAAAGTACACCCATCAGTGCAGGGAGCAGAGCCCTCCCCAGCCAGGGCAGGGATCACATCTCCCTGCCCAGGGTCATTGACTTACAGGGCTTTTCTAAGTAGATCACTCTGCTTTGCTGTCTTTGTAGCATGGCAAATCTTGCCTAGAAATATCAGGGAGCCCGACAACGGGAGCCAGAGGAACAATTTTAACAATAGTAATGTCTTCATGTGCCTAATGACAATGCTAGGGTATACTTCTAGATGTAAGCAGCTTTTCATCATGGTGCAGCTCAGAACAGGTAAACAATATAACCTGTATATTTAGTGTGAAAAAAAAAAAAAATCAACTGATAGAAGATTGACCATGATTGATAGTCGTGGAGCCTACCGTCATTTGCCTCAGGTAGAAATAACTCCTTGCTAACCTGTAGGGAGTGTATTACTGTGACGAAAAGTGACGGCAAGGTTCAAGCAAACTACTTTTATTTGAACTTCACTTACAGGTTTATTATGCCACTATTGCAGGTTTTCATGGATACAATGGAGGAATGCACTATTAGTACTTAAAAAAAGCAAGAATACACTATAATGACCCAAAATGCATTAAAGATTACACGTATGTTAGTTAATCACTTATGTTTATGAACTTACAACATACTAGATATTCACTCACCCCTCCAGGTAAGAGTTCAGAATCCCAGAAGAGTGACCTTGACTGGGCCTGACCAAGGGGGAAGGGTCTCCATACTCTCCCAATTTTCCTACCCAAAACCCCTGTTTTTATCTCTTGTTGTACATGGCATTTGGAAGGCCATGCCCGAGTGGATTATACTATCTGGAATGTTTATCTTTGGTGGTGCTATGGCCCTTATCCTTCCACGAGCAAGATTTAGCCTGTACTGTTCTTGTGCTAATTTGGTGATGTCTAATACTGAGTAGTGGTTGAATGGGGCTCAGGACATTTTATTTGTTAAGGGGTTTGAAGGCTTCACTTCGTTTCCGTTCTTAGTATGATGCAGTATTCAGACAACTCCAGGCTAAGCTGTTTCCACAGCCCCCCCCAAAGTCATCTCTGCATGGATAAGGCAAAGCTCCAGACAAAGCTGAGTCAAATTAATGACCCCCTGCGTATCACCTTTGTTCTCAGAAACCTGTTCAGTGGTTACATTTACTTCAAAATCTGGAGCACCTCCTGGCTGAAGCTGATGTGTCAGTGCTCTTTTGGAACAGTATCTGCTAGGGACATACCATGTTCTGGTAGTCTGATAAGAAAGACGTTACAAGAAAGGCAGCAGTATAGGCTGCAGACTCTCCTCTATGACATCTCTCCAGGCATCTTTTGGAGTCACTGGAATAGTTAGTATTGGACAGGAAGGAGGCATCCCTCAAAAGACTGGTTCCCAAAATTTCTATGACTGGGATTCCCCCTCTTTAGAGGCTACACTGAGTGCTCTTTCTAGTCCGTGTCCACAGCAGGTAACATATCCGAAGGAAGGAAAAACCATAGCGGTGCTCCTTGAAAGCTCTTATGTCCTGTCGCAGTTTTTATCTATTCACAGTGTATACGCACCTGCTTGGAAGATGACTGCTGTATAGACTCTCCTGTGCAGGAAAAGGCTGTTTATACCCGATTTAACCCTTCTATATAAGGTACTACAGATAAGTAGTCAGTGCTGTGTTTCCTCCTCCTTCCAGTGAAAAAAGTAAATGGGCCATAATTCCAGTTCCCTCAGAAATTTGCAGAACATTGCCTAATAATAAGAAATTAGTAGAATGACCTCAAGGATCGAGAGCCAAGAGTAGGTAGCTGACACCTCCTCCATCTCCTTCTCATTTCCCTAGGAGACTAGGAATATCTTCATTGTTTCAAGTGATTTTTGGATGCTTGCAGTGTCAGTTCAAGATTCGTTAAATGAAAAGGAGCTTTGCTCTTGAATTCCTCTGGTATCGCCACCATCCCTTTCTTCTAAGCTGGATTTCATTCTTCCAAAGGAATAGAGTTTTGCACATTTAGTGTCTTGCAACTTTTCCTGACATACAGGTTGCTTCATCAGAAAGAAGTCCTTGTAGTTATTTGGTGTAAACTAATCAGCTGGTTTTTACTGGCCCTTACAAATAAGTGAAAATACATTCTGTTGCCGCATGACTATTTGAATTATTTGCAATACCTTCACACTTCTGGATAAAGGATCTCTTCCAGATTCAAAATAGATAGGATTACAGCAGGCTGGCTGTTGGTGAGAGGGGTAAACATGAGACAGTAATGACAGGCAGAGGCATGACATGCAGAAGCTCTGTTTAGTCAGCGGATGGCAGAGCTAATTTTTAAAGAACTTACAGTGTGGAGGCATTTTATGTAGCCCCATCACAAACTAGTTATTCAGTTCATAGTGTTGGACACATGTCTATTAATACTGGAATTTGATAAACATGTACATTTTAATGTTTCTTTTGAAATAATTAAAAAAAATCAATTATTGTGATGGGGTTGTAATAAGCTATGCCAACTTTCTGACTGGAAAATAGGGAGATGTGTTATGAATTTCTTGGAGAAATAAAAAATTTCCTTTCTTCTTCACATCAGGAGCAAGTGGATCACCTTTATACAGGGCAGAGATAAAATTCAAGTCCAGATTTACTTCTACAGCAATCCTGAGTGATTTGGAGTTACGAAGACCTGCTTTGATCCAAGAGCAGAAAGACGCTTTAGAAGCTTTGCCAGCCACTTTTGGCAGAAAATTAACTGAGACTGAACTCCTTGGTCGTGGAGTTTACTGGACTAATTCCAGTACTCAAACTCATTCTTTAGTGCATTGGGGGACAATTTTTCATTGCATTAGATCTTTTATTCCATACTGTTAATAGGTAGACATAGATGCTCTTCTTGATTGCAGTATCGTTCACAGTTTGGGTGCTTTTAGTGCTCAGTTTTGGTTTGTTTTCATTTTTATCCTCCAACAATGTGACATTAAAGGATTGCAATTGAACAGTAAGAACACTGAAATGTTTTGCATGATTTCAGGAGGTACAAAGTGGATAAAGCAAAGAATAAAGAAGAGACCTGACCATAGGGATCTCGTAGTGCCTTTGGGTTAGATAGCTTGACTACCTCAATAGAGAAGTTTTTAGCAACATTTCCTCATCTTTCACTTTATGTAGGAATGCCATCTCAAGGCCTTCTCTCTCAAAACCCTGCAGGGGGTTGGGGCTCCCAGGCTGGCCCATGAATTTAAGGTGATGCTTTCCCTGCAGTGGGTTGTTGGAGTGCTGCCTGTCCAGGAGCAAACTGAGTGGGATGGGTGTAGTAACTGCCTTTTGATATGTGGCAAATGAGACATGTTGGGTGAAATAGACTGCCAAAGCCTCTCTGTTTTATCTGTTTCTCCTGCAAACCTTGTTCTGCATCTTTTTGGATATGCCCATGATACCTGTCTCAGCAGTCCCCTGAAAACCTCATGTCTTGGACTGAGTGGTTTGCCAGGGAAAATTGTAGTTGACAAAGGGCTGCAGTCTTCAGCGTGACGGGGGGTGACTGGGCATGAGCATGAGAGGGGTTCTCTTGCTCTCTGATATTTTTAGAAGGTGGCAGGGAAGAATTACAGTGTCTGTGTGTGCTCCTGGTGCAGCGGGGAATATGACTTTGTAAGTGTTAGACAAGTGGTGAAAATTACAAGTTCTCACAGGATGGAAAACAGTTCTCCCTCGTTCAGGAGAGGAAGCCACTTCTTCCTCCCCACAGGACAGGAAAGTCTGTCTATCCCTCTCTCCTTTTAAGAAATGATCCCTCTTTCTTGTGCCTAGGTTTATTGCTGAGGCATCTCACTAATAGATTCTCCACACCTTCTCGTTACTTGCTGGTGTGCTATCAATACTTAATTTGGCCCACCTTTCCTGCCCCAAATCAGCTCCCAGAAACTACCTCCACCCTCCCACCCACAAATTTTTGTGGCACCCAGTCACCGTGCATACTGATCCCCTGCGCGGAGGCCAAAGGTGGCTGTTCAGCAGTGTGCCATGCTGTGCCAGAGGATGTTGTGCAGGCGCCTGTGGGCTCTGCAGGCAGGGCAGAGCCAGCTGCAGGTACTTGTCTGCCTAGCTCTGCTGCTCTGCCAGCCAGAGGAGCGCAGGGGGACGGAGGGAGCCCTTGGAGCAGACTCCTCCCCTTGGCTGGATGGTCCCTGCACCCAGCACTGGCCAGGACACCCTCAACGCCCAGCCAGCGGCCGGCTGGTGCCGTGCTGGGAGGGAGCAGAGGGCTGGGTGCTCCCTGGGGAGCTGTGGTGCCACCCCACTGCCAAGGCCCAGCTGGGCAGGGGCTCTGTTGGCACCCCGGGGCTTGAGGCAGGAAAGGAGCCTGGGACAGAGGGAAGGGAGAGAGTGTGGGCTGCAGGCTGGCGGCGATGGGCTGCGGCAGTGGGCAGGGGCACTGCTGCCAGCCCCATGCACTGGCCGTTGGGGGCAGGGTCTTGGGCAGCCTCGGGCTGGGGTTGGGCGGCCATCCTCACCAGGTACTTGGCGAGCTCCCATGTCTTCTTCCTCTCCAGCAGCTGCCTGAGCTTCCTCCTCCTCGAAGCAGGGTTAGCCAAGAGATCTGCAGAGCAGCAGAGGCTGAGAGGTGGCACCACTGCCCGGGGCACAAGACCTTCATCCCCTGCAGGCAGGGCTCGGGGCCCTTCCTGGCCCCTGGTGCAAAGATGCAGCAGCTGGGGAATGCATCTGTCGACGGGTGGGGTGCCTGAGCAGAGAGCTACCAGGGCAGCAGGACTGACCTCCCCAGAGCTGCTGCTCTGTGGCCAAGGCTAGGAGGAGGCTAGAGCAGGCTCCGCCAGGCGCCAGGGCAGGAGGCAGTCCAGCCACCTCCCGTGGGAATATCAGCAGGTCAGAAACCCTCACCTGTGCCACAACCTCCTTCTCATCATGGAGGTGGAAGAACAGTGGGAGCAGGCTCTGGTGACCAAGTGCCTGAAGTGGCTTTTGTGCTGCCTCCTCTACAACTGCCATCATGTCAAAGAAGAGGCAAATGGAGAGCTGCCGCTCATATTTGTTGTCCTGGTGGAAAGGAAGAGGGCAAGAGCTCAGCACTGGCTGCTCCAGGCCCACCTGGCCATGGGTTTGAAAATCCACAGGGCACAAAATTTCCTGGCAGCACCCAGCACCTGTGGTGGGGGGTCACAAAGCCTTACGTGGTCAAAGAGTGACAGGAGCCTCTCGGCCAGCCTCAGTGCTTGTCACAAGGGTTGGAATAGCCGCAGTGCCTGTCAGTCTGTTTTAAGGTCCAGAGACCTTCTCTGCCCCATGAGAGCATTGAATCTGCACATGGAGCTCTTAGAGAAGAGCTGTCCTGTGGTCAGTGTGAGGCCAGGAGCCACCCAGCCTTTCTGCAGGCTCAGGTGACCCCACTGATGGAGGGAGCTCCCAGGATCAGCTCTCCCCAGAGCTCCAGCAGCACAGCCAGCCACTGTCCAGGAGAGAGCGCAGCCTTCTCCATGCCCTGCGGAGCTGGTCCTGCAGCACCCCCAACCTGGATCTGGAGGCACGAATTCCCTCTGCAGTTCTCAGCAGGATGAGGGTCTCAGCTGCCAGGTTGGAGATGGAGGGGCTGGGGTAATCTCTCATATCTTGGAGGGCTGAACAGCGTGGAACAGAGCTGCGGGCAGAGCCTGGGTCTGCAGGGACCCCAGGAGCCCCTTCTGCCAGGCCACCCCACCCAGCTGTTTCCATGGTCGGGAGGGAGCAGGGCCCAACGGGATCACCTGGAAGGTGCTGGCCACAGATACCCCATATGCCCCGAAACTTCTCACTGCTCTGCCCACATCACCCCTTGTCCATGCAGGGAGCAGAGCCCTCCCCAGCCAGGGCAGGGATCACACCTCCCTGGTTGGGGTCTTTCCTCCTCCCTGCCAGCCCCTGCAGACACCCCACTGCCCTCACTCACCCTTGTAGATGACCCGGAGCTTCTCCTGCTGTCCCCTCACATGCTGTCCGGTGAGCTCTAGGGAGACACAGCCTGAGTCGGGGTGGGAGAGGGTGGCAGGGAGCCCTGCGGGCGCCCCAGCCCCACATCAGGTACTCAGGGCTCCACAGTCACGGGGCAGATACCTGCTGCCGGCGCAGCAGCCGGGGCTGTGGCCAAGCTGCAGTGGGGCAGGGAGGGACCCTGGGGTGATGGCTCACCAAGGAACCTGGTGGCTGTCTCTCTACCATATGCCACCCTAGGGAATGTGTGTTGGCAGGGCAAGCCACTTGAGGAAGAGACCAGAAATGAGAAAGTAAGGAATGCCAGCTAAACAGAAATGGGCAAGCAAAGCTGTTTTAGACACAGTGAATCATCATTCCTAGGGACACCTAGAACTAGAGCCTTTTGGTGAGGCAGGTGAGAAATAGCAGATAACGCCGTGCCTGGCAGCAGCAGTGTAACGGGGGAGTGAGGGGCTTGCCATTGGGAGAAAGAGCAATGAGAAGGTGGAAACAATCACAAAACAAACCAGCAAGGTTTTGCAGAAGATACGGAAGGCTCAGAAAGAGGTCAGCAAGGGGAGCGAAGGCAAAGCAGGTAAATAATAAAAAGAAGATGCAAAAGAAAAGTTAGATTGTTGAAGTGCATGGGATGTAGTTACGAAGACCTGAAGGATGGCATTCAGCAGCAAACCTGAAGATACAAAAGCTACTTGCTCATTCTATGACACAAGAAGCACGTCTTGGTATCACGAGAGCTTGTAACGTCAAGAGCCTGCTTGCTGGCGACTGGGTGCATGGTATAAACTAGAGAACTTGGTGGTTGTGCAGCCCACTTGTATATCTGTGCTTCTGTTACACTGTCTGGAGAGTATCGGGTGCATTTGCTATGGAGGGTCTTTGGGTCTGCTTTCATTTCTACGGAATCCAGTTCGTGCGTGGTGAGGCTGCTCCACAACACAAACCGAACAATGGTACGTGGGGATGGGGATATTTTAAATGGACAGCCTCATCCTTAGACAAACACACTAATGTAAACATGTGCAAAGCAAAGATCTTTCGTGGACCAGCATATCTCTGTCTCAGAAGTTGTGCCCTATGCCTGAGTTATGGCTCATTCCACCAAGGTTAGTTAATTTATTCTGGGATAAGGTTGTAAAGAAGCAGCTGGAGGGCTCCTCTTGGGTTCTAGAGATAGAGTTACTCACTTTTGTTTCTTCTGCGATGCATACAGAAAGACAGGAGAGGCTGAACTGGGTCTTTCCTAAAAAACATTGGATTTAATTATTGGCATTTGGTAGGATAGATAAATATATATTGTATTTAAATTCTGCAGGCAAGTAGATGCAAAGGCAAGTGACTTGTCACTTCACCGTGGTGCATTTTGTAATGCTGTAATACGGTTCAGCTAATTTCTTATAGAGTGCTGGAAGGAAGAGATTTTATTTTATTGCCAGTTCCTGCCTGTTAAGATTTGTATCTCCATTTGGCAGGTGGTATTAAAAAATAAAATAAAAAAGCCTGACTTGCACCTCAAGCTTCAGTTCCTTTTGGTCCTTTGGTCAAATACCAAAATAAGGCATTCATGTCACCATAAAGTAGCAGGTCTGACTAAATAAGCCACTAATTTGAGCAAATACCAGTTGGAGAAGTGCTTCATGTGTCTAAAATGGGTTTTAGAAGAGAAGATTCTAGGCAGTCTGAAAACCACACCTACTGTGTTGTAATTTATTGGTGGGGCGCCTTGTGAAAACGAGTTGACACACCAACAAGTTTCACTATTGGCAGCATCTTATTACCTAACACATATTATTGCTTACCGTGTTTGTTCTTTCTTCTCCCCTGTATTATATCTGGTGAGTAAATGCTTATCAACTAAAAGGAGGTGGGTGGAGTTAAGGCGGGTGGGGGGCAGAAATTACAGTATCGTTGAGAACAAATGGTATTAGGCTCAGAGAGCAGCAGCCTTCTCCTAGAGATAGCTTTGGCTCTTAGAACGTGTGATCCTTATTTGCCTCTGCCTCTTGAAGCGTGCCGGATTCTCCGCTCCAGATGAGCAGATGATCTCAAAAAGGCAGCGGGTTGGTGTTTGGAAGGAGCAAGCATGGAAGAAAATCTAGACAGCCATGGCCTTGCAGAGAGCAAGATTTTGTCTATCTGCGGGATTTTGTTTGTGGTGTTAGTTTTGTTGCCTTCAATGTTGAGAGTCTCGCTAGGGATTTCTCAGTTCTATGTGAAAATTGTAATAAAAATGTTAGAGGTAAGTTGAGAATTGGGTTAAAAAGGGATGTGTTTATTACAGGACATGTTTAATAAAAAAAAAATCTGTACATTTGATATACATCAAATGTCATAGAAGCCAGCAGAAAGAATTCCATTAACTTGGATGTGGTGTTTGCGGCTTTAACTTACATGATAGTTCTTTTGAACGGTGCCTTTAATGATGCCTAGTTATGTGTTGGACTGTAATCTAGTGCTGGTTTGAAGTTTATTGGGTTAAAGTAGAGATTACATGACATGTTGCTTCCAGCTCAAGCTGGTTAGAACACTTCATGCTATACTCATGACAAGTCAAATACAAATAAAAAGATGTATTGTTTTATGGGAGTTGGTAAGTAACAACATGTATTTTAGATGTACATAAATTTCAATGGTTTTATTTGGTTGATTTTAATTACATGGTATTAACTAGTACTATTCTAGGTAAGAATGCTGACTGTGTTTTCTTCTTCTAGTTACAAATCTGGGCGATCCAGCAGTTACAAGTTCTGCTGTACAAGGCTTGAGGAATCCATGCAACCTTCTAAAAGTGTAATTTTTCTAGGGATGAACAGGTTGAGATCGTGATTCTGCTGATATCAGTAAAAGTTTTCTATGGCTTGTAATAAGCCAGAATTACATTTAATTTTTCAAGTCTGACTTTTCATATCCATCAGTGGCCAAAAGTAGGTGCTGTGAATTCATCATATTGAACATGAAGCATTTCTGTTTTCCAGTCGATTAACTTTGTGGCATAAACCTGCTTTTCATGTGGCAGAAAACTTAGTAGTAGTATTGTTACTATTATTAAGCTTCTAGAACCATCTATTTGTGCAGTAGAATGTGTCTATAACAATGTGATACAGTTAATATCATAACCATCTTACCTTGCTAATTCTGTCTTATTTCTGTCTTATAATTCTTCTGTCTCCCTTTTTTGTTAAAATACTGATGAAGAGCTTGTCTTCAACTGTATGAACATAATTTAGCATAGTGCACAACTGCAAACTGTAGGAGTTGTGATTTTTTCAGATACTGATGTCAATGGGAAATGACTGCCTGAAGTAGCTGTGTGTAATATTGACTTTTATATGTGATACTATTTTTTTTTTTTAAATCAGCCAGTGGTAAGATAATTAAATTCTTATGGTACCCTGAGTAAGAGGCTCGTGGCACTTGGAACTGATTTCATCAGGCTCTCTCATATCAAACACAAACCTGAGGAGGTCTTTGGGCAGCTTTGCTGCTGCAGTTGGCAGACATTAAAATAATTTCTGTATTTTTCCCCCCGGTGCATTTTCCAACTTTGAAGGACATTTGATCCACTCAGTGGGTGCTTTATATAGGAAGGCACTTCTGTTTGGAAAATCACGTTGAGTGTTTTTCTTTCCACAGTTTTTGTGGAAAAATTATCAGGAGCATGATAGTTTTGTGCTCACAATCTGGAGGATTCGTTTATCAAAAAATAAGTAATTAATTGTTATGTGATCAGATACAGCTTTTTACTTCTAGTTCCCCGTTGCTGCAGCAGCTAATATAGGAGGAGCACAGCTCCATGTACTGCAGTTCGGGCTGCCTTGTTTTGTTCTGCAGTTGAAAGTCGTTCCCTAACTGTCCTGTGAGCAAAAAAAGGAGTTGCCTCCATTTTCATCTTATGATTAATTTCAGCTCTTTTCTTTGAAGTATTTTTCAAAGGCTTCTCATCGTGCCAAAAGAGGGAGAAAGAGCTGTCTTGGTAGGAAATAGGAGGGAGAGAGGATGGAGGGAATATTAGGTCCCCTTTGCTTGCGCTGTGGTTCTTGGCTCTTTGGAAGTAAGGTCAGGGCTGGGAAACGCTGAGTTAAAGCTTGTGCATGCAATTGCTGGGCCTCTGCTGGGAGTCCTGGGGCTCATTCACCAGGAGACGGCTGAAATTGCTGCTTGGGGTACAGTTAGCTTTAGAGCAGGCTTATAGGTGCCCTTTGTTTAAAAAAAAAAAAACCAAAACCCAAAAAACCAACCCAACCAAAACAACCCAACAATTTGATATTGATAGCCTAGTGAAGTGTGAGATCTACCTGAGATCTTGCTAATGGGGTGATGCACGAAGACCATCCTTGGTTCCTGGTGCTAGCCTGAATGGTGAAATAGGATGCCTTACCAAATAGCTGCACTGAAAATGCTGAGGGGCTGCTTAGTCCTGCAGTAACACACTACTGACTATATTGCAGGAAGAGCAGCACCCCAGCAAGTACCAAACAACTGGCTGGTGTTTCACCAGACAACTAACCATTGTGTTGCATTCGATTTAGTCTGTTATGTAGACCAGCACCTGAGAACACTCTGTATTTGCTTCTTACAGCTGTAAATAACTAAGTGAATTGGGAGGCAGAGGGCCACAACAACCCAGGCAATGCTACAGGCTTGGGGAGCAGCAGCTGGAAAGCTGCCCAGTGGAAAAGGACCTGGGGGTGCTGGTCGACAGCCAACTGAATATGAGCCAGCAGTGTGCCCAGGTGGCCAAGAAGGCCAACAGCATCCTGGCTTCTATCAGCAATAGTGTGGCCAGCAGGAGTAGGGAAGTGATTGTCCCCCTGTACTCGGCACTGGTGAGGCCACATCTTGAGTACTGTGTCCAGTTTTGGGCCCCTCACTACAAGAAGGACATTGAGGTGCTGGAGTGTGTTCAGAGAAGGGCAATGAAGCTGGTGAAGGGTCTAGAGAACAAGTCTTATGAGGAGCAGCTGAAGGAACTGGAGTTGTTTAGCCTGGAGAGAAGAAAGCTGAGGTTGTAGAGAGGAGGGGGTCAGACTCTTCTCCCATGTGACAAGTGACAGGATGAGAGGAAATGGCCTCAAGTTGCACCAGGGCAGATCTAGGTTAGATATCAGGAAAAATTTCTTTACAGAGCGGGTTGTGAAGCATTGGAGCAGGCTGCCCAGGGAGGTGGTGCAGTCCCCATCCCTGGAGGTATTTAGCAGCCGTGTGGATGTGGTGCTGGGGGACATGGTTTGGGGACCCTGGCAGTGCAGGGTGAGCGGTTGGACTCGATGGTCTTAAAGGTTTCTTCCAACCAGAGGATTCTGTGATTTTCCTCTATGTTTTGTCCATTTGAGAAAAATGAGTAGCGATTGAAGTCAAGGACTTGAAAAAAGTACCTTTTGACTTTAAAAGTTGTATTCTCAAAGAAAGCATATCCGTAGCCCTAACTGAGTTTGCTGGGAGCTCCGGGTGGTTTAGGATAAAGCCCAGGTTTGCAGAGCTGTTACTAAGCAAGGAGTGGTGGCATGTGGTAAGTCACTTTTGATTTCCTGACTTCACTGAACTGTTGTAGCAGTGTGGAGAGGGACTGGAACAAATGGACAAGATGCATGGAAATAATTCTTACCCTTTGTTGCTTCTCCGTCAAGAAATCTAGAAAGTTCTTGTTTAGAAACAAAGCAAACTTTCTTACAAAAGCAAGATTCAAAGTTTGAAAACTTGGGAAGTGATTGGGTTTTTTGGTTTTAGTACTTTTTTTGTAGTTTATTTTGTTTGTTTGTTTTTAGGACATACTGCTAGTGTATTAGTAAAAGATTTCCAAGACAGTAATTTCTCAATTGCAAAACTGTCATTCATTTATCCTTCAAATCTTTCTGAACATTATAAAGATTAATTTGGTTTGGTTTCCAATAGGGTTATTCTTTCCCATATACTTGTAAGGTTTTATTTGTGAAATAATGTGTTTTCTCTAAGTTTTGTATTCGTTTGTCTTTAGTGAGGTTTGCTGGAAGCGACAATATAGCAAAGCTATGCTAGGGATATTATTCCAGCTCTTTAGTATTGCAGCTGTGAAGGAAAATATGTTTTTTAGAATGGAATCTACACCATGCTCTTGCAGTCTTGTGAGAGTCAAATAAACATGTTAAATAGCTGTAGCTCCACATGCCAAGCTGGATTTTTATAAGATCTGAGCTTCTGTATGAAATTGGAGTATTGCTCCTTGAGAAATACTCCTGAGTAGGAAAGACATCAGCCAGCTGATAATTGTGGATATTCTTTGCATTGCTAGCTCACTTGGACGTTGACGTAGCTATTGCAGACACTTAGGCTAGAGGAAGAAGCTCACTGCTGTGCTTTCAAATACGTGGTTATCCTGAGCTAGCCACTGCATCAAAAAACAAACAAATGATGCTTGTGCTTTTATCCCAAACAAATGTCTAGGGCTCTTCTCAGCCTGTTTTGTCCACCCTCACTAGAGCAGCCAGGAGCTTTGTGAGTGATTTTCACTGTCTGATTGGGGACAGTCACTGCTTGCACATCCTCTCACACATGCTATGTAATAGGCAGATCATTTGCTCTGGGTTCTACTTTAGGATGTAAAAGAGACATGCAGAAAGGACTGTTGGTTGAAAATGTCATGAGTGCTTGATCTTAGATCGTGGCTTTAGCTTGCACGAAAAACCTACTGACCTTCTCTTTGTAATTGTATGGGAAGACTTTACATGGAATAATTGCCCTGATGCCTTTGTCACACATGAGAAGAAAGCCGAGAAAAGGATTGAAAAAGCCAGTGGAATGAGTGATTAGAAAAATTTTTTGGGAGAATCTGGGAGAAGAGGTAGTAAAATACAGGTATGTAGAGGCAGAGAGGCAAAAATGAATTATTGCACAGTATGGAAAAAATGGAATACCAAACAACACACCGACCTGTACTGAAAAGGAAAAAGGGAGGAGAAACCACAAGAAGTGAGATTTTGAAAAATGAACAGTCTATATTGTCTAGCTTTTCATGTCATGTACTATGAAGAAAGCAATTAAGCTAATGAAGTATTGGGCACGCTTATTTTGTTCTGAATGTAATTAGAGTCCGCCTCAAACAAATGGGCTGTTGGATTTAAGCTGTCAACTCTTCCGTATTCCAGCTGGGATCACGTGCTGGATGTTTGGACCTCTTGTGTCCTCATCACCTCAGAAAAGGCAGGGAAGAAAGCACAGCACCTGAGTTCTCATTCAGTCAGCAAACTTAGGAATGAAGTTGCTCCATTTAACACTTAAATTCTTTGTTGGTTGCAACATCTGTGTTTTTGCAAGGTATATAAAACATCCCTTCATTACTGTTTTGCAACAAAGACCAGCACTACAGCTCTGTCTCAATACTGTGCTAAACAAAGCCGATCACAAAGCCTTATTTCATATTTTAAAAAGAAATTTAAGCATGCAGATGCCACCGAATGCAGAACAATGTAGGAACTACTCTGCTGGGTCAGTCCAGAGTTTGACCCAGATAACCTGGCTTTGACAGGCATCAACTCAACTGCTTGATGAAAAGCCTAAGAGCTGGGTGATTGTGCGGCCAGGAATACCCTCCCTGCTACGTGTTGCTTCAGCCTCCCGTATGATTCAGGAGTTAGCAGAGTTTTGTTTCCCATGGTGATGTTCATCCATGTTTTTATGCAACTGCTCCCATTTCACTTAATGTCTGGCAGTATGTCCTGGACAATGAACTCCACAACGGTGTTTTGTGCAAACACCTTACCTTTTTCTTGCTCATACACCCTGCCCAACGCTTTCATATGAGGCTCCCCGGTTCTTGTGTTAGAAGAGAAAATAGGTAATCGTTCCTTATGCACTTGTTCCGTGCCAGTTCCGACTTCGCAGACCTCAGTCATCCGCTGTCTCAGCCAGCTCTTTTCCAGGCTAGCAAGCCCTGTGTAACCATTCATCTATTGAAAGCTGTTCTCCATCTGCCTTGTCCTCTGCCTTTGTAGCCTTGGCTGACTATTTAATTATAGGCTGCCACTTCTGTTCCGCTGTTGCCCTGCGCTATGAGGCACTAGGTAATAGCCTGGCAGGACTTTATTACTAGTCAGCTTTATAAGTTTTTGTTTGTTTTTGACTTGTCTTGCTCATTTGAATTAGCATATTTCTGTGAGTCAGCTTGGTCAGTGATTATCACCCTTTTTCTACCTGGGATTCAAAGCCCAGCCTCCTTGAGGTATTCCAAATCCTTCAAGACAGTATGAGCAAACTCGTTTCTGGCAGTGCTTGCCAACTGGCAGGTGCCTGTTCATGTAGGAGGATCACGATGGGCAAGGGGGTTAGACAGGAGAGCAGAGAGTAAGACAAAGGGCTTTATTTGCCAGGCTAGGTGATGTTAATCTTTTTCCTCCCTTACGCCACACAACTATCCTAAAGGATAGTAGGCAAGGGGTGAGGACCAGCAGTACTTTATAAAAAGGTTAAGTTTGCCACACGTCTGCCTTTACTCTCTTTTACAATGTTCCTGTTCCATGTATTCTTTGATTTGTCAGTGTGTGGGCTGCTGTCTTCATGACATCTCCCGACTCCCCACTTCTGAATGACTCTCCATATATTGCAAAAGGTTGAGCTGGATGATGTACCAGTTTTCCTTTCTTAGGCAGTAACTGGAAAGTTTAGACAAAGTGATTTTTTTTTTTAATGGTGTCATAACAGATGGCTTGCATGGAATTTAAAATATCACATCACTGCCCATTCTGCTTTCTTTTTTTTCCTTTTAAAATTGCTCGTTAGAAAAGGTCAACTAAGGGTACCTAAAATATCCTAATTATACCATGATTCCTTTTTTGTTATTGACTTAAACTTCAATAGCTACAGAAGGAGTTGGTAGAGAGCACACAGAACTTAAGGGTGACAAAAAGCTAATTGACGTTGTTGGCATACGCAACATGTAATGTGGTGATGACTATGTGAGATCAAGCTTTATTGTGACTGAAATGGCTGCACATGTCAGCAAGAGGGAAATAAACTGTTTAACAAGAGTTTATCCTGAAGCAGAAGGATGTATCCTTATCTGTTGCAGGTGGGAAGCCTTAATAGCAGGTGAGGACATGAGTGGATCATTGATTCCTTAATAACGAGCAGAGCTTACATGCAAGCATCCTGTGCCCTTTGTTAGGGCGGGTATCTTGATGTAAAGCCAGAAATATCTAGTCTGCACGAGAGCTACTATTTTATGTCTATATGCGTATGACGAAAACATTCAAAACCATGAAAACTTCACAAATTAAGTATACTGGTATGTTTTGCTAATGGAGGAGTTTTATGCTGCTCTGTACAAGGAGGAGATACTTGGATTAGCTCAAAAAGGTAAAGACAGGGAAAGGTGAAAGCTCATTATCAAAATTACTACTTCTAGTGTACTATAGATATGAAATGGTCCCTCCTGTGGATATGAAATGGTCTTTTTAGAAAAACAGCATGAATACCCTAAAGCCAAGGTAATCTGTTTTATTCTTTAAAATCCATTTTAGGTCTGTTTTGTCCAGCATGTCGCTAATGTCAGTAGTAGTATTTGGCATCATTCTGATGCCTGAAGCTAACTGGGGAAGAGTTTTGGACCATGGACCTCATAGAGTCTCTTAGGTAGCTCAGTAATTTGTGGGGGGTTTGAATGGTTTTTTTTTTGTTTTTGTTTAAAAAAAAAACCAAAACAAAAAACCAAACCAAACCCAAAGCAACAAAAAGCCCCAGGGTAAAAAAAAAGGCAAAAAAAACCAACCAAGCCTGCCTGTGTCCTGGAAACAAGTTTGAGCTAAGTTATTTTTCCTGACAATGGCATAAGGTAATCTATATAACAAATTAAACGGGAGGCACGCAGGACAGCCTTCGAGCGGAATTTGAAAAATGAAAATCTAAGACCTGGCCTCAGTAAAAGAGGCTCAGGCCGTTCACCTAAGGTGATTACAGCATGCCTGGAAATGATGAAATGAAAACTATCAACATCTACTCTTCTTGTTTTGGGAACAGTGGGCCACGCTGCAGATCGAGGAGGGAGTGAAAAAGCAGAAGGCGCTCGCACTTGGAAATTTAATCTCCACTGGTAAGATCTCTGAATGAAGGTGATACAGCACAATTCGTCTTGTAAAAAGCCACCTTTTAATATCTTATCTCGAAAAGAGTAAGCAGAAACATAAATTGCATCTGATGTTAAGTAAGAGAACTGGAATGGCCAAAATGGAGTTTGATGGGCAAGTAACTGCTGAAGTTACAAACCTACAAAAGAGACCTGAGGTATGTTATAAGCAAGATAATCGGTGAACGACTGAGTCTTCTGAAGAAAAGGTGTTAGAGTCTAGTCTGGGTAGAGAAGATGTTGCTGATAAGCATTTGGGAAGCTCTCCCTGTTTTCATGAGTGTTTTGTACTTTCTGGCTCCATCATCTCTCTCTTCACAAGACTAGGAGGAATGAGTATTCTTTGCCTTTGATATTGCTCTGCAGGGATTCTCTCTTGTTTCTTGTGGCTCCTAGCACACAAAAAGCCAGGGTCTCTCAAGTATCACAGATCTCCCACGGATCACAGTTACAATTTGCATTCTTCTCTAGGGTTAAAATGGGGATAAAACATGAGAGAGTAATTTTTTTCCTCGTTCCAAATATTTCTTCTCACTTCTTTGACGAAGGAGACTGGGTTAAGTTCTTATAATAATCCTTTCACTCGTAGTGCTATTTTCAGTCATTAGTCACGTAGACTGTTTGGTTTGTCAGCTAATGAATTTCAGGTCCGATGATTTCCTGGACATTGAAGGTTTGACTGAAGTGCAGCTGGAGGAGAGTTTTGTGATTCTGGTCAGAGGGTAGTATGTTGATTAAGATAAATTAAATGTCTTTTGAATAAAGCATGTTTGATGTCATCCAATACCTGCCACCACCACCCCCCCCCCCCCCCCCAAAAAAAAAGGTAACAAAAAAGCTAAGTGTTAGCTAGTATGAATCAATACAATTTTAGTCGCTGTTACCAGGCAGATGGGCACCTGCCCTCAGAGTGACATCAGCAAACGTCACTGAGGCTTGCTGTGTGGCCATCCTATGATATGGACCATGAATGCATTGTCATTCTTCCTGCACAATGCTGCTGCGTTACACTCTGTATATCTCGGGGGAAAAATCTGGGTGCTTTCAAGTTTCTTGGTAGTGAAGTGACTCTTAAAGTAGAAGGGATGGGGGAAGAGTGAAGGCTGTGAGAAAAAATACCAGATGAAGGTGTTTGTTACAGCTGGGAAAAATTAAAACTCGTCAACGGCAGCAAGAACAACAACTATACAAACAGTGCCTGAATCTGAGTCAAGGAGGGGTCTGCAGTCTTGGCAGTGAGTGCACTGTCAGCGTTTCTAGGTGTGTGCACATATGTTTTGTAAATAATGGTGAACTGTGTGGTGTGCTCAAGGTCTTATTTGCTGCTTGCTCTGAATGCTTTTCTCCTTTATTCAACAATTTCGTGGTCTTGTATGGCATAGGACTAGAGAAGGAACTTTTGGAACTCAATGCAGTATGTAAATGAGGCATAATAGTGCAGTTATGGTGCTTGGAGTAGGAGGAGAGCTATTTCTAAAAGCATGTGTATTTTACTAATTTTGGAATCCATATTGTCCCTTCCCCTGTGTGGAAGGAACTCATTTCCTCATGCAGGGATCATCCAGAGAGAGGAAACCTCCATGGAAGAAGAGATTGCTGGCCAGCACCAAGGATCTTTCAACCTTGCTGATGTTATGTACTTCTCCAAAAAAGGGTACGAGGCAGTTGCAGAAGATGAAGTCACCCGCCGGTTCTCCTCTGAGGAGCTGGTGTCCTGGAATCTCCTCAGCAGAACCAATGCCAACTTGCACCATGTCAGCTGGCAACTGAGCATCGTGTGGGTCGTTGGGATCCTAATCCGGTATTGTCTCCTGATGCCTTTTCGGTGAGCCAGATGTAATTTGCTGGGATGGGTTTTTTCATATTACTTTTCACAAATGATGTGATATGATATGCTATTGACCAGTGCAGAAAGGAGACTCTGGTATGACTTTACTTTCTAAGATGCCGTTGAAACTCAAATATCCCCAAAAGAGAGAAACCTGCTGAAGACGTACGTTTCTCATGTTCCGCGTGTTTTATTTGTAATTAAGTTGTTTTTAAAATCCAGCAAAACTTCATAGAAATGATCTGGAGATTTTTTTCTTATGTAAAGTAACAACTGTTTCAATGGAAAGGGTCGGGCTCTACCTGTCTGAATAAGAGACAGGGAGACTGTATGTTGAACACCTGGGGTATGAAGCAGAGCCAGTGTCCTGGTAGCACAGGGCTGGGTAGAAAAAGGAGTCATCCACCTGGAACATATTAAACTTTCAGACTTTTAAACTTTTCCTTTAAGCAAAATCAGCCTTTTATCATATCGACCAAACAGTTACAAATATTCACATGTTCTTGTAACGAGCAAAAGCTTTCAAAATTTCTTATACCTTTGATGGGAGGACAGCATATTCAAAACACAGCTGCAGTACGTAGAGGGATTTCATACCAGTCAGTCACGCAGCAGAGCACGTATGTCTGTGTGTAAACTTAGACATGCAGCTTAAGGTGGTAACGTTTATGTAGAAATGCCTTCAATATTGGTTTTGCTCAGGCATTAGTAACCGATGAGGTTTAATTTTTATGGTTATATAGCAGCTTACTGCTTGGGGTGGAAATACATACTGACGTTTCTGGATGGGTATTTAAAATTGAAATGATGGGTCCCTTTGGGCTCTGAGAACTCTCCCCTGCGTTAAAGAACACTAGACACTACTCGCTGTGCTCTTTAAACGTCATGGCTTCTTCACCAGGTGACAGCTTCAGGTCCGACTGTGGTGCAGGCAGCACAACGCTTTGTACTCAGTGCAGGATTAATTGGAAAGACGCTCACGTTATGCTGTTGGCCTTAACTGATTTGTATGGTCAGTTAGATGCAATTTAATACTGGAGGGAAGTATTGTGAAATGGATCAAAGGGTTAAATAAAAGATTTTCTTACTTGTGCTTCCAGTTTCGCTTTCTAGCGTTCAATTAAGATTATTTTACTTCGTAGTGTCTGCTTGGCTGTTTTCAGCATCCTCCTGCTGGTCTTGGCCACGACAGTAGTAGGACAGTTTCCAAATGGCAGGTAAGTGTTTGCTGAGGGCTCTTTCAATTTCTTTTTTAATTTCTTTAAGGATTTGAATTAGTATGTTGGAATATAAATCTGCTTGAGTCTGGAGGGTTAATGTGAACTATGGTGGGGTGATTTTTTTTTCCTGTACTGTAAACTCATAGAGCACTATGAAAGAGGGTATGGCAGTGGCATTTCAAAGTGGACACGGAGTGTAAGCCAGATAAATACTGATGGCAGCGTGTCTTAGAGTGAAAAATAACTCTACTTGAGTCAGAATAGAGCACGAAAATCATCTGTACTGAGCAATTCCTTATTAATACTGTAAGATAGTTATGTCCTGTCAGTGAAAAAAAAAACCCTCAAATTTGATTAATCAGCTAAATATTTTTAAATTTAGTTATTGTTAATGAATGAGTCAATAGGAGTCGCTCCCAGAGAAAATCTTTAAAACAAAACCCTGACTATTATCTTCTCTGCCTTGAATGTGGTGGTTTAGAATAGGTAACAGTAGAAGAACGGACCAAGAATATCTTTCATACCTCATAAGATCCGCCTGTGTGGCATTGTTAGTGCAATTGAATCTTCTTCATATGGTCTTTGTAATAACAGCTATGGGGAATAATTTGGAGAGTTTACATTACATTACATTACATTGTTCTATGACTACATACAACTGGAAATGTATCTATGGCTTCGTTTCTTTTAGGGTTAAATACTGGCTGAGCAACCAGGTTCAGATGATATGTGCCACATTAGGTGTCCGATGTATGAGTGGTCTTGTTCACTTCCACAACAGGTGAGTTGTGCCACTCTGCTCTCATAGGTTTGGTATTGATTTTTTACCGTACTCAATGTCTCAAGTTTCAGAGCAGGATTCTTATTCCATTACTGCATGCGTACTTATGACGGTGCAATTTGATCCAGGAAGCTGTTTAGATCCTGTAGACTGTCAAGGTGTTTGCATGCCCTGCTGTGTTTTCTGTTGTCTGCTGGCAGGGTGTGTAAAGGTGGAATAGTACTGTGTTCTTGATTCAATGTATACTTAGATATTCTTCTCAATGTTTGTCACAAATGTGTTAGGGTGATATTCTTGTGTGTGATTATAAAATGTTCAAATGTTTTATTAGCTTATTTTTTGGGTAAATAATTCTTCACTGTCTCTCCTAAAGTAAGTTTTGGGTGGTACTTCAATAAGTTTTTGTAACATCTTGTGGTGGAGATTTATGTAATGGAGGCTTCTGAAATATTTTTTTTGTCTGTGCTTTAGAAAACAAGCAAAATCATGCTTTAGTGTCTCTGCTTTTACAGTTTTAGTGTCCAAGTAGTCTTTGATATATACCTCTATGAATGGTAATGTATGCAGCTAAAATGCCTACTCCAATGAAGCTAGGAGGAAGCTGGTTTTGGTGAAATGCCAAAACTAGTGAAATGTGAAGGGACTCTTGAAAGTATGAGGAAAGATAACTTATCTGCTCTAACTTTTAATGTATATCATAATGTATTAGTATATCTGAATTTTTAATGCATATCATAATAATATTAGTATTTTAAAATGTTTTGTGTTCTTGTGCTTTCTGTGGATCTGCAGATGAGCTGTCTGCCTGAAGTGCTTTTGTCACTGAGAGTCTCACTTGTGGATGTATGCTCACTGGACGGCTCACTGTCACTGTAGTCTGGAGAAAAAACATTAAGTAATTACTTTTATGTTTGTCACTGCAGGGAAAACAGACCGCGGGAAGGAGGCATCTGTGTAGCCAACCACACATCTCCATTAGATGTTCTCATCCTGTCCAGTGATGGATGCTATTCCTTGGTATGAATGAGAGAGCTGGTAAATATTGGTAATGTTGAGATGCCTGTAGATGTAGCATTGGGTAAGAGGATAGACTTACTGGTAGAAAGAGTGGGGTTTGATAGCACTCAAACTCATGTTCGGGACTGCAAAATAATAGACACATGCAGGTGTGTGCCCACTTTTGACCAAGAGGATTGGTATCATTTGTGAATGAGCTTAGAAACTGATGCATCTGTGTTCAGAATTGTATCATTTAAGTGTGTGTGTGTGTGTTTGCATAGTAAACAGTTTCTTTTGGGTTTGCAGGTTGGCCAGATGCACGGAGGGCTTATGGGGCTTATTCAAAAATCTTGCATGCAAACCAGTCAGCATGTTTTGTTTGAACGCTCAGAAATGAAAGACCGTCATCTGGTGAGGAAAAAGTAAGGTAGCGAGGTGTTTGCTTAATTGTCCCATCAGGTCTAGTAATTGTGAGGTCCAGGCATGAACTGAGACAGTTCTCACCCTGCATCTCTCTTTGGTGGGCAGCTGTAGGTTGTTTACTCAGTGTAAAGTCTGGAACTGCCCCATCAATGAAGACGCAGGGTGCAGCAATCATCTCATGAACTTTTGATCATTTGCCCTGTAACCTCTGGGAATTTCCACACTGCCACAATCACAGAAGCCTGTTTATCTGCTCATTCAGTTTGGAGGCTGATAGTCTGGGGTGTCAGGACAGAAATCCGAGTGCTGTCAGCACATCTGCTTCCCAGATCACGCCTTACCCTAGATACTTATTTCATCATCTCCAGGCACTGAAGCTGGTTATATTTCCTTTGAGTATAGGATAAAGGGAGGCTGATTGTAGGAAGAAAAAAACAAAAAAGAGACCAAGGTACCACCTAGCTTCTAGAAGCTGGAAGAGCATCCTGGAGAAGTCATAATATGTTTGCTTAATGCCTATACTGCTCTTCAGGCCTGCGGTATTGCTTCCTGGCAGAGAGAGCACGTTGGACTTCAAGGACACGAACAGACCTTGAGTCAGTACGGCAGTTCTTATATTCACAGGTGTTTACAGAGGCTGTTCTTAGTCATCCTAAATGGTCATTAGATAGAGTGCAATGCAGCTAACATTAAGTAAGTGTCTATGGCAGTTTGTCCTTAGAGAAATGGAGAAGATCCCCCCATGTGGGAAAATTCTTCCCTTTTTTTTAGATCTGATGTTTTGGTTTTGTTCTTTAATGCAGACTGGATAGGAACTGCATGCTCTTGAGTCATAGGAAAGACAGGTGTCTCAGGAAACAACAGATTTTTTGGTCGATAATCTGCTTACTGGTAATACATTTGTCTTTAAGTGATGCAGCAAATGTAGTAAAATAGTGGCCTATCTCTTAACTAGATGCAGAGAATCATTAGATACATATAAAACGTGTTATGAACCTAGAAGGCATGAAAACTTGAAATGTGGAGTGTACTTCAGTTCACAGCTGGAACCTGTCAAAGATAAAAGGGAAGCGATTCCATTCCCTGGCTTCGTGTTAGTTAACTGGGTTAAAATGGTGAAATAAAACCATATATGGTTTTGTAGAAAACCTACTTTTGCAATTAGCAAGAGATAACCTCTGAGATAAAGGCCTGAAACTAGCACACATCCCCTGGCTGAGGCTACTGACTGGCAGAGAGGAATTGGGCAAGGCCTTCTCTGGTCCTCTGTGAGAGGTAACGGGCGTTGAATTCTTGGCCAAATGCAAATATGAGTCTTCTATGAAAATGAAGTATACACTGAAATTTTATTTTTCTCTCCCCAGAATTAGAGAACACATTGCAGATAAGGCCAAATTACCCATTTTAATTTTTCCAGAAGGTAGGGAAAAACCATTTTGATTTCATTGCTATTCTCACTTCTTGCCACCGAGTGCAGTTTATTGTACTCAGTCTTTACAAGTGACGTGTTTGGTTTTAGTCTGTGGAATTAAATAGCTCTTGTGAGATATTAAAAGTCAGATTCTAATTTTTTATAACCCTTTTATGACAGTCTGTTTGCTTTAGTGTATAGCCTAATGGAAGAGAGAACAGGCTCTGGGATTATGTTTCAGAACTAAAGCTTACTTTCTCCTTTAGCAACTTAAGTCTCCTTAAGACAGTTTAGGATTCATTTGCTGATACTTTCCTTAGAGTGAATGAAACTCTTAATCTGTTTTAATTCTGGCCAGGTACCTGCATAAACAACACATCGGTAATGATGTTTAAGAAGGGAAGCTTTGAGGTAGGAGGGACCATCCATCCGGTAGCAATCAAGGTAACGTATCTGCAGTTTTCCAAGCATGGAAGGATTATTTGCAGAAACTTCTCATGTCAGAGAAGCTGTTCATGTGTAAGCCTCAAAAAGGTGTTTGTTCTGTGTGAATAAGGTACTGAATAAGCCCTGAGAAAATGGAATCTTTCCATGGTGCTCAATGTCTTGCAGTTCAGGTGCAGTATGGGAAGGGTTTCACTGAGTGTCTTTACAACTGAAAAGCACCGTTTGCAATCGCAATGCTGTGCGTTCAGTTCTGCCTGCTCTTTCTGTCCTAGGGCCCCTGGCTCTGGTGTGCTCTGGAGATAAAGGCACTTTTTTTGGCACTTCCAAAACTTTCTAAGTAGCTTTAGCCAAGTCACCCTAGCGCTAGATATGTTAGTAATTTTTTCTGGAACCATACTGTTGCCTGCTCTTATGAAAATTGTTAAAACTGGCACGAGCGTTTTCAAGGACACCCTTGTAGTCTGCATATCTGTAGATGACAAGTCTTTACATTTTGAGCAGATCTATCTGGTTAGAGTTGAGATGTGTTTCAATGGATCTGTCACAGTTTGGGGTCCTGCATTGATTGTAAAGGTTAACTGTTATAAACTTGTAATAAATGTTGAAATGTGGAGCTTTACTCAGAATTTACTGCTGCTTTTAGGAGGTGTGATTAGATTTACCCCTGATTTAACAAACTGAACTGTGACTTCACAGTAAAAAAAGAGCAGCTTAACGTGATTTAAACTTAAGGTAGCAGATCATGCCCTCTTGTTTATTCTTCTTGTCTTCCAGTATGACCCCCGCTTTGGAGATGCGTTCTGGAACAGCACAAAGTATTCCATCATGACCTATGCTTTTAATATCTTGACCAGCTGGGCTATTGTCTGTAACGTGTGGTATCTGCCGCCAATGGTCAAAGAGGTACTTACACTTTTGTATGTTTCAAAAATGCTTGTAAAACGTTGTCTGGGAGCAAGTCTGCATTATTACACGCGGTGTGTTGGCATTACATTTGCGAATCTTTGTTGGCCAGAAAGCAACACTGTAGTCTTAATTTTAAGTGAGCACAGATTTGTGTGGATTAGTTATCTTCATGCAAAAACTACTCTTGTAGAGATTCAGATATTTCTGCACCATGCTCCCAGCCAGCTTCCAAACAGCTTCTGTACTTGGGTGCAGCTGCCTTGCTTTCCTCTGCTTCCAGAGACTAGAAGAGATGTTAAAATGTGGGTTTATGCTGCAGGACTCCTGTCCCTCAGCCCAGCCCAAACCTCCCTTTTTTACTCCAGAAGTGATATATAGATTCAGGCCTTCATGCTGGGCTGCTTCTACCTTCTCTGTTCCCCTCCACCTCCATCTGCACAGCTTCCTCCCACCTCTGTTGCTCAGCCCTGCAGAAGATCCAGCTAATCCTTTGCCCAGGAGCTTTACCCCCCCACTTGGCACAGCCTCTCAGCCCACCGCCCCTGGACACACTGACAAAGTGGCCAAGGCCTTTTCTCCAGCAGTGCCCCAGTTTGGTGCTGCCTATCCCAGCCTCTGCTCAGCCCTCGTCTTGGCAGGAAAGCTGCTGTAACGCATGTATGTTCAGTCCTCTGCAGTTTGGGCAAACTGACTCCTGTGAACTCGCAGTGTTACGCTGATCCTGAGTGCCCACCCTGTTCAAGGCTCCCCATCTCCTCCAAGGTAATGCTGTAGGGGTTTTCCCAGCTGCAGACTGATACTGAAGTACTGGGAGCAGATGCATCCCCCGCTCTGGTCAGACCTGTGACCTCACGTTGTGTGGTGGTTGAGATTGCCCCAGAAACCACAGAGCTTCCTACTTAGTTCTTTCCAGCTGCGAATGGTGGCAAACCAGGCGGAGTTCCCCAGGACCAGCTGGACCTGCCCTGCAGGTCACATCTGCCGTGTGGGCCTGGCATAAACCCGAATGCTTGCTGTCTGACAAAAACCATCTCTTTCGGTGAGACATGGTGAAAATGTTTCCGTTGCAAAGCAAATAATTTGTAAATTTTTTCAGGAAGAAGAAGACGCTGTTCACTTTGCCAACAGAGTCAAGGCTGTCATTGCTGCTCAGGGAGGAATGTCTGTGCTTCCTTGGTAAAAAGCAACACCTCTGAGGTCGAATTTAAAGCATATTTAGGTGTTCTGTATTCTGAAATGTTAGCCTGGAATCTTGTAAAAGTTATTCCAGATTGGCTTTGTTTGGGCTGTAGTCCATCACCCTTACTGACCCTCAGTGAGAAAAGATTACTTTATTCCTTGAGCAGTTCCACAGAATAAATAGACTAAAAATAAAAAGAGAAATGGAGCTGCTGTCAGGATCTAGCCAGCAGGTAGTAGTTGGTGAAAATAAATTATTTGCCTGCTAAATGCTGGATTAAAGGAAAGGCATTGCTTGCGTTTGTTGTGTGGCAAATCTTGACAGTACAGATCATTTAGTGTCTTATTGCAAAAGCCAACATTCAGGGTGAAAACTGCTTTGACTACATAGTCTAAATACTGTAATGTTTTTCTGCCTTGACCTTGAAGAGAGCTCAAAGCTGTTTCTCTTCTGTATCTTTCAGGGATGGGGGCCTGAAAAGGAAAACGGTCAAAGAGTCTTTCAAGGAAGAGCAACAGAAAAAATATTGCCAGATAATAATAGAAAATGGATCTGTGGGAAACAGAAATGTTTGTTAAATAGTATTTACTTTATCTCATTTTTCCATGACTTATCTCCACCAGAAAATGGGCTATTTTTTATATTAAAACCAAAATATTTTCATTCTGTTCCTGCATATGACACAGCAGGGAAACCATAAAGAGATAGTGTTTTGTATTAAATAAGGATATTTAATAATATTATATATATATTGAAAATAGGAAGATTTTCAATATACTAGTAAAATTCTCTCCAAAGTTGAGTGAGAAGAATCTGCAATAAAATTACTTAGGTACATTAAAACACCAATCTTGACTTACTCTGAAGACTTAAATGGTAACTTCTTACCTCATAACAACACATCTCTGTACTCCTGGCCTCTATCAAAGACTGGGACTAGCAGTTTTCCCGTGAGCCACAGTCACTGTGTTGCTGTAGAGATGGATGTCCTGATGTCAGAAGACATTAAGCAGCTCACCAAAACATGTTTTCCCAATTGCAAATTGGAGAGGAATGGTTGGATGTCAGGGAAAGGGCAGTTGCTGACTTTTCCCTCCATGTCATGAGATCAGGTATGGCAACTTAAGAAGCTTTTCAGGGTCCCACTGACAAACAGCAGAACAGTGTCTAGGGCAGCATGTCTCCAATGCCTGGGTGTGTGATGCTGGGATAAATTTGTCACAGTTGAGGACAATCTTGTAGAAAAATATCAGTTTTTTAAATTATATTTTGTCTTCTGATTTTGCTACATTCCTTTCTGTCTCTGCTCGTATGCATTACACAAATTAGTGAAAAGCTATGACATGACCTCTGTTATCCTCTGTAATTATCTCTGGATAGCTACCTCCTTGCTCAATGTGAAGGCTACTGATTGGCTCTCTGACAAGCCCACCCTCCAGAAAGAAAGAGAGTAAGGAATTTGAGATGGACATATTTCTGTCACCCATAGTATTTCTTTGTATAAAATACTTGCTCTCCTGTTAAGTAGCTCCCACATGGAAGAATCTATCTTCTTTAATGATCTGTACATCACTAATGAAGCACACCCCAATAGGTGTTAGGTTGCTTTAAGACAGATGAGTTGGTAAGGACAGTTAATAAGGTTTACGTGACAGCAGCCTGTTGGCTGGGGTCTCTGCGGAGATGGAAGACCTGTAGTGTGAGCACAAATACTGCAAAAAGACATGCACACGAATCTAGCACTGTACAACCCTGGAGAGTCTAGAAAACTAGTATTCAGAGGAGGGGCTACAGGAGGTGGTAACTGCCCTGAGGCTGCATGGCACAGAAGCAGCACTGGAATGAGATCTCCTCTTTGGTGGCCTGCAATATCATCCCTGGGTTTGGTTGTTACAGGTGTGTGAATTCTCTTGGTGGGTCAGTCAGTCCAAATTTTGGTGCTGCAGGTAAGCAGTAAGAGAAACTGCCCTTTTTAAAAGCTGTTGCCCACCCAGCTAGGGAGAGTGCTAGCAGTATGTCGACAGAAGAAATTGGCTTCCGGCTCTTCTATTGTGAAAGAGGACTGCTCGCACCCGACTGTGGTAAGCTGTGCCTCTGTCTGTGGAAGCTGTTGATTTAGTTTCTCAGTACAAAACTCTGAAGAAATGCGACAGACTATCCTGATAACTATTAAATGTCTTCAGTGTGCCAGATTTAAAATTGGGAGTTTTTTCTTCTGTGTGACTGTTGTCTGAGAGTTGCTAACAGAGACTGCAGTTGTGTGCAAGGGGTTAGGACAAGCATTGGGAACATCCTTGCTTCCAACAGTACTGTGTGGTTCTTCCTGCTCAGAGGTAAAAGGGGAGACAGAAAAGGCAAAAGCAGGGGCCAGAGACAGGAAAAGGTGGGGAGACAAAGAACTGTTGAAACAGAAACTTTCTCATTTGGGCTCTGCTTCTGTAAGACATTAGGAGATGATGTGCCTTTTCTCCTGTCCTGCAACACTTCCCCAGCACACCAAGAGGAGATGAGCCCTTGGCTGCGTGATCCTCGTTATGGTTATGGCTCCAAGTCTTGTAAAAGTATAGCTCAGACCTCTGAACATACAAGTATTATGTGTCGCCTGTTGAGCTATGAGAGGAGAGTGGTGGTGGTGTCTGTATTTTCTCTGCCATTTTTTGGCGTCTTGACAAAAGAAGCTAAAAACTCTGTGAAGTATGGACTTACATATAGAACGGGGAAATTTAAAGCAGGGGATGAGCCCAAGAACTTGTCAAGACAAGAGTGAGGTGTGTTTGTTAGCTGCCAGTAAAAATGCCAATCATCTGATTTGAAACAGACAGTACTTTGTCTTGCCCTGATTTGAAGAAATGTTTCTGGGTTGTACTTCATTTGCATTTGTCAGCACTGACCTTGGCAATTCCTTTTAACGGAAATTGTATGCTGCCCTTAGAGTGCTGAGGTGGTGGAGGAATCGCTTGTTTTCCAAAAGGACACCACAGATAACAGTGCCCTCCTCCTCCAGCAAGAGGGCATGGTAACAGTAAAAAGAACACGTTCTCAGGATAACACGTGAGTGGGAAGCCGGTAAACAGCAGCTTATTTTTCACAAGCAAAGAACTCACGCTTGTGTTACTTCTCTTCTTTGCTTATCTTCTACTGGTCTTGCAGGAACCAGGCTTCTAAACTGTTCGAGTTCCCTTTTTTTACTCCATACCTTTGCAAGATTAAATGGAGCACAGTCTCGTGCTGATTTGTGCTGACTAGTAGGCTTAGATGGAAGAGAAGGAGTATCTCAGTGGATCAGGCATTCAAAACCAAAACTAAACCACCCTCCCCCCCCCAAAAAAAAAAATCTGTGAGTGTAAGTAATGTTTTTTCTTTTTCTTTTTTTTTTAATTTGCTAGCTGTGCAAGCTACATAGACAAGATGTATCATCATCTTGGAGAAGCCTGTGGCTCTGTCTTCCTCAAAAGCACAAGCTTTTTCTGTTGTTTACCATTTAATGTGTTTGCCCTTCAGCTCCTTTACTCATAGGCCTTGCACTTTTAATTGAGTGGGTGGCCTCTTCTCCAAATAAAATATGAGGGTCTTCTATACAGCTGATCGGCGAGGGAAGACCTACATTGTAAAACATAGCCTGCCTTTGTAATTTGGAGCTGCTGGCTAATACCTACGTGTGAAGCATCTAAGCGATGCTAGCTGTTGCGCAACGTTGATGAAACTGAAACAAACCAAAGCAGTCCTAGGTGAATTCATCCTGAACTTCTGAGATGCCTAAGACGGTGAGTTACAAGTTGAAAATAAAATCAGGTCCTCTCACTATGTGGGTGAGTCAGAGTTGAAAGAGCTGCTTATGCTAACTTCAGAAGACATCACTGATGAGCTGTGTGGATAGAAATCCAGATGTATCTGAGAAACTCCCCCTTTAGGTCCTTAATAGAACTCAGGCAGCACGTCCAAGGTGCAGTGCAGAATCTTTGTGCGCAGCATGGGCCCTGGAGTGGTCCAGGACCTTGAGCCACTTGGGCACTATCCTGCTTCTGCACTGGGCTGAAGGCTGGAGCAGTGTCCCCTGTATTTAGAGTCCTGAAGCCTTGAATAAGTAAGGGCAACTCTCAGAATGCCATAAAGGCTGGGTCAATTTGTCTAATGTGCCTCTCCTTCCTCGGGCAGGCTTCCAAAACTGGAGCTTGAGAAGGAGTCCCCTGAAAGAATTTTTTTTTTTTGGATGTTCACATTACTATTGCCCAAGTTTTCCAGGGTTGGGAGTAGAACTTGTAAAGATGATTTCTGCTTTGACTTCTTTAAATATGCAGACTGAAATAGCTTCAACATCAGGTTCATAATTCTGGGTTTTCATCTCTGGACTAAGCAGAGGTTATTTGGACATTACCACTCTTCATGCTTAGAGTACATTGTGCTGCCCTGCTGAAAGGGTAAAGTAACCTGAAGCAGGTTGTAACTATGCAGCATTAAAGCAGTGTAAGGTGAGTTTCTGTATAAATGACTGTCATTGCTGTAACGTATTTGAGCCAGTTTTTTAGAGAGGTTCTCTAAATTTCTTGGGCCTCCCAGAACTTATGTGACTCAAATGTAAGATGGAACCAAAAGTTTTGAGATCTTTTCATCTACGTAAATAAACATACCATTTTTCTGTGTGTGTGTATACACACTTCATATTGTATATATATAAGTACCTACTATTAGGAGCATAGCAGGGATGTGAGAAACATGAGTTAATTATAACAATAGAAACGTTACGGATTATTAGAAGACTTAGTGATAAGCAACTTAGTGACTTCTTGTACTCTGTGAGAACTGAATTGGAGTTTGCTAAAACATCTAATAATCTTTCACTGTAAGGTGAAGGCATGTTCAGACCGACTGATGTAGCTAGAGTCCTTTATTCTCTTGACTCCAAATGTCTTTTTCTACAGCTGTGCCTTATCGTTGGGAACGTCTGAAATGCTCTCTCTCCCACTTCTGCTGACCTGCTCTGCATTGTTGGGAGACCCCTCTTTTTCACGGCTTGCTGCTATTCTAAGATGTGTGTCAGTAACTGTACAGCCATGTGTTACGGGACCTGTGCAAGGGATGCCATCTAGTGACGTCTGGTTAGTGGTAGCAAAGTCCCCCTCGCACAGCTGCCTCAACATAAATTCACATGAACGGGGCTGTTATTTCTGCTGGAAACCACGAAATAACTCTGCATACCCCAGACACCGGATCTTCGATAACTGGTCATGGGGTACTCGCCAGCAAAGCTTGCGCTCATTCTAAGTTTCAGCAGCCTATGTTGTGTGTGGTTTCCCCAGGCCGTCTCTCCCCTGTGACCCACCAAAATCCGAAGTACTTCCGTCCTTCAAGTGCTTCAAAATCAGGTATGGGTCTAATCCTTGAGCATTTATTTGTATTTTAAAATTCAGTAGAGGTGGCCTGGGATGTTACTGAAGGCAGCGTGACACTTGGCTGGGATGAGTTTCTTCAGTCCTTTGATACTCTGTGCTCCTGATCCGGGACTGGGGATGCTTTCAGAAGAAAACGTGTTTTTTTGAATAATAAGGGAGATGTTCTGAACTTGTTTTCCACCAGCGTGCATTTCCATGAGCTGTGGTGAGAACAGCAAGCAGTTAGTGCTTTTACTCAAACTCTTCCTTGTGCAGCCTGCCCTGGATGAAAGCGAGGAAAGCAGCCCGGGCAGCTCTTCCCCTGGTGGGGTTTTCAGCCTTAAGGCACTCTGAGGAACACATTTTGGGTCTGTGTGCAGTTTGAGGCCTGATTTCAAGCAGGCCGATGAAGAGAAGTCACTGATGCGTTACGGATGGGACCTCAGGGTTTTCTAGCCTCTCTGCAGAATTTGCTTTTGGAAACAAATGTTTGTGCTGCGGTGAAATATCCATTGCTCAGGCTCTTCTGAGCATGTTTCCCAGCTGTGGTGCAGCTTGTGGAGATGACTTGTGAGGGTTCACATGTTCATTTGGTTTTGGGGAAGTAGGCTTAGAAGATAGTGGACATACAGTAGAGATAGAGGCCTTCCTGGCTCTTTGCCTTTTTATTGTTGTTGTTGGACAACAACAAAGGAAGGACTTCAGCTGTGTAGCCATTTCTCCTCTCCCTTCCTCTTCCTCCTCTGTTTATTATTCTATTCAATGATGGCTCCTCAATTAGTGTACCTGACTCCTTTGTGAACAGGGTTCATTGTGATCAATTGTCATCAAGGCGGGTGTTTAGTACATCCAATCAATGATGTTCTATACAATGGCCGTGGTATTGACTGATTTTTAATTTTACAGTATGTTGAGCCCTGTTGAACTCTTTTAATATGATAATTGCTTTACTAATCAGTAGTCATGATTTTTGTGCAATTGCAGATTATTGACACCAGTTGATGTCCCTTGGTATTTGTATTTGACTATACGAAAGATGCCTGTGGTAAAATAAATTTAATAGCTACATAGTGGATATTAAATATAATAATATTGGGGAAAATACTATATCCTTGCACATTGGGCTTTTAAGAAATAGGTTATTAGATAATTTATAAAAAGAAGTAATATACCTTTCTATGGGATATCGATCAAATACTACCTTAAGTTTATACAGACATCTATCAGCTTTTATATACAGACATTTATTCATCAGCTTATTTTGTAACTAGATCATAAACATTCATTTGTTCATACATTAAATACTGTGGTTATCAATTATAGAATTGATGTTTTTAAAAAAATGCTCAACATATATGGCTACAGGCAGTCTCCTTTACTCATAATTTATAACTGTATAATTTATAATTATAAGATGTAAGTACGTACACATGTTCAATAAAATAAACGGAATGTTATGCTTCAAATAACCACTCCATCACGTGTTTTATTAATATAATTTTATAAAATACACCTCCAAGGTATGTATAAGGGGAGATACCTATATTAAAAAAAAATACATTTATGTTAGATTTGAGCTGAGGCTGTCAGATGCTGTCCTACACATTTGGGCTTTTATCTTACTCTTTGCACGTCGCACCCTCACCCTTCGCATTGTAGGAGTGACACAGGCATCTGGTGGGTGCATCCAGCATGTACACTACACTGCACAGTCCGATTCACGGGTCAAACAGGAACGGGTCGCTCTTGCTGTGGGACCAGGAGGTGGCAGCGCTGTATGCGTGTCTAACACTGCCAGGAGGACTAAGACCTTATTAATGCTCTTTTGGGGGAAATACAAGCCTTAGTATCACTGAAGAAAATAAAAAGATGAAAAGGTAAGTTAATTTACAGGTCATGTTTTGTCCTTCCTTAAAATACTGGCATGAACAGAAAAGTACAGTATCATTTAAAGTGGTAGTTTTGTTATATTGGAAGCTTAAGTCATTAAAGAGGTCACAAAATTCTGCAGTAATACGTATCTATTTTTTCTTCACCCTTCCTCCTCTCTGAGTGCAGTAGAAAGCCAGGGTGCCAGGCCTCAGGAAATGGTGGATAGTAAAAGGAGGCGCCATCCTTGTGGCATGCTCCTTGTGTTGATGCCACAGATTTTCGCACGTCTGCTGTGTTGTTTGTTTGTAGTATTTTTGCTCTGAAGATGGTGTCTGCATCTCCTCCTGTGCTTGATGCACAGAAGTGCTCAGACACTCCCCATACACCTTCCAAAACAGAGTGGTGAAGGTTTATAGGTGGTTTGGTAAGTTGAGTGCAGATGCTTTTAAAGTAATGAAGGGAAGACCACTGCTGAACTGCCTTCTGATGCTCCTCTACTGCTACAGAACCAAGCTGGAAGTACGTACCTAAATATTTTCTTGTATAAAGGCCAGCATATTTAGCAACTTGCAGGAATAAGCACTGAGGCATCTTACTGACATGTGGAAGTGTATTGCTTGCTAGGAAGTCTCAAGGTCCTGTTTCCAAGACTAATGGGGAGTCTCAGCTGTCATGCTCCAAGTGATAAAATCCTGCTGTAGATGAGAGGCCAAATGACCACGAAGCCTGTGCTTAGGGTATCCAAATGAAAAATGCTGCATGCTGAACTCCTGGGAACATCTGCCGCCAGGGTTTATTCATATGACCATTGCATTAGAGAAGATTCCTCTCTTCCCCCTCTAGCATGAAAGACTCAGTTTCTCAACGAGGCACCTCAGCATAGGCACCTATGAGACACTCGAGTTTGTAGGACACGTGTGCAGTTTCTGTGGCCTGCAGTTGTCTCCACTGCAGTGTGTTTCCTGTTAGCTGTTCTGGCTAGAATCCCCTCTGTTTCTACTTGGTTTTGTTGATGTCCTTCTTGGGTGTTCAAATTTTCCTGCTCATGAGAAGAAAGTAAGTTTGAGGCTTTTAATGGGGTTTTAATTGTAACTGGATTTCTGGATTGCTGAACTCCTATAAACCTAAATTTCTAAATTATGGAAGTTAAATTTTTTGAGGTGGAGCACACCTGGGCACTGTGTTTAGGAGCCCTCATCCTTGCTGGAGATACCACCTAAGGCTGCAGCTCTGTCAATACACACTGCTTGGCTTAAAAGGTACGTAGAAAGCAGGCCACTTGTATTTATTTTCAGCATAATAAGAATTGGAGGTCCCTGACAGCAGAAGGTAAAATTCCACTTAGGTTTCCAGATACAAAATAAAGATGAAAAAATCTGACTCCTTGCATAAAGGGTGTATCAATTTTTACAGTGGGATATAACAAATAACTGGTGGAGAGGAAGCATAACCTGCCTGCAGCCAGAAGAAAGACAAGAGAGTGCAGAATTCCCCTGAGTGGTTTGCTGGCTACCTGCCATTCCTCAATGGCAGAAGATAAAAGGGAGTACTACCAGGATAACTAAGCCAACCTTATTTATTTCCAATAAAATACAGATATTTACATGAGATGAGACTGATATTCTCAAGCTGCCCAGCTCCAGTGACAGGAGACAAATGAAAAGCTACTTCTTATTAGATCTGACCTATCAGAAGCCAATAATGTGTGCACTAACGTAGCCAAGGGAGAGTGTGACTGCCATAAGGGGTGACAATGTCCAGGCTCTCTTCCCGAGTTGGTTCAACAAGATTTCCCTCATCCTGGAGACTGAAGTTTGCAGCCATGCTCCACAACACCAAAACTTGATAGGCTCTGATAATAAAGTGGGCTAAAATAAGTATAGCCAAAGGAACATAAAAATAAATCATTCAGAAAAGCAGTGCAGTAAGACTGATCAGAATTTTACATGATCTTTTTCTCAGTCTCTGATTCAATCCTACCCTTGTTAAAATCATGTGTTATATTACATAGCCACGCTTATTAAGGCAATAAATGTAAATGTATTCTTACTAGAGACATAAAAATGCATTATTACTAGAGTATATAGAACAAAAATTAATCCTCATAACATCTCACCAAGTTAAAAAATAAACCAATCCTTTTTTAGAGTACCTGGTTTAGATAAACTTGAAGAATATAATTGCAACTGAAGATTTGTTTATGAAATAAGTTGAGATTTAAGCATATATGGAAATACTTTCTTCTAAGTTTATCAACTCTGATATATTCTCATGGGATGTTTCTTTCTCATGGTTTACACTTTTTACTGGAAGATATTGCACTAGAAAGCATGACTACACTAGTCTCTGTACATAAAATAGGCCTTCAAAAAAATGAAAGCATGGAAAATTCTATGTCTCAGGTGGAATCATGCTCTTCTCTGTGCTGAATGTATGGTCCTAGTGTTTGAAAGAAAAAAGGCCTTCTCTCTTAGGAAAACAGTCTCGCTGATAGAAGTGAGGCAGAGAAATTGTATGTTCTCCCAGGCTACAGAGCAAACAAATAAAATGTCATGATGGAATTAATTTTAAACGAATTTATCAGTAGACAGGTCATCAGTGCTAAATAACAGCTATATCTTTTTAAAAGACAAAGGCCACTTGGCAAAGAGAGCAAGCTTTTTTTTTTTAAGTCAATAGTTTTTGTTGTTAACAACCAGCTATCCTTTGATAGGGGTGTGAGATACATGCCAAGGATGAACTTCAGCACGTTCAGGATAGGACTTTGCCAGCAGCTCTGTCACTTAGCAGCCATGTTTCCTCCCTGCTGTCCCAGGCAGAGAAGGCAACTCAAAAACAGAATTGAATTTTTTTTTTCCTATTTAACATTAATGGCTTTGTGAATTACTCATGCAAGCGTCGAGGTGAAACCTGGATGCAATAAAATAAGAGTTTCTGTTAATGTGTGGGTCTTGCCTCCGTCCTGCTTCCATTCAGCTTCTAGAGAACGGCTGTTCATGCCTAAAACTGCCTCCCATCAAAACCCCTTTTCGCCAGTGTTTTTTCCCCACTGGTGTGTAACTGACAGCAGGGATCAAACCAGTCACTGTCCCCTGCTCTAAAACACAAATGTTGATAGACACTGCTCATTTCCTACTATTCGTTCATGGAACCTGTGGACAGCAGCGGTAGGTCCAACAGACAGGCTATTGCGGCAGAAGAGCGATGCCTGAATTCCATGTGATGAACATTCTTAGTCGAGGTCTCCAGAATTTTCCTTTGATGCTTCAGGGACACTGGTGGAATTCAGCCCTCTGAGACTCAGGAATTTGCCATGTGCCACCAAATTTGACATACACTGTGCTGAGTCAAGACTGATTTTGCATTGCACTAAAGCAGAGGTTAACAAGCGTGTGGACTAAGTCAAACAAACCATTTTCGGTTTTCAAGGTTTTGTCAACAAACACAACAAGCTGTGCCTTGCATGGGATTACCTGTGTTGCAATTCTCAGAGGCATGAAAACACTGATGTGCGGGTTGGCAATCTCGGATCTAGCTGGATGATTGTTTCTGTGGTTGCTGTGCCCAGAGACTTCATCAAGGATCATCCCGTCTCTGCCTCTGAGAAATTATCTAAGCAGATGAGGCAAAGAGTGGGAGGAGAGGTGAGATGCTGAGAGCAGAAAAGACTTACCCAAGGTGACGCAGCACCAGAACCAAAATAAGAGCCAGAATCCAATGCCCTTGTCCACGATTCCTGGAAATAGTTCTTAAGGCTTTGGAGTCTAGTTCAGGCTTTTCCTTGGATCCTAAGCGCTTGGCTCTTAGGTGCGTTTCTGACCTCTCAAATACGGAGAGGGAATTCAAATGTCCTTTTCCTAGGAAACGTCAATGCACATGGACATTAGGTTGGAGGCCTTTTTCCTGGAGCGAAATGTTCCTCACTTCCCCCGGGATGATTCAGCAAGGCTGCCATCCCTCGTCCACTTCAACCCCTTTCTGCTAACACTGCTTTCTTGGCATGGATTGTGTCACGCCAAGTGCTATACGATTGCCACGTACAGGTTCAGGCAGACAAACCTCCGTTAGCTGTGTACCACCCAGTTTTGTTCCTCTCGCCATGTGCCTAGTGCCTGGTCGGGTGCCCTCGGAGCTGGTCCCTCGGGGAATCCCTCTTCCCAGTGCAAGGTACGAGACCCCACAGACAGACCAAGCGTGCTGCTGGCTGAAGCGCGGCTCTTGTCCCTTTTCATCTGTCCTTATCTACTTTACTGTCCATAGCCCGATTTTCCTCTTCTCTTTTACTCCCTGGGTGTCTGTTCTCGGGCTCCTCGTGTCTCTCCTGCCCGTGCACCCGCCGCGAGGCCCAGCGGCAGGCTGCCGCCCTCCCGCCCAGCTCCTTGGCGCCGTTTTTCCCACACGAGGAGTTTTCAGGGCGGACGTGGCCCGCCTTTAGCTGCCTTACGGCCCCCGAGCATCACCTGCCACGGCGAAGCCTCGACTGCCTAGCCCCGCGCTTCCAAAGGATGTGTTCGGTGAGGAGCACCCTCTGTTCCCTTTACAAGAAGACGCTCGCTGTGGAAACATTTCAAACAAAAAGCCTATAGTGCCGTTTAACGTCACACAGCGGCTGGGCCCTGCTGACAGCCCCGCCGCAGCCCGCCCCGGTCCCCGGCGGGCGGGGCGAGGCGGAGCAGGGCGGGCCGGGGGCGGGCGCAGGGCTTTAGGGCGGCGGGTGGCGGTAGCCGGCCCCTCAGCGGCCGTGTCGGTGGTGTGTTCGGGCGCTGCCCGCGATGGAGGACGTGGCTTTGGCGGCGGCGCGGCTGGGCGCCGTGTGGCTGGCGCTGGTGTTCGCGCTCATCGTGCTGCCCTCGGCGCTGGGCATCTCGCTGGGCATCTCCGAGGCCTACATGTGGGTCCTGGTGAAGACGCTGGAGGTAGGCGGGGGCCGCCGTCCCCTCAGCCCGGCGCCCTCCCTCAGACGCCGGGTCGCGCCGCGCGGGTAGCGGGGGCGGCCCGCGGCGCCCGTCCTGCTGCCCCGGGGGGCTCCAAAATGGCTCCCCCCCCGGTGAGGCGCTGCCCAGCGCCGGCGTGAGGCGGGTGGCACCGCGGAGGGGCTGCGCCTGTGTCCCCGTCCTCCTGTGTCCGGCCGAACCCCGCGGCTCCGTGGCACCAGCGCGTTTGTGCCTCGTCCTGAGGGCAGCTGGCGGGCTCCGCTAGCTGGGCACGGCTCCCGCCGGCCCGAGAGAGCCTAACTGCTCCGCCGCCTCCAGCCGCGCACTGGGCGGTGGCGGGCCCCTGGCGCGGGCGGGAAGGCCTCCGGGCAGGTGCGAGAGGATGGGGACGGCCTTTCCTGCCCGTGAAGCCCGACACGGGGCTGGGGAGCCCGGGGAAGCGTCTCCCTTGGAGAGGGGTGGGCTGCGTCCCGCCTGGCATCACCTGCGTCCCGTTGTGGTTTTGGAGTTCCAGCCCTTAGGCAGAACCCTAAATCCGTATGAATTCAGCGTTGTGCAGAGTCCGGCGTGTGCTCCTTGAACCCACGGGAGGGCAAAGTAGTCTTCGTTACCTAAGGCTGTACTGTGTCCTGGGTGCGGCTGTCAGTGCTGGGTGTGAGCGGAGGGGTGCTGAGTCAGGCTCCGGCGGGGTGCTCAGCTAGGGGAAGACACCCCCTAACCACCGAAGGTGCCTTTGGCAGGTGCTGCCATTTCTGAGTCAGAATGACTGAAGGCTTTTGCTGAGAATGAACCTGCTTGAAGTACTTTCTGGAGCCCTGAATGGTGTGAGAGTAACTGTTAGGGGTAGAAGATGCAGTCGTTACTGGAAAAAAATTTTTGGATAGCAGAAGCTGAGGAGGTGAAGGTCGCGCTGGCCTGAGGGAGCCATCCAGATGGTCCAGTAATAAAGCCTTGCTTGGATGGTTTACCTTCACCTGCGATTAACCACAATTTACATTCTTTATTCTTAGATCGTTAAACGTTATTTTTTTAGTGCCGTCAAATGTTACGACAGGAAGTGACGCAGAATGTCTTGGGCAGAAGTACGGAGAAGCAGCTGATGGCGTATGGGTGATGGTGACTTGTAAGGGCTCTTCTGATGACTAAGGGAGGAAATAGTGGCTTGAGAGTTGCCATTACTTTTGCATGAAATACTTTTTGGAATTAAATGCCACTTATATTAAAAATATGTGATATTAGCACATAAATATAGTGTATAAAATGTTTTCTATATATAAAAAAGAAAGCCAGTGACAAATTGGGAAGTGTTTTGAGGAGAAGAGTCTGCTAAATTGGGCTTGCTTCAGGAGACTGAAGAAGCTCAGTCTGCCTAGGTAATCCACTTGTCTCAGTGTGGCCTTGCTTTGCCTGTGAATTCGTTATGCTCTCAGAATACCTGTATGGGGAGAATCTCTGAAAGAAAGTGCTTTGTTGTGAAATGTGTCCTGTTCTTGCCTCACAAGTCTGTCTTGGTTAGCAGCCTGACAGATCCAGGCTGATAGTCTGCCAGCCAGTTCCGAGGAGCGCCTGCAAGGGCCCCTGAAGAAACATGTTGTTGCACCTGACTTTGCTGACAGAAATCATGTTAACAGTGGGAAGCGTTAAATACACAGCTGTTAGCCTTGTGCAGTTGCCTGGGTGTCTGAAACTTCCTGGGCTGAGGAATTGAGCGTGCAGGCTTTCTCCTGAGTAGTCTGTTTTGTGGCTATACTGGGTCATAGGATGCTGCTGTCTCTGATGGCTGAGACCTTTCTCAGCACAGTGGTTAACCGAATAGCTTCCTCAAGCTTCCTCTTCGGCTTCCAGCCCTGGATCTCACAGGTGGTCTCCCTTGTCTCTCTGCAGGAGGATGGGCCTGCAGAGCACTCAGGATAGTGCTGCTGCTGCCTTTGTTGTGTCTGATGGGCTAGATGGCAGGAACTGTCTGCAGAGTGGTGGCTGTTTCAGCACCCCAGCTGAATACCAAGCTGCTTTCAGGCTTTGAGTGTTTATATCCCACAAGTTGGCATAGTGGGAGAACACAGTGACTATGCGGTTTGTTTGGTACACGGTATATATTGTCAGGTAACCTGTGCTTTATTAAAGCTAATCTGTTGTGAGGGCCCAAGTCTGTCAACTTGGGCACCATATTCCAGGGACTAAGGAGATGGGGAGTCTGTGGTTTGCTATGGTATGTCTGCTATCATATCAGATGAAACAAGGCATATAAAAATGAGTCTGTGGTGTTCAGTTGTTGTCTAGGTTGTGGTATGGAGCAAGCTGAGGATTATACTGGGCTTGTGCTTGAATTTTCTCATGTCCATAAAAGTAAATCTGTTCCTGCTTGTTTCCTCAGGAAAGAAGGTTGTTCCCAGTGCTGCAGGGGAAAAGCTCCTTTTAGTAACCAAGTGTTCTTGGACTTTGATGATCTGACCTGACCGTCAAGGGAGATCGGTTGGTGCACAATAGCTTTTTCTCTGTGCTGTGCTGCCTCAGCAAGGCACGTGCTTCTTAGCAAAATGCAGCATATACAGCCAGCAGTGGTGAGGATGTGCTTCTGTTGGGTTGCGTTGTGGGTCACATTTGACGCTTCAGTACTGCACTAGGGATGACCAGCGTTGTCTGGAGTATACAAGTATATTTTTTCCTATGTGATAAGGGGGAAAAGAGCAGAAAAGCATGAGCAGCTATGCTAATATCAGAGGAACGCAATATAACAGGCAGTCTTGAAGTATATTGTTGTTGTCGATGGCTGTAAGAACTTTGAGTGCGCATCCCCACACACACACTCGTGATCATCTCTTGAGACTCTTTGATTGTGGGGCTTGCAGTTAGCAGAGAAAGCATTTCTGGGGTGGTTTGTTTTGTTGATTGTGCTGTAATGCGCAACAGATGCTTGAAGTTGTAGGTGTTTTTCACATACTATAACTGATCCATCTAGGTTTAATAGCGGCCCCTGGAGAATAATATACCTGGGGGGAAAAAGGACCTTTTGGTGCCTGTGGTCGAACTGTAGGTTGTGGCTGTGTGAGGTAGGTAGGATGGGCTGTTATGTCCTGTCCCGAGTATGCCAGGCTACAGCTTCTTCCCATGAATCACTGGCAGGATTGCATGTGGTGCTGGTTGTAAGGGTGGGGAAAGGAAAAGGAGAATATGTAAACTAATAGGTGAATCATTGTGGGTTTTTTACTGTTTCTTCTGTAACTCGCTGGCTTCTGAAGCAAGCTTTGCTGACTAATGTCATTGTGCAGTGTCAGTGAAGGCCTCTATCGGTGTAATTGGTACCCTTCAAGGACTGCGGGTCAGAGGAGAAATGGAGAGCTCCGAAGTGAGAGAGCAACTCTGAAGGCTGCCGGAAGCTTATCTTGGTGATGTGCCTGATCTGAGTGACTCACCCTTGTACAGGGCTTGGACTGACTTTTGGAGTAGTACTTTAGCAAACTGGCTGCATGATCATGAAGTAAATCCCTGGACTGTATTAACCTAGACCCCAGTCCTGTGAAGGCGATTATGTATGTTTTCCACAGATGTAATAATGAAGGCTCCTTGTGCATAAATAAGGTTGGCAGAGCTGAGGGTTACCCTCTGCTGGGGTTGCACTGCTAATTAATGTAGCATCTTTCTGGTCAACAACTCTGATCTGAAACTGCTTTCAATTTCACAGCATGCGAACACTGGGATTTCTGATACTATTAATGAGCAAATGCTGTTAAAAAAAATTACAGCAGCTGTACCCGGAGCTTGCCTTAAAGTAACAGTTTGTGAAGCTGGTGTAAAAGACACTGTTTGGCTGCTTTCTGTTGCTGATGCCCTTGGTGTTTTCGTGTAAAGCTGGACTTGTTGTTCTTTGGATACCTGTCCACCAGGAAGGACTCGCTATACAACTCACGCGTGCAGAAGAATTTGGAAAGCTGCTTGGAGGCAGTGACCAGGATGTCCCATTAGAATGAGGAAAAGATGACATGGGAGACCACAGAGGACCTTTTGTCCTCACTCAGAGATGGTTCCGTCTCTGGTGATGTTTTCCTCTTTTCCTCACACAAAACAACCCAATAACTGGCATGCAGATTTTCTGTGGTAAACAATGGAGCATTGTGTGGGAGGTGCTTTCTGTTTTTACTGAGGTTTGGAGAGCTTCCAAGGAGGAGGCTCACCTAAACTATCAAACTTCTGCTCCCAGCATGACCTGGCAGTGCCTTTAAATAGGGGAAGACCAATGATTTAACTCCACATGACTGCAGATTTTAGTCATTCAGTTAGTAATTCCCTCCACTTCTGCATAGTCATCAAACATTGTTATTAAGCCAGAGGTGATGTAAAGGTAAATAGGGTGAAAGGCAAAGCTCCATCTGTTAAGGAAACAGAGGGAGTCCCTGAAGTGTTCCTAACAACTTGGCTTGTGATTGATCCCAACAAAGTATTTCTAGATGTGCTTTCAGGAAACATGTCAAGCTTGGCTTTGGAGATAATGCCAGATAGACAACTATCTTATCTGGAGATAAGAAGGTTTTTTGTCATTGCTTGTGATTTTTTTTTTTTTTTTTTTCCTGAGGTCTAACTGAATTTTTCTTCAGTTCTGTGTAAGTCCTATATATGTAGAAATTGCTTTGTAAAGTTGGTCTTTTGGCCATTTTGTATAGGCCACTGACTTGCTATATGTGGGTTTTTTAATGTGCTGATAAATTAGAAGCCTTCTCTGTGAGGGTGAGGAGGGAAACCTTGTCAGAAAGGTTGATCTGTTTTCCCTACCTATTCAAGTGTGGTATCTTCAGGCTGTGCCTTGTGTGATTAAAGCATCTAAGCTGCTCTGTCCTGAGCAGTGAAATACCAACATTTCAAAATCAGATCTGTAGTGGTGTTTGTGTAGTCTCTGTGATCATGGTGCTTTCTGGCTTTACGTATTGGTTCAGTGGGTAGCCACAGCTGCAAAACTATTTTTAATCTGTTCAGTATCATGGTGTTTTATACTCATTCCCCTAAATGCTTCAGGAATGCTTGCTGAAGACAGGTCTGCACCAAGGTGCTCGAGTGACTGCCTGCTCAGCACCAGCTCACAAGCTTGGAGAAGTCACTTAGACTTGTGTCAGTGATACGGTAATTGATAGATCCAAAAGACCTGTCAGTCTGCTTTTTGCTCATCTCCTGAGAATGGAGGCTATGGCTTATAATTTTGTGTCATGCTTGTTGATCTCTGCCACACAAACATGCTATTTTCCCCTCTGTGAGATGGATCAGCTTACATTGTGATAGCTCTTTGTAGCATAAAGTTGTTCTTCAGCGTAGGAACCAGCTGAAATGGCGATGGAGGGTGCAAATCCCTAGCTAGCAGGAAGGAAGGGAAATTACATTACTGCATGCGGTGTCTCTTTTGTTTTTTAGACTGGATATAAACAAACTTTTCACTTGATCAAAGTTCAGGTTTTGGCTTTGATGACAGTGCCTTTATTTCAGGTGCCTGAGAATAAGTGGAAGGATTAGATTTTAAGTAAAATTAAGGAAAAAAAGTCATGCTGCTTGGTTGCTGGAACATGAATAGCTGTTGGAAATGTGGTGAATTGAGGGAAGAAGAAAGCTGACATAGACGACTTAAAACGGGTTTGCTGTAGCATCTGGTAGATGTGGACCTTTATGAATGTCCAAAGGTTCCTGGACAAGAGGAGAACAAGAGGGGTAGCTGATCTCATCTTTGCTTTGCTGAAGCATGCTTAAATCCCCTGGGAGATCTGGTGCCGAAAGTAAAACTCCCTCAACTATTGCCTTGTGGAGTGCAGGTCAACTGTCGCCTGGAATGCTCTGTGCGACCTTTGTACAAGATGCCACACTGGTATCAAGCTTGTGGCAGTGTTCCTGTCTCCTGGGAAGGCATGGGTACAGGTCAGAGGGAGCTATCCTCTCCAGTCTCTCTCTTTGCCCCTGTCTCTCCCCATCCCAGGTGGGGTGCTGCGGCTTTCTGGCGTTAGATGAACCTGTGGACCAAAGGTTAAACCACTTTGAAAGCAGGAATGTACTTTTCTGAATAGGGTAGATAAATGCATCTAAGCGCCAGAAACTTACTTGGGTTACATGACCCTGCAGTTGCCGTCTGCTTTGGGAGGAGTCCGCTGCCTCCTTTGCATAACCAAGTGTCAAAAGATACTGCAGTACAGTAGGATGTTGCAAGCTTCTGAGCATTAGGAAGGCATGTTTCAGTAGCCTGTGACCTCATGGCTTGTGCTGAGGCTCAAACTGTTTCACCGTGTTTAGCACGAGCTCGTAACTGCAGGTTTTCTGCAGCCGGGCACTGTGAAGGGAGTGTTGCATGTTCTTTCTGAGCACCAAACAAACCGCTCTTCCAGTTTTGCAAAGCAAAAGGTGACAGTGCTAGGTTTTGGTTACCCATCTGAGAGGATTCGGAAGATGAAAACCTTTCTCAGCTAGTATATATGGCTGAGACCATTAGCCAAGAATGTTCTTGGCCTTCTATGTAAGGAGTGACTTACGTGCTTATGGGAATTTTAGTTCTTTGAATACAGTGGTTCAAGTCTGGTCAGAGAATTATTGTCAATGTATTTGCTGATCCGCCTGTAACCCCAAATCCATTTATAGAAGAAAAGTAGAAATTGAGGTATTACAAATAGTTTCTTCCTTGACCAATGTTTTCTTTTGGTATTTCCCAAAACTCTTATGACCATTGCACTGCTGAAGGATGATGTGTAGCTGGAAAGTACTGCATTACTTTTACTAGTTCCTGGAACAGTTATTGCCTTTAGCAGCAGCAGAACTGAGAAATAAGTGAATATATTGGCAGGGTAGGTTGTGATTCAGCATGACCTGATACAGTAAGCAGTTCTGGCTGTTCCTGAGAAGTTATGTGGTGGAAATAATGCCATGAGTCAGGATACCGACCCTTCAAAAGGGAACTGCATCCCCAAATGCCCCACAGCTCTATTGGAGGTGAGAGGTGGAAACTGCATGGTTTAGCATTGGTGTGGGGTCTTTCTGTGCAGATGAGCAAGGACCATCTCTATGCTGTTAAAACAAAGTATGCCGTTGATACTGCTTAAGCGGTTAAGGTTTAAACAGGGTAATGTCCTGATATTTTGATGTGAACTCATTTCTGTCAGGTCACCTGTCTGTTTTGGAAATGCCTAATGTAATAGTATTCCTAGAAATAAGATTAAATCTTGTAGAGGAGGAATTAATGTGCATAACAGGGAGCCACAAAGTCATTCCTCTTTAGCTGAGCTTTCCATCCCTTCTCAAAGCTGCCATGTAGGGCGGGGAGAGATCCAGGCCAGACGGGACACTCTGGCATCATCAGGAGGCTTTGGGGCAGCAAAGGTGTTGTATTCGTTAACCCTGTAAAAACAAAGCCTGAGGTAGAAGAAGGTTATTTAAAAGCACTGTGTGGAACTGAGTCAGCTGAACGCCAAGAAAGCCTTTTGGCCTGAGAACAGGTTAAACTGGCTCCAGTCCTATAAGGGCTGGAAGTGAGAGGAAGTCTCCTCTCATTCATGTGTGGTTCTGCCACAGGGGTTTGCAGGGAGCAGAGCCGCTGGGACACTTGTCAGAGAGCAGAGTTTACTTTATTATGTATTTCAATCTGATTCTCCCAGCCCACCCACTAGAAAAGAGCAGATTAACCCCAGTGACCTGGCAGCCCTTCCTAAGGGCAGGGGAAGGGGCTTTCTGCAGCAGTACACTAGAGCCAGTGTTTTGGCCCATTTCTCTGCTGTTCAGAACTCTAAAATGCCAAGAAATGAGCAGTGGCAGAGTCAAGGGAAATTTCAGTTTTGTTCAGCTTGGAAAAATCACGAGTGCAATTCTCTTTGGACTGAGACTGAACTTAAGTGAGACTTTCCATCACTGCAAATGCTGTTTTGTTTTTTAGCGGAGTTAGCTGGGTGCAGACCTCAGTTTGACTTAACCCAGTGAGGACTTGAATTTTTTTTTTTCCTTCAGTGTCTTCACAGGCTGAGTTGTGATGTGTCTGTCAGCTCCAAACATATGTTGTGTGCTCAGGGGCTGTTGTCTAGCTCAGCTCCTGGAGCTTTCCATGTGGCCATGACTTGGTGGCTGGTGTGCAAGTAGAAAGGCTGATGGAGGCCTACCAGGCTCTTGGTGACTGGAACTGAAACGTGTGAAGCACCGAGTTGGCTTTCGGAAAACTGGCAAGTAGCGGGTAGGAAGTACTGACTAGCACAGAGTGGGTTTTTTCGTTATTAAATACACTGAGGCAGTGTTTCTTCAGAGGAACTGTGTATGGGTTTGTGGACACCTGGGTGCTGATTACTTGGAGAAGTTATTCTTTGAAAATTACAACCTTTGATTAACTGTTACTTTTTTAGGTGATTTTTTTCTGAAGTGAATACTACATTTGTGAAATTAATTATTTCTTTCTCTTCAACAGTGGGCCACTATACGGATAGAAAAAGGTGTCAAAAAGCCACGGCCGCAAATGCTAAAGAATTCTGCTGCTAATGGTGAGAGCTTGGGGTAAAGTAAAATGGATAAGACTAATGTTCTGAAATAGAATTGAGTCCTTCTCAAATGGAGAAGTTAGATGTGTACGTGAGAACTGGAGGAGAGGTGGGGTGGTTAAAAGCTAACTGTTACATCTAGTTGTTTTGTAATGCTACTGGCACAAGAACTGTTTGTGCAGAATGACATGCTTCTTTTACTGGCTTGTACTGAATGGTTGAAAAATGGGGATGAGGAAATGAAGGATATGAAATAACATTATGTTTAACAAGCAAAGAAGAGCTTAAGATGGAGACTGTCATCAGTTGAGGGGAAATTCTCATGCTATGCTGTGAGCTTGATTTTTTTTTTTTTTTTTTTTTTTGTCTTGAAATCTATCTATAGGTTACTGCTTGCCTGACTGCTGGTCAACTGTCTCAGTCCTAACAGTATCAGAGTACACTTAATAATCTCTGAGGAGATCTGAATGTTTAGTGCACAGTGCTTTTCTTTCCCCAGCTCAGTGCTTTTTTTCTTTTGTAGGACTACCTGATGGAAGTGTGTGGTATTATGCTTGTTCCCTTTTTTCAGTCTGCTGCTATTCACCTTTTGCCCTCTGGAGTTACCTCACTGTTTGCCAGACAAACTTCTTACAATCTTTATCTGTAGAAAGGCAGCTGAAGGGTTGCATCATATTTCTTCCTTTAGCCTAATTTTGAAATTAGTTCTCTTACTATATCTTTACCCATACTGCACATGTGTTGTGGTAGGCTGTACTAGGTCAGAGTTGGCTGTGAGACTTTGGAGCTGTAAGCGCAGTGAGAGCAGACTGAGATTGCCGGGGAAATAAGAGAGGCTGAGCAAGGCATTGCAGCCAGTGCTCAGTTTTCTCCCGGTTCCCGACTGCCTTGGTGTTGCTATTGATTTGCTCGCATTTGACAGCAGTGTCAGCATTTTGTCTGTGTGCTCCTTCACTAGGCAGCACAGCTGGAAATAGGACCAGCTTGCCAGTTAGTAGACAAGTTAATTGTTACCTGATTCTACGAATTAGCTCATGTGAACATGATACAGTAATAGGGATTGCTGAACTGGTGGTGTGTGTTTCATCTCCAGAGGAATATCCCTATCAGTACTGTAAACACTAGTATTGTACTGTCTGCAGGCCAGGCATGAAACAGGCTCCAATGGTAGCAGATCCGACTGGCAGTTAGCACCTGTAATAATGAACTGGAGGTGCTGCACAGCAGCTCTTAAAACTGGTTGAAATGTGTCTTATTTACTTGCTGACTTTAAAGTGATTGAGAAAAAGTACATCCTGTGTCACTCACCAGTGTCTTGAAAGTTTTGGGGTTGGTTTTTTTGGGTGGGAGGAAGGCAAGTGATCTTTCCGAATAATGTCAGTGCCCTGCTGTCTGCGTTTCACGGGTTATCAGTGATGCAGCAAGATATTCTTTTTCCTTCTGTGAGGGTGACAGTGTCCCTTCATGTCATGGGTCAGTGAGAGGGCAGGAGATCCAACCGTGCTGCTTTAGCTTTAGCTGCACGATAGGAGCTCTTGTCTTCCTGAGCATCTGATCATTCTGCCATATTTTTTTTTCTTCTCTAGAAAAGAAAGGTAAAGGGAAAGAGGAACCAGATAGTAATGTTCTATGAGCTATCTTTCCATAAAACTACAAGTACCTATTCCCCCTGTATGTGACTGAGGGATGATGTATAGTGTCAATATGTGCTGTAGTTCAGAATCTGGATTAATCTGAGTGCACTCCATTGTCTGGAGCATTAGTGATAGTAAAAATGGCCTGAGGTAATTCATATAGGTGATTACAGGCTATGTTCAAGCATGAATGGGGATACACAATCTAAATAGTGTGTGCTTCAGGCCACTGTTATGTGTCCTTTTTATATTTGAAATCAAAATTAAAACCTTTTCCCACTGTAGGTGGCTCTTCCTGCAGTAAGCTAGAGTCTAACTGTTCCTTACTTAAGGAATGGGGAGCAGGGGAAATGTGGAGTCTGCAGTCCCAAGCTGTGCTCTGATATTGCTCTTGGGAGCTTTTTAAGTGTAGGATTAACTGACTTCTGATTAGGAGTTTGGGTTGCTGTATGTGAATGAAGGTACTTGAGGGCTAGGGCAGGTGTAGATCTAACAGTGCAGTATATAAGTTGGCATCCCTGAGGCGACAGAACGTGAGCAGGTAGAGAGGCCCAATTGCATTACACAATATTTACTGAGGGAGGAGAAATTCCCAGTGATAATGAATTGCAGAGTAGCTGATAAAACCAGGGTAAAGGTAGGTGTCTGTATGTGTATATGCATATGCATATTAAGTGCTGAGGGGGATGTGTAGCACCTCTTCCATTTTTCCTGACCATCCAGTCCTCACTAGGAGCTGGGTTAGGATAGGAGGGAGCATTGCAGTTGTATGTGCAAGGACAAGTTTTTCTCTTCCCAGGGAGAGCAAAAGTGATTCTCTCTGAAGGCCTTAAAGTCCAATGTCCCTCAATATGAAAAACATGAGAGCATGACTGAGGGACGCCACCTTTCTCTGCAGCACTAAACAGATTTCACATTTGTGGCAGAAATGGCAGTCAGTGCCCCTGTGGTGATGGTGTGATAAGGAATAATCCCCAGAAAAATGTTGGCTGGTTTAGTTGCTGCGTGAGGAGTTACCTGGTGCTGTCACCTCCAGGTCCCTCTGTGTTAGAGGGCAGTGTATTTATGTGCTGGGCCCAGTGGTAGCTCTTGGCTGAGCAGATACTGGGAGGCTCAATGTCTGTCTCACGGCAGCTGAATAACTAGCTCTCAGCTGTTGGTGTGGGTGTTAGCTGTGTCGAAAGGCGGTCCTTGTTAAGTTGGTGGGTTTAAAAAACACAAAAATGCTGCAAAGTCAGTTTTGAAAGCGATGTCTCTGGAAAGAGACGTTTATGTAAATAACATGACTGTAAGTAGATAGAGTCAAATTTGAGCCTGATATAATTAGCTGACTAGAGTATGTGAGCTCAAAGGCTTGGAGCTTGTGCTGTGACTCTGAGTAAAGCAATGGCTACAGCCTTTTTTGGTTGAGCGTGATGTTTGCTGTACTCCTGTGTAATGCTGCCTTTTAGTGTTTTCGCAAACTCAGCTCTGCCCGTGGCCAAGGGATTAAAAGGCCATTAAATGTTACTTCTGTTTACAAGAAGGTGAAGTACATCATCCAAGCAGCATGTGTTTTTAATTCTGTTTGTAATACCTTGAGGTGCTGTTGAGGTCTTGGCTTGGAGTAGCTTGTCCCAAAGCTGCAAGGCAAGCTGGTGCCTGGGGGTGTCGTGTGACAGTAACAGTGCAGGCTGGTGAGGCAAGGCATTATAGCTGATCTTGGGTGTGCCGGCAGTGTGTTAAACTTGAACCGCGGGCTCGTTCCAGCCAAGAATTAGGAGCCAAGTGCTTGGATGATGCTGAACCAGGGTCTTTCCAGTTCTCCTGGGAGCTGAAGAGTGGTACTTGTGTGATGAGTGCTGGAGAGTTCCCCTGGCTAGTTTCTTGGCTGTGACCTGTCTCCCACCCCAGCAGCAGCATGGAGCAGACAGGTTGGGCTGGCTCACCTACAGTCCTGGATGTTTCACAGGGACTGAGAGAAAAATTAAACCCAAACCAGAGCTCTAGTTTGTAGTTCAACATAGGACACAGGTGTAGTCCATCCTGCTAAACGTTTACTGTGATGCATGTTTGTATAATTCAGATCCCAAAGGCCTTGTGGGTGTTTGTGTCATATTAACAATTTATATTCATAGGCTAATGATAGGACAATGCACTTAAATGATCCAATTGCAAATTCTGGCTGCCAAGTTTAGAGCTGAAGATGCTAATAGGTTTTGTTGCAGTGTGATGTATCTCTTGCATGTTGTTTTTTAGTGTTTACCTCAGTGATTTGTGAGATTTCTATCTTGGAGCTTCTTGTGTTATCCCATACGTATGCTACAGTGCAATACAAAGATTTTTTTTTTTTCCATGTCACTTGTAATTTAAATGTTGCATGGGATTTGCACTGCAAATATATTCATAGAGTTTATCTTCTGGCAAGATTTCCCTGGAATGCGGATTTCCACATTGTGGCATATGTATTTGTGGGAAAGTGTCTAGTAGCTTGAAACACTTTGTTGCTTCTTCCTTTCCCATTTTTTAATCTCAACATGGAAGCACAGAGATGATGCAGTTAGTCAGAGGGTGTCTGACAGAGCACCGACTTGAACTTACACCTCTGTAATCCTAGTTGAGTGTCTCAGGGGATGGTTATTCTGGTTAAATGTTGCTCTAGATTTCTTCAGTCATCAATTTCTGGAGCCAGACTTGCTTACCAGAAAGCAGCTACTTGGTCTTTATATTTACCTTAGACAATTTGTTCTTGCCTTCAAAAACTCTAGTAAGAAATTGGTGCTTATCAGCCCATAAGTATAAGAAATGAAAAAGAGTGAGGAGAGGGAGTACTTGCTAGTTGTACTGCAATTCTGAACTAACTTTCCAGGTTTCTTTTCTGTTGCTAGACATTATGCGGGCAGAGTTCAACTGAAACACAACTGTTAGTGCCAAACTAAATTATGTCAAGGCACCTCTAGGCACAACTTTGACTATGTGTTTTTTGGAGGGTTTTTCTTTGTTTGGTTTAAACTATAATAAAAAAGATAGTGTGGTCCTGTGTGTGCTTATAGAAAGTAATTGTGCTGTGAAGGGAGGGAGGTGTGTTTGGTTCAAAGATGGCTCCTGCACAAATGTCAGGTAGCTGTTGTGGTCTGGGGCGTTGGTGGGTAGCAGTAGAGCACGCCTCAGCTGAACATGGCTGTGGGATGCCAGAATGTCTGACAAGAGGTGGGCCTAGGGAACAGGGGAGCCTCCATGGAGAAGATTGAATGCCCTTAAATACACAGAGCAACAGGAGACGGGAATGGAAAGGCCAAGGTCTAACTTTCCTCTGGAGGCATGAGTTGGCCTTGGATAATGCTGCTGAGTTGAGGACTTGTCAGGTGGTGGGAAAGGGTTTGCCTTCTTGCTTCACCTTCAGTAGGCAACAGAACTTGATATATTTGCTGCTCAAGGTGTTTATGTGAGGAAAGGGAGCTAGAGCTGGCCTACTGAAGAGTATGCTGTGTTCAACTACACATCTGATCTTGCTATCATGGGAGGGGCTTTGATGGTAAATTTGTCTCCTCAAGTAATGCAGAGCGACAAGTGGAGGTTGACTTCCTGTACAGAATTATTTCCTCATATGGTTACCCTTTTCTTCCCAAGGTATCATTGAAAGAGATGAAACACCTATGGAGAAAGAAATTGCACGTCTGCATCAAGTGGACTTCGAATTCTCTGACGTATTCTACTTCTGCAGAAAAGGGTTTGAGGCCATTGTGGAAGATGAAGTCACCCAAAGGTTTTCATCTGAAGAGCTGGTGTCCTGGAATCTCCTCACGAGGACTAATGTCAACTTCCATTACATCAGCCTGAGGCTGACTGTTGTGTGGGTCATTGGTGTTATAGTGCGGTACTGCTTCCTGCTGCCCCTACGGTAAGCTCATGGGTGCTGAGTGATTTTGTCAATCTGGGAATGTGTAAATGTGTGTTTTCTTGGGAAATGTCATCTGAACTTTTTTTAACCCAAAAGCAGGACTAGCAGATACAGGACCCGTTTAAACTCTCCTTTGGATGGTTGAGAAGCCACTCAGAACACTTCTATCTTGCCACTTACTGTGGAGAGTAGATTAGGGCTAGTGTTCACCTTCCTGCGAATGTTTCCCCCAAGTCATTGGCAACATAAGTGTACATTGGGTGAGCAACTTGTAACTAATGCATTGGGGTATCTGAATCTGCTGCCTTTGCTGGACCATGATTTTGAGCAGTATGTCAGGGAAATCTGAGGAATAAATAATTGAATTCCTGCAATCTCTTTCCATTTTAAAGAGGAAAGTGATATTAAAATGAGCAAAACTACTTATTTTGATTTAATGTCTATTTTGTCTGTAGCTTCACCCTTGCTGCCATTGGGATTACCTCAATGATTGTGGGGACGACAATGGTAGGACAGCTGCCAAACAGCAGGTAGGTACTGTGTGCGGTGTGTGAGGGATGAACTTGTCAAGTTGCATCAGTGCAAACAGCTCAAGATTAGGACTGGACAGGTTTTACAAGTGATAGACTACTGCTAGTTCACTCCACCTACAGACTTGTGGCATTATGAACTTGGGCTGAGGTAGGCTTCTTGCCAGGCTTGACACTGAGGTTGGTGTTTTCTGATGGACTCCTCTTGCTGTTGTGAGAGACACTCAAAGGGGGTGTTGTAGAGGAGATAACAGTGCCAGGATAAAAAGTGCCCAGTGAGGAGCTGGTGATCTTGCCTAGGTAAGTGAGACCAAGGGTATGACATGTCTTGGCTGAGCTGCTGTAGCAAGTGAGTGGTAGAGCTAGGAATAGCCCTCTGTGCTCCAGGGTACCAGGAAAGTATCAGCCCTGAGTTGTGTTGAGTAGGCTGGAGCATATTGTCTGTGTGTCTAGCTGCTTGCCGGGATGCTCCAGATGCCTGTGATTTCTTTCAGTGTGAAAAACTATCTGAGTGAAGTGGTCCACCTCACGTGCTCCCGCATCCTTGTCAGAGCTCTGTCTGGAACTATCCATTACCATAACAAGTAAGTGAACTGACAGTATGATAGCAAAAGCGTGTGTATACTTCGTGTGTGAGTATCCCATTCAAAATGGGGCAGCTTTTTCCTGACCTTCAGGTTAATGTCACACTAGATGCTGACTCACCTGACAGCTTTATGGAACTGTTGTGTGTATAGCGTGGTGCATAGTGCAATAGTAATCTAACATCAAATTATGTTATTGCAGGGAAAACAAACCTCAGAAAGGAGGAATTTGTGTTGCCAACCACACATCACCGATAGATGCGATCATTTTGACAAATGATGGATGCTATGCAATGGTATGGGGGAGATCTGTGATGGTGACCACAGCAGATGGAGAGAGACCAGGAAAGGGAAAGATTATGGGGTATTGGTTGTGGAGTTTAGTACTTAACTTTCACAGTAGAGATGTTAATTTGAGCACCAGTCAGTGAGGAAAAGGAGACCACCTTCAACACAATTTATACAAGTTATGTGCTGGTGAAGTTGTCCCGGTAGCGTCAATGCTAGGCTCTTCATCTGGTGAAATACTGGAGATACACTTCCATGCGCATGTCTAGATGCTTTTCAAGTGAATGAATTTTAATAGTTTTTGTGGGTACTGCCCAGCTCTGATTTCAGTCTCCAGTGTGTTTGGGTTCTTTTGAGAGGGATGCAGAGGAAGAAGGTTTGCTTTTTGGGTGTTTTGTATGCTGATGTGCCTTTTGGGTTTGCAGGTTGGCCAGGTTCACGGTGGACTGATGGGTATTATTCAGAGAGCCTCAGTCAAGGCCTGTCCTCACGTCTGGTTCGAACGCTCCGAAGTCAAAGACCGCCATCTAGTGACGAAAAGGTGAGGTTTGGGTTGGCGCAGGAGACTGCAGTCGTAGTGTAATGCTGGTATTTACTGGTGCCTGAGAGGCCACACCCGGGTCCATAATCTCTGGTAAGTCATTGAACAATCAAAGACCCAGATGAGGAGTTAAAGGTTTGGAAAGACAGGAGCCCAAGAAGCTGATGAGGTTGCAACGGGAAACAGGGAACTTGGAACCTTGAGGTATTAAGAGGGCAAAAAGCTGACTTGCAGAGGCATCTTTAAGCAGGAGCCGTATCTGTGTTAATCCAAATGATGACTGCTGGTTATAAGTGCTAATCACGGGAATATGAGTTATCTGTAATTCCATATTACTGTAGGCTGGAATGATGCAGGGTATGGCAGATGAGTAGATGTAGGCAGGAGTGGAAGCAATCATGATTGCAGTGGCTCAATAGCAGTTCCTGGAGTGAGTTGGAGCGGTGGTATGCAACAAACTGGATCATTCAGAATGACCCAAATATGCTTTCTGGTGTGGGCTTTGGTACAGTAGACTGCAGTCAATGTCAGGTTCCCGCATCACCAGGGAAGGCTTGAAAAGTTTATACAGGGTGAAGCGGTTCAGACCAAAGGTTCTGGTTCTGGATTGCAACATACTGTCACGGAACGATTCATTTGGGTAGCCATCAACATAACTATGTCTGATGAATTCAGATAGGCATTTTGAAAGGTTGTGAAGATACTTCTGGAACTTTCTGTTCAAGAGAAAACCTGATGGAAAAAATGGGCGTTTTGTGATGTGAACGGTCTTGACTTCATTTGAAATTGTGAGCCATTAGAAGTAACAAACATTGCTTGTTTGGGTGAGGGGTAGAAATGTGTCTGTTTATAAAACCGAGATGCTTACAAAGGAGGTTTTCTCTAGAATGTCACCAAAGGCATACCCATGAACCCTGTAGTACAGTGGTAGAAATTATTCCTAATTTTTAAAGAACTTGTAAATTAATTTTGACAGGTTAACTTCTGTACCACCTTACAGGCCTCTGCGAAGCAGGACAGCTTTGCCAAGTCATTCAGGTGTTATTCAAGTAGTGCAAGCTGTAGGCATTTAGGAGTCCTCTTTTTTTTAAGAAATCTGCTGTTAAGTAAGCAGAGCCTGGATGGACCACTGCACAAGACTTTTTTTTCTTAGGTAGGCAATTTCTTGCAGGTTGGGTTGATCGGAGTTAATTGGACTGACTTTGGCATTATGTGCATTGGCTTCCCTGACAGTCATTAATAAAGTAATATAGAGGAAAGAAAAGAGAATGTTTCCTCAGTATAATGCATCAAGGGGCCTGAGGGATGGCTTGCACAAAGCTTCAAGTTTGTCAGAAACAGAAAAGCATGTAGAAATTAGTGTTCAGTAAAAGGCTTTGGCTTCAAACAAATGTGTTATGTGTAAAGGTGTTTTTAGCCATCTGCCTGGGGAAAAAAGAGTGGAAAGGAGCTGTTTTAAAGCTTTCCTTCTGCTTCCACAGACTCCAGGAACATGTGGCAGACAAAAACAAGCTCCCAATCTTAATTTTTCCAGAAGGTAAGAACCTGGGAACTACTCCCGATCTCCATTCAGTGTAGATGTCATCCCAGTTCTCTTCTCATGGCTTCTCGTGCTCAAATGTATCTTCACCTCTGGCTTAGACTTTATTAGGCCATTCCGATTTTTCATCTTTAATATAAGATTACACAAAGACAACACAATACTCTCCCTGGCTGTTAGGTCTCCTGGCAGAAGAATGAGAAGATTGTTTCTTTTGCCCTGTGAATATCCATTCACTGTCCTACAGATCTAACCTCAGCCTTGTGCTTTTCTTCGTGTCCTGGGTTCATTTAGGGAGTCAGTCACAAGACAAAGAATGAAACCAAGCAGGGGAGAGGTGCTTAGCTTACCCTTAAAGGCCCTGCATTTGCTTCTCAGTGAGTGTAAGACCTGCATGTTGATGTAGTGTTGCTGCTGAAAAGCGGTATACTGTGTGAAGTAATGACTTCAGCTTCTCTTCTGGACAGGCACCTGCATAAACAATACATCTGTGATGATGTTCAAGAAGGGGAGTTTTGAAATAGGAGCGACCATCTATCCTGTTGCAATTAAAGTAAGTGGAAATAGCTGGCTGCTTAGTTTCAAAGCTTGGGATCTGTTTTTTGTCGGGGCAGGAAACTGTCTCAGTACAGCTGCTAACAGAAGCACAGTAGCTCTGGCAATTGGGTACATGCTGTGGATGACTTCTGGAGTATAAGTGGATGAAATGAGAAAGTGAAGTCCTTCAGCCTGTGCAGCCTGGCTGGTAGGACCTGGTGGGGACAGCTTCTTCCTCCAGAAAACTGAAAGGAAGGGAGATCCAGCTAGCTCTTCCCGGTGCTGAAGGGAAGAGACGCATGCAGCTCGCAGCAGGCTTAGCTCTTTTGACTGTTCTGGCAAATGGGTGGTGACATCCGATGCTCGGTCTGTCATGTAATCACCAGCAGCACTAATAAGCACAGGCTAATTTTCCTAAAGCCTTATTCTAGACAAACATTTCAGTTGTGACTTTTCTTCCTCTGACACGTAAGTGACAGCATCCACCTCAGATCTGAGACAGGCTGTGATGATCTCTGAGGAAACAGTTTTATCATTTGGGTTTTTTTGTGATCCCTTACAGTATGATCCTCAGTTTGGAGACGCATTCTGGAACAGCAGCAAATATAACATCGTGAGCTATTTGCTGCGAATAATGACCAGCTGGGCCATTGTTTGCAACGTGTGGTATTTGCCACCCATGGTTAGAGAGGTAATCTAGCATCTGGCTGACTGATCACTGTTTAAGAACTTGACTGTGTCTGCAAGTGCCTCTTTTTACTCTTCTTTTCCCCAAACCCCCTACCCACCCCATACCTCCACACCAGAGTTTTATATTGGACTTGTGTTAGTGTTGACTTGGTATGATTTGACTCAGCTCTTCCTGATGTAGCTTGGTACCATCAGCAGTGCATCAAATATGCAAAGGATAGCTGTAAATATAGTGTTATTCTCAGTAGCAATGCTGTTGATGTTCCATCCTGTTGGAGCAAAATTTCCCTTAAATTCAACACTTTTAAGGGGAAAATGTGCTAAATTATCACATGGGAATGTCAGATTGTGCTGGCAATGATAAGGGACGGATTGTTTGGCGGTGAGCTAGTTTGTGGAGACAGCAGATGAAAAGTGTTATGGAGGTCTGTTTCAATTCACTTCTCTCTGCTTTGATTATGTTGAATTCATGACCCTTGAAGGAAGGTGAAGATGCTGTTCAGTTTGCCAACAGAGTGAGATCAGCCATTGCTCGCCAAGGAGGACTGACTGAACTTCCCTGGTGAGTGATGCCATCCTTGTCCGACTTCGTGGACTATCTGCTGTTAGTTTGATTGAGAAGTGCTTCCTCTCTTAGCTTTGTGACAGAAAACAGCCAATATACCTTTATTCCACCCAGGAGAAAATGAGGGAGCAACTTCACATGCACATATGTGAAAGTAAAAATAAGAAAGGTGCATAAAGTCCTTGAGTTTTACCTAAAGGCTTTTGAAGAGGGCCCCTTCACAGTTGTTTCTCATGTTGAGACTCATGCTGAGATTAAGGAGCAGAAGTGAAGTTACTTGACAAAACTGATGAACAACAAAAAATAAAACACAGAGCTTGAGGCTTTCTGCTCCAACTTTCCCATGTCCCACCTCAGTAAGTAGCAGCATAATGCCCAGGTTTCATAGGACTGTATGAAACAAACTTGAGAGCAAGATTCTGATGAAGAGAACGGGCAAATGGATTCAACTGTGGAGGCCCAGCTGGTCCTCTGAATGGTGTAAGGCAAGACACAACTATGGTGTTGACTGCCTCTGCAGTCTAGGAAATAGCATCCCACATTGGCAAAGATTTCTTATAGTAGGTGCAACCCATTACCACCATGAGTAGACTGCTTTAATGAGCTAAACTCAGTTTGGATTGCATAAGCCTTATGGCTTAAAGTAAAATTTTAATAAATGTTCTTAAGCTTGGATATTCTAGAAGCTCTGAAGAAAAGCCACCTTAATTTTTTTAGATTAAGACTCTAGAGTTGGCTAAGATAGTTAATGTAATATGTAGTTTCATAACAGTAGAGGTAACAGTCATGATGGGTTACTTTTCTTTCTTGCTCTGTTCCAGGGATGGAGGTCTGAAAAGAGCAAAAGTCAAAGATACTTTCAGAGAAGAACAGCAGAAAAACTATAGCAAGATGCTAGTAAGAAATGGATCAATAGGAAATCTTTCTACAGGAACAGAGTCGGACTGAATGGTGGTTCTCAAAAACTAATTTTGCACAACAAGCCTTAGCAGGAATAAAGTTTTTTTTAGTTTAAAAAAAAACCACAAAAACTGGAGCAACAACATCCCTCATCACCTGTGTGCGTATTCTCTACGGCTAGTGCAGAGCCTGTCAAGGGCAGTGTCTCTATCTCTCCCCTGCTCTTCACTCTTCTCACTCCCCTGCCCCTCCCCATCTTTGTGTGATGATGCACTGTAGCTCCTGGTATTCTGGAGCTGAATGTGTGGAGCGTTAAGGGACAGAGAGAGAAGCACCACAGTTTTTTTGAGTTTGTAAGGATGAATGGAAGTACATGGAACGGATGCTGTCAGGATACTGGTTGTGAATATACCTCTTGTTCATGGTACTTCAAAGCTTTAAGCATAACATTTTGTCTTTTCTTGTTGCTCACACTTTAGTTTTGGATGACTTAAATAATGTATGTTAGGAATGTCTGAACTGTAAGATTGACTCTTTTGGTTAGCTTGCACCTGGATGTGCAAGGTGGGGAAGGGAAGCAGGAGCTGCAGACCCTGAAGGATGGGAAAGGACCTGCCCTGCCAAAAGTATGGTTCATGGACCACGAGGAGTTTGGTGGCCTTATAACATGGTATTGCCTTTATTGAGAACTGCAACTTAAGGGAAGATAAGGGGCAAGTCCTCAATCTCCCTGTCCACTGCTGCTGTTGAAATTGCTGTCCTGAGATTTGGAGCTGTAAAGGTAAGGTGCAGTAAGCAGCTGGATGATGTAGGCTGACAGCTGAATTTTTATGAAGTGGGTTTTCAAGACTACCCTTCTGCAAAAATTGCTGCTAATGGCTTAAAGATCTCAAGAGAGCCACTCCACAAACACACTTTGTGTTGATCTGGGCTGGCAATAGCTATCACAACTATAAACATAGGATCCATAAGTCACGTACAGCACAAGATGTGGCATGTTCAAATCTGCAATATATTGCTGTCTGAATGTAAAGAGAAATAAATTCTATATTTCTAATGGGTCTTGTGTGGCATTTATACTCTTGTCCAAATGTGTGTAAATAAAACAGTTACACTTCCTGAAAACTTAATTAGGGTCGTGTAAACTTCAGTGACATAAAGGACTAATTGTAGTTGAGCTCTTACTGGTTTTCTAACCTGACTTTTTTCCTTTTTTCCCCCCCTTCTCAAACTCTTAAGGAACATATATGGCTTGGTGTTTATTCTTTGTAGAGTAGAAGTAACTCATCATGCTGACTGAACTTGAAATCACAACATGAAGTCACATCAGGGAGACTCAACTAACCTGTAATTAACTGGAAAACAACTATGAGCTTCTAAGTTAGTATCAAACTGAGTTCATTTGTAAGTAGCAAAGAGATTTTCAATTTAATGCTGGAAAAAAAACCTGCTGTTCCTCAGCTGATAATCAAGTTTAAAAATCTGTTAGAGTACAGTCTCCCAAAAAAGGGTTCCTGGTCTGTTTTCCATTTTCCCTCAGTCCATGCACTTACACAAGGACAAGTGTATTTATTTATTTGTCTTGGAAGTTTGGTTGTAAAGCCTGTTGGAGGTATGTGACCTTGGAAGAAGACATTGGGAAAGGGACTCTTGGAGAAATGTTTTTGGGTTTAGCATGACAGGCCTTTAAGAACAAAATTTTGTTTGTATTAAAAGGGTTAAAGTGGTGAGACAAGTGAGACACAGCAAAGGTTTTTTGCTTAATGTGAATCCAGTGCAACAATGAACTGATTTATTTTATTACTGTTGAGATGAACTGGTCATGCAAGCTTTGGGCTTATTAATGTGTTTGTCATAATTTACAGGTATTAGCTGTGAGGTTGAGCTTTCCTGGATTGCAGTCATGATAGGAAGCTTTGTAAGGACAACTTACCTCTTTAAAAAAGCACCTGCATGTGTGCACATGCATACACATAAAAATCAATTGAGGTAACGTGTGTAAAAAAATTTTATGTATAAATATTGGGGTGTGTGTGTATATATATATACTTTAAGGTATAGATTGTGATGTTCCACCTACAGGGGAATACAAGAATTATTTTGGTGAAGGCTTCAATATATGATTCTCAGGAATCTTCACTGTCATTTTATAGGTTGATGTTCCTCTGCTTTCTTCCTGCTTTTGGAGCTGACTGTCAGTAATCAAACTGTGGTGGTTTTGGAAATGTTAGCTGTGCTCACCAGGTGCCCTGTTCGGTGCATATTTACACCAACAGAACTGTGAGCTTTGGGAAACGTGCCAAAGAATGCAGTTTGCTTCTTGCTTGGGGCAAAACTGGATTTTTAGGGCAAAAAGCCCTGCTAAGTCAAAGGATGGTGACAATACAATGACATTGTAATGAAATGTTGTCTGGCAAGCCAAGGACTTTTGTGGCATTTTTAGAATCTGTGACTTCAACAGATGTGCAAATAGCCTCTGCTGAACTCATTAAGTTCATTTTTAAACAGTCTGCCTTATTTCGGAGGGAATTTATCAAGAAGACATGTAGATTAGCTGTATGAGTGACACTAAGGACTGTGTGAGTAGAGTATTATCTGTATGGCCATGAGAAGAGGCATCCCTCAAGTCAGTTCTTAATTGCTGTATGTGTGGAGAAGGTGTAGGCAAGTGAGTAAGCTGATGAAGTTTCTTGAACCTGCAGTTGCTCATACAGTGGTGACTACTAATAGATGGTTCTGCACCATATCCCAAATTTGTTACAGACACGAGATCCACATTCTTTGAGTGGTTTGGAATTGAGTCTGTGAACTTTGGAGAAGTATTTTTATAGAGCAGCAATGTATACCACAATGACTAATGAAGGAGAGTAAATAGAAGATATCACTTGACTCAATGCCAGTTAAGCTACTCTCTTCTTTCTGCTGCCTGTGGAAAGCTTTTTGTATAATTTTTTTCCTTTTTCTGTGACACATCTGGGAAATGTTGCAGCTGAATTTGGTTGGATCAGTAGAAACAGCTCAAGAAATATATGCAGCAATTGAACTTGAAGTCTTAGTTCCTAGTGCTGGGCACACAGAGTATTAATTCTTATTTATGGACCTAAGCACATATTATTTTTGTTTAGATTTAGAGGAAGACCTTTGAGTTTAGAGAAGTGATGGCCCCTTTCAAGCTCTGACAAAACATCTATGTTCCTCGCTGGCTTTGGGCAACAAACCAGGTAGCTGTTTTTAAAGATGGTGATGGCATCCAGTTCAAATGTCATTAATTCTTTTCCTGTTGCTGAAATACACATTCTATTTCTACCTTGAGCTCAGTGGATGTAGCCAAGGCTTCTGTTTGTATCCCGTTAAGTTGCTCTGTCTCTAATACATTAAACATATGCAGGCTGTTGTTAGGACATGCTTGATGTGAAGGGGACTAATGAAAAATACTCAAGAGTCCTTGGGAACTTGTTATGAGAAACTCAGTATTGGCTCTTGAAAGCTCCTGGGCCGAAATCTAAATTATGTTTTGATCTGAGATTTAAGGTATTTAATATTCTCTCCATTACTGAACAGATTGATAGAGGTTTCTCCTTCAGATATAGGTATTCCACCTTGTCCCCAATATTTATCTGATATAACTTGTAGAGGATTTTAAGCACCAGCCTGGCAAATGTGATGTATACTTGCTATTCTTTTTTTGACTAGTAATTCTCAAGAATGGGACAGTCCAGGTATTATCCGGTCTGCAAATCTTGCTTGAAGAATGGAAAGGATTTTAAGCAGTATTGAGGGATTTAAGGAAAGAACCAAAGAATGCCCTAAAGACATAACTGTGACGGAAGCACACCTCAACTATGATGCTGTGTCCGTGGTGTTGGCACTAATGCCCTAGAAGGAGGTTCGTAGTTACTAATTTTTTTGTGGATGTTGGACATTAAGTAGCTGTTGAATAAACAAATTATCAGTACTAGCACTAAAGAAGCCTGATTTTATATGCAATTGTGCCTCAACTTAGACTGCAAGCTCTAATTGAAATTGTGCTATACTACCTTGTTGTCATAGAATGGTTTGAGTTGGAAGGAACCTTTAAATGTTACCTAGTCCAACCTGGCCTGCAATAAGCAGGGACATATTCAACTAGGTCACTTGCTCAGAGAGGGCCCTGTCCAGCCTGACCTTGAATGGTTTCACGATGGGGCATCTACCATCTCTGGGCAACTTATTCCAGTGTTTTTTCACTACCCTTATAAAAAAATTTTTCTTATATCTAGTCTGAATCTACCTTTTAGTTTTAAACTGTTACTGCTTGTCCTGTCACTACAGACGCTACTAAAAAGTGTGTCCCCATTTTTCTTACAAGCTGCCTTTAAATATTGAAAGGCTGCAGTGAAGTCTCCCTGGAACCTCCTCCAGGCTGAACAACCCCAACTCTCAGCCGTTCTTCATAGGAGAGGTGTTCCAGCCCTCTGATATTTTTTGTGTCTCTCTATAGCTGCTCCAGTGACATCTCTTCCTTTCAGTGTATCAACTGTGCCGCTCAGCTTGGTGTCATCTGCAAGCTTGCTGAGGGTGGACTTAATCTCCTTATGTCATTGATGAAGGTATTAAACAATACTGGCCTGAGTATGGCCCCCAGAGGGCTACCCTTGGAGCATGGATGTAGGCTGGTAGGTGCTGCATCACACAGCTGAGCCATGTGTGAGCTTATGCAGTTGGACTAGGAAGCTGCTAATAAGTCTTGGGTTTTTTAAATATTGATTTGAATGACAAACTAGCTGTCGAAGCAGCAAAGGTGAACTTTTGATTTTGTCACAGCTCTGCTTTTTGGCATTGCTGCTCCTGAAGAATGCATCTATGCCATTACCAGCTCTGGTTTGTTCCCATCCAGAATGTTGGGGTTTTTTTTGTGTCCCTGAAATGAACATAATAAAGGCAAGAATGTGACCTCAAGAGTCAAGACACAGGCTCCAATGATTGTTCACTGTCTCCATCTTTTTATTAAATTTTCTGAGGCTGTTTTTTACCCCGATTTGCTGGATGAAATCCATACAAATGAAATACAAGCACAGTCAGTAAATAATAATGAAAAGGTAAATTCATTTTGTAGAGAAGCCAGTGCATGTAAGACATCATCTGGAATGATGGTGTTTTTATTTTTTTTGCACAGATCACAAAGCTATTACAGTCTTTCAGAATTAATATCTGGCTTTTAGGCTCTATAATGGTTTGTGTGACCTCTTCTTACCCTTTGGCTAATAAGAAAAATGATGTCGTTTTAAAATACAAGACAGAGACAAGATATGATAGTTCCATGGATAAGACCAATACTTCTGTTAAACAGCACGTGATGGGCTTAGCTCAGTTTTCCAAATTGCAGACTGATGATAGGACCACCTCTGGGGGAGGAAAGGGTATGGAGCTGTCTGTATCTGAGCTTCAGTGGAGCTGCTCTGCAGCGTGGTAAGGAGGCACAGAGAAATTTCCCTGCAGTTTCTTACCTCTCCTCAGTGGGCCAGGCATGGCACAGGGGTGGAAGCTCAGCTAGAGGTGAGGTGGGAAGGGCTACCTGACCTGGACCTGGTCCCATCAAATTCCAGGACATTTCTAGTGCTCCCATCAGTGGCAGTGACTTGTGTCATGTCCTCATGCCATGGTAGTGTACAGCTCATGGGCTGGACTGTATCCAACTTTGTATCACACACCAGATGATGTTCTGTGTGGACAGTGTGGCTTGGGAGACCTAACTTTTGTAGGGATTTTAATTTCAGAGAGAGCGTGAGAGATTAATAACCCTTAACTTTTGTGAATTGCTCTGCCATGTGATGTCTTGACACTATTCCACCAGTGTTAACTTGGTTCAATTTACTGCAGTCGTGTCAGTTTAGAACAAGGAAGGACCTCAGGAGCGAGGTTTTTAGCTATACCTTGAATACATGTCCTGTCTTAGTACTTAAGCTTTTAAGTCCTGACAATTCCAGAGTTGTCTCATGTGAAAGCAAGTTGCACAGAAATCTAAAGGACATTTACTTTGGAACCTTGAGGCCCTTGCCTTAATCCAGCCACGTACTGAATACGTTGCAGGAAAGAGACTTCCTTGCCAAGCAGTCCCATCTCGCAGCTGATGACAGCATGGAGGTTTATTGGGGTTTGTGGGGCTTTTTTTCCCTCCCCCCCCCCCCCCCCCCCCCCCCCAAGTTACATCTTTGTGCAATGAATTGTCTGGGGGGTACCTTTATAAGGTACCTTGTCTTTCTACAAAATAGAGAGAATATTCTCACTTTGGGTAGCGAAGAGGGCTTTTGGGATGAACAGGTAATGAGCCCTTTTGCAAGTAAATCCTCCTTGGTGCTCTTGGAGTTTTCAGGTAAAGGGGATTCTTAACAGAGCGCTGCCACCTACAGTGTGGCGCCCTGTGCCGGTGTTAGGCTAGATGTGCCAAGGTGTTCTGTCTCTGAATTGGCACGTTGACAGGAGTCAGAGCTTTACTGAACAGTGGTGGGATTTTATGTGAGCTTTGCTCGTCAGGGCTTCCCAACTTCCCATGTGTTTTGTCATGCAGTTGTTGTAATCTAGTGTGTTGGGTTTTTTGAAAGGTTCTTTGACTGTGCAATTTCTTGCCTGATGATTTTTCTTTTCAAAAGGAAGGAACAAGTTTTGTCACTAAAGAGTGATGTCTGTATGTACATTCAGTTTTGCTTTTCTCATAGTGCTTGCCTGTGGGCTCTGTCTCCCTACCTCCATTCCCATACAACAGCAAGTCGCTGTCCCCTGCAATTAGCTATGTAGAACAACCACAAGATTGGCTCTGTGTTCTTCTCGCTTCATCCTAGGATAATGGATTAGTCCAGATGCTTGAGAGCATTGCATATTGTGGGCGTGACGGAGTGCAAATCCATGTGGGGACAGCTCTAGCACAAACCAACCCTTGCACAGCATACTCTAATTTTCTTCCCCGTGCTTCATCTTGTGCAGCGGTTCCACTTAATTATTGTACTGTGGAAGTCGGCTGCCTCGGCAGCTATTAATCCTTTCCAACCATTGCAATCAAACTTCCACTCATGCACTCGACTTCTAATGCTGGGTTCGTGCTTAGGGGAAGGGATGGGAATTTAGAAGCATGGTTTCTTGTCAGCAGCAGAAATTTCTTCCTTGTCTTTTTCAACAAAAGTGGTGATATCTGTTGGGGAGGGAGAAGAAGAATCTTCTTTAGGAGGTAGTCAATCCTCAAGTTAGTTATATGAAGAAACCAGTGATAACTGAAGTCCTAAACCCACCTGTTTATTTAGCTGGGCTCTCTTAAGGTAAAAAACATTTTGTTTGGGATTTTGGGGAGAGCTTGGGGAGTGAGGGAGGGTACTTAGGCCTCTAGGGTTGTTAAGTGCCTGATGGGTGTTAGATGCTGTTTTGGGATGCCTAAAAACCTTGTATCTTAATCTTCAGATGCCAAAAGATCTTTAGAAATTGTCCCTGACACCTTGAGAAAGGTAGTGCCCAAGTGTAAGTAAGTCTTCAATCTTCAGAAGTAGCATAGGCTTGGACTAGTTCTCTGAAACTACAGATAATACACGAATCAAAAAGAAGACGTGACTGGGGAGGGAGTGCGATTATGGCTTTTGAAATAACTTAGCACTAAGAAAATGTAGTGCTCAAACCAGACTGCATCCTTAGTTTGTACTCATCTCAATCTTCTGGAGCTGAGCTGGGCAGCCTAATGAGCACCTCTTCATGCATCAAAGGGGCAGAAAGTTTGCTTGTTTTCAAACTTGAGATGTCCTCACAGTTTTGAATGCGTTTCGGTCAGGATTCACCTGTGCTCCCACTTCAGTCAGTACAGGATTTACTGTGTTTCAAAGGAGCTCAAAATAAACCTTGAGGATGTCAGCAGTGTTTGTCTCGCATCCCACTCCTCCCTTGAAATCACATGCACTCATTTATCTGTTTAAGAAAACCCACGGGGAGCTGATAATCAGTGCTGCCTCAGGGCTGGCATTTCCAATTTCCATAGACGTGTTGATTGCGGGTCCTGAAGTTATTTGAACAGGGTGGTAACTGCTGTATTTGCAGAGGTTTTCAAAGCACACTGAGAGGGCTGGAGTGGTTTGGCAAAAGGGCTAAGGTCTGTACTAAGCGCTAAGACCAAAAGTTAACTTTTACCCAGAGTGCCATCACTGTCCTGTTACCATATAGTGTAGAGGAAAGATTAGGGTTAGCTGCATGTGCACACTCACTAGCAAGTACCTAACCAGCTCGTCTCATGTAGTCACTACTACAGGTGCCATCTCCAATTGCCAGAATTAAGACATGCTGTTACCTTCTTTACATTACTATTATCTCTTTTATACGATAATAATCCACTGGCGTAACTACCTTTCTGTCAAATGAACTTCACATCTTTTTAAACTGCATATACTCCTCATTTTAGGTTCTTTTTAGATACTGCATCTTCCAGCAGGACATTGCTAGTGAGTGTCTGGCATTTTTAGAATATATTTGTATATTTATATATATATATGGGTATTCCAAGTTCCACTTACTGATCTCTGTCTATTCCACACAGCCTAGAGTGATTATGAACCCAAAATACTGCCAGAATCCGTTGGCAAAATCTCAGACCATGAACTGCATAGATAAGTTTTACTGCTTTGAATACTGCGTGTTTCATGAAAAATGAATATGCCTTTGATGTAAGTATTGTCATATGCGTGGTATTAAATGACTGGGCTCTGTTTTCACATCTTGCCTGATTGCTTGGCAAAAAGCTGCTGGAAATCTATGTTACCTCATGTTCTGACAGCACTTCTAGATAAAGAAAAATTTCATGTCACTGGGACCATTGAGATTCATTAGCAACTCTTCCAGCTTGTTAGACAAGTTTTGGGGACATAATTAACTGTAAATTTTCTTGAGAAAGAATAAAACAACTGCGTGTAATTTTGGCAAAAACAGATCCGCATGCTTTCTGTGTGGCCTCAAGGTTTATGTCAATGATATCCAGATTCCTGATTTGCACTGGAATTTCTGGAGGCTTTAGAGGGGGGGAAAAAAAAAAAAAACCCAACAAAACAACAACCCAGAACATACCAAAAACTCTCCCAAACCCCCATCAAAAATTATAAAGAAAGATGCAAGCTGTATTATAGAGGATCAGGTACATAGGGAAACTGGGATTTTTGTTGGGTTATTTGAATCTGTGTGGGGCAAATCAGACCTTGCTTCTCTGAGGGGATCTCTATGGGTGTGGGAGTTTACAGTCGTGGCTGACGGCAGCACCAGGAACTGGTGACTGTGCTGTTTTGGGGATGCTGCTCCTCTCACTTTGGACTTTACTTTGTAGGGGCAAATAAGACCATTTGTGTCCTTCTGGTGGAAATCTGATAGCCTTGTATGATGGCGTGACTGGCTGGGTAGATGAGGGGAGAGCAGTGGATGTTATCTACCTTGATTTCAGCAAGACTTTTGACACTGTCTCCCATAACATCCTCATAGGGAAGCTTAGAAAGTGAACATTAGATGAGTGGACAGTGGGGTGGATTGAGAGCTGGCTGAACGGCAAAGATCAGATGGTTATGATCAGCAGATCTGAGTCTAGTTGGAGGCCTGTAGCTAGCGGTGTTCCCCAGGGGTCAGTACTGGGTCCAGTCTTGTTCAATGTATTTATCAGTGATCTGGAAGAAGGGACGGAGCGTACCCACAGCAAGTTTGCTGATGATACAAAACTGGAAGGAGTGGCTGATACACCAGAAGGCTGTTCTGCCATTCAGCGTGACCTGGATAGGCTGGAGAGTTGGGTGAAGGGGAACCTAATGAACTTCAACGAGGGTGAATGTAGAGTCCTGCACCTGGGTAAGAATAACCTTATGCACCAGTACAGCTTAGGGGTTGACCTGCTGGAGAGCAGCTCTGGGGAGAAGGACCTGGGAGTCTTGGTGATGAACAAGTTAACCGTGAGCCAGCAATGTGCCTTTGTGGCCAAGAAGGCCAATGGTATCCTGGGCCACATGAAGAGTGTGGCCAGCAGATTCCACTCTGCCCTGGAGAGGCCACGCGTGGAACATTGTGTCCAGTTCTGGGCTCCCCAGTTCAAGAGAGGCAAGGAGCTACTGGAGAGAGTCCAGCAGAGGGCTATGAAGATTATATGAAGAGGAGACTGGGAGGGGCTCTTATCAATGCTTATAAATATCTCAAGGGCAGGTGTCAAGACAATGGGACCAGGCTCTTTTCAGTGGTGCCCAGCGACAGGACAAGGGGCAGCCGGAACATAGGAAGTTCCATCTGAACACACGGAAAAAATTCTTTACTTTGAAGGTGATGGAGCACTGGAACAGGCTGCCCAGAGAGGTTATGGAGTCTCCTTCTCTGGAGATACTCAAAACCTGCTTGGATGTGAACCTGTGCAACCTGCTCTAGGGGAACCTGCTTTAGCGGGAGGGTTGGACTAGATGATCCCCAGAGGTCCCTTTCAACCCCTACCGTTCTGTGAAATACACACCAGTTTCTTACATAGAGTTTGAGTTTTATCTGGCTAAGTCATAGTAAACTCATAGAAATCCCATTTAGGAAGCCAGCCAAGTACAGGCTTATTGTCAAAAAGATAAAATTACTTAAACCTGTACTGTCCAGCTTTGCAGAGTTGAGGCGGCTTAACAGTTTGGGACCTTAAGCTGAATTAATCTTTGCTTGAGAGAGCTTTATTTGTCTTGATATGTCGTCAACTGAAATTAAATTGACCAAAGATGAGATCTGTGTTAATGGGCCCCGCTGGTGAGGCTTGCATGGGCTGCCTTTCTCACAGCAAGTTACATTACTCCTGCCAATTCTCCCCACTTGTTGCCGGCTTGTTGCCGTCCTTGGGATTTTCCTTCAGGCAGCCTTTCTCATCTTGTCTGCTGTTACATTCTGGCTGCTTTTGTGGAGCATCTTTTCCTGTAGGCTTAGAGAGAGAGAGAGAGATCAGTAAATAGATAAAGAATAAGGTTGCTTGTATATGTCACTGTGGTTCTTTAAGAAGATGGACCCTGTAGGGAGTAAAACTCTCAGCCATTAAAAAAATTGCTATTTGAATTGGTTGTGACCAAAGCAGAAATACATCCCAGGATGCGACAGGAGAAGTGCTGTCTCGAGAACGCCCTTGATAGCCCTGAAATTTTTTTCATGGGCATGTGATGACAGTTCCAGCAGGTCCCGTTACAGCTTACAGAACTCCCTCCTGCAGCATCTCAGACAGCCTTCTAATTGTGTGCATCCTGCAATGAGACTGGTTATTTTGCACTCTTCCTTTAGCAGAAAGGTAAAATAAACTCTTTAAAATACTGTTTCAAGGAGGCTATTATGCTGTTGAGCAGCATGGGCAAGGGTTTGCTCATTCTTTTCAAAACTGTGTGAAGAGGATGCTTTTTATTGCATATAGCTGCTCATGAAGTAATGAGCAATCTTTTTCTCCACTTTTATGCTTTAAAGTTTTCAGTTCTAACGCTTTCAGTTCTTGAAGTTAGATGTACAGTATTTAAATGGGACGAACTTTTTTTATCCAAAAATGCTAATGTCCAAATTTAGCTGAGAAATCAGTTACCTGCAAATATGCAGAGGGAGTGAGGTCAACTGTGTTTGGAGCGGTTGAACCCCCAGGTCTTCTCACATCTCTTAGGTTTCTGTGCCAAGACTTAGTGATAGAATGGTTAATGTTTTTTCTCCCATGCTTCAAATACAGCATCATTACGTTCCTTTTCAAGGTGCTTTAAAAACTGCCTAGCTCTAATATGACTAAGGTAAAAATATCAATAAGAGGAAAAAAAACCCCAAACATACATAACTCAAAAGCCTGGGCTATACCGTGACATCAGAATTTCAGCACCACAACATCGTAAGAATTCCTGATCTTGCCAAAGTCTCATAGTTCATTTTAAGCCCTTCTGTAGCTTCTGGTATGTGGTTTAGCAGGAATTGTGGTAACAGTGACAAGAGTGACAATAAATGAAGTATTACATCATAATTTTTAGGTAACCAATGGAAGTAGGAAGCTATCGAGGTTGTCTATAAAGCCCAGGGTAGAGTCCCCCTATGTGGGCAGAAAGCCACTGCACAGGAGGCTTTTGGCCAAAAATGTACTTGGGCTGTAGCCAGAGAACTGGCAAACTCAGCCCTGCAGGTGACTCCTTGAAAGGAATAATCCTGTCTGCTGTCAGCAAACTACAGAAAAGTTGGTCGGGGTGAACAGGACCCAGTAATGCCAGATTTTTGTGGGTATATGAAATTGGATCTCACGATCTGGTGGGTGTATGCACACTGCATGCAAGGATGTGCGTGCAGTCACCATCCACTGTGTCAACACTCCCCTGTGACTGGGGTATGCAGAGCTGTGGAGCATTGGCCGGAAAAAAAGAGGTTCAACTCAAAAGAGTTCGTTGTGCAGTAGTCTTGTGTCTTCAGGCAGCTATGGAGCATATGTTGTGTGTGTGAAAATTTTGGCAGAATTCTCCTTCACATTTTGAATTTTCACAGGGAAAAGGACAAAGCTTCCTGAAATGCTGCAGTTTTGGTTTTGGTTTGGTGGGGGGAAGAGCAGACTCAGAGAAGAGTGATGGAAGGGTGGATGTATTAGTATATGTCGATAACGAGAAATCTGTTCTAGAGACTCAGAGCTCTCAGGTCATTGAGAGGATGAGATGTTTGATTGATGAAGGTGGCAGCTGGATAAAATCCTTTTCTTGCAGTGTAATTTTGTGCTTCTTAAAATGCCTTTTCTTGATGTAAGATGATGAAATGACAGTAGGTTCACTCGGTTTTCTGTAGCTTTGCACACACCATTTCTTGTAACTAACCTTTAATCTGCTTTCCGAGACACATTGGTGGTCTTTCTGCACCTGAAATTACTGAGTAGGAGCCGATGAAGAACTGCTGTTGGGCACACTTGGTCTCTGCTGCTTTTGCATCCCCTTCAGATACACTGGCAAGGAGCTGTTGTTTTACAGCACACACAGCTAGGGGCCAGCACCAGCTCAGGTTTGTGTTTGCCTGACAAGCGTCTTCCTCGCCGTGCCCTGAACGATAGCAGCTCGTCTATGTGGTGCACTATTTGCATACTCTAACGAGATGGGCTATAATTGGCCTTCATCGATTTTGTTTTCATTGAGCTAAAATAGAGTCAGAGCTTCTTAAGCAAGAAGAGATGATTGATTTGTGGTAGGATGCAGGACTATTCAGTTGAAGAAATAATTAATTATGTTCTTATTTAGTAATTGTCAGGGTCTAAGTTTACTCTTACCTTTCCAGTAGACACTGCTGCATTTTCTCTCTAGACTGTCTTTCCCTTTAAAAGCTGGGATAAGGTGCCAACATCTGTAAGATACGCTCAACTCCTTTCTTTATCTATCCCTTCATTACCACTTCTTTTTCTCCCTGCACTTTTCCCCTGCTTATCCATACGTGTGCCTTTCTTCTCTTCTGATGTTAACTGATCAGCTCCATTCCATGACAGTTTTCTTTTAAACTATTGCAAGAAAACATCTTTTAACCAAAAGTTGTAAAACAAAAGAAAAAATAATTGCTTACTTTAAAAAAACTTGAATGGTAAGATGCTGTTAAAATTTTTACGATTTTTTTTTTTAAGTCAAGCTCTTGCCCAAATGAAATGCTTTCTTGTGTTGAGTATCGGTGTTGAACAAATGCGTAGCTCAGGAGCTGGTGTATGTGGATTGTGTGCTGTTGCACACTTGTGAGCTTGAAACAGTGGATAAGTTTGTGTGCGAGTGAGTGAATTATGGTCTTGCTGGACCTGGAAGGGTTCTTGTAATTTCATTTTTTTCCGCCCCCCCCCCCCCCCCCCCCCCCCCCAAGTATTGGTTTAATTGAATATTAGCACCATGTGAGCAGGCAGTGCTGTATGGCAGAGGCAGGTTTTATGAGCTGTTTCAGTAAGTTGAAAGCAAGGTTATAATGGCCACATTACAGCAAAGTTAACACTGACGCTTATGTACCAAAGATGTTGTTTAGTGCATTTTCTCTTTTTCTTATCTTGTGCTTGCAGCATAATATGGTGGCAGCGTTTGTTAGTGCTTTTTAAGTGGCGGATCTTATTGCAAATGTGATGTTAAACCCTAATGAATTTAGTCCAAGAGGTTTCTGTGCTGCTGCCAGAAATGTGGTGCTCAGTAAACACCTTGCACCAAGCAAGGGAATGACAAAGGAACTCCCTGGACAAACAACAATCAAATGCAAGAGATCATTCTTTGTAACAAATTAGTTCTTAAATAGAAGGGTCTTCCACCAGCTTCACCAGATGAAGCCTCCTGAGTCAATGAGTGCGCTGAAGTGGACACAATTGACAATAATGAGTGGGACACAACCCCTGAGTGGCCTCAAGTCTTTTGCGGTATGTGAGTTGTAGGGGTGGGAAAACCAGAAGAGAAAATTACTGAAAAAATAATAGGGGGTGAGGTTGCCTTGGCCACTGGCTCTGAGTAAAGGGCTAAGTCTTAGCTTGGAGGGGAGCCATCCAACAGCTCTAGTCCCTGCAGCGCTGCTGCAGCAATTGTGTCTCGAGCATACGTGGGCAGTATGGTTCAGATGGAGAGGGTGCCTATAGACCCTTAGCTTGGATGTGTTCAGAGGGATGCAGTTTGCTCTGGGAATGCTACCTCTTTGTGTGAGAACTAGTAGAAATCTCACAGAAACCGCCGTGGAAAAATGGTAAAGTCCCTTTTCTTATGTGCTTCACAGGAAAGAAAGAATTGAATTTGGAAGGATCTTAGCAAAAATAACATGTTAAAACTCAGCTGTGTTCAGATGTCTTTCCCTTTCATTTCCAAGGAAAAGCAGGAGGAGAAACACTTGAATACACAGAAAAATCTGCTTCCCACTCATCAAGTGTCTGTCAAAAGGATTATGAAAAGGTAGAAAGAAAGTAGATTCTGAGGTTTTGTTGTATTTTTTCAGTTTGGAAGAAGAAAGGTGGTTTTTTTGCATGGGAGATCTCTTATTTAGAAAAGTTGGAATGGATTTTTTCGGCCGTTTGGGGAATATCATTCCTGCTCATTTATATTTCCCAATTGTGAGCAAACTTCTTTAGTGCTACTGTATTAGAAGGAGCTCCCACAGAGAGAGGCAAAGGACTGGAGGCAATGTTCTTTAAACCGATGTCTGAGTGGACTTTGAATGCCATCCTACATCTGAAAAGTTTCCAAAACTGTGGCAAAGTCACAGGTAGGTAATAGCTGCCTAGGATCCAGGGCGCTGGCTTGGCTGTGTCAGCTCTCCTGTATACTGCTGCGGTGAGGAGCTATCTCTGGATAGTGTGCTCAAGCCCTTCTCAAGCCCTACTCTCCCTGCAGATCTGTGAGCTGTCTATGCTCCCCACCACTGAAAATGCTCTTGATTCCTTGCTTGCTGCCTCATTTTTTTGTCAAATCATCTTCCACCACAGGTGGTGCTTATGGACTACACATACACACACACCACAACCACTCTGCACCGATGCCTGCCTTGCCCTGATGTGAAGGGTCCCAGGCCCTCTGGCTGATTGGTGACCTGTGCCGCAACTTCCATGTAAGGAACTGCGTTCTGACTGGGATACGAGGTTATGTGGGCAACCTTGGAGATTGGAGTCTGAAAGAAAGGAAGTTTTGAGGGCAGAAGGAAATAGGAGGAGACAGCTGGTCTTATGGTGGTAAATCAAAAGCTGTGCTGACCAGCATGTTCCTTTGAATTGAACACTCCCATTACATCATCCAAGCTATTCTCTTTTTGGCAGTGACTCTAAATAATGCTCCATCTTGCTCTGGATGGTCCTGTTTTGAGAGCTTATGGTCACAGGCTTCGCCATTTCCATAGAGTTCTTTTTCTCTTCTCTTTGTTTTAAGGAGCAGAGATGCATTGCGTTACCTTTTTTCCTGCAGAATCTTCCTCTGTAAAGTTGAAATGGTTCATCCTAAAGTACCTTTTTGTTAAAAAAGTGCATGGGTGCACCGTACCACAGGACAATTGGCATCACTTTATGTCTGAATGTTTTCTGGTAGGGTATTAAGTTATGTGGGTACCTCCTGGGAGTTCTGTGCTTTGTGCTCCACCTTGCTATTTGTTCTGGGATATTTTGCAAATGGGCTTTCCAGCTTTTATACACCAGAAACCTGAAGGTGCTTCCTGCCTTTGATTTTCTTTGGTTTACTGAAGGCAGCTTTATTCACTGCATATGCATCTCTTGGATTCTTACATATTTCTGCCTTGGAACAGAGGTAGCACTTAGGGCAGACCAGTGCATTTGTGAAAGTTACCTGCTTTGGTCAGTATTGTGAAACGAAGCTGAATTCCAAGTGCTCAGTAAGTTTTCCCTTTGCTTTCACTGAAAAAACCATGTTTTTACAGGCCTCTTAAACATCATGTGTTTAAGGTGGATCAGAGCTTTAAAGACTTGTAATTTCTACTAGACTGTTTTCAAAGATGAAGAATTTTCTGTGCTGATATGGTCTGGATAATGAATGATCAGCTTAGGAGAAGATGAGCACCTTGGGGGTTGTAAGCATTATTGGACTGCCTATCCTGGAGCATCAGCTATTGCATTGTAAAGATAATGAATGATTAATTGATCTCATACTTTGTACTTAACTTAATTGGTAGCAGTGCTTTGGCCATGCTGGCTGCTGTAGCATCTTAGCCTTAGAGGATATACTCATTCTGAGTCAAAAATAAAAAAAAGTGAAGCAGCATAGGACAAGGATCAGAAAGTGCCAACTCACTGGCCCATGTAATTGTTTTGAGTAAAATGGGAGTAAGTGGAAGAGCTGGGAAAAGGGACTACAGCAAGAATGCTCCCAGCTGGGAATATATGGAAACTTCCCCTGCCTGAAGAGCTTGCATTGCATCCCTCTCCCTTACCAGCTGAGACCTCAATCTTTCTCTTTTCAGAAGGATGCAGAACTATATTAAATGTCTGAAGTTTCTCTCTCACATAATATCGCTGTACCAGCCTCTGTCTAGAAAGAGGCTGACCCAGGTATCTCTCCTGGGTATCTGCTCCTTTACAAATGAATTTATTGCCGCGAGCTCCAGCTACAAGGGCTTGTTACCGCTGTTGTGTTATTTCCTCTTCCTGGCTTTACTGCTCAGGTGTTCTGTGTCCTGGGTGGATTGTTAAGCCCTGTACTCCTGTGTGGCTGTTAAAAGAGGCAATTGGCCACAGTAAGTCCATGTTAGACATGAAGTTAGCTCCTGTTAGTCTTGCCTTTGTCTGTCTTTGTAAGCAGTAAATTCCTTTTTTCCGCCACTGTTTGTGTGGTATGTAAAATAACTTGCCAGGTCTAAAGGGAGCCCTGGCAGCTATGCAGCTCTAATCTTGTGTGCAACAAGGGAGAGTCACAATCACATTTTGTCTAACAGTCTGCCAGAGACCATCACACATTAATTTCACAAAGTGGAAGTAAAAAGCTCTGCAACAAGCTCTGCAACTCCTCAATATAAACCAGGGAACAAGCTGTAGAACTACATTGTCTTTCTTCCTTCCTGATGAAAGGAGAAAGGATCCTGTAATGACTCGCATCAGAATAAGATGCTGGAATAGATGCTTTCTGGGTTGTTCACCCATCATCTTGCCAGGTGAACCTTCATCTCAACAGAAGTGGTGGTAGTAGCATATAGTGGTTAGAATTGTTCCTCTTGCAGAAATTTTTCGCTAGTTTGGAAAAAGGCTGAAGTAAAGCTAGTAAAATTGCGCTTGAAAATGAAAATATGGACATTACATTGTGGGTAAATTGTTGGATGGGTAGAGTATGAACTTGCCAATACTTCTGCAACAGTCTTTATTACCAGGGTACTGACTTGGGCAAAAACCCCTAGAGCAAAGTAGTACAGCTTTCAACCAGACTTTGAAAAGGACAGAGATAATTAGCAGCCCAGAGATGTGAAATACTGTTGGTGGGGAAAATAAGTCAATTTTCTAATGTGCTATTTCTGCTTTTGCAACTTAGAAATAACTGCCAGTGTAAGAGTGGAAACAGATACAAATGAGTATGCTATGATGTTAGCAAATGGAGGTTATGTTAATCTTGGTGTGAAGAGTCCTTGTATGTTAATAATGATCAAATAAAATTGCTCATTATAGATTATCATAAGTAATATTGATCTCCACAAAACTTTCCACCCTGATGCTCCAAAGTGTTTCAAGAACCTTTGAAAATCACAGCAAGATGAGGTAAGAGATGTTGTCTAACATAGGTGGTGGGAAATGAAATCCGGGGTCATAAAGACTGGAAAAATTTCCATGAACAAAGCCAAGTTGTCCTAAGAAGAATTGAGATTTCTTGACTCGGCCTGATGGATGAAGATACACGTTCACCTACTTTGCTAGAAAGTGGCTCTTTTCTGGGTTAACTGCAGTTTGACGACTGCAGCAAAACTTAGTAGCTCTCTACACGACTTCTGCTGCTAAGGAGCAACATCTTTATCCACCTCTGGCACGTGAGATGCCCTCAGAAGATAGTGGGTATTGTATATTTCATAGCAATAATGTGTGAAAAATCTTTTAGGTTGGTTTTCTAATTTGTTTCTACTTCAATTAACTTTTTTAACTGCTTGTCTTGTCTCATAAAATGATGAACGCTTTCCAATTTATTGAAACAGTGGTTCTATAAAAGAACAATATGCTTGAGCAACTCTTTGTAGTGATACATCATCATCAACCTTAGTAATGAGTGGGAGAGAGATAGGCCTGGTTTTGGCTCCATTGAAAACATTTGTAGATTTTATCTGGAACAGATTTTATTAAAATTGCAAGAAACTTTATAAAGCCCAATATATGCTTCATTAAGGGAACATTACCTTACAATTATGATTAATTAGATTAAACTTATGAAAGTGTGTTATTTGTTCAAATCAAAAGGGTGGTGGGGAAGAATGATGGATGATGAAAGAGTGTGATAAATGAAGAAAGCAGCTGAACTAAATTGAATGTGTATTCATCCGTTCTCACTTCATAACTAATGATAAATTGAGCATGTCACATTTAACAATACATGTCTGAGCTTAAGCACAGTCCCAGCTCCGGTAGTCTAATGTCTTTTGTCAGGTAGCTGCATTCAGAGGACATAATACTTTGTTTGGAGAAACCTATGCAGTTCATTATCTATCTGTCCCTGCAGCTAAAATCACAAATGGAAGCTCTTGCTCTCTCTTGAAATAAAATCACGGACGTCTCAATTAGGCTGGAGTTGTCTAGGAAGCGGAATCAGACTGCGAAGTGTTAATTTGTCTCAAAAAGCAAGTGATGTATTGAAAATTGTGTGGTGTTGACAAGAATACGTTTTGGGATAATTGCAAACTTGAACAAGCTTGTGAGGGTCAGTCTAACTCATGGGCTCACAGTCACTCGTTGTGCAGCCACTTGAGAAAGTGGCTATTCAGCACCAGCTGCAATGTCTGAATTTGACTCAAGAACTTTTTGTGGACAATGCCTGGGTGCCTTGGGATGGTCTCGCAGGGTTCTGAACTTGTACTGCATTTTCTTCTGGGTTAACTGTTTTTTTCCTTCTGCTGGTCAGCCTAGAAAACAGTTCTTCTGACGGTAATCAGCAGTTCTGCTTCTGCTCTTGGTTATAACAGGTAGGAAGCAGGATGACCGCAATGAGCGAGTGCTGTGGAGAGGATCTTAATTTTGTGATCATCAAAACCAAAATAGAAAACATTTTGGTTTGGGATCACTAAAAGCTTTGGTCAAAATTTCATACTAGAAATGTCATTTTAGCTGACTTTGTTGTTCCATTCCTATTCCAAAACTCTTCAAACATATTAGACCAAATTCAGCGATGACGGATCGAGCTACTGAGCTAACCGCAGATGAATTTTGGGCACAAGATGTTTAGCCTTTCCAGAAATAGTTCAGCTGTGATCCCACAAATCCTCGTGTGCTGTAGACCAAGGAGTGAGAAAAGGTTGTTGTGTAGTTTTAAGGAATAATGGGAAACAAATGCAGAAGATCTGAATGCATTCAATAATAGCGATGGTCTTCCAAGACCGCGCTGGAGGAAAGTCCTGCATCTCTTAAGGGCACTGGACATAAAGGGACGTGCTGTAAACAGCTAACAAAGGAAACTGGGAGCGAAGCATGGGCATACATGTCATGTGTAGCGGTAACCAGAGAGTAGGGAAAGGGCAGTAGTCTGTTGTCTTTCTCGGGTAACTAGGAGGGAGTTCCTTGTTGCATTTGTGCAGAATCAGAGACCCCTTTTGCTCCTTGTGCTGTTCCTAAAATGTTACGTGTCCCCTGCTTGCAATCAAGTCTCTTGACATGGCAACTGCACTCTGTGCCCCGTCCTTGTCCCTCGCTAGGAGCATCCTGTGGAGTTTGAATGATGCATGTGTTTGAGCTTCTAAGTCAGGAGTGGGCCAAACCTCATTCCTATATGGTACTGCCGTAAGACTGGTTATGAAACAGGTTCTGGACAATTAAAGTTATTTAAGAAAATTAGTAATTTTTAACTTCTCCAGTGTCTCTAAATTTAATGATAGGAGGAAAGGAGTTTGTTTGTGTATAAGCTGAGAAAAAACTAAAGACTACCAAATAAAGAGAAGCAAACTGTAATGTTAACTTTTCATCCAGTTTTAGCAATGACATTGTTCCCCCCTAGACTAACGCCAGTGTTTTAAGTGGCTGTAGTATTGTTCAGCCCTGGCCTTGGGTGGCTGGGTGTTTTGTGGTGAAGTGCTGGACACCACAGCTGGATGGGATGGATGGGAGGAAAATTCCGTGAAGCTGTCTCTGCTTTTCCTTTATCTATTTCCCAGGAGCACCATAAAATGTTTTAGTCTGCAATATAGAATTTCTTGGTATGTTATGAAGTAATTAATTTACACCTGTAATGACCACATGTAAAACCACAACCTGACTGTGTCAAACTATTAAAGTCTTATCTTTTGGGAAGGCTATGATAACACATGGAGTAGAATTGGATCTAGCGGTCAGGTTAATAGGAGTAGGATTCTGTTTAAATGATGGGCTTTGTAGTGAAATGATTTCTGCAGTTCAGTCGTGTAGTTACTAGCACAAAAGTTTAAGGAATGTGATGGAAGTCCTGTGAAAATTAGGGGTTTTATTTATCCTTCATTCCATGAATGCAGTTGGGTGGTTTTTCTTATGTGGCAGACTCGTGAAGAGCTAACTTTGTGCTTATTCCTGGCCATTATTACTAACGTTTCTCAAACAATGGCTTATAGTTGTCACAAAGATACTTCTGACTGTGACCTGAATGATTGAGGTGGATTTTTTTTTTTTTGAGAAATGGTCTATGCTGTGAAGATATTTAAGACCCTAGGAGGTGGAGGTGTGTAGACCATGTAGGATCTGAAGCTTCAGTATCTCAATACCTGATTCGGGTGAGAAAGGAGGGTGTAGGGTGCTGGGTTTCTTTTTGGAATATTCCTACAGGCTCTTTGGGTTGCATATCCTTAATGCAACGCGCTTGCATCTCCGTATCTCCATCTCTGCAAGCCCCTTTCCCGTGAGCTCTGCTCTGCTGGATTCTTTTGTAGAAAACAGTGTTGATTGAGCAAGATGAGAAGGTGGCTAGTCTGGAGGAAACACTGCAGACTGTTCAGCGCCCTTGAAGAGATCACTCCTTTGGTGTGCCACCATTTTGGGAGGCCCTGTTGGAGACTCCTTGAAAGGAGATGGCTCTGAGGACTTTATGGACTACAGATTGCTCCAAGGTTTTGCAGCATGAGCTCCTATAAAATAGGTAGTGGAACTGACTTCCTTCTTAAAAGGTAGTCTTTCATCTTTAAAAACTGTGTAGGCCACCCTTCCCCCATGGTTGGGTAGAAGAAGGTGCGCAGTAGACGCTGGTGTAGGAATCATTAAAGTGAAATGTGAGTCATGTTCATTAAAGGCAAGCCAGCAGAATGTCTTATATTAGTGGCTGCATAATGATTAGAGCTTCCTGTAATAATGATGATGGCAATTCTACTATATGAATTGAACATTCATTCTAAGTTAATTCACATCCTTTTAACTAATAAGTTATTTAAGGGAACAAAAAAAAGAGAAGCCCTTTTTAGCTCATAATTTGAATAGACTGGTCAGAAGAATACTGAAATAGCAACCCTCCCTCTGTGCTGGGGAGATTCAGACACTAATCTGTATCTAAATTTTGCAGTGAAAGCATACTTTATTCATAATTCATGCATCTCTGCTAAATACTAGACCATCCTTCTATTGGAAATTATGTGTGTGATCACTAGCAATATGTCCCTAGTAGAGATGATGATAAAGAGCTTTATTTTGGTGTGAAATTATTTTAAAAGTTTGATTTTTGTTATTCTGAGTCGTGGCAGGGAGGTGAATGATTTACTGTTTGCCTTGCAAACATCTCCAGTTTGAGCAAGTAATAATGGTTCTCAAATACTTTTCATCAGGAAAAAAATATTAAAAAGGGTAAAGAATTATTTATTGTATATAGGAAGAAAAATTTAGAGTACTAAGATGAAAAAGAGGGCACTATGTTTAGTTTAAATATGAAAGGAAAACTTTGGTTGTGGCAGCTATGGCTTTGCAGTAGTGTTGGCAGAGAGGAAAACCTGTGGTTAAAGCTGTTTAAAGACAGCCTGGGGTGTAAAAAAGCATATAACTGCCCCAGTGGACTGGAAGATGGAAACAATAAGTTACTCATCTTTTGTGCTTGCAGCTTTGGTCATTCTGGGGATCTGGACCCGTTAGCAAGTTGAGGACTTAAGAAGTTGTGTTCCATTGAAGTCAACTTCTGCATGTTTGCACATTCACCTGAACAGTTCAAGGACTTTGAGTTAATAAGGTGGATTTTCTCATAATTATTCAATATCTTTGCCTTGCAGTCAGAACAGGTATGTCAAAGACAAGTTTTGGCATATTTAGGTATAAATACGTAACGCCTCAGTATTTGAGTTGTGAGTACTGCTTAAGAAGTAACAACTGAATTCTTCCTTTTGATTTCCCTTCTGATTAAAGGATTACATTCAAAAAAATATTTCTTGCATTGCCATACATTTCAAGATTGGACTAGTCAAAACCTCGGCTCTGAACACTATAAAAACCTGGAGGAATTCCAAATTTTGTGGTTAGCTTGTGCAGAGCTGCAGACATAGGAATTGTTGAATAACTTGTCATAGTTTACTTGTTAGGCTGTGCTCTCGTTTCTGACATGCAAAAAAAAAAAATCTGTAAAGCCCTCAGAGTCAATACTTGTCTTCTATTTGAGTCATCACAGGTATCTGCTTCCTTGTAAATGATTCACTTGGTAATGAACAGATGGCTGTTTGAGATGTAACTCAAATTAGGTTGAATGTTTCCTTTTGGATTCTGTAACAGATTCTGGAGGAGAACAGCCATGGAAAGAAGGCTGGCTGCTGACGGGTCTGTCTCGGAGGGCTCGGCAAGCTGCGGGAGCTGTCCAGTGTTGTTTTCTATATGAATTTTTCAATGGTGATTTTTTAGAATATGTTTTTCTCTTTGCTTAAGGTGAGAGCTTTCCTGTTTTCCTCTTCAGAACCACAAACAATTTCTTACTGCAGTAAAAGATGCTCTGGAATAGCAGCACTGGAATCCACCCCAGGTCGGGCTTGGGTAATCTTTTAATAAAATAGCGAGTACTAACTACCTTAGGCTACAACAGGCTGAATCACTAGCACCTTCCTATGTTATGATGCTGCAGATGACATTCTCACTTCATGGTATAACTAACTTGAAATAATCTCCACAATACGGCCCCTCTCCTTACCCATTGCCCTGAGAAAAAAATTCACTTGACGTTTCTCATAGGTAGTAAGCAAACAAACATTTCTTTAGGGTTTGGAGGTACATTCCCAGTGGGTAATTTGGAGACAGAGGCTTTCGAGAAGGAAATATTTTTTTTTCCCAACTTAAAATAGTTCTTGTTCTCCTGCTTCTTAAGCTGGGTTCTCCTCAGACTCCGTCTGGTTCTTTCTGCATAGCACCTACCCTAGGGGACTATTTCTGGTAAGGTACTAACTTACCAGTAGTTTCTGAATGCCTCTGATAATCGTCTGGTTTGCGTGTGCTGGGACCTGGGTCTGGAAGACATGATACATTGCATCACATGTCCAGCATAGTTATAATCTTGACCTGAAATTTGGCAGACTTTTGTGAATCTGTTGGTGAACAGTGGAGTCTAAATTCTGCTAGGTGAAACACAGAGATCTGGGAGCACGCTCTGCGGTTTTGAACTTCTCGGTAGGCTTAAGTGTCCTGATTTTAAGTTGTATTTCCTCCCTTGGAAGTGATTATGTGCTTTCGTCATCTTCACTGGCGACAATATCCAAACAGAGAGTTATCATGTACCATGATATCAAAGGATGCTGGCTGTTCTAACTCCAAACATATATGAAGCAGAATATGTGACAAGACCTATCGAGTGCTTGGATTTTGCCGTGGAAGATAGCTGGGTGTTAGGAAATGAATCAAATCAAGATGATAACGATCAAAAAGAATGTTCACAGACCATAATTAGTGACCTTCTGGCTTTATTTTTGACCAACAAATAGAATGTTCTGATCAAGTTGTAGTTTAATTAACCTCATCTTAACAGTAGCCCAAACCCTCTTTTGTGCAGGAATCAGTCATGCCCTGTCATCTAACTACTGTGATGTTACCACCGGTCTTGTTTGCTCTAATCTTCCTGTGTTGACTGTGAAAATTGCATCCAGCTTATTATGAAATTCATGAAGAACTCTGCTTTTAAGCAACTGTCAAAAGAGCTTTTGATCCTTCCAACCTGAACATTCCTGTATTTACTGTGGCTCTGCAGGGAACCCCTTGGAAAAAGGTGATTTTCTCCTCTCTCTCCTCTTACTTTCCTCCTTCCACTGCCTTTCCCAACGCTCTTCAGTTCCACCTACTTTCATAACCTCATCTAAATACCTATTAGCTCTCTCTTTCAATAACACTGCTCTGGCTTCCATGAAAGTGCTTTTAATGTAGGAGATGCACTTCAGCCATAACACCAGGGTCACTTTCTGAGTAACATTTTATGGGATTGATTAACTTTAACACCATAACTGTTGACTTTATAGGCCAAGAAAGAGACACTGAGTGCTAAGCTCCGGATAATTTGTGCTTCACAATTTTTTAAAATCAGATAGAGATAGAGTTTAATGTGTTTGATAAAGCAGCCCTCTATTTTTCCCAGTGTCTCCTATTTTAAAAGACCCTCAACATTTAACATGAAATAGTGTCTTTAACACTAATGAAGTAAAGTTATAGTAAATAACCATATTAAAAAAAAACCCACCCATGTTTAGCTCTTTGGAAAGAATATGAGAAAGATTTAATTTGCTCTCTCCTTGGCTCCAAATGTGAACACCTCATATTTTTTGTTATTGCTAGAAAGTGAATGAATGGATGCTGTTGGCTGAGAGTTGATGTTGCAGAAACATGTTGTTCCTTCTCACTGCAGATTCTCTCCTTGCGGTGACTTTGGTAGGATAGAAAAAATGGCAGTTTGCTAAATTAACAGAAGACCCTCAGCTCTCCTTAAATTGCTTCTTTCAGTGCACGCGGGCGTTACTGCTGAGAAATTGCTGGACGGTAGTGCATCTCGCCATGTACCGAGAAGAAAGATGAGTATGAAGGAGTGCTTGATGGATGAGCATGACTGCAGATCTGAGGACAGTTCCCAGTCTCACATGACGTTAAGCAGATCAGCTGTAATCTCCTCATCACCTCACCTGTCAAGTGGCTAACAGAGTGCTTATCTGCCAGAGTTTCCCTATTTTTTATTGCCTATGGGTAACTCCTCTGGCTGAAGCTGACGTGCTGTTCCTAATTACACCGGTACGTTTGCCCAGCAAAAGGGAGGTACAGTTGTACTTTTTTGTGGAGCCCGATGAGTTAATTCAGTGCATGATTGACCCCAGATGGGAGGACACGGAGGTTAAGTTTCATCCTGGTTGGGTGACTCAGATGCGGGCTCTGTGGAGACCCTGGGACATAACCAGGCTGCTAGGATATGATGCAGCTTATGAGACTGATGCTTCCCAGTGCATTTTTACTCTGTTAGAGCAAGTTAGTGCGGGGATGTTGGATGATGCTGTGCAGATCTATATAAACATGAGCTTCCATTGGGGTTTCTGGACTTCAGATAATAAATGATAGTTAAAAGCTCTTCACGAATCCCTCATGACATGAGGGATTTCACCGGTATGATGGTGAAACCCGGGCATCTTCAAGGTGAGAGAGACCTTCGCAGCTGGAAAAGGTGGCTTAGTGTGGCCAGTGAGTGCAGTTACGGCCCGGCATCAGCAGATTTCCTGATGAAGTCACAGTAAGATTGCTATTGTAGAAAATCAATAACGTGGTTAATTGTCTTGTCCTAACATTTCTTGGGAAGGGTAATTGTACAGCTTAAAAAAGAGCCAAATTTTAAAAGCCTTGTGGCTTACCATTTGAGTTGAAACATTTTAAAATGGAAATCCAAATCATGCTTCTATTGCTAAGTTCCAGCCAACTTCCCCTCTTGAGACTCAAAGGGGTCAGATGGAGGAGTTCTGCCTCTCCTCTGCATGCACGAGAGACCTGGCCTCCTAGGAAGGCAAATCCCCTGAGAGCTGCTGGGAAAAGCTGAAGAGGTGGGTTATTGCCAAGGAGGGCCAACTTCTCCATGAGCCTTCCACATTATGTTCTTCTGCCTGGGCCATTGCCAGTAGCACTGGCCATCTCCAGAGATGGCTGGCAGAGGGTAGGGATAGCACTGAGCTAAGGGCAGCCTCTGGCACAGGAAATCCCTGAAATCGCTGGAAACTGAGAGCAACACCCAGGAGAACAAATACTCTGTCTTGATCTTACGCGGTTTCCTGCGGAGCCTGCGACTTGGAGCTGCCAGAGATAGGTGCAGTGCTGAATGTACCGTGAGTCCATTCTTAGTGCTTGTGAAACCCAGTTCTTGCCTTACAACTAAAATAGTTTGATACAACCCTCCAGGCAGCTCCATAGCACACAAAATAAGGGTTGCTTTATTTTCATTCCCAGAGTTAAGCATATGAAATTTAGAAGACTGTTCTGTTTGTTCAAGTTTCTGGGGTTGTTTTATCCTGGCTTCTCTGACTGGAAAAAAAAAAAAAAAAAGGAAGAGTTTACATTTTTTTTCTTTCTTTGTTCATGGTTTTTTTTTTTTTTTAAAGCTAGTCATCCACAGTCTGTGGACTTTTCCTGTTCATAAAGAGCTGCATATTCATAAGCCAAACCCCATTTTTTTTAAGATTAAGGAGTGCAGTCTGAGATGAGGCGAAAATAAAAATCTCTGTGGAAAAGGGAAGTGTGTACTTTCTGTGGATGACTCTGCTTTCTCAGCTGCAGCAGGACTCAAAGGTTGCTATTTCTGTGCATAGGCTGAATCCAGGAAAGTTTCGATTGCTTGTGGAAACTGGAAGGGATCTCTCTCAGTGTTCACCAGATGGAATTTCAGAAGTTCAGTGTAAAGTTGTGGATGGTGGAGCCTTGACTGCTGAAATTCACTGTATCAGGTGCCTGCTTTCTCTGCTCCTTTTTTATCTTTCTTGTACTCCTTCCCATGGTTTTTTTTTTCCTCTAATTTTATACTTTGCCTTCCCATCTTTCCCAGAGTTTTCCCCTCTGCTTTCATTCTCTGTCGTCTCCTCGTAGGGTTTCTTTTGCCTCCTTAAACTTCATGTTTCTCCCTCAGCAAGGGAGACTAGTAAACATGGGATGTCTTCTCCTTTCCACGTTGAGTTGATCTGTATTTTCTCCTTAGGTTACATTTGTGAGATGATTTCTCGCTGCTTGTTACCTTCTCTTTCTGAATGCGCAGAGGATTTGTTCCTTGCAATTCCCCTTCAGTATTTCTTTGCTCTCGTGTCTCGTGTCCTTCAGCGTGCCACTTAAGCTGATCGCTGAAGTCTCCAGAGGGGCTGGCAGGCACCGTTGCTGTTTTCTGATCTCGCCAACAGTAATATTTCTGCCAGGCAAGGCCCCTCATAATTCTGGTGAGGTCAGTCAGGACCCAAGAGCTGAACCTGTCCTTTCCAATGAATCAGCAGTGGAATTGGAAGAATTTATGCAAACCATCAAACTGATTTTATCTGTTCTTGTGTTGGGGAGGGGTCTCATAGCATTGCAAGTTTTTTCTACAGCAATCAGAAAAATTGTAGGATCCATCAGAGATCAGCTCAAGCCTCCATCACCCTAGATGTGGGCCTTGAGCCAGTCCTCCTACTGAATAGGAAACAGAAGAAAGAAGCTAAATCTGGACATTCTAGGTAACAATTTCTCACAAGCCTGCTTGTTCCTCATTGGAGTCGCTCACCACCACTCAGCTCCTGAGACCCCTGCCTTTCATTTAAGGGGACGTCGTTTTTCTTTTAGGCCATAATTAATTGCCTTCTCAGGTAAAGTCTGGGAAATTGTCTCTTACTGCATGTTTGGCATTTTTTAGAGACTTTCGAATCAGAGAAGGAGGTATTTTCTTAGAGCAAGCTGTACTTCCAGAATTAGGTGGTTTAATAGAAGTCCGTCTACCTGCTATGGTGGTTTTATTGAAGTTAGAGCTGTTCCGGACTCAGCCGCATGTATTTTGGTATCACTTAACTTTCTGAAGGATTTGAGATCTGACTCCTGGTCCAAGCCTGAATTTCTGTTTTGGGCATTCATGTCATAACGAGGTAGATCATAAGAGAGAAACACCAAACAGAGGATTTAAACCATCGGGGAAAGCTTTCCTCCACGGAAATGCTATGAAGAGAACATTTAAGTGCGTAAATGTCCATCTCTAAAACTGATCATTAAAATCAGTCTGTAGAAACCCGCAGGTAAACTTAAGAGGTAAGGCAAAACTTGCTTCGTGCATGCCTCAGGCTGCCTGGGGCCGTGTCTGCTCTAGTGGGGAAGCTCTTCCTTCAGTACTGCGCTTCATCCAGTATCTCATGCTGATGTGCCTTTGCAAATAATATATCCTTAAAGGTTAAGGCGAGATACTTTCTAACTCTCATTCCAAATGACTTCTCATGTGCAGGTTGCTACCACTCCTGAACTAACATTAGAAACTGTCAGCTCAGTTTTCCTGCAAATTTGAATGTATGCACATATTTAGATTCAGCTCTTGAGATTCTGAAACCTTTTCCGTACGTAATATCCTACTCCAGACTCTGTTTCTTTCACCCTAAATAAATTGGGAGCATTAGTAGTAGCTCAGAAGTGCAAATTAGATCCACCACAGCCTTTGGGCCACGGAGCCTGTACAGTCCAGGTCCAGTTCCAAAAGGGCGCAGATGTGGTCTGTTTTTTGTTTCAGTCACTTCTTTACCAAGGAAAAATGTTTTTCATCCATCTAAGTATCCAAATACTCTCAAATCCAGGATGTGTTATCTTTGCTCACGTGAATGGCACCTCTGTTCCTAAGCAGTCCTGGAGTTGCCAGAGCTGGGCTTGCCAGAGCAACGTGCTACTGAGCAGCCCAATGGTTGCAATCTACCCGTGACACAATGAGCAACGCAAAGCACTTTAAACTCACACAGTAAGTTTTTCACGCTTCTCTCTCTCAAGCACGCTGCCAAAGCAGCCATTAATCAGCTTTACTCTAGGAGTTAGAACAGAAACTTGCATGTAAATTACGACCATTACATTTCCGGCTTAAATTTCCCTACTCCTTTAAGCTAATGTTTTAAAAGACTAACCCTACTGCTCTGGCAAAAACCACGTCTTGCCTTTATATCCATTTGGCACTCTCTCTGTCTCTCTCTCTTTTTTTTTTTTAAGTGAAGAATTACATTATCTCTGTGAAATAACTTTCCTTCTTTAGTTGTTCAATTTGTTTCAAGGATTTTGATTAAGCGTTCAGGGGTTATGAATAAATAAGAACCAGCAGCCCAGTAATTGGTATATCATTACTCCCTAGTAGCACATTTAATCCTCAGCTTCACTGCACCACATAACCTTTTCCTTCAGTCCTCCTCCTCCTCAATATTGCTTACAAAAAAAAAAAAGAGGGGAGGAGAAAAAAAAAAAGCAATGTCACTGCAAGCTTTGCAAGTTACCATTAAACTGAATACTTTTTAATTTCTCTGGATGAGATGGGGCCCTGTGCTCTGGGGACAATGCTGATGGATGACATTTAATGCAGCTGAAATGTTATTTTTACTGAACAAGGGAAAACTATAAATTTTTGCTTCATTGCCACTGATGGCTCTATGCATAAAACTATGGTGGCGCCCATCGCCCATGAATAATCACCTCAGCGTGGCAGATGTTACTTCGTGGGGAAAGCAATTCTTATGCCGAAGAATTGTGGAGAGATTAATTGTCTACAGCTGTTTCATGGCCCACAGCAATCTTGGTACGTTATGATAAGTTTAAGAGCTCACTAGAGGCAGCTCCTATACCCTGTTGTGAGGCGGGGGCGTGGGGGGGGTCGAATGGCTTTATTTTGACACCTGGATCATAGAATCTGTCAGCTCCATTACTGCCTTCATAGAAAGCCGGCTGTGGGCAGGTTTTGGGATGATGCGAGCGGGCTAAGATGCAGGAATTATCTAGACGTAGATAAAGACAAGGAGACTGAGAAGAATTATTCAAATTTGTGCAAATGAATTGCTTCCATTTTTCCTCCCTCTGCCAAGTGGAAATTGAACGTAACCTGCTCTGACCTTTCTCTATTAAGTGCTGCAAATTGCAGTAAATGCATAGTTCTGAGTGCCCTAATGAGACAAAGCTCTAGCGATGCCTCATTAATAAGGAAAGTTTGACCTTGCTGGTCAGCGCTTCATTCGATATTGAAAAGAAATAGGAAAAAAGAAGGGATGACCTGCTGTAAATTTTGAACAATACCTTTAATTTAGTTTGTATATACTCCCAAGCAGACACTTCACAGCCTTTTTTTTTTCTTCCATTTTTACTATACAAGTGAAGAAGAGGTATTTACTTACTAGGTTCCTCTGTAAATTCATGAGGACCATGGTGATTTGTGGCAGCAATGAGCACAGGTGGTTTGATGAAGCTTTTTTAAATGTGTTTTTAGTGTCCTTGTATTGATGAAAGAATATCAATACCCTCCATCCTCTACAGGTTTGTTTTCCTTTTTTCCTCAGCCCATATCTATTATCACTGTCTCTGAGTGCCAGCGTGTATTCGTGTGTTACTTGAAAAGAGTACCGCAAGGAAATCACACTCTACCCGTAAATATACAGTCGCTGGAGCAGGGGCTGCCTCTAAGAAGGTGATGGGAGATGTTTGCCCCCCGACTCTGACAGACAAGCTCTCTGTTTCTGGTCTCTATACTGTCCCAGCTGAGATATAATTTAAAGGGCACAACACTTTATTCATTGATATCTGCCAATAAGCCAGCCTAAACAGCAGCATTAGAAAATCCCAAACCTGTGAATGCATGCGTATTAAGGAGAAAAAATATTGAACGAGGGTGAACCTTGAGAGAAACTTGAAAGGCAGTAAATAGATTTATATGGCTTGAATGGTTATGATCTGTGGTGTTCTATGGTCAGTGTCACTCTTAGAAATCATAATGGGTCAAATATTGCAAATGTTGCAAAAGCATATTCCCCTTTCGAATGACTTGTTCGTGATGCACCTTCTTTTTGATACTTACGGGGTCTAGCTTGATTTTTATGTTCTTTATTTGTGTATATGTACTTGTGCTATTATATGTATTGCTGTTATATAACTTATAAAGATTATTTTAATATTTATTTTAGTTATATAAAAATATTATATAATGATCTATCTATCCATAGATGTTCTTATGTTTCTTATGTTCTTTATTTGTGGTTGTTATTTCAAACGTTTTAAGTCACAGACTCAAGAAATTTGAATAAGCAGCGAGGCTTAGATGTTTTCTTTGCTTGCTAGAACTCGCTTGTCTTAGCTGCGTTAGATGGCTGCAGGCAGTAAATGAATAGGTAAAAAGTTAAAGTCTGCTCAGAAACAGTTAATGAACCAAAATTACATCACCCAATTTGCTGGATAGCTTACAAAGAATAAGTTGACCAACTCTGTTAGACAGTCATAGTTTCTCCAGAAATTGCATCCCCTGGGGTTTGTGGGTAGCAGGGGACATGCGGGACGATGCCTTTAGGGATGGTGTAACAAAAGGGAGCTGGATGGAGTCTCTGCAGGTCCTGCACAGACCTCCTGCAGTGGTATCCTTAGATCAGTTTTTGGACATTTAGGGAAGCATTGAAAACTGTGATCAGTTTGTAGGTGGAACAGCCGCCCTCTTGAGATGAGATATACTGCCACACAGAGAAGAGTTTGAGTATGTGCTTTGCAAGATCAAAACACCAAATACTGAAAGGTTGTCCAAGGAATCCAGGTTTGTCCACCCAGTTTTGCAGATGTTAGCTTTGAGGGCTGAGGGAGTCAGGCCTTTGTTTGGGACAAGCTGCAGATGTCCAGGCAGCTCGTGAAGCAGCGTTAAACTTGCAGAGGACGATGAGGATGCTAGGGCGTGTTTTCCTGCTGGATGGGCTGTTTGGTACTATAGCCCACAGACAGGTATTTTCCAATTTCACATGCCAATGCGCTATGACTGTAGTGGATGCTAATGTTACAGGTCCCAAATCAGAAACAGCGTTCAGAAGAGTTTTGAACATTTTAGGACGCCAAGGGAAGGATTGAGTTATCCCAGAGTGGCAGCGTTGCGGAATGGCAACCCAACATTGTAGTCAGATCCAATGGGGAAAGACTGAAGCCTGAAACTTCCCTTTAAGAATCTGCTGACGACAAAAAAGTCCTCCTGAAAGGTTTCAAGAAGTAACATAGGGTGTTATAGCGGTTTTATATATAGAGTGCAGTAATCAAGAGCAGAGTCATTCCTCGTAGCGTGGATGTCCTCGAATGCTTTGCAGCCACACCGTTTATTCCATAGCTGTCTCTCATTTACAGGTGGTGGACTCTCTGCAAACATGCACAGCTGGAAGTTGAGTCGCAGAGCCCTGAGTTCCACATCGTAGTCTGTGGTCTGTGAGGTCATGGTAAGTTGTCTGGGACAGGTCTGCAGACTTGTAACCTGGAATAACATTTATATAATCACAGATTTCTGAGCAGTGCTGGCAGTGGAGGTGACAGCAATCATTAGTCTAAAATGTCTGGTAATGTGTCTAGTAAAGGGACATCAGGTGTCTGGTGAAGTCCTGTAAAGGGATTTCTGTGAACGAATCTAGATGGGTGCTGTGTACAGTAGGATTCTCTGTAATGGAAGGTGTGAGAAAAAGGATACTAAACAGCAAGTATTAAAAATATCAGCTTAATAGTTTCCTTGCATCAGCATATGCAATGTAAAGAGTGCGAGTGTCCATAGCAGCATTCACCTGCAGCTTACTAATATTTTTTATTTCTTTAGTAAGTTATACCTGGTAACAGAATTTCCTCGTTATATTTGTAACTCAAAATAATTCACTAAAATTCTGCAAAGGTGTTGTAAAATCAATGTTATTGGTAAATGGGTTCTGACAGACATAATTTTAAGTATACCTAAGTCAAGACAAGCAAGATAGCTTGCTTTGGATATGTGAGCCTCACACCTCTGGATGAGCGTAAGGCTTTGAATCAAATTCCCACAGTGAATATTTATACTTAAGACTTAAAATGTTCGTTTTATATCAATATTTTCCCACATGAACTTAAAATGTACTGTTTCTGCAAACATTCCTCCAGAAAGAGTCATTTGTTTGAACGCGGTGAGTGAAAGTGTCTCGAAAAAGGTTGCCCGCACAGCTGGAATAATTTTGAATAAAAATTCTGAAGTATTTACCTACAGGTTGTATAATACTTGCTTTCCCCCCATAAAGGGTGCTATTTGAGACGGTGAATAAGAATAATCTGTTGCCAAGTTCTGCATTCTTCAGGATCTGATTTTTAAGTGTAGCTCAAAAATTGCAAATATTTAGTAAAAGATGAATTATGTAAGAAACCTTTTTTTAGTCTAAAGTGCCTTGTAAATAGAGAGTAGCCTTCTTTAGTACTTGGGTGGGAAAATACAATAGTATTTATTCAGACAAGCAGAATACAGAAGCATCTAAAATGATCTCTTGTGGGAGCCGTCATTAAACTAAAATATGACATGATTTCAACTAGATTTTTTTCTTCTGCTATAATTAACTTTGTCTTTTGACAACTCCTTCTGAGGCATATATTAATTAAATATGGGATAATGAATAGAGACAACTAGATCACCAGGGTATAAATCAATTGAGGGGTTCTGATGATACCATAAACCACAAGAATGGAGTATGTGCAGTTAATAATAACATCAAAAGACTGTGATTGATTTGGAACTTAGCGATCCTTCCACATTCATTATTGTTTTATATAAAGCATAAAAACGAGTGGTGTTTTATGCAAAGACAAGACGATTTTTCTCCCCTGGGTTTTCTTTGGTAATGGAGAAATTGTCATTGTTCACAGTTAAAGAAAAAGGCCGTGCTTGTTACATGGAGAGGTGTGGCAGAAGATCCTTGTGTGGTCACAGCGAAGTCCTGAGACTACAAACAGTTTTACTGTAATTACTTATATACCTTCTACAGAGAATATGGGGCCAAGTTTTCTGGCGGTTAAAAATGCTGTTGCTGCTTACAATCCACGTAGATTTTATGGATTGATTATTTATTTTATTTTTTACCCTCAGGTTGTGCCTATTTGCCAGATTCTGTTCCATCATCTAAGACCTTTTCCCTGTAAGTGACCTCAGACTTTTATTTTTTTTTCCAGAAAAAAAACCATACACTCAAGTATGTTTATATAAATTCTAATGACCTTTATTTATCAGTGGTCACGTTAAGGTCAAACTAGTGGATTTTCCTTGCAGTTGTGCCTCTTGCACAGTAAATCTGAACCAATATGTGCTCTCTATAACAACAATAGTTGTTTTAGAAAAATGCATGGGTTAAATATGTTTGTGTGTGCATACGCACGCACACACATATGTATAAATGAACTTCTGTAAAATAGCGTTTGATGAGCACAGTGTGCCCCTGGGTTATGCCACACACACTCCTTACATACTCAGTGTTTTCCATTTTAAATTTATTGAACATGGGAGGATGAGGTGAGAGATCGTGGGATGTTTTGATTCCTAATTCAGAGTGTTTCAGGCAGAAAGGTAAGCTCGTGCTCCTTTTAACTATGCTGTGATTCTGTCAGAAGTGTGTATGGAAAGTATTTTTTTTTTTTTACAGATAAATAGGGCACTGGTCAAAGTCTCATTACTATTTCTTAATAGAACTTTCAAACTGGTCAGGTGTCTCTGGGCTATGCGTCACTTTGTAAAACGAAGAACTAGGAGATGGCTCTGTAATTGCACACCAGGCACAACGGTGGAACGTGATTTTGGTTATTTGATCAGATACAGCACTTAATGATGAGTAAAGTCTGAATTTGTCAGTCAACCCCGCTATCATCACCAACCATAAATACATTCACTTGAAGGCTCTGTCCCCTACTGCCTAGCTGCTTTCCCCAGGCTAGTCTGCAGAGCTTTCTGGCGGTTCTAGCACTCATTCTTTGCCAGTAGCTTTAAAAGTTGTAGATATTGAAAAGAAAGACCCTGTAATCCTGGAGGGGTGCATGGCCTGGAAATTATTGGCTTTGCAGTTTGGCACAAACCTCTAAATGTTGCTCATTTTGGCACTGATGACTTTTGACACCGGAGAAACTTGCCATGTTTTGTTTGCATGAGGTTAGAGCTAGGGTGTTGAGGAGGGGCTTTGGATGGTGGACGAACTGGGGCGGTGCAGGTATGAGGTTGCACACAGCTCCAAGCCCTTGTGGAAAGCCAGGCTGGGCTCAGAGGCCAGGAGGCAGCCACTATACTCCGGCCCAGCCTCATCTGCACGGGGAGCAGAGGCTGCTCGAGGAGGTGGATCCCAACCACACCATAAGCTCTGAGAAACGTGTTTCCGAAGCTGGAAATGCACAGGAGGTAGAGAAGGACTGTCAAATACGCAGCACTGTTTATCCAGCAATATAAAAGGAGGATCAAAGACCCCAGGGATGTTCTGGTTTATCTTGGCTGCCTCACACTCTAGCAGCATTTTAAAACCAAGTTCATTTATGTTTAACCTGCAGTTATAATTGTGCACACGCATAATCCGATGTAACTGGTTGCTTCGGGAGCTTCTCTTTCCATGTAATCCGCTCTGAGTCCTAAAAGGAACCTGCAGATGGCTTGGGCTCAAAACCTTTTCCTATCAGCTTAAACTGGTTTCCAAACACTTGGGCAAACACAACCACCGGTGATTTTAGAAATGTCTATCTGTCCATCTAAAATGTAAATCTGCTGCTAAGGGCACTGCGTTTAAGTAAATCACATTTTAAACATCAAATCCATTATACTTGCTGAGGCATTGGGCACATTTTAATATTGCAATGCTAGCGTTTTAAGTCTATTTTTGTGAGGCCTCTAGAGCGCTGTCCTGGATAGGCACCATATAAATAACATTTATTGTTATTATCATTGTATGTCGTATTCACTCTGTTTTGCTACCATTAATAAACCATTCAGGCAATGTTCTTGTAATGTATAATATTAGCAGCAGCCTCCTTTGGGAGACATATAACTGGGTACTTAATATTCTAGCTGTTTCCTGGGCCATCTCTCCACAGGCACAGATGCTACAGTGTGTTCAAAGTTCGATATAAAAAAGATGGGCTGGCCGTGCAAAGATCACACCATCTTACAACCCACCTCGCAGTAACTCACCCTGTGGCCGTTGCTGTCAAAATTCTGCTACGCTGGATAATAGTAAATTAGTGAAATTGCCTGTAAGTTTGGGAATGATATTTTGCTCCTTTTAAATTTGTCACTGCTCAAAGAAAAAAAAAAAAAAAAATTCACTAAATTCATCCCCTCCTCCTCAGCCTTGCAGATAAGGCTGTTGCCCTGCAGCCCTCTTACGGAGCTGCCTCAGTTGCAGAAACAACTGGTGCTAAGGAAAAGTAAATTGGAAAGCCCAGGGTTGTTTGAGGGCTGTATTAATTTGTGCTGGGGATCTGAGCCTTATGAATATCCTCCTTAGTGGCTAGCAAAGCAAAATCACTGTGACATCTTCTCTTAACAAACATTATTCAAAACCCAGCCAAGCTTAAAGTTGCCCTCTTACAAACCACGAAACCAAGCGTTTTTGGATAATGATCACGTTGTGGATGTTCCTGCACATCTGCAGGGCAGCTAGTGCTAGAATAAACCCAGATAAATTGATTTTAAAAAGAAGAGACTTAAATAAATTAAAATAGAGAACAATAATCAAATTATAAACAAGATGTAGTTAAGTTCCAAAAGCAGTCTTGGATTTCTTCTTAAAGATTATGTGAAAGAGGAATGCAGGATTTTATGGATCATGGACATCACTGTGTCAGCTCCCTCACAGAAACTGGCAACCATTTCACAGCCACCATGCCCATAAAGACCCCGAAGGACCGTAGTCTCTGATGGCATAGTGCGTTTCCTAGGTACTAAGCCAGCGTCCTGCTAAAGACTTGGTCCCAGACAAGGCTGGAGGACTAGTACCAGTGTGTCTCGCCTGGATTTCTGCAGTTCTGTCCCTCACTGGATACCGCCTGTCATACGTCCTGTGTGAGAGTCTCCGTTTGTCAGATCTGCCAGCACAGAGATGCTGTGCTGCTGTTATGGGTCAGGCGTATAGTACCATAATATTCCAAAGGAAGGCAGGAAACGATACAATACTGGAATACGACCCGTGGCTCAAAATGCTGAGACTGCTGGAACATCACAAGCAGTCAGGGTGATGTGCTCTCCTACTGAGCTGAACCTGTGAAGAGGGATCACACATCCCTCCTCAGCGTCTGTGTGCTGGCTGCTGCGTCCTTCCAGACCCTCGCTGACCCAGTCTGTCACTTGTAGAAATCCCAGGGTAGCACGTAGGGCTCACATTGTTCTTTGTGCTTATTACTTTATTTCAGCCCTTTCTTTTTCGATTTAGGGACTGACATGTGGCAGTGGCGGTGATGTGCAGTGTCGTAAATAGACACCCCGCGTGCAGACAGTTAGTAGCCTGGGAAATCAGGGAGTGAGCTGTTGCCCTTTCACTCCTCCCTGCTTTGCCCTAGCTCAGAGAAAACGGTGTTTGTCCTAGTAAGTAAAATTATTTATCTATTTCATTATGTGTAAGAGTATTATATAAAATCTAGTTTATTTTTAATTTTAAAATCTTTAAGAAGAGTATCCGAATGGCTGTGCATTCTGCCAGGAGTGGGCAAAAATGCGATGGGGGTGTGGAGGGGCGGCAGCTAGAACTGGCTAGAGGATAGGAAGAAAAGAGTAGTGAAAGCAGCTCATCAAAGTCTACTCTTGGCTGCTACCTGTTGATAGTGAAGAGAAGATGAATCACCAGCTTAGACCTGTGACAGGTTTCCCAAGATGAGAAAAAAGGTCCCAGTAAATGCATGCAGCCTTCTCCCATCATCCCTTTAATAACCTGTAATATCGTAGCAGGATATTTTTGTCACACCGAATCTGATTGATGGTCTTGGCTATAAGACATTACAAGTGTCGAGTAAATTGACCGAACACCTAAACATACAAATTATTAGAAGGGGGGGAGTGGGCTGGGGCCTCCTGGGAAAGCAGGCAGGCTTTAGTTAAGATGATCCCATTTCCAGGTGCAATTTATAGTCTATTGACTTGCGGCAGTGTCTTTTCAGATGTGAGGAAATTGTCATACATTGCAAATGAGAAGCTGTTTTGACATCAGGTTTGCAGAGAGTGCCTGGGAGAAATGATATCAGTGGCTGGTCTGTTAAGGTTAAATGAAGTTGCGTTTGTTGCCAGCAGATAGGCATTCATTTCCCTTTCTTCCCTGCCTGTCCTGGTGGTACAATTACTGTGATTAGGATGAGGAGCAATGTGCTTCTGACACCCGCTGTATTGACAGCTCGCTAGTTTTTTTCCACTCAAGTGGCACTAGTCATTACTTAAACACTCGGGTATTTTGACGGGGAAGATGCATGCCTGCCAGTCAAGCGCATCAGTGACGAGGTGGCCTTAGCTCCTGGACACGTACTGCTGAGTTAAAGCACTCCAAGCCATTGCTGCTAGACTGTGGGGCTCTGGCAAGCCCATAGATGAACTGGTGCACTTGGTCTGTTCTTCCCTCCTCCTCCACCTATTACTGCTGTTCACACACTCATTTTTTCCTCATGTTTGTTGGGGTCTTTTGGAGGAAAGCGTGATTGCAAAATAAGTTGTTATAGAGGGGACAGGAGTCAGAATGGTTGTGGTTGTGAGCTTTTACGTTGGGGGTTAGCGTTAATTCGGATTATCCTGGAAAGAGCATCAGGATCAGGGTGACCCATGCTGCGGGGTTGAGCAGGCTAACGGAATGGGAAGGTTGTCCTGTTCCCCATGGCAGTTTTGGTGTTAGTGGCTTTTGTTTACTTCCTGCAGGCTGCATGGTGCTGTAGTGCTTGAAGGAGTTAGAGTGCCAAACACAGCTGCGTTTCATCTGTATGCCCCATGGCTCCCACCGTGCCTAACGGTGTGCTACTAGCAGTGGTAAGCAGGACTGCACTGAGGGCTTCTTCCTTGTCCAGCCATGTGCCCCATTTCCTAGAAAGGGGGGTCTTGCATATCTGGATACTGCCAAAGAAATGCTGGTGTGGGCTCGTGCGAGATAGAGGGACGTATATGTGAGACCAGAAGGCAACCAGTTGGGTCTCAATGACGCTTTGCAAAGAATTCCAACAGCTTGCAGGCTGATGTTACACCTAGCACCTTTCCTTTGGCTTGGCAGTCTTAAGTTCTCTCTGAATGCCTAGGAGAAGGCAGCTGCCCCGGAAGGGGCAGCAGAGTGATATACATATTAGTAACTTGGGTCAAAACACTCTTGAAACACAAATCCAGCAGCCTAAATATATCAAATAGCAGAAGAAATAGAGGGGCTTTTGTCAGGGTGACCTGAATTGTGCTATATATTATATGGAAGACTTTACATATGGTAGATGAACTAATTACAGGCAGGTGATACACTGCATACCCATATGTGCCATTTGTTATATACGTTGGGTTGTACACACTAACTTCCTTGATTGCGTGCCTTTGAAATCTTTTACCAAATTACAGCTTTCATATATTCAAAAGCAAATTAATATACTAAGGTTCCTTGGGTTTTTTCTTTAATTTTTTTTTTTACAGTTATAATGCTTAGATAGTTTGGGTTCAATTTGGAGAAAAACATAGGAGGAACAAACAATAGCGCAGAAGGATTCTGAAAATTGAAAAAGTATTTGTGCTGAAGGTGGGAGGATGAAGGCGAAAGACTAACATACATAGAACATAAAAAAAAAAAAAAGTACCAGCTGTGAGTCAGGTCTCAGTCCAATGTCTTTGATGCTCAATAAAGCTGGGGGCACATCCAGGTACTTAAGTGAATTATTGTGTTCAAAGACCTTTAGGGCCTTGCAGATGTCCTTGTTTATGTGAATATATGAACGTGTGCACACGGCGCACAAAGAATTTGACGGGTTATTCTGAGAGCCACTAAAACTGGTACTCTGCAATGCTGCTGGATTTTCATAATCTTCTCCCCTCTCCCCCCAGCCCCCCTCCCAGTGCTGGATGATAATAATAAGAAAATGTTTTGCAGATTTCTATTGGAATCAGAAAGAGTCTAAGCTTTACTGGAAAATCAATTATGTAGTAGGCGAAGTACCCCATAATGTTCAGCAAAAAATATGCTAACATCCAGGTCAGTACATTGGAAAAACTCATTTATCATGATTTCCATGATAGCCTCAGCCTACTGCGTCACAAGAGCAACCTCTGAACTTTCTTGAACCAGACAGTCAAATGGACAACTCTGCTTACTTAGCATTTTAGAAATTTGATTCTCTTCTGAGCCTTGAACTGGAAGCCTCATAAAATGGACCCTTCAGAGTCTCAAAGAGGCTTTAATAAACATTCCTGTAGAGGAGATTTTTTTCTTGCCTGACTTATTTCTATGACTCAGTTCTAAAAAGGGTTTCCTATGGGTCTCTCAACTTTTTTTGCCAGTGCTTTGCCTCATGAAACATGGACTATTAAGTGTAATGGAATGTACAGAGCGTTAAATGTATATACTATTGAATTACAGCTGCTAGCAGTCACATAGCTTTCCTTTAAATGCTTGCTTCTTACTTAGCTTGGTATTTCACAATTTTATTAAGGATTGTCACTGAGAAGCTAGTTATGGTCTCAGCAGTGTTGGGCTAGGTGCTGTACAAATACAAGCTAGAGATAGAGACAGTCCCTTCACCGAGCTATTTACAACCCAGAAAATATGTGTGTACACCCGAGCAAGTGGTTGTGCACACTACATCCCGCTGAGTATCCATTCCCCGCTTGTCTCTCGGCATAGGTCGTAAGCAGAAATGGTCTTTGCTAACTAGCTGTACAGTTTCCAGTGGTGTGAAAGGAGCTAGAGGGAGCATTTGGCATACGAATTTGAATGGCTTGTTCTCTCAACTTGAAGACAAAGTATTAATGTTTGGCCTCGCTAGACTTTACTCATAGTGTTATTTCTCTACACAAAACAGGCACGGTGCTGGGGCACAGGTGCACCTGCAGAATCCTTCTCTAAAAAGGCCGATGATTTTCCTTTTTTGCTGCCATGATTTGTACCCCAGCTACTTTCCTGACCTGACCGCAGAAACTATGGACAAACGGGGCGGAAGGGATCGTTGAACGCAATCTTGCACGTTCCTCTGCCCCAAGCAGGCTCAGCGATGCTTCTGTCATTTCCAATGGGTAGATGTCTGTTCAGTTAGAGTTTAGAGATGTCCCTTTCTGGAGGCTTCACAGCCTGTCTGGGTGATCTGTTGGAGGGATTCATCACCCTTCCCATTAGAAAGCTTTTTGTGCCTAACCATCTTTTTGCTCCCCACAGTTTATGGCCATTCTTTCTTGGTTTATCCACTGTGAATGTGGAGAACAAGTTGTTCCTCTCCCGTTTGCAGCAAAATTTTAATGTATTTCAGGACTGTTAGGTCTCACATCCAGTTTAGCCTCCTCAGGCTGAGCAACCCCAACTCTTTCGCAGTTGATGCCTTTTTTCTTTATCGTCTCGTTATGTATGTTGTGAGGCTTATTGATTCATCTGTGTGATATTCTTTTCTGCAATGATAAATGGGATTGATAGCATTTTGTGTCCACTTTTAATGATGCTTAAGCATGCAGAGGATACAGCATATGTCTTTCTATAGTTGGAAAAGCCAGTCTCACCAGCTTTCAGTAAAGAACAGAGCTTGCCACAGCTGTATCAATGCACTGTTTTCTTTGGGTAAAGGGATCATGGAATCTTGTGACTTGAGATCTTATTGATGGATGGAGACAGAGTATGCAGAAAGGAAAATACCTCAGATCTCTTATTAATAATTGTGATCTTGAGAATATTCTGTAGCTGGAGGGGAAAAAAAGGGATCTGGTGGAAGTCTATACATTTTTCTTTTATTTGTGACCTAGAATGGACTATTTCCTGTGAAAGAAAACAGCATCAGCCCTAAAAAGACAATCTACTTAAACCAAACTTGTAATTAATTTCAGTGTGCTTGGAGAGCGTGTTATTAAAATGGTGCAGCTGATGCAGTTTCTTTCAGACAGATGAGGTGGTTAAAATGCTTACCTGAAATTGGGCTTAAGGCTTAGCGCGCTTAGGGGAAAATGGGAAGAGAAAAGTCCATCTCTCTGGCTTTTCGGTAAAAAGATTTTCTCTGTTCAAAATTTATTTTAAGTGTTGAAAGAAACACCAACAGCAAACTGCATAGCAGTTTGTGCTGGTGTGAGATGCCTGGAAGGTGACACTCGCAGGTGTAGGGCACTTGCCATAAGACAAGCTGATCAAAGGTGAGGGGGGATCAGACTCATAAAATATGCTCTATTTTCTTGATATGTAGTAAGAAACACAGCTATAACGGACAGCCTCCAGCTTTTAGTCAAAGCTTTTCTAAGGACACCCTCCACCACACTTGAAGCATGAAAAGAAAGCTGAGCAACAGGAATGGGGTGAGAAATCTGGGTGGACTTTTTTGCATGGCAGTGTTGAGCGCTGGGTGAGAAGCACAGAGATGTCTTGCTGAAGCTGAGCGGTGGAGTTGATGCTACTAGGATCTATTATGAAATGTATTATTTTTAATCTTGCAGCTTCTCATAGGGAGCTGATGTTTTGTGATACATTGTAGTGTACTGCCCTTCAAATCTATCCAGACAGGTTTTGGCATCTTTTACTCCAAAATGTTATAATCCTCACATTGATTTGTGGCTGATGTACTAAGCCCTGTCAAAAACTAGTAATGAGCTGTGCTCATGTTGTCTTTATATGATTGTATACTTTTTTATTTAGCTCATACATTGAGCTGAGACTTAAATCCTTCCCTGCTGGTTGAAGTGAGAATGGATAAATAATTTTTTTATAGTCAAGTTAAATACCAGCCAGGTCTTTAGATTATGCAATCACCTTCTGACTGATAGAGTTATTCCCAGACAGCCAGTAAACAAAGCTGCCTGGCAACACCCAAGGGACACGAGCACTTTTAAACATTCTTTACGTGTCTAGGAAAAAAGCTGGACTGTAGCAGTCCACTGTCTTGGGGGAAATGCTAAGCATGGATATCTTCATTACTTTTCAATTAAGCAGCAAGCTTATGGATTACAGGCAACCTTGAGGGAGAAGTTGAGCTCTGAATGTAGCTCTCAGGGATCACATTGGGGAGAGTTACCCCTAGAACAGTATACATTTTGGGTAAGGATCCCAAAGATGTGATTTATTGTCTGGAAGGTGCGGGGTGGTGAGAAACAGCTTGAAAACGAGTTGTATTCTGACAGTCTGCTGACTGATAGAAGAGGAGAAGTAGAGAAGTCACCCCCCAGAATCACTGGTTGTTATAGTTTCTCACTTACCTTGAAAAAGTCAGTAAGTCTTTGACCTTGTGGTCCCATTAACTCCTAGTCTACCCCTATCTCCATGTTTCTTAGTACCCAATATGATTTCATGGTTTTTAGAAACCCTTTCAGCTTTCCATCCTCCTTGAAGAGCAATTCCTTCAGGGATGCGTGGCATTACAGTGGCAAGATTTCCAGAAACAAGGCAGGATCCCCAAATTGGTGTGCGGTGCCTCTCAGTAAAGCTGGAAGTTGATGATGCTCTGAGTTGATTAAGGAGAATGATCTGCTCATGGGGAAATATTTACTGTAACGTCATCAATGTGGAAGGAGAGTGGGAAGAAGCCCTCTGAGCCCCAGTGTGGTCATTGCAAGGTTGGGGGTTTTTTGGGAGGCCCATCCATAACGGTTGGCTTATGAGGATATCGTCCAGGTATTGGTGCAACCACAGCAAGACTAAAGTGGCATCTCGTAGAAAGCACTGAGAGAGATACGTTCAGGCTGACTAACCACTACTGAGCTGTCACCAAGACCTGGTGACCACCTGGAAGCCACTGTGACTACTTTCCTGTAAGGCACTATTGCAGCATTTTGAGAAAGAGGCACCTGGGTGATGCAGCTGGCTGCCTGTGTCTTCCCAGCAAGAGAGAGACCATTATGAATAGAACAGCAGAGCTGTACACTAAGCTGAGGTGGGTTGCAATGGCCACAGAGTCAAGATCAACGGAGTTGTTATATCCTGTTTTGTCCTAACGTGATTCCTCTAGCTTGTAGGTGTTAGCGGAATAAGGGTTTTATCATCTCTATCAGTTTGCAGTAGCCTATGTAGACAATGCTGTGGCACGTGTTCGGAGTGAGACCGCTGCATCTCCTGGACCACTGAGTGGCAGTTGGCCTGCAGCTTCTATGAAAGGTTGCTCTACATAGACTGAAAAAGGGCAAAATGGAGTAAATGGAGACCATACTTGGTGTATCTGCTGAGTGTCAGAATGGGATGATCTGTCATAGGTTTTTGTGCGGTATGGAAACATCACGGAGGGACAAATAGGGAAAAGGAGGAACCAAACCACTGCCTGCTCAATTGCTTGATAAATAATATCTCAGATAACATCCTCTATTATCTCTGTAATAGAGAAAAGCTCACATTGACTTAATTGACCACACAGAACTAAATGCCTTAAAGGGTAAGGAACAACTATTAAAAATATGAGGTATCTTCAATTTATATTTCAGAACTTTATAACCATTATAAAATTGAAGATATTTTATAATTATGCCAACAACAATTAATTAACTTAACATCAAGAACTCCAGAATGATTGAATTAACAGTAAAATCACGATAAGGCTCCAGTTCGTCTTAGAGTTTTAACAAATAATTTATTATCCAGTAAATGCTTAGACTTAATCACATGTTTTAAGAGTCCCAATTTTTCTCTTTCCTTTACATGACTTTCAGTCCCAGGCTTGTAGTCCAAGCTGAACTGCCATCTCCTATGCAGAGCACTGCTGATTTCAGTAAAGCTGTGCTGGAGACTCAGAGTCAGCTTGGGTGGAGCCGGTTTTAAAACCGAGCCTCTGACTGTAGTGGAAAAAACCCCACGTTTGTTTCTACATCACAAACGTTGCGCAATGCCATGCGTACTTGAGATGATCCTGTGCTAAAGTGCCTTGGACAGAAGCAGTTCTGCGGTGACGCTGATGGTCCTCTGCTTGCCTTCGAGGTTGTTGGCGCATAATGCTCAGATCAAGTGGGTAGAATATGGCATTAATGGGATCGGGTAGCTTCTGCTCGTGTATAGTCAGGAAAGCCAGAATGCACACGGTGTATTTTTCTGTTGAATTCTTCTGATTTTCTTTTTTTTTTTTTTTTCAGCTCCTGGACATCAACTGCAGTGTAAAAGTACCTTGTAATGCAAAGGGGCTCCCCACCAGTGCAGTGGAAACCACCCTAACATTATAGCACTTCCAAGTGGAAGTGGTTTGAACCCCCCAGCTCATCGCCTGTGTTCTGTAACTACAGGTCTTTGGGTGTAGAAGTCCTCTGGGGTTACTGCTGTCAGAACTGCAGGGGTGGAACAAGCAGTCCCTTTCACGGAGGAGCTGATAAAGTCTGACTCTGTGTGGGTCTGTCTCAAAACTCTGCTTCTGTGTGGAGTCTCTGAAAGGAGTCCAAGAGCATTTGCGTCCTGATGGTGAGTTTATGGTGCAGCTGTGATCTCTACTGGGGCACTGACAGAGGCTTGCTCTCTCTCTTCTTTCTGGCCACCCATTTTCCTAAGATTTTGGGAATTCTGTATTGCGGAGGGATCTATCTGCCCATCAGAGCTGGTCAGAATGTGTTCTTGGCTTGAAAGGTTATGGGGGAGGCACATTAAGACAAGCAGATAGCATGACTGCAAGTTTTGTTTCTTCAGGAGCGAGTTAATTAACATTCATAACTGAAAATATTATTTCTTGACCAAAAAAAATGTTGTAGTGCAAGCTTTAATACAGGAAAGAATCAGTGCGGTAGTCACACTTTAAAAGCCTTAAAAATATTAATAAATATTTAGTATTGATATATTTTAATATAGTAAATTAATATATTTAAGTGCAGAATGTAAGCTATAATATCCTCCTAGTGCCTCCTTTTTTGTCTAGGATTTGTGCACTTCAGAGATGATTTACATATCCATAAATAAGGGATAAGCTTTTTCTTTAACTCTACAAAAGATTTTGTATCTCAGCATCAGGATCCTGCCATTCTTAGTCCAGGACAAGTTCTTATTCAGTAAATTAGATGTGCAGTTTAGTTGACCTGGAGTAGGGAATGCAGAGCTTATTATTGTTCAGACCAAATGTGTGCTGACTGGTTAGTATTTCATACCTAGTTTGTTTATTCTGTTGGCTTTTACAACTATGCAGGGCAACGGAAAAATCAGAGTCATATTACTTTTTTAGGGAACATTTGGTAAAACTTCTGTAAGATGAAATCTAAAATCTCATTAGCACGAGGCTTCCTTGCTACTTCCAGAACAGTTTGAAGAATTCCTTCTCTAAGCGTGTAGGGTCAAATTCTGCTCTCTTCACTCATGTTGTTTCCACTTCCTTTCATTTTCTGTAGTCCTTTTCAAAATAAATATGCTTCTGTCTGAGCAGCCAACACAAATTTTCAGAGACAGTGAAGAACTTCTGTCAAGTTCACAGGACGTCTTCTGCTGATTAGCCTCGTTACCCAAGACTCAGTGCTCTTGCTTGCATAGTTTTGGAGGAGTGAAAGATCTTCATTCCAAACAGACCATGAGATAAAGTAGCAGAAGCATGGTTAGTGTCTTTCCTTGTGGCTCTCTCTCCTTCAGAGTTTCTCTAACAGTTGCTTAGTTCTGTCTCCTGATTAATCTTCAGCACTTTAGCACATTCCCAGTGACTTCTAGACAAATTAGCTCATATTTTCATGGCTATCTGGGCTGGCTCAGACAGAAGAAGAAAGCATGAATTAAGTAAGCCTTCCACACAGCATTCACTGTTTCCTTTTGCATGCCGTAAACCTCAGAGAAATCTGGCTACATAGGAATAAATATATTTGCTTACCGTATATTTAAGTACAACTCGTCCCAACTTCTTTCATCCATTTTCATCCATTTAAAAATTTTTATTAATTTGGTCCTTTCCAGAAGAGAAATAAAACACGGGCCATTGAACCAAATAGCTTGGATGGCAAACAAAGAGGGTATCTGAAGTTTCAATTTCTTCACTGAGAAAAGGAGTAGCACAAAAAGACACGCAACAAATG